>OX637522.1:4842500-7242500 GCA_951799955.1 Apamea anceps | reverse complement strand
ATTTTCTTACTTAACTTCAACTATATCCGACGACCCTGCTATTAAATTATTATATTATTAATAATCTTCTTTTTGTAGGTGACCGAAGAAAACGAGCCACTGGTACCGTTCCACTGGGTGGAAGCAACAGTGAATGTTACCATCAAGGAGATTCCTGAAGAAGCCGTCGACAAGTCGGGATCCATACGTTTTGTGAACATAACCGCTGAGGAGTTCATTATTCCTGAATCTGACGTAAGTAACTTTATATACATTATATTATTGTTTTCATAACTAGCTGTGCCCGCGACTTCGTTAGAGTGCATATCAGAACACATACAGGAGGAGGTTCTCAAATCGGAAGTTTATATTTTTTTTTTAACGCAGATTAATTGGTATGCTAGATGCTAAACAAGAAAACACATAATATCACGCATGTTTCCCCGAGGGGTTAGGCAAACGTTTGCCTATAGTACACCCATATTTCGCTGGTTATATTTAAGTCTCATGTACAGACACCAGCACATCAAGCTACTACAATCTGTCAAATTTCTTTAATAGATTTTCAACGTTATCGCTAAAGTAATAAGGTTCAAAGTTAATTGGAAAAATTTGACAGTTTCGGGTAGCTTGACCTGCTGGCGTCTGTACCTAATAGAGGGCGAACCTATTGCTGTTAACTGGGCACAAATCCAGACTTTTTTATTTTAGGTTTTTTATTAGGAATTTTTCAGTCTGAAGCCCGATTCAGACTGAAAAATTCCTAATAAAAAAACCTTAATAATACTGCCCTGGGCATCGAAAACAGAACCTTATTCTCAGTAGCAGAAAAAAGAAAGTCTGACACGCAAAACGCAGAATATTTTTTTATTTTAAATTTAGCTTACACTGTCCCACTTCTGAGCAAAGGCCTCCCTCCAAATCCATCCAGGCATCCCTTTCTAGAGCCTCTATCCACCCCAGGCAGTATGCGTCTAGGTTGCCTCGCCACGAATAGATATAGCAGGATTAAAAAAAAAACCTAAATAAAGAGTATTCTATTCTAAATGTTCAATACAATTCGGTGTGGTTATAAAAAGGTATCACAAAATTTTATTAGGCTCTGTGTCAATAAGTTTCGCCGATAGAATATTTGTAAAAACTATTTTGGGATATCATGCAAACAGGAATACTGGAATACCATTGCTGCAATTGAAATGTGAAAAATATTTATACAACGATTTTAGATTCTGCCAGAATTCTATTAAAGTTGTCAAAAAATAAAAGGCCCTTTTTGACATTTGAGAATGCGTTCTTGACACCTGTCAGTTTCATAAAAACGAGTACGTGTTTTGCGAATTTGGTCTTTATTAACTGCTAGAACTGTCAATGTCAAAAGGGGCCTTTTATTTTTTGACAACTTTACACATTTTGCTCTGAAAAGCTGTACAATAATCACACATAAATTCTTCCCATGGGGGTAAGCAGAAACTTTATAACGCCACGTGCTACGATTCTGACATTCTCCTTTTGCTTGGTTTATGTTAATACATCTAGTCATTTTCGCATGCCGGTGGTGAGTACTACGCACCTGACCTTTCTGAAGAACATCAAACACTTAAAAAGAAAATAATTTTGTGATTTTAACTAAATATTATAAGCCTGCTTAAATATCAAGCTCAAAATTAAATCTCTACGAAATTTGTTGATGGCACAGTTTTTTTTTATAAAACGCTTATTACACAAAAAACTTAAAACCACTTAAAAACTAAATGAATAGACTTAGTTTGCTAATCAAAATGAGACTAAGTCAAGTTTCGGCTTATTAGTTGCACGAAACGGGCGAATCGTTACTTTTAAATAATATGAAATTTTTCTGTAGGCGACTCGCACGAGTTGGCACATTTTGAATCTTATGCAATAACATATGGCGCTTTACTTTGTGCAAACAATTTTATCGCCACTGCTCTCAAAATGGTCAAGGAAAACAGCGTGAGAAAACATGTACCAGAATAAAAAATTCGGAGACATGTGACGTTTACCAACCCGCACTGGGCTCGTGTGGTACCACGCGCCGGGCCTGTTCCTTCTCACAGAGAGGAGGCCTGTGTCCCAGCAGTGGGGACATTATAGGCTGATTATGATATGGAAATAATAACAGCGTGTTAAAAATGACACTAGCGCACAGAAGTGATGAGTTAAATATTATAAACCTTGTACTTTTTTTAACTTCATTGCATAAATTTTAAAACATGCCAATTCGTGTGTCGCCTGTAGAAAAAATAAATTTAAAACTGACGATTCACCCGTTTTGGGCGTATAAATTCGTGCGAATCGACGAAATTCCAAATTTCAATAAAGCCAAAATTTCGCTTAGTCATTGTCTCGAACGCCCTATTGATTTTAATCTTGCATATTTTTAGAATCCTCAAAATGCGGTGAGTCAGGACTTCGCTTAATTTCCAACGACTAATTTGTTCATTGAAACTTGTGTACTAAGTGGGCAGACGGTATTTTAGTGCTCTCGGCAACTGAAGATGCTTTTCGTCTGGAACGTAGAACTTAGAAACTAGATAGATATGTAGGCAATTAATGGTTCATCCAATGGTTGTCTTTAAAAGATCGCTTTTAGTGATACCTAAGACCGTCCATTGCGTCACCCTTTGTAAAATTTCTACTTTTATATCTGTAATTTATATGGTGTACATAATTAACAGAATTCTATTTTATTCAATTAAAATAAATGAATTCCGAAATCAGACCATAAGCGACACGTAAAAGTTTTTGAGTGGTATATCAAGAAATAAATTAGAGATCAGAATATGTAATTCTTTGTGAAAATAAACCTTAGATTTACTGCTGAATAAATCATTACATACAAATAAATTATTTTGTTCGTATTTTACATGCATGAAAGACAGACAGTGCGGAGTACCTAGACTAGACTGGACCTAGACTCCATCAGCTGACAGCCCAATCACTCTCTCACTCTTTTTTTTTTAAATAACTTTTATTTGCTTATGATTAGAAGGAGAATGGCCATTTCTCTAAAGGAATTTGTCCTACTCTCCAATAGCCAGATTTGCACATTCATCATCATCATCATCAGCCTATAGCAGTCCACTGCTGGACATAGGCCTCTCCTATTGCACGCCATTCAACTCGATCTTCGGCAACTCTCATCCATTTCTGCCAGCCATTCTGCGAAGTTCGTCGCTCCACCTAGCCTGAGGGCGTCTCGCCTTACGTTTACCGATTCGCGATTTCCACTCAAGAACACGTCTACCCAACGGTCATCGGTTCTACGGCTAATATGGCTGGCCCATTGCCACTTCAGCTTGCTTATTTTGTGAGCTCGACAACTTTGGTTCTCCGCCGGATGACCTCGTTGCGGATTTACACGTTCTCCTTTTGTTATAATATAAAACCTTTGTGACAGATGGTCTCAAAAAATTTTATTATGGTTCCTTCTTCCTACTAAGGTCGAAGCATTCAAAATAGACTTATGTGCTGACTTATCCATTCCTTCTTGGATCTTAGTTCCTGACCTTGGTCCAAATTATGCTTACGTAAAGTTTCATCCGGGGATTCATTGAGCCTAGTTAACAGCTTCGCGGTTTATGAGCAATTAGTTGCGGTCGCCGTTTTAGAACTGTGCTGTCATTGTGAAGTAGTTTGTTTAATAATTACTTTCATACTTGTTGGAAGAAGGTTTTCTTGACAAGATAATTAGCTTTTTATAGATCATGAATATCTATTTATTCGACACAAACGTTCTAAGGAAGATGGTAGAATCAACTTTTTTTGCTGCTGCATATAATTTTGTGGTCTGTGATTCGCCAGGCTTGCAATTGCATTATAAGCAGCCCATAGTATTCCTAATGCTGAGACTCAGGCCTCCTCTTTTCGAGAGGGAGTGGGCTGTATCTACCACGAGGTCCCAGTGCGGGTAGGTTGATGTCACATGTCTTCCAATTTTTGGTTCTAGGACATGCCGGTTTGTCACGATGTTTCCTTCAGCGTTTTGAGAGCAGTGGTGATGTAATTATCTACACAAAATAAAGCTCCTGCAATTACATCACTAGCAATAACTCTAACTCAAAACTTTTAATGCAATTAAACCATTTACAGGCACTTTTGAATTGTCAAGGAGTTGGTCTGTCTGACATATGTGCCCATTCCTAAGCGAAGGTATCTATGGAGAAGAACGAATACGAAACTCCTTGGATACTTTTTAAAATTATATTGATACAAAAATAAAAGCAGTAAATTCCACATAATAAAATTTTGCGCCATATAAGTAGTAGGTACGGTGAAGAAAAACATCGTGAGGAAACCGGCATGTCTTAGAACCAAAATTTCGAAGACATTTGACATCTTCCAACCCGCACTGAGCCCGCGTGGTGGACTACAACCCAGTTCCCTCTCGAAGAGAGGAGGCCTGTGTCCCAGCATTGGGAACATGATATTATGATAATGCCCTAGGTATCCAGTATTAAACACACTGGATACTATATATTGCCTGTACTAAGTGGACTGAACTACCAAAATGAATTCAGGCACAAATGGAATTACCAATTGTAAAGTATCTCTGATCTCCTATATCACAAAGAGATTCAGTCACCAATGTATGTCAGCGATCGTTCGATGGATAACACAAACTGACGCGCGAAATATACACGCAGACTGAAATATCGGTTGCAATCCGCCGAGGCATGCAAAGCAATTTATATTTAAAAATAAAAACACGACATCGAAAAAGTTACTAGGTACTGTAGTTGTTATATTTTACAAACGCACGTGAATCTTACAAATGCCTTTTTACTCCACCATGTGAAATACAGGGTGGCAGCATCGACGTGCAAACTGTAACCATAGATTCAGCACATGAGTCTAGAACCCGCAGAGTCAAAATTTTTCGTCGGTTATTAAAAAAAAATATTGCTGTTCCATACATTTTTACCGCGTAGATATTGCACTTTTCTATGAAACAGAAGATTTTTTTTTTGATAACCGACGAAAAATTTCGGCGCTATGGGGTCTAAACTCATGTGCTGAATTCAAAATTACAGTTTGCGCGTCGATGTCCTTGTCACCCTGTATATGTCATGCAAACCTAACCTACTCTAGGTTAGGTTTGCATGTCATTATAGCCCTAAATGGGGACATCAGTAAAATATTCGTATGAAAACTTTTTCGGAATTCAAATTGTTTTTACGCTCGGGATTCAATGTAGGGTGATGTAAGACACTGCTTTATCCCCTTGGTGAATAATCTACTATTATACTTACGGCATAAAGCTCATTACAAGCCGTTTTTGTCTTCGTTAAATACTTAAAGTAACCTACACTTTTTTCTCTTCCCAAATAAATTGACCGAACAAAACGCCCGAAGATAGAGCCAAGAACTAGATTAAGAATAATTCAAGCGAATTTTACTAATGTCTGCCGCACCGTCCTTCATCACAATTCCTTCTATCGACGTCTCTAATTATCTCCTGTCTCTTTCCTGCAGGGTACGAGTAAGAAGGACAAACTACACCGTCGTTTGGCTCAACTGTATAACACGTCCCTGGACAATGTGGATGTTTTTACTGTGTTTACAAAGAATACAGTTAAGGATGTGTTCTTGGATGTCCGGTTTTCCGCACACGGGTCGCCGTATTACCCTCCTGAGAAGCTCGATAGTATGGTCATTGGGATACAGGAAAAGGTATGTTGGCTATTTGTTATTAAACTCTTTATTTAATTTCCTGTGATTTTGAAAATAGGTGTTTACGGCCGAAATCTGACGTCGGAGGATCCTCCCTTTTCTCTAGAGTATGAGTGAACTTTACACCCTGTTCCTCATACCACTATACGTCTATACTTACTGTTATCATGAACATCCCATCCTAGTTTTGAGTATGAATTGTATGGCTATAAGAGTAGAGGAAGACCAAAAAAAAAAAGATGGATGGACTGTATGAAAGTTGATATGGTTAGAAAGGGGGTGACTACCCAAGATGACGACTAATAGAGAAAGAAGTAGGGAAGAAAAAGACATGTTTTGCCGCCCCCAAATAAATTGGGATAGGGCCAGGAGAATGATGATGGTGATGAACCCATCCTACACCAATAGGTTATTTTCCTAAAAAATTCTAATTAGTCCGTTAGTTAGATTATCAAAAAATATTAAACCCATATTTTTTCTTTTGTCAATTATATAAAAAATGATAAAGATATCGCCCGTTAAAGTACCGCGTGACGTCACTTGCTTGCGACACTTGCAAGGAACTGACGTGACGACCCCTTACTCCCAAATTTTGACGCGCTTTATCTTTGCCATTTTTTGTTTGATTGACAAAAGAAAAAATACGTGGCCATTATTTTTCGATAACCTAACTGACGGACTAAATATATATTTTTTTTATTTTTATTCAGGCAAATACCCTATTCTGGTCATAAAAGGTTCCCGATTGCCGTCATCGATATCATTATGATTGTCGATCCATTACAAATTTGCGCCAATGTTCACTTAATCAATTGGATCAACTGTTTTTTCGTGACCATCTTACAAATGGATCTAAAACTTCCCTTTTACAACTTTAATGCGAGGATACTTACGTCTTTGGAAGTTGTAACGACTCTTTAGTTGACCTTGACCTCGCAAGACCTCAGAAGTTTTAACCCGTAAACCATATATAGTACAGAAGGTTGGGTCCATGATAAATGATTTAATTTTGTAAATCGCTACATATTATAGAAAAAGGCCACCCGCCGCGTCTGTCCCTCTGTATGAATGCGATAAACTCAAAAACTACCGAACGGCTGCTCACTAATGGATGAAGTGATTCATGAGGAATGTTTAGTTGTATGATTCATTAAAGTTTTGTGTAAATTTGCTGAAATATGACGATGATTGTAGAAAATAGGGGAAAAAAAAGTAGAAGAGGGCAAGAAGACGAAGAGCCAGGAGAGTTTCCTATATGACGATTTTGAAAAGAAACACTGAAACAAACTCAGAGGTCCCAATCTCTTTTAAAGTCCAGACATAACCTTGGTCAGGTCATATGAGGGCGATGCAAATTATAGTACATGTCCATGCAATGAGCGATAACGCACGCACACACAATCGCTTACTATAGCGGCCGAGGCCGAGAAAATTTCTTACGGTGTTCAGATATAAGTTTCCATGACTGTACGACGAACAGCGATCGGCGATTGGCGAACTCAGTCTATTTCATGCGAACGCCGGTCGCGAGTGCAAGTGAAGGGCGTGTGTATGCCTGCGTTTTTGCTCGTTGTACGTGAAGCTTGTGTATGCCTGAGTTTTGGCTCGTTGTATCGAGCCGACCTTCTGTAGGTACTATTCTGTGGCCGAAGTTTGAACCCCTAAACGCCCGAACATGGCTCTTCGGATAGAAGGCTATAATGAATGAGGTTATAGGGACATTTCGTGGAATTGGTATCCGCATGATGTTATTAGGACCTTATTTGATGGGGTTACCCTATTTGGAATTATTATAGACATAGTGTAAGTTCTGTGTTATATTTTTACTATGATATATATTTGGCAGTACAATTTTGATATGCGACTTTTTTCCGACTGGCTCAAGAGTGAATTTTTGGGGATATCATTTCTTCATATAAGTACCCAATTAGTTCAGTATTGGTAAACGGTCGGTTATTACGAGTGGGTAGGATGTTGTAATTCTGCGTTCATCGCCAATTTCGGATAGCCAAAATTCAAATGTAACATCAGACCTTGTTCCGTTTACACACGGCCGATTATATCTACTGCCGATCGGATGGTTTTCATACCATCATAATTGTCCACTTATAATGTTGTCACCTTCATACCTATTTATAGGATACCAGGTGGCCGAATCATGGCGGTTTAATGCTGTCATGATTCTAGTGTAAGAGAGAGACGGAGCTACACATAGCTGATAGCAACACCCTTTTTCTCACGTGAATCATGATGGCATTTATACTTCGTAATACGGCCCCAGTACCTATCTGAAAGTCAGACTTCTTATAATCTATGACGGCCATTTTATCCCAAAAAATTCTCCACAGCTCGAAGAAGAACTCCAATCCAAGATCTACATGGTGAAGATAGACGAGTGTCTAATAGAGAAGGAACAATGTGAAGACTCCTGCCGAAACGTGCTGATGAAGAACAACGTTCCTCTCTCCGTGTACACTAATACCACCAGCTTTGTGGGAGTTTCTGCCAGGGTTGAGTCTGAGTGTACTTGCGATGTGGTTGAGCCACTTATCTGTTTGAATGGAGGTAAGTTTCTTCGAATTTATGACTTTTTAATCCAATTCTATCCACCAACCCGCACTGGGCCCGCGTGTTGGATTATGGCCCACTCCCTCTCACAGAGAGGGGGCCTGTGTCCTAGCACTGGGGTCTGGGAACATTATAGGCTGATTATGCAATTTAACCCAGCAGTGGTGGAAAATGGGTTGAAGAAAGATAATCTGGTGTGGAGTGGGAAGTAATAGAAACGTTCTGGTGTTGACTTAGAATCAATGTTAATTATGGTTAATTGTAAAGTTTCAGGGGGAGTTAATTGCCTTATTTACTCCCTCTGAAAGTCTTGCCCCCTAAACGTCCATTTCGTCCCTACTTTAAAGTCGCTAGATTTGTTCCCAATGTGCACCGTTATTTCCAAACGATTCAATTCAATTTGGCAGTCTTTTTGACGTTTCAATTGATTGCTGAAGTAAATTGAACTGGTCATTAATAGTCCAATACTTTTACTGCATTAACCAATAATTTTACCCCCCAGGTACGCCATTCGCGGACAAATGCGAATGTCCAGAGGGGTTATCTGGCCCCCACTGTGAACAGACCTCCATCGGTTTCCATGGCGATGGCTGGGCTATGTACTCTGCACCACCGGCCTGTCAAGAGGGCCATGTGACCTTGACTGTGACGTCACACTCCAGTAACAGCCTTGTGTTCTATTTGGGACCTTTGAAACACAATCCGCTGTTAGAAGTACAAGGTATGTTGATTTTTATTGGTTAAACTTTTAGGATAGTTTAGAAATAGTTGAAAAAGAAGTTCGTCCTATAGGAAGTAAGCATGCACAGTCAACTGCATTACCATGGTAACAAATTGTGTTCGACAGGGCCTTTAATTCGTTGCAGTAAGGGCAGTTTTTGTACTTCTAGTATTTTCTGATGAGCGGTTGACGGTACACAGCTGCAGAGAAAAAAAGGCCACGTGGATTTTTCCATAAATGGACTTCTAGATTTATTTTAGGTTTAGGGATGTCTTACCTTTTTCAACACGCTATATGATTCCACACACACATGCTCAAACATCGTGAGTAGGCATTCAGTATCACGCACACTAATTCACCATTGATTCTTAGTGTCGGTATTTCAGGGACAAATATTTGCACGTCATCGCCATCCAAGTATTTGTCCTCGTATCGAAACCGCTCCAATCTGTCATAGAAATACCATCCAGTGTTTTATTTTTTGTTTGTTATCTTGTCTCGTAGCACGAACTATAAGAATAGCTAACTCTGTGGTAAAAAATTGTCTGAAATATTCGATTGCATACGCCAGTCGAGTTTTTACCAAGTTTTTAAAAGTTAATTTGGGTCTGCGATACAATGCGATGTGATAAAAGTGTGATACGATTACATTGGGATCAAAACTACTTACTTTTCTGCTTAAGAGGGAAGGGGGAAGCACCACGGTTGCCCGCGAAATTCAATTTTTTTTTTTTTTTACCTTTTTTGCAATTTGCAGGTCAGTGTCATGCTGTGAATTATAATCATTAATATGAATTATACGTAATATAATAATCATTGATATTTTATGAAATAGTCAATCAATAGGATTATATGAACTTAATTGATGACTTTAATGATTATAATTCTGTAAATACATACTTGTTGCGCTCGCGAATCATATTTTTTTCACCATACAACCTGACACTTGCCTGCAAATTGCAAAAAAGGTATCAAAATGTGAATTTCGTGGTTAGCGCATCCCCTTTAAGAAGAGGCCTGCCTGAACTTAGTCAACTACAGTTTCCATTTCACCAGCATTTTAAACCAATTTAAAAAATTCGTCAAACTTACCGCCCGTATGTCTTGTTTATTTTATTGATTTCGTAAAAGCAAGCAATCGTTTTCGCATTTCCCCAAGCTAAAAAGTCAACGCTATAAAAGTAATTTACAAACACTTTTTAAACTCCGTAATGTATTGGCTATATGGCTAGGGATACCGTATCCTATATTCCACTTTACTCGGAGTAAGTTAACCTTTAGGTATATATAGGGAAAACACGAGCGAACCAACTCCTGTTACAGTATTTAACAACATTTAGGAAAGCTACGTACCACGTAGCTTTCCTAAGTGTGTGCCTAGGTACGTATAACATTATCAATAATGACGCGACCGATTAAAATTCGAGTGTTGTCGAATTGGAATATTGCTGATGGTTTGCTTAAGGAGATGTCAGACGCTTCAATCGAGTGAACGTTCATTTTTGTTTCATTCCACGTTCACTTGACACCGACAAAAAAGATAGGTATAAACGTTCATCTGGTACTTTCATCGAATTTTTCGATCATTAAAAAAAAAATGACTCAAAACGTGAAAAATGAATTTATTAGTGAACCTGTCCAATAGGCTATTTTCCAAAAAAAAAAAATACGAATTAGCCCGTCAGTTAGATTATCAAAAAATATTGGACCCGTATTTTTTCTTTCGTCAATTATATAAAAAATGATGAAGATATCGCCCGTTAAAGTTCCGCGCGACGTCACTTGTTTGCGACACTTTTGCAAGCAAGTGACGCCACGACCCCCACTCCCAAATTTTGACGCGCTTTATCTTTGAATTTTTTTGTTTGATTGACAAAAGAAAAAACACGTGTCCATTATTTTTCGATAATCTAACTGACAGACAGACAGAGATTATTTTTATACCCAGGCAACTACCCTATTATAATGGATCAGTCTGCTTTTTACCAACTACGAGTATATTGGGGTCGGCTTCCAGTCTTACCGAATAATCCATTGGATAGAAAAATGAAATTAAATGAGCAGATGAACGTTCATTCCCCTAAAACCTCGGTGTTGTGTGAACGTGGAATGAAACAAAAATAAACATTCACCCGGGTGAAAAGTCTGATATAAGCTTTACAATGGAGGGAATGAAAGGATGGCGATATTGACAATACAGTCACGGGAACATAAGGAAATCGCTGAACATTAATCATTCACTTACAGCATATAGCTGCAGTATTTGTTGATAAACAGCAAACTGTTTCTACATGAAATGACAATGCTTTAACAATAGTATATCTCGAAGGCAAAAAGAAGTTTGAGCTTTTGAATGTCTGTTTCTTTGTTCGTGATGCGAAAAGGCGAACGTTTTTAGGGTTCCGTAGCCAAATGGCAAAAAACAGAACCCGTCCGTATGTCACAGCCACTTTTTTTCGAAACTATAAGAACCATACTGTTGTAACTTGGTAAGTAGATGTATTCTGTGAACCGCATTAAGATTTTCACACAAAAATAGAAAAAAAATAAAAACAATAAATTTTGGGGGTTCCCCATACTTAGAACTGAAACCCAAAAATTTTTTTTCACCAAACCCATACGTGTGGGGTATCTATGGATAGGTCTTCAAAAATGATTTTAGGTTTCTAATATAATTTTTTTCAAAACTGAATAGTTTGCGCGAGAAACACTTCCAAAGTGGTAAAATGTGTCTGTGTGTCCCTGTAACTTCTAAAAAAAGAGAATGATAAAACTAAAAAAAATATATGATGTACATTACCATGTAAACTTTCACCGAAAATTGGTTTGAACGAGATCTAGTAAGTAGTTTTTTTTTAATACGTTATAAATTGTAAACCGCAATTTACCTTTCATTCAATCAACTAAACGGAACCCTTCATGGGCGAGTCCGACTCGCACTTGGCAGATTTTTTAAGGTTATATTCACCGCCCATCCCGTGAAAATAGCTAAGCAAAAGTTAGTTTAACACTTTCAAGGGCGCTATATGAGGCTATAGCAGCCATAACAATAAAATTTATTTTGTGACTCATTTACCGCGCGGGAACCTGTTAACTATAGTAACAGGTATCCTATTTTGCATCTCAAACAGCGAATATTTTTGAAGAGCCCTAAAGCCGAATCTATCTAGGTACAGTATAAAAGCCAAGGTAGCCATTTATCAACAAAAACCACGTTTCCAAAGCCGGTGGCAAAAAACCGGGTCATCAGGAACATAATAAAAATGAAATATGCTCCTAAAATCAGAATCCAATTACGTTTCCCGGCGCAACATCACATCAGACTCTTCAATTAGAATGGCCGAAAAATGTCGACGACGGATGGAGGGTTCTGATACAATTATGTAATTGATTTGAATATTTCTCTCTCCCTCGTTATTTCCCTGTTTTCCATAATTTCGAAAAGTGTCGGTGAGATTTACGAATTGATGACATTTGTTTTGTAATGTGAGAGAGAGGGATTTTGGCTAAGTAATATCAGCCGCACGGGTCGATCGATCAGGCTAAGCTACGCTGGCCGCGGTTGGTCCTTGGATGGGGTGATCTTTACATACTAAGACGAGGGGTCTTGGTTTGTAAAGATCGCCTTCAAGCCAATTTTTAATGCTGTTTGTATAAGTGAAGAGGGGCTTGTGGCTAAGCAATAACAGCCGCACGGGTTGATCGAAGTTCAGCTACGCTTGCCGCGGTTGGTCCATGGATGGGTGATCGTTACATACCAAGACCCCTCTGTGCCCCAGAAAGCACGTTAAGCCGTTGGTCCCGGCTGTCATTCGTGGATCTTTGACAATCGTTACGGGTAGTCAGAAGCTCGAAACCCTAACAAACAACTTCCCAAGGGGTATCGTATTACTAAGTCACTGGGTTGTGGAGTTCATATAGGCAGTTGTTCCATGTAAAATACTGGTACTCAGCTGCATCTGGTTAGACTGGAAGCCGACCCCACATAGTTTGGAAAAGGCTAGGCAGATGATGATGATATTGTATAAATCTTTGAAAACTTGATATCGCTATAAAATAAATAATAATAATAAAAAAAAGTCGAAACCGAATAAAACTCTATCGACAGCTGAAATGTAGGTACATTTAAAACGCGATTTTCAATGTATTTTCACGGTGAAAGCAAATATTTCCGAACGAGTGCCAAATTGCCAATCTAGCAAAGTGTTGTGTCCACATCGGGCCGAGCTAAAGGACCCACTTAATTTGTGTCAACTTACTTGCCAAAGAACATCACTAAGAAAGAAAAACATAAAAAAACTTAAACTTCGCGTTTTACCTAAATTACTTGAAAAGGAAATTGAAGATTTTTATATGGGCATACCTTCTGTCGAGCCGTTTTGTTTTTTTTTTTTTTCAAAATGGCGGCCACACATGAAGCCTATATAAATCGATTGCTGACATCAATGCAAACAGAAAAAATAGAATAGATACATAATAAAAGTAAAAAATAAATAAAAATAAGACCAACTCCGTAAAGTGTCATGTGTCTGAGATATTAACGGTCAAATCAAAATGGCAGGTAGGTAGGTATACCACGGATCTTCAAAGCCCTTTTACTTATTCTAGTTTTTTTGATCGTTTTATCGAGAATATTTATTGAAGTTTATGAAACGTTAAGAAATAATTTTAAGTCTTTTAAGTAGAGACTCTTCTTTTAAGCATTTAAAAAGAAGTGTTCAGAGAAATATATTCTTAGTTTTACACTATAAAATAAATTATAAAATGTAACCTTTAATGTCACATTGTATTTTTACATACAATGTAGCACATTCACTATTAGAGGACATCATTCAAGTGTCGAACATTTTAATTACCAAAAAATTAAAGTAAAATAAAAAAAGTACTATTTTATCATGGGAAATAACATCTTGAGCATTTTTTAACTATAGCAGTGAACATCTACAATTAACCCCCCGGCTGCTTATTGGCGATTGAAAATGCCGTACGCACGGCTACACATCAAGCTATACATAACTAGTATAAGCTGACTTCTGATTGTACAAAACACATAAGCATTGCGAGGTTAGCTAAAACTGGAAATGTATAGCTTGATGTGTCGCCGTGCGTACCATGTCTTTGTAAAGCGGTCAGAACCATAACTATAATAACATGAATAGAACCAAAAAGCTATTCTAGCTGTCAACTAAAGAACCGTTACTGCATGAGAATGGCTGTAGAACACATTACCGATGCATTATGGTAATCTAAACCCGATGACCATAATGTTACTATTACTCAGTTAACAGAACACTGTGAGAAAATTTAAAAAGTTCGTGGAGAGATAATATTTCTTGAGAAAATATTGAAAAGAGATATATTAAGGACTCCAAAGACTGTGGGTAGTAAAGATTATAAAGGATACGTACATATTAAATAAGTATTAATTACAATGAAACAACAGCCGCACGTTAAGCTACGCTTGCCGCGGTTGGTTCGTGGATGGGTGACCATCTTTACATATCAAGACCACTCCGTGCCTCGGAGAGCACGTTAAGCAGTTGGTCCCGGCTGTCATTTGTAGATCTTTGACAGTCGTAACGGGTCGCCAGAAGCCCGAAAGTCTGACAACCAGTCTTACCAAGGGGTATCGTATTACTCAGTAACTGGGTTGTGGAGGTCAGATAGGCAGTCGCTCCATATAAAATACTGGTATTCAGCTGCATCCCGTTAGACTGGACGCCGACCCCAACGTAGTTGGGAAAAAGGCAAGGCAGATGATGATATTCACAATAAAAATATTATTTCATCTGCCTAGCCTTTTCCCAACTATGTTCAGGGTCGGCTTCCAGTCTAACCGGATGCAGCTGAATACCAGTATTTTACATGGAGCGACTGCCTATCTGACCTCCACAACCCAGTTATTGGGTAATACGATACCCTTGGTACGACTGGTTGTCAGACTTTCGGGCTTCTGACTACCCGTAACGACTGTCAAAGATCCACGAATGACAGCCGGGACCAACGGCTTAACGTGCTTTCCGAGGCACGGAGGTGTCTCGGTATGTAAAGATGGTCACCCATCCACAGACCGACCGCGGCAAGCGTAGCTTAACCTGACCGATCGACCAGTGCGGCTGTTATTATTTAGCCACGGGCCCCTCAATAAAATAAAATATTATTATAAAATTAAAATATTATTTCTCTTGTTTTTATTATGGCTTGCAATGTAGCTGTAGGTAAAAGCGCGTTTGAAGGTTAATTATGCATTCATAGGCATTCATTTTGTTTCTTTGTTTTCTATTTGAGAGCTTCGTTCCGTAGACACCTGACTTGAGCTCCTTAAGTTCTGAGTTGAGCTGTACGATTACTGAGAAGTGCGTGTACTGACTGGACAGCGGAGCTATTTACATGATGATGACTGATGCACTACTGATAGCTCACGTTCGAGCTCACTTCACCTAAGTTTTCACGATGATTTTTTTAGAGAATAGCACTACCGGTCCACTCAATCTGTGTGGCTCTTTCATCAAAAGACCATGTCAGACACCAATCTACATGGTCTTCGAATGATCTGACCAGGAATATGTCTGGACTGAAAGATATCTCTGTGTTTGTTGCGGCCTTTCTTCTCAGAGTAGTCAGATAGGAAACGCCGACCTCATATAGTTTAAAAAAATATGATTGACGTGTAAAAGTGTTTGTACAAACATACAACAATAAAATCTTTTATCATTACTCAAGTGTCAATTGAGATTTCTGCTGCGTGTGGCGCCGCCGCAGCCGAGCGCGCTCCGCACTCAACCTCATTGCTGATGACGTAGAAATATTCGGTTGCGTTTTGGGTGAATCCTATAGAATTTGTTATGGTGCAGACGCCAGCACATTAAGCTACTACAATCTGTCAAATTTCTTTAATAGATTTTCAACTTTATCGCTAAAGGTAGCTTGATGTGCTGGCGTCTGTACAAGCATTGGAGCTATTTAATTTTTAAGTGTACTACAATATCGCATTGTGTTCAGCCGGTAAGGATATTTTTATGTTTGGAGTGAGTAAATAAATTTCTACGCTCAAACAGTGCACTCTTGAACATCCTAATACAACATAAGTTTTAAATCACCGTAGCTATATTCTTTGAAAACGATTCCTGAGGCCATGTCCCATATTTCCTAGAATCATTCTTCATCAAAATTTCGATCATAACTTTCTAAACAAAGCAGGCCTAGGAATACAAAAGTTCATAAAGCTATCGTTAACTAGAACTCCACTTGGAAGCATAACAACCTCCAACAATGAACATGTCACAGTAGATTGGCGTAACTACTTGAATAATGATTTCCTCACCACAATAGAACCTCATTCTGAACGAAAAAGTACCTTTATTTTTGTAGCCAATCAGCGCTCACGATGTTGTGATGGCGGCAAAAACAGCCAATCAGAATTGAGGATTTGCATTCTTGGAAACTAGGGCTGTGTGCGTCTTTATGCTTTAGTTGGCTTTACTTTTATTGTTAGGGTTACCACGATTGTGAACTTAATCAGGACATTTTTTCAGACTGTTTAAAAAACAAGAAAATCAACGGTTAGCTTGATCTGATTGATATATTTTTAGTATTTACTTCTTATAATGATAAATTATTCTTCTCCTTCTCTTATCCAAATTTATTTGGGGTCGGCGCAACATGTCCCTTTTTTCCATACTTCTCTCTAAATCGTGATTTCGGTACTCAGCCCCTTTCTTCCCATATTATCTTTCACACAGTCAATCCATCGTTTCTTTGATCATTTATCGTGATAATAAATTAGAATAATAAATCCCGGTTAATGTCCCGGTTTTCTGAATTGGTCAATAATAATAATAACCCATGACAAAATATCCTATTTTTATACCAATGTCATATTATTTATAGATACTTTACGTAATGTACGTGTTCATATTATTATCAATAACTTAATATCCGTCGGACTACACAACAAACTGTCATCCCACACTTGAATGCCAGCTGTAATGATTTTTTAATGATCCCATAATGACTGACAGCCGTGTACCTACCTACGGAACATTATGATTTATGAAAGTAACCATCGCGTGATAGGTGGCACCTTTAATACCTTTCCAGCTCTTACGTAATTATTTTTGTTATTGTGGTACACCTAGTTTGTATATAATTAATTTGGTGCGAGGATTTGTCTATAGAAAACATTGTTGCGTTGTTACCCCATGTTTTGGTTTTGATATTTCGTAATTAATTGGTTTGATAGTCTTTTGATGTGTTTGTGGAACGTGTAATGTGTGTTTGAAATAATAATTAAAATGGTTTTAGCATTCGAAATTGTTTTTGATGTGCATATGTTTGTAAAGCCACGAAATTGAATTCAAACTCGTCATCGAAACAGTAATAAACTGTATTGGGAATGCAAACTGGTTTCACCGAAAACCGGATTTTTGTATACAAAACCTGAAAAAGAAACGGGTTGCACTCCGGGAGTGAAAACTTGAATACTAACGTTTTGCATTTTTGAATTTTTGAATGCGGTCTACTCTCCCTCCGTCTTACGAATTTTCGATCA
Source organism: Apamea anceps (assembly GCA_951799955.1). Taxonomy (NCBI): domain Eukaryota; kingdom Metazoa; phylum Arthropoda; class Insecta; order Lepidoptera; family Noctuidae; genus Apamea; species Apamea anceps. The sequence goes on along the minus strand of OX637522.1, from coordinate 7,224,990 downwards.
GGTCACGTGTCCTGACGCGAGCTCCGTCTTGCGAATTTTCGATCAGGTCACGTGTCCTGACGCAAGTTTAACATTTTTTACCCATCACAAAAAACTCTCCGTCTTACTAATTTTCGATCAGGTCACGTGTTCTGACGCGAGCTCCGTCTTGCGAATTTTCGATCAGGTCACGTGTCCTGACGCGAGTTTAACATTTTTTACCCATCACAAAAAAAGTGCACAACGCTGCTAAAGAAGTTTTCACTTCAACTTCGTCCTTTACCGTGTTTCTATGTAACACAGATTATCCACAGCTATGGCATTGTCACCACCGTACCTTTGCCATAGTCAAAATCATTGACACCTTGCCTGGGAAAAATCAATCACTTTTCATCGACAGTATTCTTCTTAGCTTATCGATGCCAAAAAGTTCAAACATCTTTGGCCCGAAATTCAGCTGCGCGAACTCCGCTCACTGACGCAGTCATGAGATCATTAAGTGCACAGTCCACCTGGACACCTGCCGGTCTATTCTGTAAAAACCTCACCGTCAAAACTTAGGTGAAGTTAGCTGTTATTCCACCTTATGCTAGGGATTGACACTATTGATAGCTTACATCACCTAAGTTTTCACGTGACATTTTTACAGATTCGCTCGGCATCGACAGTGTTATTTATTGCTAACCCTTCCTTTTTGTTCACAGATTTCATGTCTCTCGAACTAGTGGAGGGCTTCCCAGTTCTCCTCGTGAACTACGGATCCGGTACCACAAGGTTGAACAACAGCGTGGTCCACGTGGCTGATGGCAAGCCTCATCTAATAGAAATAGTCCTGATGAGGAGTTCCATTGAAATGTTCGTGGACAGATGCAAGTTGTCTACGTGTATGAGCCTCGCAGCTCCTACTGGCCCTAGAGAGATTTTGAATGGTGAGTAATCTTTTGTTTTTGGTGTTGGCGATCCAAGCGTTTACACCAAGGTATACAATATTTAACATAATTAACGCAAGAACTCTTACACTCCAAATAGAGTATTAAGTTAAAAGCATAATACAATGACCAAAACTTACTATTTTTAAAGCTAACTATTAAAGTAATTAAGAAAATCGTGTTGACCCTAGAATTTTTTTTATGATTGTTTGTTTATGATATCTGTAGTTCACTCATTCATTCATTCATTCAAATCGCTCATCGCGTCTGTGGATTTTTGGTTTATTATCTGTGACTGAATTTGTAATAAGGTAATTGAATCGGTGAAAATGGGAACACATAAGTCTGACCTGTGGCTATATTTTACAAAAAATATATGAGAAAACAGCCACATGCAAGAAATGCTCCAAAAATTTAATAAATTTAAATAAATACTTAGACCACGTACTTAAATACTACTGTTCTTAATTGCTTCTAATACTTTCTACGAAAAAACTGTCCGATACAAGTAAGCATCGATACTATTTATTCTATACCGAGTAGGTATCGATACCTTATGACCAATACGGTATCGAGTAAAAGTATCGATACTTAGATGGTATCATTTCATTCTTAATTACGTGTTGTTTTATGTGTGTAACCGCGGGGTAGGAGGTAGAGATGATAGCTTCTGTCGTGGTGAAAAGATGAGCAAGGCAGGGCTGACTGCTGGTCAAGCATTATCACTCGCCGAGGCTCTCTCAATGAAAAAATTTCATATTGAGACACGAAGCAACAAAATTCGATCTAAAGAAAAGCGGCCACATTCCTATATGTCGTATTTAGTTGCTTCGTGTCCCAATATGAAACTTAATAAAAGGTATTAGAAAATTCTAGACACACTTACCGAGGTCGCTGATTGAGCAGAATTTCATAATTCCTTCTCAGTCACGAGATAATATTTTTTTAAAGGAGTGGCGCTAGTGGACCGTTGTACACGATCTTAAGTACAGTGCATCTTTTTCTTTCTATTTCATTAAGAAAAGGACAGAAGATAAATATTAGTTTTGTCCTGTCAAATTAGTCAGCGCCTGACGTAAATTGACGTATTTTTAGTAGCCATGTTTTTAATCACATCTAAATTGTCTATTGAGTATCTTAATTCGACAGGACTAAACTAATATCTCTCGTGCCAATATTATTAGATCTAAAACGAGGCTCAAGCTCAGATTAGAAATTAATGTTAAATCTGTCTGCCACTTTTGTAATAAAGATTCATTGCTAAGCAATATTTATTAATCCTTAGACTTTTCTTATTAATTTGGGTAGGCCGCGTTAAATTAAGTATCAAATACCAAGATGAGAATAGTTTATTGTATTCCCGAGAGCTTGATAGCTTACACGAGTAAAAATTTAATTAAAATAATATAATTTTGTGAACATTTTGTGTATTCTTCTATATTTTGTAAATGTGAGGACTTTGTAGGCTTTGTAAACTTTAGATCTGTAGACCATTTTTTATTTTATCAAGTACCGGTACTTGTTGACAGGCCTACGCTGTCCTCCCATACCTACTGTAATTTGAAAACATTGTAAAAGCCAATTATTTTTAAAAGAGTAACCGTGCAGTTTCTTGCCAGCTCTTCTCCATAGCAAACGACCAATTGGAACCGTGCACCTAGCTTCTGACGTTTCATAAGTGCCCATGTTGGTTTATGTGAAATAAAATATTTTGTTTCTTTTTTAACATTACAGTATTCAATGATTTCTAAATGGCATAAAATAAGTTAGGTTCTAGACCTGCCAATGTTTAAGTGACATGTTCTTTGAATTAATTTAATTGCTTCTTCATTATTTCTTAGCACTTAGAACAAGTTTAGAGAATGTAATGTTGTCATTAATTCAATTCAGCAGGACTAAGTTTGTAAGTTGGTTAAAAATTTATAATAGTCTTAAATACTTTACCTACCTACTTTTGAATTTGTTTTCTAAATATATTTTGTACGTTTTACATCAGCGAGGTTATTGCGTAACACACTAACACTAGAAATGACTTTTGACATTTTGACAGTTCAACAACATTCATTGCGTTATTTACGTTGTTGAGCGGATAAATTTGTCGAACATATGAAGCAATGAATAGCAATGTCCCACAAAATGACTCAGGTAGCATTGATAGTGTGCTTGCGTCAAAACCTGCCTTATTTATAACTTTTGGCTATTTTTGATAAAATTTCTTGTCCACAGTGAACGGACCACTCCAGCTGGGAGGTTCCAGCATAGACCTGCAACACATAGCAAGAACATTCGGCTGGAGGCACGTGCCCACCAATCAGAACTTCGTAGGATGTATTAGCAACTTCACATATAACGACTTTGTAAGTATTTTAACGATGTCTAATTGTTTTGTAACTCATTTTACAATATTCATTCAACTATATTGTAATTTTCGTTTTTTTTTTTCAAGAATGTCCTAAATGTTACTAAAGGATGAACACTCTATATTTTTTAATTGACTTGTTGTGTATAAGCCCTAGCTGGGGGCCTTAATTTATTAAGGCATGCACAGGATTGCCCGGTTAACACTGGACTGTCAGTGTCACTGTGATCTTTATTCTCGTTTTCATAAGGTTGCTGGTAGGTTGCTACTGTCAGAGGCTGAGGACTGTAACAAGCGTAACCTTTGGGATAGCGACAGAGACTGGACTGAGTTACTCTTCAGTCTAAAACCCGATAACCTAATCTAAAATATGGGGAATTTCCCTTGTCTGCCTTTACAAAATAGTCGGCTTACTTATGTAACTGCTGGTACTAACATTTTCCCACTCTCAACAGATGTACAACCTGGGAGAACCCTCGTTGCATCACAACGCGGACCCCAGCTGTCAACGAAGCATGTTCACCGCTGTCACCTTCGGGATTGACACCAACTTCCTAGTCGCCATACTTGTCTGCATCGTCATATTAGCCAGTAAGTATTTATTTTTACTTCTTTTATAATTTTTAGGCTCGCTTTTGACCACTACTTATATCATCTGATTATAAGCGATGGTCGACCATGGTGCATATCCTTATACTTAAGTCAAATTGTCACTGAAGCCCCAAGAAGAAGTATTTGAAAAGTTAAAATGGTACAGGTATCCGAGCAAACTGCTACTATTAACAATGTGTAATTACTATAGACTTGATATCAAGAAACAATATGTAATGGTACACCAACTTTTTCTTGTTATCCACAGCATTGTAAGAAAAATATTTGCGCATCTACTACTTATTAATTTATTTATCGTTCTTCATAAGTTCGTGTATCAAGTATTAACTTGTATTTCTCATGATAAGTGAATTTTATTCTTTTTGAGAAATAAATGTCTTATACAGTAACTGTACAAGCGCGGGTTATCCATCTCTCAGTAGACCACCAGTATAAGCGTACTTCTTATTCTTTTCAAACTCTAAGGGGTTTCAAAACGCTACGCTAGCCCAGCTCAAGGTATGACAACCGACGTGTGGCCTCTTTGTGTCAAAGGAGATCACCCATTTTGTTCGGTGACATTTTATTTTAATTGAATGGTGGCAGTAGTAGACACATTTACTTGTATGGCGACAACGCTGTGATAAATTTGAGAACAAAGATATACAACGATATTATCTTTCGATCTTTCTCCAAATATGTAATTATAATATATCGCCGAACCCAGTGTTTCCGACTTTGACGCACTGGTAAAAAAAAATGCGTTCTATGTATACTTTAAACATATGTAATTATAATTGAAGGCCGCCATAAAAAAAAACCAGAATGGGTGATGTCCTTATGGGTGATGTGGTAAATGACTTAAGCTAATTACCTTCCTGTCAGGGTAGCGGAATCGTCCGAAAGGGTTACCGCTGCCCTGGAACATAAAGGGGTAAGGAAGGAACACGGGTAGGTTTTAGTCAGTAAGAGTCTGACACTCCCTTCCGCTCCACCCAGAGCGGGAGGGGTCATTTGAGGATTTCCCAGTCTCAAAAAAAAATAAAAATAATGGGTGATGTGGTTATGGGTGTGTTATTTTATGTCGGATGTTATGTTATAATTTGTGCGAAGCATTTCGTCCTTTTTAAATGTGTACTTTTTCCAACTCATAATTTGCTGGTGGTGGTGCTCAAATTGTGCACTGCGTAATGTCACAATAATTAAATTCCACAAATAATAAAAAACAAAATCAGTCACAAATCACGGTGTCCACGAATTTTGCTAATACTAGCCGAATATTCGACATATTCGAATCAAACATCAATATTCGGCCGACCGTATAATATTGGGTACACACGAACATTTCGTGTAGCCCGATTTTGACAAACGAGGCAGCCTAACGATTCATCTTACCTAATAGTGAATGTCTTAGATTAGATCTAGACTAGGCCTAGAAATAGGATTTAGTTTCACAATGCAAGATCTGTCTTGGCCCCAGATTCTAGGACTATGCTTAAACTTGTTTTGCGAATGAAAACTAGATTCGTAATCTATCGGTATTCGAGATTCATGCTTAAGTATATTTGAAGAATACCTAGAATTCTAGCTTATTACCGCGATTTTACTTAAGGCTTTTTGAAATGGATCTTGCATTAATATTAACCCTTCGTAATCGAACGCGAGAAACAATGGCTTTTTTATTGTTTCTGTTATTACGACATTCCGGTTAATCTTGACAGCTTTCAGCCAATTTATTTGTCATAGGGTTTATAAAAGTTTTTGGTTTTGGACACAGAAATATTATTTCAAACACAGAATTACTAACCAAAATGTTTTGTAAAGAGTTTTAAAAGTTTTTGTCACATGCCTTTCATGATAAAAATCATAACTTTTGCGCGGAGGGTTTCGGGTCAAATCAGAATAATATTTTGACAGACTAGCTGAATACGATATATAATTAACCGACTTTACTTTTGTGGGACGGAGTTTTACATGAAAAATCACAGACAGGCTTTTAAACAACACAACAGGTTTTTATTAAAAAAAAAAACATTTTATTTTTACATTCTATGGCTAATCTATCTGAACCTACTACTAAAGAAAGTAATATGGCACTGGAAACAGAATATTATTTATATGTATATACTTCATTTTACACCACAGAAATACATAGCAAAAAAAAAGTTACTCACTAAAAATATACAATGGGCGGCTTTATCGGTTTCTGCGATCTCTTCCAGGCAAACTTGGAATGGAGAGTGATTTGCCTGGGCATAAAATGGGACACATCGACAACATCGTGGGGAACATTGCGAAAATAAACAAAAATAAAATAAAAAAAAAACACGAAAAAAAAATCGATGGATACAGTATTGAAGTCGCTTACAAATTACAAAATAAATTGGAATCGAACCAATATGTTTTGTGAATATACTGTGCTTTATCCGTCAAAAACATTGTTTTCTACTCCTAAAATCCCTAGGTCACTCTTGAAATCAACATACCTTCTTCATACGAGTACCTCTTCAACAAAAATCTAACCGCCATCTCCTTTCTAGTTCTCCTACTAGCGGTCGTAGTCCACCGCAGAAGAGCAGACGCCTGGGCTGAGAAGGAACTAGACGACATCAGAGAAAACATTATCGCGTACGAAGATGAGGGGGGCGGCGAAGGCGACGCTGGCTACGACCTGCATGTGCTCAGGCAGATGTATGACGGGCCCCTGCCTGATACTGACACCTTCATGCAGAGTAGAGGTAAGAAAACAAAACACAATCATAATATTTATAGGCTATAATGTGTCCATTGCTGGGATTCACGCTTCCCCTCTGCTCTCCCTGGGAGGAAGCGGGTGGAATCCGGGTGACACTTCCCGTGACTTAAGGGCTGGCTTTTACTTTGGCCATAGGCTAAGCTTTGCCATACAAAGTGGCAATGCCGCCAGTCTCTTGGGTACGTTACCAGTCGACAGCGATTCGGAGGAATATTTCGACGCAATATTTTAGTTTTTTAATAGTTTTTAGTTTATTTAGTATTACAAATACTGGTTAGACACAAGTACTTAAAGATGTGGCATAAAATTGATCGTAGAATGCCTTCAGAAAAAGTAAAAGACAGCATTTATTTATACTAGCATTGAATGGAATTTACCGAAATCCGCAAATCTTTTTCGCCTCCGATATAAATTTCTGTCAGAAGCAGTACAGAGCAAAAATTGAATGTAATGAGAGCTAGGGCTGATTTTAACCTGCCTCTGCCAGGTCAACGGTGATCGGTATTGAAAATGCCGAGAACGATAAAATACCAGTATCTCAGTATCTGATATCGTGTTGAGGGGAGCGTTGTTATCTCAGTTCGACGATAATCTTTTTTCTGGACTTTTTATCAGGTTTCATGTAAAATGCTGGGCTATTATGTAGAGGTAGATTTGTAGGTTCAAAATTTTTTCCTTATTACATCATTTCCTTTTTTTATAATTGAACTCCATTTTCCTCCTAGGTATGGTGGGCGCAGCACCAGACATCTCAGGGTTCCTTGATGACAAGAAATCGGTCCTGGACCGGGATCCTGACATCACACCGTACGACGACGTGCGACACTACGCGTATGAGGGAGACGGGAATACTAGTGGTTCTCTCTCTTCTTTAGCGAGCTGTAAGTATAAAACTTTAGTGTTACAATGATCATATGCTTAATTCCGATCCAGCCTGTCCCTTGCTGCCCTTTCCCAGCGACGCCCTAAGCCGAGGTACGCACCCCACAGGGGATGCCCTTAGCGTGAAGTCGCTTACTTTTTAAGTTTGTTAAGCGCTGGCTGGAAGCATTAATTTATTGAGGCATCCACATGCAAGCCCGGTTAAGCAGACGACAACCTCATAGGTTGAACCGCGAGAAGCAATTGACAAAAAAAAAAGGATCATTTGCAGCCGTTCTTGGTGAACGTTTGTGAATTATTATCACAGAAATTGTATTGGCAAAACAAGATGGCGGCATTAGTTCCGATTTTGGCCACCAACAACAATAGTATACAGCGCTACAAGCACCTTGTAGTCACTCGTTATTAAATTTATTTTTTGTTAGAAAACTAAATTGCAAACGAAATATTTTGTAACCAACCCAGAATAGATTGTTTGAATCCACATACAAACAAGTTGGCGGTTCTACAAGTTTTTATTTAGTTATTAAACAAAAAAATAATACTTACTTAAAATTATGATTACGTAATTATATCGATCGCATTTCGTCTGTGAAGTTTCGCCAACTAATTCAAAGTAAAGTTGTATAAATAAATGATGAATGACTAGCTCCTGTAACTTTAGAGAGAGTACAATTCTTTGCCGAGCCACATATTTTAATGAAATCTATAATATAAGACGAATTAAATTCTGCTGTATTGAGCCAATATGAAAACGAGCATTAATTATTTATGCTAGAAACATATTGAAATATTTTTACCAAAATTTTACGTCAATATTGGTTTTCTGCATGTCTAGACATTCTACCTTTATGCTTAATAAAACTCGTTTTTGCCAACATAATTTTTGTAAAATATTTTTAGTACCAAACGCATTTTTACTGATTTATTAAAAATATTTTTTAATTTGATGTTAGTTCAATTATTTTATTTAAATTTCTCCTGCCCTGATACCAATTTATTTGGGGTCGGCGCAACATGTGTATTACATACTTTTTTCTTCCATACTTTATCTTTTTGAAATCACTACGTACCTATGTTTTTTTTTAATATTAATAATACCAAATCTCTTAGGTACGGACGACGGCGACCTCAAATTCAACTACCTACAAACATTCGGTCCTCGGTTCCGCAAGCTAGCGGACATGTACGGCGACGAGGAGGAGGACCGGGAACGACCACACGAGGAGTCCTGGTGCTAGCGCCACGCATGGCTCGTGTAGCCACATCTGACTGTCCAGGCGTAACGCCAAGTGCTTGGTGATGTGACTCCCAAGCTCCCAGATGCCTTACCGCTTCACAGCGTATGATTTAACTCGGTACTTGTGTTGCCAGTGACAATTACACCCCACCGGATAACCCATTTGATTGAAATTGACGTTTGAATTAGAACCCTGTGATAATGTGACTTTTGTTTTAAAGTCCTCTTCGGGATTGTATGAAATTTTTTTTTTTTTGTTCGTGACAGGTTTGTACAATGTTTTTGATAGATAGTGATAAATACACTTGTTTTCGTATCTTTTACTGTAACTGTAATTTCATGAAATTACTTGTTTACAGATGTCTTCATTTCTGACGCAAATTGTAAGGCTGATCTTAAAAAATCAGGCCTAATTATTTTAGGTAAAACGAGCAACAACCTAAAAATTGAAAAGTTGCTCCAAAACGCTTTGCGAATTGGGTGTGAAATTGGGACGTCTGTAAACCCTCCTCAAACAGCATTCAATGAAGTTGTTTCCTTAAAACATAAGTATCTTGAATCCGTCAATTTACTATTACCGTAAATGCGTATCTTTTGTCAGTCGTGCAGTCAATTTTAGGGGGAGTGGGGGCACTTTGATACACAAAAATTCAATCTCTTTTCTGAGGACCATAAAGCATTATGTTTAAATATTTGTTTTGATGTGTGCATTGGCTGATATGTCAGCTTATATTTTGGCTACGCAAAAACCGCAAAAACTGGCGACGTATAGAGATAAACTGATTTTAAGAAAAAATCATTTTTGTATCATTCTGCCCCACCAGTGGGGCACTTTGATACATGGGGTGGGGCAGTTTGATACGTATTTTAGATCTATATGAAATGCAAATTTAAACTGACTAAAAACCCAATATAAACTGTATTATTACTTAAAATTAAGAAATAAAACAATTTTATTGATTGAGATCGCAAAACACTTTTTATTAAGAGTGCACATTAGCCATAATCAGTCTCTTAAGTTACTTAAGGAATATAATCACAAAAAAACAATATTTTCATCATAGAACAAGACTAATTCTCTGTTATTTTCTTAATTATATAATCAGTTATATACTTACTAAGTAATCAGACTTTAACATTGAATATTGTTAATGAAAATATAATATTAGAACCTCCTATCAAAATGAACAATGTTTTTCTTTAAAAATTGAACAAACATCAAAAATTCAACATAAATAATCATAAAAACTCTCATATAAATTACAAAACAATCTACTGGATATTATATCGAGTTAAACCTACCGAAAATGAATAAAGCGACGATGTTCGAGATGTGCCTTTGGAGAAAGTTGGTTTTGGTAATTGCAAAACTACATCTCTAAAATCCACACTTGCTTTGTCTTCCACAATTGGAAATACAAACTTAGAAGACCCTGCTTTTTTTCTAAGATATAATACTTCATATTCTGTCACATTATACTTAAATACAACTTTGGCAACGTAGTGAATCACAGTTTTCTTCTTCTCAAACTTAATTAGCAGGAAATCTCCAATATTTATGTGTTCAGGATTAACTGGTTCTTCATTAATTACCTCTTCTTCTGATTCCGACGGCATTTCAATGTCTTCACTATCACTCGCCATCACGACTTCATCTTGACTAGAATCGGAATCTATTTCTGCAGGCAAAGAAGTCTTTCTCTTTTTTGGCTCAGTTAATCCCAACAGATTTTTCGCTGTTTTCAATTCTTTTGCATGCTGTTTTGCTTTTTGTAATTCTCTTTTTCTGTCCTTTTCATTACGTAAGCTTTCTAATCTATTTTTTTCTGGTGTTTCAGTGTATATTCTTGATCGTCCCTTTTCTCTTCCTTTTCTTTTTAAGACACTGTCAGTAATCGCCTTTTTTGGATAAGGTCTAACTACTTCAGGAGTAAGAATAGCCTTTGATGAAGAAACATGTAGAGGATCGTCAGCAACAGACACTGAAACTGGGTCGGCATCCAAAGTAGGAGTTTTATTTTGTTCTCTATCAACAACCTCACTATTTTGACTTCTTTCTGAGTCTACAAAATGTAAATCTTGTGTGTTGTGAGTATTCTCATCTGTCAAATCGTGATAACCTGTTCTGAAAATGTCTATCGGTGCAAAGTCGTCGTCGCCAAATACCAGTTTATTAATTGGCCATATTCCAGGTTTGGAAAAACCACCTATGATATTCTTTGGTGTAAATGATTCCAAATATGCTAATTTTGACAGTTCAGCAATGTTGTATATGGTCAAAGTTTTTCCAACATTTTGAATGTGCCAGTCGTTGAAAGCTATCTTCAATTTGCCTTTGAAGGGTCCGAACACACTCACATCAAGCGGTTGCAATTTGTGTGACGTGTGTGGGGGAAGACTCAAATAAACAATACCGTTGTCACGACAGTAGTTAACAGCTTCTATTGAAATGTGAGATTCGTGGTTGTCACAAATGATTAGAATTGGGTTATCTTTATTGCTCGAAGTAAGGCGTTGAATGTGTTTCAAAACTCTTATAAACAATTCTGATGTCATCCAGCCGCTTCTGTTTGCCAACCCTAGACTTCCATCAGGAGCACCATTGAGGAAGTGATCTTTATAGTGAACTCTTGGAAAGACATAAGCTGGAGGAAGAGAAGAACCAGTTGCAGTAATAATACCACAGAAAGTAACTAACTCTCCGCGTTCTGCAGAAACTATTTGTCCCACTTGTCTTTGTTTTCTTCCAGCAATAACTTTAGGAGTGGAAAGGACTGTGTTTATGCCTGTTTCGTCTAAGTTTATTATTCGATCGGGTGTAAAATTGTGTTGTCTTATTATGCGTTCGTAATTATCATGAAATTGAGCTACAGCAGCTTTATTGAAAGCAAAGCTTCTTGCTGCGCTTGTGTTTTCTGGTTTTCGTAGACTCAATTCTGGGTTTCTCTTCCTGAAGCCAGCTGCCCAATCTTTTCCAGCGCATTTGTTTTCTTTCCAGGATTTTGGATAATTACACTTTGATAATTCTGCGTATTCGTATGCCAAAGTCAGAAGCTTTTTCAATGTAAGGCCGTGGTGCATTTTACTGCAATTCAATAAATATTGAGTCAATGCCTTTTCTTGTTCGGTTGAAAAAACTTGTGCAACGGTATACTTGGAACCATAGATGTTTGATGAAGTAGCTGTAGCAGTGTGTGATGATAAAGCTGCAGTAGTAGTGTGTGCTGAAGATGATGCTATTTGTGCCATCTCCATAGATGGTGCTATTTGTGATGAAGATGGATCTGCTTGTGATGAAGAAGATTCTGCTTGTAATGAAGAGGATACTTCATTTGTAGATAATGTTCTGGTAGCTTCAAATGATTTTCTGGCTTTTTCTATGCGATGTTGTAGGGTTGCAGTTTTGATGCCATATTTGTCGGCTGCTTTGCGTAAAGATAAAGTCTTTGACAATACTTCACGTATTGCATCTTCAATGTTTTCTTCATTGATATTTTTTCTATCAGTTTTGGGTTTGTACGTGCGCACCATTTTCTGAAAAAAAAGAAAAAAAAACAATAAAAAAAACTATTATTTTTGACGGGGCACTTTAATACACTAGAGGGGCAGATTGATACGTATCATTGTACCCCGCTCATTACCGTATCAAAGTGCCCCAAAGGACTTTTTCCACAAACAATTAATTTTATCAAATATATAATAATCTTGCAATCAAAAACATTTTAAAATACAATAATAACTATATTTACTTACCTTTAGTAACAAATAATAACAAAAACAACTAAGAGTATCCTCCTGAGACACAATTACATTTCACGTATTTTTTTTGTAGACAGCGGCGCACGCCACTTCCAACACGTTAGTGACCGTTGAGGCCCAACGGCAAACTGGCGGCGAGCGGTGTTACAACTGTCATTCTTGTGAATGTCCTTGAGCATTCTAGTGACGTGCCGGACTGTGTAGTGTTTATCGGTTTTGAGATATAGATACTGTACCAATGTGCCCCGTGAATCAATGTGCCCCCCCTCCCCCTACTTAGTTTTTTTTTTTTAACATTTTTAACTTAATTTCTTTCCGATCCCTAAGCTACATTTAATTTAATTTTTAACAATTAGCATCTTTACAAGTGTCAAATAATTTCGCAAAATTAATAACAGTATTACTTAAAAACACAAATAATTGCATTTTGAAAGTGGGTTCAATTAAACTGATTCGATTCGACTGATTGATTTGATTGATTTTTAATCAGTTTAATTATTTAGGTTATCGCCTAAAATGGTGGAAAGTTCTTAGTAAATTGCGTTTTTTTTTTTAAGAATATCTATTCAATTATTATTATTCAAATAAATCACATTTAAAAATGTTTTTAAGAAAATGACTGATGTAACAATAGGCATCGTTATAGAACGCCTAAATTATTTCGAGTATGTAATTTTTATATGTAAAATGTTTAGGACAGAAATTGAGTGATGTGTATGACTTGTATTTAAGACTTTTATACGTATTATTCATTTAGTTTTGTAATAAAATAGGTCGGCCTTAGCTATTAGTTAGTGTTATTGGTATGGGATGTTCACAAATCCTGATAGTCGCCTCGCCTCTTTGCATTTTATTTAGCGCCTCTTTTATTCAATAAATTGTTGAATAGTTCTTTTATTCAATAAGTTATTGAATAGTTCTATTATTCAATAAATGGTAAGGCTTTTCTGATGTTTTATTAAGACGTAGATTGGCGCTGATTTAGACATGAGTCCTCTGAATATAGCTTCAGTAGATTTTGTTAGTCATTTCTTCTTTCTTTCTTGTCTTTCAAAAGATGGTTGAGGCTAGGCTGGACGGATGGTTCCTACCTTATAATATTGAAGATGGAACGAAAGTGCCATTTTGTCTTTATTTTATTATATTAAGCCATACAGATTTATGTCAAAAAGAGCATTTTGTAACGATTTATTAACAAGGGCCTACATAACAATTAATATTTTTCACAGAACCTGTAATACAAAAAGCAGCCAATGTGTGATTTTTTAAATATTTTTGTGACATGCCCCGAACGGTGCAAATACTAAAAAAAAAAAAACGTTTTGTATCTTTCATTATTTTAATAGACATCTAATGTTAATAATAGTTTCAACTAAATATAAGATTGTCTTAATTGGAACATAGTAGATTATAAAATGTAAATATGTACAGCGATGGATAAACATTGTGTGAACTTTAATATTCAGTAAATTAACTTTTATATGGTTAATATTAGGCGAATATACAAGGTGTCTTATCATTATGCATATCAACGAATTGTAATATTAAAAAGTTATCCTCTTATCGAATCCGTTGTATGGACATGTTTTCAATATGCCTAACTATGTGTAATATCCATACTAGGTAATATCCTTAGCATATAAAAATAGTGATTATATCTATGAATAAACCCTTTATTTATTTCGGACCAATGTAAATCTGTAACCATATAGAAGCCACGAAACATTGTTTATTAAAACTAGTCGAAAAGATTGTAGAGTTAGCACAAAAAATTGAAACTGAATATTTTTTTAGCTATGCATATGAATACTAAGTTTTCTTTTTTCAAATATGATTGGGACGGAATATTGTTTTTTTCTTTTTTTTATACTGTTCACCGAACAAAGTTGTTGCAAAAACATTTGCATTTTTCTATTTAGACGAATTCTTATTTTTTTTATTATAATGTGTCCATAGTTTTTAAGTCCTTTTTCACTTAATTTCTCTTTTGTTATTGACATGTTGTTTTGTAATTAGTTTCTAAGTAGGCACAGAATAGGTACTGCTTAGTACTTCGAGAATTAGGTTTAATTATTTTTTTTTATTATTTTTGATACCGATCCTATGAGCTGTTTATTACGTATTTAATGTCGTATATTATTTTAATGCTACGTATTTAGAAAAATAAATGTTTATTTTCACCCTTATTTTGAGTTTAGACTTTTAAATGATATGTGACGAAACCTTTAATACAGAATTATTAATAAATAATTGGTGTTTTTCATGATATTGGAGTAAAATCTAATGTTCCCTCATATTCATATTTTTTTCTAAAAAAAAGGTGTACTATTATTAGAAACGTCTGTAAAAGTAGAACTATTTGTAGTTTCTTTCTGTCCCCCTAAAAAAAAAAAATATTTTTTTATCATCCATACCACGTTAAAAGCCGAAATTGACACTATATTAGGTTATTATTTTGATGATTTTTTCTAGTTAACCCTTGAGAGCTATTGTGTTAGGATACCTTACTATCCCAAGACACTATTTCTCAAAGCACCATAGTATAAGGTAACAGTGTAAAAAATAACTTTGATGACATTCCAATATACATACGTTAATAATGTAATGTTATTGATCAATTACTCGTACTTAGGCATTGTTGGTGGACATTTTTCAAAGATAACCGTCTCCAAAAATTGCCACCTACAAAATAAAAACACTGCCATAAAAAAAAAATAAGAATAAGAACGCTTTTAAGTTTTTTTTTTAATTTATTGACTTGAATGCGAGTTTAATTTAAATGTCAACTTTAAGCGGTTAAGTGCCTTCTCTTCTGTGTGAACATTATATTTTAATAAATAATTTTGCGTTTGATTGTACCTTACTGGTACTGCTTTACGGTAAACTTTTTAATTTTCTTTTTTTAGTCACTTGCATTAATGAATTGAGGTCTTTATTGTACTTTTATTTTGTTTAGAATGGCTCGTAACTATACTATTTCGAATAAATAATTTTGATACTTGAAACGTTTCGTTTATTAATTCATTTATTTGCGAGTGACTAGGAAAGATGGGTTCCTTTTCAACATGGACAAAAAAAAACGTGAATTCGGACCCATCTGATATTTCTGCCGCGTTTTAGGCTAGTACAGACTATTAATTGCGATTAACATCGTTTTTATAAGTAAGTGTATGATAAATCGACCATATAAGTTTATGTAAGTAAAGAGTATGTGTACCTAATTATTATCAAAGTAAAGATGGATGTTATAAGGTATAGACGAGAGCGACTGATGATTGTCATATTATATTATAGGATAGCTTGGACTTTGTTACATAGATATTAAGTATTCAAGGTCGATATTGGAATAAACGAAATGAAATAGATTTTTTTTGGATTTTTATTTTCCTTTTCCTTATAAAATAAATCCACGAGTTGCCTATAGTATTTGATGCTAGCAACACGCCCAAGGTTCGCGCAGTTTTACGACTTGGAAAAACATCGAGGTTTCCTTATTATATTTTAGTTGAATATGAATGTAATGTATACTGGAATAAATTCTCAAATTTATGGTTAAAACTACATAAAAACCTACTCAAATGGAGTTGGGCAGGACAGCTGGCAAGGCAAAGTGATGGCAGATGGAGTAAGGCAGTGACAGAGTGGCGTCCAAGGACTGGGAGACGGAAGTGTCGGTCGTCCGGCGGTGACACGATATTGTTGCCATCACGGCTAGAATCTGAATGAGGCTGGCAGAGGAGCGTGGAGCACAAGAAATCAGAGACCTGGGCTCAGCACTGGGTGAAACGGGTTGTAGATGATGATGATGAAGCGGTTGAAAGATACGAAAAGCGACTTTATTTTATACTTCTTAAAGATAGGTACAATATTATAGCCGCTTGGTCTAACATAGTCTATGACTCCGTATCAAAGTAGCGACAAACAAATACGCGACCAATGTTAGGGCGACAGTACGGTATGTCGACCATCAGTGGTGCGACAGCACATCGATATTTTTTTTTTTAATAACTAGAGTAGTAGAGACGCCACGTATGTATACTTTCATATGCATTTAGTAAAAAGCTGTTATTTTGTAATTACAAACAGACACAATTTTATTTATTTGTGTAGATAAACGCTTCACCACAAAGCTTTATCATTTTTTTTTACAAAATTTACCATACGCAACACTTTCTCGATAATTAAATTACTAGGGGTTGTCTACATTGGAACACGAACGAAGGTGTAGAACAGCTACATAAATCAGATTATTAATTAACTGTTCATTTTTCATTATGAACTGACCCGATTGACAAAAACAAGTTGACGTGTGAAAATACGTTACATTCAAACCCGCAACCTCGCGTTTGTGTCTGACCAAAGATTTATTAATACCAATGCGCTTTTGTTTAACGTTTTAATTAACGTCTTGTGATACATACGATACACAAAGCGGGGTACATTACTTCAGGCAGGGCAAAAGTCCACAATTGATCGTAGCAGGTACCTAAGTAGGCGTTTCGAGTTGAAGCTACATTTTTATGTGACTCGAGCACGCCAGTCGATTTTGTCTTGTTAGGAGGAGTTCACATTGATAGTTCGAGACGTCGACATTTGGACAATGGATGTGAACCGGCCTTACAATGGAAATGCTTTACATTTTGACAGTTCAACAACGTTCAATGCGTTATTTACGTTCTTAAGAGGGTGCACACAGGTCCACTAACGCCACTCCTTTAAAAAAATATTATCTCGTGACTGAGAAGGAATTATGAAAATCTGTTCAATCAGCGACCTCGGTAAATGTGTCTAGAATTTTCT
This sequence comes from Apamea anceps, assembly GCA_951799955.1. Lineage (NCBI taxonomy): Eukaryota > Metazoa > Arthropoda > Insecta > Lepidoptera > Noctuidae > Apamea > Apamea anceps. The sequence continues at coordinate 7,207,696 of OX637522.1, read as the reverse complement.
AATACCTTTTATAAAATTTCATATTGAGACACGAAGCAACAAAATTCGATCTAAAGAAAAGCGGCCACATTCCTATATGTCGTATTTAGTTGCTTCGTGTCTCAATATGAAACTTAATAAAAGGTATTAGAAAATTCTAGACACACTTACCGAGGTCGCTGATTGAGCAGATTTTCATACCTAATTCCTTCTCAGTCACGAGATAATATTTTTTTAAAGGAGTGGCGCTAGTGGACCGTTGTACACGCTCTTAAGCAGAAGAACTTTTTAAAAATACGAAGCAATGGATTAGCAATTTCCTTCAATATCTTCCGTATTGTGTTTGAAAGTGTGTTACGCAATTAGAGTACGTTGTCTGTTGGTTGTTTTTTCATATGATGAGCTTCGTCTGCGTGAAATTTGTAGCCCCGTTCTGAGTTTTTTCTTTTTGCACGGCTCTTTACGGTCCTAGCGCGATGCTAAGCCATCCTCAAGATTTTGGCTATCAAATGAAAGGAAGTTTTCAAATCCGACGGGTAGTTCTAAAGATGACCCCTACATACAAACAAGTTTTACCTCTTTATAATATTTCACGTATAAACCGTACGTTTTACCGGGATGAAATCCCTAAGTATGTCTTTTTCAGTGCCTATCTCTCAGTTAGTTTGGTTATTTCAAACGTAAAATGCAGACAACGATCAGAAAAAGCAAATTCAATTTTTTTTTTTATAATTTAGCGTAGATTTTATAAGAATTGCATCTTAATTATGCGCATTGTAAACAATCATGACAAGAACGACGCAGGAGAAAACAGTAGAAAAAAACTTTTTTGCAAAAAAAAACAACCGACTTCCAAAAACGACATTACAGTTTTAGTCGGTGTCGTCGGGTTCGCATTTTCGTTGTTTGCCACCGACTTCCGAAATTAAAGTTATTTTTCACTTTGTAGTGTCGTTTTTGGAAGTCGGTTGTTTTTTTTTTGCAAAAAAGTTTTTATTTTTCACTTTTAAGTTGTAATTTTTACCAGTAATTTAGGTTTAAAAACCAAACTACTCAACCGTTTTTGATGAAATTTCTATGGGACTACTTCAGAAGTATCTTCTTTCGAACAAAAAAAGAATTTTGAAAATCGGTCCACAATTGGCGGAGAAATCGCGTAACAAACACACAAAAAAAAAAAAAAACATACCGTCGAATTGAGAACCTCCTCCTTTTTTAGAAGTCGGTTAAAAAAGCATTTTACATCCACATCTTTGTGTAACTTTTCCCTTATGCATTACTATTCCATACAAACTAAATAAAGAAGCTAACAACATTTATTATTATGCTTGAACCCCTTCTTAGTTTTTCATCATAGGTTAGGTAGTTAGAATTATCAGACTGCACTAAGTTTCTGTCACCTTACATAAGAAAGCTCGGATTAAGGGGTTTCCGGACGGGTATTTGCATTTTAAAATACATTTCACTTGTAAAGTGATATCTTTGTGATTTAAAGAGGGGGAAAATAAATGACGCGTTAAAAAGAAGTCTTAAATATCTTGACTCTTTATCTTGCGTTTTTTGGTTCACTTACACATCATCTGCCTAGCCTTTTCCCAATATGTTAGGGTCAGCTTCCAGTCTAACCGGATGCAGCTGAGTACACTGGTACTCAGCTGCATCCGGCTGGTACTCAGCTGGTCAGATAGGCTGTCGTTTTACATAAAATACTGATTTTATGTAAAACGACAGCCTATCTGACCTTCATAACCCAGTTACTGGGTAATAAATACCAGTAGTAAGACTGGTTGTCAGACTTTCAGGGTTCTTACGACCCGTAACGACTGTCAAAGATCCACGAATGACAGCCAGGACCAACGGCTTAACGTGCTTTACGAGGCATGGAGGTGTCTTGGTATGTAAAGATGGTCACCCATCCACGGAACAACCGCGGCAAGCGCAGCTTAACCTGATCAATCGACCCGTGCGGCTGTTATTACTTACCCACAAGCCCCTCTTCACTTACACAAACAGCTTAAGGCGCCGCTTCGCAGCAGCCCCTGGCTAAGCTACGCACCTACTTAGCTTCGCTTTACATGAAAATGTCGGCGGGATCCACTGCGATCCACGACCACAGTACGCACGGACGCGTAGATGACGATGATGATGATGGAAAACAAATGAACCGCGCATATAACGCGTCAAACCTCTCCGTGCACATCCTACGTAGCAGTGGACTGACGTCTTTAGTCAACTATTGACATAGAGTCAATAACACTATTTTTGTCTTTCATCATCATCAGCCTGGAGCCATCTAGGTACTGCTGAAGGGCCTAACTCTGATATCTGGGGCCTCATCAAGAACGCGCAACGTAGGTAAATCGTATTCATTTTGTGTAATGCCAACGAACGCATTTTTCTTACTTTCTTGAAATGTAACGTAAATTCGAACGATTTGCGAATCGAAAATAAAACTATTCTGTAGCATTTTGGTTTACATTTTTGCGGCAGGCACACTAACAGCTCAACACTGTCACTAATGAAATGAGATACAATTACTTTTTCTATTGTTACCGAATTTATTAAGCTTACCTAACAGACGGGGGGATAAGTATCACCCATATTATATGAATAAAGGTTTGAAAATTATGTGTCCATAAACTCAGCCTATCGCAGTTCACTTTCGGATATAGGCGTCTCACAGGCTGCGCCACAACACCCTGTCGTCCGCCTTCCGCATCCGGTCTGTCTAAGCCACCTTTTTGAGGTCGTCGGTCCATCTAGCTGAGGGGCGTCGCACGCTAAACTTACCGATACGCAGTCTCCACTCCAGGAGTCGTCTGCTCCACTGGTCATCGCTCCTTCGACAAACATGGCCAGCGCACTGCCACTTCAGCTTGCTTACTCTGCAAGCTATGTCGGTAACTTCGTTTCTGATTCGGAAACAAGTCGTTTCGATTCGTTTACTCCGCGCGTTCGCTGAAGAGTTGTGATGCCACTGATATTGCTCCAAGCTTGGCAGACAAATGGTTTATTTGGGCAATTGAAAATAAATATTTTGATTCAATGGACATTGATAGTTTCAATCACATTTCTGATTGGTATAAGCCCTGTGTCAATTGCCAATCTAAATTATTTCTAGGAATATGCACAGCTGTTCAAACAGTTTGATTTTCACAAAATATAGCCTAATAAATAATGGTTGGTACGTGTAGAAACAGTAAAGTTAAGGACATTGCTGATAGGATGGCTTTTTAGTCGACTCGCATGAATTTATTCGCCCGAAAAGTGCGAATCGTCACTTTTAAACAATTTTTTTTTACTGGCGACTCGCACGACGTAAGTTTATTTGTAGGCGAGACAACAACAACGTGTACTTCTTTCATTACTTCATTGCATAAAATTCACAAATACATTACCTTCGTGCGAGTCGCAGTTGAACCTCGCCAAAAGATTCACCGGTGAAGCTCATCCTGTCGGCGATGTCGTTAAAAAATGCATCCATAGATAAACATCACCCATCTCTTCACTAGTCCAATGCCTACTCTAGGATAATAATAATAATACGGTTAAAGATATAAATTTTTTTCTCAAAAGAATTACAATTCACTTATAGAGAATAATAGTTTATTTATCACTCCTAAAATTACAAATTTCTCTTAGTCTATGCACAAAATCATGGCAATGAATACATATTCGTATTTATAAGAGATTACGTTGACGACTATGCTAGTATAAACTGTGTCTCTTAAATCCTTTCCTATCCTAAGGGCATATCTTCCCTATCATTACAAAGCCCCCCGGTCCGGTCCTTGATATGCAATGGCCTGTGTAGCATCATGAAACCTGAGGCTTCAGGGCCTAGTGCAAATCTTGGCGTTCATTCGATTAATCGAGTATGGTCAAATTAATGAAAATAATAAATAATAATAAATAAATAAGTACTAAATTACGCTAGTCGTCTATAGAAAAGATAAGATTATTTATTAGTGACGATTTGCACATTTCGGGTGAATAAATTCGTGCGAGTTGATTAATAAGCCGATAGGATGTACGCTACCAAGACCTACAAGCGGTGGTTGGACCTAAAAAAAAAAAAAAAAACATTTTACGCGGCTATCCGCGTAAAATATTTATTTTTTAATGTGCAAGAGAAGAAAGTATGTTTATGTTTGTGTGTATGTATGCCATTTTTTATTGTATTTCTTTTTGGTATTTTAATTTTTTTTTTATTGTGTCTTTTTATGGACCATGTGGTCTGCAATAAAGATTTTTATTTATTATTAGCTGCGCCCCGCGGTTTCACCCGCATACGTTTCGATCCCGTGGGAATATGTGGATAAAAAGTATCCTGTATCAAACTCCGGACTGTTACTAAGAAATTTTTAATGGAAATCCCATAAACACTTAGTCAGACCCGGGAATCAAACCCAGGACCCCACGCTCAGCAGCAGCGCCTGCAACCACGAGGCCAACGGGGTAGTCAAATATAGTTAAGAGATAACTGTAATCTAATGATGTAATACTGTATCAGTACGGTTGAAAATAATAGGTCTTCAGGCAAATATATATATATAATAATAATAATAAATATTTTCATTACAACACAGGCAGCTTTAACGTAGTGCGTATTTTCTACTAGTACTTTTAAATTTTCCTTTTTAACCACTGCAACGGCTTTACTCTAAGGCCCATGTTCTTTGTCGTACAAATGCGACCTGATTACGGATTTTGCATACAACCATAATGTAGGATTAAAATAATTCGTCACGCAATGACCGGCGTGTTCGTAATAACAGTCCTCTAATGTTAATCACGTGGCCGTAGTAAAGTAATTAACAAATCGCTTGCATTTTTTTTGTATAATTCTGCCATTTTGTTGTGTTTCATGTCCTTGTTACTCGCAGGTATGCAGGTACTCACAAACTCAAAGTCAAAGCGGCTATTTTAAATAAACCAATTACAGGCACGTTTGAATTGTCAAGGGGTCGGTCAGTCAGAATGTTGAAAGTGGTTGCCATTCCAAAATGTAATAGGTACCTATGGAGAAGAACGGGCAAGAAACTACACAGACCCTCTTTCTAATCAAAATATTGTTACTCAATATTGGTTACTTATTACTACAAACTATATACATTACTAGCTTCTGCCCGCGGCTTCGCCCGCGTGGATGTCGGAAATTATCCCACGGGAACGTGCTAACAGGATAAAATGTATGTGCTTCCCCAGGATGCCATCTATCTCTACGCCAAATTAGAAGTTCAGTGGTTTAGGCGTGAAAATGTAACATACAGTTTCAAGTTCAAATCCTCCCCTTAAAAACTGAATTACCCCTTTTTGTCCCGTCAGTGGTAAATTTTCGACAACTTTACATACTTATTATTAATTATTTTCAGTCAAAACTATCAATACTGAGTTTCGAGTTACTCGGACCGTGCATTCAATTTCTTCCACACAAACTTCATACCTCTATATTCCCCTTTGAGGGGTAGTTTTGAAAAACTTATAATGATAAACTTTATTACTTACTTAGGCAAGTATTCTTGCCAAGTTTCAAGTTTATTCACTAAATGAATAAGATTTTTCATATAAACTGTATCCCCCGCTTTTCACCCCCACAGGTCTGGAATTTTGAAAAATCGTTTGTGATTATTCATAACTTGATTCAAAGATTATTTATACCAATTTTCGAGTTAATCAAGCCACGCATTATAATCCTCCCTTGTAAAATTAACAACCCCTTTTCAATACGTTAGGGGTAGATTTTCGAAAAACCCTGAATTATGTTACTCTTTATTTTTGGTCTTAAGTATAAACACTGAGTTTCGAGGTAATCGGACTGCGCATTCAAATTATTCCAAACAAACTTCAACACCCCTATATCCCCCTTTGAGGGGTAGTTTTGAAAAACTTATAATGATAAACTTTATTACTTACTTAGGCGAGTATTCTTGAAAAGTTTCAAGTTTATTAACCTAATGAAGAAGATTTTTCATATAAACTGTACCCCGCTTTTCACCCCCACAGGGGTGGAATTTTAAAAAATCGTATGAGATGTATTCATAACTTGACTCAAAGATTATTTATACTAATTTTCGAGTTAATGAAGCCATGCAGTAAAATCCTCCCCTGAAAAATTGACTACCCCATTTCAGCCCGTCAGGGGAAGATTTTCAAAAAACTTTCATACACATTATTCTTTACTTTCAATATTAGGTATAAATACTGAGTTTCGAGTAAATCGGACTGCGCGTTAAAATTCTTCCATACAAACTTTGAAACCCCCCAATCCCTTATAAGGGCGTAGTTTAGAAGAAAAAAAAAACTGAAAATCTTCATAATTTATTTAGATAAGTATTCGTGCCAAGTTTCAAGTTTATTAACTCAAGGAATAAGATTTTTCATACAAACTAATTCCCCCCTTTTCACCCTCTTAGGGGTGGAATTTCGAAAAATCCTTTCTTAGTGGATGCCTACTCTTCACGAAGAACACACCCTCCAAATTTCATGTCTCTAGGACCAGCGGTTTAGGCTGTGCGTTGATCTATCAGTCAGTCAGTCAGTCAGTCAGGACTTTGAATTTTATATGTATAGAGATGTATGTGAGAACGATGCAGAACTTTAAAAGCGTCCGTAATAAAAAATAAAAAAATAAATAAATAAAAAATTAAAATAACCCGTGGCAGTTAAGAGATGACCAGTCCCTGATGGCGCCCGTTCACGAACATGAAGTATGGATCAGCCCCATTCAGCTCAACTATTATATCTACACAAGTTATACAATATCCAAAGAAAACTAAATTTATTAGGAAAAAGTTTGTGAATACAAGGCATAGCTAGATCAGTTTTCTTTTAAAAGTATAGGCCTTTGTATCTTTACGTTGTCCATAGGTTTACCTTAGTTAGGAACGTGCACAGATTTACAGGATAGCGATTTAGTCATCTGCATCCATCAAGGGAGTTATTCTGCCCGTCATTTCAAACAACTTTCGCTACGAAAGTCAAACCGTTTCGCGACAATAGATAGACTGGAACCACTTGGAAGTCTCTGAACCGTCTCCGGACACAAGTGGGAAGATGTTAGTACAAGCTGGTAAAGTGGGGCACCTTGACGGAACGGCAGTAGGATGTGATTGTGGAGCTATGTCACAAACCATGCTCCACTTCATATCCTGCCCTCTGTGTCCCAAAACATGCAGTCAAAATGATCTCTGTGCTGACACCGACAACGCCGTGGAAGTGGCAAACTTTTGGGAAAACCAGAATTAAAATTGACGACACGGTGGGCGCAGTGGCTGAGCGATCGACTGCTGCGCTGCGTGTCGCGGGTGCGATTCCCGCACGGAACAAATATTTCTATTACCTACAGGTACTTTTTCCCGGGTCTGGTTGTTTGTGTATGTAAGTTTAAATGTTTGTAAACGCACCCACGGTACAGGAGTAATTCCTTGCGTGGGGCAACGTTTAAAAAAAAAATACAGTCGTGCCAGCGACACGAAGAAGGAGAAGATAGACTATTTTGATGCATGTACTTACAGACGCCAGCACATCCAGCTACTACAATCTGTTAAATTTCTTTAATAGATTTTCAACTTTATCGCTTAAGCATTAGGTTCAAGGTTGATTGGGAAAATTTGACAGTTTCGGGTAGCTTGATGTGCTGGCGTCTGTACTTACTTATATTAAAATGTTTTTTTTTCAGTTCGGGTATGAGTTTCATAGCAAAAGGTGTTTAGAATGACCTGCAGAACACCCCATTGATCTTCACCTTGGTGACTAAATTGCCATTGTGTGGGAGACGCCAAAACTGACGTTGAATTGTTGGCGGTCGAATTGAAGATGATCAATCAATCAATCAGCGACGAACGATCGATTCATTATGTCCGGAGTACTATGAGGCGAGCAGGCGAAACAGTTCTCTATAAAGGCCTACGCAGACCGGGACGGCATGGCATGGGATTTAAATTTTTGCTAATGGACATTCAAACGTATCGATATCGAAATACGACATAAATTGCTATGCTTTAAAATAATGCCGTGGCATCGAAAGGGATTTCATTGCCCGGCATTGAAAGACGCGCCACGGGCTCCCGTGGCGGGATGCCGTGGCGTACTGCGGTAGGCAACGGCATGCCAAGGACTCCGGAGCTCGTTTTGACATACCGCGGAGTGACATCAACACTCGATCAAACGCAACTGAAGACTAAAAGTGTATCGGGCAGCAGGAGCTGCCGAGGCGCGCTTTGTCGTGCCGCGACACGCCGTGGCATGCCGTGGCAAGGAGCCGGAATGCCGCGGTATCTAAGCGGCTAATGTGCGCTGACTGACGGCAAAATCCCTTGCCATGCCGTCCCGGTCTGCGTAGGCCTTAATGGTATGGTCATCAGTGATGACCATGCACCACTATTACTATGGTATATATTTGTTTATACATATAGTAAAATGGTAACGTAGAGTTTTTGTATGTTCCACATTGGCGCAAAAACAGCTGAATGAATTTGGATGAAATTTGGCACACAGATAGTTTATAACCTGGATTAACGCATAGCGTACTTTTATCCCGGTAGTACGTTCCCTTGGGATATTTTCCGACATTCATGCGGGCGAAGGCTAGTATATTATATACTGGCCTATTATTGTCCCATTTCAGTGCAAATACCACTTCTCATACAAAAAGGCAGGAGCATTGATTACCACGCTTGCTTAAGACTGGTTGGCGATTTCAGACTTCTGTTAACTATAAGTCCAGCGGGGTAGTTGCGTAACGCACTAACAGTTGGAACGGCTTTAATTTTGATAGTTCAATAATATTCATTGCGATATTTACGTTGCTGAGCAGACAAATTTTTCGAACATATGAAACAATGGATTAGTCCTTTAAAATGATTCAGATTGTAATTGATAGTTTGTTACAGATTTAGTGTGCATGTTTGCTTATGATGTTATTCCTTATCCGATTTCAGTAATGCTCAAGATAAACTCAGTGAGTACATATAAATTGAAAACGTCATATTTGGACTGGCCCGGATTTAAAGCCTCGTGAATGATAGGCGAGATCTTAACCACTGGACCATCAGAAAGATAATGTGACCACTACACACTCCAGCAATATTTACAGCTCAATATTTTAACCTAAATAACCCCCCAACCAGCACTAACCAACTATTTAGCAGTGTTTTAAACTTGAACACTTAATGCCTCTTAGTTACGTCCGTATCCCTATTCGAGGACACGGGACCATCTGACCTCGGACGAGAACGGTTTAAATTTTGATGACAAGATGGTGGATATAGCGTATATTGACTTGCCTGTTTTTGGGTCAAGGTCTGTTTTTTCTTCTAAATTTATTTCGATAGTTCATTACGGTGAGCTTCGTTTTGTTATTTACTTTGTTTTTGTGGGGTAGAATTTTGAAGATATGTAGTGATAGCAGTGAAATCATTTTAGTAGATACAGACTCAGCACATCAAACTTCTACAATCTGTCAAATTTCTTTAATAGATTTTCAACTTTATCCCTAAATTAAGGTTCAAGGTTGATTGGGAATATTTGACAGTTTCGGGTAGCTTGATCTGCTGGCGTCTGTACTATATACATCGCGGGTAGAACCTGTGTGAGGCTGGTACAGGAGCGTGGGGATTGGCACAGGAAAAGGAAGGCCTGTGCTGAGCAGAAGGTAAAATGGGGCCGTGGGTGATGATGATGATGATAAAATAGCCATTGAACCTGCTATCGAAGATTCTAACAATTATTGAAGTGGTTTTTTTTAATAAAATGTACCTTTCTACAGGGTCAAATTAAATTAGCTAGCTGTTAAATTAGCACGATAAAATAAAAACAAAAAGAAATGATGTTTTTTTGGGGGTTCAACGACCGCTTGTTGTTGTATGAGTATCTGAAGTACTTGAAGTATGAGTTGAGCTAATATATTTTATCATCATCTGCCTAGCCTTTTCCCAACTGTGTTGAGGTCGGCTTATAGTCTAACCGGATGCAGCTAATATATTTTATCGTGTTTAGATATTGATACCTATCACGTTTGTGAAGTTTTGCTAGCTAATTTAATTTGATCCTGTATAGTCGCTTTAAAACTGAGTGTAAGTTTAGGAAAAAAAGAAATATTTAGTCTTTAGAAAATACTTAGATCTGATACATCAGTCTCAATTACTTTAATCTGTCTGTTTTCTCTCTTCCTCATCAGAATACGTCTCTTGGCAGTCCGCCAAATTTACTTTAAAGTCTTCGGCAGACTCAAGAGTGGTCGCTTTCACAGGCCATTGAACAAAACGGCCGGGGCCGCATCAATGAAAAATTGTTTCAATACGAGCATACTTACTTTGTGTAAGGAAGCTATTAGAAGTTTTTAATAGGTCTAAACAATGGCCGTTTCTGCTTACGTGATTTTTTGAGTAAGAATGATGATAATCACTTTTAATTTCCATATTGTTTCTTGTGAGTTTATAAAAAGAAAATAAAGAAAGAAAAAATATTGTTATTTAAGATACACACAGGAAATACAAATAGTAAAAAAGGAGCGTTTAAAACTAATAAAGTTACATTAGAAACAACCAAAATCCTACTTTAGTAATATTATAAACGTGAAAGTTAGTATGGATGGATGGATGTTTGTTACTCTTTCACGCAAAAACTACTGAACGGATTTGGATGAAATTTTGCACACAGATGGTTTATAACCAGGAATAACATATAGGATACTTTTTATCCCGATATTCCCACGGGATCGGAACTTATGCAGGTGAAACCGCGGGGCGCAGCTAGTAATAAATAAAAAAAACAATTTCGTTATTATTGCCGAGTGTAATTATAAGGAGGGGCTCGTGGCTACATATTGAAGCCGAGTCGATTGATCCATCCATTACATAATTGTCAAGACCTCTCCGTGCCTCGAAAAGCACGTTAAGCTGTTGGTCCCGGCTGTCATTCGTAGATCTTTGGCAGTCGTTACGGGTAGTCAGCTTCCCAAAAATCTGAGAACCAGTCTTACCAGGGGGTACCCAGTAACTGAGTTGCAGAGGTCAGATAGGCAATCGCTTCATGTGAAATACTGGTATTCAGTTGCATTCGGTTAGAATAAAAGCCGACCCTAACCAACATGGTTGAGAAAATGATAGGAAGATTTGACTTTCCGAGTGTAATACGTACGTTTGTGAAACCTAACTTTGTCTATTGGCCTTCTACTAAGAGTGACCTTAGGTAACAGTAGCAGATGAAGGAAATACAAAATCTGTATTGCAAAATGCAGGAGTAGTTGCTTTAAGCTCACAATAATTTTAATTACAATATTTTAGTGATCGAGTCACTAGTTACTGAGGGCAAAAATTGTACCTAGGTCATAAATTAAGTATACGTGTAGGTAGGTCCTCTTCTCAGTGTCGATGGAAATCTAAATTGAGTCGACCCAGAATTGGGGTTTGAACCTAGACAGGCGCTTTATTTCGTGTAATTTATTTCAAGAAAGAGTTCTGGCCGAAGGGTGTTGTGTACCGCCGGTTTCGTGGCCAGCTACATGACACCAGTCAGTGAAATACGACGCAGACACTTCGTGTGCGTTAGTTAGTTTTTAGTGTAATTATAATGTTGTATGTATTTGTAGTGTTTTTAAGTTATATTAATATTGTATTGTATGTGTTTATATGGGCCTTGATGCCTTAAATAAATGGATAAATAACTTACCACTGCTCTCAAAAACGGTGAAGGAAAACATTGTGAGGAAACCGGCATGCCTAGGACCAAAAATTCGAAGACACATATGTGACATCTACCAATCCGCACTGGGTCCGTGTGATGGATTACGGCCCATTCCCTCTCATAGAGGAGTGGGAACGTTATAGGCTGATAATGCAGAATTTGGCTAAGAGTTTGGCACCTTCAGTAGCAGCCATCAGTTCCTGTAACATGCGTACAACAGGACCGTAACAAAAGGAGGTTTAGGTATAGTTAGTGGTAGTTACCCGCAATGGGCCCGCGTGGTGGATTACGGCCCACTCCCTCTCACCGAGAGGAGGCCTGTGAGGGAACATTATAGGCTGATTATATATAGTTAGTTGTGATTTTTTTCTACAAAGTCATCATGTAGGTACAAAAAAAGGGACAGACTGCTTAGGTATCAAAATAAAAATTTCTATCATACTTAAACTTAATCTTGCCGAAACACCACCTACATAGATAACATTATAATAGTCTAGCTACCTATTTTGCTGACTGCACTGTCTAGACATCCCAGGCGTCCAAAGTTAGCGAATTTTAAGTTATTATTATTTCTGCGACACTCGGAACAGAGGGTAGATGTAATCCTGCCGAGGTGGCGATCTCGGATTTAAAATGAAGATAATAATGTTAATACAGTCTGGTTTGATCATCTGCTTTTTTAGACTACCTGCAGAGTAGGGTTGTGGAGGTCTCTGGCTATGTAACGTGGGTGTGTAAGTTTGTTCCCACATCCAGCCTAATCTACTGAACCGATTTTATTTATTTAATCACTAGCGGCCTGTCCCGGCTTCGCACGGGTGGACATAAGATTTAAAAAATATATTTTTACAATAAATATAGCCTATGTCACTCAGGGTGAATGTAGCTTTCCAATTGTGAAATAATTTTTGAAATCGGCACAGTAGTTTTTGAGCTTATTATTCATTACAAACATACACACAAAAATACAAATCTTTCCTCTTTATAATATTAGTATAGATAGATTTATGTACACACATATATATATATATATATATTTTTTTTAAAACGTTACCCCACACTAGAAATTTCTCCTGTATCGTTACACAAACAGCCAGACCCGGAACAACTACTTGTAGGTCATACGAAATTTGTTCCGTGCGGGATGCCGTCAAAATATAAAAAGACAAAAAAAAAAATAGGTAGGTACAAAGGTGGGAAGGTGGTTTGTGTGTGTGGTGTGGTGGGATGATGTTGGTGTTGTTGTTAGTGGTGATGTAGTTGTTTAGGTGGTAGTGTTTATAAATGAAGAAAGGTTAAAATACAATACTATTGTATTGTATTTTTATCACCCGAAGCGACGCGCGCTTTATTTGTGGTTACCAAATGTACAAATACGATGTGAATGTGTGAGTAAACGCAGTTCAAGCTCTCGGTACCGTCAGAGACAATGGCGAAGTCGAAGTGTATGTGTGTGTGTACACTTGGTAACCACAAATAAAGTGCGTCTCGCTTCGTGAGATAAAATACTGTAGCTTCCTTATGCTTACAATTTAAAAGACAGAGTCTGGTGGACGTAGTAAATTTATTATCATCACTATTAAAACAGAAGTATCATACTTAGCTATAGTTTATTTTAATAACTGTATCATAAAAAAGATCTCGTACTAGAACTGCTAGACATTATTTACTTCCAAGTCATAATTCGCTAACCCTTGGTATATGTACGAGGGTCGGCTGGTGTGCTAGAGAGATATTTACCGTGACGACCGCAAGCCACGCGGGGACGACTTCAAGACACACTTTGCTAACTAGAACCAGCTTTTGTCTTCATATTATTATGCAAACTTAATATTTATGACTTTTTACCACCTCCGGATAAGTTCCGGTTAATTTACTAAGTACTTATTTCTATTTTTATTTATTTACTAGTATTTTTTTATTGTGAGTCTTCCTAGGTTCACATTAAAAATAGATTATGAATAGATAGATTTAGGGCTGATTTTTCCAATGCCAGACAATTTTATCCGAGGAAAATTTTAGAATTTTTGACAGTGTTTTAATAAAAAAAAAAAAACTGTCAGACGGCAATTTTATTCTACGAATAATAATTATCTGTCGATTGAAAAATCAGCACTTGGTCAAAGATCATATACTGCTACTAGGATCTTGACGCTCGAATGACATAATTATGTCACTTGAAATGTATAAAAAAAAAACCAAGATGGTGGCGTTAGTTCTGATTTTAGCTACGCGCCAAAATAACCATTGAGTGCTATAATTTTGTTTCAAGTTATTATATTATTGTAGCCTAATAATTTAGCCAGCACATCAAGCTACCCGAAACTGTAAAACTTTCCCAATCAACCTTAAACCTTGCTTTAGCAATAAAGTTGAAAACCTATTAAGAAATTTGACAGATTGTCGTAGCTTGATGTGCTGGCGTCTGGCTGGCTGGCTGTACGTAACTTATCCATGAAAGTAATAAAGACCCTAAAATGTGCGAAATGTGTAGGTAGGTGATGAGATGAAACACAGATACTGTGACCCTGTAGCCTATTCCGTGAGGGAACGGACTTTAATCCACCACGCGGGCCTTGTGCGGTTTGGTCACACTCACAAGTTTTCAAATTCTTAGGAAACATCGTGAGGAAACCGGCATCTCCTAGACCCAAAAATTCGAAGACATGTGACATTTACCAACCCGCAGTGCGCCCGGTGGTTAATTACGGCCCACTCCCTCTCACTGAGAGGAGGCCTGTGTCCCAGCAGTGGGAACATTATGCGCTTATATGATGAAACAAAACGTTCAACGGAAAGGTTTTTTCGTGAAACCCGATATTACTAACTTATCGAGCGCATGATTTACTATGTACAAAGGTGATAGGTATATTGACTAAGTTACGAGCGAATGTGAAAGAGCCATAAAGGCAGTACACAGTGTTTATGCAAATCTCTTTATAATTTGATAACAGCTTGGTTTGCGTGACAATACTCCATGGTTGGTAACGAATAACCTGCCACCTCAGCTGATTGTTACTGAGAATGTACAATACCTATGGGTTCCTAGAAAATGTATGCTTATTAGTGAAAACTTGTGGTAAAATCTTAATTTTGATTCTAATTGACTTGACTAATGGGTTCAAAGCTACTAGCTGCACCCCGCGGTTTCACCCGCATACGTCTGGATCCCTAATCCAGGTCATCCGGACTTTATCTTTTTTTTTTCAAATCTCAAATGCTTGTAGAATGCATCAACCTTTCCCTACATTGTACACAACTAAACAAAGTAGAAACTCAAGAAGCCATATTGTTAATAAAACCACTAGAGACCCAAAGGTCAGTAATTCAGCATCAAACAAAAACTCAGGAAGTCAAGTAGCCATGTTCCAATTGTTATGTACGGCGCGCACTAGGCAACTAGCGACCGACAACTCGGCGACTGAAGTAGTACCTACGTGACTGAATGACAGAGCCTATGATGAATTAATCATATAATGAAGATCTGCACCACAAAAGGCATTTTCTAAATAGATTGAGTTTAGAAAATAAATATGGACCTAATAAAAAGAAAACCTACAAAATAAAAAATAAAATAAAAAATATGGTAAATAAATATAGACCTATTTGCAAAGTCGCGCAGGAGTATTGTCTCTCTTTCTCTCCCTTTCATTCATCCATAGCATAGTATAAAGAGAGGAAGTAGGCTATCTCCGGCACAATCCGCGACATAATTGCCTACTGTCTTAGGGTTGTCACTTTTTGTTAAATTTTAATTCAGTGCCAATAAATGGGCAAGGGTCGGGATGTTGTATTTTTTACTTGTATTGTCTGGGTACCTAAACGATGATGAAACCTTTCACGATGAAAGAAAGAGCGACAGGCCAGCAGACGGGCGGCGCGGGGCGGTGATGAGCACGAGTAAACGGTATGTTACTGATAGTACTGTCACCAATTCATTAGTTTAAAGCCCGGCCCTTGCCAAAGATAACACATATCTCTGTATAACTAATTCAGTGATCATTAGTCAATAAAGTTCAACAATGGTTTTCCTAACAAACAGAAATTTATTCAAGATTCATAGCAGTATTATTTATAAAAAAAAAACATCGTAAAACAACATAAAAAAACTAACGCCTGTCTCTTAGACTATAATCAAATTTTTATTCTGCTGTTATGATTCGAACTTTGCTCTATTTATCTGATTCACAATTAGTCAATTACTTATTTTTTAAGTACCTACGATTTTATAACTGTAAGTAGGTACTTAGTTACTATATCTACAATAGGTACTGAGAAATCGGCATGACTAAACATAAACAAAGCATTAGCGGCAAATCAATTGACAGATCAAAAGTACCTAGTACATTCTAGTGGGAAATTAGGCCTACCTACTTCCTCTGTCTGATAGAAAACTAATACAACAAAAAATAAGTAAGTAGGTAGGTATCTCATCATCAAGTAAAAATGATATGCTAGAAAAAGTGACTTTCTTACCTTTCCTGTTCAATAGGTAATTTGAACAGAGACAATTCTGGAATCGATGAATTATTAAGACACCCAAACACACAGCAATACGTTCTCCTGCGATTATCACACATTTTTCATTCATTTAGCGGTGCCGAAAAGCCGTGACGCGCGAACCTCGTGCGATGTTAGCCCCGTCTGGCGCGCTGCGAAACCCGCCGAGATTTGTGTAAGTGTGCGTGCGGCGACGCATAGATACTTTGGCGCACACATACAAGCCGCGCGCGGTGCGTTTCTAAGAAGATAACGTACTTCCTCTCTTTATACTATGTCCATAGGTAGAGGATCTATCCGGAGGCTGTAAAATATCGCTTTCAGCAATAAGATCCCCCATTGTGTCACCCTATTAGTAATTTAAAGCAACAAGAAAAAGAAAGAAAATATTTTTTTCTCGTTTTCATAGATTTGATAACCATATGGCGTTTGAGTTGGTGTGTTCGAGGTACTAGCAAGTCGTCTGCTTCACATGTACACTTAATTTAAGTTACCTATGCGACTATCGCTGGTGATTTTTGTTGCAAGAAAACTTGACGATTACTTGTGGCGATATACTAAGCTACTAGCTCCTTCAAGCCACTAGCTCCTTTAGGCCACTCGCTCCTTGACGTCACTCGCACCCTTAAACCACTTGCTTCTATAAGCCACTCACTTATTTAAGCCATTCGCTCCTTTAAGACAGTCGCGCTCTCAGGTTTCTAGAAGCCACAATCAGTGGCTTAGTCTGCGACGGATCTAATACCTACAACGGAAAATAATTCCGTTGTGTTGGTTCCTCGTTAAAATGTTTTGCTCTAGTTCACCTAGGTGGGTGGGTTAGGCCGTGGGGTTAGATCTAGGCAAAGTATATGAGCTCTGGGAGGGGAAGACTACTTCAAAGTACATTAATTAGGATTCTTGAGGACAGAAAGGATTTTTTTAAAATAACTAGCAGACTCGACGGAAGTTATCCAGCAAAAAATTAAATAATTCATATAAAATTCCTATAGAAAATGCTCTTTCTGTTTTCCCGAATTGTCCAATGTTCCCGGCAACTTTTTTTTTTCTTTCTGTAAGAATTTGATTCGGCATATCATAAACATTTTGAAACAACAAATAGCCAAATCAAAAGAACTAGAGTCACCGACATTGCTTGCAAAGTAAGCGAACGGAAGTGGTAGTTGGCTGACCATGTTTGACGAAGAACTTTACTTATGGCCGGTGGTGCATACGAGTCCTGGAGTGGAGGCCGTGTATCGGCAAGCGTAGCGTAAAACGCCCCCCAGATAGATGGAACGACGACCTTAAGAAAGTGGCTGGGACAGACTGGATGCGGAAGGCGGAGGATAGGGTGCAGCCTGGGAAAGGCATAATATGTCCAGCAGTGGGCTGCGATAGGCTGAGTTTATTGTTCCCAAGTGATGCGCTTACCAACGTTATCACGCATTTCATTTTTATTATATAGATTACACTGCTGGCAAGATCCTGTATGATAACACCCCCTTACATGTCGTAGATAATGCATCCCAAATGCTATGAAAACAATGCATTTTTGGGGAAACTAAATAGCTACACAATTTTTTTACCAAAATATCTTAATGTTTGTCATATGCTATTCAACGTGAAAAGCCGTGATCAAATTTGAAGTAGCATTTTTAAGATTGTCTCATAATTTGTTCCATTTTTACTAATGAAATCGAGGAAGTATTGCAACCTCAAAATATAACCAAGAAGGATTTATTTGAAGCAATTTTTTCGACCAACAAAAATGCCTCCTACACCAAGGAAATCCAACCAAATTCGTAGCACCATACGGAAACTCCGCATACCAAAGGAAAATAACTTAACACAAAAAAAAAACCTTCAGCAAATATTTTACAGCTATTTAAATTTTGTCCAGACGAACTTGCCGACATTTTATTTGACGTAGTCATGAAACTGAATAAATGCATGTGAAATGTCTTGCATTACCATGCAAAAATTGGCGGTATACTTTCTGTAGGACGCGAGTTTCAGTCCTTCGAGTTCCTCATATCTGAATGCAGCTGATGGCATATTTTTTGATATTTTTTTTTTTTTTGCTAATGTGACGCCTGGTACGAAGTTTTTGTTTTGTTACTGAAATCATCGAACAGAGGGGCAATTCTCGTAATTTTAAGAACGTTCTCAGTCTGATCTCAGTATAAATCTGTAAAAAATACTTCTAAAATCCCTACATTTTTGACAAGTTTTTGACATTGATTATCGCTGAGATGAGATTGCGACCATATTTTGAACCTATGATAAAAGTGACACTGGCTGGTGACAGTCACTCTAGCAGAGCGTCGCATCGATGGTTGCGTGGTGGCTGTCTTCTGACGACAGAATTTTTTTTTTTAATTTTTTTTTTTTTTTTGGCATATGATGTCAGAGTAGCCGCTGCCGTACTACGTCTACGACGAACTACTATATTCTGGCACAATCCTGAAATAGCGTAGAGAATCGCTTTGTCTGATTTCAATAGTTAAGAAGGACACTATCGGTTGTGCTCGCAAGCTAGCTTATGCTCGCAATTTTGTCTGGGTATAAGTCAACTTCGTTTACCATAAAACATATCCTATGGCACTCGTAAATAGTGGTGCTATAAGTAAATCAATTTTTGTAATCGGATTAGTAGGTACTTCCACAGATCTCGACCTCTTTGTGGCGGCATCTACATCGCCACATGCGAACTACGCATTCAAAGGACGCCAAAATCCTGCATCACGCAAGCAGAGTTTACCGCAAAACTTGCATACATCAACCGACATTAATCGTTGGGCAATCGAGCACCAGACACAATATCTCCCAGGATTCCCTCTTTTCTATAGAGGATGAACTTTACACCCTGTTCCTCACACCTCTATATCTTCAAACAAACAAACAATTTTGACACTTTATAATATTAGTGGGCTGGCCAAGTTTGTCGAAGGACCGATGGTCGGTGGAGCAGACGAGTCCTGGAGTGGAAACCGCGTATCGGCAAGCCTAGTGTGGGACGCCCCCCAGCTAGATAGCTTAGACGGACGACCTAAAGAAGGTGGCTGGGACAGACTGGATGCGGAAGGCGGAGGACAGCGTGTTGTGGCGCAGTCTGGGAGAGGCCTTTGTCCAGCAGTGGACTGCAACAGGCTTTTTTTTTTTTTTTTTTTTTTTTGAGGATGGGAAATCATCAAATGACTCCTCCCGCTCTGGGTGGAGCAGGAGGGAGTGTCAGACTCTTACTGACTAAAACCCACCCGTGTTCCTTCCTTAGCCCTTTATGTTCCAGGGCAGCGGTAACCCTTTCGGACAATCCCGCTACCCTGGCAGGCTACGGCCCTATGGGGCCCCGTCACTCATGCTGACATCTCTTTGAGGCGCGCGTGGAACACAACACGCCGTCCGGCACGGGCCTGGTCCTGATCGGACGGTGAGTTACCCATTACTCACCGCCCGCAGGCCCGCGCCTACGGTGGCCGGGAGTCGTCACGCGGCTCCCGACGCCCGGAGCGTCTCCCGCGGCGGCTGAGGCGTGAGGTGCGCAAGGCGCGTTCTCTCGCCCACCCCGCCACCTCCTTCGCTAGCATGACTGCTTCGCAGAAGGAGGTGACTGCCTCCCACTCCCTGTCGCCCCGGACCATGGCTTGAACCAGGGCCGGACGCGAGAGGTCGCCGCCGCTGCCGATCGCCTCTACGAGGGCACGGCGGTGCTCTGCCCAAGCAGGGCAGACCTCCACCGTGTGCTCCACCGTGTCCTCTGGGCGATCCTGACAGTGGTGACACCCGGGCGTCTCCTCCCGCCTGATTATGTGCAGGAACCTCCCGAAACATCCGTGTCCGGAGAGGACCTGCGTCAGGCGGTAGGTGAGAACGCCGTGACGTCTCTCTAGCCACTCCTCAAAGAGGGGTCTTACCGCCGCTATCGTGGCGTGCCCTGCGCTGGGTTGCGATAGTCGCTCCTTCCATGCCGCCATGAGATCGCGCCGGAGGTTCGTCCGCTCCGCCGCGGTTTGCCGCGGATGCGGAGTTTCCCCCCGGCGCAGTGCCTCCAGACTGCAACAGGCTGAGTTGATAATATTAGTTTGATTATCATTATATATTAACATGATCGTGATTAAAATGAAAATTTGCCCTCTAAATTAATGTGCACGAAATAAAGATATCATTTTGATAAACTTTTGATTAATTGCTTTGTATAAAAACCACTGAAATAAAAATAAATAAAAGCGCGTTGGATTTTCAATGCTCGGTTGAGAGCCGAAGGTTGAAAATGCAACAGCGCGCATTTGGGTGTCGTTAGCTAAAAACGGGCATATGAAATGTAAAGATACAAAACTAACGCTCGTCTAATTTCTTGTGTGCCATTTCCGCCTTATAGGAAATCAGGGTTCTCTTGTTAGAGGCTCATTTGTAGCCTGTAGTATCCACTGATCTGAATACGTAAACAGTTTTTCTTTTAAAGCAGTCGTGGCGCAGTGGAATCGACCGCGACTTACGAGTTGTAGGTTCGAACCCTGACAGGCGCTATACCTTGTGTAAACTGTTTCATCACCACTGCTCTTAAAACGGGGAAGGAAAACATAGTGAGGAAATCGGCATGTCTTCGAACCAAAAATTCGAAGACATGTGTTAACCCGCACACATCTCTTAACCCGCACTGGGCCCGCGCGGTAGATTATGGCCCACTCCCTCTCACAAAGAGGATGCCTTTGTCCCTTTAGGGAGAACATTGTAGGCTGATTATTCTGCTCAATATTTCTCTAGTTTTTAGCATTTCAGTCCCATGTACCTAATAGGGGGTGAGTTATTGTCATCAACCGGGAAATCCAGACTCCGGGTTGCTACTAAGCAATTCTAGTTGGAAAAACCTAATAACACTTATATATCGCGCGAATCGAACCTAGGACCTCATGGCGACCACTAGACCAACGTCGCAATGGTTCCCTAAAACTAAGGTCTCTAGTTACCTGTTGTGAAGTTCGATCATTATTATACGAAGGGCTTCGTTCGAAGATATAAGGACCCTCCCTACCCAACCCCTGAAAAATTGGGATTCTCGTAGCTTACTCTAAAATAATGACAGATTATCTATAGAACGGAAATAGTTACACTTGTGCGTTTAGTTTGTGCTTTCAGCTCTAAATATGCGTTTGGTTGTCAACTGGCGTGAGGAAGTTTTTTTAACATTACATAGTAAATATTTTTTAAATAATACGTTATTTACTTTGCACAAAAAAAGGCTTAAATTCTCAGTCTTGAATAAAATTATATTACCTTACAATTTTTGTTACCTACCTTGCCAATTGTTAGAAAATCTAGATTCTGAGTGGACATTTTGATACTTATATTTGAATTGCGACATATTTGCCAAATATGAAAACAAATATGAGTTTATGGAAAAATAACTTTAATTCCTACACAGTAAAGTTCAGTGTACGCTACAACTTCAAACATTTTTATAACTTTTTCAATAGTGCTAGTCACTCTGAAATCAACTTAATTCCTATTAAAATAAAGTTGATATTTGTTTAACTTGAAATAACGTCAATTTGAAACATAAATTAAATTTTAATATAGTTATATTACAACTAGCTTTTGCTCGCGGCTTCGACCGCTGGATGTCGGAAAATATCCCACGGGAACGTACTACTAGGATTAAAAGTACCATAGTGTGTCAAATTTCATCCAAATCTGTTAAGCCGTTTTTGTGCCAATCCGTACGGAAAAAAAAAAAGAAAAAAACTATAAAAAAAAAAAAAAAAAAACGAAAAAAACGGAAACGAACGGAACAAGACTATAATTATAAAAACAACAAATAAACTTGATTCACCTTTTCTGCAACACTTTATGCGAATACTGGTGAGGCAAGAATAATGGTAAGATTTTATTATTCTGTTCCATGTGTGTTTTATTAATAAGTGTTCTGTCACTAACCCATGGGCATCTGAGGGGCAATTCTCGTAATTTTAAAAACGTCCACAGTCTGATCTCAGTCTCAATCTGTCAAAAATACCTTTAATTTCCCTACATTTGACAAGTTTTTGACGTTTCTTTGTCGCCGAGATGAGACTGCGACTAGATTTTGAACGTTTTAAATTACGAGAATTTGCCTTCTGTTGTCTGCTAAATAAATAAATAATTATTATATCATTAGAATCGTTCCCAGACCACGTAGCAATTACTCTTTTTCAAAAATCATTAATGTACAGTTTTAACTTTGCTACGATTTTATTATTTATATACACACATTAAACAGCAAAATACTTTGTATTATATGTATATTATCTACTATTATTTACCTTGCCAATTGTTAGAAAATCTACCTAGATTTCCATCTAGATATCTACCTAGATTTCTAATCTAGATTTTCATGTGATTGTTGTAACAATGGACCAAAGTTATTAACTGGACCTATTTCAATACTGCTACCTAACCTACCTACCTCCTAAGTTTTGTATTCTCAATAGATTTCACTACAATACGTCGGGACCTATTTGTATAGAAATATAAACATAAGTACCTATTAGATTCGTTCTCCTGGACTTAATAATAGGCACCTATGTCATAGACAGGTATTATGTAGAGTACCTCTACATAATAATATAATAATTATCCTCCTGACCGACTTCGGTCACAGGGACCATTCTCAACGGAGATTAGCCAGGCACGCAGGAGATATTATAGTGCACAAGTGTGTGCGCAAACACAGGTGCACTCTCTGTTCCTTTACTCTCATAGTCCGATGGGACGGGAATCCGACACGACCGGGGAGAGATCAGGGGCAGAACCAACGGCTTTACGTGCTTTCCGAGGCACGCGGGTATCACACCACCGACTTCCAAACTCCGGGCTGTTACTAAGAAATTCCTAATGGAAAAGGTCAATAACTAATATAGAAAAAAAAAAAATGAATGGATAAATAAATAATAATAGTTGGGAAAAGGCTAGGCAGATGGTGATATTAAATGGGACTTAAACATAACTGTCGCAATGTGGGTATATTGCCTATACGTGCACCTCTGCCCAACCCTTCGGGAATAATAGGCGTGATGTTATGTCTGGTATTAAATTCACATGCTCATTCGCTATCTGCATCTAATATTAATTAAAACTGAAAACAAATTTAGACTTTTCTCTCCGGAGGGCTGGAAATAACTGAAACAGTCAAATTAGATATGTATTATTTATAACTCGTTTTGAACCTAAAACTAATAATTATTACTTTTATGCAAAACTAATTACTCACTGGATTTGCCCAAGTAATGATTTGGAACAAAAATATTCATAATAAAATTATTAATTAGTGATGGATAATGGTGGCTGAAACATCTGCCTCAATATTGCCACACATCTGTTTCAAGAGGTCAGAATTCGCATTATAGACAGGACACTCTGAGGAGGCCTGAGGCTGACTATGCTAGACGAAAACGACAAACCATATTTGCATTGTTGAAAAGAAGTATTGAACCCTTGATGATTGATGTATCTCGCTTTCCATAAATAAATATTACACTCTAATATAATAAATAAATCTGCCTTTTGTGAACCTCAAATAATTCCTATTTTGAGATCCTAAAAATATTAAATAACGCTTGGATGTAGCGCTCGCCGGCCGCTGCCGAGGCACCCCTCGCTTCGCTCGCTCGGTTCGAACGCGGTTAGTCACTGTTCTAACCTAACCTAAACCCATTCCATCAGGGTGCCCTTAGCTTAGTTATTGCGACGAAAGTTCTTATACGAAAAAGTTTTTAGAGGTGTTTAATTTGAAAAAGCGCACATACTTATAGTTATAGACCTTCTGCTCTATTAGGTTTTAGAGGATAAGTTAAATATTTCCCTTTGTTTATTCTGTTTTCACCATCATTTAGAGAATTTGTCAAATCGTAAAAGCCGTCAGAAGCAGGGGCGGGGCGCTAGTTTACTATACGCTAAATATTCCCGCTGTTTAATACAATTTGTTAAATTAGTGGTTATGTGAGCATTACCTACCTTTTAATTATTTACTTTTAACAAAATAATACTAACTATTAAATAATATTGGACCACAATTATTGAAAATTAACCTATAATTATTAGAACCACTTTAATCATATTTCTAGCTCATCGTCTGCTTATGTACATATATTGATGTAGGATTCCAATCTATGTAGACTCCGTCTCACAAGAGAATTCCCGCGGTAGTAAGTGGATCTAATTATTATTATAAGTAGGTATAGTTAGCAACAACACACAAAGAGGGGCTTGTGGCTAAGAAATAACAGCCGCACGGTTCGATCGATCAGGTTAAGCTACGCTTGCTGGGGTTGGTCCGTGGATGGGTGACCATCTTTGTACCTATACCAAGACCCCTCCGTGCTTTTCCCGGGTGTCATTCATGGATCTTTGACAGTCGTTACGTGTCGTCAGAAGGCCGAAAGTCTGACAACCAGTCTTACCAAGGGTTATTGTATTACCCAATAACTGGGTGGTGGAGGTCAGATAGGCAGTCGCTCCATGTAAAATACTGGTATTCAGCTGCATCCGGTTAGACTGGAAGCTGACCTTAAAATAGTCGGGAAAAGGCGAAGCAGATCATGACCAGTTTTTTTATGTTAGTCTACACTGTCCTACTTATTATCAAAGGCAAATTCATCCAGGCATCCTTTTCTAGAGCCACTTGGTACAACTTAATCAAATAAAAAACCTCAAGCAGTGAAAGTATCCGGTATCCGGTTACCTTATCGGTAATTATATTTTCGAGCCGTTTGGGGTTGAAACCCTCGGGCCGTGGGGTCCGAGTGCTCTAATCTCCTCGGCTTGTTGACTGCCTTTTCCCGTGACCCAAGGGCTAGCTTTTACCTTGGCCAGAGGCTTACCATTACCATACAACGCGACAATGCCGCCAGTCTCTTGGGTACATTACCAGTCGACAGCGATGCGGAGGAATATTTCGACGCAATATTTTAAGAAGTTCTTAAGATTACATTTAGCTCAGCCACATTTTACCAATTGGCATGCAAACATTTGAAATTATTTATATCACTATTATAAAATTCTTAAATCATCAACTTAATTAAAAATATATGTTTGTATTAAAAGGAAAATATAAATTAGTATCTTATGATACTATACTATCATGTCATTACTATTACAAATATCATAACATTATCATTACATTATCATTATAATTTAAAAGTCTAGTGATCCAAATGTTTGAACTGTTATAACGTTTTTATTGATTAATTCGATTATATTTGACTTATCATAAAAAATAATCAAGTAATCCCTTAGAAGTACCTGATATTTATTTTAATTATAAACCATAATGAAGTAACAGCTGAAATGGAAAAAAATTCAACTAACTTTTGGTGGGTCTTTGATTCGTATAAGTAGTTAGCTAACAAGTGGCAAGTGGCAAGTGGTAAGTGGCATATCTAACTATACGAATCAAATAATATGGTTGATGGTGGTTCAAAGTTCGTAACAATGGCATTAAAGGGAGCCTCAACATTTTATTAAAATGAACATCCTAACTTTGACAAGTTAGTTGATTGTAACCGCGGATTGTAACCGTACGACTTCTGTTGGGACGCATCGGCTATTGAAGATATTATCATCATCCATCATTTAGCCTTTTTCCCAACTATTTTTGGGGTCGGCTTCCAGTCTAACCGGATGCAGCTGACTACTCGCAAGATTTGACGTTGCAAGTATTCAGCTGCATCCGGTTAGACTTACTTTTTTATTTTCTTTTTTCATCCTGGATCACAGACGAACTCACGGGCAACCGCTAGTGTTTAATAAAGCTGAAAATAGTCTTAAACACACGATTGCTTCATTATAAGACAGTATATTTCTACACAGTTTGCACAAAGAAATAATTACTTTTGTTCTCTCCCTGAAATCAGCCTAGGGTCCCAATAAAAGTTGTCATGTTACAGCGGCTGGACCGTACAGTTCTTAGAGATTAAACTTTTAATTAGACGATTACATGTGACGTAATCGTTGTCGTGGGCAGAAGGATCGGTAGGGATCAAAAGACATCTGAGGAATATTCCATGTCAATGGAAATAGCGATTGCAGACTGGGAGCCCACAAAGAGCTTCTTTTTTAAGTGAAAACTTCTTTAGCGGCGTTGTGCCCTTTTTTGTGATGGGTAAAAAATGTTAAACTCGTGTTAGGACCGGTGACCTGATCGAAAATTCGTATACGGAGCTCGTGTCAGGACACGTGACCTGATCGAAAATTCGTAAGACGGAGGGAGTTTTTTGTGATGGGTAAAAATGTAAACTCGCGTCAGGACACGTGACCTGATCGACAATTCGTAAGACGGAGCTCGCGTCAGGACATTTGACCTGATCGAAAATTCGTAAGCCGGAGGGAGAGTAGACCGCATTCCAAAATATCAAAAATGCACAACGTTATTATTCAAGTTTTCACTTCTGCCGGCACTCCCGGAGTGCAACCCGTTTTCTGTTTATTGCAAAATGGCCTAGCTCTTGGCATCGATCTTGCCTGGTGGGAAGCGATGGATGAGGTCTGGTCGGTATGATGGATTGAGCAAGCCCAGAAGATGCCTATTCACTCTTGCTTTGAAGGCTGAGGTATACGTGGAAAGGAGCACAGACGTTGGCAGAGAGTTCCACACTTCATCATTATTCACGTTGTTGACCAGACGAATTTTTTAAAAATATGAAGCAAATGGATGTCAAAATCAAAGGCATTACGATCGATTGCCAATGTATGTGTACTACGCAAATACCCCGCAGGTTGATTTTTGTCAAATATAGTCGACCTCGTAATTGCTTTGTCTTTTGACTACAATTTATCAGTACCTAAATTAAAACTTCATTTAAAAATCAAAATATTTTATTTCACATAAACCTAAATGGGCACTTATGAAACGTCAGAAGCTAGGTGCACGTTTTCAATTGGTCGTTTCCTATGGAGAAGTGCCGGCAAGAAACTCCACGGTTAAGGTTGAAACTATGTAACTGGCACGTAGACAAATAGACCTTGTCGTTTTATGACGCGCAAGTGACATTAACTTTGCGACATAAAGCAATTACTAAGACAACGATACTTACTAGAAACGTGAAAAAAAATTAAATATTGACACAAAATAATGAATGGTGAAAATACCTAAGATTCGCTTAAAACAATCAGTTTTCAAACAAAAGATAAAAAATCAAAATCGCTTCAGCCGTTTGGGACCTACGATGCCGCTGAAAGACACAGAGATACACAGACAGCCTGACACACAGATACATAGACACACAAATACACAGATATGCAGTATCACAGATACACAGACACACAGATGCACAGACACACATATACACAGACACACAGATGCACAGACACACATATACACAGACACACAGATACACAGATACACAGACAAACAGATACACACGTTAAACTTAAAGTACCCCTCTGTTTCCGTCTGGGGTCAAAACAGATCGAGATCATTTTATGACAAGTAAATCGGACCAAGAAATTGAGATTTCAATCAAATTGGTCACTCTATAATACGACAACTGCGATAAAATCGTAATTCGTCTTTAAACCTTATTCCTTTATCGTTTCTAACTAATCTTTTGAGCCATTCCCATTTAAGCTGAAATTAGCAATTTCGTATTTACACAACGAAATGGTAGTAAAATTAAATGTATGAACGTAAACAGAGCAAAAGGGCTCAGCACTTATTAAAAAAAAATCTCTAAACGCTGGTTGACACTTTCCGTGACCCAAGGGCTGGCTTTTACATTGGCCAGAGGCTAAAAATTGCCATACAACGTGGCACTGCCGCCAGTCTTTTGGCTACTTTACCAGTCGACAGCGATGCGGAGGAATATTTCGACGCAATATTTTAGTTTGTTAATAGTTTTAGTTCGATTAGGATATTAAATTTTTATTTAATTTTTTTTTTGTTTATTTAGTATTATAGTTTTGTTAGCAAAAGGAGTATGTCAGGATCGTAGCAGGTAGCGTTCTGTAGTTTCTGCCTAGGAAGAAGCGTGATTTTATGTATGTATATCTTCTTCTTAGCGTGTCAATGGCAATCTATATACAGTCATCCCAGAATTTGGCTACGAGCTTGTCACCCCCAGTAGCCTCCATCAAATCCTGTAGCGTGCAGACAACCGAGGGACAATTCTCGTAATTTAAAGAATGTACACAGTCTGACCTCAGTCTCAATCTGTCAAAAACACCTCTAATTTCCCCACATTTTTGACAAGTTTTTGACATTGATTGTCGCTGAGATGATATTGCGAATAGATTTTGAACGTTTTTAAATATGGGTCTTCAGGACACGCTGGACACGGTATTAAGTGCCTCATTGTTTAAAACAGTTTACTTAAAGATAATTCTCACAATAACTGAACTACTAAAAGCGTGTTAAAATTGAAGTAGTTACTTAAATCATTTTGCTATTAAACTTCCGTCAACTTTTCTATACAAAGTTGAACCTCTGTTTAATACTGCGACTACCAAAATACCACGTCGAACAATTTAACCCGAGTTCACAGTTCTCTATTCATGTGAGATTCAAATGTCTAGTAATATAGTTAACCATAATGCAGTGTTTTTGGTAAATATTTGAACAAAAATTTTCAAAGTCTGTTTAAATTAACAAATAAAAATGCTTACAAAATCTTGCGGTGGTTTTCTTTTATTTGTCTTTTAAAAAGATATATGTTTTTTTAAATCAAATAATGTAAATTTTTAGGTACCTGCAAGGTAAATACAGTTAGGCCCTTTGTACACGGCACAGTTTCTTTACAAACTCAAACTCAAAGCATTTATTTCAAATAAACCAATTACATGCACTTTTGAATTGTCAAGGGGTCAGTCAGTCAGAAAGATGAAGCTAGTTGCCCGTTACAGTACGGCTTACAAACCGTGCGGTAGAAAAAACGTGTCAGTGAACAAGCTTCCATAGTAATCCATACAACACTAACGACCATGCCTACACACGGCGAATAAACCGTAGTTTTTTCACGACAAAAAAACGTGTGTAAACAAAGGGCTTACATCTTTTTTTTATTTATTTAAAAAAAAAAGACGTTTCCCCACACTAGGAATTACTCCTATATCGTGGGTGCGTTTGCAAACATTTAAACTCACATACACAAACAGCCAGACCCGGACTACCTGTAGGCAATACAAATATTTGGTTCCGTGCGGGAATCGAACCCGCGACACGCAGCGCAGCAGTCGTTTCAAACAGCTGTTTCATACACGAGTGCGACTTACACGGTCAAAATATATGAATAAAGTTGTGTGAAACGATATTTAGACTGCGTGAAAGGTGATATGGCCAGAAAGGGGGAGATTATACCGAGATGACAACTAAGAGAAGTATGGAGGAAAAAGACACGAGGCGCCGACCCCAAATAAACTGGGATATGGGCAGGAGAGTGATGATGTTAACTAGAATAAAACTAGCTTTTCTATGAAACAGTAGGTTTTTTTTTTCGACACCTGACTAAAAATTTCTACTCTAGGGGTTCTAGAATCATGCGCTGAATTCATGGTTACAGTTTGCGCGTCGATGTCCCTGCCACCCTGCATAAGTTTTAACACACAATACACAAACAGACCTACGTTTCAGCAACCGAGTCGCAGAATATTAAGGCTTAATCTCACACAGTTTCCTCGACTAAATCTGTGCAAAAGCAAGTCTCAACCGACCTTGCAGGATGTCATTGTGTATAAGGATCTGTTACGATATGCAAATAGACCGGCGGCGCAGATGTTAGAATGCCGCAATGATACGGCCTGGATTCTATTCCGAATGGCCCAGTAAGCTAGTTAGTATTAAAATGTGTCTACATGTTGATATGGAAGTGCTTGCTTTGTCTTAGTAAGCCGTACATACCTACAGGTCAACCAGAAAATGTTTGCGCTTCGCTAAACTTCGTTTTTCCGAATTTGTACGAACGTTGTGCCACTGAGTAACCCAGAAAGAGGCAAAGCTTCTAAGTTTTGTACTGCATCGCTTTTGAGTAATGTCCTTTCTCAGTTATTCTACCTCTGACAGCTACAACCCAACAGCAACCTTATTGTCTCGAGATTACAGATCACTGTGATATTGACTGTGATGCAAAATTAGAGGTAAAATAACTATGAATGGACTGCACCTATCTTTGCGCGTTTTTATGAAGTTTTTTCTTTATCGGGTTAAAAAAAACATGGTATTACAGAGAAGGCTAGTACTTCCAGGTTGTAAAAACTTGGTTGTAAATATAAGATCTTGTTATCACGCGTTCGTATTTCCGAAGATACACGATGATTCCCGAAGCGCATACTTTTCTTGGGAAATATGCAGGTAGGTAGGTACTGTTGTAGGGATGTTATCAAGATGGCCAATGCGTTCTTGTTAGTCTTTATCGTTGCGGTGAGGAATATTGCAACAATCAAAAGTCTAGCAAAGGAATTAGTGATTTCCTTTACTAACCTAGGACTTTTGGAAAATATGGCGAGTATTTTTGGGGTCCTCCCTCTCACCAAGAGGAGGCCTGTGTCCCAGCAGTGGGAACATGATAGACTAATTATGTATGTCATGCATTTTTGGGACCAATTGTTGTTTGCTGATAGGCAGATGATGATGATCTACTTAGCTGGCAAGGACTGAGACAAAGCAGTCACGATCTTGACTTGTGGGTACATTCTGAAGGACCTTTTTTGTACTGAAAAACCTATTTTATGTAACTTTTTGGGAGGAATAATAAACTTTTTCGCATATATGAAAAATGTATTAATTTGTACGACAATGCAAAGCCATACTTACTATACCCGAATCGCTTTAGCATGACAGTAGCGGTCATTGACCTACATTTTCTAGCAATCTTTACTTGAGAAATTGAAATATAATAGACTATAATTTCAGTTTATTGTTATTTCGTGATTATTGTTTGAGTTCCTAGCATACATAGCATAATCAGTCTATAAGTCCCCACTGCTGGGACACAGGCCTCCTCTGTAAGAGGGAGTGGGCCATAATCTGCCACGCGGGCCCGGTGCGGGTTGGTATATGTCACATGTCTTCGACTTTTAGGTTTTAGGACATACCGGTTTCTTAACGATTTTTTCTTTCACCGTTTTTAGAGTAGTGGTGACGAAATAATTTACACAGAGTAAAGCGCCTGTCAGGGTTCGAACCTGCGACCTACAAGACGTAAGTCGCGGACGTTTACTCTAGGCCACCACTCCTATTCCACTAGGTCACCACCGCTCTGCTCTTTGGGATCCTACGGAGAGATATTAGGGAAAGAGCAATGACCGCTATTGCCACGCTAAAGCGACACGGGTATACCTATTTACTTTTTGTACCTTTAATCATAATAAGCTTTCCAACGAAGCAGTAATTTCACCTCAGGCCGCAAAATAAAAGCTTCTCACCACTTCCCTTGAAAGACTTAGACGGTAGGAAACTGAAAATGCTGTTACTACAAAATCTTTCATGAAACAGTGTTTTGTTTTAACAGCTTATTAAATAAGTGTTATATTTAAGCTGAACCCATTAAGAACCTGTCAGTTTCACTCATTGGATGGTCGCCATTCTTACTTTACTATATTGTTGTTGTTAAGAGTAAAGTATTAAATTTTTTATAAGAAAAGTGGTAGGTGACATGTAACTTTGTAAAAATATAATAAGCATCGCACAACATGAAGGTTTCAAATTCAAATTCAAATTCATTTATTGCTTGTCACAGGTGTATGGTCAGTTCTTATAATTATTTGTTATAATATCTCTGTAACATACCCATGGGGTGTACAATGTTTAAAAAAAAAAAATTAAATACATCACTGGTCATAATTACATTAACTACAATATATACATGTCATTTTCATTTAAAAATAAAATAAATTAAGCCGGCTACAATAATAATATATCAATTTCAATTAATATAAAATATATGACTGGTTACAATATTATATGTAAGTTGTTTATATGTAAGGTTTCTTTATTATATGTAAGTTTATTATTAATGTGTTATACACGCAAACCTTTCGGAATAAATTCTCTAAAGATGGTGAAAACCGTGTCCGGGGAACATCAACGCACAAACTGTAATCATGAATTCAGCATTATGATTCTAGACCCTCTTATAGAGAATAAATTTTTCGATAAAAATCTGTTGTTTCATAGAAAAGTGCAATACCTATGCGGTTAAAATGTATGAAGCATTTTTTAATTTTTTTTATAACCACCAACATTTTTAAATGGGGGTTCAGAATCATGTACTGAATCTATGGCAACAGGATGCACTTCGATATCCCTGCCACCCTGTATACTATACTTCTTATCGCTTGGTAGCTCTGTAGATTCAGACAGTATCTTGTTTCGAAAAATACAAGACTCAAACATGTTCACGTAAAAAAAGTCTAACCATCTAACTCGATTGCGTTTCATGGAAACTTATCAGACAAATTGGACATGTCTTGTCTGAATTTTAAGGCTGAGAAGTTCTGGGCTTTTCCAGACAGGTATCGTGGCAAATACTTTTGTTTCGTCCTTGGATCAAATGCTCTATTGTACCGTCTGTACGCGTTCAACGAGCTCTTTTGTTTTGTACGAGAATTTATTAGGCGATATCTTTTGAATTTGAATTCGCACTAATGTTTTGTACTAGCCTTTGCCCGCGTTTACGTCTGCGATCCAGGATAAAAAGAAAACCATGGAGCTCATGTGCCAAATTTCATCCTAATCTGTTTAGCCGTTTTAGCGTGAAAGCGTAACAAACAAACTCACTTTCGCATTCATAATATTCGTAAGGATATCCATAAAGAAAATACGTGAAGCTGTTGGTCCCGGTTGTCATTATTTGTAGATCTTTGACAGTCGTTACGGGTAGTCAGAATCCCGAAAGTCTGACAACCAACCTTTTTTTTTTTGAGGATGGGAAATCATCAAATGACCCCTCCCGCTCTGGGTGGAGCAGAAGGGAGTGTCAGACTCTTACTGACTAAAACCCACCCGTGTTCCTTCCGCTAAGGAGGAACACCTTTATGTTCCAGGGCAGCGGTAACCCTTTCGGACGATCCCGCTACCCTGGCAGGCTTCGGCCCTATCGGGCCCCGTCACTTATGCTGACATCTCTTTGAGGCGCGCGTGGAACACATATGCGCCGTCCGGCACGGGCCTGGTCCTGATCGGACGGAGAGCTACCCTTTACTCTCCGCCCGCAGGCCCGCGCCTACGGTGACCGGGAGCCGTCACGCGGCTCCCGACGCCCGGAGCGTCTCCCGCGGCGGCTGAGGCGTGAGGTGCCTTCCCTTGCTGACAACCAGTTTTACTAAGGCATCGTGTTACTCAGTAACTGGGTTGTAGAAGTCAGATACGCAACACCTCCGAGTAAAATACTGGTATTCAACTGCATCCGACTGGAAGCTGATCCGAATATAGTTGTGAAAAGCTAGACGATAAGGTGATGAGATCAAGTACTTAATTAAACTTTACGTAACTTGGTACACAGGTAGACCATGACCTTCGTTAGGACATAGGGTATTTTTACCCCGGTAGTATGTTCCCGTGCCCTAATTTCCTATCTCCAAGCGTTCCCACTGCTGGAACGCAAAGTCTCCTCTTTGTGAGAGGTAGTGGGCCGTTCCACGACGCGGGCCCAGAGTGGGTTTTTGGTTCAAGGATATTCCGGTTTCCTCACGAAGTTTTCCTTCACCGTTTTGAAAGCAGTGGTGATGAATAAAGATAAATCCAAGAAGTGTTGGTCGTCTAACGGCGAGATGGGCGGATGACATCGTTTCCATCTCGGGTAGAACCTGGTTGATGCTGGTACAGGAGCGTAGGGATTGGCACAGGAAAAGAGAGGTCTATGCTCAGGCTGTATCCACAGCCTGAGCATAGACCTCTCTTTTCCTGTGCCAATCATCATCCGATGATGAAGCCAAGAAGTAAGAACCCACAATGTCTTTACAAATAGTAGTAAGAAAGAATAAATATTTCCCTATTATCTTCTAGAACGTTCGCTAAAGATAGTGAAATATAATCGAGTGCCGTTAATATTTCATATAAGTGTGCGACAGTGTGCCCGCGATATTGTGGAGCCAATGAAATTTATCGATACCATTTCATAAAGATGACGATTTATTTGAAAGACGGTTCCCACGCCATTTTATATTGGCTGTGAATTGTATTTCAAATTCTTGCGACCGGAAAATTTCTCCGCTAAACAATATAAATGTTATGTGATTTGCTCAAACGGATTGTGAAGACGGTTTATTTATTTTTGGGTGTTATAGTAATGACGATATTAATCTTAACGCTGGGATAAGTAATGGACTCAGTTTCCAAAATATTTACAACTGAGTTCTGTGTGTAACACAAAGTGATGAATTATTCTAAACCCCTTAGCGTAGAAGTTTTTTGTCTGTTATCCAAAATTAAATCAGAACAGGGATCAGGGATAATTTGGCAATTCCTTTTCGATGAAACAAGGGAGACCCATCAGAACAACCAATTTTCTTTTAAAACCGACGAAAAAGTTTCAACGCATGGGGGTTCAGAATCTTTTACTGAACCCATGGTAACAGGTACCGCATCGATGTCCCTGCCACCCTGTATATCCTATGACACTCGGCAATACTGAAGCTTTCCATTAGTGAAAGATTTTTTGGAATCTGATCAGTAGTCCGAAGATTACCACCTACATACAAACTTATATCTATAAATGATATCAACTTGTATCTAAATACTTGTAATAGACGAGCATTGATCACCAAGGATAAGTGAGTTGATTTTTAGGGTTCCGTACCCGAAGGGTGCCAACGGAACTCTATTACTATGCATCTGCTGTCTGTCCGTCCGTCTGACTGTCAGTAGGCTGTATCTCATGAACCGTAATAGGTAGACAATTGAAATTTTCTATTGCCGCTATAACGTGTTTTTTAGCGTTTTTTTTTCACGATGATTTCCTTTGCCATAGGTCAATATAATTTTTTCCCTACAATGGCTACAATTCTTTTGTTCTGGAATTTAAATTGAAGATTAATTCATGTCTATGGTATGTTTAAAATACTTACTTAAAAGTGCATTTTGATAATGTTTCAAAATAAACCAAAATCTTACTTGGACTTTTGTATTTTTGATTTAACGTTTACTGAAGTTAAAGATATAGTCGTAACATCTAAATTATTATAGTTTTAGGTAAAGATGTGTCTAGTGACATTTATATTACCAGAACAATATTAGGGGCTTATGGCTAAGTAATAACAGCCGCACGGGTCGATCGATCAGGTTAAGCTTCGTTTGCTGCAGTTGGACGGTAGATGTGTGACCATCTTCACATACATACATACCCCTCCGTGCCTCGGAGAGCACATTAAGCCATTGGTCTCGGCTGTCATTCGTGGATCTTTGACAGTCGTTACGGGTCGTCAGAAGCCCGAAAGTCTGACAACCAGTCTTACCATCGGGGTATCGTATGGTAATACAGTGGTGTACAGTCAACAACAAAAGTAGATGATCAAAATCAGAAATTCAATACTAATGAACGGAGTTCGCGTCAGAACTGTGTGGCGTACTAGTAGTAAATGTTTGGTATAATTTACAATCACATACTTTTGAATCACTTCGACGCCACACAGTTCTCACGCGAACTCCGTTCATTAGTATTGAATTTCTGATTTTGATCATCTACTTTTGCTGTTGACTGTAGGACGATACAACCAAGTTACTGGGTACATCAATTGGGTTGTGGAAGTCAGATAGGCAGTCGCTCCATGTAAAATATAATAATTTGTAATTTAGCTGCATCCGGTTAGACTGGAAGCTGAACCTAACATAGCTGGGAAAAGGCATGGCAGATGATGATGATTACGAGAACAAACTTTACTTTTAAAAGTAAGTATTTCGACTTTTAAAGATGAATTTAGTGACATTTATATTACCAGAACAATAT
This sequence comes from Apamea anceps, assembly GCA_951799955.1. Lineage (NCBI taxonomy): Eukaryota > Metazoa > Arthropoda > Insecta > Lepidoptera > Noctuidae > Apamea > Apamea anceps. Next base: position 7,171,640 of record OX637522.1, on the reverse strand, counting down.
CAAACGCTACTAATCTATTTTAAAGTATTTTCAACAATAAAAACTAAGCCAAAACAACAAAGTTTTAGACCTGATAGTTGGAAACTTGATAGGAACAGAAAATTTAACCAAATATCTTAGCTAAGCCTGCGTAGGTCGTCGGCGAAATTTATGGAGAGGCTTCGCAGTAATTAGTAATTCATCAACTGCGTGGGTTGTATGAAACACGCTAAGTTCATCTAAAAATAAGTTTCTCATTATTGTTTGATAACAACTTTTTTAGGACCATAATTTTTTCTGTCTTGTATATTGTGGTGTTCAATTAAGTTTTTTTTTGCTATCCTATTCTGGCCCACTGCTGGGCAACACTTTTCCCACGCATCGTCGAACCAGCTCTCGCGGTACGAAAGTAACAATAAAGAATTTAAAAAAAAACATTGTACTAAAAATGGGCCTCAATATTGTTGCTGAAAATTCAAATTTATTTTATAATTAATAACTACCTTCCGCCCATATAAACTTAGAAAGTAAACATTAATTGAAAAAATCACACTGGTACTTGCCTGGATTTCAACCCACAAGTTCTCATGAACATGTCGTTTGCTAACATAGTCGCCGCATTGTGTTGTGGCAAGGACGGGGATGTGGAGCCGGTGTCTCATGAGTTATTGTAGTCTGCCTTATGGTCTTGTTGCAAGGATATGTTATATTGGTATCGTTCATGAGAAGTGAGGCCTCAACCACTTGGCCGTCATAGCGCACCTACATAGGTACATAAAGTAGCACAATAGAAAAAAAAAAAAAAACAATTTCTGAGGTTTAATCAACCTCCAGCAGCCCAATTCTCGTAATTTCAAATTATCAAAATCTAGTCTGTCTCATCTCGGCGACAAACGAATGCTAAAAACTTGTCAAAATATAGGGAAATTTAACGTATTTAGCTCTTATTCCAGCAGTGGGACAGTATAGGCCTAAAATATATATATTATATATAAATCCTTTAATAATATTATAACATTAAGGGCTGATTTTTCCAACGCCAGATAATTTTATCCGACGAATAATTTTGAATTTTTGACAGTTACTTCATTCAAAACCAAATGTCAATTTTATTCCACAAATAAAAGTTATCTGTCGATGGAACAATCAGCCCTTACTCTAATAAGTTCTCTAATCTGTTCATCATTACGTAAGACGATTTGAGGGGGGAGGGGGCTCAAACAAGTCTTATTTTTTCTTACGTGGGGGTAGGGATCTATGTAGATCGTTCTTACGCAAGATCACCAAAGTAAGCAAAAATTATAAGTTCTTAATTTTTTTTGCTAGTTTTTCTTTGCAATTTTCGTAGATACTGATGTTACGTAAGATTGAAAGGGGAGGAAGGGGTTCATCCAAGACTTTTTTTTTCATACGTAGGGGATCGGAAAATGGTAAAAATTGTCTTACGTAATAAATGAACAGCCCCTTAGTTAATAATCAAGCAATCAAACAATCCGACCAAAATAAAGCCAGGTACGCAAAGGATGTTCAAATGCTCAAAGCGTTGAAACTAATCAACTCCTTCGCCGCCATCTTTGTTTGAACTGACGGATCTTGGATCTCCGGATCTCCGGAGCTGAATTATTAGCCTCTATTAGGTTTGGACTGAAGAACGGTTGCAATAACACTGGCCATGCTTTGATGCGGTTTCCGAAGTGTAGTGCCTTTGGTTTCGATCTTTGGCCAAGATTTTGTGGTAAAACAATATTGAATCTTGCAAAATATTTGATACAGTTGGTTGTTGGTGAGCTGTTTCGGTCCTTGGAAATGTTATTTATTCACAACATGAATTTATATTTGGTACGTTCATACTGGTGAGAGTAACAGTAAGCGCATTTTTTCCTAAAAACCTTAAGATCTGACTGAGGAGATATTATATAATTCTTTGAAAATTTTACAACGGAAAAAATTATTGCAAAAGCTCCAAGTCTACGTAACAACCCCAAGGGTTAGACAGAGTTATACAGTGTCGACCAAAAGTCCATAGGCAATCTCACAAAGCAATAGCTTGACGTTTAATTTGACTTACGTCCTTCTAGTTTCAAGAAAAAGTGATTGTAGTTCATAATTTCAACATTATAATATGAGTCAAGATGACCCACCTAGCGTTTAAGCGCGTGCAGATAGATGCGTGAATCAGTGAGCCGTGTGTTCAAATCTCACGCAGTAGGTACTTCGACTTTTGGAACGAAGTTCTTATCGCGCGTTGCGAAAGGGGGCTAGTCGGAAAAAATTAAGACCAAAAGTTGGAACGACACTTTTTGCTATAGTTGTAAGCCGTGCGGCGTGCGCGTGTTTCTCTGTCTCTCTCTCTCTCTCTCTCTCTCTCTCTCTCTCTCTCTCTCTTATAGAAAGCAAGCCAGTTATTTTCGTTTCGTCTTTCTATTTCGCATTGAAGAGTGTGGTGTCGCGACGATTATTTTTGTTGAGTGTATACAGGTTTTTTGTACATAATAAATAATAATAACAACTTCGTTCCATCCGGGTGTCCCTTGACACCTCTCAAGTTTTTTGTAAGTTTTTATTGGATTGGAAGTAATGAGATAGAAATGTAATATTCTTTAATATTGTTCGCTTTGTTCAGACATTTCACAAGTTAGAAAGAAAACTAAATAAAGAATTCAGATTTCTGTGAGGTAGACATAAGTTTTATGAATAGTTAACTTGATCGGAATAAACGTTGTCGTTTGGTTGTAGTTGTTGGTTAGTGACGTGTGATTTAATAGATACCGGTATTGTATTTATTCTCAAAATGCAGGAAAATATTAATATTGACGCGAGGGCGACTATTAATGGGCTGCATAAAAGTGGTCTTAATAGAACAGAAATATCTGATGAAACCTGACTGAATGTAAGTATTAAGTAGTAACTTTTATTTGAAATTTTACCTAAGATTATTTGGTGACATAATATATGGATTAATTCTTTTTTTTTTTTTTAAATCATCATGAGACCTAAAAGATAAATAAGTAGTGTTTATTATTGGATTTATAAATGCAGAGTTTTAATATTTTAATATTACATTGTTATATTAAATTCTTAAATATTATTGTTATATAAAAATGAAGTCACTTTAGTATTTTATTATAGCTGCCTAATATCACTTTTTTTGTTTTAGAGGAATACTGTAAGTCGCTGGATCAAGAGATATGAGGAAGAGGGTAGCCTTGTTAGTCGACAGCGAAGTGGAAGGCCGTCGCTTATTAGCGAGGCGCAGCGACGACATATGATGAGCGAGTATGAAACAAATGGTTACACACCACAGATATCAACTAGACAGTTTGCGGTATTATTCGACACCTCATTACAAACTGATCGCCGTGCCCTCCACGTGAAGGCTAGCATCACAGAAGACCAGCTAAAAAGCCCTTATTGACAGAAATACATAAATAAGAACGATTACGTATCGCACGGGATTATTTAGATTTTGACTGGAATACTACCATATTTTGCATTTTACATTGTAATTAAGATTTGAACTCAGACTTCATTGATCGTGAATCCATTGCTTAGCCCAAACAGCTACCAGCATATGTAACATTTGCGCGAATAGCAATGCATTAGTAAGAACAAATCGCCACTATGATGCTATTCTAAATGCAACAGAAATATAATGTTATTTCACTCAGACACGCACACGCACTGGCTGTATCGTGCTCGCACAGTTCATAGCAATGTAGTCCTTTTTTTTTTTTGAGGATGGGAAATCATCAAATGCCTCCTCCCGCTCTGGGTGGAGCAGGAGGGAGTGTCAGACTCTTACTGACTAAAACCCACCCGTGTTCCTTCCTTAGCCCTTTATGTTCCAGGGCAGCGGTAACCCTTTCGGACGATCCCGCTACCCAGCAATGTATGCCACTGGAGTTTTGAGCGATACTGTACGTATAGTACAACCACATTTTGCCAGTTATATTTAAGTCACAAGTAAGGGCCGAGACTATTGCCATCAACCTGGCACAAATCTAGACTCTGGGCTGCTACTGAGAAATTCCAGATAGAAAAACCCAATGACACTTTGCCTGACCTGGGAATTGAACCCAGGACCTTGAGCGCAGCAGCTCTGTTCACAATCATAATCATGATCAGCCTATAATATTCCCACTGCTGGGACATAGGCCTCTTCTCTGTGAGAGGGAACGGGCCGAAATCCACCTTGCGCGCCCAGTGAGGGTTGGTAAATGTCACATGTCTTCGATTTTTTTGGTTCTAGGAAATGCCGGTTTCCTCATGATGTTTTCTCTTTACAATAGTTATACATTTAATTAAAACTACATTTTAGGCGCTATATTCGATGTTTTTTTGAACAGTTAGTCCTTTTAGGTACAAAAAGCAAAATTAGAAAACAAAACACTCTCTAAATTTACCGTCCCTAGTACTTAAAATACACCTCCAGTGTACACTAATCTTAGCTTCACAGAATATTGTGAGACCTCAAGACGGGCCCCAGTGCACGCTATCGGAACAGACAGCCTTAATTTGTGCCCGACAGTGTAAATGCGCCCTTTATGCTCCCTGAGACTGTGCAAGACACTGGGAACATTGAGAACTAGCCTGTATTTAGTTTTAGAGATGCTGTCCTTTACTATCCTATCTTTGGTGAGCTCGAAAAAAATGAAGTTATACAGGGTTAGTTTTTATAGACCAGTCAAATTTAAGGGGGCAGACCATCAAACTGAACAATTATCTACATGGGACCAACATCGTAATCATGCCCAACACGGGAATCGAACCCAGGCATTATGCTCAGTAGTAGCGCTTGTGACCACTAGACCAACGAAGTAAACAACCCGAACTATTAACATAATTAGCCTATAATGTTCCCACTGCTGGGACACAGGCCCCCTCTCTGTGAGAGGGAGTGGGCCGTAATCCACCACACGGGCCCAATGCGGGTTGTGTCACAGTTGTCTTCGAATTTTTGGTTCTAGGACGTGCCGGTTTCCTCACGATGTTTTCCTTTTCCGTTCTTTGAGAGCAGTGGTGATGAAATAATGTACACAAAGTAAAGCGCCTGACTGGGTTCGAACCTACGACCTGCCACTCGTAAGTCGCGGCCGTTACCACTGGGCCACCACTGCGCCCCGAACTATTTATCTAAAATTAAAACAGTCCCACTTTATGTTCAATTCCAGTCCCCAATTCAATTCTATAGAGCCTAAAAAACATTCCGGGACTTCCCATGAATATATTACCGACCACGTCTGTTTCCCAAGATATTCCTATACCCGTTTTATTTTTATTTGTTTCATATTTGTCACGTCATGAAAATACAGTGGCTCTATTCACGAGAAATTGTACGTTCTTCTTTCGTTCCCTGAATTCCAATACAGTTGAGGATGCTCCACACCTTTGCGTCGTTTATGGGAATGATATTCGCTTCTGTTTTTTTTGATACTCCAATTCAGGGGAATAAGGAAAAAATGAAAGTTGGTATAGTGCAGTTGAATTTTTGAAGTAGTGCCCAATGTTTGGTAACTCTGGATTCGTTTTAGCATTAATTTGTATCTTACTAGGTTTTGTACGCGGCCTCACCCGAGTGGATGTCGCAAAATATCACACGGGAATGCCGAAAAAATATCACCGAGATTTAAATTACCTTATGTGTTAATCTAGGTTATAAATATCCGAGTGCCTTTCGTCCACTATTTACGCGGCGCACGCCAGTAAGGCTGGGAGTCGGCAAGATTTTTGCCGACATTTTCAATCATCATCGTCATATTTCACAAAACCTTTTTAACCGACTTCAAAAAAGGAGGTTCTGTATTCGACCCGTATGTATGTATATTTGTATTTTCGCGATTTTTCATGAATCATTCCGTCCATTGGTGAAAACCGTATAAAAATCCGGTCGGTAGTTTTTGAGTCAGACGCGTTTTGACAGACAGACAGACAGACGCGGCGGGTGCTGACGGACTGACTTTGTTTTATATGTAGTGATTGCAGGTGTGTTTAGTAATTAGTTATGGTAATTAAATACAGCTAATTAAAATTTTAAATTAACGAGTTTCTGTGGGTATTTCTTTTGTCAAGATTACTTTAATTTATATTTTATTTAAGCGACTTATTTTTCCTGTTAGGAGATAAACACCTCCTTAGGGAAAACGTTAATATTAATATTACTTTAATATACAAATCAGATTATTACTTCTACCTAAATTACTTGACATTTGAAAACTGGTATTAAATCTAGAACTGTGCCAACTAAGTAATTGGCTACACTATAAACAGGCGTACTTTCCTTAACTAATAAAAATTAGGTATAATACACGTAAAAGTTTCTGAAGATGTTTGTAACTCAGTCACGCATGCGTAAGTGGCATCGGTTTGTATGTAATTAGGCTCGCAGATATAAAATTTCCTGAAAAAACACAAAGATATACAAGCTAACACTAAAAATGTATGTATATATTACGTACAAGTATCAAAGAAGTGTAGTGTGGCATGCCCCCCAGCTAGATGGACGGACGACCTAAAGAAGGTGGCTGGGATAGCCTGGATGCGGAAGGCGGAGGACAGGGTGTTGTGCGCCAGGGCGCAACCTGGGACATGCCTGTGTCTAGCAGTGGACTGTAATAGGCCGAGTTGATTTTTGTTGATTGATCAAAGAATTAGCATTGCCTTTCAACGTGGCAATGCTGCCAGCCTTTTGGGCACTTTTCCCATTGACAGCAATGCGGACGAATTTTTTAAAGCTCAATGAGCTCTTCCGTTTTTTACATAGATTACTTTTCATCCTAATAAACATAAAGTATTCTCCCTAGGATACGACTGAAAATGCAAGCAACAAGTCTGCAAAATATCGAAATGTACCGCTTTTAGTCTGAAAATCTGTACTAAACTATTTCACCAAAACACGAATGAAAGAGATTGTGTTATAAACTAAAATTTAATTACTGTACAGCTTAATAAAGTGCTAACTTAAGTCTATTTGGGCAGTAATAAAGGTCTTGAGCGTGTTCAAAGATACGTACCGGGTGACGGTGGGGCCACGAGATTCTAATCAATTGTGGGAAATTTGATTTTAGGGGACAGAAAATAAGGTGAGCTTTTTATTGTTAACCGACTAGTATCGAAATCGTAGGGAGATTTTAGTCATGAGTCAAAATGATTTACGTAACATACATACATAATCAGCCTATAATATTCCCACTGCTGGAACACAGGCCTCCTCTCAGTAAGAGGGAGTGGGCCGTAATCACGGGCCCAGTGCGGTTTGGTAGATGTCACATGTCTACGAATTTTTGGTTCTAGGACATGCCGGTTTCCTCACGATGTTTTCCTTCACCGTTTCGAGAGCAGTGGAGGTGAAATTATTTACACAAAGTAAAGCGCCTGCTTGGGTTCGAACCCGTGACTTACAACTCGTAGGTCGGCCTTTACGTCTGGGCCACTGCTCTCAAAATAATTTGGGTTTTAATAAACAGGACATTTCTGACGTAAGTTTTATATAACATGAACATTAGGTTTTTTATTAAACTATAAGCTTAGTATTTTAGAAATATACTGAAATTATAATCTTGATGGAAAACTGACATAATATATTATGTACTTTTTTACAACTAAAACTTACAACACTTAATTCAGTATAATTATTGCAATTTATAATCAATATTTTAGTGCACTACGAAACGATATTTCATAATTTAATTGAGTAATATAGAAATGAATGAAAACGGCGAAATATTTGACAGCTATATACGACGTCGCCAACATTTACAATGCCCAGCATCATCTGCCTGTCTTTTCCCAACTATTTTGGACCGGATCTAACCGGATGCAGCTGAATACCAGTATTTTACATGAAGCGACTACTTATCTGACCACCTCCATGTAGTCACACAAGCGGGGTAGCTGCTGTTACTAATGTCATCTGTAAGTCACGAGGAATGGCGGGAGACAGACAAAGTAAAGCAAGCAAACAAAATACAATGAAGTGATATATTCTATATATATATAATTGACCCCCCCCCCCCTGACTGACTGATATATCAACGCACAGCCTAAACCGCTGGTCCTAGAGACATGTGAAATGGGGGGATTTCGTTTGTATGAAAATTTTTTTTCCATGAGTTAATAAACTTGAAACTTGGCACGAATACTTACCTAAATAAGTTATGAAGATAGATTAGAAGAAGTAGTCAATTTTACAGGGGAGGATTTAACAGCGTGGCTAGATTAACTCAAATATTGACATAAATAATCTTTGTGTCAAGTTATGAACACATACCAAACGATTTTTAAAATTCCACCCCTGTGGGGGTGAAAACTGGGGATACAGTTTATATGAAAAATCTTATTCTATAAGTTAATAAACTTGAAAATTGGCAAGATTGCTTGCCTATGTAAGTAATAAAGTTTATCATTATAAGCTTTTAAAACTACCCCCCAAAGGGGGATATAGGGGTGTTAAAGTTTGTGTGGAAGGATTTGAATGTGTGATCCGATTAACTCGAAAGTCAGTATTAATACTTTTGACAAGAAAGTAACGATGATAAGTTTTTGGGTCTTTCGATAATCGACCGCTGACGAGGCAAAAAGGGGTAATTAATTTTTAAGGGGCGTATTTTGCTAGGTGGCTTGATTAACTTAAAAATTGGTAAACATCATCTTTGAGTCAAATTATGGAAATATCCCAATGTTTTTTTTTTGTTTTCTACGCTAGTGGGGTGAAAAGACGAGATACAGTTAATATGAAAAAAAAAATCCTTTGTTTATTAAACTTGTTTTTTAGCAATATTTGCCTCATTAATTAACACTCACTTTTAGTTTTAAAGTAATTCTCACAGAGGCTTCAGGGGGTCAAAAAGTTAATAGGTAAGAAAAAGTATTAAACCGCTCGGACGGATTAACTCGAAACTCGGTACTAATACTTAAAACAAAAAGTATGTGTTTTAAGGGTTTTTCAAAAATCGTCTCTTACCGGGGTGGAAAAGAAAGGAAATTATAAATTCTGTCTGTATGTTACATTTTCACGCCTAAACCACTGAACGGATTTCGATAAAATTGCCTGCCAGCAAATACCAAAGAGATAGTCATCCTGGGGAAGGACATACTTCTTATCTTTTCCGACATCCACGCGGGCGAAGCCGCAGGCAGAAGCTAGTTGAACATAAATACGGAATCAACAGGATTCTACACTCCATAAACCAGTTACTGAGTAACATTATACCCCTTGGCAAGACTGGTTGTCAGATTTCCGAGATTTTGACCCAGAATGCACCCTTTGTGGATCAAAATCTTGAAAATCTTGCCAAGGGGTATCGTGTCGTGTCCTTAAGCTTCGAACTAAAAATGCCTCTCTGTTCACTCGCTATCGCTCTTGTTGTTTCTATGGCCCAACAGTGAAAGAGGCCAGGCTGCATCCATTAGTACAGGTGGCGTTGGTAATTTGCATTCTGGATCGGCTCAATTCAAGTCCCCCGGTCTCATACAGAGCTGATGCTCTTTCTGCTGGCATCCTACGGCTATGTAGTTGTTAGTGACGGATTTAAACTAATTAGTTGTGGATTTTATTTGGGGTTTGTGATGGTTGCTAGTTTTATAGTGATGAGTTTTGAGGTCTTATTATATCCATAAATGTCCATTAGGTTAACCGTTTTTTGACAGCTGTCTTAGACCGTACATATTCCAGATTACGTAAAATTTTACTTTAAAATGCGTAGTAAAATAAATATATAAACTGCATATTGCGTTATCTTATTTATGGCTTCATACAGACATTATAATACCATACGTGTCATCCATCAATCAATGTATTGTGTGTTGCTGCAATCACTAGTTCCATCTTTCAAAAAACGGTTTACTTAGTGGACAGGGTACAGTCCATACTTCCATTCTAATATTATAATAATAAAATAATAATAATAAATTTATTTAGCTAAGTTTACACTCGAGTGGATTGAATTTCTAGACCTCACACTAGGATTCCCTGTGTTGTGAGATCCAGGGTTCTTCGTTCCGTTAACAAGTTCATATAATATGATACATTCTTAAACTTAAAACTTAAAATAGGCATATAAGGAGTTATGTATGGTGGTGTGATTTGTGCCAGTTGTGTTAGTGTTGTAATAGTGTCTGGATGCTATAGGTACGTATGTAAGCGAGTACACTTATGTATTTGTGACTGGTCAATCTGTGTGAGTTTTACGTATACTACGAGACTTTCTGTCATATATATCGTAGTCCAGTATTAGCAGCCAATTTGTTACCGTCACTCTGCATTTTTTTTGTGTTAGTTTTAGTATTCTGTGTAGATTATTGAGTTTTGTGTATATGTGAGGTCCCATAAAACCGTAAGATCTTCTGCCGATGGTTTTCCGACATCGGATTTTATCCCAATTTACCCTTCGACTTGAGATGACACAAGTGCTCAAGGCAGTTTTATGGAATCGTAAGGTGACAGACAGTATGTAAAGCTGTCTAACCCTTAGTACTCCCACTTCAGTATATAGTTTGTTCGTGGGGTACCGGTACGGCTGTCTATAGGCAACTTTTAGTAGAGCACGTTGAGCTCGTTCTACTTTAATTAGCGAGGTCTTGCCTGCACCACCCCACGCTACTATGCAGTAATTGAGAATGGATTGACAGAGGGAGAAGTAAATCATCTTCAGGACAGAACCATCAGCAATCTTGCCTAGTCGTTTAAATATACGCAGCATCGTTCTGATCCTGCCCTTTAAAGCGCTCAGGTGTGCGGACCACGTCAATCTATGGTCTACAATGACTCCTAGGTATTTAATAGAGCCAGTTTGTTCAATGTAAGGACAAGAACACTGGTCGGAACTAATACAAGAGTGCAGCCGTAAACAAGTTACTAACTTAGGGGATGAACGTTCGGAAATAGCAAAGTTGATTGCCTTGGTTTTTTCAATGTTCAGCGTCAAAAGATTATATTGGAGCCAGTTCGCAACAGCCTTAACCCCGTCTCCAACCACGCGTTGCACTTCATCCCATGTTTTTCCATGAAAAACTATGGCGGTGTCATCAGCATAAGTGAAAATTTTAGCCTGTGGAAGGTTCATGCTGCATAATCCATTTATGTAAATAATAAAAAGAGTGGGACCGAGCACGCTTCCCTGGGGAACACCAAAATGTACGGTGGTTGAGTCACTACAATGTTGCCCCCAGCACAACCCTTTGCGTTCTATCACAGAGATATGAGGTAAACCAGTCCAAAGCAACGCCACGAATTCTTAGAAGTGAAATTTTCTTGATAAGGATTTTTCTGGATATAGTATCGAAGGCTTTTGCAAGGTCCAGGAAGATCCCAGTATATGCCTGTCCTTGACCTAGGTTCAGAGTTATATAGTCGGCTAAGTTCGTTACTGCATCTTCCGTGGACCTGCCAATCCGAAAGCCATACTGATTATCCGATAGTAACTTATTTTTTTCTAAATATGCCAGTAGTCTCTTGTTGACAACTTTCTGAAGGATTTTTGAGAGGGCTGTCAGTAGAGAAATTGGGCGATAGTTTGCGGGAGTTTTTGATTATATGCGGAAGGAACTTTGCCTATTCGTTTGTTATTGTGCGGCCGACGCCGACGAGAGGATGCATTCTTGACAACTGTCTGTTTCATAAATACGAATACGTGATTGCATTCAATGTTTATTAGCTACTAGAATTATTGCACTAACAGAGGGGCAATTCTCGTAATTTTAAGAACGTTCACAGTCTGATCTCAGTCTCAATCTGTCAAAAAATACTTCTAATTTCTCTACATTATGAGAAGTTTATTTGTCGCTGAGGTAAGACTGCGACTAGATTTTGAACGTTTTAAATTAAGAGAATTGGCCTCCAGGTGTCAGGAACGCGTTCGCTTCTTATTTAGGAATTTCACCAATGAAACTGAATGCTATCAGCATATCTATACCAAGTTCAACAGCTGTCAGTGTCAAGTCAATATTTCACAACATACAAAATCGTGGTTTTCTATGGACAAAAGCTGAACAGTCACTTTTCCTATAACCATGAGTGGGATCGATGGTTCTAGTGGGAACCATAAAGAGCTGCCGTATATAGAGAATTCAGTCTTAATTAATTAGCAGCAATCATAATAATGCATTAATAATGGCCGGTTGGCCATTAAGATAATGAATTAATGATTCACTAACTAAGTGCAGAATTAGGTATCGTATAGGTAGGTAACGTAATTGGTTTTTTAATCATTTATGCTTGCTAACATAATGCATTATAATATCTTATCTATAACCATCTTATACAGTATGGAAACCACGAGTCCGCGTATTAGTGGTCAGTTTCAGTCGTCAGTTTATTTAATTCGCCAGTTTCGTTGATCCGTCTGTTTTGCCGATTAGACAGTTGCTTAATTCCACAGTTTCTAGTATTTACCAGTTTTCGTCGATTCGTCAGTTTTGTACAGTCAAGGGAAACAGTTTTAACGGATATATTGCGGATAATTTATGCTGCTGTAAGGAATATCTAACCTTATTAATATCACACTTTATTTATTTCATTACTACATTAACTTTTACTTAATCTTTTTTTACTTAATCTGGAATTCTAATGCAGCTGTCTATTCCAGATTAAGTAAAACTTAACTTTAATAGTTACGTTCTAAGACAGCTTTCCATCATTAGATGGCAAGCTAACCAAAAGATTACTACGCGTGGCCATCACGGGACACTGCTTACTAAACAAACACTTTCACACGATAGGCATAACGGACAGCCCCCTTTGCAGACAGTGGCGTAACTATACCCTTTGGGGCCCGTGGCAAATTCATGAGATGGGCCCTCAATGTAAAGAACCTCAATCAACGTTATTTTTTTTTTTTACTGGCACTTCGCCCGCGAAATTACGAAATCTACGTGGACGAAACGTAGATTTCGTAATTTCTCCTACAAAATTGAATACTGCTTCGTGGCCTAGCGTTCGAAAAAAGTTTGCATTTCTATACTGATGTTAGGATCCTCGTCAGCGCATGGCCCTCTCGGACCGGGGGCCCCCTCCACTGGAGGCCCGTGGCATTTTGCCACTCCTGCCACCCTATTGTTACGCCACTGTGTGCAGAGCTTACATGGAGGCTGATGAAACCGTCGCGCCGTGCTCTTTGAGTGCACAGGCGTACCCAGATTAGGTCGGAAACCCTCGGGACACCCAGATCTTACACAGATGTTCTCATCAGATCAGGAGACCTAATAAGTTTCTGGAGGGAGGTGGGCTGGTTGGAATAAGTACCGACGGCCGCCATGGCCCACGCACAATGGTCCACCTGAAGGACTAAGTGTGGAAACCAAACCCGTAACATAGAACATAGAAGACAGCTGTCAAAAAACGGTTAACATATTGGACTGGGTATTATAGGACATAATAAAGGAGGACTATATCAAATGACAGGCACTGAATTTCGCCCGTTCTAATAACATCAAAACTTGATTTCTATACAAGAAACAGACTTACCTAACGTCATGAAACTAGACTTGAAATGGGTCTCGCAATTGATACTGACAACGTTGCTGTTTAAGTAGCTATACTGGGTCAACTCAATTAGCTAGCGAATCTCCGTAGAAATGATTTATCGGTATGTAAACACGACAAAAAAAGTTTTAATTAATATATTTTTTTGGGTTCAATGACCGCATTTAGTGAAGTTAGGTACTTGAAGTTGAAGTTTAGAAAATCTGTATTTATTATGTTTTATCGTGTTTAGATATCGATACTCCTAAAGTCTGTGAGTACACAAAAAAAACTGCTACTGCTATTAAGTTTTCTCTTTTCTGTCTTTAGTTTTTTTTATTAAGTAGGTACTATCGCCAAAACCTATATCTGACAATTTTGAAAACCAATCCCGTGCACATGATGACCACAGCTGCGTTCGTAAGTAAAACAAAAGAGGATCCTTTTTAGGTCGACTAATAATATGCGCTGCAAGCAGGAATAGTCCTTAAACGGTGGTCAGATATAGATTTTAGCGATAGTCCAACTTAATACTTACTTATATTAGTGTGCATACACACGAGCTACACGCGTCGACGACAGAGGCAACTGCAACCGTCGACGCGTGTCGCCAACAGCCGTGCAGCAGTGTATTTGAGTACGGTACTCAAAGTCAAAGTCAAATCATTTATTTCAAATAGGCACATAAAAGGAACTTTTCAACGTCAAAAATTACATTAAAATAGAATTGATTCTAGTCGCCCCTTCCAAAAGGTAGTTTCCGTATGGAGAAGAATGGGCAAGGAACTGCACCGTTACTCTTTTAATATGTTTTGTAATATTTTGCATACATTAATTATATAATTACTAGCTGCGCCCCGCGGTTTCACTCGCATAAGATTCGATCCCGTGGGAATATTCAGTTCCTTGGTATGATTTTCTACAACAGATTTTGCCACTACCTTCGTTTCAGGAATTTTGTACAATCTACAAGAGAACAACAAGCCAACTAAAACGATTAATTAAAATATCATGTTAATTGAAAATTCTATGAAAATTTTCCCGGTACTGTCTCAGTTGATTGACTTGAAACAGGATACGAATAATTATAAACTAATGAGCTTCAAGGCCTAAAGTTAGTTTCGTTAGTTAGACTATTCTAAACCATAGATTCTCAACCCATAGATTTTTCACAACCCATAGATTTTTTTTTAGAGCCCCCACTTTTTTTTACTTGCCATCTATCGCAAATCTCGTGCAAAGCGATGGCGAAGTAGATCGGACGGTTAAGCACAGAATTAACATTGGATGGATGAAATGGCGGCAGGTCACGGGAACAATCTGCGACTCCCGCATTCCCCTTAAACTTAAGGGGAAGATATATAAAACCATGATTAGACCTGCTGTCTTGTATGGATCAGAATGTTGGGCCACAAAAGGGATAAATGAAAGGCAATTGTATGCAGCTGAGATGAGAATGCTAAGAGGGATGTGTGGTGTTACACGAATGGATAGAATAAGAAATGAGTACATAAGAGGAACTCTGAAAGTGGCACCGGTAACTGAAAAGTTGTGTGGAAATCGGTTGTCATGTTATGGGCATGTGTTACGGAGAAATGAGGAAAATGTCGTGAGGAGAGTTTTGAGTATGAATGTCAATGGCTATAAGAGTAGGGGAAGACCAAAGAAACGATGGATGGAATGTGTGAATGATGATATGGTTAGAAAGGGGGTGACTACCGAGATGACGACTAATAGAGAAGTATGGAAGAAAAAGACATGTTGCGCCGACCCCAAATAAATTGGGATAAGGGCAGGAGAATGATGATCTATCGCGAATCTGTAACAGCAATTTCCACGATTATATTTAAACGTGTTGTATTATATAGTCATAAGATAGGAAATATAATTTTCTCTGGGTCTTCTACTGCCCCCCTGAAAGTCGCAAACGCCCACGAGGAGGCATTATAGCCCACGTTGAGAACCTAAGGTCTAAACTGAACTTATTTAGAGGAAAGAAATGATTTTTTGTATGTTTGTATGTTACGCTTTGACTTTGAGGGGCCCGTGGCTAAATAATAACAGCCGCACAGGTCGATCGGTCAGGTTAAGCTACGCTTGCCGCGGTTGGTCTGTGGATGGGTGACCATCTTTGCATACCGAGACCCCTCCGTGCCTCGGAAAGCACGTTAAGCCGTTGGTCCCGGCTGTCATTCGTGGATCTTTGACAGTCGTTACGGGTAGTCAGAAGCCCGAAAGTCTGACAACCAGTCTTACCAAGGGGTATCGTATTACCCAGTAACTGGGTTGTGGAGGTCAGATAGGCAGTCGCTCCATGTAAAATACTAGTATTCAGCTGCATCCGGTAAGACTGGAAGCCGACCCCAACATAGTTGGGAAAAGGCTAGGCAGATGATGTATGTTACGCTTTGACGCTAAACGGTTGAATGCATTTGGATGAAACTTGGCAAATTGGTAGACCATGACCTGGATTCGGACATAGGATACTTTTTATCCCTATTTTCCTACGGGGTCAAAGCTTATGCGGGGTACAGCAAGTAGTACATTTACCAGTAGCAGTAAATACATAAGCAAATAACTTAAATTATAATAAGCAACTAAAATACTAGCTTTGAAAGGTCTAACGTAAGTGAAAAAAAGCGGCCAAATGCGAGACGGATTCGCACACGAAGGGTTCCGTACCACCGTACAATATTTAACATTACTTTTTTTTTAAATGCTTAAGTAAAAAAAAAAACACGTGTCTCCCATGGGGACTTCCTTTAATTTTTAACTTTAATTATTTGTTGTTATACCAGTCGTATCAGATTGCCGTTCCATTGGACTATGAGAGTAAAGGAACAGAGAGTGCTCCTGTGTTTACGCATACACTTGTGCACTATGTTTATAAGTACATATGTATTAGGTATGTTGAAACTGTGTGTTGTTGTGAGGAATAATCAGATCAGCGCCTAACGGTAACAGAATGCTTGTTCTGATCTGGAAGAATGAATGTAGATAACTGTGAGTATGTACATTATGATACAGTGTACTCCCCGTCACTAAAGGCCCTAAAGGTTCATTAGAAAACCAGCGTCAGACAGCATCTGTCTGGCATTAATGCTGAAATGAACCTTTTTGGCGCAGCCGTGAGGCACACACTATTGTGGTCTGAAACATTATTTTTTATTTTATTAATTTTGTATTTTGTGTTTCACGAACTGTGTCCAAACAAACTTTTTTTTTCTTCTTTCTTTCTTTCACTATAATACTCGTATCTGCTGCGTACCTGGCTAATTTTCGTTGACATTGGCCACCGTAACCGAAATCGGTCGCGAGGCTATTATACGTTGCAGTGATTTCTTTAGCTATTTGCCTATTAAGGGCGAATTTCACCAATAAAACTGATCGCGATCAGCACATCTAAACCGCGTCACAGCTGTCAGTGACATTACTGTTATATTGACACTGACAGCTCTTGAACGCGCTTTCCGTGTTCAGTTTAATTAGTGAAATTGACCCTAAAAGGTTTTTTTACAGTTTAACCATCTATTTTTTTTTTAAACTCATAATGAAACAAAAAAATCAAAATATTTTATTTCACATAAACCTACATGGGCACATAAGAAACGTCAGAAGCTAGGTGTACGGTTCCAATTGGTCGTTTGCTATGGAGAAGAGCCGGCAAGAAACTGCACGGTTACTCTATTAAAAATAATTGGCTTTTACAATGTTTTCAAATTACAGTAGGTATGGGAGGACAGCGTAGGCCTGTCAACAAGTACCAGGTACTTAATAAAATAAAAATTGGTGTACAGATCTATAGTCTACTAGGCCTACAAAGTCCTCATGTTTACAAAATATAAAATAATCTATCAAAAGGATAAATAAAAAAAAAATACAAAAAATCTATTAAAACCAAGTGATATGATTGCCATTACAAACTAATAAAGAGTTGAAATTAGAATTGTCTGTAAGTATATAATGTCAACTATTTCAAATATGCTCCATGCTCCAGAATTTTGCCTATATTTTCGGTCGGTATCCTAATATCGTCAGCGCATAGACACGTAGCGTCGAGTGTATGCGCTGACTGCTGATGTGTTAACGTGATATTGAAACTGTGGCCTGCATGTCATATTAAAATAATATAGTTTTAGTATCTCAGTAGCAGTTCGCTGTCAACGAAGATACGGGACGGTCCGAAAGTAATTGATACGTCAAAACAAGTGTCAAATTCAATTTTTCGCCCGGGCAAGAACCCAACCTTAGGAAGAACTGTCTAAACGTGTTGTTACGTTGTATAGCGATGCTGATTCTTTGGCTAAAAAATAGGCCAGCCCTCTGGTTACGTGAAGAGTCGACCAACCGCTTGGCGATATCTCGAAAACCTAAATGGGCACACTGTGCACTTCGGGGGTCCAAGTGCCCAGTGTGCCGATTTAGTTTGCTTCTGATTGCTTGCACTGATTGCTTCACTAAGATTCTGTTGTAAGACAGGTCTAAAAATGAATAAAATTAATAAATAGTTCTTAATAACAACCTCTCATCATCTCATCTGCCTAGCCTTTTCCCAACTATGTTGGGGTCGGCTTCCAGTCTAACCGGATGCAGCTGAATACCAGTATTTTACTTGGAGCGACTGCCTATCAGATAGGCAGTCGCTCCAAGTAAAATACTGGTATTCAACTGCATCCGGCTGGGTTGTAGAGGAGGTCAGCCTCCTCTACAACCCAGTCACTCGGTAATACGATACCCCTTGCTAAGACTGGTTGTCAGACTTTCGGGCTACTGACGTCCCGTAACGACTGTCAAAGATCCACAAATGACAGCCGGGACCAACGGCTTAACGTGCTTTCCGAGGCACGAAGGTGTTTTGGTACATGAAGATGGTCACCCATCCACGGACCAACCGCGGCAAGCGCTTAACCTGATCAATCGACCCGTGCGGCTGTTATTACTTAGCAACAAGCCCTGCAGTAACATATCTACCTCTAATTTCATAAAGTGTTTATTCTCGTCTCGAAACATCAAACCACAGTCTGTTTAGATTTCCACCTAGAAACTGTATTGCATAATGTCCTATTCAAAACAGACGTAACATTTGCTCCAACTAGCACAGTACTATCACAACCTATGTCGCCATATTGAGTCTAATAAATTGTTCCGCTTCATAAGTACCTATCCCACATACCCACCCTGTTTTCATTTCATTTACAAATTTGAATTAATGGAACTGATTTAAGTAATGAAATTTTAACTTAAAGTAAAAATCTAACTATTCGTTTAATAGAAAATGAATTTCTGAAGGATCAGCTGAAGGCTGAACGATGAAGATATTTGCTCAGACCGTGGCCGAAGGTTTTAATTTTCCGGTATTAAAAGTGAACTAGAAACCGAGTACTTAAGCTCACAGTAAGCTGCCAGAAACCAAGGTTCCTATAAAATATACTCGTAATTATTTCATTTCAATACATACAAATAATATTTTTCCAAAAAAAAAAAACAAAAAAAAAACATTATTTGTATAAAAAATCGTAACCACAGTAGGCATCCGGAATAAGGTCCAAGCTTTCGGTGGTCAGGGCTCCTGAGAAGAACCTCCTAACTATACGCACCGAGTCCAGAAGTACTGCTTTCTGGACCAAGCCCTTGATCCAGCTGCCTAACGAGACCCTCCTACGGTGTAGGTCGAGGCTCTTGGCTATTATGTATGCCGTTAACCGTCACGACTATCGGCACAACCACTACTGTGTCGACATCACACATGTCGACCACCTCGCGAACCAGGTCAAGGTATTAATATTATAAGTAAATAATATCAATAGAATTGGTCCCGTAATTAAGATATGCAAACGGATAAAACAGACTTATCTAAGAATGCGGTTTATTACCGAACAAAAAAATAATCCGACGATCAATGGAAGTATAAACAAAGATACTTAATAAAAATTAAAAAAAAGATAACAAACAGCTTAGCTCAAGCATGTAAAACAGAAAAAAAATGACGGAAAAGAATTTTATAATTGAACGTCCCTCACAATCTGCAAGGCTGCAGCCGTCAGTGCTTTATCTCAACACATTAAAAAAAAGTAAATAAAACGTGGCCGACTACCAACGAAGCCACAGCTCTTTATAAAGCAGTAAAGTGAACTGACGTAAACACTGTGTACTCTGTGTGTTCCTCCATAACAACTTTCAGAAAAATGTTTCTCGCAAGTAAAATGAATAAAACCGCGACAACGGAGTCACGTTTTAGAAGTATTTAATTAATGGAGACTGTGCGAAATGAAATTTTCTTTTCTTTTAAAAGTCAGCGGGAAAGCTAAGATAATAGTTTGTTGGAGTCCGGTGTCGGTGCGGGGTGGGGTTTATCTTTGTTGGCCTTCTCTCCCTTCGATAATTGAAGTGCTCAGGTTGCTCCTTAATCATTGTTCGAATTATGCTTTTAAAAGCATTTTGGTTGCAGTTTTACTTATTATTTTTCGTTTCTTCGTTGAGTTTTAAATGGAAAAAATCTTGATTTTATTTTACTAATCGCTTTATATACGTCAGTTTTTGTTATGTAGTGCTTTTACTTTTTAACAACACATTGGCGCCGATTCCCTTGTTCACAAACTAAACTAAATTTAAGTTCAGTGCATCTTTTTCTTTTTATTTCATTAAGAAAAGGACAGAAGATAAATACTAGTTTAGTCCTGTCAAATTAGTCAGCGCCTGGCGTAAATTGACGTATTTTTAGTCGCCATAATTTTAATCACGTTTAAAATGCCTATCGCGTATCTTAATTTGACATCTTCTGTCCTATTCTTAATGAAATAGAAAGAAAAAGTTGCACTGAATTTTAGTTTAGTTTGTGAACAAGGGAATCGGCGCCATTATCCTATCCTACTAATATTTTAAACGTGAAAGTTTGTGAGGATGGATGGATATTTGTTACTCATTCACGCAAAAACTACCAAACGGATTTGGATGAAATTTAGCACACAGATAGATAATAACCAGAATTAACAAATATGATACTTTTTATTCCAATATTCTCACGGAATCGAAACTTATGCGGATGAAACCGCGGGGCACTGCTAGTAAATATATGAAGCGACTGTAGGTCTGGCTCATGTAAGTAATTCAAAGTCAAAGTCAAAGTCAAATCATTTAATTCAAATAGGTACATAAAAGGCACTTTTGAACGTCAAAATTAAAATTAAATTGATTCTAGTCGCCTGTTGACTCTTTAGCCTCAGTTTTTCTCTAATCATTCAATCATTTATTATCAAACGGTATTAGTTTATTAGGGTTCCGCGCAAAGTAATTAAAACCCATTTAATCCAATTTGTTTGTCATGCACGTGAATGAAGTCGAAGGCACAGCTTATATAGTGAAAACCTGCGAAATACAAAACAAAACTGAAGCGCTGTCCAGCAGAAAAAGTGCAACAGAGTAGAACAAAAAAGCAAAATTTCAATATAGCCAGCTCTAGTGGTGCAGTTTTCTATCAGGGGTGTCGAGTGTCTAGTGTCCATTAATAACACATGGTGTCTTACGACGCTGATATTAAACTTCAGGGAGTTGAGAGTGAAAAATGAAGCGAAGATACCAGTGGGAGACAGCCCTGTTTATTTTATACGTCAGTGCATTATATTTGGTGGTAAACCGTTTATAGCATTTATGTTTTAGTATATGGAGAAGATTTTATTTTAGGTAGGTAGTATAATGGAATATAGTTTTTTTTAAGTAATTTGTTTTTTTATATCTCATCGTGTACTGTACCGGTTGACGTTATCACGCCAACGCCGGCTGTCGCTGAAAACCAGCACTGGGACTTTGTCTCGCATCGGGTCGCAGCATTATGCTGAGCGATGGCCGTTTTGCGTGGATGTGATGCATATTTTCTCCCAACTTGTCCTTTTTAGTGTTTGTGTTCTTTCTCTGCGTCATGTTTACTGTTAAATACACTTTCTTGACGATTATTATAAGCACAGACCTGGTGTGAGCAAATGAATAAATCACATGGAATTAGTACCTATGTACTATATGTATAGTTAAATTAGGAAAACTGTACTTATGACATCCCGTTTATGACAAAACTTGCACCAATAATTATTGCTTGACAACAAATTAACCACAACTAGTCAAGCATGACTTATCATCCAAAGCAATTTTAGGGGACAATTCCCATATCTACGAGTATCCTACTAATATTATAAACGCGAAAGTTAATATGGATGGATGGATGGATGGACGGATGGACGTTTGTTACTCTTTCACGCAAAAACTACTGAACGGATTTGGATGAAATTTGGCACACAGATAGTTTATAACCAGTATTAACATATAGGATACTTTTTATCTCGATATTCCCACGGGATCGAAACTTATGCGGGTGAAACCGCGCGGCACTGCTAGTCTTAAATACCCCTAATTTCCCTACATTTTTGACATTGATTGTTACGGAGATGTGATAGCGACTAGATTTTGATGGTTTTTAATAAATTACGAACATTGGTTCACCCACAGAACAGATAAAAGATTGTAGTCTCAAGAACAAATTAAGAGAACCTCTGAAAAAAGCATTTTTTTTTTATGAAAAATCAAAAACAAACTTTCTACTGTTCAGTCATACTCCTTAATTCACGACCCATAATAAGATTTACACAAGCACAACAAGCATGTGGTGTACCAGGTTGTCATTTAAACTGCTGCGGTCACACAACCCAACTCTCTGGCGTTAATAAGGCAAGTTTTGAGTACACTCTGTCAACTCAGACAGGGTGTGGCCAAAATATGTGAAGTACTTGGTGGTGGTTGACGGGTAACAAGAAATTACAATAAGGGTTTCTCCTTGAATGTGAACGATTTGAGCAGGATTTAGTCGGCTTTCATTTTGACAGTTCAGCAACATTCATTGCGTTATTTATGTTACTGAGCAGATCAATTTTTCTAACATATGGAGCAATGGGTTAGCAATATCCTACAAAATTACGAATTGATAGTTTGATACGCAATTAGGATGCTGGAGATTTAAATAGAAGATAAAAATATTAGTTTAGTCCTGTCAAATTAGTCAGCGACAGACGTAAATTGACGTATTTTTAGAAGCCATGTTTTTAATCACGTCTAAACTGTCTATGGAGCGTCTTAATTTGACAGGACTAAACTAAAATTTATCTTTGGTCCTTTTCTTAATGAAATAGAAAGAAAAAGATGCACTGAACTTAAATTTAGTTTAGTTTGTGAACAAGGGAATCGGCGCCATTGTAAATAGAAAAGATTTGATATTTTGTATGTTTGCTTGTTACGGTTTCCCGCTGAAACGGCTGAACGGATTCGGACGGATCACTACGCTTGCTAAAAACGGATTGGCGATTTCAGACTACGATGTTTTTCTTCACCGATGTCAGTAATGTCAAAGATAAAAGCAGAAAGTACAGACCAGGCTATTATTTTATTTTATTAAACCTTTATATTATATTTTAAAAAATTCAGCATCAAAAAGCAGTGATGGTCCACTGGTAACGTCTGCGATTTACGAGTTGTAGGTAGGTGGGTTTGAACCCAGGCTGGCGCTTCACTTTGTATAAAAAAATCTCATCACCACTGCTCTCAAAACGGTGAAGGAAAACACCGTGAGAAAAGTGATGTCCTAGAAAAAAAAATCGACGACATGTGACATCTACCAACCCGCACTGAGCCCGCGTGGTAGATTACGGCCCACTGCCTCTTGAAGAGAGGCGGCCTGTGTCCCAACAGTGGGAACATTATAGGCTGAATATGCTGTTATGCAGCATCAAAGAATATATCTATAGATAATGCACAAAGGCCAGCAGGTCAAGCTACCCGAAACTGTCAGATTTTCCCAATCAACCTTGAACCTTAATGCTTTGACGATAAAGTTGAAAATCTATTAAAGAAATTTGACAGATTGTAGTAGCTGCTAGCGTCTGTACATAACCTCATGTAAATCGATGTAAATTAGACTAATAATTGATGCTCTATTATACCATGGAGCGTTTCAATGCACTAGTACGGCGCTTAATTACTTAGACGTGTAGTATTTAGGTCAAGCGACACGCAATATCTTGACAGGATTGTTTGGTTCACAATAAGAGCAATTAAGCATAATAATATTAGTAAGGCATAATCAGCCTTTGTCGTTCCCACTCCGTTCAGCCGTTTTAGCGTGAAAGCGTTACAAACAAACGTACAAAAAATCGAATATTTTCTCGTTATACTATTATACTCTGCCCATCAGGTAAACCGTTTTTTGACAGGTCCATCTGTCAAGAAACGGTTTACCTAATGGGCTAGTGATTGCAGCAACACACAATACCTTGATTGATACACGTACGGTATTATAATGTCTGTATGAAGCCATAAATATGTACATAAATAAGATAATTCAATAAGTTAAAGCAGTTTATATATTTATTTTATTACGAATTTTAAACTTTACTTTTACGTAATCTGGAATACTTAGTTCTAAGACAGCTGTCAAAAAACGGTTAACCTAATGAGGCATAATCACCCTTTAATGTTCCCACTCTGTTTAGCTGTTTTAGCGTGAACACTAAAACGATCAAACATTCAAAAAATCTAATCTTTTCTCTTTCACATATTATAACCCTGACCATGGTAAACCGTTTTTTGACAGCTGTATTAGAACGTACATATTCCAGATTACAGAGTCATTGTACCAACTTCTTGTTGGATACGACGTCAATATCAACACCGACAAAGTTGATACTTTTTTTTTTTGGGTGTGAAAACATCAAATGACCTCTCCCGCTCTGGGCTGAGCGGAAGGGCGTGTCAGACTTTTACTGACTAAAACCCACCCGTGTTCCTTCAGTTGCCTATGCCAGGGGCCACGGTATCTCTTTCGAACAACCCGCGGCCCTTGCGACAAAGTTGACACTTCATTAACAGAGTCCAATTTCTTTAAAATAAATTACATAATGTAGCATAAAGGAACGGAAAGTTTTTTCGTTCTGAATAATAACGACCTTTGACGGACGAGGGTTTTTGACTGATTTTTTTTATTAGTTTGACGCGCTGAAAGCGCTAGACGAGCCTTCCTTCATCATATAAAAAATTTAATGCTTAAAAAGGGTATCCAAAGTAGAAAATGAAAATTTAGCATATCATAATCAGCCTAGAACCCACTGCTGGGACACAGGGGTCCTCTCTGTGAGAGAGAGTGAGCCGTAAAGTCAAAGTCAAATTTTTTTTTTAAATTTTTAATTATAGTTTAGTTTTTAATTTTTAATATAAATTGTTAAAACCATACACGTTTCTTCATGGACTGGCATACAAACATTTAAACATGTTAAATGTAACAAATTTTACACATTAATTTGTTAAAATTATAACATTTCTAATAAAAATATTAGGGTTTTGTGTCTATTGAACACTTAAAAATAATAGATATATAAAGTAATATACTTAATTAAATCTCAATATCATATTATCTTATATTTATCTGCTACGTTGTTATCAAAAAATTCTTTTACACTATAAAAACAATTACCAATAAGTAAGCAATTTATGTGATTTCGTTTTACGGGGAGTTCCCTTATTTCTTTTGGAATATTGTTGAAATTTTTAATTGCTGTGTTATAGCATAATGTGCTTTGATGTGAAGGAATTATTAGCCGTGTTGGATCTCGACGGGTATATTTTGAATGTAAGTCACAAAAATGTGCGAAAGTCAAGGCTCTTACTAATTAGACAATTTTATGAGCACTTGTTTCAACTTCTCCCTTCATATAAACCCTTTGTCCCTCATATCAAGTCAATAATTCCTCGCTTATCACGGTACCAAAAGTCAATAAATACAGCCTGATAAAGCAGTAACAGTCGTGCAGGTAGGGACGCCAGCAGAGAACGTTGCAAGTCTATCCCGGCGCCCTGCGCCATCATACGAGTAATTAGCATTTTGACAAAGATTAGAAGGTTGTCGATTGCTTGAACAATCTAAACAAATTAGGCTTAATTTCTTTCAAAACGTTGGTTTCTATCGGCACGTTTGCTTGAACAATCTAAACGGCTGTTTAGATTGTTCAAGCAATCATATTATATTTTGATGATTACTGCATCCTGGGTTTCACCCGCGTAAGTCTAGATCCCGTGGGAATATTGGGATAAAAAGTCTTAATCCAGGTCATGTTCTATCCATATGCCAAATTCCATACAAATCCATTGAGCCGTTTTAAGCGTGAAAGTGTGTGAAACAAATATACAAAAAAACAAATATTTTCTCTTTATGAAGTCGGTTAATAATATTAGTTTAAAGTATTATACATGCGAAACTTAGTTTACTTGTTTGTTACGCTCATCACGTTATTATTGGATACTAGGTGCGCCCCGCGGTTTCACCCGCATAAGTTTCGATCCCGTGAGAATTTCAGGATAAAAAGTATCCTATGTGTTAATCCTGGTTATAAACAATCTGTGTGCCAAATTTCATCCAAATCCGTTCAGTAGTTTTTGCATGAAAGAGTAACAAACATCCATACATACATCCATACAAACTTTCACATTATTTTATAAGTAGGATATTGCTTTAGCAAGTCTAACAAAATAGCTAATGCCCTATAGGATTAGCTTTGAGTTTCAGTTCATCTCGTCTGTTAAAAGCACTGTGCTGTGTCCCTATTCTCAGTATTTCCTGAAAACAGCTTCTCACTCTTTCAAATAATTCTCAGTAAGAGTGAAATGCAATCTCCTTTCTGCAAGCTAGTCTTTGACACACGTCGGCATACTTAATTAATAAAAGCTAGCGAATAAGTGCACACTTAATTGTATTATATCATGTGATTCTCTACAATTCCCTGGAGTCTAGAGATGTAGGTAAATCACATAGAGAATTCTCTCTTTGGAAATGAGTGGACATTTTATATTATATACGGGACCATTACGTGACAAGACTTAAAATGAGCCGTTGTAATATACTCTTTGAAATATTTTTATCGCCCCTCCAGGACCAATCTTAAGTGTTTAGGTAGGACCTAAATCTAAATGGTGTGAAATTGCTAGGAAATTTAAGTAAGGTCTTTATGCTTGAAGGGTTAAAATGAAATTATGTGTAGTAAATTTTCATTTTTCGAGTTAAGAGAATTTTTAAGCATTGATTTTAAGCATTTCAAGCATTGATTTTTAGTCAGTCTATAATGTTCCCACTACTGGGACATAGGCCTCCTCTCTTCGAGAGGGACTGGGCTTTAATCTACCACGCGGGCCCAGTGCGGGTTGGTAGATGTCACATGTCTTCGAATTTTTGGCATCATGCCGGTTTCCTAACGATGTTTTCCTTCACCGTTTTGAGAGCAGCTTTGATTTTTTATTTATTTATTTATTTCAGGCGACGCAGGCCCATCGATATATACGTTAACCTAAACGTACATATTTTACTATAAAATAGTACTTCACTAGCTAAGTAGTTCTTGTGCTGTTCTGTGGTACTTGTCCGCGGAAGCGACGGAACACCACATCCTGCGGCCAGAAGTCTTCTTCCATGACGACGGGCAGATAACAATTCGCTACACGCACCACAAACGCCTTGAAGTTGACGTTGCAGTGCGACTCCAGTAGTTAGTAGTTTTATATGAAGGAAGGTTCGTCTCTAGCTCTTTCTGAGCGTCAAACAAATAAAAATTTGCAGTCAAAAACGGTCGTCCGTCAAAGCATTCTAGTGTCGTTTTTATTTAGAGGGAAAAAAACATTTCATTTCTTTAGGCGGTTTTTTGTAATATATTTTTAGAAATTTCGATCAATGAAGTGTCAGTTTTGTCAGTGTTAATATTGACGTCGTACCGAAGAATTACCGAATAATTGTAGAATGATAAATCTAAACTAATATTGTAAAGAGATTTTTTTTTATTTTTCGTATGTTTTGTTGTCACATGTGACCAGGATTAGGACATGGGATACTTTTTATTCCGATATGAGGTCGAGACTTTTGCCGGGCGGAGTTAGTAGTTAATATTTTAATACGACATTAATTCTTTATCAATTAGGTTTGAGTTATGCAAGCCAGTTTATTTCATGGGGATCTTGAGGTCAAAACCCTCAAACTAAACATTTTAATTTAAGCTCAGCCTAAACCGCTGCGTAGCGCCGATAGGAAATCCGATACATGGCATGTATTGTCTAAAACCGCGAGATTCTGCACATTCATCTCCGTTATACCTTCAAATTCTAAACAAATACATGTCTGTTCTGCAGTTCTAAATACCGGTAGAACTAGTTTAGTGCGGACAGCCTGGAAATGACTCGGTTAACTTGAAACTGACGCTGCTACCTATACAGCGTGTCTCAGAAATGTGTGGTCATATTCAAGGGTGTGGTACAGACCATCCAACTGAACAACTTTCTTCATGAGACCGACATCGTAATCGTGTAAAAATTATCAGCTGTCCCAGACTTTTGGGTCGACCAGGTAAAGAAGTTTTGTATGGGACACCTGATTATTTTTTCGCGATTACGATGTTGAATGGAGGGGCCCGTGGCTAAATAATAACAGCCGCAGAGGGCCCCAAGTCTGCTATTATAATAGTGTCAGAATGGTCTATCATGATTTCATAAGTTCAAGTTTGGTAATCTACTAACATAATAGCGTCATTATGACTTTCCAGTGGTCAACCAATGACACTCCATTGAAAGAAATGGCATAGAATGGTAATCTCGTACATAATGATAAATGAATGACTGACTTACATAAAACACTTGACTTGTATAAAACACTAATAAATAATATGTAAAAATATATATAAATGAAATCTGGCATAAATACAGTAGTGGTAGTTTTTCGAAAATCATTTCTACTAACGGGTTTTCTAATAAAGGCAATACGACAATGTCATTATGACACAATTCTATTACGAGACCATTGACTGACCAATGATCGCCATTAGGAATTTAGCAGATTACGAACTTTAAGCAAAATGATAATGGGATGGGAATGGGATCGTGTTGGAATGACGAATTTATAAAAATAGCAGACTTGGGGCCCAGGTCGATCGATCAGGTTAAGCTACGCTTGCCGCGGTTGGTCTGTAGATGGCTGACTATCTTTACACACCGGTACCCTTACATGCCTCGGAAAGCCCATTAAGCGGTTGGTTTTGGCTGTCATTTGTGGATCTTTGACAGTCGTTGCGGGTAGTCAGAAGCCCGAAATACCGACATTCAATCAGTCTTACCAAGGGGTGCCGTATTACACAGTAACTGGGTTCTATAGGTCAGATAGGCAGTCGCTCCATGTAAAATACTGGTATTCAGCTACATCCGGTTAAACTGGAAACCTAGATCCTAACATACTTGGGAAAAGGCTAGGCAGATGATGATGTTGGTGCCATAAGGAAAGTTGTTCAGTTTGATGGTCTGTACCACACCCGCAAATATTTCTGATCCACGCTGTATAGCACGGTTTACTTCAAACTTGGGCAGCTGATCGAGGGTCGATTTTGAGAATGGCGTCCCGAAATGAAAGGGTGTTGTGTTGTGATTTTAGGTTTAGAATATTTTGGACATTGGATCCCTCCCTCCAATGTCCAAATATTCTGAGCCTAAAATGTTGCGGGATGTTGGGAATTTTGACAAAAGATTTGTTAGGGTCTCGAATCAAGGCACAAATTGTTTTTCCATGATTGTATGTATGGTCATTTGAAGTTGCGATCACCAGCCCGCTTGGTGATAGCGGACAATAATTTTGCTATGTATCTATACATATAAAAATAAGGAGTTTTTTGTTTGAACGCGCAAATCTCTAGAACTACCAGTCGGATTTGAAAAAATTCTTTTTGTATTTGATAGGCTAATTCTTAAGGAATGCTATAGACTATTTACGTCACATCGACACATCACGCTATGATCCTTAGGAACCGAGCAAAAATAAGAAAGTTAGAAAGGTCGGGGACGAGAAATTTCACGAGAACGAAGTCACGGGCCGAAGTTAGCCTCCACCGTTAAATTTTGATAGTTTTAATCCTTAAAAGGGGTCATTGTATTCATCATTATGAACAACATTTACTACGGGACCAACCCTGAAATCGTGAAAAATAAATCAGTTAATACATAGATTTATGTTCGCATAACTCGACATAATGTATGGATCAACTGATTTATTTTTGGTGATTATATAGTTAATTATCAATATTTAAACGTTTTGCTTCTTATGTGCTGAATGTATAATATATATCACGCAGTCTTGGCGTGCTAAAGGAGATAAAAATTCAGAGGAAATCCCCAGAGGATAAAAGTTTTTGGATTATCTTCCTACCAAATATGTCATAACAAGTTTATTCTGTTGTATTTAAATAAATTTAAAACATGTTAGGTACAGACGCCCCCGCCAGCACATCAAGCTACCCAAAACTGTCAAATTTACACAATCAACCTTGAACCTTAATACTTTAGCGACAAAGTTGAAAATCTATTAAAGCAATTTGTCAGATTGTAGTAGCTTGATGTGCTGGCGTCTGTACGAAGCTATTGAAATATTTTGGTTTGGTTGATAGTGACGCGGTGGAGTATTTAGATGACTTTCCTGTTTCCATCCTATTTTGGGACTTTAAAAGGACTTCTGAAAAACATGCATGCAACATAAAATCTATTCAAACGAATTTTTCAAATTGATGTTATTTTAAGTTAAACATATATCAACTTTATTCTAATGGCAATTAGGTTGATTTCAGAGTGACTAGCACTATTGAAAACGTTATAAAAATGTTTGAAGTTGTAGCGTAAATTGAACTTTATTGTGTAGGAATTAAAGTTATTTTTATAACATATTTGTTTACATTTTTGGCATATAAATCGCGAATGCAGATTACATACGTTACATACATGCAAGCATGTGCGTTTTATTGGACACGTTAATTTTAAAACCATAATTTTTACAGAATATTTTTAAATACAATTTCTGTAAGTAAGTACCTAGTCATAATTATGTTTTAAACTAGATGAGGTCGGCGTTTCCTATCTGACTACTCTGAGAAGAAAGGCCGAAACAAACTCAGAGGTCACAGTCTCTTTGTCCAGTAATAATCTTGGTCAGATCATGTAAATACCATGTAGATTGGTGTCTGAAATGGTCTTTTGAGGAAAGAACCACACTGATTGACTGGACCCGTCCAAGTTGAGAAGTTAGTGTTACTGTCTATTGCTAGCAAACTACTGCAATTATGGAAACTACATCGCAAATACGTGAGTCAATAAACAAGGTAGCCATCAGACGTCATAAAAAGTATCGCTACTAAAACAAAAATCTTTTTAAATTTTCACATTTTCCAAAATCCCTTTTATAATCTTCTCTGATTTCATGCTCAAAGAAACCTCACTGTGGAATTAACTCATTTAATACACGAACAAAGATCAGCTATTAAGTTCTCGAAGTCCGATGACCTGGTAATCAGTGCCTCCGCACCTACTCCCTGATTAATGGACACAACTCTGACAAAGTGACCACTTATCGTGTCCTTTGACAAGTGCTGATGCTAACAAGTGCAGGTTTTGTGTTGCGGGGAGTAAGGGTGGGGGGTAAACAGTTTTTGTGTAGGTTTAAGAGTTTATTTTCAAACATGGCTACGATCCAAAAACGCCGTCTAAAGTTGAGTATACACTACAGCATTTTCTCGAGCATTTCCATGTAAAGAAAGAAAGAAAAAGTATTTATTGTGACTCGTACAGGAAGATCACAAACCAAACTAAACACAATCATAAATAAAAAAAAAAAAACAAAATTAAGTACCTAAATAAAAAGAAAAAAAAACTCAGCATTATGCTCATGGCCTGCGGGCGGTGAGTAATGGGTAACTCACCGTCCGATCAGGACCAGGCCCGTGCCGGACGGCGCGTATGTGTTCCACGCGCGCCTCAAAGAGATGTCAGCAGAAGTGACGGGGCCCGATAGGGCCGAAGCCTGGCAGGGTAGCGGGATCGTCCGAAAGGGTTACCGCTGCCCTGGAACATAAAGGGTTAAGGAAGGAACACGGGTGGGTTTTAGTCAGTAAGAGTCTGACACTCCCTCCGCTCCGCTCAGAGCGGGAGGGGTCATTTGATGATTTCCCATCCTCAAAAAAAAAAAAAAAGCATTATGCTCATTTAAAAAATAAATGTCGTGGAAAACATCTTGAGGAAACTGGCATGTCTTAGAACCAAAACTTCGAAGATTTGTGACATCTACCAATCCACACTGCAGTAGGATTATGGTCCACTCTCACAGAGAGGAGGCCTGTGTCCCAGCAGTGGGAACAATATAGGCTGATTATGCTTATGCTATGCGACCTATTCTAGGAAAGTGATTGCATTTATAAATAACTACGGAACCCACTTTAATAAAACACGCACTTACCAATTTTTCAAAGTCCTGTTAATAAAATAAGGAACGACAAAAATAAAATACTATAAGATAGGAATTTTAAGAAACATAATCCGGTATCTGGCTTAATAACATTGTGCTCATAACGGTACCGAGTCCCGGGAGATAATAAATGATTCCGTGCAACTCTGAAAGAATTCCGGGCAAAATACTTGACGACTCATCTCGGTTTTAGAGATTTTGTACTGGATTTAGGCATTTAGCATTTAAATGATAATGAAATTTTCTGGTCGTACTTATTTGCTTATGTGTTTTGGATTGATGGGGAAACTGTATGTTTCTATTTGGGGAGACTTACAGCCGAGCTGAATTGAAAATTAAAAGTTGATCTCTTGAAACATATTGTTGTTTCTGATTTAAGTTGGCTTCTACTTTAATCAGATTTGATTGTACCTAAAACCATAAAGCGAAATTCAATTATTATTGTCACATTTAAGAGCAGTATTATGTCGAAAATATGTTCCGTCGAAATAAAGATCCGCCGAACAAGTGCATATCGAAGAAGGGTTCTGTCGAAGTAGTGTTTTTCGAAGGTGTGTGTTGTCGAAGTATGTTCTGTTGGACTAATGCTAGTCGAATATATGTTCTGTCGAAGCAATGAGTAGTCGAACTATTGTTTTTCGAAATTGGGACCGTATCGAAATATTTAACTGTCAAAATTCTGTATGACACTCGAGCATTTGAACTTAATTTACTCAAATTGGACAGATAGCGTGTTTTGGTGTCATTTCAAATGTTTCAATAGACAGTTTTTATTTTGTTATTTTGTCTAGTCTATACTGTCCCACTGCTGGGTAAAGACCTCCCCCAACTTCTTCCAGGAACTCTTACATCACACACGTTCACACATTTCTTACGTACGTATACAACACACTACACTACACAAGTTTAAATTGGATAAACCAATAAGTTAACTACATATACCTACTTACTTATTTAATTTATTTGTTAAGAGAAACACCTGATTAATGTCGTCTCAGAAATCATACCGACCGATGCTATGTATGAAGCCTACCTACCATGATAATCTTGTAAGACGAAGGAGACTAGTCTTCACGACACAGGGAATCCTAGTGTGGAGGCTAGTGTTATTTAAATAATGTAATGTTTTTTTTTCTGAACAATAAAGTTTTTATTATTTTTATTATTTTTACATCGGTCGTTATACTTTCTATTTTTTTTTTTATTAGTTGCTATTTGAAATATGTATCTTGTGTTTTGTCTCTTTAGTCTGTGCAAAATAAATGTTTTTTCTTTCTTTTTTTATCCCGCGCGACCTAGAACCAGCCCTCGCTGTACGCGTCCAAGTCATCTCGCCACCAAAGTTATACTACGAACCTATACAATATATATATACCTACGAACGACTTTTAATCTGTAGAGTTGATCCAATCCATTTACTGAGCAAAAACTACTAACAACACGGTTTCAAAAACTCTTCCCAACACTAGAATAACTAACCAGCGCCCTAATTGCGTAACACACCATAAATTTCAATCTGAATCATTTTTAAGGATATTGCCAAACCATTGCTTCGTAGGGGCCCGTGGCTAAATAATAACAGCCGCACAGGTCGATCGGTCAGGTTAAGCTACGCTTGCCGCGGTTGTTCTGTGGATGGGTGACCATCTTTACATACCGAGACCCCTGCGTGCCTCGGAAAGCATGTTAAGCCGTTGGTCCCGGCTGTCATTCGTGGATCTTTGACAGTCGTTACGGGTAGTCAGAAGCCCGAAAGTCTGACAACCAGTCTTACCAAGGGGTATCGTATTACCCAGTAACTGGGTTGTGGAGGTCAGATAGGCAGTCGCTCCATGTAAAATACTGGTATTCAGCTGCATCCGGTTAGATTGGAAGCGGACCCCAACATAGTTGGGAAAAGGCTAGGCAGATGATGATGCCAGATGATGATTGCCCATCCATTGCTTCATTTGTTCGAAAAATGTATTTGGTCAACAACGTAAATAACGCAATGAATGATGTTGAACTATCAAAATGAAAGTCATTGCTACTGATAGTGTGCTACACAACTACCCCGCTGCACTCAAATGTAATATTAACTACTGTGATTCACCGTCCGTAATATTAAGCCTTCATTTAGCTTTAGAAACCAGACACAAACACACAATCAATCGGAATCGGTTTCATTTTGACAGTTCAACAACATTCATTGCGTTATTTACGTGTTGAGCAGACAAATTTTTCGAACTTATGAAGCAATGGATTAGCAATTTGCTTCACAATGATTCTGATTCCGATTGATTGTGTGTTACGCAATTAGGGTGCTGTAGTAAAGTTAATTACAAATATAGGATTACGATTATCTTAATGTAAGTTGGCTAATTCTTACTACCAACATCAATGCACAACAATCCTTTTGATCCTAATTGAACAAGCCACTTCACCCTGAAAACTTCCTCGAAATACACAAGACGCAAGCGAACCTCTTTATAATATTAGTATAAAGCATTACACGGAGATTTCTCTCAGGATACCTTTCAGAAACAGTGTAACAGAAATTAATATGCGCGTATTACGGAATGCCGAGGGCTTGCCACGAAATCCACGGGAATTCGCTTTTGGATAGATTCCAGGTAGATATTAAGGTCTGAAATGATTTTAAGCTTACTGGCTGGAAGTGTTCTCCGTTTTACATTCCTGTTGTTGCTTTTCGGGGATAATGGTTTTTGGTTAAATGTAAAGTGCAAATATAAAAGCTTCTGGGAAGGGGCTCTTTGATTTTACTTTAAAGAAGATATATATAGAGGGGCTTGTGGCTAAGTAATAACAGCCGCACGGGTCGATCGATCAGATTAAGCTACGCTTGCAGCGGTTGGTCTGTGGATGGATGACCATCTTCACATCCCCCTCCGTGCCTCGGAAAGCGCGTTAAACCGTTGGTCCCGATCCCTGTCATTCGTGGATCTTTGACAGTCGTTACGGCTCGTCAGTAGCCCGAAAGTCTGACAACCACTCTTACCAAGGGGTATCGTATCACCCAGTAACTGGGTTGTGGAGGTCAGATAGGCAGTTTCTCCATATAAAAAACTGGTATTTAGCTGGATTCGGTTAGAATGGAAACCGACTCCAACATAGTTGGCAAAAGGATAGGCAGATGATGATGATATATCATGAAGATTGGTAGCTACGTCCTCTTGTGTAACCACAGCAACAAGGGCCTTAGTCTACAAAGGAGATAGTCTTATTGTTTGGCGGTTAGGCCCACCAAAAATTGTGGTGTGTATTAATGAAACGCATGTTGATTCGTTCCTCATGATCTCTGGACTTGAGTGATAGTAATTATTCTTCTCTTCTACTTCGTTTAACGGGAAAACTTCAAACGTTTCAGTGAGTGGTTTCAACATCATTCATTGCGTTATTTACGTTGTTGACCAAATACATTTTTCGAACATATGAAGCAATGGATTAGCAATATCCTTCAAAATGATTCAGTTTGAGTATGATAGTGCGTTACGCAATTACCCACTGGCCCCTAGTTTCATCATCAATATTTTTTATAGCGTGGTGAATGTTGATATTGAGTGTTCCACCATGTATGAATGCCAATAATTGAATTTATGTAATTGTGCTATTGTTTTGATCATTAACTGTACTCTTTCTATAATCTTTTAGATCAGTGGTTCCCAAAGTTGACTGGCCCGCGACCCCACCTAACAAAAACTTCCAAATTCGTGACCACCTCTTGGCTGTCATGGACAAAAAAGGGGCATAACCATATGAATGAAGAACTTTTTAGATAAGAAAATAAAATTCAGTTACAATTGAAAATTTTAATATTTAATTTTCATAATCTCGTAACTAATTATTTACACTGGGTACTAAATTAAAAGACTAACTAACTGACTCTAACACTTTTCTCGTGTCTGTACTTGTATCAGTGGGATCAGTTGCCCGATTCAAAACATTCATTAGGTCAACTTATCCCGCGGGATAAGTTCAAGCGGCCTCAGTTGCCTAAAGAGCCCTATATAAATAATAGAAAAACAAAAGGATATTTCGGCGTCAAAGTACTCGTCCGCATCGCTGTCATCCGGAAACATGCCCAGAAGACTGGCAGATTTGTTGACTATTCATTTACAATTAATTTAAAGCTGACAATTATTTATTTATTTTTAATTTTTCTGTGGTAACTTGTATCTATAATATTAAGTGCTTGAAAGCATTTGCACGCCGGAAGGTAAAAGTATCGGGACTATTGACATAAAAACATTTTATCTGTATACCTACATTCCTGGCAAATAAATGATTATGATTATGATTGCCAATTGCCACGTTGAATGGTAATGTCACGTGAACTATCGATCAACCGGCGAGAAATTTCCTTGATTAAAAAGGAGACTAGAGAATATTTAATTAAATACAAGAAGTGCTTTTGCAATGAGAAGGATGTATTTATTTCCTATTTTGTCATTATAGCTTTAGCCCCTTAAGTACTGGCAGATGTAGCGTTGGAAGGCTAAGGACAAGGAGGATCGATGACCTGGTGAAGGCGGCAGAAATCCGGTGCGTGCGGGAAGCATAGAACCGGTCGAAGTGGCGGTGCTTGGGTAGGGTCCAGCAGTGGACGTTTTTCGTCTGAAATGATAATGATGATAGCAATAGCATCAACTTCAATTTTAGTAACTTTTAATCGCAATGGCCAGCCTACTGCCAATGAGACTTTCACAGTCGAGCGAGTTGACGACAGCAAAAACCAGGTAAAATTGGAAGGTGTCAACTCGCGCGCGGCTCGCGAGTTTGACACTCGCCAGTAGACGAACAAGTCGTTTGTTTACTGGTTTTCTTCTGCAAGCTATATCGGTAACTCCGGTTCTTTTCCAGATAATTTCATTCCAGAGTTTATCCTTCAAAGAGACTCCGAGCATAACTCGCTCCATAGCGCGCTGAGCGACGAAGGACCGATGGCCGGTGGAGCAGACGTGTCCTGGAGTGGAGACCGCATATTGGCAAGCGGGACGCCCCCCAGCTAGATGGACGGATGACCTAAAGAAGGTGGCTGGGACAGACTGGATGCGGAAGGCGGAGGACAGGGTGTTGTGGCGCAGCCTGGGAGATGCCTATGTCCAGCAGTGGACTGCAATAGGCTGAGTTGATTGAATAATTGCGATTAAGTTTTATATGTTCAATTTATTTTGGTATTTAGTTTTAATATTAATCGTAACTGAAAATCCCGCCTCACATACGTATGAGGTACGGAGGGGAGGAGGACCTTTAAATAGGTAATAGGTACAGCAGGCTGGTATCCGCAATTCACGACAATGCGCGTATTTTGCGAGGAGGAACTTTATAGCTTCATCAAACAGGGAAGTGTAGTTGTCAGTAACTGAGAGCTAGAATTATTTTTCAGTGACGTATGTTCTAATAAATCAATGAGTTCTTCACTTGGTTTTTGCATATCAGCCTAGTAGATGTCACATGTCTTCGAAGTGGTGATAAAATAATTTACACAAAGTAAAGCGTCTGTCTGCGCTCGAACCTACGAACTACAGTAAGTCGCGGCCGATACCCTTGTGCCAAAACTCTTGGCTGTTTGGTGTCTTGGCACCTAATATTCGCTCACATATAGTTTGGGAAAAAATCAGCGCCTGACGTAAATTGACGTATTTTTAGTAGCCATGTTTTTAATCACGTCTAATTTGTCTATGAAGTATCTTAATTTGACAGGACTAAACTAATATTTGTCGTCGCAAGCAGTTTCAAGACGACAACATTATCAAAATTAAAAATACTACTACCCATTGATTTCGTAATATTGGTCAAACTGTAACTTAATTCTCATTGGTTGATCGGTTAGTACAGTGAACGCCGTTAGGGGGCGCTATAATTTCGCGCCATTTCTATACGTGGACAGAGTCGATTTGAAAAAGGGCGGCATTCGATTTGCGGTAGCTGACGCCTGTATAGTTGAGAGCATACGATCGAAACTGTCACGTTCACCGTACAAGCCTTTGTTTCTCATTATTTATAAAGTCATTGACTCATTGCAAAATTGTCAAATAAACGTGATTGTGATTTGTGCTACAACCTACGTTTTACTGGTTTGCCCGAGTACCCACCTTCCTCATGGAACCCGTACCAAGAAATAATGATGATGGCCCTGTTATCGCAACGCCCACGCTCGCGCCGTCATCAGAAGTGGGATCAGCTCGGGCGCCTACCAACGATATCTATTGGCGCCAGCTCCTCGAGCAGCAAAACCAAATTACCATGAGCATGATTGAAGCTATCAGAGGATCAACGCCGAAGCAAACTTCAATCAAGTTGCCAGAGTTCAACCCGGACCTACCAGACGTCGATCCACGTTCTTGGAGCTCGACGGTGGACATTTGCCTCACAGAACATCCCATGGAAGGAGGCGCGCTGATTATTGCCCTCAGTAAATCTCTGAAAGGAAGTGCATCGACATGGCTTTCTCAAGTATCGCATACTGGTATGACGTGGAGCCAGTTCAAGAACCTGTTCCTAGCACGATATGATTGTGCGGAGACCTGTGCAGCGACCATAATTAACGCCAACAACAGCCAACAAAACGACGGTGAAAATTTAGCTGCATACGCGAGCCGTTTGATGACGTCACTCCTAGCCAAATGGAAGGACATGAGCTGCGAGGAAATAGCTATATCGTATGTACTTGCTCACTTATCGAAAATGGATAGTCGAATCAACCGACTAGCTTTTACAACGGAAATCAAGACAAGAACAAAGTTGATTCAAGAATTAAACGCATTTTCGTTGAAGAGAAAACAAGATCGACACGTCGACAACGCCACTTTAGACGCTAAACGAACAAAGCAAGCAAGCAACACGCCGTTCCAATGCAATTATTGTCATAAGATTGGGCACAAAGCAATCGACTGTCGTTTACGTAAAAGCAGTCAGGCGCCTGCTACACAAAGGACCACTTCTACCACGATGCCTACGTCATCGGATCCTAAGAAGAATGTCACCTGTTTTCGCTGTGGAGAACGAGGCCACATCGCACCTCGCTGCCCGAAGACGAGCAACGCAGCAGCCAGTAGCAACACCAGCAGAGACAGCGGCGCGGCCCTGGAACGAAGAATCAACTACTGCCAAGTCCAAGGTGTACGCGGAGAGCTAATACAATCCGGTGAGTCGTACATTTTTTATTTCGATAGTGGCGCTGAGTGTTCTCTCGTTAAGCAAA
Organism: Apamea anceps; assembly: GCA_951799955.1. NCBI lineage: Eukaryota > Metazoa > Arthropoda > Insecta > Lepidoptera > Noctuidae > Apamea > Apamea anceps. The sequence goes on along the minus strand of OX637522.1, from coordinate 7,132,661 downwards.
GTATTGCAGAAAAATTCATAGGAGAGCGTTCCGTTGCTAACATAAGATTAACAGGCGTTGGCAACGCTCATGTATACTGTACCGAACAAATTCTATGCGACGTAGTTATTGACGGGCATTGTTTACATTTGTCATTTCTTGTTGTACCAGATGAATTTATGCCGCATAACGTAATGATAGGCTCTGATATTTTAAATTATGATTTGAGTGTTACCTTATCAAGAGGGCATCTAGTGATAACAAAATCGGTTTCTTGTTTTGCTGCGGTGAAAGAAATTAATTTGAGTGCAATTAAAACCGATGTTCCGCCCGCTTTTAGAGATAGTCTTGTGCGTGTATTGACTGAATTTTCGTTTGGGTTTATTGATGGTTTACCGTTAACTCGGGTAACTACAGGCGAAATGAAAATTCGTTTAAAAGATCCAACCCGTACTGTTTATCGTCGCCCATACCGACTCAGTCCCCGGGAACGAGAAGTAGTGCGTAACAAAATAAACGAGTTGTTGAACGCAAACATAATACGACCGAGTAGTTCTCCGTTTGCTAGTCCGATTCTTCTTGTGGAAAAGCGTGATGGTTCAGAGCGTATGGTAATAGATTATCGAGAGGTAAATTCAAATACGGTGCCAGATAGATTTCCACTCCCGCGTATAGACGATCAAATAGCTAGACTGAATGGCGCCAACTATTTTACTTGCCTTGATTGTGCTAGTGGTTTTAATCAGATTCCTATCCTAGACCCTGAAAGCATTGAGCGCACGGCATTTGTGACACCGGACGGGCAGTTTGAGTACCTGGCCATGCCTTTCGGTTTGCGCAATGCACCCAGTGTTTTTCAGCGAGCAGTATCCAACGCTCTGGGTCCTCTGGCTTTTTCATACGCGATTCTGTATTTAGATGACATCTTAATACCTTCAACCAACGTAGAAGAAGGACTTTCTAGGCTACGTGAAGTTTTAACTGCTTTGACCAATGCTGGTTTTTCACTAAACCTCTCGAAGTGCTCTTTCCTCAAACAAAGAGTTGAGTTTTTGGGCTATGATATTTCTTCAGGACAAATCCGACCTAACCCTCGTAAAGTAGAGGCGCTTAGTAAGCTCCCTCCTCCCGAAAATAGTTCTCAATTGAGGCAATTTATAGGCCTAGCTTCCTATTTTCGAAAATTCGTGAATAATTTTTCATCCATTATGCTCCCATTGTTTCATTTGAACACCAGTGCGCAATTCAACTGGAAACCTGAGCATGAAGAGGTCAGACAGAAAATTATTTCTGTTTTAACCGACAGCCCCATACTTACGATTTTTGACCCAGACCTCCCGGTTGAATTACACACTGATGCTAGTGCTATCGGTTATGGTGGTATTTTATTTCAACAAGTAGATGGCCAGCTGCGCGTTGTTGAGTACTACAGTCGAAGAACCACAGGCGCCGAGTCCAGATACCACTCTTATGAGTTGGAAACTCTGGCGGTGGTGAAGGCTGTAAAACGTTTCCATCATTACCTTCAGGGACGTCACTTTGTAGTAGTTACTGATTGTAACTCTCTAAAAGCATCTCACAACAAGGTCGATCTTTCCCCGCGAGTCCACCGTTATTGGGCTTTCCTACAGGCATATGATTTTGAGATTGTCTACAGGGAGGGTAAACGAATGAGCCATGTTGATTTCTTTTCTCGCAACCCTTTGCCCGAACTACCCGCATTGCCTAAGAATGTGATAACGGTCGAGAAGGTAGGACAGAAACGAATTGACCTTACTACCCTGTCAGAAAATTGGCTATTGGCTGAACAGTTGCGAGATGATGAAATTCAAGCTATTGTCATAAAGCTCAAAGAATATCAACTCCCTGCCGACATTGCCAAGACGTATGAGCTGCGATCGGGTGTATTGCATCGTAACGTACAAAGAAATAATCGCACGCGTTGTCTGCCGATAGTACCGCGCGCGTTTCGTTGGTCCGTTATAAATCACGTACACGAGTCGATAATGCATCTTGGCGCAGATAAAACATTAGAGAAGGTGTATGAACATTACTGGTTTGACGGTATGGCTAAGTATGTACGTAAATTCGTAGACAATTGCATCACGTGCAAAGTTTCAAAGTCTCATTCCGGCCGTGTCCAAGCAGAGCTTCACCCCATCCCTAAAATTACTGTTCCCTGGCATACAGTGCATGCCGATATTACCGGCAAACTAAGCGGTAAAAACGATCAAAAGGAATACGTGATAGTATTGATAGACGCATTCACAAAATTTGTGCTTCTTTATCATACGCTTCGTATTGACACCACTAGTGTCGTCAAGGCGCTCAAATCTAGTGTCGCTGTCTTTGGTACACCCTCACGCGTTATAGCAGACCAAGGTCGTTGCTTTGCTAGTAAAGAATTTAAAGAATACTGTAGTTCGCATAACATTCACCTACACCTAATCGCGACAGGTTCCAGCCGGGCAAACGGCCAGGTAGAACGTGTGATGAGTACAGTAAAGAGCATGCTTACTGCAGTAGAAACATCGTATAGGTCGTGGCAGGAAGCTCTTGACGAGGTTCAACTGGCGTTGAATTGCACTGTTAATAGAGTAACAAAGGCGAGCCCCCTCGAACTTATGATCGGTCGCGTAGCTAGACCACTGAATCTTTTGACTGCTGACGATACTGAAGTTGAGGTGGATATTTTTGAAACGAGAGAGCACGCAGCCCACAACATTGAACGAAGTTCTAATTACGAAAAGTCTCGTTTTGACAGTAATAAGGCAAAATTAGTAAAATTTAATGTCGGTGACCTGGTTCTTATGCAAAACGAAGAACGAAACCAAACGAAATTAGATCCGAAATATAAAGGTCCATTTCAAATAACTGATGTACTTGAAGGCGATCGTTACACTTTGAAATCATTGACCAGTAACAGAACGTATAAGTATGCCCACGATCGTCTTAGAAAGATGCCTCAATGTGAAGTTCCATCTGAACTGATTGTTGACATACAATCCAATGCTGATAATAATAGTGAAAGCACTTCCGCTATTGTTTGACTATGACGCACACTAAAATGACTAACCTACCTACCATTTCTTAATCAAACTGTACAGTCTGGTCGTAGTTGTAACTGCGATTCTATGAGTCGTTCAGGGCGCAATGTGCGGCTAGATGTATGGTGGCTGGGTCTATAAGACTACTGTTTGGGTCTCTGTGAGACTACTGTTTGGGTCTCTGTGAGACTACTGTTTGGGTCTCTGTGAGACTACTGTTTGGGTCTCTGTGAGACTACTGTTTGGGTCTCTGTGAGACTACTGTTCGGGTCTATAAGACTATTGATTGGGTCTGAATAAGACTACTGATTGGGTCTCAATGAGACTACGCTGTCGAGCAGCCGGGTCGTATTAGTGTTGTGTTGTTGTGTTTTGTTCACTTTACAGTAATTGAAGTTTATTTTGATTATTTTTACTTGTGAGGTATCTTTCAAACTTTCTTTTTTTTTGTTAACCATTGTAGTCAGGTTAAGCCGAGCAAGAGTTTTGCTACAAATGAGAATGTTGTTACAGATACACACGAGGACGTGTGAATCGTCAGTTTGGCCGTGTCGTCGCAAGCAGTTTCAAGACGACAACATTATCAAAATTAAAAATACTACTACCCATTGATTTCGTAATATTGGTCAAACTGTAACTTAATTCTCATTGGTTGATCGGTTAGTACAGTGAACGCCGTTAGGGGGCGCTATAATTTCGCGCCATTTCTATACGTGGACAGAGTCGATTTGAAAAAGGGCGGCATTCGATTTGCGGTAGCTGACGCCTGTATAGTTGAGAGCATACGATCGAAACTGTCACGTTCACCGTACAAGCCTTTGTTTCTCATTATTTATAAAGTCATTGACTCATTGCAAAATTGTCAAATAAACGTGATTGTGATTTGTGCTACAACCTACGTTTTACTGGTTTGCCCGAGTACCCACCTTCCTCATGGAACCCGTACCAAGAAATAATGATGATGGCCCTGTTATCGCAACGCCCACGCTCGCGCCGTCATATTTATCTTCTGTCCTTTTATTAATGAAATAGAAAGAAAAAGATGCACTGAACTTAAATTTAGTTTAGTTTGTGAACAAGGGAATCGGCGCCAGTATCGATTTAAACTCAGTTGTTTGCGACGCATTTTTTTACACGACCAAAAAAGGAGTGTACATTCTAACGGGCCGGGCTATAATTGAGTGACAGTGCACAAAAAAGGCCAATGACCAGTCAGCCATACGGAGCTCGCAGTTAACGCAATGTGTTTAATACATTACTCGTTTCGTTGAGCAATTTGTTTCAGACTAAAGAGTCGTGGTGGCGATGGATACTTGAAAATAATTTAATGCTTTTGATTCGTTGGCGTTGTAATAAAAGGTGCCAAATTAAGCAACACGATTGATGTATTGGCTTCGTTATTTCTGGTCATAGGTTACCATTTTACAAGTACTATTTTCGGGTGTAGATAAGTTAATTTTTTATCTAAGGTATAAACGAGAAGGATGACTGCTAGCAGCTGGATGAAATTTGCAAAAATCGAATTGAATAACGTCCAATAGGAGAGACCTAGGTCCAGCAGTGGACTACTTTAGGCTGATGATGATGATAAACGAGAAATCTCATTATTATTAGTACAGACGCCAGCAGGTCAAGCTACCCGAACCTGTCAAATTTTCCCCATCAAACTTGAACCTTAATGCTTTAGCAATAAAGTTGAAAATCTATTAAAGAAATTTGACAGATTGTAGTAGCTTGATGTGCTGGCGTCTGTACAATGAAGTGAATGAAGTTGGGAAACGATCCTGAACTTACCTAACGACAGTAATGTCGTTAGGTAAGTTTCCTCCGTCTCTTAATTTTAATCCTGCTAAGCTACCTTTCATCCAAAAACATAACACTAACTCACAGCAATATTAAAACGCAGCATCCAGCTCCATAAGCGCATCTCATTTAATTCAGAGATTCAGCTGAGACAGCAAGCACAAAATATCAAGAAATGTACAGAAGACCGACTCCATTCAGCGAACAAAAAGAAGCGCATTCACTCATAGTCGCCTACGCACGGTAATCCCCCACAAATACGTACGCTTTTAGACACGCACGCACGCTTGCCGCTTGAGCAGTGGTGGCTCAGTGGTAATGACCATGACTTACGAGATATAGGTTCGATCCCTGACAGGCACTTTAGGTACTGTGTGTACCTAAATTATTTTATCATCACTGTTCTCAAAACGATGAAGGAAAACATCGTGAGGAAACCGGCATGTCCTAGAAACAAAAAATCGAAGACGTGTGACATCTACCAACCCGCACTGGGCCCGCGTGGTGGATTACAGCCCTCTCGTACTCCCTCTCGCCGAGAGATGGCCTGAGTCCCAGCAGTGGGTACTTCATTGGTTGATTATGCTTAGGTACGCTTACCGCGTGGATTTCGCCGTATCTGAATAGTCGGCCGCGAGAGCAAGCACTCGCTGTAAACGCACATTCTTGCGGACTCAAAAATATCGTGGTGGGATTTTCAGCTCTCGGTGTTAAACCGAGCATTGAGAATCAAACAGAGCGCAACCCAGCGCGTCAAAAAACCACACAGTTGGATTTTCAACTCTCGGTGCTAAGCAGTCCGTTAAAAACCATATGCGCGAAAAAAAAAAACGATTTTACCCGGGCTAAGAAGACGCGTGTCTATGCGTACGTGCGCTTTCGCTGGTTGTATCGAGAAGAACTTCTGCTCTTACCTAGTTCGTGCCGCACGAGACTTGGAATGCTCCCAGCAGGTAATAATGCTCCGTAATGGGTATGTGTAAATAGAATTAGTGCAGATTTCCAGTTTGGCAAAATGCTGGACCATGTTTCAGGGTTAATGTGAATTATTGCAGGTGTATTTTAGGGGAAGTGATAACGGCGTAGTGTGGGACGTCCCCCAGCTAGATGGACGAACGACCTTAAGAAGGTGGCTGGGACAGACTGGATGCGGAAGCCAGGATGTTGTGGTGTAGCCTGGGAGAGGCCTATGTCCAGCAGTGGACTACGATAGGCGGAGTTGATTGATTGATAACGGTTCGGTTTCTATAAACAACTGATCGTATGTTTAGGTCTGCAGGTTTGTCTTCTTTTGCTTGCATCTATATATATCTGTAATAATAAAGCTGAAGAGTTTGGTTGTTTGAACGCGCTAATCTCTGGAACTACCGGTTCGATTTGAAAAATCATTTTGCATTTCATCGCCCATTTTTTGAGGAAGGCTACATAGAGCATTTCGAAAAAATAGTCAGAAAGAACACTAATCGAAAATGAAGTAATAGCGCGGGAGGCGATGCGAAGCGATGGGCTGGATCGGGGGAACAAGAAATTTCACGCGGACAAAGTCGCGGGTAGAAGCTATTTGCGAATAATTACCGTTGGTTTGTTTGTATATTGTAACGCAAAAGATATTACACATATAAAATTAATCACTGTTTGCCCAAGTGCAAAACAGTTTGTCAGCAGTGGCCAAAGTGCAAAACAGTTTGTCAGCAGTGGCCAAAGTGCGAAACAGTTTATCAGTAGTGGCCAAAGTGCAAAACAGTTTGTCAGCAGTGACCAAAGTACAAAACAGTTTGTCAGCAGTGTCACTGACTCTGGCAGGGCCACCATCAGAGATTTTAATTTTGATAACACAAAAAATTTGTCGCCAAATATCAGAATTTATCGGTCACTGGTTCAAAAGATATAAGGGTTTATAGGTGGCCAATCTGGAGTCTCCCCAGCAGGGCCACATTTGCAGGTAAAATATTTGTTTTTGAATTAACTCGAGGATGTTGACCTACATATTTTTGCATTGTCTGCCTAAGTAGCTACTTTAAAACTAATGAGGGACCCTCAATAATCTTACTTTTGACTACCCAAAGACTTACCTACTTATTTATAATTAAAAATTTTGTATGTACCTAGGTACTTTTTATCGATTTCAAGTGAAGTCATTGTCATAGCATTATTCGGTACTTCAATGTATGGTATTACATAATAGATAGACGTACACTTCACTGTTATTAATATCGATAACGATCGTCGATTGTTCTGACCGTTCAAATAAATGAATCGATTGTGCTAACAACTTTTTATCTATATACAATTCAACGGTGGAAAGTGCATGGAATGATGACGATTTTAAAAAGCACGGTTTCGCCATTACAGGATACAAAGGGAAAGTCCAAACAAGGCAGTAATCATATTAAAATATTTATTAAATAAGGACTCATTTATAATACCTTTAATTTTCATTCGATGTCCAGTCATACATTAATCGAGAAATACGGAATATCATGGAGATCTACATACACCAGAATAATATCATAAATATTATTCCTCAATATATAATAATAATACTACCACAGACTTAAAATACAGGAATACAATGCTTACAATTAAAAAAAAATAATAATAATACAATAGAGGAGATTTCATAAAACCGGAACGTACCAGATTCGGTTTGTTAAAACTGGTTTCAAATGGCTATTTCTGGTTTAAACCAGTTTGTTCCAGATTCATAATAGGATAGCGTCAATTCCAATGACAATCATTCATCATTATCAATCAGGGTCTTTCAGTAAGCGCTTCCTACCTTTAAATTTAAATAAAACAAAGTGTGTGTCATATATCATCGATTTTTTTATTTGTTTGTAAGGTCTATCGATGCCATTATGTATGGAATATAACATCGTTCAAATGTCTGACGCGGCTTCGCTGAGTGGCGCGCATCCGTAATGTTCAATTTTCCATGACTCTAGCGCATATATCAGACTGAATTTGACCGATGGCATGGGCAGCCTGGGAGAGGCCTATGTCCAGCAGTGGACTGCGATAGGCCGAGTTGATTGATTGATTGATGGGTTATGTTGGCTTTGAGGGCCGCTGTGGTTTGTGGCTTATTCGCATAGATCTGCGACTTAAGAAAACCCCACAAGAAAAAGTCTAACGGGGTCAAATCGCACGATCTCGGTGGTCAGTACGCATCACCTACACGTGAGCCGACTATGCTCACAAATCGTTCGTGCAGAATGACTAATGTGGCATGAGGTGTGTGGCACGTAGCGCCGTCTTGTTGGAACCACATGTTGTTGGTGTCCATATCATAAAATTTAGCTACGAAAAGTTTTTAACACGAAAATACTAACACCATACAAAAGAAAATATCACTACGAATATAAAAATAAGTCTGGATATTAGAGCAAGAGCAAACTTTCAAAAACTTTGCTAGTTTCGACTGTAGATTTATCTAAGTCAGGTTCTTCTTTTTGGCCAATATAAAATACAATAAGGGGAGGCCTTTGCCCAGGCGTAGGACACAAAATAGAATAACAAAAAAAAAATATATATATATTGTTGGAAAATGACAAATCTTAACATTGAAACATCCAACACTATAATAAATTCGTCTGATAGAGCTATTAAAACGTTTAGTAAAAAAAAAATTAACAAATTGTTGTATAGAAAGATTCAATTTGAGGAGAATATATCAAAATGCTCTCACAATATATTTTTTTTGCCCAAAAAAATCCAAGAAGTACATTTGTTTTAGAAATATTTTCACCACAGATTCTATCTTCATCAACATTATAACTATTTTTTTTAATTCGAATTTAGCCAATAGCGGGTATCCTTTGCAGTAGACGCTTTAATTTTTTTTGTCTAAATCAAGACTTTTCACCGTTATCTATTGGCTGTTTTTTCTCCTCATCTACAATGACAACTTCTACGTCTTTGACGTCATAGCCTGGCGGACGCATGGGTCCATTGATCAGACACTCGATGTAAGATGGTGGCTTCTCAATGTTCTGGGTAGCTGCCTTTTCCAATCTCAGGGCTTTGGTGTATTTCTGAACGATTATCAGGAAGATGACGCCGATCACTAAAAAAAAAAAACAAAATTAGTGCTGAATTTTGGTTTTCGAAAATAACTAAGTTTTTGTTTACTTTTTCTGAATTGAACGTCCATTTTTGAGAACCTGCTCAAATCTTTCATTTGTAACTAAATCCGTTGTGATTTATCGGTCTAAAAAACATCAACCAATTGAACACAAATTAAAAAGTTACGCACTTTTCCGATCAATAACGTTCAAATAATTGATAACTGGAATCTCTTAATTCTGATTAATTTCAGTTACTACGAGTATATTTCAAAACTGTACTCAGAAATACGTTGAAATAATGCAAAACACATTATTCAAAATAGTCCACGACGACCAAATGTATTGAGTATTAAAATGTATTCAGAATGAAACAAAGAACGACATATGAAAGCGCACAGTGCGCTGCATAGATAAGTTTGTTACAATAAATGCCATTGAACGTGCATATTATAATGCATATACTATTATTATATTTATCCCGACACTCGATATAATCATTTTTTTTTAAACGTTGCCTCACTCTTGGAATTGCTCCTGTATCGTGGGTGCGTTTACAAACATTTAAACTCACATACACAAACAGCCAGACCCGGAACAACTACTTGTAGGTCATACAAATATTTGTTCCGTGCGGGAATCGAACCCGCGACACGCAGCGCAGTAGTCAATCGCTTAATCACTGCGCCAACCGTGCCGTCAGATTATGAACACGTTGTCACGCGCCAGCGGCATTAAAGGATTGAATTACAATAAGGTTGACAGAAATATCAAAGTAGATTTTAAACTTGCACATGAAGCGTATGATGTATGAGACAGTAATTTTACGGCAAACGTTGAAGTTCCAATATACATAGACACGTCTCCTTTAGAATTTGTTACACCGGACATTCTCGAGATATTGCACCACAGTTTGAATGGGTATTTTGTTATATATATCTATGTATAGTATGATGATATTCTGCACGCAGTTTGATTCTCCTGTTGTAATTTAATAGTAATTTATGAATTCTTTTGAAATCAAAGGACTGATTGACTCATTTTTTCGCAAACCAAGTGAAGTTTGATTTTGATCTTTGATCCATAATATTTGTTGGATGGAAACCACTTTCAATTTTAAAATCAAGGTCTATGTCATTTGTTTTATATCTGGAGCAATATACCTACTTTATGGACTTATCCATATAAGCGATAAAGTAACATATTGTTACATATAATACCTATAGGATTGTTATGTGTGCCATAAGCGATATACATATCAGCCAATAATGCTTCCCCTGCCGGGAGCGGGCTCATTTCGGGTTGATGGATGTTACAAGTAGTTAGGAACCTAAACTTTTTGCTAAAGTAGACCCAACGGAACCAGACGAAGAAATATGAAGATAATAAAAATTATATACTCACAGATATCACTTAGCTTCAAGAACCAGACGGTCTCACTTCTGTAAACATCATAGAAGATTGGCTGGTATCCTAAGTACATGGCTTGCATCACCAATTTCACGACAGACAGGCTCAGGAACATGCGCATTGGCTCGGGGTTTTTCTGTATTTGGAAAGAGTTTATGTTATATTTCCTGCTCAATATGCATTCATGTATACAGGATAAATTTTCAACCAGTGCGCAAACTGTAACTATGCATTTAGCGCATGATTATAGACCCCCTAGCGCAGAAACTTTACGTCGATTATCAAAAAAAAAAAAAACCCCTGTTTCATGGAACAGTGCAATACCTACGCGGTCAAAATGTATGGCAGAACAAATTTTTTTTTTTTAAATAACCAACCTAAAATTTCAATGGGGTGTTCAGAATCATGTACTGAATTCACGGTTACAGTTTGCGCACTGGTTAAAAATTTATCCTGTATGTGACGAAACCAGTATAACTATGAAAAATCTAACAACAACTTGTATGAAACATTGCAATTTGACTCATAATTACAAATTCTGACATCACAATCGTTTATTTATTTTGATACTAATGGCTGAGTTAGCCCAGGTTAGCATGGGCGATTTTCTCACGCAGCGATTTTTCTCACGCATTGGATTTCCAACGCACTGCTTAGCGGCGAGAGTTGAAAATCCAACAGTATGTTTTTTTGATGCTCTAGGATGCGCTCTGTTACATTCTCAATGCTCGGTTCAACACTGAGAGTTGAAAATCCAATTCGCGATAAAAATCCGGCCGCGATATTTTTACGTCTTGCTGCTTTAGGCATTTTCTACCATCATAGAATGACTACAAAAAATCGCCATTCAATAATTTTTATAGGACAAACAAAACAAAAACTTAAAATTTTGGTAAGTAACGAATATATAGACAACATTCCAGTAATTATTACCTTATGTACAGCCCCAACGTAGGAAACGACGATTCTCAGCCAGATAATGTTGATGAGGAAATTGAGCAGATCAATGACGTAGATGTGCAACATCCCAGGGTAGCACCTGGGCTCTGTGGCCACGGGCATATGTTCCACGTAGATGTGATATTGGTTGCCCGATAAGAACCGAGGGTAGGGGTAGAAGCCATGGGTGCCGAGGTTCAGCACGATGAGGATAGGTTCCAGCCATGGGATTGAGATAGCTTGGAGCTGTAGAAGAAAAAAAGATTCTGTTACTTATGATCATTTTAGAATCCTACTCCATTGGACCGATGACCTTGTGAAGGCTGCAGGAATCCAGAACCGGTCGATGTGGAGGTGCTTATCCAGCAGTGGTCGTAAATGATAAATGATTTTATTTTGTAAGTAGGTTTGTACAAACACTTTTAGACGTCAATCATATTTTAAAACTAGATGAGGTCGGCGTTTCCTATCTGACTAGTCTGAGAAGAAAGGCCGAAACAAACTTAGACGTCACAGTCTCTTTTAAAGTCCAGACATAATCTTGGTCAGATCATATGAAGACCATGTAGGTCGATGTCTGAGATGGTCTTTTGAGGAAAGAACCACACAGATTGAGAGGACCTGTCCAGTCAGTGCACGCATATGTCAGAAATCGTGCAGCTCAACTCAAAACTTAAGGAGCTCAACGATTCGACGAACAATACCAAAGAAAGGACATTTGGGTAGGCCACATTAATTACTCAAACTGCCAGACCATGACAAAAACTAACAGAACAGAGAGAAAAATAAAAAATAAAATGACCCACATAGTCTTCACATTCACAATAATTAAAATAATAGAATACTTTACAAAGTAAGCAAATGTCATAGATCAAATTCATTAATGTCAAAGTGTATATAAAAAAAAAAACAACAACAAAACAAAAAAAAATAAAAACATTCAATATGTAAAAATTGGAAGCAGTTTAATCCCAAGCCTTTTTGTCCTCGATATAAGCCTTAACGGTATAAAAGGCTTTCTGGCACAACTTACGTTTAATTAATGATTTGAATTTATTAAGGCACGAACGTCGTCTTTCAGATGACTCCACTGGAGAGATTAAATTAAGTAGATACACATATTCATTTCTTCAATCACTACTAGGTTAGAGCTTTCTTTAAGATAACTGCATATTTACACAAGGCTATTTATTATACATAATTACTAAGTCATCATTATTCTCTTCTCTTAATTGCATAGTTTTATTTTCTTTATTAAAATTAACCTTATTTTCAACTTCAACTTGATAGTTTTACAACGTCTAATAATTCTGTTTACTGTTTTAGATCACTATCCTCCATGATATACAATTATGTCCGTGGTGACAATTAATCGCGTGTGCGTTTATTTCTCGTGTAACTCTTCCGGTGTATAACCAAAGGAACTGCATGTTTTCTTTGGATATAAGGAAATCTTTGCACAAAACCTCAGTTTCATGTGGTGGTTGGTGTATTGCGTAGGATACAATTGCTTAGCATGCATGCGTCTGCGCCAGTTGTGGTTGCACGTCGTCCACGACGCTACACTAAAGTAACCAGTTACAAACTGAAATCACCAGTGAGTAACGTATTTTAAGGGGGATGCGCTTCTGCAGTAGCCCGCGATTTTTTTTTACAATATTAACTAAATACGTGTTTTTACGGGCGCGAATTATATTTTGATAAACATTACACCTGATACTGACCTGCAAATTGCAAAAAAAAGAAATTTCGTGGGCTAATCTGGGACTGTCGCTTGTTAGGTGGTCCGTTCACGACGCGACTTAAAATGGCGCCGATTCCCTTGTTCACAAACTAAACTAAATTTAAGTTCAGTGCATTTTTTTTTCATTCTATTTCATTAAGAAAAGGACAGAAGATAAATATTAGTTTCGTCCTGTCAAATTAGTCCGCGCCTGACGTAAATTGACGTATTTTTAGTAGCCATGTTTTAAATCACGTCTAACTTGTCTATGGAGTATCATAATTTGACAGGACTAAACTAATATTTATCTTCTGTCCTTTTCTTAATGAAATAGAAAGAAAAAGATGCACTGAACTTAAATTTAGTTTAGTTTGTGAACAAGGGAATCGGCGCCATTAACGATTTATTGACCAACTAGCTGTGCCCCGCGGTTTCACCCGCATAAGTTTCGATCCTGTGGGAATATCGGGGAGTTTGTAACCATGGGCGTAGCTAGGAGGGGGGTTGTCATGCCTGAGAAACTTCTTTGCCCACCCTAGAAAAATCGATAGTATTGAAGACTTACTTACTGTTTAATCGCTTTTTATTAGGGTAACTATTTCATGACACAACAATAAAAATACCAGTAATTTAATTTCCTACCCTAAGAGTAAGAGAGAGTGAGAGGGCCGCGAAACGTCAAGCTGTACATTTTGACCAAGATGCAAGGCTTGTAGAAATTGGCCTTGTAATGTTAGGAGCTTGGCTCTACATTAGATCTGATAACTTTTTAACAGTGAAAGCATTACTCAAGTCCTGCAACCTACTTTACATGAGATGTTTTTGTTGGGATTATTTATTACTACACGTCATTTATGATCCCTCATTAAATTACTGTGGTTATTACAGCTGGACGGCTGCCCAAAGACAAAATCCCTAGCTACGCCAATGTTTGTAAAGCTAGGTTCATATTGCTGTGTCGGGGTGTGTCGGGTCGCCGTCTGTTGTGTCGCGGAGTGTTCATACTAATGTGTTGTCTTGTGGCGCAATATGTCGCATTTTTAGATCATTCTCATTTTAAGAGTTGTAGAGTGAATACGTGTTTTAAAATGGAATCGTCTGACGACAGTGACTTCGATGAAGATATAAAATTTTTTCTATTGATGACTCTTCTAAAAAAAAAGAAAAGGAAAAGGAGATATTGGGTTCATCCCGTAAATAGATTAAGAGAGACTAGAGGCGCATTTCACTGTCTTGTTCGAGAATTAGAAAGTGATGACAAAAGATTCCAACGATATTTCAATTTTTTTTTATTTCAAATTTCAAAAAAATTAAAACAGAATTATAATAATTGCATGAACTGTGTTCCCTCGCAATAAGGCGTCGTAAATGATAGATTCACATTAGTGTGGCGCGACAGATCCCCCACCACCTCTCTGGCGCGATCGGGCGTCGAGCGATTTTACTGCGACAGAACGCGCCACAACACAACACAACCTACTAAAGTGAATCTATGCATAGTAAATGAACGTAAGCGATTGCGTTCTGGCGCGCCCCGACACACCCCGACACAGCAATATGAACCTAGCTTTACACGTAACTTTTGAGTAGCGTCGTGGACGATGAGCCTTATGTTCACTGATACAATCATTTCTTTGTATTTAGTTTTTAATACGTCAATAATGAGGAAACTGAGGTTGTCACTGTTAGCTGTTTCTTGGTAATGAGTAGGGTTTATCCATTTTGTATTTGTTTTCTTTTAAAGGTTTATGGTTAAAGTACCTTTTCTTAGTAAAAATATATTGCAATTGTGTTTAGGGTACGTGCTATTATTGTGTGGCAGTATATTTTGAGTCCTTGTATAACTTTGTACGGACTGTATCAACTAAGTTGCACAGTTTACTCGATGCCTCGATAGATGGCGTTGAACGATTTTTTAACTCGCGGTGTTAAGATTTTCCGTCGACACCATATAAGATCTCTTTGGACTTAGAATAATTTAGTCTTGCCAAATATACCGTTGGAACAAGGTTGCTGCGTTTTATTCAAAACCTTCGGATGGTGCATCCGAAGCCCTAAGCAGACCCTGGCTGGACATCATCAAGTCGAACATGGTCCTTCGAAGTCGGATACACCAGTATCTGGGCACCAAAGCGGTGGTGTATTTTTTGCGTAACTGAGTTGGGGGGGAGGTCTTCCGAGGAAGCAGGCTAGCTCTTGAGGAGCTGCTGCAGCATCAATCAGGAGCCAGGGTTTGGTGGTGAATCCTGCCTTGGACTTCGAGACAGGCGCTGGCGCTGTCAGGATATTGGACCCGGAAGCCACCTGAAGAATCGAGGGTGACCACGTGGAGTGACGTCACGAGGTTGGTGCAATCGTGAGTGAGTGAACCAAATTGAAGTGAAAGAAACGTGAGTGTTTGAACAAATTTAATTTATGAATGTTAAAAAGTGACAGCTGTCATTTCCAAAAGTGATACGGACTGTCATTGTCATTCAATGGGACGTTGACAGTGACACAGCCTGTCATTCAAGGAACGTCAGTCGGAGTGACTTTAATTTTCATCGGCAAACTATAGGAAAACGTTCCAGAGACATTAACTTTTAGATATTTAACATTAATTTTATACGTGTTTATTTATTTTGTTGATTTCTTTCGCCTAGTTGTTTGTTATTTTAAGATGGAGTCCAAACTGTTACTTCAAAAGGACAATTTGAATAACATTGTAAAGGCTAGACGTAACTTTAAAAAGTCTCCTAAGGAAAGGATCACGGATGTTTACGTTCAAGTGAGATTAGAAGCATTAGAAAAATTATGGGATGTATTTACTAATACCCACAAAACATTAATCGAAAAATTTGGTTCTCAGTTAAGTGATCATGAATACTTAAAGGACGATATGTATGATGAAGCTGAAGAATGTTATTTAGAATATAAAACAGAATTGAAATCTGTTTTGATGTTAATTTGTAAAGATTTAAAAGATCAAAACGTATGCGATGGGGCTCCACAAGACGAAACAAAATCTCAGGCTGTTCAACTACCAAAAATCGTTATTCCTAAATTCTCTGGAAACTATGAAGAATGGGTTTGTTTCCGAGATTTGTTTATTTCATTAGTACATAGTAATTCAAAATTGAGTAATGTCCAAAAAATTCATTATTTGAAAAGTTATTTGACCGGTGAAGCCGAACAATTAATAAGGCAAATACCGATTGCAGACGACAACTATGAAAGATGTTGGTCGTTATTAAAAGGCAGGTATAATAATAAACGGTATCTATCTCACAACATAATAAGGCGACTTCTTAGTCAGAAAAACATTACTGCAGAATCAGCATATCATTTAAAGGAATTAGTGGACACTACTAGTGACTGCTTATGTGGGTTGGCAAACCTCGGAATAGATGTAGCAAATTGGGATATAATGATTATTCATATTTTAACTTTAAAATTGGACTTAGAATCGAGAAAGCAATGGGAGTTTGAATTCAGTAGTAGCAACAGTTCCGATGACTTGCCAACTTACCAGCAATTCAAAGATTTCCTAACAAATAGATACAGGGCCCTAGAGTTTATTGATAATAAACCTTCAGCAAACAGAACTAACAGCAATAATAATTCCAAATTAAAATCATTACATGTATCCGAAGTTGTCTGTTCGTTTTGTTCTGAAGATACTCATAGGTTAAGTGGCTGTAAGAAATTTGCTCGTGAATTAGTGGACAAACGTCGTGATTTCGTCACTACAAAAAATTTATGCTTCAACTGCTTGGGTAATAACCATACAGCGAGGTCTTGTCGCATTAGTACCAAATGTAAATTATGCCATCGTCGTCACCACACACTATTACACCCAAAGAATTGCTCAGATACGCCTGAGACCACTGATGTCAATTCAAACCAGGAAGCGAGTAAGAGCGTTTCGCAGCAGGAGCCAGAGTCTCCTAAGGCAGGGAGTTCTGCTGAAAAAACAGAAAGCCAAACGTCGGTGGTTAGCTGTTTTTCGACAGGTAAAATTTGTAAGCAGGTTTTGCTAGCGACGGCGCTAGTCAAGGCAGAGTCGAAATTCGGTAATCTTCACGTTTTAAGAGCGTTACTGGACCAAGGCTCGCAGGCAAACTTTGTCACAGAAAGCACGGTTCAGGACCTGAAATTAAAAAAGATTTCGTTGAGAAGTAAGATTTCTGGTCTAGGGGGAGATCAAGAATTACTTTCTAAATCAATAGTGTACATGAAAATTCGATCTAGAGTCAATCCACATTGCACATTCACCTTTAAGGCTCATGTTCTGTCCTCAATCACTACTCTCCTTCCAACGAGGAAATTAGATGTATTGGAATGGTCAGAATTAGGAGGGATTGATCTTGCTGATCCGAAGTATCATCAACCTAATAAAATAGACCTTTTATTAGGAGCTGAGATGTATAGTCAGATTATAAATGAAGGATTGATGCATAGTCCTACAGGTTCGCTTATTGCTCAGGCTACAGCTTTAGGTTGGATTTTATCTGGAGTTGTAGATTCATCCGTTACTGAAACGGAAGGTGTACTGTCATTACATTGTCAAGTGCAAAAAGAAGAGGATCTACTTAAACAATTTTGGGAATTGGAATCAGATCAAGAGCCATCTAGTCAACAGAAAATGACAAATGAAGAAATAAAATGCGAAGAATTGTTTAGAGCTACGACGGTCAGAGATGTAAAAGGCCGTTACATAGTGAAATTACCATTCCGAAGCGAAGATCCAGGCTGCAAATATGGCGGTTCAAGATCCATAGCTATAAAGCGGTTTCATGCCCTGGAAGCTAAACTTAATAAAAATATCGAACTTAAAGTAAAATATGCCGAGGTAATACAAGAATATTTACTACTGGGTCACATGAAGCCATTAGCCGAAGCGGATATAGAAAATAAACATGCGGTCTACTTACCTCATCACGCAGTTGTGAGAGACGACAAGGACACCACAAAGGTCAGAGTCGTCTTTGACGCTTCCTGCAAGGGAAGTAATGGGATTTCTCTTAACGATGATTTAATGATCGGTCCTGGGCTGCAACCCGATTTACGACATCTATTAATTCGATGGAGAACTCACCGTATTTGCCTAATATAATTAAAATGTATCGAATGGTGCGCGTGGCTAATGAACACACAGACTTTCAACGCATTGTGTGGAGAGATACCAAGGACTCTGTCATTAAGGATTATAAGTTACTTACCGTAACCTTCGGGACGTCTTCTGCGCCGTTTTTAGCGGTTCGAGCGATGCAGCAGGTGGCGTATGATGAAGGAGCGAAGTACCCATTAGCGGCTGAAAGAGTCCTCAACGATTATTATATGGATGATCTGCTGACCGGTTGTGATACAATTGAAGAAGGCATACAAATTTACAGTCAAATGGAAGAGTTACTGGCTAAAGCAGGATTCAGTTTACAGAAGTGGTCGAGCAACAGCGATGAATTACTGAAAAAAATAATCGGTGAAAAGTGCAAAGGACAAGAAAGGGTAGGTAAAGAGATCGACATTAAGCAGGATGCGATAATAAAAACACTGGGACTTACCTGGAACAGAAGCAGGGACGCCTTCCAGTACACCGTCAAGTTGTCTCCATTGCAGGAACCTGTAACAAAAAGAAAGGTATTATCGGAAATTGCAAGATTATTTGACCCTTTAGGATGGGTAGCTCCCGTGATTGTACTAGCCAAAATGCAAATTCAAAAATTATGGATTTCTGGGATTACATGGGATGGGGAAATCCCATCTGAATTAAAAAATGAATGGTATACTTACCGCAGTAGCTTAGGTGAGTTGAAAAATATTGAGATACCCAGATGGGTAAGAACCAATTCTAGCAATGCCCGAGTAGAATTGCACGGCTTCTGCGATGCCTCGAAATCGGCATATGCTGCAGTCATTTATCTCCGAGTGATTGATTCGACGGGCAACATTCAGATTTCGTTAGTTACTGCCAAAACCAAAGTCGCACCGATAAAACAAGTGTCGATTCCGCGACTAGAGTTGTGCGGGGCAGTATTGCTGAAAAGACTTTTGTTAGAAGTAGCAAGGGTATTGCATATAGAAAAACAGAATGTGCGAGCTTGGACTGATTCCAGCATTGTGCTGGCTTGGCTTAATGGTTTGCCGAATAAATGGAAGGTATTTGTCGCGAATCGGGTGTCAGAGATACTTACCTCGTTGGATCCATGGCAATGGTCGCACGTTCCTACAAAACAAAACCCCGCCGACTGCGCGTCTAGGGGCATGCTCCCTGCAGAGCTAAGTAAGCATTCATTGTGGTTTCAAGGACCTGATTTCTTGCGGGAAATAAACATTAATTATGATAAATCTCAAGATTTGAACACTGACGTAGAGTCAGTCGGAGTGCATCACGTTGTAGAAGATCCGGACATCTGTGATCGATATGCAACGCTGACGCGGCTTACCAGGGTTGTAGCATATTGTAGGCGTATGTTGACAACAAAGAAAATCAAGTCTGAAAAAATGTGGAAAGGTTATTTACGAACCGAAGAAATAAATGAAGCTTTTGAGACGTGCGTGAGATTGTGTCAGAGAAAACATTTTGAAGAGGAAATAAAAGCACTAGAAAAGAAGGAACAAATTAAATCAAAAAGTATTTTAAAAACATTAACTCCATTTTTAGATACAAAAAATATTTTAAGGGTAGGCGGCAGATTAGAAGAATCCGAATTAAATATTTCAAGAAAACACCCCATTATCTTACCGAAAAAATCACACTTTACTCATTTAATTGTTGATTTCGGTCATAGGCAAACTCTTCATGGCGGTACACAATTAACCTTGAGTTACATTTATAATAAATTTTGGATCTTCGGAGCAAAACAGCTTGTATCTAGCCATATACGGAAATGTGTTACATGCGTAAAAAACAATGGGCTTGCCTGTAATCCACTGATGGGGCAGCTACCTTCAGCTCGTGTCAAACCATCTCGCGCCTTTCTTCGTAGTGGTGTAGACTTTGCTGGACCTATTCAATTACGTACAGCAAAGGGTCGTGGACATAAGTCTTATAAAGGATATATATGTTTGTTTGTCTGCATGTCAACGCGTGCCGTTCATATTGAAGCAGTATCTGACCTTACGTCGGAAGGATTTTTGCAGGCCTTCAAAAGGTTTGTGGCGAGAAGGGGCCATTGTCAGGAGGTGTGGAGCGATAATGGCACAAATTTCGTAGGCGCTGCAAAGGAACTGGGTATTCTCTTTACAAGGGAAAGGAATAGTATTTTGTCGGAGATAGCAGAAACTTTAGGGACTAATGGAACGTCCTGGCATTTTATTCCGCCTCACGCGCCCAATTTTGGGGGACTGTGGGAGGCTGGAATAAAATCGGTGAAGTATCACCTAAAACGAGTCGTTGGCACTTCCACTCTGACTTATGAGGAACTAGCAACTGTATTAGCTCAAGTGGAAGCATGCCTAAACTCTCGGCCACTGTCTAGATTGGGAACCAATTCCGAAAATACGGAAATTTTGACTCCTGGCCACTTCCTGGTTGGTGAGCCTCTTGTTACGCCACCAGATTATAACTTCGAAAATTCTAATTTAAGCTCGTTAAAGAGATGGCAGTATACCCAACGTATGTTGCAAACATTCTGGCGAAAGTGGTCTCAGGAATATTTGAGGCAGTTCTTTTATAGACATAGATGGACCTCGGAAACTTCCTCTCCTAAAAGAGGAAATGTGGTCTTAGTCAAGGAAGACGGTCTTCCTCCGTGTCGTTGGGTTTGGGGTTTAGTAGAGGAAGAGCATCCAGGTAATGACGGAATCGTACGAGTGGTCACTATTAAAACGAAAAACTCGATTATTAAAAGACCTGTATCTAAATTATGTTTGCTTCCTGTTACTGAGTAGCCTATTTAACCTGTAATAGTAGGACTTTTATACTTAGATAGTAGAATTTATTAATAAGTATGCTCGGTGGTGGGAATCAAGGTTTTTTTTTGCTGTTACTATTTTAGTTTATACAATTGTTAACTTTACATTAGTCTAGTTGGTTAGTATGTAATTTTAATGTTTTCTGTTGCCTGAACTTGTTATAATATTAAGGTCAATTCATGCTTGCCCTTAATGGGGGGAGAATGTATAACTTTGTACGGACTGTATCAACTAAGTTGCACAGTTTACTCGATGCCTCGATAGATGGCGTTGAACGATTTTTTAACTCGCGGTGTTAAGATTTTCCGTCGACACCATATAAGATCTCTTTGGACTTAGAATAATTTAGTCTTGCCAAATATACCGTTGGAACAAGGTTGCTGCGTTTTATTCAAAACCTTCGGATGGTGCATCCGAAGCCCTAAGCAGACCCTGGCTGGACATCATCAAGTCGAACAGTCCTAGTAAAACAATACTGGTACACAGGTACAGTCATGGTAGGTGATTACAAATCTATTGTTACTGTAAATGCGAGAATAGATTTTGTTTCAATATTCATAACTTGAGTTAAGACAAAATTAAAGGAATGAAAGAATTTTGGTGCCAAAAAATATTATTTTGCATATTTTCTGAAAATAAGTCTAGGTACCAAGTAACCACTCTTTTAGCTACTAAAATATCTAACACATTCCGAATAACAGAAAATTACTAATATGTCCTTTTAAAGATAAGGATATTTATCAGAAAAAATGTTTGAACTATGCAACAAAGTCGGTTTTCCTTGACCACTCGCTGTACGCGAAGCGTGCCTATGTGTGTATCGCAGCCAACTGGTCAAATTAGCCGTTTAGTCAACCACCTGGCCTTTGGAAGTAGTGCTCGCCTCGCTTCGCTCTCTCGACTCACACGCAGTTGTTCACAGTTCTAACCTAACCCATTTGTTGTCCGGGTGCCCTGGCTTAGTCACTGCGACCAATTCAGCTCGTGCGTGATTGGCCGCAGTTTCAACCTAAACTATAATTTATTGAATATCATTCAGGCCGTTAGTTGAACGGCCGCCGTTTAATTAAAAGGCAAGGCGGTTAACTAAACGGCTAATTAAACCAGTTGGCTGCAAGGCTGCGACATGTACATAGCCAAAACCTATATCTGACCACCAAAATATATTCCTGCTTGCAGCGCAAGCAAGGATCAGCGAAAACGCATGTAGCGTTTTCGCTAGTTGTAGAAGCTGACCTACTGTAAGTACAGTATTTTTATCTCCCGAAGCTACGCGCGCTTTACTTGTGGTTACCACGTGTACAGACACGCTGTAAATGTGTGCGTGAAGACAAGTAGTGGTAGCGTATAACACACGACGCACGCACACACACACACTTCCGAGTTTACCATTGTCTCGGACGGTATTGACAGCTCCTCTGCTTACACACACATTCACAGCGTGTTTGTATACTTGGTAATCACAAGTAAAGCGTTATTGTGACGTTGCTTCGTGAAATAAAAATACTGTAGCTACTATTTTCACAACCCGGGGCGATGTACAAACCGACCGATCTGTCAGATATAAAAATATGTTAATGTTACCCTCCTCGCGCATGAAACTACATTCCAATAGCCATTACGTAATATCCATAAAAAAATTAATAAACTACCAGATGCAATGAAGGATGAAACCAACGATACGACATTTTTATATAATCTCGCGCAAATATTAATTAAAAAAGCATACTACACCATAAACGAATACATACAAGATAAAAAATCCATTGAACTGAACACAGACAACACACACAGTTAGTCGTATAGATACATTCTTATATACATAGATAAATACTATAATATGATAGATATTATGTTTAATTGACCTTACCAAATATTTACTTACATAATAAATACAACCTATAACAGACTGATCTCAATAAAAATTTAATGTTAATAATATATTTTAAAGATTGCTTATTGTTAATTTGTGTCCTAAATTTAATTTTAATCATTAATTTTATACTTTTTGCTATGCCCTACAGGGTCCACAATTGTACCTTAGCTTTAAGCCATTGTAACACCTCTACAGCATTATAGAATGCAAATAAATATACCTATGTATGAATATGAACATTCTGTGAATCGTTTCTATTACATCATTCCTAAATACTTCGTCGTTAAAATCATTAGCATTAGCGTCCTCATTAGTAGCAATACTTTACTTTTTGTTGATATGTAATAAGAACAATACTGACTCGTGTCAGTTAACTTGGTTATTATTCAACTTGACGTTAACCTTGGTTTCTTCATGAATGGCTATTTTCGCTGATATAACGTTTTTAGGGTTCCCAAAGGGAAAAACGGGACCCTATTACTAAGACTCCACTGTCCGTCTGTCTGTCACCAGGCTGAATCTCATGAACCGTGATAGCTAGACAGTTAACATTTTCACAGATGATGTATTTCTGTTGCCGCTATAACAACAAATACTAAATGCAGATTAAATAAAATAAATATTTAAGTGGAGCCCCACTTAAATATTTATTTCATTATTATTTATTTCATTCCCATTCAACAAACGTGATTTTCTTTTCCGGTTTTTGCTCGATATTAATAACAGCAACAGGTAGACGCTTGAAATATTCACAGAATATTTAGTTGTATATACACTTTAAAAATAAATGATTAAAATAAAATAAATATTTAAGGGGGGCTCCCATACAACAGACGTGATTTTCATAGATACGGAACCCTTCGTCCTTAGTCCGACTCGCACTTGGCCGGTTTTTTGTCTTTCTATATTTGTTATACCTATTCTTATAGGTTCTTTTGTTTTGAAAGTCATATCTTCATGTTTATTAAACATCTGGTTTGTGATTCATAAAAAGAGGTTATTATCATCCATGGTCATTTATATAGCGTTGTGTTGAGTTATTCCGTTCTAATACCAACAACTAATACCACTGGTATTCGTTTCAAGTCATATTTTAATTTTTATAATTAATAAACATAATATCAATGTAGGTGGAAATCTTCCACACGATTTTTAAAATTCAAAGTAGAATCCGTAAACAATCTTGAATGATTTACCTCAGAACTTTGCTACTACACTGACTATATCCTATAACCAACTGTTTACCTATCTATAGGTAACTAACTAACAAAATACAACGTTCAGTAAGTTCAACAATAGGGTAGTTTCTTGGGTAAAAAAATAATTATTATATTTAGTCCGTCAGTTAGATTATCGAAAAATAATGGACATATATTTTTTCTTTTGTCAATCAAACAAAAAATGACAAAGATAAAGTGCTTCAAAATTTGGGAGTGGGGGGTCGTAACGTCACGCCATGCTTAAAAGTGTAGCAAGGCGTGACGTCACGCGGAACTTTAACGGGCGATACCTTCATAATTTTTTATATAATTGACAAAAGAAAAAATACGGGTCCAATATTTTTTGATAATGTAACTGACGGACTAATTAGATTTTTTTGGGAAACTAGCCTATTTTGATACTAGTCTCGTGAGAAACCCTCCACCAAAAAATTCTCAAAGCAACATTTTGACACCCTCATTGTCCATAAAACAATACAAACAACATTCACATAGCAACATTATCAGATCACTCACGCTATCATTGTTCACATCGCACTGGAACCCGTTCGTCACAATGGCGACTGTCAGCAAATGGCAGATGAGATCCACTACGCTGGATACCTGAAATATAAACAGTTATTATTTACAAGTCAAAGCAGGAGGGGATACAGTAACTGTATTGTGTAAAACGGAGATGTTATTGCAGAAAGCCTGAAGCCTTGGTTCTCGATATTCTGCAATAACATGTCTATAGCCAGGAATTCGAGATAATTTTGAAGTTATGGAACAACAAACTGAATGTCATAATTAACAAAGTTCAAATTCCATTGCAACCAAAAACTTATTAGGGCCCTTTTGTTACAAATTTTAATGGTCACTCAAAAATCAACTTAGAATACATTTCACTAAAGTAGATAACTGATGGCAATGTACAGGTGGAATGTACAGATGCCAGCACATCAAGCTACTACAATCTGTCAAATTGCTTTAATAGGTTTTTAACTTTATCACTAAAGCTTTAAGGTTCAAGGTTGATTGGGATAAATTGACAGTTTCGGGTAGCTTGACCTGCTGGCGTCTGTACATCATCTGAGATTATGAACACTGCTAAAGGCTCTGAGCGACTACACATATACGTGTTTAGCCAGTCATCAATGCGGTTGGAATATTGAGCGAGTGTCATGTTGATTTAGTGTCTGGTGTATGTATCTGGTATATTGTGTGTCTTTTAGTTTGTGCCAAATAAATGTATTTTCTTTCTAGTGATGGCCAGTTCCTGAAGGACAAACTCAACGTTTTCTTGACGTAGATTTTGCCTAACAAGTTATTCGCTTGTTAAAATTCTCTCAGGATTTAACGATTTACTAAGCTGAAACTACGACTCGATGTTAGTCCAGGCGCGCTTTTAACTCGGCGATTTTTTTTCGTGCACTGGATTTTCAACGCACTGCTTAGCGCCGAGAGTTGAAAATCCAGTGTGCGATAAAATCCAGCCGCGATATTTTTACATCCTTGCGAACGTGGGCTTAGAAAAGACAAAAGAAAATAATTTTAGGCTTGAATCATTCACACCTATCTATAGTCAATCCACTCAGCCTATCGAGTCCACTGCTGGACACAGGTTTCTCTCATGCTCACAATACCCTGCCACAACACCCTGTCCTCTGCCTTCAGCATTTAGTCTGTTCCAGCCACCTTTTGTGCGTTTTTATCATTTCTAACGAGACGATATTTTCGTGAGCCACCATGTTGACGTCACGCACGACATCACGATAACACAGGGAAATAAAATGTAAGAAAATTATATGAAGACGCTATTAAATTTTCGTCCACGATAACGAGCACATATTTCCATACATTTTTTTTTTTCATTTTATATTGTCATATCCTGCAGTGTTTCACATTTCAGAATCCCGAGCAGTAAGGAAGAGTCTCCACTGCCTAGGTAACACTACAAGCCAGCATAGATGTTTAAATAACAATATCGGTATGATCCCATCAAGACGGTGGTAATAGCTAGTCTAAACATGCCAGTTTGTGCTCAATTTAAATTTGATTTATTGCTACTTCATATAAAATTTGAAAGCAGAGTACAAATTACTATCCCTTCCAAAAAAAAAAAACTCGTCTAATCTAGCTAATCGCATCTTATATGCAAACAAAGTAAAATCATCATCTGCCTGCCATCCCTTCTCCCAACTATGTTAGGGTCGGCTTCTAGTCTAACCGGATGCAGCTGAATACCAGTATTTTACATGGAGCGATATCGCGATCAAAATGTATGGAACAGCAATTATTTTTTTGAGGTGTGCGTTGCCCCTGCCACCGTGTATTTAACATCAATTTCCGAGGTCGAATGACATCAAAAATTCCCTTATCAGATAAAACACAGTGTAACAACCCGAACAACATTGGAAACTACTGCATCGTCCGCTGTGTCAACTAACAGGAAACGCATATTGATTGGACGTACAATTTGATACAAAGTTTGCCTTCGCAAGCAAAGCATAAGTTTCAAGAAACACTGGATGATGCGTCAGATGTAACTTGAGAACCACATTGTACTGTCAACAATGCACTAGCGACCGCATCCTGTCCTTTATTTCATCATTGCAATTAAGCAACAGATGTTTCAAGTTCTAACAAGGAATTGCTGGTACACACAGCTACACATCAAGCTATACATTTCGTATAGGTTTTTCGTACAATCAGAAGTCAGCTTATACTGGTTATGCTTAGCTTGATGTGTAGCCGTGCGTACAATTTGTACAGGAATTTGAAAGAGTAGGAAGTATTCATGCTATTATTATGGGAATTGTAGAAGTTCAGGAAGTGCATTGGTAAACATTGAGGATTGGAATTTCCTGTTTGCGGATAAACGGGTTCGGTTTAATGCGGTTCATTCACATACCCATCATAACGGGGAATAATATTGGTAATTGCATTTTGTTGGAGAATGATCTTGCTGTCCATCGAAGAGGGATATTTTTTATGTCCTAGACACAAAGAAGGACAGTTTATAGTTTGCCAGAACCACACATCATCATCATCATCTGCCAATTTTGGTTGGGGTCGGCTTCCAGTCTTACAGGTTGCAGACATCCACAACCCAGAACCACACATGAATAATCAGCATATAATTTTCCCACTGCTGGGACATAGGCCTCTCCTCTATGAGAGGGAGTGGGCCATAATCTACCACGCGGGCTCAGTGCTGGTTGGTGGATGTCACATGTTTTCGAATTTTTGGTCCTAAGACATTTTTTCTCACGATGTTTTCCTTTACCTTTTTGAGAGCAGTGGTGATGAAATAAATTACACAAAGTAAAGCGCTCGTCTGGGTTCATAAGTCTCATAAGTCGCTGCTGTTACCACACATAATATAACTAAATTGTTTCCACAATATAATAAACATCTCAATTAACTTTGGGATCGACAAGTCCCAAAATAGCCACAAACAAACGAATCGTGCCACTCAATTTGACAACTAAACTAAATTCCCAAACGTATTAGTCTAACTTCCAAATATATCAATGATTCGCACGAGCGATCACTTTAAAGCGTTGGATTGGAACAGTCAGGCCTCCATATAATTATTGACAAATTTGGTAGCCCAATCGAATCGGGTAATGGGCAAATTACACACTTGATCGGATGGGTCAATTTGCTTCAATCGCAAACGCCCAAACTAGGCTGAAGGCGACTTAATTGTCGATAGGTGGCTTTGTAATTAAGTGAATGTCTTGGATTAAAAATTCGGGTCCAAAACTGTTTGATGGCGAAAGTCGACCAAAAGTAGTTTGGAGAAGGCTCGACACATGACGATGATGAAATGTTTACAGTTACATCACAAGCCTGAAAGTCTGACAACTAGTCTTTCCAAGGAGTATCGTGTTGAACAGTAACTGGGTTGTGGAGGTAAGATAGGAAGTGGTTTCGTTGCATCCGGTTAAACTGGAAGCTGAACCAAACATAGTTGGGAAAATGCTAGGTAGACGATAATGATGATGCATTTGTACACACAGGTGACATTAATTGAATCACACCAAGACAATGCGTTAGCTGTTTTGTTTCCACGATGGCTAATTAACAACTGATTGTCACCCAATATATAATAGATCGTTAGTACTATATATGTATACAGCATGACTGACGTCTATATTGTACGAGTATATTGTACCGACGGTTATTGGTGAATTACGTATTGTACTATTGATACACTACTAAAACAGCCTCATCTATATAGGTTGATAGGGACATCGACACGCCACCATTGTTTCAGTACATAATAATAATAATAATAATATAATAATAATATCCCTGGACATTTCACACAGCGCCATCTAGTCCCAAGCTAAGCAACCTAATGCTTGTGTTATGGTAACAAGATGGCTGATAAACTACTTATATACATTTTTTTTTTTTTGTAAATACATACATATTATAGATAGAAAAACACCCAGACTCGGAACAAATACATGTAGGTCATACAAATATTTGTTCCGTGCGGGAATCGAACCCGCGGCACGCAGCGCAGCAGTCAATCGCTTAACCACTGCGCCAACCGTGCCGTCGCACATGATTCTGTACTATACACAACCAAAAGATTTCGTAGGTTATTAAAAAAAAAAATTGTCACTCTCTATAGATTTTGATCCAGCTTTTGCTTATATTAGAGACCATTGATTGGCAGATAACTTATTGTAATTTTTAACCAACTGTGACTTCGCAAAGGATTTGTTTTTTTGGGTATGGGGAAATAGAGTGGAGCGATCTTCCACCTTTCTTTGAAATCTGGAGAACATCCCAATGATTTTTGGACTGTTGTTTTGATGTGTTGCTGATTTCTCGGTAAACTTTGCTTGCGCGATGCAGGATTTGTGTGACGTCAGATGAAGAATGAGGACATCCGAACAATCATTCAAACAACGCAGGAGCGTAGTTCAAATGGAAGGGTATAGATATCACCGCAGGGTTTTGTTAAAGCTAATGAATTGTTAGAACTTCTGTACTTACTAAATGCAGGTATCCTATGAGGAAGCATAGTGGACGGAGACTGACACCGCAGCAGCGACTCTCTTTAGGTGTCATGGCAACACTAAAATGGAAAAAATCGTGGTCAATAAATAATCTGCTTGAATATAGTTTATGTTTTGTTGGTGTATTGGCGTTTGCTGGCTGACATATATGGTAAATAATTTTATTGAATGTTTTATGTTTCGTAATTACTTTCTAGATATAGAATCAAGTTTTTTTAACTGTGCAGACAGCTGTGCTGCTAGGGAGTTTGTTGCGCCACTTTTTTTCCCAACTAAAGCACTAGGAAGCGGTGAAGGGCTTGAGAAACTCGAAGCATATGGCATTAGAGGTAATATATTAAAACTATTTGAGTCATATCTTCAGCACAGAAAGCAATTAACCGAAATCAGTAGGATAAACATAACTGCAAAGCGAGAAGAGTCACATCGGTCGCAAGAACGTGAAATTATGTATGGTGTCCCTCAGGGAAGTGTTTTGGGACCTCCCCTGTTTACATTATATGTTAATGACTTGCTGAAGTTCACAGAACAACCTATGAGCCTCTTTGCCGATGATAGTGTAGTGACAATTGAGTATAGAGATCGTGACACATATAAATCTGACATTAATAACTCACTAATTGCAATTACATATAGAATGGTTAAACAATAACAATTTAAAAATTAATTTAAATAAGACTAAAACCATGCACTTCAGTCAACGCTCCTTGACATTAAATTACAATCTTGACATAAACTATAATAATAATATTATTGACGAAGTTGATACAACAACATTTTTAGGACTTAATATTGACAATTAATTAAATTGGAAGATAGATATTGAGATTATCAGTAAGAAAATAAGTACCTCAGCATTTATGATCTGTACAAACTGACAGCAGTAATTAGTGTAGATGCTTTGCTCACAGCTTACTACAGCCTGGTGGAGTCCATTTTAAGATACGGTAATATCTTTTGGGGCAACTCAACTGACCGGGAAGTTATATTCAAAACTCAAAAACGTTGCATTAGATCAATATTCAACCTTGAAACCACTCAGAGTTGCAAGCCTTATTTAAAAAAATACAAAATCTTTACATTAACTTCACTTTATATAATAGAAAATGCAAACATTCTTTTCTCGCATGGCAGATCGATTTCCTCGTAACAGACGTGACAACAGTCAAATTTGCCTACATCAATATAGAACGGCACTTATGCGGAAAAGTGTTTTTGGCATGGCTCCAAAAATATATAATAAACTACCTAAAATCTGGAAGCAGTTAACTGACGCAGCGTTCAAAAAGACAGTTAGAAATTTCCTAGCAGATAAAGCCTATTATAATTTAAATGAATTTTTCGATGAGAGATTTTGACCGTGGTTACTAATTTAATTATCTATAATATTTTTAATGTTCTCATATTAACATGACATTTATTTTAAGTGACATTATACTTAAATTTTATTAATATTTGCATGCCAATTTTTAAGGCAAACGTGATGATCTGTGTTACCCCTACTTTAGACATCTCTTGCATGCTGACAATTTGTGTTGTATGTACCTACTGTACTCATGTTTGAGCAAATAAATGATTATCTTATTTCTTATCTTATCTTAAAAGGGCGGGCGTTTTGGGGGACTGTCTTATGTACTTTTGACGTTCATAAAGTGCTGATTCATAGCCTAGTTTGAATAAATGACTTTTAATTTTGATTTTATCCTCTAGGCTGTGTGTAAAGAAGAAGGAGAAAGAAAATACATTTATTTAGCACATACTAAAAGACACACAGTACACCAGAGACATACATCAGATAAAACAAATAAAATAAAAGTGTTGGCTGTTCTATGAATATATCACCTGTCAGTATTATTATAGGTACAGAGGCCAGCAGGTCAAGCTACCCGAAACTGTCAAATTTTCCCAATCAACCTTAAACCTTAATGCTTTAGAGATAAAATTGAAAATCTATTAAAGAAATTTGTCAGATTGTAGTAACTTGATGTGCTGGCGTCTGTACATTCGGATATCTATGGGTACATTTAGCAGTACACACAAATTACAGCAATTATTGCTATTCTAACATGGTCATTTGTCAGACTTTTCTAGTCAACCATAATTTTAGCATTTTTGCAGGTGAATCGCTGTTTAAAGTCCAATATATACAGTACTAAGTAGGTAATTGGCCTTGTAGGACTGCCTCGTTGTTCTATCGGTCGCATGCGCTACTGCTGAGCACGAGGTCCTGGGTTCGATACCCGGGTCGGGCAGTGTTATTGGGTTTTTCCATCTATAATATGTATGTATTTACAAAAAAAAAAAATGTATACAGGATAATTTTTTATTCAGTGCGTAAATTTTCACAGGGTGTTCTACCCATGAATATGAACAATTTTCACTATGGGACCATCTCTGAAATCACAAAAAAAAATCAGCTGTTTCTTATAAAAGTTCAATACCTACTCGACCAAAATGTATGAATCTGCTGATTTTTTTTTCGTGATTTCAGAGATGGTCCCATAGTGAATGTTGTTCATATTCATGGGTAGAACACCCTGTAAAAATTTACGCACTGAATAAAAAATTATCCTGTATAAGTAGTTTATCAGCCATCTTGTTACCATAACACAAGCATTAGGTTGCTTAGCTTGGGACTAGATGGCGCTGTGTGAAATATCCAGGGATATTATTATTATCTCCTTTATTTCATTGTATTACTTACTAATTACATTATTATCTCCTTTATTTTATTTAAATACTTACAAAAGACATTTTTAAATATTTTTATAAACAAAAGGATAAAAAAAACATTTAAAAATATAAAAAGTAGTAGCCCACCGGTATCGGGAACAGGGTCCAAGCTACCGGTGGTCAGGGGTCTAGAGAGAGGAACCTCCTGACAATGCGAGCCGTGTCAAGAAGTACCGCTTTCATTACATTATTATTATTATTATCTCCTTTATTTCATTTAAATACTTACAAAATACACTTTTAAGGGATTATTATCAATTACATTATTATTATTATTATAATTTCTACTAGCAGCCCGGAGTCTATATTTGTGCCAGGTTGATAGCAAAAGGCTCGCCCTCTGTTACATGGGACTTGAACATAACTGGCGATATGTGGGTGTGATACAGGTGTACCTCTGCCTAACCCTTCGGGGAAGACAAGCGTGATGTTAAGTTATGTTGAGTAATGTGGCGTGGTACCATCAAGCTATAAATTTCCAGTTTTAGCTGACCTCGCATTGTATAGACTTGTAGCGGTACCTACTACGCCACATGCGAACAACGCATCATACTGACGTCACAAAAAACCTGCATCTCGCAAGCAGAGTTTATCGCGCAATTAGCATACGTACAAAACTTCCCGAAATCAGTCATTGGGCAGTAGCCCGCCAGACATAACACCCGTCTGGTTAGAGGATCCTCCCTTTTCTATGGAAGATGAGTGAACTTTACACCCTGTTCCTCCCGTACAATGAGAAGTCAGCTTATACTGGAAATATATAGCTTAGTACTGTCGTCCAGTAGACGGTGTTTCCCAGAAATAGTTGTGCAATTAGAGGGAACATATGTAATGTTATTGTAATATGTATGAGAATGACGACATATGAATGTCGATGACCAGAGAAGTAGGGGAAGACCCAAGTAACGATGGATGAATTTATTGATGGAAATGACGATTGAAAGATTTATCAGGTGCCTAGCCTTTTTCCAACGATGTTGGGATCGGCTTCCAGTCTAACCGAATGCAGCTGAATACCAGTATTGTACATGGAGCGACTGCCTATCTGACCTCCCCTTGGTAAGACTGGTTGTCAGACTTTCGGGTTTCTGACGACCCGACATACATATGGAAGAAAAATAGCGCTGCGCCGACCCCAAACGAATAAGGGCGTCACCCGAATTGCGTATAACACTATCAATCACAATCTGAATAATTATTGTTAATCCATTGCTTCATATGTTCGAAAAATTTGTCTGCTCAACAACGTAAATAACGCAATGAATGTTGTTGAACTGTCAAAATGAAAGCCATTGCTACTGTTAGTGTGTTACGCAATTACCTCGCTGGAGGATAATGAACGGTTGTGTAAATGTTGGTGATACAAAAAAAAAAAATCCAACCCAATATTGTTCGGTTACAAAAAATATTTAGAAAATCATAATGTCATCGTTCCTTCCTTACACCTTACTTTTCTCTATTAATCGTCATCTAGGTAATAGTCACCTCCTTTCTAGCCATAACATCTTCCACACAGTCCATCCATCGTTTTTTTGGTCTTCCCCTACTCTTATAGCCATCTACGTACAGACGCCAGCACATCAAGCTACTACAATCTGTCAAATTTCTTTAATAGATTTTCAACTTTATCGCTAAAGCATTAAGGTTCAAGGTGGATTGGGAAAATTTGACAGTTTCGGGTAGCTTGACCTGCTGGCGTCTGTACATCGTCTTATAGTCCCCTACTTTCACGACATTTTCCTCATTTCTTACTTAGAAAACCAATGAGTTTTATATTTTTTATTTATCTTTTTGATAGATTATTTTATAATTTGTAAATGTGAGGACTTTGTAGGCCTTGTAGACTTTAGATCAGTAGACAATTTTTTATTTTATTAAGTACCTGGTACTTGTTGACAGGCCTACGCTGTCCTCCCATACCTACTGTAATTTGAAAACATTGTATTCGTAAAAGCCAATTATTTTTAAAAGAGTAACCGTGCAGTTTCTTGCCGGCTCTTCTCCATAGGAAACGACCAATTGGAACCGTGCACCCTTAGCTGCTGACGTTTCATAAGTACCCATGTTTTATGTGAAATGAAATTTTGATTTTGAGTCCCAATATGAACTTTTGCATAGTTTAAACCGTTAGAAAAAGATTGATATTCTAGTAACAGTAGGTTATAAACAGACGAGCATCTTTTTCGAAATATTTTTCCTCAATCCGTTAGGGCGATGACACACGGTCAGTATCGGTTTTGCTAGACGTAAACTCGAAGGCCATCGTCGGTTCAAAATGAACCATTCAGTTTAACATTTAGTTTATTTAAGCCTTTTCCTTATACCTGTGGGTATTAGTGACGAGTTTTTGCGTAAAACCAGTCTCGGTTTCATTGATATGACGTAAAAGTGTGTCATAAGGAAAAATGTTACTTTATTATAGGAGTTTATTATGAATGCTATCTGTAATGTTGTGTATACCGCCTTATCAGATCGCCGTTTAATATCATTTGCCTTTTTTTTCTTTTATAGCGTTTTCCTTATCTATTCTAAATTCGTAATCTATGCAAACAAACTTTTTTTTTGTGAAAACAGGCGTGGCAGTCAAATAAATTATCTTGTTACAGCAATGTAAAAGTAATAACAGCCGCAAGGGTCGACCGATCAGGTTAAGCTACGCTTGCCGAGGTTGGTCCGTGGGTGACCATCTTCACATACCAGGACTTAACGACCACGGCTTAAAATGCTTTCCGAGGCACGGAGGGGGTGCCTCGGAAAGCACGTTAAGCCGGTACGTCCTAGCTGTCATTCATGGATCTTTGACAGTCGTGACGGGTCGTCAGTGGCCCGAAAGTCTGACAACTAGTCTTAGCAAGGGGTATCGTATTACCCAGTGACTGGGTTGTGGAGGAGGTCAAATAGGCAGTCGCTCCAAAATACTGTTATTCAGCTGCATCCGGTTAGACTGGAAGCCGACCCCAACATAGTTGGGAAAAGACTAGGCAGATGATGAGCTAATGAGAATTTATCTGGGGACTTCAGAGACTGGGCATAAGGCTTCGCTATCCGTCCATCTGTCACAGCACAGGTAACCTAAAAGTTGATCTAGTTTGCTATGAAATGAAACGTCAAATATAGTTATCGACCCGATAAACGGCGTACATTGGTCAGTTAAGTTAGCTTAAATTTAAACGGAGTTTATCTTTCATTGCGATGTTCAGCAACGCAGTTTCACAAGTTATCGAACCAATAGCGCTAATGAATATATAAACCACCAAAAAAAGTACGTCAGAAACCGGGCATAAAGTAATCAAAAAGGGCTGGGTACGGAACTCTAAAAATTGCCAATGAAGAGCTAGTTATTATTTCACTTGTTGGCAGGTTAAACAAAGAAAGTGAAGCCATAGTTTGCAGGCGGTATTCTCAACAATTTTTTTTTTGACCTGATACAGTTGTTATCAACAGTTATTTTTAAATATTCATCTAAATTTTCCGTAAAATAAAACGGCTATCGGTCTTTTCGAACCATATGTTTAATTAATTTCGTTTAGTTTTTAACGATGTACCGGTTCCTTGCTACTTTTTTTTTAAGATTTCGCTCGGACATAATAATGCCAATTTGATTATTTGGTTTGTTATATTTTTGAATAATAATCAGCCTATAGGGTTCCCAATGCTGGGACACAGGCCTCCTCTCTGTGAGATCCCTCTCGCTGGCCAGGTGGCCCAGTGGTAACGACTTACGATTTATAAGGTCGTGGGCTCCAACCCAGGCAGCGGCTTTACTTGGTTTAAATTTCATCACCACTACTCTCAAAACGGTGAAGGAAAACATCGTGAAGAAACCGGCATGTCCTAGAATCGAAAAGTCGAAGATGTGTGTCATCTACCAATCAGCACCGGGCACCCGCGTGGTAGATTACAGCCCACTCTCGAAGAGAGGAGGCCTGTGTCCCAGCAGTGGGAACATTATAGGCTGATTATGCTATGTTATGTGAAGTGGAACTGTGATTGCACTGTGTTAATATAATGTTAGTTTTGTTCAGACCAGAGTCCTCTGCTGATTACGGACCTAAAAATAGCATATCTCTTATAGTTACAGACTAAACCCGTAATATAATTTTTTGTATGCATTATGATATTTGTATAAATACAGTCAAGTTTTAACTACTGGGTAACTGTATCTTTTTTTATAGCGAATTAAAAATTATTAAAGGTGCAGGTGTGGTTTGCAATAATGTTTCCACTTCTGGGACACAGGACTCCACTCTGTAAGAGGGCCATTGCCACCACGCGGGCCCATTGCGGGTTGGTGGATGGTTATAAGATATGCTGGTTTCCTTACGACGTTTTCCTTCACCGCTTTGAGACGAAATAACTTTTTTTTTTAAATAAACGTTGCCCCACATTAGGAATTTCTCCTGTATCGTGGGTGCGTTTACAAACATTTAAACTCACATACACAAACGTCCAGACCCGGAACAACTACAACTAACCCGGAACTACCCGGAATAACTTCCACAAAGTAAAGCACTTGCCTGGGTTCGAATTCGAACTCACGATCTATAATAACTCGACAAGTCGCGGCCGTTACCACTGGGACTCTTTAATTACATTTCATGCAATTTCAAGACTTGGGGCTGCAGGTTAAAGTCCCGGATTGACAGGTGTAATGTATGGAGTGACAGGACTTTGCGACCGAATTCGGTCGTAAAGCGATCGCTGTGAATGTCGAGACTGTGGCCCCTGCACTCTAATTGCGTGACACACCATCAATCAATCTTAATCATTTTGAAGGATATTATTAGTAGTCCATTGCTTCTTAAATGTTCGAAAATGTCTGCTCAACAACGTAAATAACGCAATGAATGTTGTTGAACTGTCAAAATTAAACCCATTGCTACTTTATTAAGATATTAGTCCGCTGTACTTATTGTTACCAAGGTGTTGAAGAAGCATTGATTTTCGTATATATTAATGATTAATTAAGTATATAAGTATTGAGTGAAGTAAGGCTAGAGTACAACCTACACATACCTATTTAAAAGATCAAAATATCCTTATTATAACTTCGTCAATTAATAAATTAAGTAAAGTGTAGTTAATTTTGTGCGTAAGCCAACGTGAATAACTTGCCTAAATAATTAACCATTTACTTCAAACAGGAATATCATTAACTTTGCTTTGCGTAAATAAACACGGGTTTTTACAACTTACTTACTCAAAATTGTTCTATGAATTCTTTGTTAATTGTGGGTTAATACACATTTAAAGGCTGATTCATTAATCCTATTCTACTATTAAGTATTATAAACCCAAAAGTTTGGATGGATGGATGGATGGATGTTTGTTACTCTTTCACGCAAAAACTACTGAACAGATTTCGATGAAACTTCACAGTAATATAGCTTACCTATACATCAGAATAATACATATACTTTTTAGCCCGACATTCCCACGGGATCGACACTTAATGCCGGTGAAACCGCGGGACGCTGCTAATTCACAATATTTGAAGTATTGTTACATCTGGGTTTGTAGTGTAATACAATATTATGTTAATTCTATTTATACCCACCCTATGATTTATTTATTTGATGAATTACCAGTCATAAACAAGTTATCATTCAATTCTACACTAATTAGTCATAATGAAACCGTGATTTGGATACCGCTAACTAACTAATTAGTAATTACCTGCACAACTATATAATTTCTGATAATTCATAAACGTAATAAAAATGGCACCCATATTTCGTAATACACTATCAATCTCAATCTGAAACATTTTGAAGCATATTACTAGTCCATTTCTGCATTATGTTCGAAAAATTTGTCTGCTCAACAACGTAAATAAGGCAATGAATGTTGTTGAACTGTCAAAATGAAAGCTATTCCTACTGTTAGTATAGGTATTACACATATCCTACTACAAATCAACAATCATGTTTTGACTTAACGATATAATTTGACATTTCCTTGTTAAAAATGCCGGGTACCTACCATAACAAATCAATCCGTATCGAATGGCTACCGTATAAATATTCTAAATTGAAAGAACATCACTACTTTATTTTTAACAGAAGGACAAAAAACATTCTCTGCGAGTGACATTAGACACGAAACACGACACTACAGAAATTATCCAGTTAAAACTGTAGCCGTTGAATGAGACACCACCACTATCACAAAAAAACTTAAAAAAAAAAACGTACGAAATTATTAAAATACAAGTCAAAAACCCTTACCTCGAGTTACAGGCTACCCACTGACCACAACTGCAAGAAAATCCAATAGAACACGTACTAAAAACAGTTTAAATAAATAAAAACGAGTATTGAAACGTTTTGTAGTTCATTAACGAAGGAACGCGCATTGAACACTGCGCAGTTGTGCGAGGTGCGAGCACGCTGACAGTTGGAAGCTGCGCACGAGTGTGAGTGAGTCAGCGAACGTTGGCCACGCATGTGTGCGCCTTCTTGGAAAGCCCCGTGTGTCTAACAACCCGACTCTCCACTCAAACAAGGAAATAAAGCGTCGTTTTGTTTCCAAACCAACGCTTATAAAACCAGTATTTTCGATACTGTTCTCAAAACAAAACGTTCAATGGAAACATTTATACATGACGCTACCAAAAACAACGGAGCATCTGTGAAGCGGGGAGAGTGCAGTAAATTGAGCAAACGTTTGATCAAAAATGTTGGTGTTGTGCCGTCTCTTTCTAACGCCAACATTGATTAGATGAATGCATATTATTTTGAAAAGGCAGGTTTTTTTATTGCCAATATTGGTGACTCACCAGTAGTGGCCATAAGTAATGTGTTTTTCAAATGCCTGATAAGACCGAATACGTACTAACTATTGTTTTCATTATTACAACGACCTTGAAGTATTTGTTTTTCTTTCGTTCATCGTAATTTACTTTTTTAAAGACTTAAAAAAAAATTGAAGGTTATATTATAATACGCAAACAATTAAATAATAATACAATAATACACAAAGTGGATTAACTAAATCCACTTTGTGTGTAGCAAGTAGTGGTATACGAATACGAATAGGTACCTCCCATACCTAAAAGTGGAAAAATAAAAAACTAAAAAAAAAAACAACCGTCTTTCAAAATAAAACACTACACAGCGAAAAATAACTTTGATTTCGGAAGTCGGTGGAAAAAGAATTAAATACAAAAGACACTTCCGAAATTCAAATTTTTTTTTTACTTTGTAGTGTTTTGCAGATAAACTTTCAGTCTTATTGTTAATGAAATTCAGCTGATCTGATTTACAATAGCCTTCTCAAACCGAGTAGAACGCGATAAGGTTGAAAGCAATTTATGTCATGGTTACTTGAATATCTGAGTGAGCTATCGAGTGTATTATATCCTATGGGAAAAACCATAACATTGATATTAGAAGCTTAGATGTTTTGGGGTTTGTGGCTAAATAAGAACAGCCGCACAGGTCGATCGGTCAGGTTAAGCTACGCTTGCCGCGGTTGGTCCGTGGATGGATGACCATCTTCACATACCAAGACCCCTCCGTGCGAGCACGTTAAGCAACCCGGGACCAAAGGGTCCCAGCTGTCATTCGTGGATCTTTGACAGTCGTTACGGGTCGTCAGTAGCCCGAAAGTCTTACAACCAGCCTTACCGAGGGGTATCGTATAACCCAATAACTGGGTTGTGGATGTCAGATAGGCGGTCACTCCATGTAGAACACTGGTATTCAACTGCATCTGGTTAGACTGGAAGCCGAGCCTAATATAGATTGGAAAAAGCTAGACACTGTGAAGATGGTTTGGTCATGTTGAGAGGATGAACGAAAGGCGACTAACAAAAGGTTTACAATGCAGGCGTGAAATCCATAGTTTCAGCCTAAGTTATGGGACTTTCGTACTCCGGATATAAGGTTAGTTCAGGGCCCGAACTAAGAACGAATGACAACAAGATTTGACAGTTGTCCTTACTCCCGATGAGTTTTTACCGATCCCAAAAAAATATTTCATTAACCGGGAGGAGGGCAATTCATTTCGAAGTATCGAACTAATTTCAGACGGGTCCGAAACCTTAGTTGACGGACTTTGTTAATCTGAATCAGTGCTAAAGGTTGTCCGATGTCCGACAGTTATAATATACATCCTTAAATTAGTACTAAAATAACAATTCAATCCACAGATTATTAAGAACTACTTAAACAACGAATCTACAAATGTCCATTTACTGTAGTAAAAATCGCTTTTGCTTAACATATTCATGCTCAGTTTAGTTTACAATAAAAATTGCGAACATCAGTGACATCAAAAATTCTAGTAGCAACCAAGTTAAAAAAAATGATGAATCAATTCCTGTTAGCTCAATTCTATTCAGAAACCGAAGCCTTCGTTCGAGTAATGTCTTAACATATTTTACACATATACTTACTTAATTTCATTCATTACTTTCACTCTTACACTACCTCGCCAACCATTTCATACTGATACATTCTCTTTATCATTCTCTTGGACTCATCCTTGCGAAATTTCAATAAATACCTACATTTACGACACACTTTATTTCAATTGTTTTTATGATTAAGTATATTAATTTTATTTTTCAAGTCTATATTTTTGATTTTGGTTTACGGTAATTCATTTTATTTTGTTAATTTTTTCTTAAAACAATATGTAACAAATTTTACAATACAGTATCGACCATGATATTTCAAATTGTTAACAACCCTTAAGGACTCCACGAGACAGGTTCGACCTAGTGTGGAGTCCACAAGTTAAAATATAAAATTATGTTTCCCCTGTAAAAATAATCTTAGGAGTAGTTTATTTGTACTTACATAGTTATAAGGAAATGTAAAAAACACTATTTGGTCAATAAACGATTTATATAATATAATAATAATATATATAATCATTTTGAAGGATATTGCTAATCCATTGTTTCATATGTTCGAAAAATGTGTCTGCTCAACAACGTAAATAACGCAATGAATGTTGTTGAACTGTCAGAATTAATCCTATTGCTACTTGTTACTGATAGTGTGTTACTATTACCCCGCGGATGTGAGTAGCAACGCCGGGAGGGGACGCTCTAGAAGGACATAACTATAGTGACCTTATTGGTGATGTTCTTCAGAAAGGTCAGGTGCGTAGTACTCGCAACGTATGTAAGGATCGTAACAGGTGGCATTCTATAGTTTCTGCCTCACAATCAACCAATCAATTGAAACACGGCGTGAATTTATGTACTTATGTATGAAAAACCACATTCTACGCTCACCAAAACCAAATGCATTCTCCTGTGTATCTTAAGACATGCTTACAAAAAAATAATCACTCAAATATATTCAATTGTTTTGTCACTATAGTTGATGCAACTCACTCTTAGCCTGCTTACAAAAAATCACTCAAAATATGTTCAATCGTTTTGTAACTAAAGCTAGTCTAAGATCGGCAAAACCCATAGTCGGAACTCGAATCATCACTACTATTTAGTTTGTTTGAAAAAAAAAAAAATTTTTTTATTTGGGTGTTAGGATTTATATTAAGTATAATAGTTTCAAAATACTCACAGTATCGCCGGTATTTTAATCTATTGTCGTCCCCACATTGTATAATCAGCCTGTATCCACTGCTGGGACTGGCCTCTCGGTGAGAGGGAGCCGTATTCCACCACACTGGCCCAGTGCGGGTTGGTAAATGTCACATGTCTTCGATTTTTGGTTCTAGGACATGCCGGTTACCTCACGATGTTTTCCTTCGCCGTTTTGAGAGCAGTGGTGATGAAATAATTTAGACAAGATAAAGTGCCTGTTGACATGGCCGTCGAGGTAGACCACGTCGAAGGTGGTGTGACGATGTGGTAACATTTGCAGGGCTAACATGGCCAGAGATTGCACAAGACGGGGAGGTTTGGAAGAAACAAGGGGAGGCTTTTGCTCCACAGTGGGACGCAATGTAGGCTAGCAAAAAAATAAAAAGTGCCTGCTTGGGGTGGAACCCCCGACCAACTCAAAAGAATTTTATACTAGCTGCGCCCCGCGGTTTCACTCGCGTAAGTTTTGATTCCGTGGGAATATCGGGATAAAAAGTATTTTATGTGTTAATCCTGTTTATAAACTATCTGCGTGCCAAATTTCATCCAAATCCGTTCAGTACTTTTGGCGTGAAAGAGTAACAAACATCCATCCATCCATCCATACAAACTTTCGCATTTATAATATTAGTAGGATTCTTCTAAATTGTCTTGTAAGTGGTCTATGTTCTGCAATGAAAAAGTTTTGATAACTCTTTACGAAAATGTAGCCAACTCCTAAAATAATTTTTACAAAATAAGTAAGGTATCAACGCAATAAAAATAAAAGTGATGGGACACGCGCTATCGATATTTATAGGTACTCGACAGATTTCATCGACAGACGTCCGCTGACCCAGTTCGTCCGTTCCGTGTCACTACAAATTGCATTCACCTAACGATGCCCTATCATTGTAGTAATTATTCGTATAGCTTTTGCTGCGGTTGCACTTGTTTCATTTTCTTTGAGTTTTGTTAAAATGTATAGGGTTTTTGAGAGGATTTGACAGCTGGTTATCAGCCTGTGTTCGTTGACACATAGAAAATCAAGTACCTACTTAAGTATGATAGTAAAGATCAGTTAGGCTAACTGATCTTTAATATCATAGATTTTTTTTTAGATAATTATGATCCAATGTCATTGAAATGATATCAAAAAATTCCATTCGGCAAACGATATTTACATTTTTAGGGTGAACTGAACCCTTATAGGATCACTTCGTTGTCCGTCTGTCTGTCCGTCTGTCAAGACCCGTTTTCTCAGGAATGCGTGGAGTTATCAAGTTGAAATTAATATCAAATACTCAGTACTGCAATCCCTTGAAGCAGTGAAATATTCAAACTTCTAAGTCAACGCGATCAAAAGATACGGGCGTTTATGTTCCGTTTATGCAGCATATTTATACACTCCCAAGGGAATCAAAACCTCTAGGATACTTCCCGTTGATCTAGAATCATGAAATTTGGCAAAAAGCAATCTCATGTAGCACAAGTAAAGGAAAAAATCCGAAAACCGTCAATTTGTAGTTAAACACCTACAAATTTGTACGGAACCCTCAGTGCGCGAATTCGACTCGCTTTTGACTGATTTTTTTGTTACATACACATAACATGACATATTAATTAAGACAATTGCACAATATTTAAACGGTGTTTCCTCAATCCTGACTCATAGTAGTATTGCGCATTAATGGATGGTTGAGGAAAATATGCGAGAGGCGAAAGTTTGTGTGTTTGTATGTTTGTGATAGAGGCGAAAGTTTGTGTGTCTGTGTTTTATATATCTACATGGTCTTCATATGATCTGACCAAGATTATGTCTGGACTTTAAAAGAGACTGTGACGTCTGAGTTTGTTTCGGCCTTTCTTCTCAGACTAGTCAGATAGGAAACGCCGACCTCATCTAGTTTTAAAATATGACTGACGTGTAAAAGTGTTTGTACAAACCTACTTACAAAAATAAAATCATTTATCATTTGTCACTTCTTCACGCTCAAACGGCTGGATCAATTCTGATGAAATTTGGTATGGACGTAGCTGACATCCTGGATTAACACATGAGATACTTTTTAACCCGATATTTCCACGGGATCGAAACTGACGCGGGTGAAACCGCGGGGGCTAGTAATATAAATATAATATAAACGTGTTTCCGATTAAAATTAATAAATATTTACACGGGATTTTATAATATATGTTAAATGTTGGGTTAACATACAACTACATTTACGTATCGGATGGGAGAAACAGAGGAAATCCACCGTAAACATTTGTGTAGATTTATTTCTATCTTTGAGTTATTTTTGGCCAGCTACTCATTTCTCAATGAGTATTTTGGTTTGTGAAATCATGGCTGCCCACGTTGTCATACAAATATCCTGGACTGCCAAAGGGTATATATGTCGCATATGGAATGTAGAATCCGTTATTTTACAAAACTCCTAGTGCTGGATTGTCATTGCGCTTCGTTTTACAAAACTGCTAAGTACCGACGTTTAGACGGAAACGGAATGTAGAATGGCTTATCTGCAGTACCATGAGCGTCTTTTATAAAACTCATTTTAATTAATATATGCTTAAAATCACTGTTTTCACTTGAGTTAAGGTTCATTTTTACTCGTATTATTTATTTCTGTTTTGGACGTCATTATTGTTGCTACGACAGTTAAACTTTAAAGTTTTATTAGGTACTTTAGATTTATAAAATGTGACGTCACGAAACTAATGACACACGATGATGTCACACTTTAATGACGTGTCCGTCACGTCCTTCTTGACGTGTGGCGTAATTATGGATGACTCCATATGATATTACCAGTATTTCACAGAAATGGGGTCGTGGATGTTAGATAACATTTAATTAGAGCTAAATAGTCAGCGCTGGAATTCCCATGTTAATTTTTGGGGATTTCTATAAGTTTATGGAATTTCTATAAGGTCGTCGGTCCTAAGATAAAGATTCAAATACTTGGTACAATACGAAGTCACTTTTTGTGTCTGCGGTGTTCTTCTAAACCCCACAAGTGATTTTCTTGCAATTTTACCAACATTTAGAGAATTATTCCGGAAGGTTTATATGTATAATATATTTATATTTAACTTGATTATAGAACAGAAATCTTCACATCTGTATACAGTGTATATCAACTATCCCATACAAAACATCAATACCTACTCGACCCAAATGTATGGGACGGCTGATTACTTTTCTCGATTACGATATTGATGGAGAAAGTTGTTCAGTTTGATGGTCTGTACCACACCCTTAAATTTAACCACAC
The DNA here is from genome assembly GCA_951799955.1 of Apamea anceps. Classification (NCBI taxonomy): domain Eukaryota; kingdom Metazoa; phylum Arthropoda; class Insecta; order Lepidoptera; family Noctuidae; genus Apamea; species Apamea anceps. The sequence continues at coordinate 7,088,128 of OX637522.1, read as the reverse complement.
TTTTCTGATACACGCTGTAGGTATAGCACCCTTACAAAGCATGAGCGGGGACGTTAGTGAAAAAAAACATTTTTTCGTAGAATTGCCGATAGGTACGTATTTATTCTTAGAATGGGCATCGACTGTTAGGTCTGAGTAAGCCAATTAAAACTTATCCTAAATTATTTGTCATTAATAAGTTCAGATGCCAGCAGTAGTAGCTTGATGTGCTGGCGTCTGTACATTGTATTTTGCTTCGATGTTCATATTTTCTTAGTAAACGCGGTTTTTAACATATAATGCTTAGAAACTATCGTGATAGACGCTTATCCAGTGGAACATGCATACGTGCATACTATGCCATGCTTGAGCGCATGTTAAGAATGCATGTAACGAATAAAAAATACTCTTGATTTAATCTACACAATGGTTTAACAATCATTGAGATGGATTTATTGTCAAGTATCTTAGAGCAGTGGTGGCTCAACGGTAACGGTGGTAACGGCTGCGACTTGTAGGTCATGGGTTCGTACCCAGAAAGCCGCTTTACTATGTGTAAATAATTTCATCACCGCTGCTCTCAAAACGGTGTAGGAAAACATCGTGAGGAAACCGGCATATCCTAGAACCTAAAATTCGAAGACATCTGACATCTACCAACCCGCACTGGGCCCGCGTGGATTATGGCCTACTCTCATCGAGGCCTTTGATCTGCAGTGGGACAATACAGGCAAGTTCATACATAACGTTTCAAACTTTCAGTGTCGTTATTTGACGGCAAATTGCGAACGCTGTGTGGCGGCCACCGCAATCTTAGTAAACCCTAGCATTTCTGTCACAGGAAATAAAACTGTATCGTATCGACTGCCGTATGCTAAATTCTATCGACATAAATGAAAACCGATTTAGTTCCGCACTATTACCTCGTATTAACCGAATTAACATACCGTTGTGTTACAATCATTTTATAATCGTTACCTGAATAAATAAACTAGGTAATTGTATACTGATTATGCTTAAATTAGCACCACTCTACTGGTTATCGTGGATTATTTAATGGCCGCTAATGATGGACGGTTAAAGAGGATAAAAAAAGAACTTTTTAAAAACAATCTTTTATTACTTGTTAATAAAAAGAACTAACAAGTTAAAAATTATTGAAACCTGATAAGAAATAAATAAAAGCGTGTTACATTGAGTTCTAAATGTTCTTTAATGTACCATCAAAATGTAATACGCTTTTATTTATTTCTTATCAGGTTTAAATTATTTTTAACTTTTTAGTTCTTAAGTAATAAAAAACTTGTTTTTAAAAAGTTTCTTTCTTTTTTTTTTTTTAGATTTTTAGTATTTTTGATGCGAGATTGACTACGGCGTAGTTCGTGCGCGTAGCAGTTTTTCCGTTATAATATATGCGTTTACTGCACTTAAGTTACCTGTGCATCATCAGACCCTGGTTACTATAGGCCTAGCACTAAAGTACTCGTCAAGACGAATCATACGAGCCCAAACTCAATGGGGTTGTGTCGTTTAACTACCGAGTTCCTATGGCCACCTTCCGGTTCTATCATCAGATCACCAGCGCGATTCTGTAACCATCTCACCATGAAAACTTAGGTGAAGTGAGCGTGGAGTGAGCTGTCATTCCAACTAATGCTAGGGATTGACACTATTGATAGCACACTCTAAGCTCACTTCACCTAACATTTTACGGCGAGATTTTTACAGAATCAATCGGCAGCTTCATGTCATAATAATTTTGCATTGTCATCCGATTTACACATGCATGCAAAATTTCAGCTTAATCGGTTGAATATATCGGCTTCAAAATTGAGTTGCAAAAGTCCACCCGAACCAACATAGTTACATACATACATACATCGCAAGTTAAATAAAAGCTTGTAATTACATTGACATAGTCATATTTAAGGGTGTGATACAGACCATCAAACTGAACAACTTTCTCCATGGGACCAACATCATAATCGCGTGAAAATAATCAGCCGTCCCATACATTTGGGTCGAGTATAAAAGTTTTATATGGGACAGTAGATTATTTTTTCGCATTTACGAATGTTTGACGTATTTCTTAGACATTTCTTAACTTCTTGGAGAAGGTTATTTACAGTTGGGTTGTACACTTGTACAAAAGAATCTTTCTTAGATATAAGATGGGTTGACGGTTGGTACAGATTGAAAAATCTTGGAGAAGGTTATCCACAGCTTTTTTTTTAGCCTACACTGTCCCACAGGTGAGTAAAGGCCTCCCCCAATTCTTCCATACTTCCTTTTCTAGCGCCACCTGGACCTAACCCTTGCGGTACACGTTTAGATCGTGTCGCCATCCACAGTTTGGTATACAATAATTAAATATCATCGTCATGGTAAACTTCGAGATGTATCTATGACAAAAAGTCGCAAACAAACTAGATCGATTGCTACTTCGATTACCAAGCTGATTCTAAATGGGAATTACTTAATAGATCCTCTAAAAATTTAATAGTCCTCTAATGATAATCGCGTTTTTAATAAATGAGCCTCAAAAAAGATTTTGGTCTTCTAATTCTAATACCTTTTTTAACTTTCTGGCCTTTTCTCAAAATTGGTGGCAGTAGCTAAGCTAGGGCCCCGAACCCGACCCTGACCAAATGGATTAGGTTGCATTACTTAGCTATTTAGTATTTTTAGAACGCCAATGTGATCCCACGGCCCACCTTAAGGATCAAAAATATATACACATTTATTATAATAGGGAATTCAAAATGGTATTTTTGTAAGTTTGATTAAATGCCAATATAAATCTGAAAACTGAACGGAAAGTTCTGGTTATTCCATTTCTACGCTGGATATCCTCGTTTCACACACCAACCACAACAAAGCGACAATTCTTCGAAATTGTAAAAAAAAACTCCATTGTTTCTGCCAGACAAACAAACGAATATAAGTAGTAACTATGTTACTGATATCAATCGATAGCAGCCAGGTGGCATCGCTTCTGCATTATGTATCGACACAGATGCCGACTGCCTTTTGAATATTATATGTGAGTTCGAATGACCTGCCTTAGAACCTCGGACAAGCATTTATTTAAGGTTGCATGTCGTCTATTTCAAATGGTTCGCGTTCATTATAATTTTATAGTGCGGTGGAACACACCCGGCTTCGGTCTGGGAAATAAGGCTGAAATTATAGGTTTTATTTCAAAGGAGTTTAGGTCGCATATGGTTGTATGTTATGTGCCGCGGAAAGCGCGTTAAGCCGGTGGTCTCGGCTGTCATTCTTGGATCTTTGACAGTCGTTACGGGTCGTCAGAAGCTCGAAAGTCTGACAACTAGTCTTACCAAGAGGTTATTCTGAGATCAGCCAAAATTCCAGTGTCTGTAGTCTCACCTCTATAACCATTGTGTTCTGCCCACCATGACACCTACGGTGCTGAGACGCCGTATACAGGCTGAGAGTTGCATAGAGAGCCATGGAGCGTTCCATGCCGATTGCTGGGCATCAGGCTAATAGACCGAGTTCCAAACGTCGAATTACAAAGACTTACGAAGGTCTCCGATATCGGAAAGCGTATTATGGAACTCAAATGGAATTGGGCAGGACCCCTGACAAAGCGCAGTGATGACAAGTGGAGTAGCTGTGACAAAGTGACAAAGTAGCGTCCAAGGAGTAGAAAACGAGATGTAAGTCGTCCGGCGGTGAGATGTGCAGACGACATTGTTGCAATTGCTGGCAAAACCTGGATGAGGCTGGCACAGGAGCGTGGGGATAGGCACAAGGAAAGAGAGGCATGTGCTCAGCAGTGGGTGAAGTCGGGCGGTGGTTAATGATGTCTGTATGTCGAGATTATTATCTGATGGTTGAGTGAGTAAAGATGAGGTCGTGGCTAAGTGATAACAGCTGTACTGGTCAATTGAATGGTGGATGGGCATTTTTATATACCGAGACCGAGGGGGTTCGAAAAGCGCATTTAGCCGTTTGGTCCCTGCTGTCATTCGTATATGTTTGATAGTCGTTACTGATAGTCAGAAGCCTTAAAAGCCTTGTCGCATTTTTTTTTTTATAAAAACGTTGCCCCACACTAGGTATTTCTCCTGTATAGTGGGTGCGTTTACAAAAATTTAAACTCACATACAAAAACAGCCTAACCTAGCATTACCCTATAAATGGGTTGTGGAGGTCAGAAAGGCAGTCGCTCCATATAAAATACGGGTATTCAGCTGCATCCGGTTAGACTGGAAGCCGACCCCAACATTGGGATAAGGCAGGTAAATGATAATGATAGTCAAAAAAAAAAATCAAAATCAAAAGTCATTTATTCAAATTATACCATATCCATTAGGTAAACCGTTTTTTGACAGATGGAACTAGTGATTGCAGCAACACACAATATATTGATTAACTAGCTTCTGCCCGCAACTTCGTACGCGGATCCTATTGCTTATGCCAGCGACAACGAGGTCGTCAAAATCGAAGATCTGAAACGTCTGATGTCGAATTCTAAGAGCCCGGGGACGGGAAAACAGAGTGATGCGCGAGACGATTCAAGACTTTCCAGATGTTTCATTTTTGTAAAAAGTCGGCATGAATCCAGATTTAGTGACTTGATGAGCTCCAAATGAAGTCATCTGAAAAGCACTGTTGTAGGCCCGAATATTGCTTAAGAAATGGCTGGACTTGGGATGCTCGCCATTCAAAAGAACTCGTAAGATTTCCGGTAGCTCTTGCATAGAGTTTAGTCGTAACTTTCCAGACGCACAACACATTCCCTTGGTCTCTCCCTTCCTCTTACGCGCGTGACAGTGTGCACACACCTCAGACATGGTGCCAATGTCTCCGGGGTTATAGGAAAACGCGCTCCTTTCTTTATTGAACCACGGTTGCTCTTCAGGATCATAAACCATAGACTCAGTATCAGATGAGGATGAATTGCGAAGATTGCGACGTATACGGTCTAGATCAATTTGAGCCACACGCTGTTCGACTGACTGACTTGCCCGAATTTCCTGATTCCGCTCACGTTCTTGCGTGGAATGAACAGACACCTCAACACGCATGTCATGATTTCTTTGCCGAGCAAGTGCGTTGCGTTGCTCGCGCTGCTCGTCTGTATCCAAAGACCGAGCTATAGCATGCTATGACCGGTCTGCACTAAGGCGCGTCTCATGCTCTTCAGGATTCTCAAGTGATCGAGATGTGGCAGTGCGAATACGCTGGGAGCTTAAACGCGAGTCTCTCTGCGTGTAAGTCTCCGAAGCGCGAGATACTGCGTGGGGCTCGCGATCGCTTGCTTGGCGTGTATCGCGCTCCTGACTGTTCTCGAGCGACCGAGCAGTCTCAGTGCGGAAAAGCTGAAAACTTAATCTCTGCTCTCTCTCTGTATCCGTTTCGGAAGCGCGAAATAAAGAATGACGCTCTCGGTCACGCGCAAGTCGTATCTCACGCTCCTGACTGCTCTCAAGTGATCGAGCAGTCTCAGAGCGGATATTCTGAAGACTCAACCTCTGATCCCTCTGTGTAACCGTTTCGGATGAGTGAGACAAAGAATGACGATCCCGGTCGATAGCTAAACGCATTTCTCGTTGTTCCACACTTTCCTGAGATCGAGAAGCAGTAGTGCGGACGTCGACTCGTTTAAATTCTAGTCGTAATTGGCGCTGCGTGCTAGTTTCTGCGAATAAACTTAGTGCATTACGCTCACGGTTAGCACCTAGCCGTTGTTCACGCTCTGCGTCGGTTTTGAAAGATCGAACTAACCTGCGCATCTTAGAACCCTTGAGTTTAGAGACAGATTTGATATTTTTCTAAAAGGCATAGCTAAAATTCCTTCTTAATCCGATACTAACGATATTCAAATCAATGAAAAATAATCGAATAAGTACGTAAGAATTGCTAGTTAGTAGAAAAATAATAATTATTCGCAGGAAAATTAAACACATCAACCAACACAGACAACAAAGGTAACCCCCGTTTCTATAGGATGAGAGCGGCACATTGGCACCTATAACATCACTTTTTGGGAACGAAACCATAGCGTGATCTAACTCGACGCCAACGCCATATACTTAGTTAGAAAACGGAAACTACCATAATATCATTTACCCAAATTAATTAAATTATGAATAAAACTAAATTGTCGTTAATTTAACAGACAACTACATCATTTTTGCATTAAAAAAAAATATGGTAACAGCAGCAAGGAACAAAACTAAGAATCACATACTTAAATCAATTACCTACAACAATTAATGTGCTTGGTAAGATATAACTTAGAACCAAAAGTTTGACTTGACTTCATGATAGTGTAGCTTGTTGTACCACCAATCAATCTGTTTAGTAATATTGGTGTGAAACTCTCCATACAATTAGATAGGACATGTAAAGTTCTCAGATTTCATAACAGTATCGTTCCTAATGCACATAAAAAATGCACAAAACTAAAAAAAAAAATTTTTACGATTTTTTAAAACATTACGAGTAGTATGGGATTTGAACTCGCACCAGTTAGTGCGGTGAACGGTCGCCTGACCATACCGCTAAATTCCCCGTTGACATATTGTTGAAATAGCTGTTCCCTTGCAATTTATAATATTACTGCCCCGCTCCTTTATAAAAATAGTGTGATTATTATGTTCCCAGAGAATTATTATTAACTAAATAAATAACATGTCATTTTGTGCATTAAATTATTTTGTGCATTCAATTACGAACAAAAACCTTTTAAAATCAATATTGCTTACCTCCCGTAACATACGGCGTGATAATATGTAGCCTAAAGCCTTCCTTGGTTTACAAAGAACATTTTTGCTGAATTTCAATTGAATCTATCCAGTAGTTTTGGCGTGAAGCCGTACCATACACACAGACAAACAGATAAACAGACAAAAATTCTAAAAAGTCACTTTTTGTCATCAGTTACGTTTTTCTAACAAAAGCCATTTATTTTTTCTCGAAAATTCTCAATGTACAGTTTTTCTTTTGTTACTGTTTTATTATATGTATAGATACACGTAGGTACGGTATTATAGTGTCTGTAAGAAGTCATAAATAAGATAAGACAGTTTATATATTTATTTTATTACGCATTTTAAAGTTAATTTTTATGTAATCTGGAATAGTTACGTTCTCAGACAGCTGTCAAAAAACGGTTAACCTAATAGACAGGGTATATAGGCTGAGAATCAGCACTTTTCGAACGTCAAACTTACATAAGATGATAAGACCGTAGGTTGAGTGAGTTATGACAGTTGTCATTATGTTTATCATAAAGTACCATATTAAGATTTTTATCTTATGGTTATGATAGGTATTATGACTCATGTCTAGGAATCTCTTGTCAGAGTTATACAATGAGTGCTTACGATTGTGAAAATTAAAACAATGGCTTTTCAAAAATATTTTAATTTATATTGAAATCACAATTGGTTGGTTTACTTATTTATCATTACGAGTATGTCAGTCTATTGTTTCATTTACAACAGTAGGTGTTGTTTTTAATACTGATTGGAATAGTTGTAAATGCTGATATCCTTTCTTCATTCAGGTTTCAGATTGCCTGTATCACTGTTCTTTGCGTTTCCGTCCGCGTTTAAACATCCTACTAATATTATAAACATGAAAGTTAGTATGGATGGATGGATGGATGTTTGTTATTAAGAGTATTCTATTCTACTCTTTCACGCAAACACTACTGAACTTTGGCATAATTTGGATGAAATTTGGCACACAGAAGGTTTATAACCAGGATTAACATACAGGATACTTTTTATCCCGATATTCCCACGGGATCGAAACTTATGTGGGTGAATCCGCGGGGCCCAGCTAGTAGTTCATAATTTTTCGTACAAAAGGTGCGCACCCGCGCCCTAATTGCGTAACGCACTATTTAATCTCAATAATCATTTTGAAGGATATTGATATATCTCCTTTCTACATATATGCCCATTGATTATGACACTATTTTTATCTCTTGAAGCGACACGCGCTTTATTTGTGGTAACCAAGTGTAGCTGCCCTGGGCTCGTGGTTGCAAGCGCGACTGCTGTGCATGGGGTCCTGGGTTCAGTTCCCAGGTCGGGCAAAGTGTTATTGAGTTTTTAGAAAAAAAAAGAAAAGAAAGACAGAAAAGAAAGAAAAAAAGAAAGAAAGAAAAAGTATTTCCATTACGAATTTCTCAGTAGCTGCCCGGAGTTTGGAAGTTGATGGTGTGATCCCACCGTGCCTCGGAAAGCACGTAAAGTCGTTGGTCCTGCGCCTGATCTCTCCCCGGTCGCGTCGGATTCCCGTCCCATCGGACTATGAGAGTAAAGGAACAGAGAGTGCTCCTGTGTTTACGTACACACTTCTGCACTATAATATCTCCTGCGAACCTGGCTAATCTCCGTTGAGATTGGCCACCGTGACAGAAATTAGTCATGGGGATTATTATTATTAACCAGGTATACTAACACGCTGTGAATGTGTGCTGACTACGTGTGACGTCAGCACATAACACGCACACACATACACATTACCGACGTTGCCATTGTCGTGAGCTCCTGGGTCCTGAGTTTGCACGCACAGTCACGGCGTGTTTGTACACTTGGTAACCACAAGTAAAGCGCGTGTCGCTTCGTGCGATAATACTGCAATTGATTACAGACATAATAAACGTATTTCCGGGTAAACATCTCCGTTAGACGTTGATTCCGATCGGATACAGATTGTGTATACTTGAATAAATGCTTCCGATTCGCAAGGTGTTGCGAGCAACGATAATCTTGTTAGGGTTGCCATGCTTAAAGTTAATATTTTGATTTAAAAACGTACCCACATGGAGTTTCTTGCCAGATCTTCACCATAGAAAACTACTACGCTTTGGAATTGGCAACTAGCTTCATCTTTCTGTTTCTGACCGACGGATTTCTTGACAATTTAAAAGTTTTTGTAATTGGTTTAACTGAAATGAATTAGTATGCTTATTAGCTTATTAAAAACAATATCCGGATGTAGTTTCTCTCTGCACGGCGGAGTAATTGCGTACCACACTATCAGTAAGAATGGCTTTCATTTTGATAGTTCAACAATATTCATTGCGTTATTTACGTTGTTGAATAGATATTTTTTCCGAACATATAAAGCAATGGTTTAGCAATATCCTTCAAAATTATTCAGATTCAAATTGATAGTTGGTCACGCGATTAGGGTGCAGAACTGTGTTCGCTAATGCCATTATACGGACAAATTTGTTGATTTGTGTGAATATTTCTAGTCACAAAGTAGGAAACAAAACGACACAGACTATCCCAATCATGTAATTTAATTAATTAATACAAATGTCCTATGATTTGAATTATGATTTGATTGATTTTATTTTCTTTTTATTGATTTGATTGGTACTTTGATTTGTTTTATGATTTATTTTTTTTTTTTATTATTATTATTATTTTATGATATATAATATGTAACTAGATAACTTGTGACTGGAACCTTGTGGGAATCTGTTGATCTAAGGTTGAGGAAGACTATCCGCTCGTGATACAGTTCTATACTAGTACGAGGGGATAGGGCGATTCAGTCCAAAGACATCCAAAACCCATTACAATCTGCCATTTAAAAAAAAATAATAATTTCAACAGTTTTTGTTATAATCTTTTTGATTTCTGAAAGTCATATGTGTAGGTATATTTAGTATTTTAGTTTTGGACTTCACATGTCATATTCATATTTTTCTCTTCTTGTTCTCACACACTATTGTCTACGTTTCTTTTTCACAGGTCTTCCTTCTCCTCTTCCTCATCCTTTCACAGGTCTGCTGGAAGAAATTTCTTAAGAAATAAGCAGTACCTTTATGCTCTAATTATAATTATGTCTGTCTGTATCCCCTGCATGTATTTTACTATGTGTACATAAATAATAGAATTAATTAATTAATCAAACAAAATTCACACTATTCATTTCGACAGTTTTTTTTATTTTTGCAAGTCAAAATGTATGGGAACGCTTGGTATTATAACGGGTATCAATTTCCAATTTTCTAGATACACTCTTCCTTATCTCATGAGTGACAACCCTAACTAATAAGACGGGATAGGAGCTCACTAATTCCTTCTAAACCAACGTATTTGCACATTGTACGAGAGTCTTACAGAAAGGCCAACGAGTGCAGACGTACCTCCGCATTCATTTACTATTTGTTTTCTCAGAAAACCTTATCAGCGGAGAATTGATTCGGATAACAAAACAACGCCTTTTACGCTTTTTGAAAACTGTTAATAAAATTGTGCATACTATTTTTGAAAATTTATGTGTTTGAAGTTTGAACAGCGGAGTGATTACTTGATTTCTTAAGTCGTGTGTAATACTAACAAAACTATGGGATCTTGGAGCTCCGTATGGTATTCCGAAATACCGCTCACCGAAAGGACGGTTTTCCGATAACACTCTACTCCGACGGTTAGTTGAACGAAAAAATGATTGGCCGATGAAACGTTTCGCCGATAATATTATTCATCGACGGTTGGTAGTCCGAATGAATCCTTCGCCGATGTAACGGTTCACCGAAAACACTCTTCAACGACGATTGGTTAAACGAACGAATCTTTCGCCGATAGCACTCGTTGTAGGGGAATTCTTTTGCCAAATGGATAGTTTTTCTTTCAGCTTGACAACACCCTTAGGTCTTGTAGAAGTCATGTTAAAAATACAGGTAATAATAAAATAATACATGGAAGAGTGGCAATAGAAAAAAAAACAAAGTTTTTATTTAACAATAAGAAAATTAATCAAAAAGGCAAATTTATATTGTTTTTTACAATAAACAATATGATTATGATTATTATGATTTCTCTATTAGAACTGCGACAATAGAAAAAAATTAAATAAACTGTGCGAACAAAGCAAAAAACAAATAAAAGTAACACAACGTGATAAATTTTTGAAGTTATAGTAAATTGTGAGTTATTATTATTATTTGTACTTATAATTGTTATAATTCTTTAATGATATAAAAAAACATAGGTATTTATTTCTTGTTTTTCAGGTATAGAATATGGGCCAATCCACCTAAGAAAGATTCAATATTCATTTCACTCTTTTGTGATAAGTGTGTTTGTATCCTAGCATCATATTCAACCTGTGCATTACGTCTACGCTTTGGCATGGGTTCCGAGGAGTTGATTCGTTCAATGACACATTCTGTATGCTTCTGCTCTTTAGCAAATTCAATAATTGTTTTATAAATGTTCCATTTTTTTCTATGGAGAAGGGTGTTCCATCGTTCATGCCACGATTCTAATGCATTTTGTGTCCTTGGAACAGAAAGTGTGCGATCGTAAACTGACCACATAGCTGGTGGAAATAATGCCTGATTTCTTTTTATTATCAAACCCGTGTCAGTTCTTTGCTGCGTGTGATGTGATCCAACATAATATTTCTTAAACCAGTGGGCAATTTCAGCTGCTTCTGTCGGCAATATTTTATTTTGGATGATTTCGAAGGCTTCGGATATCTCAGCGGGCTCAAGAAAAGCGAGGGCAAATAAGTGTCTGATTTTGTGCGCAAATGTGAAATCTTCAGCATATCGCCTTGCGAGACCCTCTGACTGGACATGACGCCAAATACTTTGGGTGAAATGGAATAAGCATAGCCTGTGGGCGCAGTCTGGAAACTGTCGTTTGACTGCATTGATCACTGCTACTTCAAAATCAGTTAATATATTAGCTGGTGACAAATGGGTATTTAATGTATTGATCGCATATCTTTTCAAAATCTCCAAAAATATGAAATAACAGCTTTCAGTCTTATGTGACAGTAGTGCGTATACCATAGGTAGAAATTTATTTGTACCACCTCCAGTTCCCACTAAAACATGAATAGAAAAAACTTGACAGAACGGAGTTGGGCAACTCGAAAATGTCCCGTCCATGATCCAGCATTGTGCATTATTCATACGCTTAACATTAGCTTTAGTACCAAAAATGACAACACTTTCATTGTTACATGTATATTGACCAAGCAAAAATTGCTTTCCATTACTTTTAGCGAGATATTGTGGTACATGAAATTCGTTGATTGTTTGCGGTATCTTAGGAAGTCCTTTATTTCTAACACGCTGCACAATCATTCGGCAAGCCGATTTATTCGGCAATTGAGGCGCACTTATGGTAGCTACGTCTTTTAAACAACGATTTACAATTTGTGACGGACTGTCCATAGATTCCTTCGCATTAGTTCTCAATTTGTTTTTAAAATTCATATCAATAATTTTTTCAGGCTCTGGTAAATGTGCATGATCACAATTTTGACTAACAAATGTATGTTCATAACAATCAAATAAAGTTATTACACTTACACCACAACCACTTGTTTGTTTTTTTGTACACCGCCAATAATACTTGTTATCATATTTTTTATTTAAGTGATAAGAATATCCATTCACTACTAGCACATGTCCTCCGCGTTTAGATTTAACTAAATTGCACTTATTCATTTTTAATTAAACAAAACACGAGCGAGAAACATTTCATGTAACGAGGTCTGTCGTCACAAATTTCGCAACTACCCACAAAAAATAAATAAATACTACCATAGATATTTGTTGTTTTGTTACATGTAACTATTGCAAGTTTATTAAATACTCGTACCATTGTTAATGAGTGCATTATGCGTCATTTAGGGACTTATCTTTAATACGGAAGCTCCCGGTATTTATTTATTCATCTATGCTGATAAAATTAAAAATGGGACTCGAGTATTGTTTAGCAGCATTGCACATTATTATTATAAAATATAATAGCTAGCGTAAACTGAATGCTATCGGCGAAAGATTCGTTCGTTTAACCAATCGTCGTTGAAGAGTGTTTTCGGTGAACCGTTACATCGGCGAAGGATTCATTCGGACTACCAACCGTCGATGAATAATATTATCGGTGAAACGTTTCATCGGCCAATCATTTTTTCGTTCAACTAACCGTCGGAGTAGAGTGTTATCGGAAAACCGTCCTTTCGGTGAGCGGTATTTCGGAATACCATACGGAGCTCGGGATCTTGTGGGTCTGAAATAAAATATTTTTATTTATTTATTACGTAACATACTACCAGTAGCAATGGGTTAAATATGAACAGTTCAACAACATTCATTGCGTTATTTACGTTGTTGAGCAGACACATTTTTCGAACATATGAAGCAGTGGATTAGCAATATCCTTCAAAATGATTTGATTGAGATTGATCGTGTGGTAGGCAATTAGGGTGCTGATTACCGTTTTGAAAAAATAATGTATTGATATTGATACCACGAAGGTTTAGTTTGAAAACGTTATTACGCTATTTTTTAAATAGGTGATGTTAATCCTAAAAAAAATTAGTACAGACGCCACGACATCAAGCTACTACAATCTGTGAAATTTCTTTAATAGATTTTCAACTTTATCGCTAAAGTATTAAGGTTCAAGGTTGATTGGGAAAATTAGACAGTTTCGGGTAGTTTAACCTGCTGGCGTCTGTACTTAACCAAAATAAAACCAATATGGGTTATTGGTTTTATTTTTGTTACTAATCGTTTTTCGGCGCCTGTACAGCAAGAAAAAGAAGAAGTACCTACATCTTTCTAGATGTACATAGGTACTTCACTAAAAATACGTGGGTATTTTACCTACATCTTTACCTACTACTTAAGTACATTCCTGATCACCAATTAGCTATAACAGTGGTTATTGCAAGTCTTTTGGAACGGTAAGCTATTAAATAGGTATATTTAGTTTCCCAGTACACATAACATAGTTAGGCTATAAATTTCCCAGTTTCTGCTGGGACACAGGTCTCCTCTCTGTGAGACAGAATGGGAAGTAATCCACCACGCGGGTCAAGTGCGGGTTCGTAGATTTAAAAAAAAATATATTAAAAATATTTATTTGACACTTAAAAATAGATGTTACAAGCCAATCACAATAAGAAAGCACATGAGTGTATTGCCACAAATCTGATCCTAACCCCCAAACTAGGATCTGAGGAGCAATTCTCGTAATTTTAAGAACGTTCACAGTCTGATCTGTCTCAATCTGTCGAAAATTCCTCTAATTTCCCTACATTTTGATAAGTTTTTGACATTTGTTTGTCGCCGAGATGAGACTGCGACTAGATTTTGATCGCTTTAAATTACGAGAATACGCCTTCTGATTTGTGGCAATACACTCGTGTGCTTTCTTAGATGTCACATATCTTCGAATTTTTGGTTCTGAGACACTGTTTCCTCACGATATTTTCCTTCAGCGTTTTGAGAGCAGTGGTGATGAAATAAATTAGGCAAAGTAAAGCACCTGCCTGGGTTCGAACCCACGACCTCTCGTAAGTCGGGGCCATATTACCACTCGGCCACCACTGCTCTTCACACAAGCCCCTCGAATATTATACTATAATAATGATGTATCTAATTAATATGAAATTAACTGGGTGTTTGAGTTTCCATTCATTAACTCACTTAGTTTTGGAAAGACGTCGTAAGTTAGAGTACACTTATACACCTAAACATAGCAACACACAAAACATTAAAAAAAATTCATTCACACCTACCTACTTCATCAGATGTCACATGTCTTAGAATTTCTGGTTCTAGGATATGCCGGTTTCGTCATGACGTTTTCCTACACCTAGATACGTACATGTTTTTATTAACTGCAGGTACTGGTACCATTAAGGTAAAACTGGTTTATATCTTGAATGCTCAGACGAAGCTGATGTCAGGGTCTGCCTGGAATTTGCAAGTCAACTCATCAATTTAGTTGGGGAAATCAATTGTAGATGTTAGTTAAGTATCTATAATTTATCTTGATTTAATTTGCAAATCGCAGACGTATGCAATACGGCCGCCAATTGCTGCATGTAACTTCAGGTACCCGCTGGTTTCGGGAAGCACAGAACCGGTCGAAGTGACGGTACTTGTGCCTATGTCCAGCAGTGGACGTCTTTCGGTTAAAATGAATGAAAATGAGTGAATGAATGAGCTTCAGAACAGGGTGAATATACCCACAGTTTGGGTTTGTGTAATTTGTTTCAACACCACGGCTCTCAAAATGGTGAAGATTTCCCTTCACCTTTACGAGGAAACCAGCATGTCTTTTCTTTCTTTCTTTTTTAGAACCAAAATAACTCGACGATACGAGACATCCACCAAACCGCACAGAGCCCGCGTGGTCCACTCAATCTCAGAGAGAGGCCTGAGGCCCAGCAGTGACAACGTTACGAAAATTTATTTGATTGTCCGGGTAATGCAGTAAGAAGGTTAAGTTAAGACGACATACTCGTAAGTAGCTTAAAGTACTTCCTACAACTAGGTTACAATACGAGTATATTATTTGCCTTGCCAGTGAGCCCCAAGCTAGACAGTTAGTCTGTATCTTGGGGCTCAGGGTACGAATTCCAGAGTGGAGACTAGAGAGGTGATTTCAGGTATGGTATGGTACGTGTCACGTATGTGTAATGTTTTTGTGGTGTTTGTGTGTATGGTGTGTGTGTGTGCGGGTAGTCAGGGTTTTTATTATTATAAGTAGTGGTATCTACAACCCCACATGCGAACTACGCGTGATACTGCCGTCACGCAAAGTTCTGCATCTCGGAAGCAGAGTTTACCGCGCCACTAGCATATATACAACGGCCCGACATGAATCATCGGACAGTTGCCCGCCGGACACAACACCCTCTGGGTCTGGTGGGAGGGTCCTCTCTTTTCAATGAGGATGAGTGTTCACTCATCACTGAAGTGAACTGAACTGACTCATACCTCTATATATTAATTGTTCCGAGTCATCATAACCAGTGTTTTTCATGTGTTTTGCATGTAATGTTGTAAAAACTATTATCGACACTTGAAAATATCTCTAAAATCGTAGATTCATTTTCAAATAACTAGGCCAGGTGCAGCCCTTTATCTTTTAATAGCGTACAGAATACCGCCGAGCTCAATTTGGCCCACTAGCATATTTCACGACATGGCCACCGCTCTGGGACCATATTTAATAAGATATCAGTATGGGTTACTATCATATAATTATAATACACGTTCAATTAATGGAATGTAATTTATGATTAGCTAAGGGTGGAGCACAAGTGACGGCGGATATGGAGGTTTAGAAATATTAATATTTTTTACCAGTAATAAGTTTTTAGGGGGTATCGTATTACCTTATAAGGTAATCTAAATTTTACCTATCTGACCTCTACAGATAGGTAAAAATACTGGTACTCAGCTGCGTCCAGTTTGACTGGATGCCGACCCCAACATAGTTGAAATAAGGCTAGGCAGCTGATGATGGGGCTGTGTCGTCGCTCGAACAGTCAGGTCCAAAGAGGTGGCCCGCAGTGTTCCATGACCACATTTGTGGGAGGACAGTCGTGGGATCAGCCGCACTTGGTGATGGGGCCTGCTAGGCATGGCGGGCTGATAACAGTCGGGAGTGCGGCGAATGTAAATGTGATTTTTTAAGCAACGTTTGTAAAAAAACCCCTCAATGTGTTAATTGGAATATGAAAGTGGAAAGATTATATAAATAATGTGCCTGTCATATCGGCTATACATCAGGAAACAAAACTTTTACATGTACAGACGCCAGCACATCAAGCTACTACAATCTGTCAAATTTCTTTAGTAGATTTTCAACTTTATCGCTATAGCGTTGAGGTTTAAAGTTGATTGGGAAAATTTGACAGTTTTGGGTAGCTTGACCTGCTGGCGTCTGTACATACCACAAATACCCTTTATTTGCAATAAACATTTTTATTATTATTATTATAACTTTTGGTTTTCTTTCCTGATGTGTCGGTGCAAGTTAGGGAAAAACCTTCATGCCTAGATGAAACGATAGGTAAATCTAGACTACGACCCAGTCAGCGTGGATATACTGAACATAAACACAGGGGAAAAAATTGTATGTAAAGCAAATTGCTTACTAAGTTCAATTGCGCGGATATTGAAATCATAACTGTCATCCTTTGCCAGTTCTATGAAATGGATACACGGCAAATTGACGTAGGATATTAATTAGCTTGACAATTAATTACCGTGACTGTACTGATCTACTAAAATTAGCCTTTATTACTTAGTTTACCATTTGCAAATTTTGAATCTTGATTTTTTTACTCTTTTTTTGTAAGAGTGTGATTAAAATGCAAAACTACCTAGCTGTACCAGGAAATTAAGCACCATTTAACAAATTATAAATAACTTGCTTTCCAAACACTCCTAACAAAAACTGTTTCCAAGTAAATAACTGAGCATTGAGACAAACAACTTCACCTCGGGACCTAAACTAAATGCTAATTCATTCGATTCCACGGTCACCTCTGGACCGACCTGAATTGGTTCATGGCAGATTGTAATTAATGTATTTGAAAAGCCCAGCGATGAGTGACCGACTAAAGGTGACACAGTATCACCGATTTAATAATGCGCTTCTGTCGCATTTGTCAAACTATTTGGTTAGTGTTTTGAGTTATCATTGGTTGGATGGCCCATTATTTGTAATAGAGGTATTGGTTTGTCAGTGGTTTGATTCAAAATTATATTAACAATATTAATTAATTTGATTTCTAGATCACTCTTGACCGACCCCATTTGATTCATGGAGGATTGTAATTTATGTATTTGAATAGACCGGCAACCAATGACCAACTGAAAGTGACTCACTATTGATGCAGTATCACCGGTTTAATAATGCGCTTCGGAGGCATTTGTCAAACAATTTGGTTAGTGGTTTGAGTTATATGACTGATTAGGATTGATCCATTATTTCAATACTCAATACTCAAATCTTTTTTACATAGATTACTCTTCTAGCAAATTGTCAAAACATTGTTTAAAAACAAAACAAGTACTTAAACAGTTTAACCTACTTTTCTAACTTACAACATTATCGTGTAAAATTGTTTAATTTAAATAATTACAACTTCTATCAACTTGTTATGTTCGCGAACCAGAATAATGATTGCCTAATTATTATAATGGCTCTAATTCCATTAAAAGCTATGTATTTTACATGTTTAGCATAATTTTAAGGTTGCCAGGTTAAGTCTCCACACAATTTTTTCAGAAATTGGGGATCGGATTCTGTTTCGGTTTATTAAAAAGCGAAGTTTTTTTTATATTTCTTAAGGCTCCCACAGACAGCTGACGCAACTCAATTTCTATAAAAACTTCATGGGAATTGTTCTACCAGATTCGCGTCGCGCCTTTCTGCGGGAGCCTTTATTCTTCTCAAAGCATAAGCCCAGGTTTACACGATTTTCAACGCACTGCTTAGCGCCGAGAGTTGAAAATACAACAGTGTGTTTCTTGACGCTCTGGGATGCGCTCTGTTGGATTCTCAACGCTCGGCTCAATACCGAGAGTTGAAAATCCCGAGTGTGATAAAATCCTGCCGTGATATTTTGACGTCCGTGCGATCATGAGCTTAAAGTAAAAAATATTTACAAGTTGTTAGGAATACAAACGCCGTATATTTATTCATCAGAGTCCGATCGACGCCGCCTGTGTTCCTGCATAACATTAAAAAAGTCACGACTTACAAACATCATTTAAATACAATCGCCTGGTTCTCCATGTTGATATTTGATTGATAATTTGATTATGAAACTTTTAGCAATAATATCCTTTATCTTTTCTTAACCAGCACCCTTGCGTAATGCACACTTCATCACAATCTGCAGTGCGATTCTGTAACCATTTCACCGTGAAAACTCAGGTGAAGTGAGCGTGGAGTGAGCTGTCATTTCAACTAATGCTAGGGATTGATTAATACTATGGACAGCTCACTCTAAGCTCACTAAGACTTCACCTAACTTTTGACGGTAAGTTTTTTACAGAATCGATCGGCTAAACCATTTTGAAGGATATTGCTAATGCATTGCTTCATATGTTCGAAGAGTTTGTGTGCTCAACAACGTTTATTTATGTTGTTGAGCACTCAAATGCTTCGCAATGAATGTTGTTGAACTGTCAAAATGCAAGTCATTACTACTGTTAGTGTGTAACGCAATTACCCCGCAGGATTCTTGAATGTGAAGATATCAGCTTACGTAATTACATCCGTGAAGACAAACAAAAGATGGTAAACAGACCTTAAACTAAGGCGGCATTTACATGAGCAGATATTTTAATTATCCACTACTCTAATAGACATCAGTGGGTCAAGCAACCTTGAACACTTTTACAGTGCGGCCGACGAAAGAATGTGTTCTTGATACCTGTCAGTTTCATACTTGAAAGAATATGTATTTAGCGAATTTGATATTTATTAGTTACTAGAATTGTCGCACTGACAGGGTTCAGGAACGTATTCTCACGAAGTCACGACAACCGTACTGTAAAATTGAAAGTACAGTCACGAGCACTAATATGTCAACAATTGGAAACTTTCAATAGCGATTTTCGACAGTGAAATACGACACATTGCAAAAACCTATGGGTTCGAAAATACTTTATAATTTTCGTAGCAGCATAAAATTTCATTAAAAAATAAAGAAGTTAATCGCTTTTGAATTAAGCCAAGTGTAGACATACTTTTGCTCGTGACTGTACACGTTTCGGACATAATATTCACGTAGTTTTAATATTTTATTCATGTCATTCATCATTAATTTTATTGTGCTAAAAAATGCTTTGGGATTGTTGCATTTTCGATTCAAAAATCCTTCGAATCTACGTTATGTTTGCGTCACGCATTACGTTACCAATCAAACCTCTAACATTTTTCTACTACTTAATTACCACGAATTGGCACCACCATTTGGCAGCAGTGGTGCCAAGTGGTGTAGGTCGTGAGTTCGAACCCAAACAGACACATTACTTTGTGTATTTAATTTCATCACCAATGCTCTCAAAACGGTGAAGAAAACATCGTAAGGAAACCGGCATGCCCTAGAACCAAAAAAAAAGAAATTAATTTACCAACACGCACAGGTTTCGTGTAGCTGTAGATATTGGCCCACTCCCTTTAACTGAGAGGGGGCTTGTGTCCCAGTAGTAAAAACGTTATAGACTGATTATGCTTGTAACCACCATTTAGCAAATTCCACAACGGACCTAGAAAAACACGTACAACCAAGGTTCCTCAATGAAGAATCTTAACTAAACCTAGTTCCGTAACTATTTGAAGTGTAACCACAAAGAAAGTCCAAGTGTCCTGGGTATGTAATCTTTCAGGATGTCGCTCTAATGCGATTTGGTCGTAACTAATTATGTGATGTGACTGTGAGACGCATCTCTAGAGACTTAGGGGCCCCTCTAGTGGCGGATAATTATTGCTCCTGCATTCGTGTTACGTAACTGATTGTTGCTATTGCTATCATAAGGGAGATTCGGATCTGCCGGGGTAGCGGGATTGTCCGAAAGGGTTACCGCTGCCCTGGAACATAAAGGGCTAAGGAAGGAACACGGGTGGGTTTTAGTCAGTAAGAGTCTGACACTCCCTTCTGCTCCACCCAGAGCGGGAGGAAAAAAGGGAGATTCGGATTGTCAAACATTTTAAAATTGCATTTTTCGCTCCACAAGGGACAGTGTTGTCCCAAAGTTAATGTGTTGAATGATAAAAAAATGATTAAAAATCATAATAAAAAAAAATTAAGATTAATTAATCATAATCAAATTTAATAATATTAATCATAATCATAAATCGTTAATTTGATTATTTGATTAACTATAAACTATGTCCAAATAAAATATACTATAATAAAACAATTACCTACATTAAAAAAGTAAACATTCCCTAGAGGCGGATAATTGCTCGTGCACACGTATTGCTATTGCTATCATTAAGGAGACTTGGACTGTCAAATAGTTTAACGTTAGTTTTCAGCTTCGATTTCGGGTGTTAAATCTTAAACTTCGACAATTGTGAAGTACGTAGATAACTTTAAAATGACAGATGCGGTAATGGTAAATGCGCCATAATTCCCGATACGTGTGCTAAACAAGGTATGAATTGAAAACAACTCAAGGAATAATCAGTTCGGAAAACCCAACAATAAATAATATTCATTGAAGCAAATACTATGGTAGGTACTTAAGTAGGTACGACTTTAACAGGTAAATTTTTATTATTTTGGATTTTATTGACGTAGGTGTATTGAGATCTATTCATTCCTGGAGCTGAATTTTCCTCATATAGAATACACATGTATGTACAATTGATTAAACTGAAATTATTTAGCATAAAATGCTGAATCATTTTATAGTGTGTAACAACTTCGACAACAGGTGAATTTGAGAACATGATAGTATCAGTGCTGGTCACACCTCTGGATTCTGTAAAGCATAATCAGTCTATAATGTTCCCACTGCTCACAGGCCTCCTCTCAGTACCTCACTGAGAGGAGGCCTGTGTCCCAGCAGTGGGCCGTCACCACCCAGGCCCAGTGCGGGTTGGGAGATGTCACATGTCTTCGATTTTTTGGTTCTAGGACATGCCGGTTTCCTCACGATGTTTTCCATCACTATTTTGAGAGCAGCGGTGATGAATAGAAATATAAATGAATAGCTTACACAAAGTTAAGCGCTTGTCTGGGTTCGAACCTACGATCAACAACTCGTAAGTCGCGGCCGTTACCTCTGGGCCACCACTGCTCCTCTGTAATCTGTATGTCTAGTGCATAACTATGTTAATTAGTCGTAGGTACATAATCAGGTATTATTTCTTAAACTTACTTAATTATGAATGATGATGGTGACTCTTAAGAGTATTGTTGCCATTAAATTAAAAGTTTGATCTGGATTTTTGTAAATGGGTATTCAAGTATTATCAGTTATACTTGGCGCAATGATCACTTGAAGCCCAAGTTGCCATGGCGCGTTTTTCCCGTGGAGATTATTTTTCGTGCACTGGATTTTCAACGCTCAGCTTGGCGCCGAGAGTTGAAAATCCAGTTGTTGATGCGTTGGAATGCGTTCGGTTGGATTTTCAACCCTTTTTTTTTTTGAGGATGGGAAATCATCAAATGACCCCTCCCGCTCTGGGTGGAGCAGAAGGGAGTGTCAGACTCTTACTGACTAAAACCCACCCGTGTTCCTTCCTTAGCCCTTTATGTTCCAGGGCAGCGGTAACCCTTTCGGACAATCCCGCTACCCTGGCAGGCTTCGGCCCTATCGGGCCACGTCACTTATGCTGACATCTCTTGAGGCGCGCGTGGAACACATACACGCCGTCCGGCACGGGCCTAGTCCTGATCGGACGGAGTGCTAGTATTCTCAACCCTCGGCTCATCATCGAGAGTTGAAAATTCAGTGCGCGAAAAATAATAGTGGGGACGTGGGCTTTTGTTGACTGAATGAATGAATTTTTTTGATGTACAGACGCCAGCACATCAAGCTATTACAATCTGACAAATTTCTTTCTTTTATTAGATTTTCAACTTCTTTATACTTTTTTTTAAGGTTGACTGGGAAAATTTGACAGTTTCGGGTAGCTTGATGTGCTGGCGTCTGTACAATTTAATATTACCGACATGAAACTATACACGGTACTTGAATATGAAGCACATAATAAAAATAATTCAGTTACCAATAAAATATTAAGGCCTGGGGGCCTACTCCGAAGTGCAAAGTGCGAATTTTCGGATCGTACCGACACATGGCCGAACCGAATATTATTGAAAAATGCGAAAAAAGTTCGGATCGACTCAGTTGGGTCGGGACCATAGTTAATATCCGAAAGAGTGTAGGAGTATAGGATCGGAACCGACCGAACCAAATAGTAACTTCGTAGCAGAAAACGGCCGAACATTCGGCCGATACTACTTCGGAGTAGACCCCCTGAAGTCGACAGAAACTTAATGAAACCATTTCCATAATTCAATTTCAAGAAGAAATACACAGAAAATATTATTAATATCAAGATACGGCTGCTAATGGTCAAGAATTTCCATTTCAACACGTAATAAGTGAGACTACTCTAGAGAAATTAGACCGTAAATGCATTAGTGTTAGTAATAATAAAATTGCCAACGGAAACATTACGACATTGTGTATTACATCCTTAAAACCGTCGTAAGTTTTATGTTTTCTTTTAATTAAATTCTGCCCAAGATCTCACGTATGTTTTGTATTATAAATTACTAGTTGTTGCCCGTGACTTCGTCTGCGATTCAGGATGAAATGTTGCCTATGTCCTTCTCCAGGTTATGGTCTATAAATATGCCAAATTTCATTCAAATCCGTTCAGCCGTTTTAGCGTGAAAGCGTAACAAACAAACTAACTTTCGCATTTATAATATTACTAGGGGCGCCCCGAGGTTTCACCAGCATAAGTGTCGATCCCATGGGAATATCGGGATAAAGAGTATTATATGTGTTACTCGGATGTATAAGCTATATTACTGTAAAGTTTCATCAAATTATATTATTCATTATTTTTGAATTTTATATTTTAAATTGTTTAGTTTTTTTACATTGTTCTCACATATAGAAGCAATAAAAATAATCTACCCAGGATTTTGTAATAATATCTTGATTTAAAAGAGTGTCCGTGGAGTTTCTTGCCCGTTCTTCTCCACAGAGATCTACGTTTTGGAATGGGCAACTAGCTTCAATTTTCTGACTAACTGACCGACAATTTAATTTTGACAATTCAAAAGTGCCTGAAAGGGTTTAATTGAAATAAATGATTTGAGTTTGAGTTTGAGTTTTGAGTCAAAATCCGTTCAGTAGTTTTTACGTGAAAGAGTAACAAACATCCATTCATCCATCCTCACAAACTTTCGCGTTTATAATATTAGCAGGATAGGATTACTAGCGACCCACCCCTAAGGGTCTTCTCTCTAAATCCGACAATGAAGATACGGAATCGTCCGAAAGTCGATGTCCCGTCAAAACAAGTGAAAAATTAAATTTTTCGCACGGGCAGAAACTCATCGGGATTAGGGACAGCTGTCAATTTATGTTGTCATTAATTTTTAGTTCGGGCCCCGAACTAATCTTATGTCCCTAAGTGATACGAAGTAGGAAACGCCCGTAACTTCGGGCGTAACTGCGGATTTTGTGCTTAGGGAGTAGACTTTGCACGTTTTTTACGACTTTACGAGTCATTAAGATTTCTTTATTATACGTAAGTTTAATGTGAACGTACTAGACAAATCAAGCTTACGGAATAAATTTTCTAAATGATGGTGAAAACCGTATCAAAATCTATTGTGTAGTTTAGAAGAACGACGGGGTCACACGAAAAGCGACTTTAATTTATAATAGGCACTTATTTATAAGTTTGGCAATTCTTCTCACTGGCAGTGGGTAAGGCGCATTGCTCGCAGAACAGACGGCCGATGGGGCCGAAAGGTTCTGGAGTGGCGACCCCGTACCGGAAGACGTAGCTTTGGAGGGCCTCCAAAAGGTGGACCTACGACCTTGTGAAGAACGCAGGAACCCGTTGGATGCGAGAAGCACAGAACCGGTCGAAGTGGAGGTGCTTAGGGGAGGCATATGTCCAGCAGTGAATGTTTTTCAGCTGAAATGATGACTTATTTAAAAAATATGTTTATATTGTAACATAATCATGATTTCTAAATCTTTACAATTAGTTTTAAATCGTGAATCGTGATGCAGTAATTACAGCTAATTATATTTTATCTATTTTATTATTTATTTATTACTGTGATTGCCCGTGACATCACAGCGGGCCCTATCAGAATACCAGCGCTGCGACATTTATTTTTTAAATGTCATGTGTGTGTGTGTTTATTTGTATATATGTTAGTATATTCTCGTAATATTTGTTTAGCTTTTAAGTGAATTGTTTTTGATTCTATGTATTATGTTTTGTTTCCTTTGCTCTATCACACGCTGTCTACATCTCTGTATCTATTGTCCTATCTCAGGTATGCTGGAAGAGATTTCTTATGAAATAAGCATCACCCCTGTACCTATTTTTTCTGTTCTGTTTTTCATTATCTGTTTATATTATGTGTAAAATAAAAGTAGTAAAATAAAGTATGGTAAAATAAAAATAAATAAAGCAATAAATGTTGTTGAACCCTCAAAATGTAAGCCATTCCTACTGTTGTTGTGTTACGCAATTACCCCAGTGATGATCAGCGTTCGGGAATACTGGCCGCATTCATTTCCATTTTTACGAAAAATATTACAACACGTAATAAGTGAGACTACTCTAGAGAAATTAGACCGTAAATGCATTAGTGTTAGTAATAATAAAATTGCCAACGGAAACATTACGACATTGTGTATTACATCCTTAAAACCGTCGTAAGTTTTATGTTTTCTTTTAATTAAATTCTGCCCAAGATCTCACGTATGTTTTGTATTATAAATTACTAGTTGTTGCCCGTGACTTCGTCTGCGATTCAGGATGAAATGTTGCCTATGTCCTTCTCCAGGTTATGGTCTATAAATATGCCAAATTTCATTCAAATCCGTTTAGCCGTTTTAGCGTGAAAGCGTAACAAACAAACTAACTTTCGCATTTATAATATTACTAGGGGCGCCCCGAGGTTTCACCAGCATAAGTGTCGATCCCATGGGAATATCGGGATAAAGAGTATTATATGTGTTACTCGGATGTATAAGCTATATTACTGTAAAGTTTCATCAAATTATATTATTGTTACGAGCTTCGGGTTCGTGACAATTAAAAATGCCGATAAAAATTACTAAAAGTTACACTTTAATCAATCAACACTAACAACAATTCAAAACACACTAATTATAAAACACAATCACTCTTAAGTCGCACTTGAAGATCGCTTTCGATGTATTCGCTTGTGTCGCAAAACCAAGTCTGATTGCTCGCGGCTATTCCCGGCCTTATATAGTGCCGCAGATAGTTCCAGAACCTTCTATTGTAGAACCGTCTAGAATGTTCGAGTACATACCGGCCCCGACTGACTACATGTCGATAGTTCTAGTAAGTTCTACCATCGTCATATCTACTCGTCAATAGATGGCGCTGACGGATGGCGTGACTATTAGTTCTACTATTCCATAATAGATGGCGCCAGTTAGTTCTGCCAATCCACAATAGATGTCGCCAGTGGTAACTAATGTCACCGTGTATCAGGCATTAATTGTGGCGCGTAACACTGCCCCCTCCTAAGACATGCTCGTCCCGAGCATTATCGGCTCCATAATAACGCGCCAATCGATCCACATGGACGATCTTAGGAGTACCTCTTGCACCTTTCCGTATCCGGTAGGTTACGTCATTGATCTTTGTCACAATCCGGTACGGTCCATCCCATTTAGCTTGAAGCTTAGGAGATTTCCCTTTGCTGCGCACTGGATTGTGCAACCACACTAGTGAACCTTCGTCAAACCCTTTACTGTTCATTTTGCGGTCATAACGGGTTTTCATCTTTTCAGACATTTGCTGGCCCGATTGTCTGACGTGCTCACAAATGTCATTCATTTTATTCCGCAAGTTATTCGCATAATCCGTTATACTGCATGGGGCATCAGGTGGTATTCCGGTGATCAGGTCTGCAGGCAGCCGTAATTCTCTTCCAAAGTTTGCGAAGGCTGGTGTCACCGATGTACTTTCGTGAACAGCGCTTCGATATGACAACAAAAACGGTTGTATGTGCTTGTCCCAATCTCGTTGTCGATTTTCCACAACTTTTGCTAGGTACCTCTCCAGTGTCTGATTAAATCGTTCCACCATTCCATCCGATTGTGGGTGGTAAGAAGTTGTTCTTGTTTTATGAGTACCCATAACTCGACAAGTTTCCTGGAATATTTGGGACTCAAAATTCCTTCCTTGATCACTGTGAGTCTCTAGTGGAACTCCAAAACGACAGAAGACTTCATAAACTAATTTATCTGCAACTGTCGAAGCTTCTTGGTTTGGAATGGCGAAGACTTCCGGCCACTTAGTGAAGTAATCCATCACAACCATGAAATACTTGTTGCCACTTTCACTTTCCGGAAACGGCCCCGCAACGTCGAGGGCTATCCTCTCCCATGGTGCGCCAACATTGTACAATTTCAATGCACCTCTACTACGAGTCTGAGGTCCCTTTACAGCTGCACAACTTGTACATTTGCGACACCAGTCCTCAACATCGTCCCGACAGTGGACCCAGTAAAACCGTTCTCGTATCTTCAGTAGAGTCCGTTTTACTCCCAGATGACCTCCTGAACATCCATTATGGTACAGCTGTAGAACATTCGGTACTTGAGCTTTAGGGACAACCATTTGCAAATGACAGCTATCTCCCCGAGCATTTTCCCATTTTCGGCACAGGACTCCATCCTGAATCACCAAGCTGTCCCATTGGGCCCAATAGCTTTTCGTGATCGAACTCATCGCTGAGACGTCGCTCCACTTGGGCTTAGGAGCTCTGGCCTTCATCCACTCCAGAATCGGCTTGATGTCTTTCCCGAAGGTAGCGTGAAGATCCTTCATAAGGAGCATCTGCTCTTCCTGGCGGCGCGCTTGCTCCTCCTGGCGGCGTGCTTGCTCCTCCTTATCGTGTTGGAGCTGTTCTTCCAACCGACGAGCCTGTTCCTCCTGTCGGCGAGCCTGTTCCTCCTGTCGGCGGGCCTGTTCCTCCTTGTCCCGCTGGAGCTGTTCTTCCAACCGACGAGCCTGTTCCTCCTGTCGGCGGGCCTGTTCCTCCTTGTCCCGCTGGAGCTGTTCTTCCAACCGACGAGCCTGTTCCTCCTGTCGGCGGGACTGCTCCTGCAGCATCATCATCAGAGCAGCAAAGTCTGGTGCTGATGATGCTGGACCTGCTGCGGACGGGTCGGCCTCCGTGGTTGGTAGCTGGCCCTCCGACCTCTGCGGCGCAGCTCCACCAAAACGCCTCTGGTCCGTCTCCTGTTGGCGTTGACTCCGGGTACGGATACCCTCCGTGTCGTCTTTAGGTAAAATCGGCATGATTTTAATCCTTGATTCTGACACCAATTGTTACGAGCTTCGGGTTCGTGACAATTAAAAATGCCGATAAAAATTACTAAAAGTTACACTTTAATCAATCAACACTAACAACAATTCAAAACACACTAATTATAAAACACAATCACTCTTAAGTCGCACTTGAAGATCGCTTTCGATGTATTCGCTTGTGTCGCAAAACCAAGTCTGATTGCTCGCGGCTATTCCCGGCCTTATATAGTGCCGCAGATAGTTCCAGAACCTTCTATTGTAGAACCGTCTAGAATGTTCGAGTACATACCGGCCCCGACTGACTACATGTCGATAGTTCTAGTAAGTTCTACCATCGTCATATCTACTCGTCAATAGATGGCGCTGACGGATGGCGTGACTATTAGTTCTACTATTCCATAATAGATGGCGCCAGTTAGTTCTGCCAATCCACAATAGATGTCGCCAGTGGTAACTAATGTCACCGTGTATCAGGCATTAATTGTGGCGCGTAACATTATTCATTATTTTTGAATTTTATATTTTAAATTGTTTAGTTTTTTTACATTGTTCTCACATATAGAAGCAATAAAAATAATCTACCCAGGATTTTGTAATAATATCTTGATTTAAAAGAGTGTCCGTGGAGTTTCTTGCCCGTTCTTCTCCACAGAGATCTACGTTTTGGAATGGGCAACTAGCTTCAATTTTCTGACTAACTGACCGACAATTTAATTTTGACAATTCAAAAGTGCCTGAAAGGGTTTAATTGAAATAAATGATTTGAGTTTGAGTTTGAGTTTTGAGTCAAAATCCGTTCAGTAGTTTTTACGTGAAAGAGTAACAAACATCCATTCATCCATCCTCACAAACTTTCGCGTTTATAATATTAGCAGGATAGGATTACTAGCGACCCACCCCTAAGGGTCTTCTCTCTAAATCCGACAATGAAGATACGGAATCGTCCGAAAGTCGATGTCCCGTCAAAACAAGTGAAAAATTAAATTTTTCGCACGGGCAGAAACTCATCGGGATTAGGGACAGCTGTCAATTTATGTTGTCATTAATTTTTAGTTCGGGCCCCGAACTAATCTTATGTCCCTAAGTGATACGAAGTAGGAAACGCCCGTAACTTCGGGCGTAACTGCGGATTTTGTGCTTAGGGAGTAGACTTTGCACGTTTTTTACGACTTTACGAATCATTAAGATTTCTTTATTATACGTAAGTTTAATGTGAACGTACTAGACAAATCAAGCTTACGGAATAAATTTTCTAAATGATGGTGAAAACCGTATCAAAATCTATTGTGTAGTTTAGAAGAACGACGGGGTCACACGAAAAGCGACTTTAATTTATAATAGGCACTTATTTATAAGTTTGGCAATTCTTCTCACTGGCAGTGGGTAAGGCGCATTGCTCGCAGAACAGACGGCCGATGGGGCCGAAAGGTTCTGGAGTGGCGACCCCGTACCGGAAGACGTAGCTTTGGAGGGCCTCCAAAAGGTGGACCTACGACCTTGTGAAGAACGCAGGAACCCGTTGGATGCGAGAAGCACAGAACCGGTCGAAGTGGAGGTGCTTAGGGGAGGCATATGTCCAGCAGTGAATGTTTTTCAGCTGAAATGATGACTTATTTAAAAAATATGTTTATATTGTAACATAATCATGATTTCTAAATCTTTACAATTAGTTTTCAATCGTGAATCGTGATGCAGTAAGTACAGCTAATTATATTATATCTGTAGGAGAAGGTATGACTGTCTCTCCTTAACATCAGGCATAATTTAATTACTGTGGGCGTACTATGGGTAGTGTTGGTTTTTACACAATAGAAACACGGTTTACAGTTCAAATCAAATTATAATTTACGAACCAGTTAGACACACTAGCGAATCACATACACACACACAACTCAACGATACGGAACGCGCGACAGTTTCTATCCACATGTTGTTCGTACGATGTCCAATGTTTCTATCCTCTCGAAAGCTCTGCTTACACCGCTTTTTGTAGATCTTACTCCCGTCCCCGCACGAACTCCGGTTAGACTCTGTCTAGCGCCACGAGATGGCGCTAACGTTCCGAATAGTCAAACGAATGACTCCGACACGGCCATCCTGCTATACACACGACCTCGTGTGCTAATCTGTAAAGAAACATACCCGCAAAGTATCACATAGCTCGGCCACTCCTGACCACATTTGGTACAGGCAAAAACACAATGAAATCTCGAACAAACTAACAATACTAGAGTTCAGAGCATTACCCACTATTTGATTCCCAAATCTCAAGGTTACAATAAAAAGAATTGACTAAGACGCATGTGTCTCATACTATCTAGTAACCTACAGTTAGACAGTTACTCAACTCGTCAAATTAATTTGCGCATTCCCATTGAATCGCCAAGTCACTCCTGGACTTTATGGTTTCTCACGTAACCCCATACAACACACACAAAACACATACAACTTAATCTCTACTCTGTTTCATCAACAAAACTATTACTAGACTTTCCTCAAATTCGTTAGTAATACTCTAATCCAAACTATCATCGATAACAAAAGGTTCCTCTAAGCCTTAGTAATAATTGGTCAGAAACAACTAACTCGTATATTACATACAACGCTCATGGCCTGGCTGCCGCAGCAGCTAGTGACACTCATGCCACCCATATCGTCATCACCTCAAGTGATACGACCAACACACATCACTTTACATAGAGTCTACGAATCCCAGGTCATTACAAGACCAACACAACAATTAACCTGGACCGGACGGGTGTTTCCTTTCGACCAGCCACCAGTGCATGGACCGGAAGACACTGTCCCTTCGACCACCTTCACTTTATTCGATGACTGCTCCCAACATAGTTAAGTAGACTTTATGCAAATAATGTTTACAGATTAGTGACCTAATAGCCATGGTATGTGCTCTACTACTCGGTGGATGATCTCTCCAAACCGTCTTCTACGTTTAACTCGCTAGGAACTCTACTTAGATGCATCTTTTGTTTCCGATTGTGAGCGTGCTTATACACCTGGAGTTGAAGGCTTTTAGAGTATTGATTCAACCAGGGTAATTTAAACAAACTTTGATTATCTAATCATAGCGTAAACCATCAATCGAGCCATGTACCATCGTTATCCACATTAACAATCATTTTTTTCACTAAGAGCCTTAGACACCTGGAAACCCACACACGAGTAAACCACTCTAACGCCACGGCTCTCTAGCCGACCAGCAATCGCATTGCTCTCACACATCCAGCGCATGGATCCGTGTGCATCACCCTGTGACACCACACAACTTTACTACGGCCGGTAGAGAACCCCTACTCGCGTGCTTCCCATAATGTAGGCTTGCTCATCACCACTGTGATCACTATCTACTTCAACTGGTACATGACCTACTGGCATCGTTCTTTACCTATCGTGAGCATACTTGTAAGGTTAGAATTTAAAGCTTTTAACGTATAGCGATTACCCGCCAAAACTTCCGCTACCTTAAACGGAACTGTGAACTTCGGATCTAACTTAGTCTAGGTTCAATATTTCACGTACTATCATAATATTACTTTGCAAGTAAATGTCGGGTAGAAATGTAATAAAATCTCAAGTTGTTGCTCACTAATTGCAACGCTACATATGATTTGTTCTGTGCTGAATACACGCGTTTGATCAATACCAGTCAACGCAACAACGTTATTAACCCGTTTGCCACTTAATTTGGCCGCACAACTCGCCTTTACTAACGAGCATTCAGCACCAGAATCGTAAACAAAACAATACAGCTCACCTTTATGTTATAACGTGTCTGAGGGTAGTTGTACGACGTCCACTCGCCGTTCACGACTTCCAGCACGTTGTCCACCATCCGCTTGGCTTGGCTGCCACTGCTCGTGCACCCGGCTGCGATATGTCCTGGGTTCCCTCACTTGCAGCACACGAAAGGCTTCGCTCAGATTCTTAAAGTCGCTCCATGTCGTTATTTGGTATGCTATTTGCAATAGTCACGTTGATGCTGCTCCTTTGTACGTCTTATTGATGGTCACAACAAGTGGAAAGGTGGTCAACTAGCAGTGAATTTTCGGCAAAACACAAATCAGCTGTTGTGCACTGTTACGTTTGCACACGCCCAAAGACTACAATAGTATACTGTCTCACACGCCTTATACTGCGTGTTCTAAACACGGGAACGGGATACGTCAAACTCGAACGCCGGTTAGTCTTTTTTTTTTATCAAACATGGCGGTAGGCGCAACAGGCGCGTCACTTGGCAAAGGTATTTCTACATACAGCCTATGCCCAAAACAGCATGTACTATGCTTGCGCATCCGTATCTCCTTTGTCTAGGTCGAACTTGGACAGATCCACACGATTATTAAGCGTTCGCATGTTTGCACTTTGTTTTTCAAATGTCAACGGTCACTTTCACTGCGTTCTCATTTTGTGCATAAACCAACACGAATCCCACTTCTGATGTAGGAGAAGGTATGACTGTCTCTCCTTAACATCAGGCATAATTTAATTACTGTGGGCGTACTATGGGTAGTGTTGGTTTTTACACAATAGAAACACGGTTTACAGTTCAAATCAAATTATAATTTACGAACCAGTTAGACACACTAGCGAATCACATACACACACACAACTCAACGATACGGAACGCGCGACAGTTTCTATCCACATGTTGTTCGTACGATGTCCAATGTTTCTATCCTCTCGAAAGCTCTGCTTACACCGCTTTTTGTAGATCTTACTCCCGTCCCCGCACGAACTCCGGTTAGACTCTGTCTAGCGCCACGAGATGGCGCTAACGTTCCGAATAGTCAAACGAATGACTCCGACATATCTATTTTATTATTTATTTATTACTGTGATTGCCCGTGACATCACAGCGGGCCCTATCAGAATACCAGCGCTGTGACATTTATTTTTTAAATGTCAAAGCATCATGCTGAGGTAGGAGCCTTTTGGCCTCGTATAGGACTTTCTGTTTAATTTTTTTCCTTTTGTTACTTTTTTATATACAATTTGTTTTATTTTTATTTTTAACTGTGTTTAGTTTAGTTTATGATCCTGTACGAGTCGCAATAAATACTTTTCTTTCTTTTCTTTCTTTCAATTACGTAACACACTATCAATCACAATCTGAATCACTTTGAAGTATTTGCTAATCCATTGCTTTATATGATCGAAAAATTTGTCAGCTCAACAACGTAAATAACACGGTGCGATTGTGGAATTCACTACCGCCTGACATTAGGGACTGCCAAACTGATGCAGTTTTTAAAAGAAGAGTGAAAGAACACTATCTGTCCACTTCATCATAGTTGTTTATGTAGGTATTTATTATTTTGAGTATGATATAATTATTATCATTCTAGTAATATTTATTTTAGAAGTATTTATGTATGTTAGTATATTCTCGTAATATTTGTTTAGCTTTTAAGTGAATTGTTTTTGATTCTATGTATTATGTTTTGTTTCCTTTGCTCTATCACACGCTGTCTACATCTCTGTATCTATTGTCCTATCTCAGGTATGCTGGAAGAGATTTCTTATGAAATAAGCATCACCTCTGTATCTATTTTTTCTGTTTTGTTTTTCATTGTCTGTTTATATATGTGTAAAATAAAAGTAGTAAAATGAAGTATGGTAAAATAAAAATAAATAAAGCAATAAATGTTGTTGAACCCTCAAAATGTAAGCCATTCCTACTGTTGTTATGTTACGCAATTACCCCAGTGATGATCAGCGTTCGGGAATACAGGCCGCATTCATTTCCATTTTACAAAAAAACATTCCATTCATTGTCGAACCACATAGTGCAAAACATTCAAGCAAAAATTCCCAATATGAGGACACAGGACATTCACAATTAGTCCAGAGCACGTTGTCGACTGACTTTATCAGATGTATTGCTTTCAAATATATGCCGTGAATAAATTAAAAGTCACAGCGTTCACGATAATCAAATAAATTGGAGCAAGTTTTAAAACCACGAGAATTGTTATGTTATTTATTGTGGATTTTATGTTGTTATTTATTGTGGATGTAAGTGTACTCTTTGTGAGGATTATCTAGTTTTTTAGAAAAGTATCGTTGAAAGTTCTAATTTTTAACTAATATACATAATGCCAAGACGCCATATTTTAATTTGTTAATATTTTTCGTTAGGCTAGGATATTATTATATTTTGTTAGTTTATTTAGTAATAGAAGTTTGTTCATTTTATAAATAAAGAATTCTTTGATTCTTCCTTTTCTTTGATTCTTTTTTTTTTCTACGTAGTACAGTTAAACCAGAAAAGGTGTGCGCTTCGCTAATCTTCGAGTAACACAGGCATATCTGCTAGCTTTGTACTATCGCGCTTCATAGTAGTAGTAGTGACTCAACAGCGTTGAAAAAGTTTTTTGGAATTGCATAGAGTAGTTAACCCTTAATTTGATAATCATGGTAATGTCGCAGCTAACTGGTTAAATAAGCCGTTGAGTCAACCGCCTGGCCTTTGGAAGTAGTGCTCGCCTCGCTTCGCTCTCTCGGATCGCTCGCGGTAAGCAGTTCTAACCTAACCCATTTGGTCGGGGTGCCCTGGCTTAGTTACTGCGACCAATTCGGCTCGCGCGTGATTAGTTACAGTTGCAACCTAAACTATTTATTTATTTATATATACTTTATTGTACACCACAAAAATACATAGCATAAAAAAATACATGACACACTACAAAATATACAATCTCTTCCAGGCAACCTTAGAATGGACAGTGATTTTCCTTGACATAAAATGGGACTGTCGTTGGTGCAAACATTATTTATACAATAAACTAAAATAGATACACAAATATATACATATCCAAAATTATAGATACATAAATACATACATACTATATATACAAGCAACGAAAAATAAAAGAAGACTGAGATGAACTATAATTTATTGAATGTCATGCCGTTTAGTTAAAAGGCTAGGCGGTTAACTAAACGGCTAATTAAACCAGTTGGCTGCGACAGTAATACAAAACAGGCAAGTACTTCCATGGTTAGTCCATATTAGATTATCACGCGTATTTCCGAAGATAGACGATGATTGTCGAAGCGCATAATTTGTCTGGAAAATCTGAAAGTTAGAATCGTACCTATAACCCAATTGAGCAGCATTGCGTCAGCCTACATTTATACTACAGAATAATTAGCAACAGGTATAAATTTCTGTCAACCTTTAGGTAATATAATTTTAGTCTAGAAAACAGATGAGCCTAGCATTGTTCTACAAAGTTGACCTTTTACCTTGTGAATTTCTTTTCCCACGCGTCACCCGAAAGCTTTGATTTATTCGTTTCTCGTAAAAGTATAAACGGCTTTATTACAATCCAAGCTGACAGTTATTGTTGTTGTTGTTTGTTGTTATTTTAATTTGAAAAGGGTGTCTTAGGTTTTTTGCAGAAGAAAATATTAAAGTAGATAAATATAAATAGATTAAAGAAAATAGTAAAGATACCCACGACAAATAAAAGAAATAACTAGTTATCACTACTTATTGTTTTTCTTTTGAGGGGCTTGTGGGTAAGTAATAACAGCCGCACGGGTCGATCGATCAGGTTAAGCTACGCTTGCCGCGGTTGGTCTATGGATGGGTAACCATCTTTACTAATCGAGACCCCTCAATGCCTCGGAAAGCACGTAAGCCGTTGGTCCAAATAAAGCTGGCATTCGTAGATCTTTGACAGTCGTTACGGGCAGTCAGAAGTCCAAAAGTCTGACAACCAGAAGAAGGTTACCCATCAGGTCTACAGACCTGGTAATGCATAGTAGGTATGCATACTGGTATTCAACTGCATCCAGTTAGACTGGAAGACGACCCCAACCTAGGTAGGAAACGGCTAGGCAGATGATGAGCCTCTCTTTATTGACAAGTAAACAGTTTAATGGGACAAAGTCCAAAAGAGATAAACGTACCTACTTAAGGTGATTGTACCAAACCCGAGCCCAGTCGTTTAATTCTTTTGCCGCGTGTACATTTGTATCAACCTCCCGTCTGTCATCGGGTCCCGACATCAGATGAATAATGATGGCCAAATAGGCCTAGCGTCGACTCGTGTAATGTGACTAAAACGCACGGTTCACGCTCGAACGGACTGGGTTACATTAGCAGGCTTTCAGCCTAGCCAGGGTAAGTACGGTCAGACATTAGAATTGTAAATAGGACAACCTTTAAATAGGTACAGGTTGTATAGTAAGGTTGTGCGTGGTTGAATTTTGACAAGACGACGAGTTTACCTGCGAGGTAACTGCGTCACAGAAAACAGTAGCAATGGCTTTCATTTTGGCAGTTCAACAACATTCATTGCGTTGCTGAGCAGACAAAGGACAATTAATTTCGTACCCAAAAATTAAAGTGCCGACCAGAAAACAAACGAACTGTTTTCTTATGGGAAATAACACCCTGAGTATTTTTTACTCTTCCAATGAAAGTCTACAATTAACCCCTATTGTCTATGGCTGGTATTTGAGATTGAAAATGCCAAAAATCATATTTTTTTAACGAGTCTTTTTAGCATAAAATTTAAAGAATACCAACTTTTAATTGAATATAACATTCCGAACAACTATTACAACATAGATCTACAACTAACCCCCTGGCTGCTATTTAGGTTTGAAAGTACCAAAAATCATATATTTGCCAACAATATTTTGGTCATTGGTTTAAAGACACAAACAAATAAGGGCCAATAAAGTGTGATCACCTATTACTGACAGACGTGTGTCAAGGAGGGGGGCGTCATAAGCTTGTGACGTCACAAAACTGTAAGCTTCAACTTTATAAAAAAAACTTTAAAATATTATCAACTCTAGCATTACTCAAAGGATTAATTATTTAAAGTTGCAAAATGTGACGTCACACCAGCGCTGCAGGGTCGGGAAAATATAATCCAAATATCATGAAATTTGTGTGCCATAATTTTTAGATGACCCTTTATCAAAAATTGGGTAGGATCAGCTTCAGACCCAGGAAGTGTCTTATTTTTAATTTTCCTAATAAAAATAATAAGTCGTACCTAGGTGTGGGTACCTAGATGTATGTTTGCACCCAGGCACTACTCTAAATTTACATTGAAACAAATGAATGGAAGGAAATGCACTTATCGCGGAACCAACACGTCTTTAGACGAATGCAAGAAATAAAAAACGCAATAAAAACAAAAAACTCTAGACTTTCTTAAAAAAGAACCTGCTTTCACACTACCCACATAATTTAAAAAAAAAATACAAAGAAATAAAGTCAAAAAATATTCCAGACGTTTTTTTTTTTTGTGAAATTTCCAGACATACTTTCATATACGGAGCACTTCCGTGCTAAAATATACGGTTAAGTATTATGCAAAACGCATATAACGCAAGAGTGCCAAGTAGTGTTCCACTGGAAGTACACTTGGTGAGAAAACGCTACAGTATTTCGTTTAAAATTGTGATTTAAAATTTTCATATCGCTGACAGCGTTTTATACATTCGTGGGTTATGAAATTGTGCATTTGTTGGGGTATTCTGTAGAAGTGAAATGACAGTGTACGGTTTCTATATTGTGTTTTATGTAAGCGAAACTAAAATTATGATTTTGTGCAACTATATAGAGCTGTCATCTTTGACAGTCGTTACGGGTCGTCAGAAGCCCGAAAGTCTGACATCAATCTTACCAAGGGGTATTGTATTACCCAGTAACTGGGTTGTGAAGGTCAGATAGGCAACCATTCCATGTAAAATATTGGTATTCATCTGCATCGGTTTGACTGGAAGCTGACCCCAACATAATTGGAAAAAGGCAGGCAGATGATGACTCTGATAAAGATTTTACAAATTAGGCATTAATTGCCTTTTGGACGAAGCCCAAGTTTGGCAATGATAGACTTTAATACTGACTAAATAGCATTTGCCCGCGAGGGTATCGGAAAATATCCCACCGAAATATACTACCGGTATTATAAGTACCCTTATCCAGGAATAAACTATACGTTCAGCCCTTTTTGCGCCAATCCAGAACAAACATACAGATAAAGGAACAAAAATTCTAATAACTATATTTTCGGCATCAGAGTTGAAGCAATTACTATTTCGAAAATATTTAATGTACAGTTGACTGCGTTACTATTTTATTATATGTATGTATAGATTGGATTATCATTAGTTTGGGATATTATTCTACATAAGCCTTTGGGTTGAGGTTCGGGTTACGTAATCCAAACCTCAAAACTATATACTATGGCCGGCTCATTGCCACTTAGGCTTGCTTATTCTGTGATCTATGTCGACAACTTTGGTTCTCTGCCTTTTCACCTCGTTCTGGATTCTATCCCTCACAAAGACTTCAAGCATAGCTCGTTCCATAGCTCGCAGCATAACCAGCCTATAATGCACCCAGTGCTGGAACACAGACCTCCTCTCAGTGAGAGGGAATGGTGGTTTCCTGGCAATGTTTTGCTTTACCACTGACTGTAATATCCTGAATGGATAATGTGCGAGAAACGAACTTTTTGGTTTAAAACTTGCTCATTGATGTACGTTAGTTCAGCTCTAAATAAAGCACATGCTAGTTTCCTCACGATGTCTGAGAGCAGTGGTGATGTAATTAAATACACAAAGTAGAGTGTCTGTTTGGGTTCGAACCCAGGCAAGTACTTTACTTTGTGTTACACACGACCTAAAACTCGTAAGTCAGGGCCGATACCACTGAATTAACCACTGCTCTCATAGCTCGTTAAATGATCTTGAATTTACGGACCAGCCGTACCGTGAGTCCACGTTTCAGCTCCGCAAGTCATAAAAATCGTATCTTCCTTAACACTTCTGCATATGGCTGTACGTTTACACTGCATATGGACTAAAGTTTCAAGTAAGTACAACATTGTCGCAAGTTTCCTTACGAGCTTGCTCTAACAGCTGAAAAATGTAATCTTGTTGCTAGTAACACACTTTTATTATGAAATAGCTGACACAATTCTGCTTTGCACTCGATTAGCGATAATTGGCGTTAATAGCACAAGTGGTTATAGTTATATGTTACTGCTTGTGTGTTCACAACACAAATTCTATTATAAGTCTAAACGCGAAGACTTGTAATTGGTTTTCTGTTGACTATTGTTTCCGTTTTTAGCTGCAAGTCTTCTATGCTGTAATAAATAAATAAATATTGTTGGTGATTTGAGTTTTATGAGAATAATAGTGATTGTGGTCACAGGAATTCTCTGGATACGACAAGCACAGAACCGGTTAAGTGGCGATGTTGGATGGAGTCCTATTTCCAACCGTGGTCGACTTCCGGCTGAAATTATGAATAGCGATCGTTCGTTGTTTGGTACTTTAATGGTCTTTAGGCCAATCTCATATACTTGCAAGGATTGATCTGCAATGTTAGGGCGAATTCGACTAAGGTTTTATGCCTAGTGTAAGTCTTATCCTGCGAATTAATTTTAATTTAGTGACAGATTTGAATGAAAAATTTCGAAAATCGTTCATATGCAGTTGTATCATTTAATTTATTTTTTGCGATTACAAACTAACATTTGCAATTGGAGTATTGACCGTACCGTATATCAATGTATGGAAGAACATTTTTTCAATTAAAAACTTAAGTTTGGTTTTAGTATAAATTCATCTCAACTACGGAATCCTTCATTGTGCGTGGTCCGATACGCACTTGGCCGGTTTTTTCATGCAAGAACTGTCTGACGATAATTTAATTCCACGTATAAGATATTTGAGTTGGGTAAAATCGCATCCCTCACAAACATCCCTTGCTCATAAACTAGTGTTTGTAAGATTTATTATCATTATTGTCGACATCTAACACGAAGACATGTAGCGGTATCTACAACGCCACATGCGAACAACGCGTCATACTGACGTCACGCAATTCCTGCATCTCGCAAGCAGAGTTTACCGCGCAATTAGCATACATACAAACTTCCCGACATTAGTCGTTGGGCAATTGCCCGCCAAACACAACAGCCGTCTGGTCAGAGGATCCTCCCTTTTCTATAGAGGATGAGTGAACTTAACACCCTGTTCCTCATACCTCTAAACTGGTGACCCCGAACATGAACGTCAGCGCAGCCTTCATGCAAATACTTCAGCGTGACGTCATCATCATCACCCCTGCAAGCTTTAGCAGCGAGTCACACAGCCAGCCAGCATCCACGGCTTCAACGAGTATCCTGACCACCAGCATACAGCGTCCGGGCATACCTGGTCATCACTCTCAAAGACATGTTGCGCCGATCCCAAGTAAATTGAGATAAGGGTTAGAGAATGATGATGATGATGATGGCATCCAAACGTTGCACTTAAATCTACTCATCATCATCTAGCTCTTTCTGTACCATGTTGGGGTCGGACAGTCTAACTGGATTCAGCTGAATACCAGTATTTTACATGGAGCGACTGCTTTTCTGACACAACCCAGTTACTGGGTAATATGGTACCCCTTGATAAGACTGGTTGTCAGACTTTCGGGCTTCTGACTACCCGTAACGATTGTCAAAGATCCACGAATGACAGCCGGGACCAACGAGTGACCGAGAGATCTCGGTATGTAAACCTACTATTTAAACTTTCTTTAACTTATATCTGTAACTAGCTGTTGCCCACGACTTCTTCTGCAAACCAGGATGAAAAGTAGTCTGTGTCCTTCTCCAGGTCATGGTGTACCCATGTGCCAAATTTAATTTAAATCCGTTTTGCCGTTTAGCGTGAAAGCGTAACAAACAAACTCAGTATAGCATTTATAATATTACTAGCAGCGCGCCGCGGTTTCAACCGCATAAGTTTCGATCCCGTGGGAATATTGTAATAAAAAGTATTCTATGTGTTAATCCTGGTTATAAACTATCTGTGTGCCAAGTTTCATCTAAATCCGTTCAGTAGTTTTTGCGTGAAAGAGTACCAAACATCCATCCATCCATCCTCACAAACTTTCGCGTTACACAGGACAGTTAGAATAAATTATATTTTATGAACCGAATGTGTTACGTGAAACTCCGGTTCTACAGTTAATTTTGGGTACGGAGTGTTTATGGTAAGATGTATGTCTATATACCTACCTATAAAAGTGGGCAGGGACTTCGACGCGCAACCTGTTACCAAGGATTCAGTACATGATTCTGAACCTTTTTTGTTTTGGTTGGGAAATCATCAAATACCCTCTCCCGCTCTAGGCTGAGTGGAAGGGCGTGTCAGACTTCTACTGACTAAAACCCAACCGTGTTGGTTCAGTTGCCTATGCCAGGGGGCACGATATCTCTTTCGAACAACCCGCGGCCCTGGCGGCATCGGCCCTAGCGGACACCTCAGTTCGTGCTGACATCTCTTTGAGGCGCGTGTGGAACACAACGCGCCGTCGACCCGGGCCTGGTCCATGATTCTGAACCTTAATAGACAT
The DNA here is from genome assembly GCA_951799955.1 of Apamea anceps. Taxonomy (NCBI): domain Eukaryota; kingdom Metazoa; phylum Arthropoda; class Insecta; order Lepidoptera; family Noctuidae; genus Apamea; species Apamea anceps. The sequence goes on along the minus strand of OX637522.1, from coordinate 7,046,881 downwards.
CATTCAAGTGTCGAACAATTTATACCAAAAATTGAGTGCTATAAAAAAAAAATTGCAGCCAGGGGCTGTTGACGATAGGTTCATCCGAAGTCACAGCATTTTTGCTGAGCAACAACCTGTTCTTGCACAGATGCGACCCACGGCTTAATTGTTGTTTGTTTGGTTGCAAAAGTAGTTATACTACTTATTTCGCCACTCTGCAATTGGCATTTTTGTTTTTGTTATGATTGTTATTATTTTGTGGTCATCTGCCAATATCTGTATTGTCAGGTCTCTGGCCCTGACATCAAGCAATAGACAAAAGGGTCAACATTTTTATGCGTGAGTATGAGTATTTTGACTATGTGTACCTTATGTCTTTTATTATTATTATTTATTTGTATTTGTGCGTTTTATTTGTGCAGAATAAAATATTTTTCTTTCTTTCTTTCTTTTATCATCCACGATCTTGTAAAAACGAACGTCTTGCATAATTTCATTTAAAAAAATATCGGAACAATACCAACTGTAACCAACATTAATACAATCTAAAAATACCATAAGGTACCACCATCTACCATCCATCAGCCAGGTGGTTCTTACCATTGAATAATTGACGTGCTGGTCGAAGACAGTCGATCGATGCTCTGAATAAATTGCTAGCGTTGTTGATTCGGACTCGCTAAGTGTACAAGTGGGCTATATGACCTGGGTTCAGCTGGGTTCACTTCGTAGTCACGTGGTATTATTTTGGCGGTATTCATAATTATATTTTGTCGGTTTTGATGATTTTGAAATGTAGTGTGCAAGCATCTTGTTATAATCATAAAACCAATTAAAACAGCTAGGTATTTTTGTCACTTTGTTACTAGTCTCAAATGTCAGAGATTACTGAAAATCGTTCTTCAATAAATACAAATCCCTGACCATCGCTTAGAGGCAGGAAATCAATTTATTTACATTAAATAAATGGAAAAACTTTAAATGTACGCGAGTTGTCTCAGGTACATTTAAAGTTTTTTAATCTCGCTAAAATCTAGGAATTTCTGATTTTTAAGAGAATAAGTCTGAAACGCAGTGGGGCTCCGGGGACATTGATTACCGGGAAATGTGTAGTACTAGCATAAGTGGGTAGCGATTTTGCATTTTTTAAACTTCATATGCGGGAATTTAGCATTTATTTTTAGTTTTCTTGGTGCATTTTTATGCTCCCATAGTTTTAAGATATGTATTTGAGACAACGTTGCGAGAGAGATTGACTGACGTGATAGGATAGGATAGCTTGCCTTGCCTAATAATATAGTAAATATAATTATCTATATATTTTATTTAGGAAAACTTTTTTACCGCACAGGAGTTTACCACACAACTAACATACAACGTCCCGACATGAATCATCGGGCAGTTGCCCATCAGACTCAACACCCGTCTGGTTGAAGGATCCTCCCTTTTATATGGAGGTTGATTGAACTTTACACCCTGTTCCTTATACTCGTCTAGTCTACTGTTTTTTTTACCAGAAAAATGATTCACAACAATATCACAAACGTTTCATCTTTTATTTTAAGACCAACTGAAAAAGCTGAGCGTGGAACAGAATTTTCCCGTTGAAGTATTTGGCGTTCCTCATGACAGTTACCCATGTAAATGGAAATAGATTATAATGTATGTAATGTACTGAAATGAACGATTTGGTTTTGGAGAAAGTGACAGTATGTTGGTTACACCTAGTAAGTCCACACCAAAATCTACAAGCAAGTCACACAGTCATTCAGTTTCTTACATAGATATAACATTTCTATGGTTCCTTCAAACAAAAACCCACCCTTACGACTCACCCTCACTCTCACACTCACATATACACCCTCTCACACACACACACACACTAAATTATTATTTTATTTTGCTCAATTTATGTAACAGTGGTGGCCCAGTGACAACGGCCGCGACTTACGAGTTGTATGTCGTAGGTTCGAACCTAGACAGTCGCATTCCTGCTCTTTAGACTGTGAAGAAAAACATCGTGAAGAAATCGGCATGTTCGAGAACCAAAAATTTGAAGATATGTGACATCTACCAACCCGCACTGCTCCCGCATGGTGGATAACGGCCCACTCCCTCTTACCAGTAGGAGACCTGTGCCCAGCAGTGGGTTCAGAATCATGTACTGAATCCATGGTAACAAGTTTCGTGCCGATATCCCTGCCATCCTGTATATTATCATGAGGAATTGCAAAAAATACTGAAAGGTTTTCCCCTCTAAAAACATTTAAAACAGAGTTAACCAAAACCCCTTAATCCATTTAACAACTCAAACCTACCTACCTCATCAAGATAATCTGCATTAATGCAACTACAAACGATTGAAGCACCTCTTACCTAAGTCCTACCACACCCTGTATACAATGTCGCGTGCAGCGTGCAAGCCTCCGCAACCGGAAATGACAAGCCACATCCGCCGGAAGTGGCGCGCTGCGTCCGACTGACACTGCAACTGAATATGTCAATAGCGGCGGGACAGTCAAATGTTCCTGTGTATAATTGAAGTGCGTTCATTAATAATATCGGGGATTTCTAGCAGGGTAGGGTAGTAGAGGGTTTAAAAGATATGAATATTTTGTTGTGGTTTGTGTTTCTTCATTGTTACAAAATATTGCACCGCAACTATATGCCTGGAGCGTGACCAAAGATTTCTTTCAAAAAAATTAAGCAGTTTAAAAAGGCTGCTCTAAGTCATTGCTTTAAAAATATATGACAGAATCCTTATAAACTATAGAAAAAAAATATTGGTGTGAATTTTTTAATTGAAAAATTTGAAATTACTAACATAAAAAAAATAATGTTACTGCTCATTTAAACGTGCAATAGCATACTATTGCATAACTAACGTGCAATATATACTACATACATAATAGCATACTATTATGTATGTAGTATGAATATAATCGACTGTATCCTTTCGTCGATACACCTACAATAACAATAAAAACACTGTCGTTTGGCGGTGACATTTTCCCTTAGTTTCTTTGCTAAATTAGTTTAGGGTGGGGGCTCAGTATCAGCGGACTTTGATAGAGATTTTATCAGCTAATTTTATAGGGCAGTTAATTGTCTTATATAAAGGGTAACATCAAGTAACCCTAAGTGATGTGTACCGCTTAGGCGATGAGCGATTTTATTCAGAAATGGGGGACGATGATCCAATTTATAGGATCCCATTCCAAGGATATGACCAATTATTTACTGTAGTTTAATCTGATTTCCAATATAGTCACACCAAATATTGTTGTCTTAAAAATAATCTGTAGTACTTATCTACTTTCTGAGGTCGTCGGGCCATCTATCTTGGGAGCGTCCCACACTATGCTTGCCGATACGCGGTCTGCACTCCAGGAGTAGTCTTCTCCACCGGCCATCGGTCCTTCCACAAACTGCCATGCACTTCAGAGGTGGCTGGGACAGACTGGATGCAAAAGGCGGAGAACAAGATGTTGCGGTATAGCCTGAGGCTGAGTTGATTGACTTAACTACTTATTATCATACATACAACTACTACTAAGTATTTAAAGGAAGCTGACCGAAAAAAAATATGGATTTACGGATCATATTTTAACCCACTCATTTTCCTTAACTTCCTTCATTCACGGAATTCACTCAAATCCTTCTCTCGTGCACAAAAGAAACCGTCTTCCATACAAAGCCAGTATCTCAAGCACTCATGATTATCTTTTTGTCATAGTCACACACACACACACACCCACATACATTTAACCCCGTCCCCGCTGGTCTTGGGGCACAATAAAAACTGTCATATCCAGGCGCTTGTTGCTACTAGCCGGGAGATATGACTGTAGTGTGAGTGATAAGATGTAGCGGAGCGATTCTTTAAATACTAAAAATAGAGTTATTCACTCAATCAGACAAAAATAAAACAAAAACTATTAATCAAAAGACTTATCTACATCGATCATTCTTGTCATATGTATATTGAAATAGTACAATAATCCACGTTACAATGTATATTATTTTTAGTGTAATAAACACAAAAGTTTGTATTTCTCAAGCTTAAGTTAATTGCTATGGTTTGTTTACTGTTTATATTTTAAGCATTTAAATAATACATTAAAAGACGTGGCAGCAATTAAGATTAATGTGTTGAAAAATACTGAACGAGACACAATATAAATTTTATTATAATTACGCTTTGGGCCTTTAGTGTTCTGAATAGTGCAAGCAATTATAATGCCGCCTCGGCCTCCATCTACAAAAACCAGTCCCTAAATAGTGTTTAATTTATCCATCAGCATATTTCAGCGAATATTACCTAATTAAATTCATGAAGAAACACAAAAGTGCGAAAGTTATCGAGAAAAACGAATAAAATGAAAAACAATGTCAGCATGCATGAAGATTAACCATGGAGTGGTTTTTAAATAGAAAACTGTATGTTTTTATACGTATTACATTTTACTGCAGTAACAAAACCGCTTGGCTAGCCCGCTCGCGCTTATTCATTGGACCATACAAGTACCTAAGGAGTGTCCCGCAAAGGCACTCGCACAAAAGAAAGCCTTTCGTTGCCGATCGCATGCAAAATACACGTACTTAAATATTAATCCTAAATTATTTTACAGACCTAATACATATACAGCATGTTTCATAAAGGTGTGGTCATATTTAAGGGTGTGGTACAGACCATCAAACTGAACAACTTTCTCCATGGGATCAACATCATAATCGCGAAAAACTTATCAACTGTCCCATATAAAAGTTTTTCGCCATTACGATGTTGGTCTTATGAAGAAAGTTGTTCAGTTTGATGATCATAGGGTGATTGCGTAACACACTATCAGTAACAATGGGTTCCATTTTGACAGTTCAACCACATTCATTGCGTTATTTACGTTGTGAAGTAGACACATTTTTCGAACATATGAAGCGATGGATTACCAATATCCTTCAAAATTCTTCTTTGAGTTTGATAGTGTTTCGCAATTAGGGTGCTTGCTGGTTTATACATACGCACGCACGTATTTTATACATACAAAATTAAAATAATTAATATTCTAGCCGTGGGACCTTTTCTCGTTTTAGTATTTAACAACATTAAACTTAATTTTTGATTATTTGGTAACAACGGGCTTCTGACTACCCGTAACGACGGAATGACAGCCAGGACCCGTACTTTCCGAGGCACGGAAAGGTCTCGGTATGTCAAGATGGTCACCCATCCACAGACCAACCGCGGCAAGCGTAGCTTAACCTGATCGATCGACCTGTGCGGCTGTAATTACTTAGCCACAAGCCCCACCACATCTATAGATACATAATACAAAAACTCTTTCCAAAGAACATCACCAATAAGGTAATATACCTACATATGTCCTCCTAGGGGGTCCCCTCCCGGCGTTTCCACTCAAATCTGCCTTGTAAATACCTTTTGTTAGTCGCCTTTCATTCATCCTCTCAACATAGCATATCATCTGTACTTGAATTAAGAATTTGAGATAATTTTCTAGTTATGGAACAACAAACTGAAGGTCATACTTAACAGAGTTCAAATTCCATTGCAACCAAAAACTTATTACAAATGGTCACACAAAAATCAACTTAGAATACATTTCACTAAAGTAGATAACTGATTAAGTGGCAATGGAATGTAAATTATCTGAAGGCCATTTCTTGTAATTTAAAACGTTCAAAATCTAGGCGCAGTCTCATCTCAGCGACAAAAAAATTTGAAAAACTTGTCAAAAATGTTGGGAAATTAGAGAGGTATTTTTGACAGATTAAGAATTAGATCAGACTGCGAACGTTCTTAAAATTACGAGAATTGGAAATATATAAATAAGAAATAAATAATATAGAAATGAAATAAGAAATATAAATTTCTTATTTAATTTTAATTAATTCTAATAAGACATACATATTTTCTCTTCATTTTAATTTTTTGAACTTTAATTTCCAGTTCTTCTAATTCATGTGTTGAATTGGATTAGAAATTAATGTTTTAAGATTTATCCCCTGATCTTATGAACACTGCTATACACAACATTCATCACACACTTCAAGACCTTCAATTGTTCAATTCAGACATATCTATAAGTTCCGTTTGCCATCGAACAGAAACTATATCTCATACCGCAACAGTGCCTTGGAAATCCATCCTGCATATTGATCTATGCTCTAGGGAGGAAATAGGAGCAGTACACATCTTCCAAGCAGCATACTAGTGGCTCCCTCTGCGACGCAAACCACATTATGGAGGAAGTAGTGTCATACTTTGTTTGTGATTGTCAAGTTTGAATTTGCAATGGGACTTGGAATGAAATATGGCGGTCCTTTTAGTTTTTTTTTTGGAATATTTATATCAAAAGGTTGGACGTTCCAGTAAAGTATCTATAATCCTACTAATATTGTAAATGTGAAAGTTTCTCATCATCTGCCTAGCCTTTTCCCAACTATGTTGGGGTCAGCTTCCAGTCTAACCGGATGCTAAGTACGAGTATTTATTACTTATTACTATTTGGCCTCCACAACCCAGTTACTGGATGATACGAAACCCCTTGGTAAGACTGGTTGTCAGACTTTCGGGTTTCTGACGAGCCGTAACGACTGTCAAATATCCAGGACCAACGGCTCAACGTGCTTCCCGAGACACAGAGAGGTCTTGGTATGTAAAGATGGTCACCCGTCCACGGACCAACCGCGGCAAGCGTAGCCTAACCAGATTGATCGACCCGTGCGGCTGTTATTACTTAGCCACAAGCCCCTCTAAAAGTGAAAGTTTATATGACTGTTAATCAATCACGCAAAAATAGCTGGCACATTGAGGTGTTCATTTATAAAAGGTGACGTTCAAACGTAACAAATCTATGGTTAAACAGTCGCTAATCACTAGTGAACCTTAAGCAACGTTTATGAATAAAGGGGATACAGTTTAGGACCTGAATTAACACATAGGATTAATTTATTCGGTAATGAAGTCCTCGCAGGCAAATTCGCTAGTGATAAATAATTTATTACAGCTTTTAACCATGGGAAAGTTTACTAATGGAAAATTTATGTAAATAGTAATAAATACACTTATATACGTAACATCACGCCCATATTCTTAGAAGGGTTAGGCAGACCTATAGTACCTACACCCAATTGTAGTAATATGGTTCAATGAAATCTCCAAACGGCTGGTTGACACTTCCCGTGACCCAAGGGCTGGTTTTTACCATACAGCCAAGGGATTATTGCATAAATCTGGCAATGCCGCCAGTTTCTTGGGTACCTACATTACCAGTCGACAGCGATGCGGAGGAATTTTTCGACGCCATATTTTAGTTTGTTAATAGTTTTAGTTAGGTTAGGATATTATATTTTAATTTTAATAGTTTGTTAATTTACTTAGGACTGATTTTACCAACGCCAGATAATTTTATCCGAGGAATAATTTTGAGTTTTTGACAGTTCTTCCATACAAAATCTGTCAGACTTCAATTTTATTCCACGAATAAAAATTAACGGTCGATTGAAAAATCAGACCTTAGTATTATTTTTAATCTTATATTTTAAACTGTTTCTTCATTTTTTTTTTTACATTATTCTCACAATTTAGAAGCAATAAGAATAATGTACCCAGGATTTTGTAATAATATCTTGATTTAAAAGAGTGTCCTTGGAGTTTCTTGCTCGTTCTTCTCCATGGAGATCTAAGTTTTGGAATGGGCAACTAGCTTCAACTTTCTGACCGACTATTTAATTTTGACAATTCAAAAGTGCTTGTAAATGGTTAAATTGAAATAAATGCTTTTAAGTTTAAGTTTGAAGTTCGTCCAATTAGTATTAATAAATACTCGTAATTATCTCGAAATGATAAATATTTTTCAGTTAAAAAAATACATAGGTATGCATATACTCAAAATACATATACTTTTTTTGCCGCTATTTTGTTTTGGCGGCACATATGACAGTTGTTTCATGAAAATTATTTTGTATAGATACGGCAAAGGATAATGCCAAGATATGGCCCACGTCAAACACATTTTGAAAGATAATCAAAAAATATAAGTATTTTAAATAGGAAATTTACGTTTAAGTTCTATGTCTAACTATGACGCCGTGATTTTAGCAAATAAATAAGTAACTAATAGATCAATGCGAGTTTCACTGTCAGACGAAGTTTAGGGTTGCCATTAAATGGTCAATTTATTTCGATTCATAATATTTAATAAATCTATTTGATTACGGATTACTTGTTAATAATATAAAATATGGTATAAAAATAAAATATAATTACTTATAAACTAAAAACCAACAGCGAAAAAGAAAAGCAAGTTGTCGGCTACTATTTATTAAAACTTGAGCATTTATGCTCTTGACTCGGGAAGCGCTTTTGCTAAATACTCGTACATTAGTCGGATTTCAGTTTTTTCGATTACCATAGAAATGATTTTATGTATTTCTACTGTAAGCGAAAAGTTTTTTTGATGTCACGGTCATTTTAGTTTTTTTGAACGAAACCTACTCGACCTTAAGAGAAAACAAATAAGTTCATAAACACCTCAGCCCAGAGATCATAGTCCACACATACATAAACATAAAAAAGTAAAATCACTGAAATGAATTGATCAAGACCAACAATCGATGCAACTAATCGATTATATTTTAAAATATGGCAACATTATTCTTTGACAGATGATAGACTTGACAGTAAACTGTAATCTAAAACTGTACCGATTTTTATTGTATGAAATGGAACCCATAGCTGTTTAAACTTAGAAGGTGACTATTATTCATTCAAAAGGTTAAAATGAGTTAAAAAGTTATAAACTTACCATTCAAAAGTTATTTTAAGTGTACCTATATGGGGCACGCCACGATAGCGGCGGTAAGACCCCTCTTTGAGGAGTGGCTAGAGAGACGTCACGGCGCTCTCACCTACCGCCTGACGCAGGTCCTCTCCGGACACGGATGTCTCGGGAGGTTCCTGCACACAATCAGGCGGGAGGAGACGCCCGGTTGTCACCACTGTCAGGATCGCCCAGAGGACACGGTGGAGCATACGGTGGAGGTCTGCCCTGCTTGGGCAGAGCACCGCCGTGTCCTCGTAGAGGCGATCGGCAGCGGCGGCGACCTCTCGCGTCCGGCCCTGGTTCAAGCCATGGTCCGGGGCGAGAGGGAGTGGGAGGCAGTCACCTCCTTCTGCGAAGCAGTCATGCTAGCGAAGGAGGTGGCGGGGTGAGCGAGGGAACGCACCTCACGCCTCAGCCGCCGCGGGAGACGCTCCGGGCGTGGGGAGCCGCGTGACGACTCCCGGCCACCGTAGGCGCGGGCCTGCGGGCGGTGAGTAATGGGTAACTCACCGTCCGATCAGGACCAGGCCCGTGCCGGACGGCGTGTTGTGTTCCACGCGCGCCTCAAAGAGATGTCAGCATGAGAGACGGGGCCCCATAGGGCCGTAGCCTGCCAGGGTAGCGGGATTGTCCGAAAGGGTTACCGCTGCCCTGGAACATAAAGGGCTAAGGAAGGAACACGGGTGGGTTTTAGTCAGTAAGAGTCTGACACTCCCTCCTGCTCCACCCAGAGCGGGAGGAGTCATTTGATGATTTCCCATCCTCAAAAAAAAAAAAAAAAAAAGTGTACCTATATAATATGTCTGTGCTTATGGAAAAAATAAATGTTATAAAAAAATAAAAACTGTTTGGCGACTTATTTTCTTAACTGATAAGTACTAGAAGGTGTTCATAACAACTTAAACTATAATTGCATAAACTATTTATCAGTGTTCACTGTAGGCCACGGTTGTTCTAACATGTGGGCATTGTCCTTTGTTATGGAGCGTTTTACGACTAACCAACGTTTTTTAATTATTAAAACATCCTACTCAACCCAATCATGTATTGCGGAAATTCTAAAAAAATTGCGGCCAATTTTTGGTAGAAATCACTTAGGTACCTTCGTGGCTAACAATAACTCGGTTAGTGATTAAATTTGAGCAGCATGGCATTGTAACAGTTAAAGAAATTTTCTTACATCAAGCGAATCAGTTGGACATAGAAAACATGTGGTTCCACAAGATGGGGCCGCATGTCATACGGCACGAGCCACTATCGAGACATTGAAAAGAACGTTTCCTTGTCGATTCATTTCGAGAAACGGTGACATTGATTGGCCCCCTAGATCCCCGGATTTAACAGCTCCTGACTTTTTTTTGTGGGGGCTATCTAAAGGGACGCGTCTATGCTAACAGGCGAGTGAACCTTCAAGAATTAAAACAAGATATCTGAGACACAGTCACTGAAATAATGCAGATAATGTGTGAAAATGACATGAAAAACGTAGTGAAAAGGGTTCACATATGCCATGCTGCTAGAGGTGGACATTTGTCTGAGATTTTTTTCCATACTGAATTGCCGGCCCTAAATACTATATTTAAACAAAAATACTTAATATTTTTAACATTTCATAGAATAAAATTAAAAAAATGAAGTGTATACCTTTTATTTGCCCACCCCGTACCTACATTAAGTTATTTTCAAACAGCAAGCATTCAGAACAAGAAGCGGGAAGTTAATAAACCAAATTTCTTATAAAAATATCAGAAGACTGCGAAGATTCTAATGAAAGAATTTCAATTACGAATTTATTAAACGTATAATCTTCCTGTTCGTTTTCACAAAGTAAATAAGTACCAGGGATCGCTAAATCTCAGAGTCAATTTTCCTGCCACAAACAAAAAATTAAATTACTTACTTCAAATATCTCGTAATACTGAATCCTATAATAATTATTATTCGCAAAATGGCTAAGACTCATTTAAATGAGAAACAGAATTGTTTATAAAACGCGATAAAATTAAGTACCTCTTTGCCGAATTTTAATTTGGACAATCTCACAATCTTATAAGAAGATAAAAGAAGCTGAAAAGGCTCTTTCCTAATTAAACAGTCAAATTTAGAAAAAAAAGAAAAGAAATAAAGAAACATTGGCAACTTCTAAGTCATTTTGAGGAATTATCTGTACAATACTCATATAATAAAGGTGAAGTTTGTATGTTCTTTTTATTAACCGACTTCAGAAAAGGAGGAGGCTCTCAATTCTACTGTATTTTTTTATGTTTGTTACCTCAGAACTCCGTTATATATAAGCCGATTTGCAAAATTCTTTTTTTATTTGTAAGGATGTACTTTCAGATTGGTCCCATAGAAATTTCATCAAAAACGGTTCAGTAGTTTGGTTTTTAAACCAAAATTACTAGTAAAAATTACAACTTAAAAGTGAAAAATAAAAACTTTTCCAAAAAACAACAACCGACTTCCAAAAAAGACACAATAAAGTGAAAAATAACTTTAATTTCGGAAGTCGGTGGCAAACAACAAAAATGCGACTCAACGACACCGACTTCCGAAATTAAAGTTATTTTTCACTTTGTAGTGTATTTTTTGGAAGTCGGTTGTTTTTTTTTTTTGAAAAAAGTTTTTTGAACGCGCTATTCATTGAAACTACCTGATGGATTTGAAAAATTATTTTTGCATTTCATAGCCCAATCCTTAAGAAAGGATATAGACTATTTACCATCACGCTACGACTCTAAGGAGTCGAGCAAAAAGAAAAAATGTCAGAAAGATCGCTAAGTGAAAACGAAGTAATGGGACAGGTGGGCGATGCGATACAACATGGTGGGTCAGGAGCCGAGGGATGTTTATAAAACCGGCCAAGTGCGAGTCGGACTCGCCCAAGAAGGGTTCCGTTACGTTACGATTTATGACGTATTAAAAAAAACTACTCACTAGATCTCGTTCAAACCAATTTTCGGTGGAAGTTTATATGGTAATGTACATCATATATTTTTTTTAGTTTTATCATTCTCTTATGTTAGAAGTTACAGGGGGGGGGGACACACATTTTACCACTATGGAAGTGTCTCTCGCGCAAACTATTCAGTTTAGAAAAAAATGATATTAGAAACCTCAATATCATTTTTGAAGACCTATCCATAGATACCCCACACGTATGGGTTTGATGAAAAAAAAAAATTTTGAGTTTCAGTTCTAAGTATGGGGACCCCCAAAATTTATTGTTTTTTTTCTATTTTTGTGTGAAAATCTTAATGCGGTTCACAGAATACATCTACTTACCAAGTTTCAACAGTATAGCTCTTATAGTTTCGGAAAAAAGCGGCTGTGACATACGGACGGACAGACAGACAGACAGACAGACAGACATGACGAATCCATAAGGGTTCCGTTGCCATTTGGCTACGGAACCCTAAAAAAATGTGGTTGTTAAAAAGGACCTCTATAAAAAGGTGGACCGATGATCTGGTGAAGGCCGCAGGAATCCGCTGGATGCGGGAAGCACAGAATCGGTCGTAGAGGTGCTTGGGGTAGACCTTTGTCCAGCAGTAATAATAATAATAATAATAATAATATCCGTGGACATTTCACATAGCGCCATCTAGTCCCAAGCTAAGCAACCTAATGCTTGTGTTATGGTAACGATGGCTGATAAACTACTTATATACATTTTTTTTTTTGTAAATACATACATATTATAGATAGAAAAACACCCAGACTCGGAACAAATACATGTAGGTCATACAAATATTTGTTCCGTGCGGGAATCGAACCCGCGACACGCAGCGCAGCAGTCAATTGCTTAACCACTGCGCCAACCGTGTCGTCAGCAGTGGACGTCTTTTGGTTGAAATGATGACGATGTGACTGCAAAATTTTAGTATATTGTGTATCTTACGACTTCCACGCGAACGAAGTCGCGGGCATAAGCCAGTCTAACTGATATTTTGTGAAGAACTTATCAGGAATGAAAAGGGGAATGAAGGGGCGCAAAAGAAAAATGAAGGCTTTTGGCTCCTGAATTTCATTGAATTCACAATGAGTTATGAAATGGGGGACTGGTGTTAAAAATGTTTCTTTTTTAATTTGCTTACGCTGGTTTAAGAGTGCTGGCAACGCAATTAGTGAAGCTACCGGATTTTCCCGCGGAATTTATAAAAATCTTGGATGGATTTTGACATTATTAGATAAAAATGAGGACATTGTGAGGGAATACTTAATTATTTTGGTTTGTAAAATCTTGTGATGCAAGTTACATAAGCTGTTGATGTTTTTTTTCTGCCCCGTTGTTCTCGTGGTTGCAAGCGCGACTGCTGAGCGTGGGGTCTTAGGTTCGATTCCCGGGTCGGGCAAAGTGTTATTGGATTTTTCTATTGGGAATCTCTTACTAACAGTCCGAAGTTTGGAAGTTGGCGATGTAACACCCCCGTGCCTCGGAAAGTACGTTAAGCCGTTGGTCCTGCGCCTTATCTCCCTCCGGTCGTGTGGGATTGCCGTCCCATCGGCCTATGAGAGTGAGGGCAGAGAGAGTGCAACTGTGTCTACACACACATTTGTGCACTATAATATTTCCTACGCCAAAGGCTGGTCTCCGCTGAGATTGGTCACCATGCCTGAAATACGATCTGGAGGACTTTATTTAGTTGGTGTATTTTTGTAATGTTTGTTTGTAATGTTTTTGTGAGGTTTTTTCTCGAGATCTATGCAACGTAGGAATTTGAATTTTGGCATGATGTTGGCCTTCGATGACGCGCATATGAATTGGTAGTCAAAGACCAAAAATGTTTTTGCTTTGGACAGAGAGAGGTAGAAAAAGTAGGCTGGCCTTTTCCTAGCAATGGGATATTATGGCTAATAATAAAAGCCCAGCTGCATCCGGTTAGACTGGAAGCTGACCGCAACATAGTTGGGAAAAAGGTTAGGCAGATGATGATGTTTTCTTTTTAAATAATCCTTTTAATATGGTTTTTTCCTACATACATTCCTGTTACACTTTATAATTACTGCACTGCACTGCACCACCACTAAAAGAATTCACTTAAATTCGTAATTCCATTAAGAAATTAATTCATTAGAAATTCTAAGGGCACCCAACGTAGGTAAGTACCATATTTCAGACTAGAACTCATCACTTTTTATAGACCAATTTATAACTGGGCTAGGTTTTAGAAAGCTCATTTGAAAAAGTTTTAGTCGAAAATTTTCATGTAGATAACGTAGTTTTAATGATTATTTTATGTAAATTGCGAGATTGTCTAGACCGCATGAATCATGAACACCTACTTGCTGGTAACAGTAAAAGAAAGGAAGAAATATAGTTTAGTTTGCCACAGAAACACGTGCATACAAAAAGAAACTCGAGTAATCAGAAATATGAAACAAAATAGATCTTACGAGAACAAAACAGGAATAGTCGACAGCTGCACGTCATGACTGTGACAAGAAGGCTTGCACTCAGCATGATGCCGTGCCATGGGTGTCCCAAAGCACAACGCACAGCGGTAGAGGTACCTGTTAGATAGGTATAGTCAGGGAAATTAATTATATAGCATAACTACCAGCTTAAACTGTCCGTATATTTAAGTCCAAAGTTAAAGGTTTACTTAGTTTGGTGTACAGAATGCGAAGATAAGTCTATGTGATGAGTCTTTTTACACACTGTATGTTTTTACACACTGTATGTTTTTACACCCTGTATGTTTTTACACCCTGTATGTTTTTACAGCCTGTTATGTTACAGCTTTAGTAGCTTAAAACATTTGAACATTTAGGGGTTTCTTTAGAAACTTTGCTTAAACTTAAGAGACGTTTAAACGTCCAAAATGTATGGTTAAATAGTCGATAATCATTGCAAAGTTTATAAAAAACCGGCCAAGTGCGAGTCGGACTCGCCCATGAAGGGTTCCGTTACGTTACGATTTATGACGTATTAAAAAAAAACTACTCACTAGATCTCGTTCAAACCAATTTTCGGTGGAAGTTTATATGGTAATGTACATCATATATTTTTTTTAGTTTTATCATTCTCTTATTTTAGAAGTTACAGGGGGGGACACACATTTTACCACTTTGGAAGTGTCTCTCGCGCAAACTATTCAGTTTAGAAAAAAATGATATTAGAAACCTCAATATCATTTTTGAAGACCTATCCATAGATACCCCACACGTATGGGTTTGATGAAAAAAAAAAATTTTGAGTTTCAGTTCTAAGTATGGGGACCCCCAAAATTTATTGTTTTTTTTCTATTTTTGTGTGAAAATCTTAATGCGGTTCACAGAATACATCTACTTACCAAGTTTCAACAGTATAGCTCTTATAGTTTCGGAAAAAAGCGGCTGTGACATACGGACGGACAGACAGACAGACAGACAGACAGACATGGCGAATCCATAAGGGTTCCGTTGCCATTTGGCTACGGAACCCTAAAAAGGGGTTAATGATTAGCTTTAAAAGTTTTTGCAAAGTGGTAAGAGAGACTGCAAAATTAAAAAGAGACTTGTTCAAACTTTGCACCCAAGCTCAAATATGACGGTATGATATTTGCGTATTTGAATCTACGTTTGGCCCTGGGGTAATAATTTGAACAGCACCACTAGTACCCCTTTACGGGGTCCTAATAGTAAGTTCAGACCTTAAATTCTAATTCCCGCTAAAACAGCAGCACTAAGTATTGATATTTAGCATTGCACAAACAACGCTGTTGCGGAGTGCACTCCCCGACTATTCTCCAAGGATCCCGGGACGGTGGAACTTAGCACTTAAATATAATTTACTGTTTGACATAGTTTAGTTAGTCTGCTGTGACTTTTAGGTCAGGATTTTGTTATAATAAAGGATATTTCTAAGAATTTTTAGTCGATTACAGCGAAATCAAAAGGAGGGTTATGAATTTATGATTTTTTACTTACCCTAACAAAACAATACATTCTAACGGTAGTAAGCGATCATAAGCTTTAAGGCAAAATAGTATATGAGGCTATCCTCTGAACATCATCAACATCTGCCTAGCTTTTCCCAACTATTTTGGGGTTGACTTCCAGTTTAACCGGATGCAGCTGAGTACCAGTATTTTACATGGAGCGACTGCCTATCTGGCCTCCACATCCCAGTTACTGGGTAATACGAAACCCCTTGGTAAGACTGGTTGAGACTTTCGGGCTTCTGACGACCCGTAACGACTGAACTTCACAATGAAAATGTATTAAATACATTAAAATATATTCCGTGTAAGTAGTTTTAAATAAATAAATTAGCTAAAATTGAATAGTTTGCAAGGATTACAAGTTTGTAGTGGATCAGAATTAAAACGCAGTAACAACCAGCAAGGGATCAATCAGTTCAGGGGATCCGACCGGAATAACTCACAATTTCAGATGAGAATGTTTTCTTGTTTCATAATTTTTAGAGCATGATTTTTCAGTAGTCGGGTTTAGTTTCTGATCTTAGGTAATTTTTTCTTTGTTCTGAATGGTTCTGAAATAGATGAACCCAGTGATTCATTGGATTTGGATTGATTAAGGTTGCCTCATTGGTAATGTGGTTGCAAGCGTGACTGCTAAAGTTGAGGTGCTGGGTTCGGAAAAAGTGATATTAGGTTTTCCATTAGCAAAAATTCTCAGAAGCAGCCCGTTGCCTGTATTCCTGGCCACTTAATAGCAATAGAACTTATCGGGTAGATGGAACTTGTGTCAGAATTATCGAAATATCATGAGGTTATGGTATACATCTTTGCGGACAGTGGTGACCTAGTGGTAACGCCCGCGACTTACAAGTTGTAAGACGTAGGTTCGAACCCCGATAGGCGCTTAACCTTGTATAAATTATTTAATCACCACTGCTGTCAAAACGCTGAAGAAAAACATCGAGAGGAAGCTGGAATATTCTAGAACCATAAATTCGAAGACATGTGATATCTACCAACCCGCACCGGGCCCGCGTGGTCGATTACGGCCCACTCCCTCTCACAGAGAGGAGGCCTGTGTCCCAGCAGTGGGAACGTTAAACGGTGGTTATGCTTATGCTATACACCTTTACCTACATTTCTCAGGCGTATCGTGGCCTTATCCCATCCATAGATGTAATCCCGTATCTTTTGGTTTTCCGCTAATCACAGGCCTTCCAAGAGGAAGGTCTGTGATTAGGCCTGTAAGGCATGTGCCTTAAAATATCCCTGTAAGACATCCCTGGGACATCCGTCCCTGGGAAGACCCAGGGATGTGCCTTACAGGCGTTGCACAGGGGGGGTTCCGGAATTGGTCTTTTAAGAGGAACCGGGACCACTCCTATGTGCTGATGGTGATCACCGGGGTGGTTTTAGCCCTCCCTCCCCGGAGGTAGGGTGCCTTTTGAAGGTTTCCCAACAAAAAAGGCCTTCCTCTTAAAGTTAATATGAGTGATTTAAAATGGAGCATAATTTCCACAAGGCTTGGCACCAATTTCATGCCAAGATAATGCTGGGGTCCCACTGTTCCACAATCAAGCAGCGCTAATTAGGAGCCGTTGTTATTGTTCAGGTTTATAAGATTAAGTGTTCTCAGAAAATACGTTGGACTGAATTGTGTACAATTATATATTAATTTATCTTCTAAGCACGCAATTCTACAGAGGCGAAATGTAGTGCCTAAGGCATTTTACAATAACAATTGCCTGTAAGAACTTCCACGAGTTAGGGTACATAAATGTTAACAGCGGTCTTTGATAGTTTTCCTTGTACTCGATCCATGTTTTTTTGTCAATCTACGTAAAATCTAGAAATTCTTTCAATATTTTCCTGCCTCTGTAAATAATGATAAGATCGCTTCCTTATAAAAGACTTATAAGAAGTCCCTTGTCAATTAGATAGCCCAGCATCGTCTAGTTTACCGACCAGTTTTCTCTATCAATTTTATTTACCCTCCACCAACAAATATAATCAGAACTATTCCTCTTATAGACTTCACTTGATTTCTTTAGAAATTCGATTTCATGTTATGCTGGCTTGGAGGACCCGGTTCATAAGTCTTTGGGAATGGTGAGGGGTTGTCAACGTGGGCGAAATATTGCAAACGAGCTATAGAAACGTGTATTTTATTGTTTACCAGTACTGTACGACCTAGTTTGTCATAGTATAATTGCCTAGTCGCAGTCGGCAGACCGCCTGTATTAGTATCGATCAAAACAATTTTTCTAAAAGCTTTCCGATAAAGTATTTATTGCACACGAATGTTTCTAATTGACTAATGTTTCGAGTGGCGGCAAATAGGACTTTTTAGTTTTCCAATAAGCGTTTACCGGAAGCGGTGGGTAAATTAATTTTTGCAGACGACTTTTATGGCATGTTTTTATAAATATTTTTGTAGACAGACTTTAATGGCTACAAGCTATATATACGATTAGGTACTTGCAAAGTCCCCCAAGATTGTAATGCCCAACAGTGAAAATGTTATGGACTTGTTATATAGGTAAACTTGTAAGGTACGTTATGTTATGTTATATAAATGAGTAGACGAATGATTTCCCTTGATGGATTTATTGCTACTGAATATAATTACACAATTGTCGCACTTAAATGCTATATTGGAGGAATGCACCGCTATACTATATTGATGTGCATAAATGAGGTTGACGTACAAACTAACACAAAGGTCAGCGTACAAAGTACCTCGTACACCCAATTTATTATGACAACAAGACAACAGATTAACAAGTGGGATTCTCCGCTGTTGAAGCAGTGGATAAGTGTTCATGCGATGGGCGCTCAGCCCGGCGGATGCTTAAATTAAATTATGCCTATGAATAAACTGTACCAACACTAGGCTAAATTTATTGTTACTAACACCTATGGATATCATTTTTGAATCCGAAATAAATATATTTGATTTGGTTATGAGTCTCTTCTTTTCTTCCATACTGCTCCATTAGCAGTCATCTCTGTAGTCACCCTCTTTATAACCATATTATCTGCCACACAGTCCATCCATTGCTTCTTTGGTCTTCCCCTACTCTTATCCTGTGTATAGCTCAAAGCTTTCCTCACGACCTTTTCTTCAATCCTCTGCATCACACATGACAACTGATTTCCACAAAACTTTTTATTCACCGGTGCCACTTTCATATTTCCCTTTTTGTGTATGAACATTAAAATATTGAATTTCATTTTTATTATAGTGTATGTCACTAAACTCCTAATAAACTGGACCGATTTTGATGATTTTAAGTGTGTGCTTGAGTAGGTCCGTGGATGGTTTAGATTCACTATTAGACCCGGTAGGTGGCGCTGCGATCGAGTTCTAGGAAACAGGGCAACGTCTGTCCGGGTAGCTAGTGTCCATACTAATATTATAAATTCGAAAGTAACTCTGTCTGTATGTTACCTTTTCACGCTTAAACTACTGAACGGATTTTGATAACATTTGGCAAGGAGATAGATGGTATCTTAGGGAAGGACATAGGCTACTTTTTGCGACTTCCTGTGGGATAATTTCCGACATCCACATGGGCAAAGTCGCGGGCTGAAGCTAGTTTGTATATATTCCTAACTAGAGGTATGTGTATAAAAAACGCCGTGTTCCTTTGTTATAAAAGTCCTAATGAATGTTCTAGTTTCTTTTCAAAGGTAAACTCAACAGAGCGTTGTTTCTAGCAATTAAATTAGCAGCAATAGGTAGTCTAGTACTAACAGCCTCACAGGTCGATCGGTCAGGTTAAGCTACGCTTGCCGCGGTTGGTCTGTGGATGGGTGACCATCTTTACATACCGAGACCCCTCCGTGCCTCGGAAAGCACGTTAAGCCGTTGGTCCCGGCTGTCATTCGTGGATCTTTGACAGTCGTTACGGGTAGGCAGAAGCCCGAAAGTCTGACAACCAGTCTTACCAAGGGGTATCGTATTACCCAGTAACTGGGTTGTGGAGGTCAGATAGGCAGTCGCTCCATGTAAAATACTGGTATTCAGCTGCATCCGGTTAGACTGGAAGCCGACCCCAACATAGTTGGGAAAAGGCTAGGCAGATGATGATGAGGTAGTCTAGTTTTATGATCATTGTGCCTAGGTTAGCACTGCATGAAAGAAAAAGCTCCTAGACTATTGGTTATAGCTATTTTTTTCATATACAAAGAAAAGAAAGAAAACACAAACACAGGGTCAAATTAAATTAGCTAGCGAAACTCCGCATACGTGATAGTTATCGATATCTAAACATGATATTATTTCCACAAACACCACTATATTACTATCTATAATTATTTTTAAACAAATATTTATTAGATTTTTTATTATTTGCTACACATATCTACTTTTCCATTTACACACATCATTAAACTGATTTACATCCGTAAGACGTCCTCGAAAAATAGGGTCCAGTTGAAAACCAGCGTTATTCATTAGTTGTCTGACATTTATGCTGTACTGGGCTTAATTGGCGTAGCCGTGAGGCACACAATACTGTTTTAATTTGTATTTTTTTTTTTGTTTTATTCTTTGTTTTGTTTTTATATGAATATTGTGTCATGTGCCTTACTTAACCTGGGTTAAATAAACTTTTTTTTTAAATCATTGCCCCACACTAGGAATTGCTCCTGTATCATGGGCGCGTTGACAAACATTTAAACTCACATACACAAACAGTGAGACCTGGAACAACTACCTGTAGGCAATACAAATATTTGTTCTGTGCGGGAATCGAACCCGTGACACGCAGCGCAGCAGTCGATCGCTCAGCCACTGCGCCAACCGTGTCGTCTTATGTCAACTTATTTTCTTTCTTTCTTTCTATAATAAACTACACTACACGGTATAGTCATAAATGCTTGAAAGTTATTGAACGATTTCTTTTTAAATATAGCAATGAGCCGCATCAAAATCCGTTGCGCACTTTAGAAGAATAATCGGTCATACACATCGATCACTAAAAAGAACTAAAAAGTTATTTTTAGTGATCGATGGTCGATGGATGGTGGATGATCGATGGCACTAAAAAGAACTAAAAAGTTATTTTTAGTGATCGATGGTCATACACGAAAAGTGACTTTAATTTATACAGGGCAGAGATATCGACGTGCAACCGGTTACCATGGATTCAGTACCTGATTCTGGATTCCGCTGCGTTGAAATTTTTCGTCTGTCAGTTCAGTTTCTACTCTAGGGGTTCTAGAATCGTGTGCTGAATTCATGGTTACAGTTTGCGCATCGATGACCCTGCCACTCTGTATTAATATTAACCTACGAAATGGTTGAGCTGGATGGTGCTGATCCACACGTCATGTTCGTGAACGGGCGCCGTCGGTTGAGACTGGTCATCTCTTAACTGCCAGGGCTTATTTTGAATTTTTAATTTTATATTTTAAATTATTTATTTTTTTACATTGTTCTCACATATAGAAGCAATAAGAATAGTGTACCCAGGATTTTGTAATAATATCTTGATTTAAAAGAGTGTCCGTGGAGTTTCTTGCCCGTTCTTCTCCACAGAGATCTACGTTTTGGAATGGGCAACTAGCTTCAACTTTCTGACTAACTGCCCGACAATTTAATTTTGACAATTCAAAAGTGCCAGAAATGGTTTAATTGAAATAAATGATTTGAGTTTGAGTTTGACTAAAATACTTTTAATAAATAAATAGGACACGGGCCTCCTGTCTGTGAGAGGGAGTAGGCTGTCATCAACCACGCACGCCGTGTGGGTTGGTAGATGACACATGACTTCATTCTCGTAAGTCGTGGCTGGTACCACGTGGCCACCACTGCTCTACACACGTAATGACTGGTACTTTTTGGCGCAGCCGTGAGGCACACTTTCCTGCTAATTTCTTACATCGGACTTTACACTTATATTAGATCTTTATTTTTTCGTTTTTGAAGTGAACACTTCTTTAGCGGCGTTGTGCACTTTTGTTGTGATGGGTAAAAAATGTTAAACTCGCGTCAGGACACGCGACCTGATCGAAAATTCGTAAGACGGAAGGAGAGTAGACCGCATTCCAAAATATCAAAAATGCACAACGGTAATATTCAAGTTTTCACTTCTGCCGGCACTCCCGGAGTGCAACCCGTTGATTTTTTTATCTCATGTGTGTATCTGGTGTATTGTGTGTCTTTTAGTTTGTGCTAAATAAATGTAATTTCTTTTTTTTTAGAAAATGCCGTAGAAGTAGAAAATAAATAATAAATAAGTGCCAATAAATAGTTACGAACTTATTTCTGATCCTTTTTCTACTACTAAGAAATCATTTACCCTTTATCGGTGAGATCGAAATAATGTTGCTGTTAGAGCAACATTACCCCAGTAACCCCATAAACTCACTTATTCCTACACCTTACCTAAACTAACGCTGTATACACACGTCAATGCCACCAGCATCAAGCCCAGCTAATGTTGTATCGTTGTATGCCGCTCAAGTCGGTGGCACATCACTCACGATTCGCGAGGGAAAATCTGAGTGACATCACTACTTACTTGGGCAGGTTCCGGGTTAAACCCGTAAATGTACTTATTATTGTGTTATCCAGTCATCTGTGAATACTACTGGGAAATTTCGTATGATATTGTGTGGTATTGCTCTTTTATTCTTTTGGCGCTATTTTGTGATTTACATCCTTTCACACACAATTAATTGATTCTGATATTTTCGCGCTGTCGCAATCTGAATTTAAAAGAATGGTTTCACAATCTCTTGCAAGTCACCCATAAGACGGATGCTCTTATCATCCGTTTCCTTCGATTCGTCAGTATAAAGTGTTTTTCTTCTAAATACGTACTTTTTTCTCTCATTTAACATGCATTCGCTATCATACTCCGATGTCACTTCGTGGTTATACGTTTTTTAGTATGTAATTATAACTGTTACCGGCAATGTGTATAATTCAGGTATTCTATACAATACCTAGGCAATGTATAGAATACCTGAGGCGTCCAGGCAATGTATGAAATATTATGAATATTATTGTCCGTTACATACTTTGCCTAGATAATGTATACATTTCCTAGGGATTGTATAGAATACCTGCTGGTTCACCGGCAATATGTAAAGTAAATAGATTTGGTCTATATTTATCAATGTTATTTAATTACCATGGGAGAAACCCATCTATACACCGTAAGGACTGTCTTGCTTGAAATACACGGCCGCTATATTAATCAGATGTGTTCATCGTGTGCATATGATTTTTAACCGATGAAAATAAAGGGGGAGGTTCTCAATTCGACACGTATATTTTGTTTTCAAATTGGTCAGATGTAAGTTTCCTCTATAGTACTGGCTGCTTGCACGTCTTCCCTTTCCCCGCTTTCGTCTTTTTCACACATTGCCGGCTGCGCATTCGGTACTGTATAGAATGCCTAGGCAAAGAATAAAATAAATAATATTTCATACATTGCCTGGACGCCTCAGGCATTCTATACATTGCCTAGGTATTGTATAGAATACCGGATTATACAGATTGCCGGTAACATAACTACTTTTTGTAAATGCAGTAATGTATGACTGTTTTTTTGTACCAAATAAATAAAATAAAATAAATATCATTCACGGTTAAATAAAGAAAGAAAAAAACATTTATTTAGACCAAAAGACACACAATACACCAGATACATACATCAGATAACAACTAATAAAAAAACAAATAGAAAGTGTAAAGACCGATGCAAGAAATTAGCAGGTAAGTGTGCCTCACGGCTGCACCAAAAAGGCCCAGTTCAGCAAAAATGCCTGACGATAGTGCCTGACGCTGGTTTTCAACTGAACCTGATGTGTGAGGTGGCGGATGTAAATCAGTTTTAAACTGCAACGTGACGTGTGTATGTATACTTAAATAAGATAAATATGTGACAAATAAAAAATAGTAACGAATATGTACATAAATAGTGTGAGTTGAGTAATATTGCAAAAATAAACTAAAAAAAATACTGACAAATATAATGAGACGGCCGCGTGATAGACCTTCGTTAGTGTGTAACTAAATAGATTCTTCAAAACGACTCAGAACAACATAAATCAAATCAAATCATTTTATTTCGGATAACTAAGAGATCCATAGATTCTTGCCATCCATAAATACAATTGTTGGTAACTTAAATGGAGGTGAACCTGCAGAACATCCACGTTTCGCCAGTTATGTTCAAATCCTATATAAGAGGCGAGGCTGATAACGATAATGCAACCTGTTAACACTGTGATAATTCAGTAGATAGTTCACGGACGGGTCAGATCTCAAGTGCGTATGCGGCATCTACCCACCGACAATGGCCCACCTTCCATCCTGCGCCGCATGCCCTGTCACCTGTGCACTTGATGATCTTATGACTGCGTCAGTGTGGAGTTCGAGACTAGCTTTTGCTAGCTAGTGGTCGCAAGCGCTACTGCGGAGCATGAGGTCCTGGATTCGATTCCCGGGTCGGGCAAACTGTTTTCCATCAGTAGCAGCTCGGAGTCCGGATTTGCGCCAGGTTGATGACATTAGGCTCGCATTTATTACATGGGATTTAAACATAATTGATGAAATTTGAGTGTTCTATAGGTACCTAAACCTCTGCTTAACCTTTCGCGGATTACAGGAGTGATTTTATATTAAGTTGATTAAGATATAAAAAATAAAAATAAAAAGCTTTCCCTTGCAACAGACAAAACCTAACACCACCTTTTATGTAAATTAAAAATATCTCATATTCTGCTGAACCTTTTTGGTCGGAGAACCACACCTTTGTAATCTTCAAGATATTTTCCGTGTACCTAAGTAATACAAAGGTTTTACGTGAAATCCCTTTGTAAGAGCCCCTTGGAGGTATGTTGTGGGCCTAATGTGATTGACCCTTTATAGTTTTTCTTCGTCAATTTGATTATTTTATTTTCACAATCCTCTCTGGCTACATTACCTTCTAAATTTGTTTATTTATTTATTAAGATACACCAACTGCTTCTGTGTATAATAAAAAAAAAATCTTAGGTACAGTTAACACAAAATAAACCGCCTGTCTGGGTTCGAACCTATAACCTACACCACGTAAGCCGCGGCTGTTGTGTGCACTGCGCCACCACTGCTCTATGCTAAGTACTATAGGTAGCAATATCCTCGGACTTACACAGTCGCCAATTACGGGTTAACCAGCAATCTCAGAAAATGTTTTTTTTTAAGTGAAAACTTCTTTAGCGGCGTTGTGCACTTTTTGTGATGTGTAAAAAATTTTAAACTCGCGTCAGGACACGTGATCTGATCGAAAATTCGTAAGACGGAGGGAGAGTTTTTTGTGATGGGTAAAAAATGTTAAACTCACGTCAGGACACGTGACCTGATCAAAAATTCGCCCCATTCAAAATTCATTCAAAAATTCCCATGTGAATACCAGAGAGTAATCACCTCTTTGCCATCCTCACTCGCTGCTCGTTGCTCGCCAACTCGTTTCTAGTTCCTAACTACACCCCGCTTCTCGTTAATCGCGGGCGGTGGCACAGGTGCCTTATCCCAGTTTTTTTAAATATTATAAGTTGACTACCAGATAAATTTGCTGCAACCTTGGAAACCAAATTAAAATGTAAGTATGAAGCTTTTATTTTTATTTCATCCTCCCTTCTCTAAGCGGGCCATTTTACAAGTAGGTCTATACTATACTAACATAATCAGCGTTCAGCAGCAGCATTCCCACTGCTGGGACACAGGCCTCCTCTCTGTGAGAAGGAGTGGACCGTAATCCACCACGCGGGCCAAGTGCGGGTAGGCAGATGTCACATATCTTCGAATTTATAGTTCTAAGACATGGTCTCCTCACGATGTTTACTGTTCTATACTATTACAATAATATTGTAGTTTGTGTTAGTAATCCTTCTATTGTTTATCAAGTCACTCAAAGCAAATTATGTAATGTGTGTTCGTTAAGAACCTACTTGTATTGGTCGCCATGTTGTTCCACTACATCTCTAGAGTCAGCACCTTTTAATGTCTCCATTTAGATTAAATCTCATTTAATTTCTTGTCTGGGCAATTTGGGTGAATAAAGTCTTTACTA
Organism: Apamea anceps; assembly: GCA_951799955.1. NCBI lineage: Eukaryota > Metazoa > Arthropoda > Insecta > Lepidoptera > Noctuidae > Apamea > Apamea anceps. The sequence goes on along the minus strand of OX637522.1, from coordinate 7,021,078 downwards.
AGATCGAACTAATTATGCCGGTTGGTTTTTGCAAAAGTGTGGGAATCTCTGTTTTTGTTGTTATTTTTGTGGCCACTGCTAAATGTGGTGAAGTGTAGGGCCTGTGTTTCTACTGTAATAATATTACTCCATTATTTCTTAAAAAAAAACCATTCGTGGATCTTTGACAGTCGTTACGGGTCGTCAAAAGGGTCGCCGAAGATCTGACAACCAGTCTTACCAAGGGGTATCGTATTAGCTAGTAACTGGATTGTGTAGGTCAGATAGGCAGTCGCTCCATGTATACTGGTATTCAGCTGCATCCGGTTAGACTGGCAGCCGACCCTGACATAGTTGGGTAAACGCTAGGCAGGTCAACCCACCCGAAACTGTCAAATTTTCCCAATCAATCTTGCACCTTAATGCTTTAGCGATAAAGTTGAAAATCTCTTAAAGAAATTTGACAGATTGTAATAGCTTGATTTGCTGGCGTCTGTACAATAAGTTTGCGCAATAATTATATTGCACAATATGGTTGAATCGGCCCTTGCCCCAACTATTTATTATTATCACGCAATAACATTAACGGTCCTATATAAAGCTTCAATGTTTTCGCGTGAACAAGACCTGCAAAACTTATCCCACAAGGTGCAATTAGAATATGGTGCAACAAAAATTAAACTCTCTTAAACTTTTGTTCAATTATTGCGCAATCTTACTACGAATGGTAAACGGTAAACTAATAGGTATGCCAAGGAAATTGGCAGCAACTCCATAACAACTTGAAGGTAAATTAAATTCCACTTCCTCTATATACAGCGTGGCGCTTTAATGGCGACATTAATTTAACACACGTATACGGTTTTGCGTTGTAGTTTTATGTATATATGTTAATTTAATTAAATATTAATATTTATTTATTTATTAACAATTTTATAAAATAGCATCGGAAAAGGTACTACCCAGGTATTCAAATCTGTCCACCTGCTTAAGGACGGCACCGTCGAGTCGCATATTAAGTGGGCCATGATTAACTGTATCTATTGCCATGACTTCAATCTTCGTGATGCTAATTTTAAGACCGAATATACGACATGACTTGTCAAGTCTTTCCATCGACTCTTGCAGGTCTTCTGGAGATTCCGACACAAAACACACATTATCAGCGTACATGACCTCGGTGATGAGGTCGTATGAGACTTTAGTGAGAGCTTTTAATCGGGTCAGGTTAAAAAGTTTGCCCTCAGTTCGGTAATGGATATGAATGCCCCTCGCATTGTTCTCTAAAACCTCTCCCATAACAACCGCAAAATACAGGGCAAAGAGGGTAGGCGCCAAAACACATCCTTGTTTTACCCCACAGGTGACACGGAAGAATTCCGACTGCTTACTCTTAACTGCGACACAACACCGTAAGTTAACGCGGAGGAGACGAATCAATTTGATGAACTTGAACTTATCCGTACACCCAAGCTTTTGCAGTACTATCCAAAGCGCTTCGCAAGGCATGCTGTCGAAGGCTTTTTCCAAGTCCACGAAACAGAGGAGCAGCGGTTGCGATTGCTCTTTGCACTTTTCTTGAAGTTGGCGAATAGAGAAGATTGCCTCATAGGTTCACAAGCTGTTTGGACGAAACCCAAATTGGGTCTCAGGTAATATTCCTTCAGACAGTTTTACCAACCTATGCAGAAAGACTCTCGCCAAGACCTTCCCTGAAGCCGACAAGAGTGAGATGCCTCTGTAGGAAATGCAGTCGTCACGACTGCCTTTATCTTTAAATAGTGTACAGATGTTCGACACATTAAAAGTATCTGGTATCAACTCCTCCTCCCACATACAGCAAAATAACTTCCAGATCATCTTGTGCAAGTCCCTCCCGTACATAAGCAACTCGCCAGGGATTCTATCGGCACCTGGTGCTTTTTTATTTCGTTGCTGTTACATCTATGACTTCCTGGAGAGTCAGCGGATCGTCCAGTGCTGTGACCTGAGAAAGCGCAGGTATGGCTGATATGCAATTAGGATCTGCTGATTGATCAACGTTGTGTAAGGTGTTGAAATGCTCAAACTATCGCCTCATAATCTCGTCTTTACTCGCGAGTAATGTACTATCGATGTATTTTAATGGTTCACATTCACTTGATGTTGTGAGTTAATCAATGCACGCAATTCCCCGAAAATGTCACCCAGCTGATTCGAGTCAGCTAGCCACTGCATACGATGTGCTTTGTCCTCTTACCATTTATGCCGCGGAAGAAATTCCGCAATTCCATGTAGCTCTTTTTAATCGCATCATTGTGATTTTGTGAAATTCCACCTCCTACTTATATGTATATTATACCTACTAATATTATAAACGCGAAAGTTTGTGAGGATGGATGGATGTTTGTTACTCTTTCATGCAAAATCTACTGAACGGATTTTGATAAAACTTTACAGTAATATAGCTTATGCATTAGAAAAACACACAGGATACTTTTTATCCCAATATTCTCACGGAATCGACACCTATGCGTGTGAAACCGCGGGGCGCTGCTAGTTACCCGCTTAAATAAAACGTAATAATCAGGTACAGCAAAAAACTAATCACAATACAGAACCTGCATGCTTAAACAATAAAACCATAGAAAATAACCGACTCGTACTTGTACGTGTCGGTCTATTCACAATGAAGGGTTCCGTAGTTGGGACGAATTTATCCCAAAACAAACTTAACATTGTAGTTGAAAAGCATGTCGTTCCATACGAATACATCGATATCTATACTTATAATAAATCTGTAGAAGTGAAAATTCTGTACATTGAAAATATCAAAAAAATAAATGGCAGGGGGTGTTACTAGACCGACACCGAACCCAAAAATGTGATTACAAAAATTTTTGTCTGTCTGTCTGTCTGTCTGTCTGTCTGTTTGTTCAGGCATCACGCAAAAACTACCGGTTCGATTACGATGAAACTTGGTATAATTATTCTTTAATATCCTGGGCACCACACTGGGTACTTTTTATCCCGGAAAAGTATATACAATAAAAAACAAACTTAATTTTGCGGTTCGATCCCTAGACCGATTACTGTACCAACCGCAAATAATAAGTTTGTCGAAGGTTACGTCACCCGCAGTATTATCTGTGCGACCTTTTTATTCCTTTTAGTGTTTAGAGTTATTTAGGTTTAATTTTATAAGTCGTAGGTATAGATTTTAATTTTATAGTATAGGTAGTAGGTATATTTGTTAGTGTACGTAGTGACCGTAGGTTATTTTATAATACCTACTGTTAGGTAGGATTAGTCATTCGTATAGATATTAGTTTTTAGAGATTTTGCTTATTTATTGAGTTTAGATTAGTTATCATCAGAAATAGGTTTATTTAGGTAGGTTATTTTTTTTAAATTAGGTAGGTACTTAGGTAAAGATATCATATAGGTACCCTCTTAATCACCACTAATGAGACACAATTGATTTTCTATTGTAATTAGCCACAAAGGGCCCGCGAGATGGATGGCATCCTGGGGAAGCACATACATTTTATCCTGTTAGCACGTTCCCGTGGCATAATTTCCGACATCCACGCGGGCGAAGCCGCGGGCAGAAGCTAGTAATATATATAAGTCCCGACCAATTCTACAACTACAAATGTAAGTTCGTAATCGCATTTTTTTTTGTGATTAAACTACTAACGAATGATTTCCAGACTTGTTCCTTTATTTGTGCTGTAAGACTTGTTTCTTGCCTTTCATGATTCGTATAGGTTTTGATTTATTTGCGAGTACCAAAATATGTCCGGTAATGTTATCCCTAAATGGTCGTATTTTTTATTGCGTACGAAGCTTGATTTTGAAATACGTAGGCGTATTTGATATGAATTTCAACATGATACCTCCACGTCCTCTACCTGACGGTTGGGCTGGTCGACAAATTCAAGGTCGCTCAGCCGCTATGCACATAGCTTGCAGAGTAAGCAAACTGAAGTGACTGTGGGCTTGCCATGTTTGTCGAAAGACCGGTGGCTGGTGAAGCAGACGAGTCCTGGAGTGGAGACCACGGATCGGCAAGCGTAGATGGACCACCTAAAGAAGGTAGCTGGGGTAGACTGGATGCCGAAGGCGGAGGACAGGGTTTTGTGGCGCAGCCTGGCAGTTGCCTAAGTCCAGCAGTGGACTACGATAGGCTGAGTTGATCGATTGATTGTGTTGATACAAATTTCAACTTGATAGCTGCCCGCGTTCCTGAGAAAACGGGTCATAAAAGACTAACAGAGAGACTGACTGACAACGAAGTGATCCTATGTAGGTTCCGTCTTTTCCATTTGAGGTACCGAACCCTAAAAATACACATAAACCATGAAACACACGAGTAAAATTGCGGTATTTAACTCACCCCCGCATTTATTTAGCCTATCACCATATTTCTGACTCAACAAAGTAACCTAACAGTTTACCGTGTATTATTTTTAATTACTATTTGAATATTAAAGTTGCTTTTACGATCGCGAGGTAGGGACTGCAAGTTACAGTTTACAATAGTACCTACGGGGAAGTTTGTTACCAGGATCGTGGAAATTGTGGAGATTCTAGAAATGGTATTTGTTTTTCCACGGGCATCATTTGCCTAGTCTTTATCCAACTACATGAGGAAAAGGTTACGTAGATGATTTTGAATTGAGCGACGTAAATGGCTTCCTACATTTTACAGTATTGTTGATTTCTAAAGGATATAGTTTTTGGGATTAATTTTGGTGATAGTATAAGTTAAGGGAGCGACTGCCTATCTGACCTCCACAACCCAGTTACTGGGTAATACGATAAGACCGATACCCCTTGGTAAGACCGGTTGTCAGACTTACGGGCTTCTCCCCGTAACGACTGTCAAAGATCCGGGACCAACGGTTTAACGTGCTTTCCCAAGCACGGAGAGGTCTTGGTATGTGAAGATGGTCAACCTGGTCTATCAACCCGTGCGGCTGTTATTACTTAGCCACAAGGGCCTCTAATTTGTTTTTCTACGGTATGATTCAAAATTCCTTTGAAATCCTACATTGGAAATGTAGGATTACTTACTTAGCCACAAGGGCCTCTAATTTGTTTTTCCACGGTATGATTCAAAATTCCTTTGAAATCCTACATTTCCAGAGCTGGACGAGATTCTTAGAGACAGGTCACCATCTTACAGCCTAAATGTTTTATTTTCTCTCTTCTCCATTTATTCTTTTATTTCTTCGTAGCTGCGCCCCGCGGTTTCACCCGCATAAGTTTCGACCTCGTGGGAATATCAGGACAAAAGTATCCTATATGTTAATCCTGGTTATAAGCCATCTGTGTGCAAAATCAAAATCAAAAGTCATTTATTCAAATTAGGCTGAGAATCAGCACTTTTCGAACGTCAAAATTACAAAAGACAGTCCCCAAAAACACCCGCCCTTCGCCACTTCCTAGTGCTATCGCTGGGAAGAAGAAGTGGCGGAACAAACTCCCCAGCAGCACAGCTGTCTGTTCAGTTAGAATATAGTTAGTTGCATGTATACAATACTAGGAACCTAACCTGTTCAGTAATGAACATTACAAGAAGCTTAAATTATTTGCCATATTATGTCAGCTAGCCACGCCAATATACCAACAAATATAATAAAAACTATACGTACTCAAGCTAAAAAATAATTAATTAAAATAAAAACTCACTACCTAAATAAAAGCCTCCAGGCATAAAGGGCGTGACAGCTTACACATTTATGCATTGCTGGGTTCGTCACCTAGCTGTCACTTGCAGTCACAGATGATGAACTAGGACCATCGATGTGAAATAAATAAGTGAGTTAATACTAATAACAGTAACCTGTCAGTACCTAAGCTAATTCTGGAGAAAGAACATGAACATTGTCTTGAGTTAATTAGGGCGACCAACTATTCTTATCGTGTAAGTAGTCGTTGATGGAATAGTAAGCCTTTGAACAAAGGTTGGATTTTACTAGAGCTTTAAACGCATTAAAAGGCAAGTCTAGCAAAGAAGAGGGTATCTTGTTATAAAAGGTTATACCAAGCCCAACAAATGAGTTATGAACCTTATGAAGCCGGTGAAAGGGGGCACGTAGTTTGTCCTTATTTCTAGTGTTAACACTGTGAATATCACTGTTTTTAGTGTACAAGTGCAAATTTTGCCTAATATATAGGATGTTGGCGAAGATGAATTGTGATGCAACCGTGAGAATACCAATATCTTTAAAAAAATCTCTTAGAGAAACTCTGGCACCTAGCTGGTAAATTGCTCGAACAGCTCGTTTTTGAAGGACAAATATATTTTGTATATCAGCGGCTTTGCCCCACAGCAGAATACCGTAGGACATAACACTGTGAAAATAACTGAAATAGACTAAACGAGCTGTATCAACGTCAGTGTATTGTCTTACTTTCCTGACGGCGTAGGCAGCCGAACTGAGCCTTCCTGCTAGACTTGATGTATGAGGTCCCCACTGAAGTTTGGCATCTACTGTTAGTCCTAGAAAAATTGCCGAGCCTACTGTTTCAAGCACCTCTTTATTTAAGACGATGTTGGGTCCTAGATTTCTGACATTCGGTAAGGCGAACTTTACACATTTCGTTTTCTTGGCATTGAGAACTAGGTTATTTGACGTAAACCAATCTGTAACTATTGTGAGTGCACTGTTTACGTCGTCAAAATCTTGTCTATTCCTGTCTACTTTAAAAATAAGAGAGATATCATCTGCAAACAGTACAACGTCCAAATGGAATGGTAAATCATTGATATAAACTAAGAACAAGAATGGACCCAATATTGAGCGTGCCAAATTTCATACAAATCCGTTTAGTAGTTTTGGCGTGAAAGAGTATCAAACATCCATCTATCCATCCGTCCATACAAACTTTCACGTTTATAATATTACTAGCTGCGCCCCGCGGTTTCACACGCATAAGTTTCGATCCCGTGGGAATATCGAAGTATGCTCTAAGTTTATCCTGGTTATAGGTTTATAACCAGGATTAACAGATTTAGCACACAGATAACCATCTGTGCGCTAAATTTCATCCAAATCCGTTCAGTAGTTTTTGCGTGAAAGAGTAACCAACATCCATCATGCTTAGCTTGGGACTAGATGGCGCTGTGTGAAATGTCCAGGGATATTATTATTATTTTTTTGAGTGTTTTCTCTTCTCAGCTCTTTGGCTGGTTTTTGCAACATTTACGGACCGAAGTCAAGTAAATGCAGCGTGTGGTGTGTCATGTTAAAGGTGTGTTGTGATGAAGACCTAGTTCGTTTTCATCTATTTGCATGAATTTTCTGACAATGCGACATGTATTTAATATTGCAGCTTTTTGTAGGGTGATATACAGGGTTTCTTTAAGGTTTAGTAATTTAAGACTATGGAGAAGGTGATTTGGGATAACGCCTGTTGTGGAGAGGACTATAGGGACCACGTAAACTTTTTGTTGGCGCCATATTCTAGCTACTTCATCTTTGAGTTCTGCGTATTTACTAATTTTTTCAGATATTGTCTTCTGAATGTTGTGGGTGTTGGGAACGGCAATATCTATTAGGTAAGTTACTTTATTTATTTTATCCTGTAGGGTTATATCCGGTCTATTATAGTGAATTGTCCTGTCGGTGAGAATGGCGCGATCGTAGTAAAGTTTATGTGTGTCATTTTCTAAGATAGTTTGAGGTGTATAATTGTAGTAAGGAATGTTAGGGTCTTGAATGAGTGTGTATATGAGTGCTAATTTTTGATGAATTACATTTGCTACCTGATTGTGCCTATGCGTGTAGTCTGTCTGCGTGAGAGTTGTGCACGCTCCTGTTATGTGCTGAATTGTTTCTGGTTGAATGTGACACTTGCGACATTTATCATTTGTTACTGATGGATCTTTGATAATAAATTTTCTGTAATTTTTTGTGTTAATAATCTGGTCTTGTATCGCAATTATAAATCCTTCAGTTTCTGGGAATAAATTGCCTATTTTAAGAAACTTATTTGAAGCTACTTGGTTTACATGGGATTGTTCTAGGTCATGAGGATGTCGGCCATGAAGAACCTTTTTCTTCCAGTTCTCAATTTTTTGTTTCTGCGGGTCATCGCTAGTATTTTGTGGAGTATCTAGCTGTTCATTTAAGTTAAGTGGTGTGTAGTTAAAATCATTTTGAACTATGGCTTTATGAATATTACTAGTGCGAGATTTTGACTGAAAGAATGTTTTTAGTCGAGAGACTTGTTTACGCCAAAGGTGCTGAATGTCTATTAGGCCTCTTCCTCCGCTTTGCCTTTTGATAGTAAGCCTTTCTACTGCAGATTTAGGGTGTAAATTGTTATGTTTTGTAAGAGTGGTGCGAGTGGTTCGTTCTAATTGTTCTGTGTCTGTTTTTGTCCATCTAATAACTCCGAATGAGTATGTTAGTATGGGGATGGATTATTATTATTATTATTATTATTATTATCCATCCATCCATCCATGCACCCATACAAACTTTCACGTTTATAATATTAGTAGGATTACTTTATGTCAACTTTGTACATATTGATTCATCTGTTATCAGATTCCAATAAATTATCCTCTTGTTTCTACGCTCCAAAGTCGGAGACTTTGTAACAACACTGAAATAGTTGACGCGAAGTTATGAAGAGATTTCATGGGGATTTGATACGGTTATGCCCGGCCTATACTTAGTTTTGTTTAATGGCAGAATAAATGACGAGGATTCCAGGAGTTGAAACTGTTCAAAGTGGGTATACTGTTGGTTTTAGTTGCCATAATAACGCGATAAACGTTATGAAAATTAAGTTCATGTAAGTGAAGTGGTACTCTTAGAAGTAGGGTGCTCTTGCTTGTACGAGTACCTAGGTCGTAGCTTCGAACCCAAACAAGCTTTACTTTGTGTAAATTATTTCTTCATCACTGCTCTCAAAACGGTGAAGGAATATATCATGAGGAAATCTGTGCTAAATAAATGTATTTTCTCTCTTCTTTCTACATATTCTGGTCACTCAGCCCTCCTTAAAATTTTGCTTACTTGAAAAACATTACTTCAAAACCCGCACTGGGCACGCGTGGTGGATTACGGCCCATTCCTCTCTGAGAGGAGCCTGTGTCCCAGCAGTGTGAACGATATAGACTGATTATGCTATACTTTGCTATGAAACCGCAAAACCGCCGCTGCCGCCGCTACCGCTATCGGTAGGAGCTATTCTCGTATCGCTCAAGGTGTTGACGTTAGGGAATATCTAAAGAAATGTTTTAGCTATAAAATGGAAAAGTTAGCTTTATTGAAGTGAAAACTTCTTTAGCGGCGTTGTGCACTTTGTTGTGATGGGTAAAAAATGTTAAATCCGCGTCAGGACACGTGACCTGATCGAAGATTCGTAAGACGGAGGGAGAGTAGACCGCATTCCAAAATATCAAAAATTGCACAACGTTAATATTCAAGTTTTCGCTTCTCCCGGAGTGCAACCCGTTTCTTTTTCTATACAAAACGGATCCAACGCCCACGAAACAAAAGGCTAAGGAAATTAAGAACAATGTAAGAATTCGAATCTCCATTTAGTTACATTGTAACTATTGTAAGTTTACGAGACAATATCATATCATGTGGTCCATTAAGCGTTTTAATATCATGTCACTAGCGGTGCTTTATAAAGTCTGCAGACATTGTGACGGCTCTTTAGTTTAGACTTTAATACTCAGGGACGGTTAGTTCTATATCTACATTTACTAACTAACTGCCCCGTTGGTTTCGTGTTCGCGCGACTGCTGAGCGCAGTCCTGGGTTCGATATCCGGGTCGGGCAAAGTGTTATTGGGTTCTTCCTTGGGAGTTGGCGGTTTGAAGCGCCCGTGCCTCGGATAACACGTAAAGCCGTTGGTCCTGCGCCTGTTCTTTCCCCGGTCGTGTCGGATTGCCGTACCATCGGACTATGAGAGTAAAGAAACAGAGAGTGCACGTGTGTTTGCGCATTCACTTGTGAACTATAATACATCCTGCTTATCTGGCTAATCTCCGTTGAGATAGGCCACTGTAGCAGAAATCGGTCGGGTGGATATTATTATTAACCTACTATTCTGTCCTATCCTATTTGAAAGAAAGAAAGAAACCACTATCCTATTTCCTACTAATATTATAAACATGAAAGTTTGTATGGGTGGATGGATGGATGTTTGTTACTCTTTCACGCAAAAACTTCTAAACGGATTTGGATGAAATTTGGCACACAGATGGTTTATAACCAGGATTAACATATAGGATACTTTTTATCCCGATATTCCCATGGGATCGAAACTTATGCGGGTGAAACCGCGGTGCGTAGCTGCGAGCGTAGTACTTCCATAATTTGAATTTTATATACATACATCTCGCTCACAACCACTTTTACAAATACATACTCACACACATACACTTACTCACATATACTCTCACTCACTCAATATCAAACACACGCTTCACCAATTAGTTAATCAAAATCAGTTTTTGTTTTATTTTTCTCTCTTTTATTATGTTTCTGCTTTTTATTACATTTCCCTATAAACCAGCCGAATTTTGCATTGTATCTTTTATGTTTGTTGTTTTACTATCTTACCTTGTATCATTGTGTCCTATCTAGGTATAAATTATAAGGCTTATTATATCCATGCATAATTTTGAAGGTACACTGACTTCTAAGATACAGGTTTTTTACCTAGTTTAGAGGTCAGGGTCTTTTTTACAGTGAATCACTTAGCTTAAGCCAATTTTTTACTTTGTTTCTTGTTCAATGTAATGTTCGTGCATTTCTGGGAGTAATAAAAGATTTATTATTTATTATAAAAGATTTATTATTATTGTCTGTGTGACCGCGTTGTTCTTCTAAACTACGCACCGGATTTTGATGACGAAAAATTTCAAAGTGGGTGGGTCTAGAGTCCTTATAGTTACAATTTGCGCGTCGATCTCCGTTAGATACACCCTATATAACAGCCGTTGGTCCTGCGCCTAATCAGACTCCAGTCGTGTCGGATTGCCGTCCTAACGAACAGACTTGTCTGCACATACACTTAGGCACTATAACATCTCCCGTTCCGAAGGCTGGTCTCCGCTGATATTGGTTGCCATGACAGAAATTCAGACTCAAGGATTTTATATAACTGACATACATTGCTTTCCGCCTCGCTGCTTCCTTGCGATTAGGAGCTCCTTGCTGTTCCCCTCATCGCTGTCACTGTGGCGAAGATGTCAACAGCCTCGGACACCACAGCCTGTCTTGCAGCCGAAGTGCGGGTCACTTAGCGCGGCATGCAAACATTAATGACGACACGGTTGGCGCAGTGGCTGAGCGATCGACTGATGCGCTGCGTGTCGCGGGTTCGATTCCCGCACGGAACAAATATTTGTATTGTATTACAGACACTTAAATTACTCAAACAATTAAGGATTGTAGTAATAATTAGTGATTTAAAACCAATGGGTTTGTGAGTGACCACCACGGGCAACGGTTGTCAACAACAAAATGATTTGAGTCGAGACTTTTGCCCGCCATGACAGACACTAGTCCATTCGTTGTTACCCGCTCTTAGTTGAAATTACCATTTAGTCGAATTTAAATCGATTAATCGCTAAAAATAGCAGAATAATTACCAATGATAAAAAAAAAACAAAATAAATTACCTACAACTCTTAAATTTAAATGATTTTCGTTATTGAATAATGTCACGCGCCGTTCATTTATATTATATACAGGATAATTTTTTATTCAGTGCGTAAATTTTTACAGGGTGTTCTACCCATGAATATGAACAACATTCACTATGGGACCATCTCTGAAATCACGAAAAAAAAATCAGCAGATTCATACATTTTGGTCGAGTAGGTATTGAACTTTTATAAGAAACAGCTGACTTTTTTTTTGTGATTTCAGAGATGGTCCCATAGTGAAAGTTGTTCATATTCATGGGTAGAACACCCTGTGAAAATTTACGCACTGAATAAAAAATTATCCTGTATATTATATTTATATACAGATATATATTATATTTTACTGCTATATATTTTCAGTTTATTTGGTCATAGTCCCAACGTTTCCACTATATAGGTTACTTCAATACCGTGGTCTGCAAATAGCCATTCATTCAAAAACCAATTAATCAGCAAATTCATAGATTTTTCGCGGCAATTACTGCTGCGAGCAATTTACGGGGTCATTAGGCGAATGTCAATGGAATGTCAACCGTGACGTCATATTGCAAAGCGATTAATTGCTTGAGCTATTCATCAATAATTATTAATTATAATGTACGGGGTGACTCATGTGGGTATTTAAACATTAGAGAATGACTTTCCAGTTTCCAGTGCAGGTTGAGGCAATATGACGGCACGGTTGGCGCAGTGGTTAAGCGATTGACTGCTGCGCTGCGTGTCGCGGGTTCGATTCCCGCACGGAACAAATATTTGTATGACCTGCATGTATTTGTTCCGAGTCTGGGTGTTTTTCTATCTATAATATGTATGTATTTAAAAAAAATGTATATAAGTAGTTTATCAGCCATCTTGTTACCATAACACAAGCATTAGGTTGCTTAGCTTGGGACTAGATGGCGCTGTGTGAAATGTCCAGGGATATTATTATTATTATATTTAATCATCATCATCATCATCAGCCTATAGCAGTCCACTGCTGGACATAGGCCTCTCCTATTGCACGCCATTCAACTCGATTTTCGGCAACTCTCATCCAGCTGCTACCAGCCATCCTGCGAAGATCGTCGAATATCATACATATGTATAATACTTTTTTGCAAAAAAAAAACAACCGACTTCCAAAAACGACACTACAAAGTGATAAATAACTTTAATTTCGGAATCTCGGTGTCGTTAGGTTCGCATTTTCGTTGTTTGCCACCGACTTCCGAAATTAAAGTTATTTATCACTTTGTAGTGTCGTTTTTGGAAGTCGATTGTTTTTTTTTTTGCAAAAAAGTTTTTATTTTTCACTTTTAAGTTGTAATTTTTACCAGTAATTTTGGTTTAAAAACCTCATCAAAAACGGTTCAGTAGAACCGTTTTTGATGAAATTTCTATGGGACCATTTGGAAAGTATACCCTTTCCAACAAAAAAATAATTTTTCAAATCGGTTGGCAAGCGACAGAGTTATGCGCGAACAAACATAAAAAAAAAATACAAACATCCGAATTTAGAACCTCCTCCTTTTTTAGAAGTCGGTTAAAAACATCATTTAATGGAAAATTTCAACCCGATTACTATGTATCTAACTTTCAAACAAACGTCCTTTGTTTAACTTAAAAGCAACCCCATTCCAATATCGACCACACAACAGCATAATTAATAATAATAATAATAATATCCCTGGACATTTCACTCAGCGCCATCTAGTCCCAAGCTAAGCAACCTAATGCTTGTGTTATGGTAACAAGATGGCTGATAAACTACTTATATACATTTTTTTTGTAAATACATACATATTATAGATAGAAAAACACCCAGACTCGGAACAAATACATGTAGGTCATACAAATATTTGTTCCGTGCGGGAATCGAACCCGCGACCCAATGCGCCAACCGTGCCGTCAATTATAGTATAATAAGCCTTTCCCCCACCTAATGATCCCACAGCTGTGACACAGACCTCTTTTTTAGGGTTCCGTAGCCAAATGGCAACGGAACCCTTATGGATTCGTCATGTCTGTCTGTCTGTCTGTCCGTCCGTATGTCACAGCCGCTTTTTTCCGAAACTATAAGAGCTATACTGTTGAAACTTGGTAAGTAGATGTATTCTGTGAACCGCATTAAGATTTTCACACAAAAATAGAAAAAAAACAATAAATTTTGGGGGTCCCCATACTTAGAACTGAAACTCAAAATTTTTTTTTTCTTCAAACCCTTACGTGTGGTGTATCTATGGATAGGTCTTCAAAAATGATATTGAGGTTTCTAATATCATTTTTTTCTAAACTGAATAGTTTGCGCGAGAGACACTTCCAAAGTGGTAAAATGTGTGTCCCCCCCCCTGTAACTTCTAAAATAAGAGAATGATAAAACTAAAAAAAATATATGATGTACATTACCATATAAACTTCCACCGAAAATTGGTTTGAACGAGATCTAGTGAGTAGTTTTTTTTCAAGAGGGAGTGGACAGTAATCTACCACGCGGGCCCAGTGCGGATTGGTAGATCATCTTCGATTTTTCACAATGTTTTCTTTCACCGTTTCACCGCAGTGATGTTGAAATTATTAACACAAAGTAAAGCGCTTATGTAAATATCGATGACCACATTTTCTGTTAATTAGGTATAATTACTTTCATAGGCACAAAATCACCATAACTAACAAAAACAATTAATACCCGGCATTCAATTTATCTTTCATAATCAAAATAAATACAGAAGCACATGAAACAAACAATTTTTATCGCCACCTATCCAAAATTTAACTAGTTTTCGTTAAACAATGAATTTGAATCGTTCTGAAATAAAGAGCTGAATGAATTCAAATATATTCACGCGAAACGCAACGCAGTATGAAACTGGATGAAACCGCTGAATATCTGAATATTCATCAAAATAAACATTAGCTAAACGAGTTAAAATAGCCCCGACGTCGCTCTTATGTTATTACTTTTAAACTTATCTTGTATGAGATCTTTTAAAATTCTAGAACGTGAAGGTTTTATGCTCTAGATTTTCCTTTAAGAATCAAGATAAATCTTTTAGTCGTCTCCGTCTTGAAGTAGGGTTTAAGGAGAAAGCGAAAATGTAGCCCGCGAAAATTATATAAGTATTACATTCATCTATACAAGTCTTAACTCTGAAAGCAGTGGTGGCCCAGTGGTAACAGCCGCGACTTACGAATTGTAGGTCGTAGGTTCGAACCCAGACAGGCGCTTTACTTTGTGTAAATTATTTCATCACCACTGCTTTCAAAACGGTGAAGGAAAACATCGTGAGGAAACCGGCATGTCCTAGAACCAGAAATTCGAAGACATATAACATCGACCAACCCGCACTGGGCCACTGGGCCCGCGTGGTAGATTATAGCCCACTCCCTCTCGAAGAGAGGAGGCCTGTGTCCCAGCAGGGGGAACTTGATAGGTTCATGATGATTAAGTATGATACAACTGTTGCAAACATTTCAACGAAAAATAACAGATAAGTAGCAGATTCTACTAAAAACACGAAAAATAAAAAACCGAATGAACGAACGTTTTTATAACTAAAACGAACAATTTTTTTTTCCTTGTCGCTAAATAATAACATCCCTACGCGACACGCGTCCGCGTGGTCTGTACGTGGATGGGTGACCATCCATTAAATCATATCGAAACCCCTCCGTGACTAGGAAAGCACGTTAAGCCGACGGTCCCGGCTGTCATTTGATGATCTTTGACAGTCGTTAAGGGTAGTCGGAAGCCCAAAAGTTTGAAAACCAGTCTGACCAAGAGGTATCATCTTACCCACGGCTGTGGAACGAATGCCTGGCCAAATATATTGGGGTTGCCTTCCAGCCTAACCGGATGCGGTTAGACTGGAAGCCAACCAATTGGGAAAAGGGTAGACAGATTGATTTGTGTGACCAATTGTCAAAATGCCTCTGAAAATCAAGTAATTTGACCCTTTTGGCCCCTTTGGAATTTGACCTCTGGTACATAACTTCCACCTTTTTCAAAGTCAGTCAAATTGAAACGAAGTTTTTGACCTTCCTTCTTCTTAGCGTGTCGATGGCAATCTAAATGGACTCAGCCCAGAATTTGGCTACTTGTTTGGCGCCATCACCAGCGTCCATCAGTTTCTGTAACGTGCAGCTGTAACACGCAGTACACGATATTAAGTGTCCCATCGTTTGTGAAACAGCACCACATTTACACTCCAAGACGGAGTCGTCTATGAATCTGCACCTGAAACCTGTTCAGAATAGAATAGAATAGATCTTTATTTGCACAGAAAGTAGGTACAAGTTATAGATGTTGATTTTAAAACGATCCTTATACTAACTACCTTAACTAAGGCACGCAAACAGTTTTAGCTATAATAATAAAAACTAATTAATATATAATATTAACATATTCAATAAAAATAAGTTTACCATGTCAAAATGAAATTGAAATAGGCTGCACAATACATAATGTCAAGTTTAATAAAATGGGATTATAAATTGGTCAAGTTCAGGGTCAATACAGTTAAATTGAAAATATAAATGATTTAATACAAGTTAGGAATACAGAGACGTCATAATTATCAATTTAAATTCTTATCGGTCAGAAATTCGCCAATTGAGTAATAGTATTTATTAATTAATTGATCTTTCAATTTCTTTTTAGGTGGAGATTCATAGATGACTCCGTCTTGGTTGCTTCCTTGCTTCGGCCAACCTGGGTCCGGAGTCTGTTTTTTATTCATCTAAGCAGCGTATACTTGTCTAGTTTATCCTAACATTGTTAAATAATACAGTTTCAGTAAAAGCCCGAAGCTTATTTGACGGCACGGTTGGCGCAGTGGTTAAGCCATTGACTGCTGCGCTGCGTGTCGCGGGTTCGATTCCCGCACGGAACAAATATTTGTATGACCTACATGTATTTGTTCCGAGTCTGGGTGTTTTTCTATGTATAATATGTATGTATTTACAAAAAAAAAAAAAAATGTATATAAGTAGTTTATCAGCCATCTTGTTACCATAACACAAGCATTAGGTTGCTTAGCTTGGGACTAGATGGCGCTGTGTGAAATGTCCAGGGAATATTATATTATATTATATTATTTTAATTAATCTAGGTTTTAACTGTAGCTTAATAGCAGCTGCACAATTAGATGGACGTGTTAGCACTTTGCACGGCTATTCTTGTAAACAAATAGCACTTGTGAGGGCGATTTATAAGAAGATGAGTATAATGTGGTCTAAGGGACAAGATTATGGGTAGCGGGATTGTCCGAAAGGGTTACCGCTGCCCTGGAACATAAAGGGCTAAGGAAGGAACACGGGTGGGTTTTAGTCAGTAAGAGTCTGACACTCCCTCCTGCTCCACCCAGAGCGGGAGGAGTCATTTGATGATTTCCCAGACTCAAAAAAAAAAAAAAAAGGGACAAGATTATTTTTTATTTTTTGTTTATAAAACCTTGCCCCACACTAGGAATTACTCCTGTATCGTGGGTGCGTTTACAAACATTTAAACTCACATACACAACAGCCAGACCCGGAACAACTACCTGTAGGCAATACAAATATTTGTTCCGTGCAGGAATCGAACCCACGACACGCAGTGCAGTCGATCGCTCAGCCACTGCGCCAACCGTGTCGTCGCTGTATTTTAATAATTAACCTTAAATTATTTTTTTTTATTAATAATTTAACCAGTTAGCTGATATGTCGCAGCCAACTGGTTAAATTAGCCGTGTAATCAACCTTTGGAAGTAGTGTTCGCCTCGCTTCGCTCTCTCAGCTCGGACGTGGTTGATCACAGTTCTAACCTAACCCATTTGGTGGTCGGGGTGAACTTTTTTTTTTCAGGCTTAGTTACTGCGACCAATTCGGCTCGCACGTGATTTGTTACAGTTCCAAACTAAATTATAATTTATTGAATATCATTCAGGCCGTTAGTTGATCGGCCGCCGCTTATTTAAAGTCTAGGCGGTTAACTAAACGGCTAATTAAACCAGTTGCCTGCGACATATACATAAGTTATGAAAGAATCTTTTGCTTGTCATCCACAATTTCATGCCAGCATTTCGAAAGAGCAGCAAACATCGCAGAACTTAGCAGTGTGCAAGTTTGCCCTCCCGACTTCCGCAGTCATCCGCACTCTTGCATATTTAAATCCTGCAAGTTTCCAAATTGGGGTTAACAGGCATCCGAGCCAAGAGTTTGCGATTGAATTTTATATGTTCTAACATTGTCAGCTGGGTTGGTCGACGCTTTATTGATATTTTGAGTACCTTTTGAAGTTATAGATGAAGTGAGAACAAAAAATACAAAAAAAAAAAAAAACAAATTGTCTTGTTTTTGTTCATCATCATCATCATAATCAGCCTATATTGTTCCCACGGCTGGGACACAGGCCTCCTCTCTTCGAGAGGGAGTGGGCTATAATCTACCACGCGGGCCCAGTGCGGGTTGGTAGATGTCACAGGTAATCTTCGAATTTTTGGTTTATTCTTGTTGCAGACGATTAATAGCTTTTAAAGTGTTTGACCCAGCTGGATGGAAACCGAAATTAAATGCCATTTCTGCCTTTGTAACGGAGGTACATTGAATTGAACAAGCTAAGGCTAGGCACGGAATTGATGGTCACCCATCCATTCCATGCCTAGCCCGATCGATTAACTTGTGCTGCTGTTATTATTTAGCCATGAGCCCCTCTCATAATCCAAGTATATAAATATTTAAAGATGAAACAAAGACTAACTTATGCAATTTATTAACAAATTATGCTGACTCTGCCATCATTCATGTATATTTGCGTATATCTTCAAGTCCCAAGTGCCTGTTGTCATACCCATTTATTTTCATCCCCTATTAGATCAAATTATCATAATGAAAAATGTCTTCACGAAAAATAAAACTTGTGAACTCGTAAAAAACAAAAGTTTTCGAGCAATTTGTGAATTCCCTCGTAAATATGAGCTGGGAGGTAAAAACAAGGTAAAATTAGAATTGAATGCTTTCGCCCCAACAAGTGCAGTTACTTCGAAATTGTTCTTGAGTTTTTATTTAACTAACCGAGTGGCGTCCATCTTTCGAGGAAGAATTTTAATTTCGGTCGGGAACCGGGCAGATGTTTCCACTGTTTAGGTAACTCGATAAGCGTGTTTTTGGGTTCTTCGTTTTATTGTTTTACTGGACTATAAAGTGTCAAAGAATATTTTATAAATAAAACCACTCCTTTCTTGCTAACACTTTTATTCCGCACAACTGTACTCTTTCACAATCAAATGATGACTCGCTCCGGTCTTCATTTCGCCATTTTAAATGCCTTTTGCCCCACCCCAGAAATAACGATAAAATAAATAATAATATAATAATATTTTATTCAGTATTAAATTGTTAAAATAATAGGGGTTAAAGTATGAAATTGCCGTTTTATTGTAATAGGTACTTCGAATTGACATAGAACCTTCATGGCTTGGGATTTTTCACGTGGTACCTATGAAGTTCTTCTTTTAAAAAATGTGCGACATTTGATTATACACTTTCAGCTGTTTTTTTATTCAGCTTAGACAAGAAAGATGGATACTTAGAAAATTCTAGTTATTTTTGAATACGAGTTCCGACGCGGAACTAACGCGGCAGAAACAGCTCGCAATATCAATGTTGCGTTTGGAGAGGGGACTGCTAATGAACGCACCGTGCGATTTTGGTTTAAACGCTTTCGTGATGCAAACTAACCAAAGGACAAAAAAGACGATGGTTGTCTTTTTGTCCTTTGTGGAAGATATGTTTATGTACAGAAGTGTATAGTACACTCAAATTTCGATGTAATAGAGAGCGAGCCTATTGCCATCTACCAGGCACCAATGTAGTCTCCAGACTACTACTAAGAAATCCCAGATTGAAAAACCATAACACTTTACCCGACTCGGGAATCAAACTCAACAGTAGTCACTTTAAAGATATGTCACAACCACGTTAACACCACTTACCACCCACAACTCACGACCCACTTCCAAAACAATCCCGTAAATTCATCTTAAATTACCTTTTCAGCCAGAAATGACCCTAAAAAGCACATTTCCATCATTCTTCATTCACCGAACAACTTTTTATGGGCAATTACTCACAACAATAAGTGGACCCATATATTATGGTCAGAGTCAAGAGAATTGTCTGTCTAAAGGTGGCAACATTGCCAACATGATACCAACTTTGCCTTTTAAAATTGTACTAACAAATTAAGAAGAATGGTCCAAGTTAAATTAAAATCTTAGCCGACTCTGACCGGTGAATTTATGCTTGTTGTCTACTTTAACCGGGCAGAGTTGATACCGGGTATTCTTGTTGAGTTATTAAGGTTCTGTATAATGTTTTTTTTGTTATGAATAATATTGCTGTAATAGATAATTAATTTGGGACGGTTATGGTTGTAAGTCTTTGTTTTATATGAGTTTAGCGGTGAATTATTATTGTTGGTACACATACATAAACATATTTTCACGCTTTCTTCTCATGAGGGTAGGCAAAAAGTACAGAAGGCTACCTGATGCCATCTTTACATACTCCTTTTGCTTCGTTAACGTTCATACAGTCATCTGCACCCTAATTGCGTAACACACAATCAATCGGAATCAGAATAATTTTGAAGCAAATTGCTAATCCATTGCTTCATAAGTTCGAAAAATTTGTCTGCACAACACGTAAATAACGCAATGAATGTTGTTGAACTGTCAAAATGAAACCGATTCCGATTGATTATGTGTTACGTAATTAGGGTGCTGGTCATACACGCCCGTCGGTTACAAGTACGACGCACCAGACTTTTCTGAAGAACACCACCAATATAGTCACTATAAGTCCTTCTAGGGCAGTGGTTCCTAACCTTTTCAATACTGTTACCCCTGTGATCTATGTGGAAAACTGATTTTACCCAAGATTCAAAATGATATCAAAACAAACAATACAAGCAAATATAAACATCTTAATTAATCAACAAATTGCACAACTGCCTTACAATTTTTACATATTTATACGTATAAATTACCTACGGATTAATAATACTTAGTAACATTTACTAGTAGTCACAACTATTAATATTTAACATAAAAAAACTTGTGAATGTTGGCTCAGTGTGACGGTTGGTACTGTATTGCATTCACAAGTTTTTTAATGTTAGGTTTTGTTTCGCTTAAAGCGCATCTTAAGTCATGTTCCACATTCAGACGATTTCTGGCTTTGGTTTTTAGTGACACTAAAACAGAAAATCATCTGTAGGTGGTGGCAAATGGTACTAACATTTTTAAAGCTCTTTTAGCTAAAATAGGATATTCGGCACTTGTTTTGAGCCAAAATGTGCTGAGATCGTAGTTTTGAAATTCTACTTTCAAAGTACTATTCTCGCGTAATCCAAGAAATTCCACTTTTGCCGCCACATCTTCGTCTCGAATAATGTCATCATCAGTAGAAAACGGTCTTAATATCCAAGAGTACGATTGACGATTATCTAAGTCCGGAAAATACTGCTTCAGCGAATCTATTACTGCAGATAAATGTTGAATCACAGAATTTTAAACGTGATTTCGTTTGGTTCGGTATTTACCAATTGCTCACACAGTTGTGTAAACATCGACATATTTTACTATTATAATAATTAGGTTCTTTGTTACCCCCGCGAAATAGCTGATTTACCCCCGTGGGGGTAATTACCCCCAGGTTAGGAACCCCTGTTCTAGGGCGTCCCTTCCCGGCGTTTCCACTAACATCTGCCTTATGTACTGTAAATACCTTTTCTACTGCTTGTTTTATCAACAAAGAGCCTTCTGTCCGCGTTTAAGTCAACTATACCATAAAACATGACCATGCTATGGCACGCGGCGATAGTGTAGCTTTCTATCAGTGAAATATGTTTTGTAATCAGATCAGTACTTCCAGAGATTATCTCTTACAAACAAACTTAGGTAACTAACTTACTAACTTCTCAGGTTATGATCGTATTTCTCAGGATTCCCGTTAGATGAAGAATAATGATAACTACCACTGTAATCTAGAGATTTTAAGGAACAAATCAACATGCGTTTCATTAAAAGACGCCACAATTTTTGGTGGGCCTAATCGCCGAACAAAAAAAGACTATTTCCTTTACCTCTTCCGAATTTTCTGCGTCGATCTCCCTGCATACCACACCCTGTATAGCTGCTAAACTAAGGCAAAAATACTTGTATTTATTTCCGAGAAATACATTCATTTGAGGTTGGTTAAATAAAGAGTAACTTTCTGTCAGAAAAGTCAATGTACATTTTTACAAGCTGACAATAATAATATTTACAAGTATATAAAACAGACCCCCTCTTTTTTGTAGAGGTGAGAGAGTCACAGGGCATCAAAAAATTCGTCAACAGGAAAAGTGCTCAAAAGGCTGACAGCATTGCCATGTTGCACGTTAATGCTGTTTCTTTGGCCCTGTAATAGGCCAGCCCTCTAGTCACGTGAAGGGTCGACCAACCCCTTGGCGATGCCTCGAAACTAAACTAAGTGCAACAATGTTAAAGTTGTTTAAATTATGTAAAGGTAATATTCCAATGATTCCGTTACGGTTCCCGTTCTAGAGGGCCCGAGCTAAACAGGGATGCTGCTATATCTATCTACTGTGTAAATATGCATTCCTAGTATCTGTTTCCATAGTTACACGAGATTTCATAAAAGTAGTAGGTATTGGTGGGTTGTTAAAGGCGCAGGAACCCGTTGGATGCGAGAAGCACGGAACTGCACCCTAATTGCGTAAAACACGATCAATCGGAATCTGAATCATTTTGAAGCAAATTCCTAATCCCTTGCTTCATAAGTTCGAAAAATTTGTCTGCTCAACACGTAAATAACGCAATGAATGTTGTTGAACTGTCAAAATGAAACCGATTCCGATTGATCGTGTGTTACGCAATTAGGGTGCCAGTCGAAGTGGAGGTGCATGGGGGAGGCCATGTCCAGCAGTGGTCTTTCGGCTGAAATGATGATGATGATGAGTAGGTACTGAAGTGGTACTGGAGTGGAGGGTTTGAACCCCAAACGGCTCGAAAATATAATTAACAATAAGGTATTATACTTACGCCTCTTGAGGTTTTCGGCAACCGCTGCTGAATCGCCAGCACAGCATCAGCAGCAGCTTTGATGCCCTGTGATTCTTCCTCCCTTTTCATATACTTGTACGTACATATTATTATTTTAAGACTGTTAGCTTTTTAACTATGTAAATATTTATCTTACATATTTTTTTATTTTTATTTTAAAGTGAAAAAAAAAATATTGTACCTGAAATGGCGAAATACAAAATACACGCAGATGAAATCCTTGGCAACAGCTTCTTGGAAAATAAAGCGACAGCTTACCTACATGAGTTAATTTCTCCAACATCAATGGAAACAACAGAACTTAGCTGCGGGCGCATCGGGTGCAAGTTCTCATAATAACAATTGTTTTACTGCTCACCTCCTTTCGGACAGTCCGTTATTCTAGTATACAGTACGAATGCAAATTTATCCCGCCTTGGGAGCGCAATGAGCATTCGCTCTGCTTCCCTACAAATTATTGTGACTGGGTTCAGAAGCTAGCTCTTTTTTTGCAGAATTTTGTTCAGTTCTTTGAGAAGGGAAATTGTGTTTAAGTATTTTAAGTGTGAGTGATAAGAAGCTTTGTATTTATGTGCCAACTAAGTAGGGTACATCATCTGCCTAGTCTATTCCCAACTACATGTTGGGGTCAGCTTCCAGTCTAACCGGATGCAGCTGAATACCAGTATTTTACATTGAGCGACTGCCTATTTAACCTCCACAACCCAGTTACTGGGTAATACTGGAAAGACTGGTTGTCAGATTTTCGGGCTTCTTACGACCCGTACCGAATGTCAAAAATCCACAAATGACAGCCGGGACCAACAGCTTCACGTGCTTTCTGAAGTCTTGGTATGTAAAGATGGTCACCCATCCACGGACCAACCGCGGCAAGCGTAGCTTAACCTGATCGATCGACCTGTGCGGCTGTTATTACTTAGCCACCAGCCTCTCGAACTTAGTAGGGTGTCATTTGGATATTGATTTTGCTAAGAAACCACTTTCCAACTTAATTTTCTTGATTTTATGGTCATGGTTATGGTGATAAGTCTTTCTAACTCCAACAAATAACTGTAGAGGGTTTGCTCTTGCATCAAAAAACTCAGCCTATCGCAGTCCACTGCGAGACATAGGGCTCTTCCTTGCTGTGCCACAATACCCTGCCCTCCGCCTTCCACATCTAGGCTGTCCCAGGCGCCTTTTGACGTCATCTGATCCATCTACATAGCTGGGGGGCGCCCCAGACTAAGCCTGCCGTTACGCAGTCTCAGTCACCAGCCATCAGTCCATCGACAAACATGGCCAACCCACTGCCACTTCAGCTTGCTTACTATGCAAGCTATGTCAGTAACTCCGATTCTTTTCCGGATAACTTCGTTTCTTCGTTGCTCTTGTATCTCTGTCCTCTAAATAACTTTTGAGAGATAGCTCTTGCATTTCTATCAGTTAAAAAATTAATCGGTTTACAACACTATTATCTGGTGGTATCGTTTAACTTTATAACACCCACCGTAATCTGGTGGTACGGTGGTACGAAGGTACGGCCAGGGGTACGGTGGGTCTGCAGTGTCAGAATCTAGGGCATCCTAAGCTGACCTGCATTTTTGCTCAAAACATGACCAAATTACGTAAGCTTAAGATTTCATACTCTGCAAAAACAGACTCAAAATCCAATATCACGAAAACACATCGAAACTAAAAACTCTCACCAAATTAAAACTTGTTACTAGTTCGATATTTAATGAAATTCCAATGTAAAAGGAATGTTCATCTAATTTACTACTGATTATGTGTCCTTGTGTGTGTCTGTGTGTTCGCTACATTCATTCCGCTTCTCGGTCGCGGTTGAATCGAAAACTTTTCTAGTTTCAACCGAAAGGAATTGGATTAAACTGGTAACGAGCGGTGGAAACCGGATTATTTGACGCCACCCGATTGGTTGGATGCACTCCTCGCTATTTGTATTAAAATAAATTATTCTGCACTTGATATTAAACTTTTGTTTACGATGTTTTTGTAAGTTTGTTATTTGTTTGTTTTGGTGTCGGAAGATTGTAGCTTTGTGGGGTTGTTTGTTCGGGATTAGTGAGAGCTAAATCTAAAAACTGCTTATGTAATATTTGCTTCATATCTTCAAACTATCACTGTGAGCGTTTAACTGTCAATAAACTTCGTTTATTCCTCAATTTTTCGTAATTGTACCCACCACCTGTTTGTCTCTGCATCACCCAAAGGTTGACTGGTAGAAAATGCCTATGGCGTTAAGTCGGCCTCTGTACATTTGTGTGCTTGAAGCTTTAAATAAATAAATAGATAAATGTATACAAAATGTCTAAAATTAAGCATCTATTTCCTTACAACTATAATATAATAGTCTTTGTAATTACATAGAATGCGTGACGACGACAATCTATATCTATACTTATAATAAATCTGTAGAAGTGAAAATTCTGTACATTGAAAATATCAAAAAAATAAATGGCAGGGGGTGTTACTAGACCGACACCGAACCCAAAAATGTGATTAAAAAAATTTTTGTCTGTCTGTCTGTCTGTCGGTCTGTCTGTCTGTCTGTCTGTCTGTCTGTCTGTCTGTCTGTCTGTCTGTTTGTTCAGGCATCACGCAAAAACTACCGGTTCGATTACGATGAAACTTGGTATAATTATTCTTTAATATCCTGGGCACCACACTGGGTACTTTTTATCCCGGAAAAGTATATACAATAAAAAACAAACTTAATTTTGCGGTTCGATCCCTAGATCCGATTACTGTACCAACCGCAAATAATAAGTTTGTCGTAGGTTAGGTCACACGCAGTGGAGTTCATATTTATTCCTTTTACTTTTTAGAGTTATTTAGGTTTATTTTTATATAAGTCGTAGGTATAGATTTTAATTTTAAAGTATAGGTAGTATATTTGATAGTGTACGTAGTGACCGTAGGTTATTTTATAATACTGTTAGGTAGGATAGTCATTCGTATAGATATTAGTTTTTAGAGATTTTGCTTATTTATTGAGTTTAGATTGAGGGGCCCGTGGCTAAATAATAACAGCCGCACAGGTCGATCGGTCAGGTTAAGCTACGCTTGCCGCGGTCGGTCTGTGGATGGGTGACCATCTTTACATACCGAGACACCTCCGTGCCTCGGAAAGCACGTTAAGCCGTTGGTCCCGGCTGTCATTCGTGGATCTTTGACAGTCGTTACGGGTAGTCAGAAGCCCGAAAGTCTGACAACCAGTCGTACCAAGGGTATCGTATTACCCAATAACTGGGTTGTGGAGGTCAGATAGGCAGTCTCTCCATGTAAAATACTGGTATTCAGCTGCATCCGGTTAGACTGGAAGCCGGCCCTGAACATAGTTGGGAAAAGGCTAGGCAGATGATGATTGAGTTTAGATTAGTTATCGTCATAAATAGGTTTATTTAGGTAGGTAGGTATTTTATTTTCTGTTATTGAGTTTATTTATTTTTTTAATTAGGTAGGTACTTAGGTAAAGATATCATATAGGTGGGTAGGGTACCTATATGATATCTTTACCTAAGTACCTACCTAATTAAAAAAATAATTAAATAGTAATTAAATAGTATTAAATATTAATATTACAATAGAAAACCAATTGTGTCTCATTAATGGTGATTAAGAGGGTTCTTAATCACCATTAATGAGACACAATTGGTTTTCTATTGTAATTAGCCACAAAGGGCCCGCGAGATAGATGGCATCCTGGTGTACATACATTTTATCCTGTTAGCACGTTCCCGTGGGATAATTTCCGACATCCACGCGGGCGAAGCCGCGGGCAGAAGCTAGTACGACAATAAATGAAATACTGGCAATACTAGTGGGTAGGAGTATTTTACTTGTAAAACTATCAAAATCCTAAATCCAAATATCGAAATTTGAAAAGAAATTAAAAAAACCGGCCAAGTGCGTGTCAGGCCACGCATAGAATAAGGTTCCGTATTCTATAGCTCCTGAAATAACAAAGTCATCTAAGCCGTTATAGTTTTCCTTTAAAGTTCATCACATGGACTACCATCCTGAATTTGTTCAGATTTTTCGAGCCAGCCGTTTAGCTTTTAGAGAGGGGGGACGCCATATTTTAACAAAAAAATGCGCTTTAAAGTTGAATATCTCGCAAGCGGATACCTACCTAAATCAAAAAATCGTCTTAGCAACTACTCAATGTTTTTAAAAGACCTATCTAATAATATCTCACACTATAGGGTAGGCGCAAGAAAAAAAAATCATCCCCACTTTACGTGTAGGGGAGGTACCCAAAAAAAAATATTTTTCGTGATTTTATTTTAGCACTTTGTCGACATGGTAAATACACATATCCATGCAAAGTTTCAGCTTTCTAGCACTAAGCTTTTGGAATGTAAGCCGAGGACGGACGGACGGACAGACATGACGAAACTATAAGGGTTCCGAGACGTGAACTACGGAACCCTAAAAATGGGCTATTGGGTTTTCCAACCGACGTAGCTATAGTGACTAATTGGATATTATGTACTTCATTGAATTTTGTTTTGTAAACTGGGAATGTCATGGGTTATAATAAAATTATATACAAAGTAAAATTTCCTATCGTATTGACACATCCAACCTGTTCAACACTTTTTCGAAAAGACTTTAAGGGCTCGACTTCGAACTTCATTATTTATTTAGTTAAAGTATACAATGTGATAGGGGTGGGACTTCTAACCCGTTAAGGCTGAGTACTACATCTAATTTTATCGAAAAAAAAAAAATAGGGGGGTTAAACCCCCTCCCCCTAAAAATTTTTTTTCTCACCAAAACATTATCAAACATATGAAAAAAGTAATGAATTAGTTAGCCAAGGTTATTAGCTACCGTTTGTCGTTTTTTTTTTGTTTCTACGACGTATACAACCTTTGATATCACATAAAGTATCAAGCGCGCCGTAGTACATTAAAAAAAATAAAAATAGCCATAATTTTTAGGGGGAGGGGGTTCAACTCCCCATATTATTTTTTTGTCGATAAAATTAGATGTAGTACTCAGCCTTAACGGGTTAGTTGTCCCACCCCTATCACATTGTATATATTAGTAGGCAAAACTGTTTCCAAAGGTCTGTAATAGAATTTATATAAAAGGAGCAATCGAATTTACTGAAGGTATTAATGTAAATATATTTAGATTGGCGAACTTTCTCTATGGGTACTGGTTCTGAGCCAGCAAAATGTTTGCGACCTCAGCTTCCGACGATCCAGTAATGAAATCAGAGTCAGGAGATGAATCTAGAGTTGTCTGACAATATTTTAGAGCATTTCTGTCTTTAATATGGTTTTAATTTGCGTGTTAGATGTTATTTGGATTAGACGAGGAGTTTCTTGCATTTACATAAATATATGTTTATCCAAACAGTCAAAGAGACCCGTAGGAATAAAATGCGATGATACGATGTGTGTTACGAATTATCTGTCTTGTATATTAATAAAACAAGAATGTAAGTTTATTTATTTACAGGTAATTAAAACATTGACAATAATTAACTCTATTATCTATTTTGTTTTATAACTAGCGACCCTTTCTGTCTTCGCACGGTTTTTACGACTTGACAAAACATTGAGATTTCTTTAATAAAATAATAAATAAAATAAAATTTAATAAATTGGCTAAATAATACCGGCCGCACAGGTCGATCGAGCAGGTTAAACTACGCTTGCGGTGGTTGGTCTGTGGATGGGCGACCATCTTTACATACCGAGACCCCTTCGGGCCTCGGGAAGCACGTTACACCGTTGGTCCCGACTGTCATTCGTGGATCTTTGATAGTCGTTATGGGTAGTTCGAAGGCCGAGTCTAAAAACCAGCCGACCACAAAAACATTAGTTATGTTTTAATTTGAAACCACCACCTCTGTAAGTATGTTTGTCAGATAAAAAGTAGTTTTATGTAAATAATTTCTCTACAAAACTAAGCACATTTATTTACCTAGTAGTAATACCTATTTATCCTGTATACTGGACTGAAATGGACATACCAACTCAAATTGAGGATTTACGTTCTGGCAGCAGTTTTTTATTTTTTATTACTTTCTGTATACTTAATAAGTCTATTTGCGTAATTCTACTTTGTTTATTCAGAAGATTATAAAGTACTAGCATCTGCCCGCGGCTCCGCCCGCATGGATGTCGGAAATTATCCCACGGGAACGTGCTTCTGGGCCGAAAAGCTTATTTCCTATCTCCTTGCCAAATTTTATCGAAACGTTTGCCTGCACATCAGTGGTAACAGGCCTCTTGTTCTATTGAAACTCCGTACTACGCTAGGCCAGCTCAAAGTCAATGTGTTACCATCGACTGTACATACCTACTGCTAGTACTTAATAGGTACTTTTACATTCTGTTGCGCTTATAGAGCTTTGAGGAACAGGGTGTAAAGTTTACTCATCCTCCACAGAAAAGGGAGGATCCTTGGACCAGACGGGTGTTGTATCTGGTGGGCTACTGCCTACTGATGCCGAGACGTTGTATACATATATGCTGATGGTCGCGTGGTAAACTCTGTTTGCGCGATGCAGGATTTTGCGTGACGTTAGGATGATGCGTAGTTCGCATGTGGCGATGTAGATGAAGCCTAGTAAAGCTTAGACGTGTGATCAAATACACTCGCATATAAAACGTTTGTTATCTTACTCACACATTCATCCCCTTCAAGATCCCATCTAATCCAAAAATAATATCTCAACCCGCTAAGATTAAAACCTAATTACATAACAATGCAACAGTACATACCGAAGATCATACAAACTTTAAGAAAGCCGCCGTGTTTCAGTTTTACAACACCCAGAGCTCAGACATAGACTAAAAAGATGTGGAAGTGACATATCCCGAACGCATTCTAAATGCCTACAGCCGGCCGGGTAAAGTGGGGTTAGTATGAATGCACGGAGTAAACTTAACGTAAATTTGAACGATTTTAAAATCATTTAAAGGGCTTTGGTGGAAGGTGGACCGACGATCTTCGAAGGATGGCTGGTAGCAGCTGGATGAGAGTTGCCGAAAATCGTTCAGAATGGTGTGCAATAGGAGAGGCCTATGTCCAGCAGTGGACTGCTATAGGCTGATTATGATGATGATAATGAAAGGGCTTTGAAGATCCCTGGCACACCTACTGTGGCGCCATTTTTTTTCCAAATCGCGGCCACGTTTGTTACCTGTATAAATCGATAGATGACATCAATGCAAACAGAAACCATTATAAGACCATAGCTCATGGCTAAGTAATAACAGCCGCACGGGTCGATCGATTAGGTTAAGCTACACTTGCCGCGGTTGGTCCGTGAATGGGTGACCATCTTTACATACCAAAATCCCTCCGTAACTCGGAAAGCACGTTAAGTCGTTGGTCTCGGCTGTCATTCGTGGATCTTTGACAGTCGTTACGGGTCGTCAGAAGCCCGAAAGTCTGACAACCAGTCTTACCAAGGGGTATCGTATTACCCAGTAGCGCGTTGTGGGGGTCCGATAGGCAAAAATAATGGTGCTGGTGGCTAGTGGCTGGTGGCTGCATCCGGTTAGACTGGAAGCCGACCCCAATATAGTTGGGAAAAGGCTGGGCAGATGATGATGAGATCTTGTTGCTTATATGTATGAAATAATCACTATGAAAGTTTAAAGTAATCAATCATGTATGCAATAATAAAAGCAATCAATCATCTTTCCTCGATAAAATGTTACACCAATACGCTTGTTGGTTTTTAAAATCAGGTTGTAACAAAACATCGAGTGTCTTGTTCGAAGTGCGGTTCGATAAAATTAAAAAAACGGTGAACACTCGATGTTCTGTTACAAGTAAATGCTCTATAGCCTGTCCATTAGCTTAACCGTTTTTTGACAGCTGCCTTAGAATGTACATATTCCAGATTACGTAAAAGTTAACTTTAAAAGGTGTAATAAAATAAATATATAAACTGCCTTATCTTATTGAATTATCTTATTTATGGCTTCTTAAATACATTATAATACCGTACGTGTATCAATCAATGTATTGTGTGTTGCTGCAATCACTAGTTTCATCTGTAAAAAAACGGTTTATTTACCTAATGGTGGTGGTAGTCTAAACTTCATATTCAGATGATTTATTTGTATAAGTAGAGACTTTATATAGAGTTTCGCTTCTATACGGTTTTCTCACTCTATGAGCAAAAGTACAAAGTTTAGGAGCATCTCGGGAGTTCAACAATTAAACCGGCGAACTTATTCTCTTTAATACCGTGTCTGCAAATTATACAGTTTAATCTTACTGCTTAGCAAAACTTTACACTATGGAGATTGTGGCGGCTTTCGTGAAATCATTTTGTTTGTATAATTTATTTGTGTGGTGGAAGTTACATGTTAAGGATAATTTAATGTTAAGAGGTAGGCTCTTCGAAGTATAGGGAAAGGGATTATCTACGGCGACTGGATGTTGATCTGTGAACATGGTGGTCAGGTGCTGAAACAGCCATAATGCCTTAACAGTAAGCTGTTCATCTGTAATTACTCCAGTGTAGTGCAAACACCAGGGCCCTACACCACAAAACTTCACAAGTCTAGAAATAAAAAAAAATAAAATGTAGAAAGAATTGCGTAACACGGAAATTACAAATATGTATGATTTACAATATTGACTATAGGCTTGTCTCCACAATTTACATATTTGTAAGGTTTTTCCGTTACAATTGTGTGGCTTAGAGTGTTGTGGTACATGCACTTGTAAGATTTACAATTTGTAAATTGTAATTGCACGTATAGATGCTAAACTTGAGTGGGGCCCATATATATCAAGACTAGCGGGGAGGCTCAGTCGGCTGCCTACGCCGTCAGGAAAGTAAGACAATAGGCTGACGTCGATACAGCTCGGTTAATCTATTTTAGTTATTTTTACAGCGTACGGTATCCTACGGTATTCTGCTGTAGGGCAAAGCTGATAATCAAAATAGATTTGTCCTTCAAAAACGAGCTGTTCGAGCAATTTACCAGCTAGATGCCAGAGTTTCAATAAGATATTTTTTTAAAGATATTGGCATTCTCACGGTTACATCACAATTCATCTTAGCCTTGCTAGTATAGTAGAGCTGGTAGTAGAGTAGTAGTAGTATAGAAGCAACTTTTTCTTACTAAACAGACAGCTGTGCTGCTGGGGAATTTGTTGCACCACTTCTTCTTTCCAACGAAAGCACTAGGGGTAAGATAAGTGGTGAAGGGTGGGCGGTTTGGGGGACTGTCTTATGTGATTTTGACTTTCGAAGAGTGCTGAGCTTAATTTGAATAAATGACTTTTGATTTTGAAGTAATTGTAAAGTTTTGGGGTATAACGCACTGTAATCATTAAAGCTTTTTCACTGCGGCATCTTCAGTTTTTGTGTGCTATGTTTTCCCTTAACTTAACGAAGGAAACGGCGTAAACCATTAAGTTAACGCTCTGAAAATACGACTAACCTTCAAAGGCATTGAATCTCCGCAGCAATTAATTCTAATTATTATTCTTAAAATTTCGGATCAAACAACTGACACTGGGCGTCAGGTTTCCCGAAAAGAAAAAGAAAACCTTTTGCAACCACCCTGTTTAAAGTTCAGTAGGTACCACAAAAGGAAAAACCGGAACCTTTATAGGTTCAAAAAGAAAGGTAAAGAAAGAAAACTTTTTATTTGGGACACACACAGGAAATAGGTACGGTACGGTAACACATTACGGTAATAAGATACATTAAAAAAAAAAAGAAAAAAAAATAACCGAAAAAGGACGTGCGAGGCCAAAACGGCTCCTATTTCAGCATAATGCTGCAATATTTAAATAATTAATACCGCAGCGCTGGTTTTTAGTGATTGGTTTGGTTTGGTTGGTTTTCGTTGTCCGTGTTCGTCTGTCAGTGTGTCATAACCCTTCTCCATAGGTATGCGTGGAGGTATCAAGTTGAAATTAATATCAGATATGTAAAGCTACAATCCCTTGGAGCTCAAAATCAAGCTTAAGTAAACTCAATAAAAAAATACAGCCATTTTTGCGACACACTTTGGTACTCGTAAATAAATCAAAACCTCCTTTCCTATATCTATGATCAAAACCTATAAGGTAGGTACTTCCCGTTGACGTAGAATCATGAAATTTGGCAAGAAGCAAGGTCTCACAGCGCAAATAAAGGAATACGTTGGAAAAATGCTAATTTAATATAGAAAACATTTTGCAGTTGGAGAATTGACCGTGATTTATATTGATGTATGGGGGAAAATGTTTTTAACTACTATGTTGGATTGCCATTATGGTGAAAGGATTAGCCAATCAGAGTGGATAACTCGCTGAACGCTGATAGCCCAGAGTGCGCCAGACGTATAGTGGGGCTCTGTAGATAGGTCGTAAACGGAGGCTCCTTTCATGCACTTTAAACAAACTCCGGACCCAGGTTTGCCGAAGCAAGGAAAATCTGTTCAGGTGGAGATTCATAGACGACTCCGCCTTGGAGTGTAAATATGGTGTTGTTCCACATATGATGGGACACTTAATATCGCGTCCTGCATGTCCTGTCAGCTGCACGTTACAGGAACTGATGGACGCTGGTGATGGCGCCAGATTCTGGGCCGAGTCCACGCTAGGAAGAAGACTACATTGTTAAGTTTCTCCTTGGGATAAATTCATCCCAATCATTATACTTGGTCCGACACGCACTTGACCTTTTTTTTTAGTTATAGCGCCTGCGTCACTTATATTCAGCGACATCAAAAATATTGCAAAAAAAATCCAGCAATTCAAAGAAATTCTAGCATCCCGACCGATTTTGGTCATGGTGGCTAATCTCAATGGAGACCGACCAGGTACGCAGGAGATATTGTAGTGCACAAGTGTGTGCGCAAACACAGGTATACTTTTTTCTTTTACTGTCATAGTCCGATGGGACGGCAATCCGACACGACCGCGGAGAGAGCAGGCGCAGGACCAATGGCTTTACGTGCTTTCCGAGGCACGGGGGTAACACACCTCCACCTTCCAAACTCTGGGCTGTTACTAAGAAATTCCTAATGGAAAACCTAATAACACTTTGGCCGACCTGGGAATCGAACCCAGGACCCTACGAGACAACCACGGGACCAACGGGGCAAATAATCGTGCAGCAAACAGTACAGATAACAATTCGCACATTCAAACGGTTCCTTTAATAAATAATTTCGTTTTCTCCCTGCATTGTTTGTGCACGTGTTCCTTTTTCTTTTTTTCCGCTGGCAATGATCAAAGGAGTCCGAAAATGAGTTTTCTACGATAAACCGGTGAGCGTTTCGTTTTATCTTCGCCATAGAATAGACAGATACAGAAGGCCAGCTTCTAATAGCATTTGTCCACCGCCACCGTCAGTGGGACGTCAACGGAACGCCAAGGAGAAACGAGATTATTCGAAGCGAACGTGACGTCTCGTTGACGGACTTGCGATGGACTGTAGTTAATGTATGTATCGCGGAGCCGACATCTACCGATCGATTCTGTAAAAATTTCACCGTGAAAAGTTAGGTGAAGTGAGCTTAGATAGTAGATATCTGATGAAAATGTAAGCAAATTTATCAGAAAACGGACCTGTAGATGTCAATTTGCAGTGCCACTTTCAAACTAAGTGCTTTGATTTGATTATTTCCAACTTAAACCCGAAATTTAGATTTTAAGTCAACTTAAGGATCTCAAACAAATTCCAGTCGCGTGTGCACTTGCTGTACGTGAAGCATGTCTATGTGTGCGTACGTTTACTTTCGTTGTATAGAATCAACCTTCTGCACCCATTTATTTTGTGTCTCCGCACTCGGAGAACGAATTATGTTCACAATTTAATCTTTAAATGCTCTGTACAGTTTAGGGATAGTTCGCGTCTAGTTTTGCCTGATTATTTTCAACGAGATGTATACTTCTTTGTTTTGAATAGGGGTTTAAAGTGAATAATGCTTATTTTTATTTGCCTTTTTTAATTTTGTTGGGGATGGCAGAGTTAGGGGTGCTCGTTTTGTGGAAAGTTGCGGGCAGACTTTGCTCAAAGATGTTTCTTCGCTTTAAAAGTACATACATAAATAAAACTCACGCTTTTTTTCCATGGGGGTAGGCAGAAATTACAGAACGTCACTTGTTACGATCCCTAGGTATCTACATACTCCTTTTATCTTGTTTACGTTCATACATGTGAAGGCTTATTCCCGCAATCAAAAACGTTCAAAATCTAATCGCAATCTAATCTCGGCGACGATCAATGTCAAAAAGAAAATGTAAGGGAATTAGAGGTATTTTTGATAGATTGAGACTGTGAAAGTTTTTTAAATTACGAGAATTATTTAAAATATTGCAAACAAATGATTAATTTACCAAAAACCTCATGACACTTGTACCTACCTACTTTATGGCATACCTACAAGTCTCTATCTGTAACTCGTCGGGTTTACGTTAATACACCATTTCAAACCTAACACATCCCCCTCAACAAGGCGAAAAAATATATAACATGTTTTTTTTTATCACTGTAAAAAACATTTTTCAAACTTCCATTTTAAAATTTATGCTATACTGCACTGCGTGCATTTTTATATTGATATCGGGGAAAAAACTAGTGTAGTTTGGTAGGTACACTGAAAACTGTAAAATGTGTAGGTTTCCATACGCAAAGCTAAGCTTTTTAATGAAGAGTTCTGTAAGGTTTTACGCACATTTTTTAAATTATTTATTTATTCCATAACATTTTTTAAACAAACGGAAAAGTGTAGGTACAATATCCAATATACATATGACAGACATGTCTATATATGCCCATTCTGCGGAATGATCTGTAAAATCTTGGAAACAACTTTTACACCAGAGTTCCAAGATGGGCGCTGCAGATGTAGAATTGTAGAGGCAACCACGTTTATATGAATGTTACAGCCTAGATGCAGCTGAATACCAGTATTTTACTATTGCAGGGTATATACGATACCTCTTGGTCTGACGACCGGTAACAACTGCTATGATCCACGACTAACAGCCCGGACCAACGGCGTAACGTGCTTTCCGAGGCACGGAGGAATCTTAATATGTAAAAATGGTTAGCCATTCACGGACCAACCGCGGCAAGCGTAGCTTAACCTGATCGATCGACCCGTGCGACTGTTTTCACTTAGCCACAAGCCCCTAGCCACAGTCTAGATATCTTATTTATTTATTTTATATAAATTTACCACATTTCATGTACTTACAAGTGTCTTGCGATAACAGTTATCCACTTGTTAGGGCTTAGAATCAGCCAAGGTACTGGTCATTAGAAACCGGGCAAAATACATCACAGGGCACACACTTAGTCACACAATACACACCCACACTTAAAAAAAAACCCTTTCTTTCACTCCCACCTCGTAAAACGTAGTAGAGACCCACCCCCCTCCCCCACCATTGTCATAAACAGTTGCCATGGCAACAGTCCCGTTCATAATTTATTCATGTAGTGTGTTTGACCCTGGCGTGTTTATACAAAAAGCAATTCATTACCAGTATTTATTTACCAGTTAGGAAAAAGTGTATACTGATAGACTTCTTATTTTTTTGCGTGAGGGACTGATGAAAGATTAGTAGGTAGGCATTCAATCAATCAATCAATCAATCTTTATTTGTAAACATAGGTTACAACAGTACAGATGTTACAGTCAATGTTATACATTTATTATAGTTTCTCTATGTTTTGCCATTTGGCGTACAAATATAGATTTAAAGGAGGCTTTTGCCAATCAAGTGAATATATAGGTATGTACTAGTATTATAAAAAGTTAAAAGTTTAATTAGTAATGTCAATATCAATTTTAATAAAAATGCATTAGGTAATGTCAGGTAATGTCAATCTTTAATGAAATAGGATAATGTCAATAATACATAATTATGATGTCAATAAGTTACTGCTAAGAAAAAAATGCTTAAAATTGATATTGTCCATAGTGCTGTGAGAGTCGTCATGATTTTATAGTCAAGTTACGAGTATACAAATATGTTATGTCAAAGAACTCAGCATTCAACATCGTATAGTGCTCACTTCACAGTGTCGCTAGCATAGCATAGCATATTCAGCCTATAAGGTTCCCACTGACGACAGACGGCATGGTTGGCGCAGTGGTTAAGCGATTGACTGCTGCGCTGCGTGTCGCGGGTTCGATTCCCGCACGGAACAAATATTTGTATGACCTACATGTATTTGTTCCGAGTCTGGGTGTTTTTCTATCTATAATATGTATGTATTTATAAAAAAAAAAAAAATGTATATAAGTAGTTTATCAGCCATCTTGTTACCATAACACAAGCATTAGGTTGCTTAGCTTGGGACTAGATGGCGCTGTGTGAAATGTCCAAGGATATTATTATTATTATTATTATTATTACTGCTACGGTTCAGGCCTTCTCACTATGAGAAGGTTGGTAGATGTCACATGTGTTCGAATTTTTAGTTCTGAGATTATTTCATTAGTCAATTTGAAAATGTGTACAAAAATACTCTATTGCTAACTGTGGAGGCTTGTAAATAGCTTGTCGTCAATTACCTCACTACTACTTCTGTATTTGATAGCTGTAAGCCACCCAAAGACAATAAAATAAATAAATAAATATGCCGGTTACCTCACGATGCTTTTCTTCACCGTTTTGAAAGCAGTAGAGCTGAAATAATTTAAACAAAGTAAAGCGCCTGTCTGGTTTCAAAGTTACGACCATAAGTCACAACCGTTACTACTGGGTCACCACTGCCCTTGGGCTAACAGCAAGCTTGAGTAAGAGCAGAGGTGGTTGATAAGATATATCAATCATTCAACTCCATAGTAAGATTTCATCTATATTTGTTATCATAACATACCTGTTTTTCTAGAAATAGTTAGCACCTACATTTCACCAAGACCAGCACAGCTATTCACAACCATTCTATACGTTTCCGTACCGTATCGAACATCAATCAATGTTTTCGAAGGAGTCCTCTAAACGCTGTTCACAAGCCCAAAACGCAAAAATGTTGATAAACGACCGCTATTTTTCCGACAACTGTTGCTGTCGGGGGTAAGTCAAATCAGGTTATCGAAATGTTTCTTTTTCGATACGGTAGCCTGTCTGTTGTGAATAACTATGCAGAAAGGGTCAGTTGACGGATAATACCTGCTCGGTTTGCATCGTAATTTGTCGAGCGTAACGCCCTTTACACAGACGTTTTTCTGTCGTGTAAAGCTATGGTTCATTCGCGGTGCGTGCGGTACGGTCGTCAGTGTTGTATGGACCACTATGGAAGTTTGTTGACGACACGGCGGCATTACGGCACGGTGCCGTAGTGTAGTAGTACGCGAGAAATCGTGTGACCTAGAACACGATTTCTCGCGTGGTTAACAAACACGCTGTACCGGAAAGAATCCATTCTGTGTATATAATCAACCTGTAATGTTCCCACTCCTGGGACACAGGCCTCCTCCCTGTAAGAGAGAGTGGGCCATAATCCAACACGCGGGCCCAGTGCGGGTCAAGGGTGTCACATGTCTTCGAATATTTGGTTCTAGGACATGCCGGTTTCCTCGCAATGTTTTCCTTCACCGTTTTGAGAGCAGTGGTGATGAAATAATTTACACAAACTGCCTGCTTGACCTTGCACGATCTACATCTCGTAAGGCACGGCTTTACTGTGTTTGTGCACAAAG
This sequence comes from Apamea anceps, assembly GCA_951799955.1. Lineage (NCBI taxonomy): Eukaryota > Metazoa > Arthropoda > Insecta > Lepidoptera > Noctuidae > Apamea > Apamea anceps. Next base: position 6,982,697 of record OX637522.1, on the reverse strand, counting down.
GACCTAATTGTGTATCGAAATGAGTAGAAGCAAGTGTAATGCCACCTTATTAACCCTTATCCGTAATTGAGCCCGTTAAACCCGAGGTAGCAATACGACGATCCTTAACGTATTTCTATAAAATATTTATGGCGAAAAGATAGCCTGTAGCCGCGTAAACCGAAATAAGCGAAACATTTTAGTGGTTTACATTACGGTACGCAAATAACTCTTATTTTACGATTCATAGTGCACGCATCTCGAATTCTAATGTGGCGGCCTTTCGACAAAATGGCGGCTTGCGTATGACAGTATAGATGTGTCAAGGTTTGCGCACGAGTGGTTTCAAGTGGGTTGGGATAGATTTTTTTTAAGTTTGTGGCCGCGCATGAGTTCATGAATCTGATCGGGGGTTTTCGGGATATATTCAAGCGTGTACGTTTGGGACGTGGCTTGAATATGTTGTTTGCTGACTGTGATGTTGACATTGGTCGACTAAAAAATTCTGGATTTTCGGCAAATGGGATGATGAATGAAACCTGACAATGTTTTGATCTATTATGTTACGTATTTGTAAGGATTGCCTCGTTAATCTAGCGCTGTCAAGCGCAACTATTGAGAGTAAGATCGTGGGTTTGTTCCTAGTTCGGGAAAAGTTTTATTGGGTTTTTCATTACAGCAGCCAGGAGCCAGGACTGTGCTCGGGTGACAGCGATAGGCTCGCCTCTTTTAACATGGTACTTAAAGATGACTACAGCTAAATGTTAGTGTAGATAATATAGGCACGCCTCTGCCCTTCGGAGAAAAGAATCATGCGTGATATTATGTATCTTTTGTATATCAAGGCTATCCATGAAATACAATAACAATGCGTTTATCTGGCATTGTAAAAAACACCTTAAGGCCCTTTTTACACGACATGGTTTCTTTATGGTACCTACGGCGTATAAACCGCGCCTTAGATAAAACGTGTCTATCAACAGGTTTCCATAGTGATCCATACAACACTGATGACCGTGCTTACAGACAGCGAACTAACCGTAGTTTGTCACGGCAAGAAAAACCTGTGCGTACGTGAGCCTAAAAGATGGGAAACAATACTTATAATGCCAAAAGGGCCTCAGCTCAGACTAAAAGCGCAGAATCACCGTTTAGCACAATCTGGCATCGAAAATAGAAATGAACAATCAAAAATTATTAAATAAATTGTTAATAAAACAGAAACCCTTGTGAACAGGCTTAGGGATGCTTTCCGCAGTCCTTTCCCTTTCCTTCCTATTTTAAATTTGCCGCCACGCGTACTCATCCAACGCTGTGCGCGGGCCAAAGACAACCCTTCGCTCCCGCCATCTGGCGGCATAAAGACGAAAAAACGAGTTCGAACGAAACGTAAGACCGGCCGGCAGCAAACCGCGCGCGCGGTGAAAAACCACCAAAATATCGTGAAATACGACTGCTAGTGATTCAGTGAGGTGATCTCCTGGCTCCCAGTATCCCGTGAGTACCTGACCTCTTTAAATTTTGTATCCTCTAGCCTGTTTCTGAATAGGAACCTTCAAAAGCGTACTTGGCGATACGCGATACTCAATCATATTTTTGGTCCATTTCGAGCGCGAATACCTGTAGATTACAGTTTTTTCAGGCATTCACAGGTTCAATTTCATTAGAAAACTCTGAGAATTGCTAGATTTACGCATTTTTAAAGTATTATCCTACAAAATTGTGTTGGTCATACTCGCAGTGTAACCGATGCGGATTCAGAGGTCATCTTAATTAAGTCGGGTTATAGCACAATAATTCACGTAATTTACGGAAATTATTGTTTGTAATCTTATTATCTTTATCTATTCACGTTATTTATACATTAATAAACGTTATTAAATAACTATTTCACCTAAAAGTATTGATTTACACCTAATAAATCTCAACTTAGTGTCGTATTTTCATACCTACATTACTTTTTATAAAAATACAAAATGGAAGAGGGTAAACTTAGACTTCTCCAATCTCAACGCGAATATGTTTATCATGATATTCAAATCCTTTACGACTTATCCAAAACTATGATTCAAGATCGTTCAAAGGTATCGTCGTTCAAGGCGAGATATACTCGAATACATTCAATTCGCGAAGAATTTATTGAGTTATGTAGTAAAATTCAAACTTTGGAGTTAGCCATGAAACCTGATGCACAAGTGTGTCAAAAGTCTTTGCGTTCGTTTGATGATTTGTACTATGCCGTAATCAGTGCAGCGGCTGACTTGCAGATCGCTGATAAGAGCGGAAACATCGACGGGACGTCGCAGGTGCCCGCGCGGGCGGGTGAGTCCGACTCCATGCAAACGGGACGTAACGTGCGGCTACCTAAACTTGAGTTACCTAAATTTGATAGTAAGATAGAAAACTGGCAAACATTTTATGATATTTACAAAACTTTAATTCACGATAATAATTCGATTTCGCAAATAGAAAAATTTCATTATTTAGCGTCTTGTTTACAAGGCCCGGCTTTGTCTATTATCAAAGGGGTTCCGATGACCGCCGATAATTACGAAGTAGTTTTTAATAGCTTGATCGAGCGTTATCAAAACAAGCGTATTATAGCTTTAACATATCTAGACAAATTCTTTAACCAGCCAGTAATAAAATCGGGTAACTTCCAAGATCTACAAACTTTAACAAACGTAATTTATGAGTCATACCATGCACTCCAAGCTTTAAAAATTGAAAATTTAGGTGATTTTATCTTATTTTGTTTAACGTCACGCGCGCTGGACTCGGACACGCGTAATCGTTTCGAATCTCAGAAAAACATTTCACAAATACCTACCTTTTGTGAATTGTTAAAGTTTCTTCAAGATTATGTTAAAATCTTAGAAACTAGTCATATATCTTCTAAATCTAATATCAATAACAATCCTATCCCCCGTAACCTTGAAGGGAAAAAACCTTCGCCCGCGTCTAGTAGGCAAAATAGCAGCGGATCCAAACGCTCATCTTATCTCGCAAAATCTATCCCACCTGCAAATGTGGCTTGTGCTCATTGCAGTGATGCGCACTCGATTTATCGGTGCCCTACCTTTCAATCCTTAGATTCTCGTGCTAGACTCGCGTTAGTACAAGGTAAAAACAATATGTGTACAAATTGTTTACGGACAAATCACGTCATAGAAAACTGTGTATCTAAAATGTCTTGTACGGTGTGTGGATCACGGCATCATACCCTATTGCATGTTGACCCAGCGTCATCCAGCGCCAGCGCAACCACTGGAGTGAACGTTACGGCTCATTCTCACGCCGCCGTTCCGAACCGCGATATGGTTTTACTAGGAACATGTCAGGCGCGCGCGTTCAACACCGCCGCCGGCACTCAATGTACCGTGCGTGCACTCGTAGACAGTGGGGCGCAGGATTGTTTTATAACCGCTGCGTGCGCGCGAACACTCGGGTTAAAACTCCGCCGATGTAATCTTCGCATAGCCGGACTAGGACAAAACTCAGTCACACAAGTAAGGGGGCTGACGGAATGCACTATACGACCTGTACATGGTGATGCTCCACACTTTAATATCAAGCCAGTCGTATTAGATAACATCACTGCTCTAATACCTAGCGTTAAAGTACCATCAGTCGTTCGAGAACGTAGCAACCATCTAGTGTTAGCCGATCGCGACTACGATGTTCCCGCCAAAATCGATTTATTAATTGGGGCGGAGCTATTCCACGAAATCTATGACGGTCGACGTATCAATCTGGGGCCCGGTTTACCTACCGCTCTGCATAGCGTTTTCGGGTGGATTCTGTCAGGGGCAGTAAACTCTAATTCTGCACCTTTAAACACCGCGTGCTCGTTAGTGGCCACCACATTTAAATTAGATGAGCAAATTCAAAAATTTTGGGAAGTGGAGGAACCACCGCGCGCTGTTATCACCGTACCCGAGAATGATACCTGTGAACGCATTTACACTGATTTAACCTATCGCGAACCTGACGGACGATACGTCGTACCTATCCTCTTAAAGGATGGCGATCGTTCTTTGGGTGAATCCTACAATAGTACCTTATCGCGTTTGACTCATCTTGAAAAGAAACTTAATCGTCAGACTGAACTTAAATCCGATTATGTTAATTTTATGCGCGAGTACGAGAATTTAAACCATATGTATCCCGTACCTAACTCTGCGGTACCTACTCTCAATCGTTATCTTATCCCTCACAGTTGCGTCGTTCGCCCAGAGAGCACGACCACTAAATTGAGAGTAGTTTTCGATGCCAGTTCTAAAACTACTAACGGTCTATCTTTAAATAATATTGTATTCACTGGCCCTAAGCTTCAAGTGGATATTGTAGATATCATAACCGGTTTCAGATTACACACAGTAGTTTTAACTTGTGACATCTCAAAGATGTATAGAGGAATCTTGATTAGACCGGAGGATCGGAACTTTCAACACATACTATGGCGAGAATCTCCTAGTGATCCAGTTAAAGAGTACGAACTTGCGACTGTCACCTACGGAGTTAGTAGTTCGCCTTATCTGGCTATCCGCACCCTCCACCAATTAGCAGCCGATCATGGCGCCGCGTATCCACGCGCAGCTGAAGCTCTTCTTCATGAGACATATGTCGATGATATTACGACCGGCGCGCCCTCTGTACGCGAAGCCATAGAACTAAAAGATCAACTTATCAGTTTATTAGGTTGTGCTCAACTTGAGCTCCGAAAATGGAGTAGCAATTCACAATCCTTACTTGGAACTTTGCCTGTAGATCATTGTCAAACACCTAAACTTTTCTCTGAAGAAAGTGATAAGCCAACGTTAAAAATCTTAGGAGTCCAATATGATCCTGTGAGTGACAATTTCAGTTACTCACAGTCCCCAATCGAGGACAATGAATGTACCAAGCGTTCCATCTTATCTAGCATCGCGCGTATTTTCGATCCTCTTGGGTGGCTCACACCTTTTATCTTAAAAGCCAAATTGCTCCTTCAAGATCTGTGGCGTCTGAATCTTTCATGGGACGAACCTGTGCCCAGAGACATAGCTCTAGAATGGCAGGGTTTTATAGCGGATCTTCATAACTTAAAAACAATAGAAATCCCTCGTAGAATTATACCTTCTCACTCTAAGGAATTTCAACTCATCGGATTTTGTGATGGATCCACTAAAGCCTATGGATGTTGTGTTTATCTTCGTGTCGTTACCTCTCACGACGTACAAGTTTATCTTTTAATTGCTAAGTCCAAAGTAGCACCTCTAAAAGTGTTGACTGTCAACCGCTTAGAGCTTTGCAGTGCTGTATTACTGTCCAAAGTAATAAATCGCATTCATTCTTTGCTTAGTTCAAAAATAATTTTGAATAAATCTATCTTGTTCACAGACAGCTCGACTGTATTGTCATGGTTGAACACTGAACCACATAAGCTTAAGACCTTCGTTGCCCACAGAGTGGTCCTCATTAACGACAGTACTGTGCCAACTGAATGGCGACATGTGTCCACCCATGACAACCCAGCCGACATCTGTAGTCGTGGCTTGTCTTGCTTATCTTTATCTTCTTCTCAAATCTGGTGGTCTGGTCCTCAGTGGCTGTCCAATGAACCCTGCAACTGGCCTGTCTCAGCAGTTGAAGGGTCAGATACCGTGCCAGAACTTAAGCCCGCATCACGCGCATGTCTTACTGGTGTGACACGTGAAGCTGACTTGCTTGAGTCCATCATGGAACGCCACTCCTCTCTTTCCCGAGTGGAAAGAGTGGTTGCATGGATCTACCGTTTCATCAACAACGCGAAAGCTAAACGTTCTGAGCGTAACTTATTCCCTTATCTGACAGCCACTGAACTAGTCCAATCTCTAGATCATTTAACAAGATATGTTCAACATCAAAGTTTTAATGATGTCATATCTTTAATATCATCCAAGAAACCTTTACCCAAACATTTATCTAAACTCTCTCCTTTTCTTGACACTCGCGGAATCTTGCGAGTGGGGGGACGTCTCAAGCACGCGTCATTACCAGATCGCGTCAGACATCCATACCTCTTACCTAAGATTTCTCGATTGAGTACTCTTCTTATTGACCACTATCATACAACTTATCTTCATTGTGGGCCTCGCCTACTCCAATCTTTAATCATGCGTCGATTTTGGATACTCGGCGTTAGAAATCTTATCAGATCGCGTTTATCTAAATGCGTGACCTGTTTTAAAGTCAAACCTATTCCACTTCAACCTTCACAAGGTGATCTTCCATCTTCCCGACTACAACCGGGTCATTGTTTTCAAACAATCGGCATTGACTTTGGAGGTCCTTTTATGATAAAGGAAAGTAGACGTCGTAACGCTAAAACTTACAAAGCGTATCTTTGCCTCATAGTCTGTCACGCGACCAAGGCCGTTCATCTTGAGCTGGTTACTGAGCTCACATCTGAAGCATTCATAGCGGCCTTAGATCGTTTTGTATCGCGGAGAGGACTTTGTCACTCCATAGTCACAGATGGTGGTACTAACTTCGTGGGTGCCAGACGTTACTTGTCGGAAGTTAGCGAAATGCTCAACCGCGAAAGCGGTAGTATTTCCAGTCACCTCGCTTCTCGAGGAATCAAGTGGAAGCTCAATCCTCCTTCCGGTCCTCACTTCGGAGGCATTTTCGAGAGCGGTATAAAATCGACAAAATATCATCTCAAACGTATTATCGGTTCCCAGATTCTTACCTTTGAAGAATTTTATACCATCCTAACGAAGGTGGAAGCCATGTTAAACTCTAGACCCTTAGTGGAAATATCTTCCGATCCCGGCGAGGTTGACGCTCTTACAGCTGGTCACTTCCTTATCGGTCGACCTTTAGTATCTCTGCCTGAACCGAGGTATGCTGAAAACGAGACATTACGTACTCGTTGGCAGCTATTACAGCGCCTATCACAGAGCTTTTGGCGCACTTGGCAAAGGGACTATTTGCATACCTTACAACAGCGAATGAAATGGTTTAAGCACGGCAACCGTCACCCAAAACTGAACGATCTTGTAACCATTTATGAACCTACCTTACCTGCTAACGAATGGAGGTTGGGACGCGTTGTACAGCTCCATCCGGGTAAAGATGACATTACTCGTGTTGTGACAGTCAAAACATTGAAAGGCTTACTTGTAAGACCTGCTGTCAAAATTTGTCCTCTTCCAATCGAACAAAATAATTAACTTATCTACACATATTTCTATACTTACAATTTAACGCACTTATAACATATCAACATTTTCAAGTATTTAGTATTATATCAAATTATGTATTGCATTTAAACTTATTTTGTTCTTATCAGCTTAACTTTAAACTTAACATCTTATCAGCATGATGACAAATGAATCTGCATAGGCCGTAAGTCTCGAACTTCATCTATCTTATCTTATGAAATCCCTGGGTGATTTCAAATGGGGGGATATGAACAGGCTTAGGGATGCTTTCCGCAGTCCTTTCCCTTTCCTTCCTATTTTAAATTTGCCGCCACGCGTACTCATCCAACGCTGTGCGCGGGCCAAAGACAACCCTTCGCTCCCGCCATCTGGCGGCATAAAGACGAAAAAACGAGTTCGAACGAAACGTAAGACCGGCCGGCAGCAAACCGCGCGCGCGGTGAAAAACCACCAAAATATCGTGAAATACGACTGCTAGTGATTCAGTGAGGTGATCTCCTGGCTCCCAGTATCCCGTGAGTACCTGACCTCTTTAAATTTTGTATCCTCTAGCCTGTTTCTGAATAGGAACCTTCAAAAGCGTACTTGGCGATACGCGATACTCAATCACCTTGGGTAATCAGAAATACTAAAATCACCAAGCCACTCAAACAAAACACGCAGTACTTCCCCGTCAAATTGAAATGGAATGAAATGGCAGTGGCGACAGATCGGCCATTGTGTGACCGCTATCGAGACCAGGGTTTGGAGTAAGAATGTATAGAAGAGACACTCATGCTCCGAAAGCATTATAAATGCCGAATAGAGCTTAAAACGTAAGATTATGAAGCATAGTCAGCCTATCACGTTCCCACGGCTGGGACACAGACCTCCACTCGATGAGAGGGAGCGACCATATTCACACACAATCAACTTTTCGACTGCGTTGCGTAGTCGCTAAGCAAGCTCGAGTGGCCACCGGGCACACCCGTGGCTTGCCGCGGAATCCAGTAGTGCACGGCGGTCGCTAACGGCATCGCAAATCATCAGTCCGTCGCCCGCCGTCCGCCGGTGTGCACTGGCCTGCGCTCATCACTCGACTATCGATATTACTACAAGCGTGGGTCACATCAGGTTGGTGGGGAGCCCCATGGTTATTTTGAAGGCATCTTCTTCTTTGCGTGGCCGTTCCCATTTTATTTGGGGTCGGCCCTCCGTATCATGCATCTCCAGGTAGCTCGGTCCTGGGTCGTCTCTTTATTGACTTGGGCTTCTCATAACGTGTCCGTACCACCGCAGACGGCTCTCCTGTAGTTTATCTGGGATGGGTCTCACTTTGAAGGTGTCTCTTAATAAGAGGCACCTTGTGTGTGTATGTGTGTGTTTCTGACATGATCCAGCCTAGTTACATCACCTGCCCACCTGAGCAACTTCATCTCTGCGCAGTGTAATTGATTTTCACGCTGCTTTTTGGTTATTTTGAAGGCATCAATGGAAGTAAATCATATAGTGGTGATGTAGTGTCGATCACGCCTGATGGAAAGCGATGGATGAGGTATATGATGAAACGAGGGTGCCCAGAAGATGCATATCCACTCTTGTTTTGAAGGAAGACGGGTTAAATGTGGAAGGGAACACAGACGATGGCAGAGAGTTCCACATTTTGGCTGTGCGCGTAATATGGAGGAGAAGCGCTGAGTACGATTGGTCGGGTCATTAACTAAAGGCGGATGGTACCCTGCACAGTACGTCTGGTTGTTCGGTAGTAAGAGGGTGTAGTTTACCTTCTACACAGATTTCTTACTCTATGCCCAGGGACAACAAGCCAGAGTGCCCGTCAAGAGGATGGCGGTAATAGGTAGCAATATACACTGGCATACTAGTGTCTCCCCACTAAGTGGATAAGCGAGAGATTCTGTGTATTTTTGACAAAGAAACTTAGTGGTTTCGGTATACGATATAGGTCCTGGTTAACTGGTATGCACCTCTGACATGATTTAGCGAGAAAAATATAAAGTACTGTAGGTATGTATAGTTTCCTAAATAATTTTTGTTGTATACATATACAGTGATATATCGTTTAGTAATATTACATTTCAGTCGCTTGTAGCAATGTAGGGCCTAAATAATAACAGCCGCACGAATCGGGCTTGCAGCGGTACTTCTGTGGATGAGTGACCATCATTACATTTGAAGACCCCCTCGTGCGTCGAAAAACACGCTAGCCGTTGGTCGCTAGCCACCTGTTATTCGTGGTTCTTTGACAGTCGTTACGAGTCGCCAGCATATTCGAGACCCCTTAGAAAGGGGTGTCAGTTTTTTTTTTTTGTTTTATCATGTTTAGCTATCAATACTCAATAATCTTCGTAGACGTAATTAATTAGCTATATTATTTTGACCCTGTATAGCGTGTCGATTTTTAGGGCTGATTTTGCAATCGACAGATAATTTTTATTCGTGGTATAAAATTGATATCTGACTGATTTTGTATGGACGAACTGTCAAAAATTCAAAATTATTCCTCGGATAAAATTATCTGGCGATGGAAAAATCAACCCTAATATTAATGAATAATTTATTTTTTATTTATTATTAATTTAGGGCTGATTTTTCCAACGCCAGATAGTTTTAACCGAGGAATAATTTTGACAGTTCTTCCATTCAAAGTTTGTCAGACGATAATTTTATTCCACGAATAAAAATTATCTGTCGTTTGAGAAATTGTATTTTTATTGTTTTGATTGAGTGTTGAATCGAACCATAAACAAAAATACAAATAATAATACAAATACAATAAATAATTACATTTGAAAAGACCATCTATGTAGAGCAACAGGTAGAGTCATCTTCAGGCTCGCATCGTCCAACTGGTTATAAGCGTCCTCTACCTTGTACCAATCTCTTCTATACCGCGTTCTGGCAGATTGATACCCAAAATATTCCTCCACTCATCCAAGCCCCGTTTCACAGTCCACAAATCAACAAAACGGCCCTCAAAGCTCACCCGTCGGATTTAAAGATTCTAATAGCTTTGTAACGTTTCAAACCCGCCAATACTGAGCTATTCCTGCCAATGGATAGTCATACAAACGATGCAGTAGAACTCCCACTAAATTGCTTTATTGTCCAAAAGTCAGGCACTGTGAAAATAACAGTTGGTGGTTAGCGGTGAAGTTATATTGCGGGGGAGATATGGGTAGTGAGGACGGCGAGCATGTACGCGTTTGTGTCGCAGCATCATACTGAGATAGGAGCCTTTTGGCCTCGTATAAAACTTTCTGTTTAATTGTTCTCTATACCGACTTAAAAAAAGGACGAGGTTCTCAATTCGGATGTTTTTTTTTAAATTTTATGTTTGTTCGGGCATAACTCTAATATATAGACGGATTTGAAAATTCTGTTTTTGTTCGAAAGAGGTTTATTCCGAAATGGTCCCGTTTAAATTTCGTAAAGATCTAATGATCGGAGATGTCGGAGACAGACAACGGAACTCTTCAATAAATGCCAGAAAATCAACCGCGATTGCTGCTATCGCTTATGTATGCATTGTTTACGCAATCAGACAACATGATATCACGCCTGTACCCTATAAAGGGGTACTGTAAAGGTTGTCTGCCGAGAGCAACATTATGTAGTACTGGCCGGCTATATTTTAGCGCGGGTTCCATTCGAACATTCAAGCGAATTTAGAATAAGGCGTCAGAGACACTTATGGCTAGGCTGTTAAGCAAATGGTTTAAGATGAAAAACACGTAGTATTTTTATATAGGCCTAATTATTCAATTTAACAAGATAAACCGTATTTGATTTGGTACGCCCCGTGTACCGTGAGGTTCGTAGAGAGCTTCACAGTACGCAGATGTTTTCAGTATACCACAGTACACCCTCATTTCTGTCAAAGTTGTTATTGGGATACCTCTAATCTTGTAAGTATAATATATGAATTTGTGTGGGGTAGGTACACAACTAAAAAGTGAAAAATAAAAACTTTTTTACAAAAAAAAAAAACAACCGACTTCTAAAAAAAAACACTACAAAGTGAAAAATAACTTTAATTTCGGAAGTCGGTATCGTTGGTTCCGCATTTTCGTTTTTTGACACCGACTTCCGAGATTATAGTTATTTTTCACTTTGTAGTGTTTTTTTTTTGGAAGCCGGCTGTTTATTTCTGTATAACAGGTATAACAGGTTTTTTGTTACTTTTTTTAAATTTAATTGGGTTTTTTATTTTTGACTGTGTTTATAGTTTAGTTTGTAAGCTTCCTGTAGAGGCAAAATAAATAATTTTTCTTTCTTTACGGTGTACCGTTGGACTCAAGTTGGGCGAAGCAAGGAGTATCTGCTTTGCTAGAGATCATAAATGACTTCGCCTTGGAGTGTAAATGTGATGCTGTTCCACAAGCACCGGGGACATTAATATTGTGCCTTGTGTCCTGTTGTCTGCACGTTACAGGAGCTGATGGACGCTAATGAAGGAATAACGGCTATTCTAGAGGATTATAAAACAAAACAAGGTTAAAAAAAGGTGTAAAAGTTTTCTGTTGTAAATACAGCATTTATTTTAAAATTATCAAAAGAAATCAGAATTGTTCTTTTAACAACAGTTTTATCGCACAATTCAGCCTGTCATCCAATTTATGTTAACTTTAGCAGATAGCGTGGTTTTTTTTGGTTCACCAGCTTAAAGAGTTTGTTGAGAAAGAAAGAAGAAAAAAAGCAAAAAAGCCAGACAACTAGTGCCTGACGCTGGTTTTCAACTGGACCTGAACTCAAGGCGTGTGCTGGTAAGCAGAAGGAAACGCCAGGGTGTCACCACTGTGTGGATCGCCCGGAGGATACGGTGGAGCATACGGTGGAGGTCTGCCCGGCTTGGGCGGGGCACCGCAGTGTCCTCGTGGCGGCGATCGGCGGGGGCGATCTCTCGCGTCCGGCCCTGGTCCAGGCCATGGTACGGAGCGAGAGTGAATGGGAGGCCGTCACCTCCTTCTGCGAAGCAGTAATGCTTGCGAAGGAGGAGGCGGAGCGCGTGAGGGAGAGGCAATCACTGCACCCTCACGCACCTAGTCGCCGCAGGAGACGCCCTGGACGGGAGTCAACAGCCGACTCCCGGCCACCGTAGGCGGGGGCTTGCGGGCGGCGAGCAATGGGCAGCTCGCTGCCCGGTAAGGACCAGGCCCGGGTCGACGGCGCGTTGTGTTCCACGCGCGCCTCAAAGAGATGTCAGCACGAATTGACGGGGTCCGCTAGGGCCGATGCCTGCCAGGGCCGCAGGTTGTTTGAAAGACAAACCCACCCGTGTTCCTTCAGTTGCCTATGCCAGGGGCACAGGCAACTGAAGGAACACGGGTGGGTTTTAGTCAGCAAAAGTCTGACACGCCCTTCCGCTCAGCCCAGAGCGGGAGAGGTCATTTGATGATTGCATACCCAAAAAAAAAAGTTGTGTGCTGGGCATACTTTGCAGCAGTGTGTACTGATCATAGACACACCGCAATGAATTCGGAGCGATCGCTGCAATCCGACTGATATTAACAGTCCGTTTCTACATCTGTTACATATACTAGTTTTCTCTTCAATTTTCTCGCTGTTAGCGATAGTCTGTTTGTGAGGATTGATTTCCCATTTGCTAATATTAGTAATCGATAGTCTATGTAGTTTGTGAATAGTTTTAGTTAAGTTAGGATATGATTTTGTTATTTTTATTAATTAAGTAGGTATTCATTGTTATTTACTAACTTATTATTTTAATTCTAAATAAAAACATACTTCAACATACTCTTAAACATCACTAATGAATGAAACTTACTTGCTAAATAAATATTTCATTCAAAGGATGACATGTACAAGGTGCATAACTGAAAATCTTAATTATGAACAACTTTAGCTATGTGAAAAATTCGGAAATCACGAAAAATAAAAATTGCTGTTCCCTTCACTATGTCGAAGAAAATAAATGTATGGAGCAACTGATTTTTTTACACGATATCAGGGTTAATCACGATATCAGGGTTAGTAATTTTGAAATAACGTTTGTAGTTTTCAAACTTAAAATGCAGTACATAAATGAAAGATGAAGGATGATAAAAAACAAAAAAAAAAAAGTTATTGTAACATTTTGTTTTTGTTTTGTCTCTCCTTAAACGTCATTTTTATGTTCTTCGTGTTCTCAAAAATTGGGCTATCTAATGCAACAATATTTTTTCAAATGGGACTGGTAGTTTCAGAGATTGGCGCGTTCAAACAAACAAAAAATCAAACAAATTCTTCAGCTTTATTATTTATCTATACTTATAATAAATCTGTAGAAGTGAAAATTCTGTACATTGAAAATACCAAAAAAATAAATGGCAGGGGGTGTTACTAGACCGACACCGAACCCAAAAATGTGATTAAAAAAATTTTTGTCTGTCTGTCTGTCTGTCTGTCTGTCTGTCTGTCTGTCTGTCTGTCTTTTTGTTCAGGCATCACGCAAAAACTACCGGTTCGATTACGATGAAACTTGGTATAGTTATTCTTTAATATCCTGGGCACCACACTGGGTACTTTTTATCCCGGAAAAGTATATACAATAAAAAACAAACTTAATTTTGCGGTTCGATCCCTAGATCCGATTACTGTACCAACCGCAAATAATAAGTTTGTCGTAGGTTAGGTCACACGCAGTGGAGTTCATTTTTATTCCTTTTACTTTTTAGAGTTATTTAGGTTTATTTTTATATAAGTCGTAGGTATAGATTTTAATTTTAAAGTATAGGTAGTATATTTGATAGTGTACGTAGTGACCGTAGGTTATTTTATAATACTGTTAGGTAGGATAGTCATTCGTATAGATATTAGTTTTTAGAGATTTTGCTTATTTATTGAGTTTAGATTGAGGGGCCCGTGGCTAAATAATAACAGCCGCACAGGTCGATCGGTCAGGTTAAGCTACGCTTGCCGCGGTCGGTCTGTGGATGGGTGACCATCTTTACATACCGAGACACCTCCGTGCCTCGGAAAACACGTTAAGCCGTTGGTCCCGGCTGTCATTCGTGTATCTTTGACAGTCGTTACGGGTAGTCAGAAGCCCGAAAGTCTGACAACCAGTCGTACCTACCAAGGGTATCGTATTACCCAATAACTGGGTTGTGGAGGTCAGATAGGCAGTCGCTCCATGTAAAATACTGGTATTCAGCTGCATCCGGTTAGACTGGAAGCCGGCCCTGAACATAGTTGGGAAAAGGCTAGGCAGATGATGATTGAGTTTAGATTAGTTATCGTCATAAATAGGTTTATTTAGGTAGGTAGGTATTTTATTTTCTGTTATTGAGTTTATTTATTTTTTTAATTAGGTAGGTACTTAGGTAAAGATATCATATAGGTACCCTCTTAATCACCATTAATGAGACACAATTGGTTTTCTATTGTAATTAGCCACAAAGGGCCCGCGAAATAGATGGCATCCTGGTGCACATACATTTTATCCTGTTAGCACGTTCCCGTGGGATAATTTCCGACATCCACGCGGGCGAAGCCGCGGGCAGAAGCTAGTCTGTAATATTGGTGTACATAATTATAGAGTATTCTATTCGATTCTATTTGCAAATTAAACTAACATACAGCCTAAAAATTATTCCATCATTTTGAAAAGCATAGTGACAGAATATAAGAATTTTTAACGGATCACACAACAAAAATATTGGCTTAATGCTGAGGAGCACAAAGACGCTTTCATCAACAATAAATCCATAGTCCTATTGACGATACAAAATATTTTCCCAACAATCTTCTTTCTCCGACTATAAGAGGCAGTTGTTCTTAGAAAAGAAGGATTCCCAAGCAACACTTGAATGAAAGCCTTCTCGGCCATCTTATTGCCATTTTCTACTATAGTTAGCTAAAAGGTTCCAGCACAAAAGTCTCCCTACAATATCCCTCTATACTAGTCTCTTTACCTACATTATCCTCTTCAAATAAGTATTGTGATATTCTGTAGAGAAAGGACGCTAGGACTACTCAGCTGTAAAGCGGCTGAAAGCAGCTTTGTTTACAGTTTCATAGGAAGTTTTATTGACTTATTTCGTGTTTGTGTTTTCAGATTGAATATCCCTTTGTTGTAGGACGATAAGAATTTTATAGGTTGTGTTTCAGTGGGTAAAGCTTTGAATGGGCTAAGTAAAGTGAGCTCAGAAAGCTTAAAATTCAAAATGGGTTTTATTTACGTGTTTTCTTTTAAAATTGGCATAACTGGGTTCAGTAAGTGAAAATGATCTACGAGTTGGTGAAAATATACGTCACATATTCGAAAAAGTTGAAAAAAAAAAAACGAATTGACAACCTCCTCCTGTTTTTGAAGTCGGTTAAAAAATGGTTCCCAAACCGTGATTTTTTTTCTCAAAAGAAAGCATTCTATCCGAGGGAGTTTTAAATTAAAAAATGTATTGAAATGCTGTGAATTCTCTGTTTCACGAGGTCATGGTCGATTTTGGAAACTGAGCTCCTGATCTATGTGGCTTAAAAACCCTCAACCAACTGGAAAGGAATGTTTTCTGTCTTTAAGACGCTTACCACCTCCTTCATCAGCAGATGACTACTAAAGAAAATGCTAACAATATCCTACTTTGTGTAAATTATTTCATCACCAATGCTCATAAAAACAGTAAAGGAAAATATCGTGAGAAAACCGGCGTGTTCAAGAACCAAAAATTCGATGTGACATCTACCAAACCCGCAGTGCCACAACGTGGGGGATTTTGGCCCACTCTCATAGAGAGGAGGCCCGTGTCCCAGCAGTGGCGCTATAGACTGATTATGCATGCCAGTCACCACTGCACAGGTGCAAAATACTTATCGATTTCATCAATCAGACAAGTGACAACTCTTTCATAGAATAGTTTTAAGCTAAAATGATTACAAAGTTGACGGCACGGTTGGCGCAGTGGTTAAGCGACTGACTGCTGCGCTGCGTGTCGCGGGTTCGATTCCCGCACGGAACAAATATTTGTATGACCTACACGTATTTGTTCCGAGTCTGGGTGTTTTTCTATCTATAATATGTATGTATTTACAAAAAAAAAAATGTATATAAGTAGTTTATCAGCCATCTTGTTACCATAACACAAGCATTAGGTTGCTTAGCTTGGGACTAGATGGCGCTGTGTGAAATGTCCAGGGATATTATTATTATTATTATGTCGTTTATTTATTTAATTTTCTTATTTTATTACATTTTTAAATATTATTATAAAAAAAAACATTTAAAAATATAAAAAAAAATATTATTATTATAAAGTTTATTATAACAGCCTTCTTTGTAATAACCTCCCGACCGATTTCGGTTACGGTGGCCAATCTCAACGGAGATTAGCTAGGTAGATAGGCGATATTCTGTTCCTTTACGAAGGTTGAGGAGATCGTGGAGTACATGCGAGTGAAGACCAACTGGACTTTGTGGGTCGAGAAGTTTGACTCGCGTCACAACACGAACTTCAAGTCGTTCGTAGTGCGTGTTCCGACACATCATCTCGAGAAGATCCTCAAGGAAGAGTTCTGGCCGAAGGGTGTTGTGTACCGCCGGTTTCGTGGCCGGCTTCATGACACCAGTCAGCGAAGCACGACGTAGACACTTCGTGTACGTTAGTTAGTTTTTAGTGTAATTATTAATTAATTATCCCTGGACATTTCACATTTTCACACAGCGCCATCTAGTCCCAAGCTAAGCAACCTAATGCTTGTGTTATGGTAACAAGATGGCTGATAAACTACTTATATACATTTTTTTTTTTTTGTAAATACATACATATTATAGATAGAAAAACACCCAGACTCGGAACCAATACATTTAGGTCATACAAATATTTGTTCCGTGCGGGAATCGAACCCGCGACACGCAGCACAGCAGTCAATCGCTTAACCACTTCGCCAACCATGCCGTCTAAGTTATAAAGTCTAAATTATAATGTTGTATGTATTTATAGTATTTCTAAGTTATATTAATATTGTATTGTATGTGTTTATATGGGCCTTAATGCCTGAAATAAATGGATAAATAAAATATTTACTCTCATAGTCAGATGGGACGTCCATCCGACACGACCGGGGAGAGATAAGGCGCAGGACCAACGGCTTTACGTGCTTTCCGAGGCACGGGGGCATTAAACCGCCAACTTCCAAACTAAGAAATTCGTAACGAAAAACCCAATAACACTTTGTCCGTCCCGGGAATAGAAACCAAGACCCCGCGCTCAGCAGTCGCGCTTGCAACCACGAGACAACGGTGCAGTCAAAGCCTTCTTTATAAACGTTAAACAAACAAATCCTCCAATCTCTCCCGCGTACATTACATAATAACTCTGCGCTATAAAACAGCGTTTAAACCGAGTTATTTATATGCTCAGAACGCAGACTCTGCATAATTCCAATGTATTCTGGTTTGTGCTAGACTAACTTCTAGGGTTAAGCGGATTTCCGTCGGCGACAGCCTCCTAAATATGTTACATGTTTGAATTTCCGGACTGAGGTGGTGGAAGGAACGATTCACGTGGAATTGTGAATAGTTTTTACCTGTTATTGGTAGAATAGAATATATTTATTTGTTTTTATTATATATCAATAATAAGGGCCAATTTTTCAATCGACAGATTATTTTTATTCGTGGAATTAATTTGACGTCTGACAGTTTTCGTACGGAAGAACTGTCAAAAATTCAAATTATTCCTGGGAAAAAATTATCAAGCGATGGCAAAATCAGCCGGAAGAAGAATATATTTATGTATATATATATATTTAACTTTAAAACATGGTACATTTAGGTCTTATAAGACACATTTTTACAAAAAAAAAACAACCAACTTCACTTAAGAAAACACTAGAAATTGAAAATAACTTTGATTTCGGATGTCGATGGCAAAAAACGAAAATGCGGAACCAACGACACCGAGTTCCGAAATTAAACAATTGTAGCGGTATCTACAACGCCACATGCGAACGCGTCATACTGACATCACGCAAATCCTGCATCTCGCAAGCAGAGTTTACCGCGCAATTAGCATATATACAAACTTCCCAACATCAACCGTTGAGCAGTTGCCCGCCAGATACAACACCCGTCTGGTCGGAGGATACTCCCTTTTTTATGGAGTATGAGTGAACTTTACACCCTGTTCCTCATACCTCTATACAGTCATGGTTCAGTTTCCGACTTGCGTGGATTTTTTAAATCCTGTCACGTATAAGGAAAACCGATGTACAAAGTCTTCAATTAATCACATCCCGATAAAAGAAACTTCTAAAGTGACAATATTTTGAACAATAAACATCGTTTGTATTTATCAAGTGTCGTGTCAATACGACGTGAACTCGACGACCCAGAACCGAAACATCCGGCGAAGAATGACGAGGAGAGCCGACCACAAATGAAATGGGATAAGGCTACAAAAAGAGAGAGAGAAACAGCGTTGGTATGGGGGCATGTGACACGGACGAATGAGGAAAATGTCATGAGGAAAGTTTTGTATATGAATGTCGATGGCTATAAGAGTAAAAATCAAAGAAACGATGGATGGACTGTGTGAATGATGATATAGTTAGAAAGGGACTACCGAGATGATGAATAATAGAGAAGTATGGATAGAAAATACATGTTGCGCCGACCCCAAATAAATTAGAATGAGGGCAGGAAAATGATGATCAGTTGTAGGTCGTGAGTTCGAACCTTGGCAGGCGTTTTACTTTGTTTAAATAGTTTCATCGCCACTGCTCGCAAGACGGTGAAGGGAACCATCGTGAGGAAACCGGCATATCCTAGAACCAAAATTTTAAGACATGTGACATCTACCAACCCGCACTGGGCCCCGTAGAGGATTACAGCCCACTTCCTCTCACAGAGAGGAGGCCTGTGTCCCAGCAGTGGGAACATTAAAGGCTGATAATGCTATGAATGCTAAAACATCATTGTCACACATTTCCCAGAATCCTTTTATTCTATACTCTATGAAAACCAGTCACACAGTACGTCACCGTTAATGAAAGCCATAATTTAGACCAATATTTAACCGCCATGTCGGATGGAATCAATTAAAATTCCCGCTGGTTTGTGTGTCCCAGCACTAATACGTCACAGAAGATGGCTGTGATGTGTTTGGATGTCACTAGGATGAGCAGAAGTTCAGGTCTGTCCGAGATTAATAGAAAAGATTAGGTAGGTTTATTTATTTCTGTACCTATGGCATCACAGCGGGCCCTATCAGAATACCAGCGCTGCGACATTTATTTATTAAATGTCGCTAAAATACTGGTAAGTATTTTACATGCCACTGCCTATCTGACCTCCACGACTCAGTTACTAGGTAATGCGAAAGCCCTTGATAAGACTGGTTGTCAGACTTTGGGGCTTCTCACGACCCGTAACAACTGTCAAAGATCCACGAATGACAGCCGGGACCAACGGCTTAGCGTGCTTTCCGAGGCACGGAGGGGTCTTGGTATGTAAGAATGGTCACCCATCCATAGACCAACCGCGGCACGTTAACTGATCAATCTTACTTAACCTTTACTGAACCTGATCAATCGACCCGCGCGGCTGTTATTAATTAGCCACAAGCCCCTCTCCTACCATTTACTCAACTATAATTTAATTTAGAGTCATAAAAGCTTTGGACGTCATTGAAGTTATCAAATCTTTTAGTTCACCAGCAAAAAAAGTTTCAGTGTTACTTCGGCATCTTTTTTGCTTCGTGACGCTCCCCACAGGTCGGACGTCCCACGGAATACGGAAATGGTGCGGCGTGCATCGGAAGCGCGCCGTGCGTTTGTGGTGACGCCTATGCGCTTGCGCCGCTTCCGGTTACCAGTTATTTGTTCACCGGATGTTAAGTTTATTAATTGGAGGCGGATTTCGGGGTTGTCAATTTGTGGGTTTATTTGGTGATGGGAAGGATCCAGTTATGTTAAATTATTTTCCATGCTTTAGCGCTGCTGATCAACGCTGGCCGACGCCGTCAGTTTTCATACTTTTTGCCAAGTCAGCGCGAACTAATTCTCATAGGAACTGGGCCCGAAGTCTGCTATTCTTATAAATTCGTCATTCCAACACGATCCTATTCCCATCCCATTGTCATTTTGCTTAAAGTTCGTAATCTGCTAAATTCTTAATGGCGATCATTGGTCGGCCAATGGTCTCGTAATAGAATTGTGTCATAATGACTTTGTCGTATTGCCATTATTATAAAACATTATTAGAAATGATTTTCAAAAAACTACCACTACTTTATTTATGCCAGATTTCATTTGTATATATTTTTACATATTATTTATTAGTGTTTTATACAAGTCAAGTGTTTTATGTAAGTCAGTCATTCATTTATCATTATGTACGAGATTACCATTCTATGCCGTTTCTTTCAATGTATATAAAAATATATATAAATGAAATCTGGCATAAATAAAGTAGTGGTAGTTTTTCGAAAATCAATTCTACTAACGGGTTTTATAATAATGGCAATACACAATTCTATTACGAGACCATTGACCGACCAATGATCGCCATTAAGAATTTAGCAGATTACGAACTTTAAGCAAAATGACAATAGGATGGAAATGGGATCGTGTTGGAATGACGAATTTATAAAAATAGCAGACTTGGGGCCCTAGTCGGCGTTTAGCGGCGACGGTTACCAGAGTGCTACATGAATACAGTCTTAGGCCCTTTTTACGGTACGGTTTATTTACGGTACGGCGTATAAACCGCGACACAGAATACACGTGTCCATCATGTGTACATGACAGACGACAGTGCCTATATACACAGCGAATAAACCATAGTTTTTCACGGCAAAAAAACGTGTGTACAAAGGGCTTAGGCCTACAAAAAGAGTATAGTAATCCAGATATATATATCCAGGGGTTAAATAAGTGAATTGTTGTTTGATTTTATGTATTTTGTATTCTATTCTTCTCTTACACGCGTTGTCTAATCCCTGTCTATTTACTTTCCTATCGTGGATAGATTTCCTTAGAAATAAGCATAACCTATGTCCGTATTTTTCTATTCCTTTCTTCTTGTCTGTTTGTATCAATCACAACAACTTGTCCTCCGCCTTCCGCATCCAGTTTGTCTCAGTCACTTTTTTGAGATCGTCGGTCTATCTTGCTGAGCGACGCCCCACACTACGCTCGCCGATACGTGGTCTCCACTCAAGGACTCGTCTGCTCCACCGACCATCGGTCCTTTGACAAACATGGCCAGCCCAGTGCAACTTCAGCTTGCTTACACTGCAAGTTATGTCTATGCGCGTGTATCTATTTAGACATATGCGCGACAGACACATACAAATATATACATAGGTACATCATACATAATCAGCCCATAATGTTCCCACTGCTGGGACACAGGCCTCCTCTCAGTGAGAGGGAGTGGGCCGTCATCCACCACGCGGGCCCAGTGCGGGTTGGTAGATGTCACATGTCTTCGAATTTCTGGTCCTAGGACATGCCGGTTTCCTCACGATGTTCTCTTGTTTTCCTTATACTCGTACAAATATATGTGAATGCATAAATAATTAAATAAAAAGGGGAAATGTTCAGCTTCTCATCACACTCACATCTCTAACGCCATATAGGTATTATAAAACATCTTCGTAGATAAATTCCTTAGCGTATAGGTTTCAGTCTTCCTACTTTCGCACTCCGGCACTCCGGCACTCCTCTCAAGCAAACATACTCGGGATTCCTCTTAGATGACGCTATTTTGTCGCGTAACGTTTACTTGGCGTCTTGCGTAGCTTTTGTGGTACTAATTTTGAGTTATTTTATAATGGAAGAAGAGTTGTACAGTTTTCTCTTACTAATAAACATTGTATCAAGCCATGAAAACATAGATTTGAGTTTTTCATAAACGAACCGAGAAAAGAGTAATTTAAAAAAAATTGGTTCACGGTACTACAACGCTTCGAGGTGTAGGTAGACCTTACCTGTACTTAGTTCATTGAAATATTATTTTAGAACACGGTTACTTAACTCATTTGTGTTTAAAGCGTTCGTTATTCCCTATGAGATGACTTTAGAAGTATCTATCCATCATATAGCATCATATAGCCTATAATATTACCACTACTGGGACACAAACCTCCTCTCTGTGAGAGGGAGTGATCATAACCCACCACACGGGCATAGTGCGGGTTGGTGGATATCACATGTCTTCGATTTTTTTGGTTCTAGAATATGTCGGGTGCCTCATTATTTTTTCCTTCACCGTTTAGAGAGTAGTGGTGATGAAATTAAATATACAAACCAAATTGCTTGTCTGCGTTCGAAGTCACGACCTAAAACTCGTAAATCGGGGCAATACCTACCACTGGGCCACCCAGCTCGCACGAGAATTATAACATAATTGGCAAAAATATGAGACACACCTGTTGCTTTTGAAAAAACAGCTGCCATTTTACGAAAACCCAGACACCACACCAACAGAATCCCAATTACAAAATCATCCCGATTTTCCTACAGCATCCACGCGACTCGCAAACGAAGTAATATCAGAATCGATTGATGCACTCGTCTCGATTCCAACTAGTGATGGACGCAATCGATTCCGCCCGGATGGTCACTCGCGGATGGTATGACAATAGAGAATTGCTCATATCTCTCTGAATAATGGATGTTGTACAAGAAAACTGCTTTTGTTCGAAGTAGTGGAATTGGTTGTATGTACTCGTAGCTAGTTATTTTAGTAAGTCTTTGTGTGAGAGTTTTTGAAAGAGATTGTGATGTTTGAATATTGTTGCGAGGAATCAATATAAGTTCGGGACCTAATTTTTTATTTACTATAATTTCACGGGTATGAGAAGACGTGATAATTGAATATGATTTGAGTGAAGGAAGATATGGATAAAAAGGAGTGACTAGAATCTTTACTAAGATGGTAGGTGATAGAGATGTATGGAATAAGAATTGACTGCTGCGCCGCGTGTCGCGGGTTCGATTCCCGCACGGAACAAATATTTGTATGACCTACAAGTAATTGTTCCCGGTCTGGCTGTTTGTGTATGTGAGTTTAAATGTTCGTAAACGCACCCACGATACAAGAGAAATTCCTAGAGGGGGGCAACGTTTTTTAAAAAAAATTAAATAATTAAATAAAATACATTTTATGTACCTAGTTTTAAGAGTGTTTTTTTTTATCATTGTCCCTCTCAACCAAAGCAGCTGCCATCTAATCTCTTCACCACCCTTGGTTGACTGGTAGAGAATGCCTAAGGCATTAAGTCCGCTTTTGTGCCTTTTTGTGCGAAAAGTTTATATAAATAAATAAGCTTTGACAGTTAGTCTATGACATTATATATAGAATAACTTACCACATCTATGAAGCAACCTGTTACCATGGATTCAGTACATGATTCTGAACCGACAACCGACGAACAAAAAAAAAAAATTGTCTGTTCCATACATTTTTACCGCACAGTCTTGCGTTTTTCAATAAAACGGCAGATTTTTATTTGATTACCGACGAAAAATTTCTACGCTAGAGGGTTTAGAATCATGTGCCGAATTTAACGGTTACAGTTTGCAGGTCGACGTTCCTGCCATCTTGTTTAATATTGTAAATTAACTCCATACCAAATATTTGTTGCACAGCCAATTGCTACTGACCAATCAGACAAATTGACTGTATATTTAGTTGATGTAAACTCAACTGCAGACCTAGTGGTCCTGAACTCGGTTGATTAAAAGCCCTTTCACGTGTGTTATAATTTAATATATAGATTCTATAGTCCGTTTCAAAAGTATCTGATAAAAATGTAATCAATTGGATCTGAAAACGCATATGCTGTATATATTTATTTATTTATTGTATGTAAATGGTACACCTCAGACTACCAACAGTATTGTCTCTCCTTCCTTTTTAATCCATCCAAAGGCTGTCTTTAAAAGATCATTCTTAGCGATAAGACCGCCCATTGTGTCATCCTTTGTAATTTTTAAAACATATTTAAGGTGCCATGAAATTACCATTTACCCGTGCCATTTTATTTATTATTTATTCTATGGCACCTTTTTTTTTTTTTTGAGGATGGGAAATCATCAAATGACCCCTCCCGCTCTGGGTGGTGCAGAAGGGAGTGTCAGACTCTTACTGACTAAAACCCACCCGTGTTCCTTCCTTAGCCCTTTATGTTCCAGGGCAGCGGTAACCCTTTCGGACGATCCCGCTACCCTGGCAGGCTTCGGCCCTATGGGGCCCCGTCGCTTTTGCTGACATCTCTTTGAGGCGCGCGTGGAACACGTACACGCCGTCCGGCACGGGCCTAGTCCTGATCGGACGGTGAGTTACCCATTACTCACCGCCCGCAGGCCCGCGCCTACGGTGGCCGGGAGTCGTCACGCGGCTATTTTATGGCACCTTAAATATGTTTTTCATTTGACAATGGAGGTTAATTTTAGATCCTCAATTTTTCATCGATGACTTTTCAATTAGAATTTAAACTTTAATTGCTTGGAAAAAGCGGTGACGTATAAACGTTGAAACCTTCTAAATACAGATGTATAATAAATTCATATTCATTGATTGCGCTCCAAAAGTCCATAATGTACAAAAGATATTAGAAAAATGCTTACCCATAGCTAGGCACAAATTATGAATCCTATTTTTTTTTAACTATTATCTACTAAAGTAAAATAGGTACTCAAATTAAAATTTAACAATAATGTGTGAATGTTACTAATTCCCTTAAGTTACTGATTGCGTAAGAATTAAACTTGTTTACACTTTCACTAGATGATTTTGGAACAGTTCATAATTACCATAAAACGTAATATTATTTATCATAATGTTCCCACTGCTGGGACACGTCCTCCTCTCTGTGAGAAAGAGTGGGCCGTGATCCACCACGCGGGTCCAGTGCGGGTTAGTCTATGTAACATGTCCTCGATTTTTTTGGACATGCTGGTTTAGTCACGATGTTTTCCCTCACCGTTTTGAGAGCAGTGGTGATGAAATAATTTACACCAAGTTAAGCGTCTGTCTGGGTTCGAACCTACGACCTACAACTCGCAAGCCGCAGCCGTTACCACTGGGCCAGCATTGCTCTCTCTCCATAATAATATTTACAAGGTTAAAATTCTGTCAAAGACTTATCTGAGGGTTTGCAGCCAAGCTAAATAAGTTAGAATTCTATATTACATTACAAATTGGGAACTTGTAAATAAATCATAAGCAAATCGGGTTAGGGGATAACTTAAAACAGTTCTCCATATATCGATTAGATTATTCTATTGTAACTTTGTGAAGCTTCTGTGACTAAGAATGTAAAATACAGGAATAGTACAAACGACCTTCCCGTCAACCGAACGGTTCACACTATTAGCATTCTATTCTTCCGCGCGTTTTTTTACTTAAGTCGCATGTAGGCTATGTAGCAGACCTACGCACGTCGGGGTCGGCTGACATAAAATTCTGAATACATCACTATGTATTCAGAATTTTAAAATATAATTTTATATATTATATATTTATATATATATTTTTTTTTATATATAATTTTTATTTTTTTTTTCAATTTATTTTGCTATGAAAATGCATTTCTATCAATGATATTTTAAGTGGTAAGTAAGATTTCTATATTTATTTTTCGATTAGGGTCTATTGTTGATAAGGCAACCTCTAGAACTTCAAACTGGAATTCTTTGATTCCTAACTTCATATAAAAATATAACTGAAGATCAAACTGCTCAGAAATTCAAACTCTGTATTTAAAAATTTTTTCATCGTAAGACGCAAAAAACAAAAGTCAACAAAAATTTTTTTGAGCGTTCGCCATTGTCCTTTTTTTATAAGCTTTTATTTAATGGGCGATGTATGTATGTAACTAGGTATGTTTGTTCGGGTGAACTCGTACAAGAAGATCACAAACTAAACTAAACACAGTTATTTAAAAAAGTAACAAAAAGAAAAATTTAATAGAAAGTCCTATACTTTAGTTTTTTTTTATTGTTTTTGTTTAGTGTCTGTGTTTAGATACTAACATAGTCGTAGGTTTTCCTAACAATCTTGTTGAGTCTTGCTTACTCTAATAAAGAAAAAATCTATTACTATTCGAGGCCAAATCTATACTTATAATAAATCTGTAGAAGTGAAAATTCTGTACATTGAAAATATCAAAAAAATAAATGGCAGGGGGTGTTACTAGACCGACACCGAACCCAAAAATGTGATTAAAAATTTTTTTGTCTGTCTGTCTGTCTGTCTGTCTGTTTGTTCAGGCATCACGCAAAAACTACCGGTTCGATTACGATGAAACTTGGTATAATTATTCTTTAATATCCTGGGCACCACACTGGGTACTTTTTATCCCGGAAAAGTATATACAATAAAAAACAAACTTAATTTTGCGGTTCGATCCCTAGACCCGATTACTGTACCAACCGCAAATAATAAGTTTGTCGTAGGTTACGTTACCCGCAGTGGAGTTCACTAAAGTTATGCTCTAAATGTAGTGCTGAAGGTTGAATTTGGCTTGCACCGTTCGCAGCACACGCGTGGCGCGCGGCCGCCACGGATCGCTACCGTATATAAGGATATTTTTTGAACTTTGATTTGAACGGACGTGTTGAGTGGCGAGCGTTCGTTCTTATTTTAACTGCTACTTGCAATTCTAAACCGTGTTTTTCAGTGCGACCTTTTTTATTTCTATTAGTTTTTAGAGTTATTTAGGTTTATTTTTATAAGTCGTAGGTATAGATTTTAATTTTAAAGTATAGGATATTTGATAGTGTACGTAGTGACCGTAGGATATTTTATAATACTGTTAGGTAAGATTAGTCATTCGTATAGATATTAGTTTTTAGGGATTTTGCTTATTTATTGAGTTTAGTTATCATCAGAAATAGGTTTATTTAGGTAGGTAGGTATTTTATTTTCTGTTATTGAGTTTTTTTTTTATTATGTAGGTACTTAGGTAAGGATATCATATAGGTACCCTCTTAATCACCACTAATGAGACACAATTGGTTTTCTATTGTAATTAGCCACAAAGGGCCCGCGAGATAGATGGCATCCTGGGGAAGCACATACATTTTATCCTGTTAGCACGTTCCCGTGGGATAATTTCCGACATCCACGCGGGCGAAGCCGCGGGCAGAAGCTAGTAGTTAATATTAGTTATTTTCCACCCATTCCATATCCAGTACCATCGCATCCAAGTTTCCATTCAGTAATTTGCTCACGTCTCGATTCCATTACAATAGTATCGGATCCAAGCTGAAACTCCTCACTACCTTAGCTCCTCAAATTTTGATCCAGTTATCATTCAGTCTGATAAGTTGGATCGTCTGTGGATTCAGTTTTATATGTATAGATTTTGGAAGACTGATTAGCATGTGAATTTGTTTCTGAAAGAGTTTCTATTGAAATCTATTAATTTTCAGCAGTTTTTAGTAGGACACTAGAACTTCCTCAGAAATACACTATTTTTGGAACAAAATTTTGAACTCATTCGTATAATTTTTTTCGAACCCCCTCAGGATCATTGTCATATTGAGTTATAGAGATAGGTATTGATAGAATTAACATGTGAATTTGTTTCTGGAAGATTTTCTAGTGAGAACTATTAATTTGTAGCAGTTTTTAGTAGGATACTACAAGCTCCTCAGAGATAATTCTATTTTTAACCGACTTCAAAATGGAAAAGTTTTATATTCGACTGTAAAATTATTTTTATCATTATTTTTAAATGTTTTTATACTTTTTATGTTCTAATATTTAAAAATATAATTTAAATGTGTTTAAATTGGAATAAAGCAGATAATAATAATAATAACGTCGGCAGGGGAGAGGCCGGCCACCGAGAAGCTTGGGACTTAGGCGCCATCCAGCCCCACGAAAAATAAAAAACCGGCCAAGTGCGAGTCGGACTCGCGCACGAAGGGTTCTGTACTATTATCTATAAAAATCACGTCTGTTGTATCGGAGCCCCCCTTAAATATTTATTTTATTTTAATTTTATTATTAAAGTAAAAATACAACTGAGTATTTTGTAAATATTTCAAGTGCCTACCTGTTGCCATTATTGATATCGAGCAATAAAGGGCAAACAAATCGCGTTTGTTTTTAGTATTTGTTGTTATAGCAGCAAAAGAAATACATAAGTTGTGAAAATTTCAACTGTCTAGCTATCGCGGGTATTGAGGTACAGCCTGGTGACAGACAGACGGACAGACAGCGAAGTCTTAGTAATAGGGGCCCGTTTTTACCCTTTGGGTACTGTTATAAATTGTAAGATAGCCCTAAGCATATAAAATATAAACGCTGACGCCTCATAGGCGTCATGTAACGTTTCCCATAGTTGTCGCATTTCGTGACATATTAGTTTTCGTCAGTCATACTTTGGAGTTCACGGCGGACACTCAAAAATTATATCTAACGAGGGGAATGCACCCATTGGGGGTACCTCGTCATCAGAGTCCAAGTTCGACATGGTGTAGGTAGGAAATAATAGTCTCAACACTGATTATAGTCCTCTATTTATTCACTCTTGATAACAAAATAATAAAATCTCAAATGATCAAACCGATGGAAATGGATTAAAGTATGGAAACGCGGTAAGTTCGGTGCAGGCTGGCAAAACGACCTCTCGCCCTCGTGTCTCACTCCAAAAGTAAGTCTCTCAAATCAAATGCATCCAATGTCAAAAAGAATGACAACTGACAGCCGACAGCTGACAGCCGACAGCTGACAGCCGACCGCTGACAGCTGACAGCCGTTAAACAAGACATGCCACGCCCCGCACCGACCTCACCCAAGCAGACTGCTTGACGTTTCCGACAAACGATAATAGATGGCGTTGTACTACATTAACAATAATCAATAGTGATTCTAATAGTTGTGCCTCTGTGTTGATTCTGCGACACGGCCATCTTGACAATTCACACGTCCTCGTGTGAAGCGTCTGAAACAAGAATCTATGGAAAGTAAAACGTCCTTTGCTCGGCCTTCCTGGCCAAGATGTCGAAATATAAGGTTTCACAATTCAAACAACAATTTTATTCTGAATCACTTATTCTCGTCAAATCTTATCTCAACATTTAAATCTCTTCAATGGGTAACCATTAATTTTCAAACCAATTCATGAAACTTTCCGACCAAATCTAGTATGCAATGCTCTATTCAGTACTCAACTTCATCACACACAATACAACACATTGCCTCCATCCGGCAATCTTGGGACCTCCATCCGGTACCCAACATCAACACATCACATTGCCTCCATCCGGCAACCTTGGGACCTCCATCCGGTACCCAACATCAACACATCACATTGCCTCCATCCGGCAACCTTGGGACCTCCATCCGGTACCCAACATCAACAAATCACATTGCCAATATTTCGCACTTTTGCCGATTACCTACATTGCCATGCTGACGCCAGTCACAAACCCTAAGCTCGCAGCCACGAACAGCATTGCAATGCATGCAATCTGAGTCACTTGCATACTACATTTGCATTTTTTTTTTATTCTCACACTTATGTTTCAACACCTTCATTATCAGCCGGTCTCGTCTCGTCAGTCTTGTTAGAATCAGGGTCAGAGTCGGTGTCAGAGTCGGTGTCAGAGTCCTTATCGTCAAAATTGTCGCTGTCGGGCATTTTACGAAGACGGTCGTGTGCATACTTGTATGTCCGATTCGAATTGAGAGCTTTAAGTACGTACCGGTCAACTTCTAGTACCTCTATAACTTTGAAAGGCCCTTTGTATTTAAGATCGAGCTTTGTTTGGTTTCGTTCCTTGTTTTGCAGCAAAAAAATACTATCAGATGTCATACTAACGTTAAATTCTTGGTCTAAAATCTTACGGCCTGTTAAAATATCACTTTTATGATAACTATCCGGTACAATATGAAATGAGAATTCTAAACGCAGATTGTTACTCAACACCACAGATAAAACTTGTAGGGTACTTTGCACACTACCATAACGGATCCCTGTTATGTTGACAATATTATTTGCACGCTTGCCAATTCAATTTGACACAACACAATCTTTGACGAAAGAGCATTCGAAGCCAAAATCATAATAAAATGGATATGACCCACCCAGCACACATCAGTACACTGCTCGGATTGCTGACATAGCAAACTTAAGCGCGTCGCTGGCTATTAGCCGCTGCTGCAGACGCTGCGCGCTGCCCGGTACTGCCTGGGCCCCTCGCCGTGCAGGCAGCCATAATTGCTTCGTGGACATCTTGCCCAATGCACTTCCTTGAAGCGGAACTTTCGATAAGCACCGGCCTGCTGTAGTATCCTTCCATATCCACGTGCGTTAATCTGTGGAGAAACATACCCACAAAGTATCACATAGCTCGGTTACTCCTGACCACATTTGGTACAGGCAAAAACACAATGAAAATTCGAACAAACTGAAAATAGCAGAGTTCAGAGCATTACCCACTATTTGATTCCCAAATCTCAAGGTTACAATAAAAATGGTCAACTAAGATGCATGTGTCTCATACTATCTAGTAACCTCCAGCGACTCAACTCGTCAAATTCATTTGCGCATCCCCCTCGGATCGCCAAGTCACTCCTGGACTTTATGGTTTCTCACGAAACCCACACACACACAACTTAATCTCTACTCTGTTTCATCAACAAAACTATTACTTGACTTTCCTCAAATTTGTTAGTAATACTCTGATCCAAACTATCATCTATAACAAAAGATTCCTCTAAGCCTCAGTAATAGCTGGTCAGGAACTGTATCAACTTACTCGTAGATTACATACAACGCTCATGGCGCAGCAGCTAGTGATACTCATGCCACCCATATCGTCATCACCTCAAGTGATACGACCAACACACATCACTAAACAAAGAGTCTACGACTCCCAGGTCATTACAAGACCAACACAACAATAGTCTCCTTTGAGACCCGGATCCCCACTGCACCACCAGCTGCCCATTGCCCCCTGAACAACTCACAACTCCAGTTGCAGTTACGACTACAGACAAGTGCGTACAGTGTGACCTAAAAGCCATGGTATGTGCTCTACTACTCGGTGGAGGAACTCTCCTCACCGAACACTACATACTTAGAGGCATCGTTTGTATGTGAGCGTACTTATACGTACGCCTAGAGTTGAAGGCTTTTAGAGTATTGATTCAACCAGAGTAATGTAAACAAACTTTGCTTTTCTACTCATAGCGTAAATCATCAACCAGAACCATGTAGACACACTTTGATTATCTAATCATAGCGTAAATCATCAACCAGAGCCATGTAGACAAATTTTGATTATCTAATCATAGCGTAAATCATCAACCAGAGCCATGTAGACACATTTTGATTATCTAATCATAGCGTAAATCATCAACCAGAGCCATGTACCATCGTTATCCACATTAACAATCATTTTTATCACTAAGAGCCTTCGACACCTGGAAAGCCACACACGAGTAAACCACTCTAACGCCACGGCTCGCGAGCCGACCAGCAATCGCATTGCTCTCACACATCCAGCGCATGGATCCGTGTGCATCACCCTGTGACACCACACAACTTTACTACGGCCGATAGAGAACCCCCACTCGCGTGCTTTCCATAATGTAGGCTTGCTAATCACCACTGTGATCACTATCTACTTCGACTGGTACATGACCTACTGGCATCTTTCTTTACCTATCGTGAGCATACTCGTAAGGTTAGAATTTAAAGCTTTCAATGTATAGCGATTACCCGCCAAAACTTCCGCTACCTTAAACGGACCTCTGAACTTCGGATCTAACTTAGTCTTATAATCTGATTTCACTCTTCGTTTTCTAATAACACGAAATCGTCAACCGAATATTTTCTTATAGCTGCCTTTGTTCTATCAAATCTAGCTTTCTGTTGTTGACCATTTATAACTGAATTTATTACAAGAGCTTTATGCAACAAAAACTCTGTCGCAGACATGTTAATCGAAAAGTTTAGGTTCAATATTTCACGTTCTATCATAATATTATTTTGCAAACAAATGTCGGGTAGAATTGTAATAAAATCTCAAGTTGTTGCTCGCTAATTGCAACGCTACATATGATTTGGTCTGTGCTGAATACACGCGTTTGACCAATACCAGTCAACACAACAACGTTATTAACCCGTTGGCCACTTAATTTGGCCGCACAACTCGCCATTACTAACGAGCATTCAGCACCAGAATCGTAAACAAAACAATACAGCTCACCTTTATTTCTAACGTGTCTGTACGACGTCCACTCGTCGTTCACAACTTCCAGCACGTTGTCCACCATCCGCTTAGCTGCCACTACTCGTGCACCAGGCTGCGATATGTCCTGGTTTCCCACAGTTGAAACATTTGGGTCGAGCGTAGGGCCAATCGGGCGGTTCCTCTTCGCGTCAGGACCTTCACGTTCATCACCACCAGACAGGGCGCTCCTCTTCAGAAACGGAACAGCCTTCAGTTCCCGGTGTAGATCGTTGCGGATTTTGATGTCCGTAGTGAACGACAAGCGCTGTACTCGCGTATCGTTCTTCACGATGGCCATAAAATTTTTGTTTTGCTGCTCTAGCAGAAAACGCCATTTTTCCGTTTCAGTGTCACCTTTAAACACGCGGGCATTGTCTTTACGCTTTTCTTGGCTAGCACTATCACTTACACCACGTGGGGCGTTTGAGTTGCATCCCACTTCTGATAACGAGGGGAATGCACCCATTGGGGGTACCTCGTCATCAGAGTCCAAGTTCGACATGGTGTAGGTAGGAAATAATAGTCTCAACACTGATTATAGTCCTCTATTTATTCACTCTTGATAACAAAATAATAAAATCTCAAATGATCAAACCGATGGAAATGGATTAAAGTATGGAAACGCGGTAAGTTCGGTGCAGGCTGGCAAAACGACCTCTCGCCCTCGTGTCTCACTCCAAAAGTAAGTCTCTCAAATCAAATGCATCCAATGTCAAAAAGAATGACAACTGACAGCCGACAGCTGACAGCCGACAGCTGACAGCCGACCGCTGACAGCTGACAGCCGTTAAACAAGACATGCCACGCCCCGCACCGACCTCACCCAAGCAGACTGCTTGACGTTTCCGACAAACGATAATAGATGGCGTTGTACTACATTAACAATAATCAATAGTGATTCTAATAGTTGTGCCTCTGTGTTGATTCTGCGACATATCTTTGTAAATCTAATCATTTTCAATTAAAAATCTTCAAGGTTAAAAATAGTTTTTTTTTAAAAGAGACTTAGAACTTGCCCCGTAACAGTACGGAACCTTAAAAACAAAATATATCTATATCACGAGCACAAGGCAGAAATAGTCGACGGCTGCACGTCATGACTGTGACAAGAAGACTTCCACTCAGCATTATGCTGTGATAGATAGACCCACAGCACAGCGCTGTTTAGTTTTTTTTTTTTCGGTTATAGGCCTTAAACTAAACAAAAGAATCACTCAATTTAAAACAATGTACCGAAATACCCAAACAACTCGTTGGTCCCAACTTAAAACACTTTCCTTTGACAATTCAGTTTAAAAAATTCAGGAGAAAGAACCGCTGTAATGATAACGAAGGATCGAACGATCGACTTAGCACCTCAGTTGGTTTGTCTCTCAAAGGTTCAACTTTTAATTGGAGGCTAAATCTGAGATGGGTCTTTTGTTTTCGACTTCGTTAATTTCTGTTCACTTGATTCCTTCGAAACTGGAGAATGAAAATGAAGGAAAAGTGGTTTTGTTTGAATATTTTTGAGAGTAATTTGTTTCATTGTGATTTTCGAGCTTAACAAGCTACGAGGTCACCAATTTATCTCTTTTTCGAGATAATATCACATGTGCCATGTGTTTGAGAGGCTTGTGGCAAAACAATAAGAGCCGTGCAAGTCGTCTTCAAGGTTAAGCAACGCTTGTCGAGGTCGGTCCGTGGATGGGTGACCATCCTTTACATACCAAAACCACTCCGTGCCTCTGAAAGCACGCTAAGCCGTTGATCTTTAACAGTCGTTACAGGTAATCATGAGCCCGTAAGTCTGACAACCATAATCTTACCAAGCGGTATCGTAACCCAGTAACTGGGTTGTGGAGGTCAGATAGGCAGTCGCTCCATGTAACATACAGGTATTCAGCTGCATCCAGTGAGACTGGAAGCCGACCCCAATTTAGTTCGGAAAAGGTTAATCAGATGATGTGCCATGTGGTAATATTGCCTGTGGCAGAATTTATAGACAAGGACCTATTTGCAAAAGCCTCCCATGGAATATTTTTAGTGCTATGAGCCAGTTTATAACCTCTCCTTGTATTATAATAAGGGCGGGACTATGGCAGTACACTTCTCATCGTAAAATATTCCTGAAGTAACGAGGAAATTTTCAAATTTCTGTTCATCTAATTCCTTCGAAATTGGAGGACAAAAACAAGGAAAATGGTTTCGTTTAAATATTTTCGGGAGTAATTTGTTTCATTGTGGGCCGTGATTGTGATATTAAAGTTGTTGCTAGGCTAAGAAGTTATGCCATCCATTGGTCTCTGCATGAGGTAATATTGCCATGTGGTAATATCGCCTGTAATATATCTAATTATCAGGAAAAGAACCGGCGTTACCGACATGGTTTGCAGAGTAAGCAAACTGAAGTGGCAATGGGCTGGCCATGTCTGTCGGAGGTCCTATGGTCTTTGGAGCAGACGAGTCCTGGGGTGGAGACCTCGTATCGGCAAGCGTGGTGTGGGACGCACCCCAGCTAGATGGACAGACGACCTAAAGAAGTTGGCTGGGGTAGACTGGATGCGGAAGGCGTTGGACAGGGTGTTGTGGCGCAGCCTGGGAGAGACATGCCCAGCAGTGGACTGCAATAGGCTAAGTTGATTGATTGAAATTTCAAAATTTCAATCATACCATTTACTTTAGAATTGACACTCATTTGTTAGTCAGCATCGCCATTTCGACCGGTTCTGTATCCTAAAAAAAGTCATCGGTCCACCTTGTAGGAGGTCTTCCAACACTACGTCTTCCGCTTTGATGTTAAATATTCCTAAACAAAACAAAACAATGTCGTCAATAAACAAAATTCGACACCGAACACAACAAACATTGGTCCCAACATTTCCTTCTAAAAAATATACCCAATATAAATGTTTAGTCCAATATAAATATATTTACAGGCACGTTTGCATACAGTATGCCTATACCACGCTCCGTTTATTCCGGTCGTGTTGTATGTTGTGGCAGAATTAGTCACTAGTCCCAGGCGGCCGTGCGATATCCATAGCGATACAAAACTCGCGAACGGAGCTTTTTGGTACGAGGTATAAGCGGTTAGCGGGAATCATTTACTTAGAAAGCTAGAAAACCATTGATGTTTCTTTCAACTTCATTGGTATTCATTTTTCAAATTATATAGGCAGATAAGTGTTTTTCAACTCGGTCCATCGCAGTCGACTGCTGGACATAGGCCTCTCCCATGCTGCGCCACAACACCTTGTCCTCCGCCTTCCGCATCCAGTCTGTCCCAGCCACCTTCTTATGGTCGTCCGTCCATCTAGTTGGGAGGCGCCCCACACTACGCTTGCCATTACGCAGTCTCCACGGCAGGGCTCGTCTTGACCGGCCATCGGTCCTTCCACGAACATGGTCAGTCCACTGCCACTTCAGTTTGCTTGCTCTGCAAGCTATGTCGGTAACTCCGGGTCTTTTCCGGATAATTTCATTCCTGATTTTGTCCTTGAAAGAGACTCCGAGCATAGCTTGCTCCATAGCGCGCACACGAGTGTGACACGCATCACCGGCAAAGGCGACTGCAGCCGTGGACAATGGGCCGCTCGTGTATTTGAGTGCGGTATCCGTCGATACTCGTCGACGGCTCCAGTTGCGTCTGCCGTTGACGCATGTTGCTCGTGTATGTAACCAGTTAGGGACTTTGTTTCTCCTCCTAGTCATAGCGTAAGTACTACAAAGTTCGCCTTCTTTTCTAAATTTGGCGTCAAAATGTGCTGTGCGGTCTAATTTTAAATTAAGATTTTGAGCGTATCAGTCATTAGTAATCTGGAAACAACTCTATTAATAGACAATGCCTATCTATTAATTAACTGTCGGGCTTATAACTTAAAAAGAATTTTATTGAAAATATTTGTAGGAACTTTGAATGTTTTGTCTAAAGCACGAATGCTCAACCTCCAAAGTACACTATTATGACCTCACTAAGACAGCCAAGTCAAGACTTAAAAATATGATACATGGTTCATTTATAAAAAAAGACGACGTGTTCTTGAGTGAAGACCGTGAATCGGTAAACATAAGGCAGGACGCCCTCAGGCTCGGTGGAGTGACGATCTTCGCAGGGTGGCTTGTAGCAGCTGGATGAGAGTTGCTGAATGACGTGCAATTGGAGAGGCCTATGTCCAGTAGTGGACTGCTGTAGGATGATGATGGTGATGAAAACAAAAACTTATTTATTTTATTTATTTATTTCAAGGCATCAAGGCCCATATAAACACATGCAATATAATATTAATTTGTATAACTTAAAAATACTATAAATACATACATCATTACACTAAAAACTAACTAACGCACACGAAGTGTCTGCGTCGTGTTACACACGACGTTTAATGACATTGCAGTCGATGAGCCAACGAACATAGACACAGTAGCATCAAAAAACCCAACATCATCCACCAAAATCGCTTCCGTCTATAACTTAAAGCTTATCTAACAGTAATTTGAGTGTCATTCCAGATAACTCGCACACATCAGTTTGATTGCGGCTCGTCAAATACACTGAACTAAGTTAAATGTTTGATATTTCCGCCAGCCCCGCCACCCGCGCCCGCCATGTTGGCGAACTATATCGAATTGAGCGACCACTGACAGTGTGTCACGCACTTTAGTGGTTGTTTCTAGCAATAATAGGATTTGTGCTGTCACGTGTCAAAAAAGTTTATATTATTTTGATAAAATTATACCAGCTTTTCTTTACCTTGCTGCAGAGCGAATGCCTTTCTTAATGCGTGTTGGGGATTCCAGACCTAATAATCTTTTGATAGTACAGACGCCAGCAGGTCAAGCTACCCGAAACTGTCAAATTTTCCCAATCAACCCTGAACCTTAATGCTTTAGCGATAAAGTTGAAAATCTATTAAAGAAATCTGACAGATTGTAGTAGCTTGATGTGCTGGCGTCTGTACAAGTTTCACACGATGATAAATTGCAAGTTATGTTAGCTTATTATTTTAGAAAATATTAAAAAAAAACGTGTGGGGTAGGGGCACCACGTCAGGATCGAAGTTCCTTACGCGATACTCGCACGCACATG
Source organism: Apamea anceps (assembly GCA_951799955.1). Classification (NCBI taxonomy): domain Eukaryota; kingdom Metazoa; phylum Arthropoda; class Insecta; order Lepidoptera; family Noctuidae; genus Apamea; species Apamea anceps. The sequence continues at coordinate 6,945,266 of OX637522.1, read as the reverse complement.
CACTCTTATATTAGAAAGAGCCAGAGAGACATAGTTTGCATGGTTTTCGAGGGTGCTGATGCCAAAGTGATGTCAAACGAGAAAGAAAGAGAAAAAGTCGCATGGCGGGGCCCTAACGCTTTTTTGTTACCTGACGATTTCTACTAGTTTACTCCTAACGTAAGCCACATTAAAGAAATTCGTTCCAAAAATAAATATTTGTTTAAAAGTGTAATAGCTTTTTTATTTTATTTTAAGTGTAAAACTTCTAAAAGGACGCAATTAAATTGTTCTCTTTTACATGCAGAATCACTCTTTTGATTGATCAAAATGAAAACCAATCATAGGGGCAATTCTCATAATCTTCGAACGTTTACAGTCTGATCTCAGTGTTAATCTGTCAAAAATACCTTTAATTTGCCAACATTTTTGTCAAGTTTTTTACATTGATGGTCGCTGAGATAAGATTTTGAACGTTTTTAATTCTGGTCAATAGCACGGTTTCATTGCATGACACTCTATTATCCACTGTAATCTAACAAATACTGAAAGAAAGACTTTATTATTTTTCCCTCAAGAACACAAGAACCAGCCATATAATCAGACACGAATGTACAGTGACTTTACGATATAGTCGATAGTCGGCCGCCGAGTCAGCGCTCCCAGCACTAAATCAGACAGAATGACCCTACTTATGTAAACGATTTGTGATACATCACTAGTCCTGATTTTATGTACCACTAGTTACTATAGCGACCTCAGGGGAGGTTGGTTGGTAAAGTTGAATGAATAATCTATGATGAATCTTGTGTTGTGTTCGATAGCAATAGTTATGTGGATTTTTATAGGCAGCGAGGGGCAATTCTCGCAATTTTATGAACGTTCACAATCTGATCTCAGTCGCATTTTGTCAAAAATACCTCTAATTTTGCAAAGTTGATTACATTGATTGTCGCTGAGATGAGATTGCGACTAGATTTTGAACAGCCAATCGATTCTGTAAAAATCTCACCGTGAAAAGTTAGGTGAAGTGAGCTTAGAGTGAGCTGTCAATAGTGTCGATCCCTAGCATTAGTTGGAATGATAGCTCACTCCACGCTGACTTCACTTATGTAATCACGGTGAGATGATTACAGAATCGCACTGCAGCTATTTAATGGTTTTAGAATGAATCCTGATCGTAAAACTCATGTTAAAGGAGCCGTTTTTTTACGATTTGCTAAAAAAATAAACCTCGTTGGTGCTGAGAATGAGGTCTTGGGATCGATTCCCGTGTCGGGCAAAGTGTTATTAGGTTTTTCCATATGGAATTTCTGAGTAGCAGGTTGGAGTCTTTATTTGTGCCGGGATGATGGCAACTTAAACATAATTAGCGAAATGTGGGTGGACTTAGAAGAATAATATCATTGAGAATCCAATATTACTTGATCAATTTTTAGGGTTCCGTACCTAAAGGGTACAAACGGAACCCTATTACTAAGACTTCGCTGTCTGTCCGTCTGTATGTCACCAGGCTGTATCACAAGAACCGCGATAGCCAGACAGTTGAAATTTCACAAATTATGTATTTCTGTTACCGCTACAACAAATACTAAAAACAAAATAAAATAAATATTTAAGGGGGGCTCGCACACAACAAACGCAATTTTTTTTGCTCGATATCAATAATGCCAACAGGTAGGCACTTGAAATATTCACAAAATACTCAGTTGTATTTTTACTTTAATAATAAATAATAAAATTAAAATAAAATAAATATTTAAGGGCTCCCATACAAGAGACGTGATTTTTATAGATATTGGTACGGAAACCTTCGTGCACGAGTTCAACTCGCACTTGGCCGGTTTTTAAGTTACTATAAAATAAAGTCGACCCGCAATACCTAATCAGCCTTTAATGTTCCCACTGCTGGGACACAAGCCTCCTCTCTTCGAGAAGGAGTGGGACGTAATCCACCACACGGGCTCAGAGCAGGTTGGTAGATGTCACATGTCTTCGAATTTTTGGTTCTAGGACATGCTGGTTTCCTCACGACGTTGATGTGATGACCCGCAATGACCAAATCTAATTACATGAAGGTACTACTACCCAATAGTTCTAATCAATATTTCCTTAAAGTGGACCCCCACAGACTAAGTCAAATTATATGAAGCTACAATAAAACATAATAAGAAACATTAAATCTATTAAATATGTCGAGTCGACATTATATCATATTATATCAAACTTTGTTAGAAAAATCTAACCCTAAACCACTTTCATAAAACTACCTAAGTCGCCATCTTGGAAATCTCGCACACAAAAAAGAACTACGCTCAACATAATTTTCTTGTCGAACCTGACTTCAACATATTTCCATACAACTTTTTCAATTTCCTTTTCTTACAACGTAATTGTGTTATAACAACATTTTTAGTGTTCGGTATTTCTCAAAGAAATTTAATAAAAGCGACGGTCATGTGGGGACCACATAAAACGAGCTTTGGAATTAATAACGAACTTTTTCCGTTACAAATTTTGCCTCTCATGTGCGCGGTGAACATTAACCCTTGATACTATAATTGTCCATGTATATGCAAGCAAGTGTAGTAATAATATCTAGGATTTAAAGTGTCCTGTTATTTTGGCAAAAGAGCCCATTTGATCTATGGCGTCAATTTACTTGTGTGCAGGATCACCCACGACTTATAATATATATATATATTTTTATTTTATTTTTATTTGATTGCTCGTGTGTATGAGCACTCAGCTGTCTCGGGGCTCCACAAAACGAAACTGTCGATGGTGGAGATTCGTCGTAGATAATTATATTGTTACTTAGCTTTAAGCCTTAACAAATGGATAGCTGTTTTATCAAAAACCAGGCACAATCGGGTACAAAAACTAGGTCAGAACTCCAATACTGATTAATTATTCCGATTCTCTATTTCCAGATCCAGTAAATACAATATTTTCGATCCGAAGCTCTCAAAGTCCATTCCAATTTCACTTACCGCCATCAAAGAACAAAAAAACATAACAATTTTATAAAGTGGACTCCCGCAATTGTAGGTAGTATTGAAGCCCTGCCGCTGCACGGTGAGGCACGTACCCAGAAAATCGTATTTGTCCTAAGAACACGTAGGAAATAAACTGTTAACTTCGATATACCGGGACCTCTGTTTGCGGTTGCTAACTGAACTTATTTGGCGTTTGACGGTTTTGTATTTTCTATTTTTATTTGATTGATGTTTTTTTTTTTTGTTATTGAAACGAAAATTGTGTTGTAGCAACGGGTATTATTTTAAAAGCTTCCATGAATTTTCAATTTCAAGCCTTTTGGTCAATGATAAGAAGAATTATAGTAGTAGGGAAATAGGTACGCATTTTAGTTTATTTTAACGTTTGCGACTAAAGGATCCACATAGGCGTGACGCGACGCACAGTGGGACCCGTCCATACAACGTAATGCTCAAAAGTCCAAAAATAAATAAAATGCTATAAAATGTTTATTTTATTTGAAATATCAGTCAGAAATGAAAAACTGATAAAATACAACATTATATTTCGACATCCGAAGCATCAGAATCATTAGAAAGGGTTAGTAATTCTTCTAAAAGCATATCTGTAACTTCAGGATCGAACGGTCTTCTTTTAACTACTTGCGAAGGTCTTAAATTTGTTATGACAGGGTCAGAAGAAATAAGTAGACGATGAAATATATCTTCTAAGTTACTCTGTCTTCAGGTTTTTCGAGAGAAGCGCTCTCTATATATTTTAAAATCCTTGTTTCGTGATTCCTGCGCTTCTTCACTTAACTGCCCAATCGGTAGTAAACAATTTGATATAATTTCATTACCGTGGATTAATATTTTGTGCAATGTCGTAGTCATTGGGTACCAAGGGTAAAAAGTTGCGTATAATTCCGCGGTATTTAGACAAAATGATTTAAACTTGTTGGTATCGATTTGAAAACCACTTGATATTGTTTGTAATATTATATAAAGCTTATGAATTAATGTCTGATCAATACCAGTAATTGATGCAGATAGCCGACTATTTTGGAAAAACTTACGAGCCACATTTCCGTCATTGGTATTCCCGTAACCTGGTTTAGGCTTATCAACAATTAATGACATGTGTTTTCTAAATTCGGCTTGTATTCGTTTTTTATTTTCCTCCACTACGCTTTCGGTTTCTTTATTAATACGCCAAGATTGAGTCGGTAATTTATAGGCCAAGTGCAACAAACATTCAAAAAATCGTATCCAGGCACGAAGTACAGAGATTCCAAATAACAAATATTTGGTTTTTAAAGGTTTCTCTAAAATAGCCGCTAAGTTATTAAAATCCTTTGACGTAGCATCACATAAATAGCAACGTAATGTAGACTTAGTGTCAGCGAATTGCATATTTTGCCATCAATCATGGTAAAAAGAGGTGTATGTGTGATGCTGTATTCTTTTTCATCAACCATAACTTTTGTATCTATCAAACTATTGATCTGAGTATCCATCTTGCGTTTTTCTTTTTTTGTAAGCTCAACTGTTTCCTTCTCATATTGTAATTTGATGGGCCGGCAAAAACGTGGAGAAGAGGGCCGTGGATTTTGCCATAACACGATAGTTTTTCCACTTTCATTGTCAGCTATCAGTCGAAGTGGAACTAATGATGATAGAAATATATATTTATCATCACTCGTCTCTGATGCGAATTTTTGCATGTACTGCATGTGGCTAGAACTACCATCGAAGTCCCATTTAGAGACTAAAGAAATCTGTTTAATGTTGGTGCTGGTTATAACTTCTTTTTGTGTAATCATTAAACGATTAACTGTGTGGTCTAATAGAGATTGCAGTGGAACCTCACTTACAACCTCAGTGGTTTTTATTCCGTCAGGCAGACATTGTTTTTTCGCAGTAAGGACATTTTTATAGGAAGGAAATACATCCTTGGCGTAATTTCTTATAATATTATATTGCCTCCTACTTAACTGTGCCTCCATCATTAAAGATAGTGCTTGTTCGTTAGTTAACTTGTGACATTCAGGTACAATTCTTTCGAAAGATGTATTTGGACTAACAAGTTCTTGAACTTTTTTGGCTTCCTTGCGTTTTCCACTAGCTCATTTGTGCTGCGTATGTTAACTCTTCAGTAGAATGGCTATGACGAAGTTCTGCAGTTTTCCTGCGTTTTGACTGGTCACTACATTCATCAAAAGATTTCGTCGGCCGTCCTCCTGCAGGCTTCTGATATAGTTTAAACTGGAAAACATTCTCCAACCAAGTTTTTTCAGCTTCAAAAAACCTATTTTTGTGTCTACCACATCTATCCCACTTATATGTAAAAGACTTCTTAAAATTTCGCAATGCTAATTTTAGTTCACTTTTCTTAGAATCCGGACAGTTATTATGATGTCTAAGGTAGGTTTCTAGGTCCATGAACTTCTTTTCCACAGATTTAAAGCTACTTTGGAATATAATCTCACATAAGTTTGCATTTTTCAAGATGAAGTATGATGATGAACTTTCTTCTGAAATGTAATGAAATAAAGTTGTCTACAACAAAAAATATCAAAAGTAGGTGCGACAGACATGATTTATAACTGTTTTCTCCAAAATATATCTTATTTATTAAAATTAATTGCTAGGGACTAAATACTTTGGTTTTATAGTAACATCACAAACGCCTAACAAAATTTGTGCGCAAGAAAACTTTTATTATCTCGAAAATGCGCAAAGTTCTATTGCTAAACTCTTCAGTTTATTACTAATCAACACCTCGTAGATATTGTAAAAAATATTTCAAAAATAGAACTTTGCGCAAAAAGGAAAAAATTAAAAATGTTTGATTCAGTACATAAAAACCAATACTATCACATATAATTAGTCATTATTCCAAAAGTACTAATCGTTAAGGTTCATAAAAACAATATTAGAATAACCACACCTTGCCTAGTTGCAGCCATGATGCACTTCAATTAAATATGACGATTACTTGCAGAAATAAATGTTTTAATATTCTCTATAAACTCACGAATGTTATCGGATAATTAATTATGTGGGTATAAAGTAAACTTTGAGCTGATACACTGGACAGCAGATAGCAGTTACTGATTCAGTATTTGTAGAAATGATGTGACACATTCTTAAGTCTACCCTTACATAGTTTATTTTTTGAAATACCCTCATTTTTAAAATCGAGTTTTGAGCATTACGTTGTATGGACGGGTCCCACTGTGCGACGGTGCGACACGATTCTGTTAGAACAATTTCCATGAAGTTTTCAAAGAAATTGTTCTACTAGAGACGCGTCGCGTTGTCGCGTGCTGCTAAGTGCTAAGTCCATCATTGAACAACCCATACCTTCTAGCTAACATCGGATCTGCTGCGACCAACGAACAAAACAACTTTACAAAACATGCTTGGTATATAATAAAATAAATAAAAATGTATTTAAGTCCTTTTACGAAGTAATACATTTACAAACCTATAAATACTTTGTTACTTAGAAACACTAGCTTTCTGCCCGCGATTTCGTCCGCGTGAAATTTCTTGTCCCACCCCGTCGCATTGCATCACCTGAGGGGCAATTCTCGTAATTTTAAAAACGTCCACAGTCTGATCTCAGTCTCAATCTGTCAAAAATACCTCTAATTTCCCTAGATTTTGACAAGTTTTTGACATTTGTTTGTCGCCGAGATGAGACTGCGACTAGATTTTGAACGTTTTAAATTACGAGAATTACCCCTCTGTACTTCGTTTTCGCGTAACGTTCTTTCTGACTTTCTTTTGTTTTGCTCGGGTCCTCAGGGTCCAAGCGTAATGTAATTCCCTTCCTCAAGAATTGAATTATTAAATGCAAAAAGAATATTTCAAATCCGACTGGTTCGCAAGATTAGAGCGTTCATACAAACAAACTTCATCAGCTTTATTATTAGTATAAATAAATATAGTTCGAGGTTTGTTTTGTCAAATATTTAGGTCCTATTTTGTCAGAGAAACAGCTGAAGCAGCTATTTCTTCCAAAAAATTGATCACAATCGACCTTCCAAAAACCGCAGTAGGTCAGGACACAGCAACCATTAACCCATAGATACTCGTATCATCACAAAAACCAGTGCCTAATCTTAACTCAAATCGTTTCCTTATGACCACTTCCATTCCACTTTGTTATCCCTACACAAGACAGCATTACCATGCATCCCTCGTTCCTTGTTCTTACATCTCGAAGGAGGCCGCAATTACTCTTAATTAGGCCTGTAGCCCATGGTATTTGTTATGCAAACACGGAATCCTCCATATGTCTTCATTGAGGAATCGGAGGCACGTAGCTAATCCTCTAAAGAGTCTAACGTAATGAGTGTATGAGACTCGGATAGAATAGTTTTCACACGTTTATCTGATAACTCTGATAAGCTGTGGTTTATTTTGGAGTTGTGTGCTTCGATTTTGTGTAGGTTTGAGACCGAAGTTTGGGGAGTTTGTTTGGGTAAGTAGAACGTTCATAGATATCGAGGTTAATTAATTAAAGCAATTTCTGTAGTAATTAATGAAATACTTCAGTTTAGAAGCTCCATTAAAGAATGTAAGGACAACGAACTTTATATTCAAATTAGACTAAACGTTTACTGTTTGCTTTACTTATATGGTTCATTCGCCATCTTTGTTTCACTGTGCAGCTAATAGATTGTAGTTTTTTGACATAAGCAATCACCAGGATCATTTAATACATGACATTTTAATCTTTAATTACGCTTATGTTTCATTATTATTTGTCACGGTGAAATTACCAAAATTGTGTTATTAATTATAAATGATTATTGCTAGTAATTATATAACAATGTTGTGATACAGTCTAAGCTTGAGATTTGCAAGCCTTTTTTTTTTTCAGGATGGGAAATCATCAAATGACCCCTCCCGCTCTGGGTGGAGCAGAAGGGAGTGTCAGACTCTTACTGACTAAAACCCACCCGTGTTCCTTCCTTAGCCCTTTATGTTCCAGGGCAGCGGTAACCCTTTCGGAAGATCCCGCTACCCAGATTTGCATGCCTCGAGGCGTAATATGGTTGAACTATGCTCTATTTTTTATGAACTTTATGTTATTACCCTTAGCAAATAAATAAGAATTTGTATTTGATGTCACGGTCATCTTCTGAACTACACCTATCACGATACCCTTGGCTATGTTTCGATGCCAAGAGTTCACAAGGTACAAATGAATTTTCAATAGTAAAAGTATACGAATGTACATAACATAGTCAGCCTATAATGTTCCCACAGCTGGGACACAGGCGTCCTCTCAGTGAGATTGAGTGGGCCGTAATCCACCACGCGGGCCCAGTGCGGGTTGGTAGACGTCACATATCTTTGAATTTTTGGTTCTTCACCGTTTTGAGAGCTGGGCCTAAATGCCTGAAATTTTAGCGTTGTCTGTCAGTAAAGTTTTTTACTAAATAGAATTTCAACACAGCCCGTTTACTTAAAAACGATTTCAACAAAGTGCACAGTCACACAATGACTATAAAACTCTACACCCTATTATCGCCTCACATACTTTCATGGACCGTGTCCCACACTGGGGTGTTTATCTGGAGATATCGGCAACCGAAGCACGTTCCGCCGGGTCCGTTACCACGATTCATGGCCGATAGATTGCCGTTACCAATATGCCAAGATAGTTGGGCTTGTCCACAAATTTTAATGTGTTTTGTACCTTTTTGGGGTGTTTATGTTGATAGTTTTTTGGTTGGTTTGTCAACGGATTTGGATTTTTTTATATATTTTTTGACAGGCTGGTGAGCATAGTTATGATTATTATTGCAGACGAAAGACGTTCACTGCTGGACATCGGCCGCCCCCAAGCATCGCTACATCGACTGATCCTGTGCTTCTCGCATCCAGCGGTACATAATCAGCCCATAATGTTTTCATTGCTTTGCTTGGTTTTATGCAGCTAGATCCGGCGCCAATATGCCAAGGTTGTTGGGTTTGTCCTCAAAAATTAAAAAAGGCACAAAACTTTTGTGCATTTTTGAGGTGTTTATTTACATAGTTTTTCGGTTGGTTTGTTACCGGATTTGGACGTTTATAATTTTTTGATAATAGGCTGGTGATTACAGGAGGTCAAGGTCTTTCAACGGGATTGCCATACGCTTTTCAGTAGCTTATATCGCTAAAGATCGCTCTTAGCGATAAGACCGCCCATTGTGTCACCCTTTGTAAAATTTCAAAATTTATGTCTATAATTTATATGGTGTACATAATAAAGAATATTGTATTCTATGTCAGCCCCGTACATTTTTGACTTTTACATCATCGTTATCTCTGATCGTCTTTCACTTTGTCTAGCATTACCATAATCAGCATATAATGCTCATCAAAGGAGGGATAAGTTCCCTCCCTCCACTTATCCCTCCCACCCATCGTGACTTAAAAATGGAACCGGTCGCCGACATAGTCCAAAAAGGACATTGCTCTGCGTCCATACATTGTTGGCCCTGGAGCCAAGAGCATCGGATAATTATGTATTGTATTCTCTATCATTAGTAGATTCTTAAAAGATCTTGTATTTGTAGCGGACTAGCTGCAAAAAAGGTATATTTCAAAAAAAGTATCAGATTTTGAGGTTATAATCTAACCATAACAACGAATATTAAATGTAGGTACCTACGATTTTTCATAGCTCTGAGTGATTTTTAAGAAACTGAAAAGTAGGTAATATCATACTACCTACCTAGATAATTAGGTACCTATGCAGTTGTTTTTCTAAAAAGTGGATGCAAGTGCAAAATTAAAATGCATTTAAACTAACGACGCGACGTGACGTTCACAGCAAAACTAGGGATGTAGTACGACACCACACCAATAATCGATTTTTTCGATTAAGATTTACTGTGTTCTTAAATTATTTCAAACTGTCTGTTACATCACCTTTGTCATATAAACATTACAAGTACCTATGTATGACAATGGTTTATTTTACGCCGAAAGAGAAATGTTATTTTTGTATTAATTGTCGTAAAAATGAATTAGATAATCAAAATAAAAAGCTTTAATTACTGTATAATATTATTCTTACTACCTATTTAAATTGGAGTATGACTGCATACATAAAGTATTCTTATTAGGTTTTTAAAAATACACTTTAGAAAAGAAAACACAATCGATCGAATAATAATTCAATCAATCGATTATAATTGATTGGACATCCCTATTTCACTTCTGACACGACATGACATTAGGCGAAGATGGCGATGTTATGTTATTAGTCACGTTAAATTCTATTAAAAGTACATTTTGGAATACAGCTAGTCCGTGATACAGAAGTATTTGCAACTTAAATAATAAAATAGGCGATTAATTATCGTTTAATCTGATACTCTTTATTGCACAGGGCCAATTTGGACATTGTCCTTTGCTGAGGCCCATGAACACCGACTCCACCGACATGTGAACATCGAGGTAATTCAGCTGTTAGACCAAACAAATATAGTGCGAAGACTAAAACGGACAAAACCTTTTGAGTTAGTGTAGTGTAAAAAGTGTAGAAATAATAGTGCCAATGACACACATAATAACACATGAACAAAGTGCTTATATCATCATAACAGACTAAGAAAGTGGAACGGACTTGTGTGAAGTACAATAAACACTATTCTAAGTTTTAAAATAATTATCACATAGTAAATTAAGTTAGATTAAAATTCCTTATTAGTCTTATTATAGGCTAGATTGTAATTAATTATTAAGAACCTGGTTCTTTTTAATAAAGGATAAAAAAAAATATATATATAATGCTCCCACTGCTGAAACACAGGCATCCTCTTTAAGAGAAGGAGTGGGCCGTAATCCACCACGCGTGCCCAGTGCGTGTTGGTAGATGGCACAAGTCTTTGAATTTATGTCTAGGCCCTCTGACAACCCTCTATAATGAGTATGGCCACCATGGACCACAGACATACTGCAACAACAAAAGAACTGCTATTAATATATATAACTGACCTCTAGAATATCAAGTCATGGTGTCAATTTCAAGCCGAACATTGTAAATCTCCTACGTGTCGAGCTAAACCAATAAAGGGCAATTATCTAAAGTAACTGGGTCTGTATCTTCCATCTTACTCAAAGGTACAGACGCCAGCACATCAAGTTATTACAATCTGTCAAATTTCTTTAGTAGATCAATAGCAAAATGAATCAACTTAATAACTAAAGCATTAAGGTTCAAGGTTGATTGGGAAAATTTGACAGTTTCGGGAGCTTGGTGTACTGGCGTCTGTACTATCATTACCATGAAATGTTGGCTCTAGATTGGTTACAGTAAATGCAAGCAAATGCAAGTCGTGGCACAATAGTAAAGGCCCCGACTTACAAGGTGTAAGTCGTCGGTTCGAACCCAGGTAGGCGTTTTACTTTATGTAAACAATTTCATCGCCACTGCTCTCAAACCAGTGAAGGAAAACAACAAGAAACAACAAGAAAAATCCTAGAACCAAAAATTTGAGGGCATGTGACATTCTTCTTTCTTCCAACCTACACTGGGCGCGCATGGTAGATTACAGCCCACTCCCTCTCGAAGGGAGGAAGCCTGTGTCCCAACTCCCAGGAGTGGAAACATTATAGGGTGATTATGCTAAATGCAAGCACCAGAACATCCCATCTGTACCATCATGCTGTAATTCTTTTATCACTTTATCCATTAAACAAAAACTGCACCGACGCTACCAATCCATCAATAAGCTCACTCTCATCGTGCAACCGTTAAACTTTCACAAACAAACTGAATTTCAGCTTACATTGCTCGCAAAGTTGAAAGACTCTGCAAAACACCACCCGAAGAGCTTTCGATGTAATTGGCTTTTTGTCACCCGATGCATTCTTGTAATTGCCATCCATTGCGTGCTCTGCATATACATTGCGTTTCTAGTCTTTAAATCTTGTCTGATCTATATTTATACTGTTCTCTGGTAATTACTAGAGTGCTGTAATTAAGGTGTCGGTGGCAAGAGGTATTAGGGCTTCGCCTTATAATTGTAGCGGTATTATCGTGGCTTGGTTGCTGATTGTGGGTTGTGGGCAAATGGGTATAGTAATTCAATTGGGATTGGAAGTTAGGTCGTCACTTTTTTAGCTTTGTAGATTGCTAATATCATTAGTAGGTTTTACTTTTTATCTCCTAAGATTCGTATTGTTCGTGCTAAGGGTAGGCTTAGCGGGATCGTCCGAAAGGGTTACCGCAGCCCTGGAACATAAAGGGTTAAGGAAGGAACATGGGTGGGTTTTAGTCAGTAAGAGTCTGATACTCCCTTCTGCTCCACCCAGAGCGGGAGGAGTCATTTGATGATGTCCCATCCTGAAAAAAAAAAACAAAAAAAAAAAAGGGTAGGCTTATATTGATAGTGCTATGGGTAGGGTTTGGAATCAATATCGGTTGTCAGGACGACGCCTTAATAATTCAGCGATAGTATCGTTAATTTAATTTTGGCGTAAAGTAGCTCTGAGCATATTACAGGGTAGAAGGGACATCAACGCGCAAACTGAAACCATGAAATCCAGCTCATGATTTTGAATCCCCTACGTTGAAATTTTTCGTCAGATACTTAAAAACAAATGCTGTTCCGTACATTTCGCCCGCATATGTATTGCACTTTTTTATGAAACAGCCGATTTAAATAAGCCGACTTAAAATTTCTACGGTAGGTTAGAATCAAATATCATGTGCTGAATTCATGGTTTCAGTTAGCGCGTCGAAGTGCCTGCCACCCTGAACAATACTTTTAGAAATATTTTCTTAACAAATTTAATCTCTGATCTTGAGTAGGTCGACTTGGAGACGTTTTGTAAAAGAAAAAAAAAAGGTTCAATTTAGTCAAAGTCTTGTTGGATGGTCTTGTAGGTAGTATACAAAAAGTACAGAAAATGGGTTTTATTAGGTCACAATACATCTTATTCGTAACGCATTCACGGGTAACCATGTCATGACAAGTATACGAGTAACAGGAATAAAAATAATGTAATGTTAAAATAAAAGGAGAGAAGTTCAACTCGAAATGTTTTTATACCTTAAGTACTACATATGAGCTGCGTCTTGGTCTAGTGGTCGCAAGCGTTACTGCTGGGCATGAGGTCTTGGGTTCCATTCCCAGGTCGGGCAGTGTTATTGGGTTTTTCCTTCAGGGATTTCTCAGTAGGAGCTGGGAGTTCGGATTTGTGTTTTTGAGTTTGAATCAACAATCAAATCATCCTATCACAGTCCACTGCTGGACATAGGCCATGCTGCGCCACAACACCCTGTCCTCCGCCTTCTGCATCCAGTCTGCCCCAACTGCCTTTTTGAGGTCGTCGGTCCATCTAGGTAAGGCTTCTCACACTTAACTAGTATCGGCCGAATGTTCGGCCATTTCCTACTACGAAGTTACTATTTGATTCGGTCGGTTTCGATCCTACACTCCTACACTCTTTCGAATATTGACTATGGTCCCGACCCAACTGAGCAGATCCGAATTTTTTTCACATTTTTCAATAATATTCGGTTCGGCCATGTGTCGGTCCGATCCGAACATTCGCAGTTAGCACTTCGGAGTAGGTCCCCAGGACTCGTCTGCTCCATCGGCCATCGGTCCTTCGACAAGCAATGCCAGCCCATTGAAACTTAAGCTTGCTTACTCTGCAAGCTGTGTTGAATTTGAGCCCGATTGATGACAATAGGCTCGTCCCCTATTACAATACACCTCTGCGCTCTGCCTCACTCTTCGGGGATAACAGGTGTGGTCTTATATTATGTAAGTCAGAAAGTCATTTATTTCAAAACAATATACATTGTGTAGAAATTTTACTCAAGATAAGATGTCATTTAATAATCTATATGAGTAATAAATACAATAATAAAAACAAAAAGACATAAAAATAAACAATATGAAGTGTAAAAATTTCAGAATAATAATAGTCAACCATGCCATTTAAAATTAATCCCATTCAATAAATTAATATCCAAAACGATAAAAATACGATTGTCGCTTATCATCTAGGTACTCCTCGACTTTGTAATAGCCCTTCCTCAGTAAATATGTCTTTAATTTGTTTTTAAATAAGTTTGCGCTATTTTATGCTTTTAAATTGTACTTAAGAGCTATCACATACTGAGAACGATTCCAATTGTAATGATGCTCTCATGGTAGAATGTCATGAAGTCGTGATCATTGGAGACTGTTAAACACTTTTTAGAGCCTTCTGCTCCTCGTTTTACACCTGCGGCCTTTGGGTACATTTTACGCAGAGATCGTACAGTGCTCTTCGCGTGCAGTACAATAATGCCTTCAGGGTGTTGATGGAGCTGCCTCGCTTCTGTAGCGCATCAGGGATGTTTGCGGAATTGCGTGTTGATTGCTTTTTTGCATTAATGCGTAAAAGATGTGCGTCCTTGTTGCGCAGGGTGCGAGCCAGTTCCAAGAGCATCCTGGGAGTTATTGCGGACAGGCTGGACTGCTCTATTGAAAGTCGGTGCTCCAGTATCTCAGCTGGGATGCGGAAGCAGTGATTGTTTTGTGTGTTTTTGTGTAATTGTCGCTGTAATTGTACCGCTAACTATAGTTGTAAGTTTATTGTATTGTTACTAACGCTCTATGAGTCTCATGGTTACTCTCAATAAAGAATTTTATTATTATTATTGGCATGACTTGCGGGTTTTAACGTAACCAACCTGCCAATGGAACTTCCTGATTTCATATTAAGTATGTTCTCTTAATCAGTTTCACGATACTTGATCCGTGCATGCTGACGCATGACACTTCAGCTGAGCAGTGATGCAATGACTTACGAGTTATAGGTCGTCGGTTGACAGGCGCTTTACTTTGTGTAAACTATTACATCACCACTGCTCCCAAAACGTTAACGAAAAACATCGTTAAGAAAACGGCATGTTCTAGAACCAAAAATACAAAGACATGTGACATCTACCAACCCAAACTGGGTCTGTGTGGTGGATTATGGCCCACTCCTTCTCACAGAGAGGAGGCCGAGGCTGATTATGCTTATGCTACCTGTCTGTTACTTTTTGACGTCTTAACGGCTAAACGAATTTTCTGATTTCCAGACCTGGGTTAGGAGATAGAATACTTTTACTTTTTATACCGGTAGTACGTTGCCGTGGGATGATGGGCAAAAGCCAGTTCATCATAAATCAGCAGAATTATTTTCGCATTTATAATATTAGTATGGATTAAATCAATTAAACAAAAACATGTAATGAGTGATCATAACTACACTATCCTCCACCTCTCCCGACATGTTATTCAAGAAAGCTTAAAGTAAAGTTGTCAAGAAATAAAAGGCCCGTTTTGACATTTGAGAATACGTTCTTGACACCTATCAGTTTCATACAAACGAATACGTGTTTTGCGAATTTGATCTTTATTAACTACTAGAGCTGTCAATGTCAAAACGGGCCTTTTATTTTTTGACAACTTTTAAGCAGTTTTACTTCTCTACCTCGTCTGTACATTACTCGACATCGAACAGAATATATAGACGGTAGTAAAATAAATCTGAATCTTGCGGGATTGTCTAGACAAATAAATGTCAAACCATGTTATCGTATGATGTTGTAACTTTGCTGAGTATTTCACTGTGATGGTAGAGGTTCGATTCGGGTATGTTTTATAGTGGCTGTTTTGTTTTTTACGTAAAACCGTCAAGGCTTTCAAAAGTCTTCTCATAACATAACAACACACCTGTATTTTCCGAAGAACTAGGCAGAGATGTACCTGTAGTACACCAACATTTCATCAGCTATGCTTAAATTTTTTTTGTTTCTTTTTTTTTTTTAAAAAATCGTTGCCCCACACTAGGAATTTCTCCTGTATTGTGGGTGCGTTTACAAACATTTAAACTCACATACACAAACAGCCAGACCCGGAACAACTACTTGTAGGTCATACAAATATTTGTTCCGTGCGGGAATCGAACCCGCGACCCGCAGCGCAGCAGTCAAGCGCTTAACCACTAATAAATGGAAATAACACTGCCCGACCTGGAAATCAAATCAAGGACCTCATGCTCATCGGTAAGGATTTTGCTTAGCAGTAGCACTTGTGACCAACGAGGTGATTTCGTAAATAATTAAATGTAACAAAGTTCTAATTACATATCTCATTAGTGTTAGGTAATTGTTTAGAAGTTGTTGAAGGAGAAAATTAATCGAATTAATATTGGACAATCGGTACTGACAAGGAGTAATTCTAGAACTTTTTCAGATTAGACTGATAATTATTTAAGTACTTAAGCCGAAACAATATCAAAGTTTTTCGTAGATAATTGGTTTAGAAAAACTTAAACAAGAACTAAGTTGGTACTTACATAGAACTTCTTTCGGAAAATTGTCTGAAATTGCAATTTGAGACTTTGATATCGTGTTTTCAGTCTCGTTTCATAATTAAAATTATAATGCCGTGACTACCAGACGGGTGTGTAAATCGGAAAACTACATGGGTTCTCAAAATCTGTTAGCCAGGAGGACTTAAGACTCCACGAACCGTGTTATGGAAAAACTAACAAACAAACAGAGCACCTGCCATCTAATCTCTTCACCACCCTTGGTTGAATGGTAGAGAATGCCTGAGGTTTTATGTTCACCTTTATAATATAATTAATAAAACCAATATTATTATATAAATAATGTAAGCAAAATGATAAGAAGAAGAAGAAGAAGTATATATAAATAAATAATGATGTTTATATTTTAAAAGAGTAACGGTGGAGTTTCTTGCCCATTCTTCTCCATACGTAAACTACCCTTTGGAAGGGGCGACTAGAATCAATTCTATTTTACTGTAATTTTTGACGTTCAAAAGTGCCTTTTATGTGCCTATTTGAAATAAATGCTGTAACTTTTACTTTGACTTTATATCTTTTTTTAAGTGCGAAAAGGTAAAATAAATAAATAAATATTAGTTATCCTACAGTACAGAACACTTTTCTACTACTTTACTTTACTTTTTTTAGTAGTATAGAACAGAATTATTTTATTTCAGACAGGAGTCCATAGGTAAGGTACTTTATAGACTGTTCTAACTATCATGCTCTAGAATTCGGTAGTTATTTCCAACTTCAGGCAATGACCGTTCCACTTTACACCAGGACCCCAAAAATACCTAAAACAGCAATAAGCCAATGACAATAAAATCGTATATCAACGACAAGACAGAAACATTAATCCTGCACGGAACAGCTATGCGTATTATTAAATTGTCCAATGATTTATTTGAGCTCAGCTCTCCAAGCTCAACGCAATCGCATAGCTCAACGAGCTCAACATCACCTTGCGGTTGTATTGTGACAAATGTATGTGGGTTATTGGAGTATTAATATTGGTGTTAGATTGTATATTGTAATACCTACAATAGTAATACATTCCTACAGAAATATTTAGTACTAGCAGCGCCCCACGGCTTTGCCCGCATAAGTTTTGATCCCATGAGAATATCGGGATAAAAAGTATGATATGTGTTAATCCTGATTATAAACTATCTGTATGCTAAATTTCATCCAAATCGGTGCCGTAGTTTTTGCGTGAAAGAGTAACAAACATCCATCCATCCTCACCAACTTTTATAATATTACTAGCTGCGCCCCACGGTTTCACCCGCATAAGTTTCGATCCCGTGGAAATATCGGGATAAAAAGTATCCTAAATATTAGTCCTGATAATATACTGTATAAGTGCCAAATTTCATCCAAATCCCTGCGGTAGTTTTTGCGTAAAAGAGTAACAAACATCCATCCATCCATCCATCCTTACAAAAATTTCGCGTTTATAATAGTAATGAAGTAGGATAGAATAGGATGGTCTTAGCTGAATTTATGAATATTGTCTTCGTTTAATCATGTATTTTGCCCAATGTTAGCAAAGTATTCAATATTATTTTTAAACAGCAATATCCCTATGTTTAAGCCATCAGCAACTTGCAAACTAAAGATAAAAAAGACGGTATGAATCACCATTCATACCGTTTTTTTTTTATCTAGGAATTAAGAAGGTCTTCATAATTCCTAAACAATTGGTCCTTCATAATTCCTAGACAATTTGTTGTGTTTTCCATTTTATATGATACCTTTAGGCAAACCGAATAGGCCTTATTTAAGGGCGACGTGACGTTGACGTGATTTCGAAGTAAGAAATCTTTAAGTGGTCATAGTGAAGGCAGGTTTAAACCATCGAGCCATGTTTGAATGTTGAACTTTATTCCGATAGTTTTAAAGTTCTAATTACAAAAATGACGTTAAATCCGAGTCTAAATTGTCAAGGTCCGAAATACAATATTTATATGTATATATTTTTTATTGATAATACTAATAAGTACATGTACTACGAACGGACAATAACTGCCTCGCAAGTTTGGGCATGGACAAGATAAGATGAATTGCGTTTTACAGGTACACACATAAATTATTATTAAACAATCTTACAAAAGCAGCAATATATCCCTGAATCTCTTTTGTAGGTACCTAAATTGTTTTATGATCGTATATATGGCCTAAAATTACCATAAAGTACCCTCTAAAGTCACGATTCCTTTTACCTTTTCCAAAGTAAAAAATAAAACTGGATATTTTTTGCCTTCACGTTAACGTAAAGGTAAGCAAATAGTTTTTTTGTTAGGATACTCAAGTAGGTATAGTATTTTTATCTCAAAGTCAAAGCATTTATTTTAAATAGGCACACAAAAGGTACTTTTGAACGTCAAAACTCACGAAGCGGCGCGCGCTTTATGATCTTCACGCGGGCAAAGCTCTCTAGTAATATCACTGCCTAACATTAGCAGTTTCAACTGACAATCAGCCCAGCCTGAATGGATAGTAGTTGCTGAACAGGGATGAGTGATACATCATCATTAATCACAGCTGAACGGACCGAACATAGTCGAAACTTTCCGGTGATTGGTCCAAATGTCATTGGTATTAGATTGATCCATTTGAACTAAATCATTGAACTAACTCATTGAACTATTGTACTTAATCTAGCTTTAGCATAATAGTTCAAAGAGTTAGTTCAATAATTCTAAGCTCTACGGATACGTATATTCAAATTTTATTTGTTTCAAATTGACATTTCAAGTTAAACAAAATAATATCAACTTTATTTTAATGGTGCTCAAGTTGATTTCAGAGTTTCAGAAAACTGTTTGAAGTTGTAGCGTAAACTAAACTTTATTGTGTAGGAATTAAAGTTATTTTTCCATAAACTCGTATTTGTTTACATTTTTGGAGAATATGTCGCAAATGCAGTATTAGGTTAGCTAGGCTGTTATATTTTACTGTGATCAATAAGGACTGATTATTGGAGATTTGATGGAGGGGCTCGACGTGGCTAAATACTAATAGCCGCACAGGGCGATCGACCAGGTTAAGCTGCACTTGTCGCGGGTGGGTCATGGATGGGTGACCATCTTTACATACCGAAACCTCTCCGTGTTTGGATGATTCCGGCTGTTATTATCTTTGACAGTCGTTACAGGTAGTCAGAAGCCCGAAAGTCTGACAACCAGTCTTACCAAGCGGTATCGTATTACCCAATTACTAGATTGTGGAGGTCAGATATGTATATGATATCCATGTAAAATACTGCTATTCAGCTGCATCCGGTTAGACTGGTAGCCGACCCCAACATAGTTGGAAAAGGCTAGGCAGAAGATTAAAAATTAAATCATCATCATCTGCCTAGCCTTTTCCCAACTAAGTTGGGGTGGAGCAGAAGGGAGTGTCAGACTCTTACTGACTAAAACCCACCCGTGTTCCTTCCTTAGCCCTTTATGTTCCAGGGCAGCGGTAACCCTTTCGGACAATCCCGCTACCCCGGCAGGCTTCGGCCCTATCGGGCCCCGTCACTCATGCTGACATCTCTTTGAGGCGCGCGTGGAACACATACACGCCGTCCGGCACGGGCCTGGTCCTGATCGGACGGTGAGTTACCCATTACTCTCCGCCCGCAGGTACGCGCCTACGGTGGCCGGGAGTCGTCACGCGGCTCCCGACGCCCGGAGCTTCTCCCGCGGTGGCTGAGGCGTGAGGTGCGTTCCCTCGCCCACCCCGCCACCTCCTTTGCAAGCATGACTGCTACATGTTGGAGTCGGCTTCAAGACTAAAAATTAAATAAAAGAAGGAAATATATAATATGTACAGACGCCAGCACATCAAGCTACTACAATCTGTCAATTATTTTTTTCAGATTTTCAACTTTATCGCTAAAGCATTAAGGTTCAAAGTTGATTGGGAAAATTTGACAGTTTCGCGTAGCTTGATGTGCTGGCGTCTGAACAAAAAGACTAACGAATAAAAAAATACTGATGTGGTATATAGCTATTACTCATTTCACAAAGGAAACATCACAATGCTGGATTTTTATTAATCTTACATTCTAATTTATTATGGTTTCAGTAGATTTCATTAAAAATTCAAACTGAGGAATCCGTATTAGCTGTGCGGTGAGGGCCAGGAAATGAGCGAATCGTGAAATTAGAAGCGGATACTTCTATTTTCTTTTCAAGGTAACACATCGACGCGCAAACTGTAACCATGAATTCAGCACAATGCCATGATTCCAGATCCCCTAGCGTAGAAATGTCCATACATTTGACCGCGTAGGTATTGTACAGACGCCAGCACATCAAGCTAGTGAAGGGCGGGCGTTTTTGGGGGACCGTCTTTTGTAATTTTGACGTTGAATAAATGACTTTTGATTTTGATTTATTACAATCTATCAAATTTCTTTAATAGATTTTCAACCTTATCTTGAAACCTTAATGCTTTCAAGATAAAGTTGAAAATCTATTCAAGGTTGATTGGGAAAATTTGACAGTTTCGGGTAGCTTGACCTGCCGGCGTCTGTACTTTTGTATGTAAATAACAGATTATTCTTTTAATAACCTATGAATTTGCTATCGGTTTCAAGAATTTGCTTTAAAAATAATTTCCCTGAATTTATGTTATGCTTACTAGTATGACATAATAAAACGTCCTTCAGAATTTGTCAGTACTTTATTGAGAAATGTAAGAGGAACTTTGAAAGTGGCGCCAGTGACAGAAAAGTTGAAAGGAAATCGTTTGGCTTGGTATAGGCATGTAATGAGAAGGGACGAAACGCATGTGACTAAAAGAGTGATGAATATACATGTTGATGGATAGAGAGGGAGAGGAAGGCCAAAGAAAAGATGGATGGATTGTGTGAGAAATGATATGAAAGAGAAGGGAGTGAATGATAGCGTGACGGTTAACAGGGGAGAATGGATGAAGACAAAAAAAAACAACCGACTTCCAAAAACGACACTACAAAGTGAAAAATAACTTTAATTTCGGAAGTCGGTGTCGTTGGGTTCGCATTTTCGTTGTTTGCCACCGACTTCCGAAATTAAAGTTATTTTTCACTTTGTAGTGTCGTTTTTGGAAGTCGGTTGTTTTTTTTTGCAAAAAAGTTTTTATTTTTCACTTTTTAGTTGTAATTTTTACCAGTAATTTTGGTTTAAAAACCAAACTACTAAACCGTTTTTGATGAAATTTCTATGGGACCATTTGGGAAGTATACCCTTTTCCAACAAAAAAAGAATTTTTCAAATCGGTTGCCAAGCGACGGAATTATGCGCGAACAAACATAAAAAAAAAAAAAAAAATACAAACATCCGAATTGAGAACCTCCTCCTTTTTTAGAAGTCGGTTAAAAACGTGTTGCGCCGACCACAAGTGCCATGGGAGACGGGCAGGAAGATGATGATGACTTTATTGAGAAATGTATAAAAATAAAAAGAAATCAGCCTGGGTTGTCCCAATTCAAGAAAAGAATAGTATGAAGAATTGAGAGCAGTGGTGGGGTACCACTACGTAACCCGGCTTACGAGTTGTTGGACGTTGGTCCGAACCCTACAGCTCGCTTTACTTTACCCTAGGCGCTTTACTTTCTGTAAATTATTTCATCACCACTGCTCTCAAAACGGTGAAGGAAAACTTCGTGAGGAAACCGTCATACTGCCGGCTGCTAACCTGCACTGGGCCCGCGCGTTGGATTACGGCCCTTTCCCTCTCACTTAGGGGTGGCCTGTGTCCCAGCAATGGGTACATTATAGGCTGATTATGTATGTATGTAGAATTGTAGAATCACCACAATACCAACAACATCGTTATTAGCGCGGGGAGCAATGAAAGAGTGGACTGTATTTTGGGCAACAAACAATAAATTAAGAGATTTTTATTATGTTCTATATGAGCTAGGTGCACGGGCGAGGTGTCAAAAGACGCGTCTCCGCGCGGGCTAGCGATCTATGGGGTTTTTGGAATAAAATTTAAAGGAAAATCTGGAATTTTCCTGAAAATCGTATTTTACGACCGAAATGTATGTGAAAACCTGGAATAACCGGGACTCGAGTTCGCGGAACGTGCACCCATACACGTAAGGCAGGTAAGTATCAATTTAAATTACAAACAACATGGATTTAGCTGAAAATTTTAAAAGAAAATTAAAATAGTGTTTTTTAAAAGGAGTTTTAGTGAAACTTTCTAAAGTCAATAACGAAAAAGTGTTGTTGAAAAGAGAGGAGTATCGACCGTCGCGGTGGAGTCTGTGGAAGCGAGTGGTCATTGGGCCGAGCCGTGTCGTCGCCGCTCCGCGCCTCAGAAGAAGATTGGCGCTGATCACGCTGCCTGCGCATCAATTCCCAACACTCGTTGTTTTCGTAG
Source organism: Apamea anceps (assembly GCA_951799955.1). Lineage (NCBI taxonomy): Eukaryota > Metazoa > Arthropoda > Insecta > Lepidoptera > Noctuidae > Apamea > Apamea anceps. The sequence continues at coordinate 6,922,587 of OX637522.1, read as the reverse complement.
CTCAGCTAACAGGGCGCAGGATAATAAGTTTATTTGTTAAATTAATATTCATCAGCACGAGCAGTACCGCTACTGTCTCGCTGCTTCTAATTGAATGTTACAATTTGATACCACAATACTCGCTTGTGTATCCTATTTCTGTAGCTATTGTTATATCGGATAGGCAGGCACAAAGATATTGCTGACTGACTTATCTTTTCACTGTAGCATGAGCTTTCAGAGCTAAGAGAAGAAATCAGACCAGCACCCTAATTGCGTACCACACTACCGATCTAAATCTGAATCGTTTTGAAGGATATTGCTAATCCATGCTTCATACTTATGTTCTACTTACTACTACTTTAATTTCGGAAGTCGGTGGCAAACAAACCTAACGACACCGACTTCCGAAATTAAAGTTATTTATCACTTTGTAGTGTCGTGTTTGGCAGTCGGTTGTTTTTTTTTTTTTTGCAAAAAAGTTTTTATTTTTCACTTTTAAGTTGTAATTTTTACCAGTAATTTTGGTTTAAAAACCAAACTACTAAACCGTTTTTGATGAAATTTCTATGGGACCATTTGGGAAGTATACCCTTTCCAACAAAAAAAGATTTTTTCAAATTGGTTAGCAAGCGACGGAGTTATGCGCGAACAAACATAAAAAAAAATACAAACATCCGAATTGAGAACCTCCTCCTTTTTTAGAAGTCGGTTAAAAATGTGTCCGCTCAATAACGTTAATAACGCAATGATTGTTGTTGAACTGTCAAAATGAACCCATTGTGCATTGCTACTACTGATAGTGTGTTACACAACTACCCCGCAGATGAGAGGTAAACACGGTGACATACATCGACGCCCAACGCTGCCCGGAAGACGGCTAAAACTACAATTTTAAACTTTTTTTTGGAAATAGTCATAGTCATTTATTCATAAACAAGTAATTGTATCTGAATTTACACACAAAATTACACAATCACAGTATACACACTAATATAAATTACATTTGAATTTCTTAAATTATATCAACAATTTAAAAATAATAAATTTACATTTCCTCATTACTAGTTCGACATGTCAATTATACAATATGGCTAACACCTTAAAATTTAAAATAATAACAATAAAATCATTATCTAAGTAAATATAAATATGAGGAAAAGTGGCCAATGTTTGAAGTGCTTTGTATCTCGGGGTCTATTGACCTACGGATGCGGTCAAATTGTAGCAAATTATAGCTTTTCCGTAGGACGCACCTTTTAAAAGTTATAAGACAAAAACTAACGAAAGAACTAACTAAAGAAAGAATTAAGTCCTAAAATTTCTTATTTGAGCACCACGCATTTAGCACAGGTCTTCCGAAGCTGCAAACTTAGTTTTACACTATTGGTATTTACCTTAAGAACATCCCAAAAAATGTACAGTGCCTTTTTTTGGAACCCACGATGTTTTAATTTTAAATGACTATGGCCTATGTATCTTTCTTTAATTTCTTGTTTTATTTATTTCCTTTCTTTTTCCTTTCATGTTTTTTTTTTCTTTTAATTTTTTATTTGTAACTTGCGTTTTCTTTGTGCGGAATAAACTATTTTTCTATCTTTTCTTTTCTTTCTTTAGATTACTTTAATTGGAAAAAATCATAAACTATTAGCTCTCTATCATCATCTAACCTAGCCTTTCCCAACTATGTTGGGGTTGGCTTCCAGTCTAACCGGATGCAGCTGAATACCAATATTTTACATGAAAATACTGCCTATCTGACCTCCACAACCCAGTTACTGGGTAATACGATACCCCTTGATAAGACTGGTTGTCAGACTTTCGGGCTTCTGACTACCCGTAACGACTGTCAAAGATCCACGAATGACAGCCGGGACCAACGGCTTAACGTGTTTTCCAAGACACGGGAGGGGTCTCGGTATGTAAAGATTATCACCCATCCACAACCAACCGCGGCAAGCATAGCTTAACTTGATCGATATCGACCTATGCGGCTGTTATTATAGTATAGCCACGGACCCCTTGTTAGCTCTCTATGTTTTCTAATGATCAGCTCGTTTGCAAAAATCCAGACATTTACACAAAGATGCGATTTTTAGAAATAACTCGCAACATAAAAAAAGCCTTCCAATGTATATGGGAACCCTTATTCCTACATGCATAAGCAGAATTATAAACACCTTCGTCCCGGCCCACAATAAACCATCCCTATCAGAGTACCCTAACTCTATATTTAATTAGATCCATCACGAACCCGACCTGTCAGGGTGATTACCTGATTAGGTAACAGCGTGGGGCGGTACTTACAAAATCGCAATGGTTCCCGCAGAACATGCACAACGAGTATTTCTTAAAGTGATGATTTTTAAACCTAGAGACTACCCTACTAATCAGTTATATTCTGAGGCTGAAGTTCTCACAGTAAGACAACTATTTGTCCTTCGTTCAGTCCTGCGGAGACACTCCAGACTTCCATTAGATAAAAATCTGTTTCTGAGACGCCACGGTTTCCCTATACGTAAAACAAACCCCTGTTGTTTCGCATTTACAAGTCGACAATTGTTGCCTCAGAGTTCACGCATGTATAATAAAATCATTCCGTTGTACAGATATAACTTATATGAAATTAAAAATAAATTAAGAAAATAGCTCTTATGATGAAACAGAAAATCTTCTGGATATAGAATCATAACTTTATCAAACCTGCCTTGAAGGAAAGCTTACTCAAACACTCACACTTCACATACATACCTCGATACACAAACACTACACACATATTATACACACTAATACACAACCACAATCATTCATTCCATTTTCCATTTTTTTTTTAACCACTGTAAACAAACAGAAAAGTCACGGTTGTATTATATAAATTGAAGCCGCAACATCTCCAATTCCTAAGATACGGCAGTGCGATTCTGTAACCGTCTCACCGTGAAAACTTATGTGAAGTGAGCGTGGAGTGTGCTGTCATTCCAACTAATGCTAGGGATTGACACTATTGACAGCTCACTCTAAGCTCACTTCACCTAACTTTTCACGGTGATATTTTTATAGAATCGATCGGCAGGTCTGCGTACCTAGTTTAGGAGCTCGGAAAGCTGACAATAATTTTAAACTTGCTAGTACAACCGACTGTTTAAATATGTTATGAACTGTGTTGTAGTTTTCATGTACTAATAAACTTATTATGAACTAGCTTCTGCCCGCGGCTTCGCCCGCGTGGATGTCGGAAATTATCCCACGGGAACGTGCTAACAGGATAAAATGTATGTGCACCAGGATGCCATCTATTTCGCGGGCCCTTTGTGGCTAATGACAATAGAAAACGAATTGTGTCTCATTAATGGTGATTAAGAGGATACCTATATGATATCTTTACCTAAGTACCTACCTAATTAAAAAAATAAATAAACTCAATAACAGAAAATAAAATACCTACCTACCTAAATAAACCTATTTATGACGATAACTAATCTAAGCTCAATCATCATCTGCCTAGCCTTTTCCCAACTATGTTCAGGGCCGGCTTCCAGTCTAACCGGATGCAGCTGAATACCAGTATTTTACATGGAGCGACTGCCTATCTGACCTCCACAACCCAGTTATTGGGTAATACGATACCCTTGGTACGACTGGTTGTCAGACTTTCGGGCTTCTGACTACCCGTAACGACTGTCAAAGATCCACGAATGACAGCCGGGACCAACGGCTTAACGTGCTTTCCGAGGCACGGAGGTGTCTCGGTATGTAAAGATGGTCACCCATCCACAGACCGACCACGGCAAGCGTAGCTTAACCTGACCGATCGACCTGTGCGGCTGTTATTATTTAGCCACGGGCCCCTCAATCTAAACTCAATAAATAAGCAAAATCTCTAAAAACTAATATCTATACGAATGACTATCCTACCTAACAGTATTATAAAATAACCTAATAACCTACGGTCACTACGTACACTATCAAATATACTACCTATACTTTAAAATTAAAATCTATACCTACGACTTATATAAAAATAAACCTAAATAACTCTAAAAAGTAAAAGGAATAAAAATGAACTCCACTGCGTGTGACCTAACCTACGACAAACTTATTATTTGCGGTTGGTACAGTAATCGGATCTAGGGATCGAACCGCAAAATTAAGTTTGTTTTTTATTGTATATACTTTTCCGGGATAAAAAGTACCCAGTGTGGTGCCCAGGATATTAAAGAATAATTATACCAAGTTTCATCGTAATCGAACCGGTAGTTTTTGCGTGATGCCTGAACAAACAGACAGACAGACAGACAGACAGACAGACAGACAGACAGACAGACAGACAGACAGACAAAAATTTTTTTAATCACATTTTTGGGTTCGGTGTCGGTCTAGTAACACCCCCCGCCATTTATTTTTTTGATATTTTCAATGTACAGAATTTTCACTTCTACAGATTTATTATAAGTATAGATAAACTTATTAATAAACTTATTATTATTGTGACAACAGACATGGAGAACTATTTAATACCTAACTATACTTTTACTTACTAATTATAAAGCTGAAGAGATTGTTTGCTTGTTTCTTTGAACGCACTGATCTCTGGAACCGCCAGTCGGATTTAAAAACATATTTTTGCATTTAATAGCCCAAGTCTTGAGGAAGGCTACTTATCATCACGCTAGGACTAGCGTGATGGTAAGTATAGCCTATAGCCCTTCCATACTATTTTTTTTTTTAGTTGAAAAAAAAACTTAAGTAAATTTGAATTTTGCGGGCTACCTTAGCGCATGTAGACAACATTTTTATAAAACCTCAACTTAAAAATTACATACGAAACCCTCAACTATTCGCAATAATAAAGCCCTAAAAACAAGCAGAAAAATCTTTCTCTTCAAGAAAAGGGCGCAGCAAAAACATAATTTATATTATTATCTTTCCATTACCCAAATGGTCTCTATCATTAACCCAATATCATAGTCTGAAGAGTGACAATAACTATCAATAACTGTCCGAAGGCATTATTAATTATGTAAGCAATCAGCGAAATATGGGGTAGAGAAAATGTTTCTGTTTTCGTCTAAAACAAAGATGAGTTCTTCTTGTGTTCGCTTGGCTAAGTAAAGTTATTAATCTTGCCAACCAATTGAAATACAAAGGTGGATGTAGGTCTTGCGTCACATCTTTGTTTTAGCTCCTAAATTTCTATCAAACAAAGGTCCTTCAAATTATTGCTATTTATTGATGAGGCGAGAGGAATAATATTGGAGGAGACAGACTGGTATTTAGCTGCACCCGGTTAGACTGTCAGCCGAACCCGAAATCGTTGGGAAAAGGCCAGGCAGATGATGATTGATGAGAAGAATAATATTTTTAAAATCTCATCGAATATCATCGAAAGGAAAGCATTGGCGTTTATTGAAATCGTAAGGCTAATTCTAACCTCGGTCAAAACTGCGATCAAACTGTCAGGCGTATAGATATCCATACCCATCACTTTTTCAGAGTTTCGCTAGATAATTTCATTTGACCCTGCATAGTTACCATCTTCAGACTAATCGCAGCAAGGACGGCTTGACCCCACAGAAGATATCCAAAATAATCGATGACCTACATACCGAAACATTCCACAAATAAAACACTATGAAAAAAAAAAACCACAAAACCTCGTCTTCAGTAGAAAAAGTCGTAATTCGGGCAATTAGTCCTCATTGAGCCCGAGATTTCCGTGCTTTGCATAGTTGATGCCACTGTGCTCACTTTACCCTCCCTTTAAAATATCTTGAAACGGTTATAATTCCTTATTGTTCCTTGTCTGTATTTCTTTCGAGGTATTTTTAACCGTTTGTGTAGCTGTTGAGTTCTTTGATAGTGGTTGTGCCTGAATTTTTACTGTGACAAGAGACAAATTTAAGAGATTGATCATCCAAGTCATTTTTTATTTCTTTAATTAAAACGGTTTAAAACGAATTACAGAAATTAAAGCCACAGTTTGTATATAAGTACACATAAAAGATAAAATCATCAAGTAAAAAGTTAACAACACTTTTATATATGGGTATATATCTCTTCATGAATTATAAAATAGAAAAAAAAAATACATATATTGTCCAGGTAATACAAGAAGCAAGTTCAAAGGTTAACAGCAAGATTAGATGACATGAGTAGCTTACTAAAATATAACCTACAGCTGTAGGTTACAGGTTACCATGTATTACTAGACAGTTAGTCTGTATGCCATGCCATGCCAACCTAAAGCAGTAAAATCCAAATTTACCCGAAATTTCTTTTCTTTTCTTGGCCCTTTTCTATACAACAAACTAAATGTTTTACTCTCTGTTCATAACCTAAACAAAACAGCTTTTAAAAGGAAAATAACTGACTGGCTTATTACATTATATTATACACAAATTGAAGACCTTTTCAAAACTATATCTTGACATAAAATTTCCCTTTGCAACGCACATATAAGTACCTCAAACCACACACACACTCACTCCACATCACACACACTCATCCCACATGCATTCACATACAGGATGTATTGCCTGTATTCTTAATAAATTACTTTATTTTCACGATTTTTATAAATTAAATTTAACGAGCAGTATTGCAATATTATAATGTGTGAGATTTTTATTTCAATATGATATACGAACCAGCCGATCGATTCTGTAAAAATCTCACCGCGAAAAGTCAGGTGAAGTGAGCTTAGAGTGAGCTGTCAATAGTGTCAATCCCTAGCATTAGTTGGAATGACAGCTCACTCCACGCTCACTACACCTAAGTTTTCACGGTGAGATCGTTACAGAATCGCACTGCTGATCGTCTCCAGTGCAACAAAAATATTGTAAAACTTTGATTACAATACCTGGTGACCTGACATACAGGTTTTGTAATAAACTTAGTTTAGGCACCAGTCTTCCACAAATTAATTATGAAATTGTGTCTGTTGACTATTAATTACTATCTGTGTAATTTGTGGTAAGAAATAAAATAATTTATTATTATTATAATTCCTCCTAAAATTGATAATCATGTAAAATAAGAGTCAAAATATATTTTTTTATTGCAAACTTGACAATACTTTTATCGAACCAACTGTAAAGTTAAAGTTAACGTATAAATCTCTGAATAATATTAAAGATGTTTTATTGTAAAGCAAAATAGGTCGTTCTCCTCTTAAAATCCAACTCCTATCTTTGCAAGAACACCATTATAGTCTATATTTTAGATACAAACAGTTTGAAACTAACATACATTTAGTAGGTAGTTCTAAGTATCGGCTGCCATTACGGCGGCATGATGTCGGCGTTTCGTCTATGCACGAGAGTTTAAAAACTCATTTAAAATAACTGGGACAACTATAAAGGGTGTAGGAAAGCCATGAGATTTTGGGCATCGAATTTTATCCTGAAAATTACACTTTCAGTGCATATTAGTTATGTATTATAGCAGAAGAACAAATTTAATCTATACTAATAATAAAGCAGAAGAGTTTGTTTGTTTGAACGCGCTAATATCTGCACCTACTAGTTTGAAACCTACGAATTTGAAATGTTCTTTTAACATTTGATAGCCTAATTCTTGAGGAAGGCAAACAACAAAAACAAAACGCCTTGTCGGAACTTTTTCATTTTCGCTTGACGCGCTTCCTGACTTTTCTTTACCTTACGCTCGGTTCTTAAGTGTCCTAGCGTGATGTTAAGTAGTCTAAAGCCTTCCTCAAGAATAGGCGTGTCAAAAGCAAAAAAATCTTCAAATCTGACCTAAGAGATAAAAAAAAAACAAAAATATATAAACCTCCAAATTGAGAACCTCCTCCTTTTTTAAAGTCGATTAAAAAAATAAACGAATTCTTCAGCTTTATTATTATTACAGTATATAGTTAAACCAACACGCTTATTAACAGTGATTTTTAAATCTCCAAATACGTACTACATCCAAAAACATGGTCTCCTTACAGGAAATGTATAAGTTTTCGGTATTTTCGGCGAAGTGAGCCTGCCGCGAACTGCGCAGGTGTGCTGGTCGTTAAGTACGGAGACACTTCTCCAACTTTTGCCACTTCCAGGTTATTATAAAAGTGGTAACAGATTTTTGGGTCTGTATCTTCGGTGTTCCGTGAATCTGTGTCAGATTTTGGATGAATAATGGTGTGTGTCAGATCTTTGCGTTTAGATAGAGATACAACATCTACTATACTAATAATATAAAGCGGTACAATTTGTTTGTTTTTATAAGTTAATATGTGGGGGTAATCTCTAGAACTATCAGTCGGATTTTTTTAATTCTTTTTGCATTTAATAGCCCATTTTTTATTTATTAAAATGCTATGAACCTTCGGAGCCGAGTAAAAAGAAAAAAAGTCAGAAAGACGCGAAGCTAAAACGAAGTGATAGCGCGGACAGGTGATGCGATGCAACGGAATGGGTCGGGGGAACAAGCGAGCAGAAGCAAGCGTATGTTCAACTCATAAACAAGTTGTCGTTTAGCATCCTCGTCAAATTCAAGGAGGTAACTATGCTACTGATTCTGATTCCGCAGCCGTTTTCCTAAGACCGATTCGCCATTAGACTGTTCGTCGACAGGATGATTCAATTATTTCCGTTTCCCCAGCAGAGTCTTTCACCTTCGGACATTTCGCCGACAGAACCTTTCATCTACGTCACTGTCGACGACAGGCCTTTCCCGCTACAGAATGTTTCACCGACACGACGATAAACCTATAACTCTTGTAACTACAGACCTTTCCATCTACGGAGAATTCGCTGTCAATCTTAAGACAAGCGATATTACAAAAAATACACAATACATATACAATACAGCTTAAGAAATCAGGGCCGGCTACTTGCCCTAGAGAATCTAAACACGCGGACGCGTTGCACGCCAAAATTGAGCCAAAATTGGGCACTGTAACTGCCCTTTTACACAACGCGGCCACTTATACAATACCACAACGCGATTCTGTTCTTGAAAGTAGTGTATTCTGAAATGCTGTCAAACTTAAATAACTATAAAAACAAGTATGTATTCATTATTTACCAGGGATCGTAATTTTATATGATTATTTATGTCTTTCATAACAGCCTCCCGAAATTTGACGAGGATTCAAAACAACAGCTCGTATAGAGGAGAATTTAACACTTTACGAGACCTAGTGTGTTCCAAAGTAATCTGATGAAAGTGTTAACAAGCCCTGTTCAATTAAATTCTACTTGTAATAAGTGGCACTATAAATATTGGCATCCACAAGTACGTCATGGGATCCATTTGTTTACATTTTCATGAGATACTTTTGGAAAAGACCATCATCATCATCTGCCTAGCCTTTTCCCAACTATGTTGGGGTCGGCTTCCAGTTTAACCGGATGCAGCTGAATACCAGTATTTTACATGGAGTGACTGCCTATCTGACCTCCACAACCCAGTTACTGGGTAATACGACACCCCTTGGTAAGACTGGTTGTCAGACTTTCGGGCTTCTGACTACCCGTAACGACTGTCAAAGATCCACGAATGACAGCCGGGACCAACGGCTTAGCGTGCTTTCCGAGGCACGGAGGGGCCTCGATATGTAAAGATGGTCACCCATCCACAGACCAACCGCGGCAAGCGTAGCTTAACCTGACCGATCGACCTGTGCGGCTGTTGTTATTTATCCCTGTCGGGCCCTGTCGGACCTGGGTCCTGGCGGACCCTGTCGGGTACAGCAAAAATTTTGGAAAGAGGAAGAGAGCTAAGTGGCAATTCAGACAATTAAATATTATTACATGTGCTTAATTGGGTTATAATTATATATATATATATATATAGATATATATTATATATGTTTTGTGTATATAGGTATAGTATATAAGTTATTTTATGTATTGCGTAAGAATATGCAGGTAATTATTTTGTAATTCTTAAAACTGTTTTCATTATTATAAAGTTATGTTATTATTTATATATTCATATCTATATTAGATTTTCTATATTCCATATTATATTATATATATATATATATTTCATAATGTTTGGTGTATACGAGTTAAATAGATAATGATGGATGGATGTTTGTTACTCTTTCACGCATAAACTTCTGCACGGATGTGGATGAAATTTGGCACACAAATAGTTTATAACCAGGATACTTTTTATACCGATATTCCCACGGGATCGAAACTTATGCGGGTGAAACCGCGGGGCGCAGCTAGTATTATTATATACTTACCACAACATTATACCAACTCCATAATGTAGGATTTGTATCAAAGCAACCCATTGTCGAAACAGCAAAGTCTTGCCCGCTAATGGAACGGGCATATAATGCACTATTGAGGCAGATAGGCACTTGCCCATACTGCCCACAGGGCTATAGAGGGCTGATAGCACTTATCATCATGCCCCTTTTCTCTTAGAAGGTAGGCAGGACTCTGAGTGTAATGGTCAATGTTTGCACTCAAGCTGGTTTGAGGCTACGATAATCTTAAGGGTATGTAGATGTATGAAAGTATGTTGACTCAGTAAATAAAGATTTTTATTATCAATTTTTTTTTTTGTTTACATTCGGTTCACGGAATATGGTGTTCGCTGTTGGTTGGTTGAGAAAACAGAATCAGGCTCATGTCCGTCGTTTAGCCCGTTTGTATAGGAAAGGGCTGGCAGCCCATAATGTTCCCACTGCTGGGACATGTCTGGTTCGCGTGCATATGGGATTTTATGGGTTTAATTTTTTTTTTTTGCGGAACCCTAATTCTGTTTCTAGCCTAAGTTACTCCTTATAACATCAACTATCTGCCTGTGAATGTTCCGTCAAAATCAAAATCGTTTTAGCCGTTTCGGTGATTAGCTGGAACAAACAGACAGACAGACCGATAGACAGACCGACAGACAGACCAACAGACAGACCGACAGATAGACCAACAGACAGACCGACAGACAGACCGACAGACAGACCGACAGACAAACTGACAGACAGACCGACAAACAGACAGACCGACAGACAGACCAACAGACAGACCGACAGACAGACCAACAGACAGACCGACAGACAGACCGACAGACAAACTGACAGACAAACCGACAAACAGACAGACCAACAGACAGACCAACAGACAGACCGACAGACAAACCGACAGACAGACCGACCGACAGACCGACAGACAGACCAACAGACAGACCGACAGACAGACCGACAGATAGGTTTTTTTAAGTTTTTTTTATTTTTACCGTATACTTTCATTCATTGCATTTAGTAAAAAAGACTGTTATTTCAACATTACAAACGAGACACTTAAATTTTATTAATTTGTATGTATAGTATGTATAGACATGTACATACAACATCAAACAGGAAACCTGTATAATAATAATTTAAAAGGTGAACACGTATCTTCCAGGTACACGGGCTTCAGTCCCTGAAGGGCCTCTAATTAAGATATACTCCAAGGTTTGCCTCAAATAAGTAACTAAAGACAGGGATTTTGTTTGCTTTAACTGTTTATTGCACGAATCTGTCTTGTATTTTGTTGCTAGGGGAAATTTATGTGGGTGTCTTTAAGGATGTAGAAGGTTTGAAAGATAAGTGGTCTTTGATTGGATAATGCATAATTAGCCTATAATGTTCCCACTGCTGGGACACAGGCCTCCTTTCTGTAAGAGGGAGTGGGCTATAATCCTGCACGCGGGCCCAGTGCGGGTTGGTAGATGTCACATGTCTTAGGATTTTTGGTTCTTGGACTTACCGGTTTGCTCACGATGTTTTCCTTTACCGTTTTGAGAGCAGTGGTGATGAAATTATTTACATAAAGTAAAGTGCCTCTCTGGGTTCGAACCTACAACCTCCAACTCATCAGTCGTGGTCGTTACCACTAGGCCACCACTGCACTGTGCACTGTCTTTGATTATGAAAAAGTAATTTGCTTTTTGGTGCCCTGTGGCTTCGTTCGCGTGTCATCATATGCCAAGCCTTTTCCCAACTATGTTGGGGTCGGCTTCCAGTCTAACCGGATGCAGCTGAATACCAGTATTTTACATGGAGCGACTGCCTATCTGACCTCTCCAACCCAGTTACTGGGTAATACACGATACCCCTTGGAAAGACTGGTTGTCAGACTTTCGGTCTACGGACGACCCGTAATGACTGTCAAAGATCCACGAATGACAGCCGGGACCAACGGCTTAACGTGCTTTCCGAGGCACGGAGGGGTCTTGGTATATAAAGATGGTCACCCATCCGCGGACCAACCGCGGCAAGCGTAGCTTAACCTGATCGGTCGAACCGTGCGGCTGTTATTAATTAGCCACAAGCCCCTCTTCGTTCGCGTGTAATGGTTTAATTTTCCCGGATGGAAGAAGTTTAATTGATTATCAGGGTCACTCATAGAAAGCAGTGCTGGCACAGTGGTATCAGCCATTCGGCCCCGACGCTAAAACAATTCAAATACGCATAATGTTACCGAGAGTTCTCGCTGGTGAGAATCTAGGCCGGTAAATTAAAGTGCTATACGAAAATGTCTCTAGGTACTAGGATCGGTACTTGCCCGTGGTCCCCCAGTCTAGTTCCCCTTTGGGTACCACGAGCAAATATTTTTGCCCGTGGAACCCCGAAGGGGGACAAAGGGGTACTATGGGCAAATTATTTGGCCCGTGGTACCCCCGCTAATCGCCAAATAAATAAAATGCAAATACAATCTCTTTGCTTAATGCATTAAGTGACGGTGAACTATGTTAAAAAAAACTTCCTCTTCAAACTCTCTCTTAATCTTTCTAAATTCTTCCAGCGTCAACATTATGATTTTTATTGAAAAATCTCATATGAATTGGCAAAACAATTTATTTGAATTTCTTTATTTGTCAAACAACAGTTCGTTTTTTAAATGTTTGTTTTTAATGTCCAATTGAAATGTTTGGGACACGTACGTACCCCGCGTACGTATCACGAGCAATAAAAATATATTCAAATTCAATAAGAAGTTTGCTATTCAGGGGGTTCCACGGGCAAAATTTGCTCGAGGTACCCCAAGGGGTACTAGACTGAGGGACCACGGGCAAGTACCGACTAGGATTAGCATTGCTGAAGCTAAATATTCACTAACCTGTTACCTGCTCATCAGAAAGTTATTAGAAAATGTTTTGATGAACATCATCATCAGCCTACAGCAGTCCATTGCTGGACATAGGCCTCTCCAATTACACGCCATTCAGCTCGATTCTTAACAACTGCAAGCTATCCGACAATCCAGCTGTTACCAGCCACCCTGCGAAGATCGTCGCTCCACCTATCCTGAAATAGGATACATTACGATTGCCGATTCGCAGTGTCCACTCGAGAACACGTCTACCGTAACGGTCATCGGTCCTACGGCTAATATGGCCGGCCCATTGCCACTTCAGTTTGCTTATACTTTGAGCTATGTCGACAGTTTTGATGAAGATGGTATTAATACATATATTCGGTAACAGTGAATTTAAAACGGTTCTTTGCGTAATCATCAAGTTATTTAGCATCTCACACACACACCACACAAACATACACACGCACCATACCATACTTGAAATCACCTCTCTAGTCTCCACTCTAGAATTCATACTCTGAGCCCCAAGATACAGACTAACTGTCTAGTTTAGGGCTCACTAACAAATACCATATTGTAGGTAATATTTTAAGCCACTCATGTCGTTTTAACTTGCTGTTAACCTGTGAACCTGCTTACTGTATTACCTGAACAATAAATATTTTCTATTTCTATCTGAGGTGATAACAGTTTGTCGTTATGAGAGTGGAATTAATACTGCTACCATAGTAACAAAACCTTTAACTAATACTTCTCATACCACAACATGCTATAAGCAACAGGCTTTTCCCATAGTCTTAACAGATTACAATCGCAACTTCACCGCAACCTAAACTATACAGACTATACACCCCCTTACAAATACCAGAAATACAAACTTTGTGGTTATGCGCGAACTTTATCAAGAACTCAGGAACTACATAAATAGATGTTAATACGTTTAATGGTGCGGTCTTAATGGCACCAAATAAATAAGTACAGAAAGCCGACTCCATAAAATAGATCAATACAAAAGAGAGAATAGGCGCACGCACATAATTATAGACGCGTACGTGGGTACAGTTATTTTACCTCTGACAGCTGCAACCGCAACCTTACTGTCTCGAGATTAAAGATAACTTTAGTATTGACGAATTATCGAATTAGCACGAACGTCATGCAACAGAGTAACCTCCCACAGAGGAAATGCTCCTAAATTTTGTACTACCGTACCACGCTTTGTAGTAGTCTACGGGTAGTACACCCATTGCGCGTTTGTATGAAGTTTTCTCTCTGTCGAGTTATCTACTCCGGTCTCAGATCGTCTTTTGTCACACATTTTTTTTTTTTGTAATTGCGTAGTTTTTAATCTATAATTTTTTCAACAAGATAATACATAACAGACAAGACCTTCCTTAGTTGTATCCACTCCATATTAGATCTGAAGGCCAATTCTCGTAATTTATAGCGACAAACAAACAAAAACTTGTCAAAATGTAGGGAAATTAGAAGTATTTTTGACAGATTGAGACTGAGATCAGACTATGAACGTTCTTAAAATTAAGAGAATTGCCCCTTTGATTATCGCGCGTTCGTATTTCCGACGATAGACGATGTTTTTTTTTTGGAAATCTGTACCTATGCCGCAAGGCGATCTCAAACTATGTCAGACTAATGACTGTCGCGAATCGTGAGTGAGCATGCTGTCACTGACGTTCGTGAAGCGTGTCTATGTGTGCATGTGTCTTCGCTCGAAGTTAGAAATGACCTTCTGTAACTATCTATTCTGTGGTAGTTGCGGGCGTTGCGGCCGGTGCGGCAGTTGCGGGGGGCGAATACTTTAGTAAATGACGAATCATTAGCGAATGCTCTTGTAACTTTGTTGATGGTGTTCGGGTGTTGTGTGTAATGGAGCATTATTGTATGGGCTTTTTAGGGCCTGTTTGAAGTTTGCGGGTAGTTCTGCCATCTGGGTCATTATGTATATCATTACTTTTGTTACCTAATTTGAGGTGTGGTATCGTTAATGATTTAACACAATCACATTAAGGATGATTGGTCTACATTCCAAAAACATATTTAGCGAGCAAGCATTCCATTATTTTTTGGTCACAATCAAAACTTGGAAAACCATTTATGGATCTGAATTCAAAGCGAAGATTTTTCTGGATTTTCACTACTCCAGACTGATGTTTAAGTGAATAAAAATGAGGACTGTTCAGAATATATTGAAAAAAAAAACAAATCTCATTTGCAAAATCGACGTCAAAACCTCGTCTTCAGGCCCTGGTGAACGTCATTAGTCTTGAGACGCTGAAAATAGTGAATCCTACTTTCTACTATCCTACGAATATTATAAACGCGAAAGTTTATGAGGCTGGATGTTTGTTACTCTTTCACACAAAAACTACTGAACGAATTTTGATGAAACTTTACAGTAATATAACTTATATACTTATATATGCAATATATGCATTAGGAAGAAAATTCCTTTCAAACAACTCACCAAACAAATCAATATCCTAATCACCAACCAAAGTGATAGATTAGCATAACAACTGAGAGGCATCCGTGAGCAGTGGTGACGTCACAGGATTTAACTGAGGCCGGTCCGTAAGCTAGCTGTTGATAACAGATAAAATCACGACACTTTTGTTAGCACTCCCGTTGATATCGACGCGTTTGATACGGTTCGCTATTTTCTACAATACACATTAAAATTCATGATGATCCCTGTTTTTTCTCTCGTAGCGTGACGATTCAAGGGCGAATTTCACCAAACTTTCACAACTTGAACAGGTAAGTCTTATCCTTAAAAATAAATCCTTTATTCATAAACGTTGCTTAAAGTAGTGATTAGTGACTGTTCAACCATACGTTTTTGACGTTTGAACGTCACTTTAATCATCGTTTAATTAAACAACTATATATGTATATATAATTTTTTACACGTTTTCCATACTAGACGTCAATTTTATCCCACGGATAAAAGATCTGAGATCTAACTTTGGTAAAATCAGCCTAGGAATAATTTATACCGTGGTATAAATATAAGCGAGTCAGCAAGATTTTTTTTTTGTAATTTTATTATTTTTTGTTCGGGCATGTTCTCAGTAGTTCGATTCATTAGTTCGATCTTCGAACGAGTGAGAATTTTTTCTGAATTGTTCGACGGTCGAACTACTGAGATTTTTTTTCTTATTTGTTCGACCGTCGAATTTATTTTAATCAAAAAACAAAATAAATGCTTATATGTGACATTAAATGATCATTAGTCAAAAATCATATTTGAAACGTCTAAATTACAATTATACATAATTAGAATCTAAAACAAGCAATCGTGTACTTTAGTTTGATGAAAGCTCAAGAAAATAGGTGGCTCGTTCAGATGCCAATGTATACGCTTTTACAATAAAGTTCCAAGCCCCGTTCAAGATCTAAGCCTTAGTAAATTCAAATCATTCATTAAACGTAAGTTGTGCCAGAAAGCCTTTTATACCGTTGAGGATTATATCGAGGACAAAAAGGCTTGAGATTAAGCTGCTTCCAATTTTTACATATTGAATGTTTTTTTTCTGTTTTGTTGTTGTTTTTTTTTTTAATTTTTTTATTCACTTTGACATTGATGAATTTTATATATACTATGACATTTGCTTACTTTGTAAAGTATTATATTATTTTAATTATTGTGAATGTGAAGACTATGTGGGTCACGGTTATTTTTCTGTCTGTTCTGTTAGTTTTTGTCATGGTCTGGCAGTTTGAATAATTAATGTGGCCTACCCAAATGTCCTTTCTTTGGTCTTGTTCGTCGAATCGTCGAGCTCCTTAAGCTTTGCGTTGAGCTGCACGATTTCTGCCAAATGCGTGCACTAACTGGACAGGTTCTCTCAATCTGTGTGGTTCTTTCCTCCAAAAACCATCTCAGACATCTACATGGTCTTCATATGATCTGACCAAGATTATATCTGGACTTTAAAAGAGACTGTGACCTCTGAGTTTGTTTCGGCCTTTCTTCTCAGACTAGTCAGATAGGAAACGCCGACCTCATCTAGTTTTAGAATATGATTAACGTGTAAAAGTGTACAAACCTACTTACAAAATAAAATCATTTATCATTAAACTATTTACTACTTTTTCTGAACTAAGTATGTAGTAGGAGTGAACCCTACACTAACATAATTATCATCATCATCCTTTCAGTCGAAAGACGTCTTCTGCTGGACATAGGCCTCCCCCAAGCCCCGCCACTTCGACCGGTTCTGTGCTTACCGCACAAAAATCACCGCGAGAAAAACGCGCCCGTGTGAACCTGTGTCACTGTGTGAATGGTCATTTAATAAAATAAATAATTTATGTTTACGCTAATAGGTCAAAAGAATAATTAATCCAATACTTACTCAAATTGAATAAATAACTTTATTTTAAATTGTATTTACCCCTTATAGTAGGGGGTAATTACTTTGAAATTGCTGTTAATATTTTCAATTAATTTTCACCATTCATTGCATTTTCAGTATCTTTTCATGATTTCGTGGGAAATTGGTCTGAGTAATTTGAATGTGACGGCCAGTTTGAAGTAAAACACTTTATTATTTATATGTATTTATTTCATATTTTCATGTTACTGATACACTGGATGGCAGGGACATCGACGCGCAACCAGAAGGCCAATACCCGAATTAAAAACGTTCAAAACCAAGTCGCAGTCTCATCTCGGCGACAAACAAATGACAAAAACGTGTCATAATGCAGGAAAATTGAATTGGTATTTTTGACAGATTAAGACTGAGATCAGACTGTGAACGTTCTTAAAATTACGAGAATTGCCCCTCTGATTATCGCGCGTTCGCATTTCCGACGATAGACAATGTTTTTTTTTTTGGAAATCTGTACCTATGCCGCAAGGCGATCTCAAACTATGTCAAACTAATGACTGTCGCGAATCGCGAGTGAGCATGCTGTCACTGACGTTCGTGAAGCGTGTCTATGTATGCGTGTGTCTTCGTTCGATGTTGGAAATGGCCTTCTGTAACTATCTATTCTGTGGTAGTTGCGGGCGTTGCGGCCGGTGTGGCAGTTGCGGAGGGCGAATACTTTAGTAAACGTGAACGTTCTTTAAAGTACGAGAATCGCCTCTCTGTTACCATGGCTTTCAGTACATAGTTCCGACCCATGCTTTGAATTTTTCATATTTTGAGAACCTCCCTAATTATTAGAGGCGTCACGTTTTAGAAATGTCTCCTTTAATAATTATCTGAAACTAAAGCGCCTAACTCCTGAACCTTCACGAGAATCTCAAGTGCTAGTCGTCCGACACTTTGGCCAGGGATTATCCTGCGAGTGTTGGACGAAAATCCGGGCCCCCGCCACTAACAGCACGTACAAACGGGCTGCTAACTACTGCCACAGTATGAACGGAGAAAAGAAACGAATTGGCTGCATGTGAGGGGAGTTTAGCAGTCATGCTATTCTGTTTTTTGATGTGGCAAGCTATGTTGAGGTGGATTATGCCAATGTGGATTCAGATAGGGCAAAAAAGAATCTAGACAGGAATGAAGTTATTGTAGAAATAAAGTGTAATACACCAGTGGTACTACAACCGGTCTGTTCTGTAAAAATCTCACAGTGCAAACTATGGTGAAGTGAGTTTGAAGTGAGCGGTCATTTGCCAGTCTATATTGTTAAATCTTACCGTGAAAACTTAGGTGAAGTGAGCTGTCAATAGTGTCAATCCCTAGCATCAGATGGAATGACTGCTCACTTCAAGCTCACTTCACCTAAGTTTTCACGGTGAGATTTTTACAGAATAGACCGGCCCGACTACAGGTGTACAATCCCAAAACCAAACCCTCCAAGCCTGACCTGGAAACCTGAAGAAAACCTAAACCTAAAACCTGGAGGAAACTGGCGTGATATTATCTTAGGGTTATAAAGTAATTTGAGGTAAAAAATAATAACAAGAATTAAGTGAAATTTTTCCTTGTGAAAACCACGAGTGATACCTATTAGTTAGGGCGAGTTTTAGTTAATTAGGTATCATTTTAAAAGACATATTTTCCTAAATAATTTGGAGGAACGCTTTTAAAAATAGCTCATGCCGCCTTATGTCTTCCAATCAAAAACTAACTTCATGTTTGTCTCGTATTTCATGCCAATAACTTTTAAATGACTCGCGGAGGTTGCATGTAAGCACCAAATAGGCAATAGTCTCTACAGTACACATACTTACCTACTACTTTTTGAAAAAGGTACTTAGTTGATAATAAAAAACTTCGCCAAATCCTACTTAAGCTTTATATTCAAAGATACACAGTTTACATCTCCATGTGGCACTGGAGTTGTGTATCAAAACGTCGCTCACAGTGGTTTAGCGACAAACGTTATAAAAATAACAAACAAACAAAATGTACTCGTAAAAGTAAATAAAAGTCTTTACCTTCGTCCGCCATTGTAACGTTTGGGTACAAAGACTTTGAATACAGGCTGTTTTTATTTATTTATTTTTTATTCATTTATTTCAGGCGACGCAGGCCCATAGTTAAATACCTTGACCTAAACATACATATTTTTATCATAAAATAGTACTTCACTAGCTAGTTTCTGGTGCTGTTCTGTGGTACTTGTCCGCGGAAGCGACGGAACACCACGTCCTGACTCCTGCGGCCAGAAGTCCATGACGACGGGCAGATAACAATTCGGTACACGCACCACAAACGCCTTGAAGTTGACGTTGCGGTGCGACTCCGGTAACTGCACCCTCGGCGTGTACCTCGTCTTCTGGCGCACGTACTCCACGATATCCTCCGCTTTAGTGGTGTAGTGTAGGCGGGAAATGTACACCGGTGTGTTCGGCTTTGCGGCACGCAAGCTGACTTCGGGCTCCGTAGGAGCATTGCCGCAGCGGTTCTTGTTCAAAATCAAAATCAAAAGTCATTTATTCAAATTAGGCTGAGAATCAGCACTTTTCGAAAAACGTCACGAAACCCTCATCATCAGCCCTATTCAGTGCCTTTTTTATTTTAATCATGTAAGTCCTTCTGTAGACGATCTTCGCAGGATGGCTGGTAGCAGCTGGATGAGAGTTCCCGAAATTCGAGTTGAATGGCTATGTCCAGCAGTGGACTGCTATAGGCTGATGATGATGATGATGAAGCCCTTAGTTCGAAAATTGACGATTAAGGGAATTGAGATTGAAGTTCCAACTGAACTGTATCTAACTGTTGTTCCAAGGTATGTTTGGCCAGACAAGCTTACTTAATATGACTTTATTTTTTTATTTAACTATCTCTGAAAACTAAAACAATTAAAATACAAAAAAATAACATAGCGTAACTGTGCAGCATGGTAAAACAAAATAAAAGAATACCTATTCATAATATAGCCACCCTGTATAAAATAAAGCCGGGTCCTCCACACTGGGTAATGTCGTGGAAGTAATGCCCACACATTGCGCAGATCACGTGTGCGTTGTGCTTTATTTATATATTCTTCCCGTAACATTATACGGCCCCATATCTATTAGGTTTGGGATAGTTGGTGACAGGTATAAGGGTCCCTTTTGCTGTTGTTAACAAAAGTTTTTGATGGTCCGTTTTTGCAGAATATCCTGCGATACATTAGTTGTTAAGTTCCATCTTTGTCATACATAAGTGTACATAGAGGAAGATAAATAATAATAAACGGTTGCTCAGCGGAATATAACATCATGCCTATGTCCAACATGCGCAAAGGGACAGACAGAGTTATTGAGTTCGTAAATAAGAAAACTTATTACTTACTACAAAGAGCCCCGAGAATCATCATCTGCCTGCCTTTTCCTAACTATGTTGGGGTCAGCTTCCAGTCTAACCGGATGCAGCTGAATAACAGTTTATTACATGGACCGACTGCTTATCGAACCTCCACAAACCAGTTACTGGGTATTACTGGCGACACGGTATGCGCAGTGACTGAGCGATCAACTGCTGCACTGCGTGTCGCGGGTTCAATTCCCGCACGGAACAAATATTTGTATTGCCTGTTTGTGTATGTTAGTTTAAATGTTTGTTAACGCACCCACGATACTGGTGTAATTCATAGTGTGGGGCAACGATTTTGACAAAAAAAAAAAAAAAAATTGCGACACCCCTTAATAAGTCAGGGCCCTAATTTACTATGACCACTTAACGATTCCTTGCTTCGAAACTACTTCAATTCCATAGGTAATCACGACATGTGCTACTAACGTATTCTCTATGACACAGTGAACGCGAAGTTGGCGTGGTTTGAACTGACAAAATGCATATTGTCCATACGATTAACATTTCAATTCTTGCATATATCAATCACACGATGATGTGGTTAGCACGTGGTAAGATTTCGCTCAGATAATAATTACCATACAGAATTGGGGCCCTGATTGTCAGACTTTCGGGCTTCTGACAACTCGTAACGACTGTCAAAGATGTCACACGAACGACAGCGGAGACCAACGGCTTAAAGTGCTTTTCGAGGATCGACTAATCGATCGTGCGGCGATCGATTTTTTAGGCAGAAACTACAGAACGCTACAAGGTAAGATGCTGTCATTTGCATCTTCTACATTTACTTATGCATCTTTTCTTTCGTTCGCCTTCGTTGTGAGTACTACGCATCTTAACTTTCTAGAGCATATCTTAATTATGAAGTACCTACCATGTTTATAACCACAAAATTCGTATCAAATCAAAATCAAAAGTTATTTATGGAAATTAGGCTGAGAATCAGCACTTTTCGAACGTCAAAATTACAAAAGACAGTCCCCCAAAACGCCCGCTCTTCACCACTTCCTAGTGCTTTCGCTGTGAAGAAGAAGTGGCGTAACAAACTCCTCAGCAACACAGCTGTCTGTTCAGTTCGAAAATACTTTATTGTATACAATACTAGATGTGCAATGTAATTAACATCATACGACACATATCATTAAATTAAATTATTTGCCATATGTCAGCTAGCCACGCCAAAATACCAATAAATACTCATACGATAAAAGCTATACGTAGGCACTCGAGCAAAAAAATAATAAAAAATATAAACAAAAACTTATTACCTAAATAAAAGCTTCCAGGCATAAAGGGCGTGACAGCTTACATATTTATGCACTGCTGGGTTCTGTTCACATAGCTGTCACACATGATAAACTAGGACCATCGAAGTAAAATAATTAAACAAATTATTACTAATAACAACAATAAAATCATGGTCACTTTGACTTCACAGTCCGAAGTATCTTTTATGCATGAATTTCATGAGCGTGGTGCAGTCAATCTTATTATATGCGGTAGATCTTTTTATGATTGTAGGATAAGAACGAAATGAATGTAAATAAATCCAGAGGTCTCATCGGACACATGGTTAGAACGAAGTTCTTGTCGCTGTATATTATGTATTATACTTCGACTTTTAATTGTATTCAGTAGCTTGACAGGGTTACCATATTTTGACAAAAATAAGATAGTGAGATGATTGAATGAACTTAAATGCAAACTTTTTATCTTTTTAATAACTTGTCTTAAAATCACGATATACACTATTAAAAATTGTAGAATTTGTTATATATTTTGTTTTGCAACAGTTCATTTAAATACTTATAAATTACATTTTTAAATATTTTTATGTGAGCGAAAAGTTTATATAATAAGGACAAGTTAAAACAAGTCATTTATTATTTAACTTTATTTCAAAAATTCGGAGAAGTTGTTACAAAATCCAAATGTCTTAGTGATCACTCAATAATGACTTTAACGATAGTGTCAGTAATGATTTAAATAACTAAGAATTATCTTTAAAATAATTAGTAGTTTAAAAACGTCTTTCTTATCTTAAATTTAAAGTAAATTTGTTTACTTTTAAAGTGACAGCACGTATTCTTGTTAAATCTGACTGTTTTAGGGTTCCATACCTCAAAAGGAAAAATGGAACCCGTATAAGATCTTTTCGTTGTCTGTCTGTTGAGACTATTTTTCTCAAAAACGCGTGGAGTTATCAAGTTGAAATACTCAAGGCTGCAATCTCTTGAAACAGTGAAAAAATCAAACTTCTAAGTCAACCTAATCAAAAGATACGGGCGTTTATGTTCCGTTTATGTCGCATATTTTGACACTCGCAAAGGAATCAAAACCTATAGGGTACTTCCCGCTGACGTAGAATCATGAAATTTTGTAAGAAGCAATGTCATGTAAAGGAAAAAACCGTAAACTCCCGTGATAAACTATTTACATACCTACAAATTAGTACGGAACCTTCGGTGCGCGAGTCCGACTCGCACTTGACCAGTTTTTCGGTCCAGCTCTCAATCGACAAAGTGTGCAGAGTGTAACGTACGATAAGAAACGTTGTTTCAAAACTTTATTTTACAATAAGTAAGCTTACATTACCTAAACTTTTAAATATTTAATCTAATATTATTCTAACGTTGTCGCACAATATTAAATGGGTACCTATTTTCTACCTAGTAACACGAATTAGACCCATTAATTACCGTAGTCCAACTAGACTGAAAATGAATCCACAGTCCCTTATACTGTGTCAATTTTGAGTTTCCTCTATTGGGCAATTTACAAGCAATACAACTAAAACTAAAGTGAAACTACACTTATCAAAGCATTGCAAAGGGCCATTGGGGCTATTAACAGGGTTGCTCCATTGCCCCAATTGCTCGGGTTGCCCAAGCCTGGTTGCCCGAAAGTTGCTTTAATTTCCATACTAACGTAATAAAGTGGGGTATACACGTGGAAAGTGGAGTTTTAATCCAGGAAAGTGTTGGGTCTAAAAGGTCCCATGATTTAAACGAATTGCTTTTGATTTTAGAATAAATGATTAAAAAAATCCCAGAATTCGTTAAAATTCTACTTAATTTTGACCAAAATGCACTGTGGTTGCACACATTGTAGGATATCAATTTTCGAGGGCTGTAATCCACCACGCGGGCGCAGTGCGGGTTGGTAGATGTCACATGTCTTCGAATTTTTTGTTCTAGGAGATACCGGATTCCTAACGATGTTTTTCTACACCGTTTTGAGAGTAGCGGTGATGAAAATATTTACACAAAATAAAGCGCCTGCCGGGGTTCAAACCCACGACATACATCTCGTAAGTCGAGGCCGTTTCCTTTGGGTCACTAAACTACTGCTCCTCTATGCCAACACTGCTCCCATTTTATGATAAGGACTGGTATGTAATAATAATATTTCCAATACATATAAAATAAATTCTTCCAAATCCACTCCGCAACGGGGTGCTATAAATATCACTGCTTATTCACGTAGAAGTCGTAAATCAAACACAATAAAAAAGGAATTTATTTTATAGAACTATGAAAAAACTTGCTCAATTTTTCAGATTTGCGTTCGAATTTATAATCCCCTTTGGACTTGGAAGAGAAGTTAAGCATAAACAATATTGGAATAGGCATTTTAGAGATTTATTAAAATACGATTCCTCTTTGCGCACTGCATGCCAGTTGCACCAATACTAACAAAACTGGCTGGCAACAACATGTTCTTGGTAAAATTAAGTTTTTAAGACGAAGATCTTTAACGCAGCTAGCGGTAGGAGTAAACTGAGAGAAATCGACACGTCACAAAAAAGCGTTATGCTCTTCATGCGAATTTCTCTCTCTCTTTCTATTATATAAAGAGGCAGAGAAATAGACATATTTTTTGTGGTTTTCGAGGGTGCTCAAGCCGATAGTGAGGTCAAAATGAAAATACATGATGGTAGGTGAAAAGATTAAAAAAAATATCACCATGGGTGCCGTTTTCATGGTTTCCGAGGGGACTAAAGATAGTGACGTCAAAATGAAAATCCAAGATGGTGGACACCATATGAGAGCGTCTAAAAACTTATACTAGATGGTTCTGTATTAAAAACGCGTATTAAATTCACTTTCTCTCTCGTTCTTCCTCTATGTATTATGTACGAGTGTGTGTGCGTG
Source organism: Apamea anceps (assembly GCA_951799955.1). NCBI lineage: Eukaryota > Metazoa > Arthropoda > Insecta > Lepidoptera > Noctuidae > Apamea > Apamea anceps. Next base: position 6,897,624 of record OX637522.1, on the reverse strand, counting down.
CGAGTATGCCATAAGGCGAAATGGTATCGTGGTCACGTAGGTTTCGAGGGGGTGAAGCAGACGCGGACAGGTAAGTAAGGTAGATTCCTGAAACGGTCTCATGACCGCACACGTAGTTTCGTAACTCCATCACATATAAAAAGGAACACAAAATAAGGAAGATTTAATAGGTAAACATGACTGTAGAAAAGGTAAACAGATTTTTAAAATCATCAAAACTTTAATTTGATATTTTTAAGAATAAAAAAACGTTCTGTGCCGACCCCAAATAAATTTAAATATGTTCAGTACTTTTTGCGTGAAAGAGTAACAAACATCCATCCTGCTATCCATACTCACAAACAATATTGAAATAAATATTGTTTTTTTTTTACAAAAATATAGAACATTTCTTTTTTTTTGTCACTTGATTACATTTTCTTTATTTGACAAGTGTTATTGTGTTGTGTTTTGTTTGTTAATTTTGTTTTTCTTGTGTAAACATTATTTTTTATTGTATTTTACCTAGCCTATTTAACTATGTTTTTGTAATACTTTTTAGTTTGTAATTTGCTCTGTACAACGTAATCTAAATAAATAAATCAGTTTTGATACTAACGACGGATGACTCTGATTCAAAAACCTAAAGTTTATTTCATGATATTGAGATATTAAAAAAAGCTCCATATCAAAGGCTATATTCACCAAAATCTAGAAAAAAAAAGAGAATAACTTTTATGCCAATCAAAACCCTTTCCTTTGTAGATTCGTTCGCTTTCAGATTTTATTGTTTATTTATGGTTGCTTTTGAGTGCCTTCGTCCAATCGGCGTAAAATATTTTATTTCTGTAGGTTCCATGGCTCTATTGCATTCATCGTTACTTGGTCTGCTCATTGTTATTTTTACTAGATTCAACAATGAAATCACATAAACTACACTAGATTTAACATACTTAAATAGTAAGAGCAGTGGTGGTTCAGTAGAAACGGCCGTGACTTTGATAGGTCGAAGGTTCAAACTCAAACAGGCACTTAACTTTGTGTAAATAAATTTATTTTATCACCACTGCTCTCCAAACGGTGTAGGAAAACATCGTGAGGAAACCGGCATGTCCTAAAACCAAAAATTCTAAGACATGTGACAGCCACCAACCGGAACTGGGCCCGCGTGGTGATTTACGGCCCTCTCTCGCACTCGGCGGACTTTTAAGTCGCGGCTGTTGTTTTTTTTTTTGTTTTTTTTTAAAAAAAAAACGTTGCCCCGCACTTGGACTTACTCATGTATCGTTGGTGCGTTTATAAACATTTAAACTCACATACACAAACAGCCAGACCCGGAACAACTACCTGTAGGCAATACAAATATTTGTTCCGTGCGGGAATCAAACCTGCGACACGCAGCGCAGCAGCCGATCGCTCAGCCACTGCGCCAACCGTGTAGTCAAACGTCGTGTCGTGTCGTCGTGCTACTGGGCCACCACTGCTGTAGATCTAGATCCAGTTAATACCTACTACATTTTTTATTCAGCTAAAATGATGGATGATTTTCTAACTATGTTTCTCCAAAAACGCCATATTTTACATAATACAGTTTCTAAAAAATATTATAATTATGTCCTACATCAAAAAAAAGTTTCCTAAAAGAATCATAATTAATGACCCTCTCATTACTTCACTAGTCATTGACCTATATACCTTTTTATTTATTTATCCATTTATTTCAGGCATCAAGGCCCATAGAAACACATACAATACAATATTAATATAACTTAAAAATACTATAAATACATACAACATTATAATTACACTAAAACTAACAAACGCACACGAAGTGTCTGCGTCGTGTTTCGCTGACTGGTGTACTCATGTAGCCGGTCACGAAACCGGCGGTACACAACACCCTTCGGCCACAACTCTTCCTTGAGAAACTTCTCGAGATGATGTGTCGAAACACGCACCACGAACGACTTGAAGTTCGTGTTGTGACACGACTCCAACTTCTCGACCCTCAAAGTCCAGTTGGTCTTCACACGCATGTCCTCCACGATCTCCTCAACCTTCGTGGAGTGGTGCAGTCTGGACACGTACATTCCTTTTTAGGCTACCGTACCTAAAGCATGCCAACGGGACCCTATTACTAAGGCTCCCCGCCCGTCCGTCCGTCTGTCTGTCACAGGTCTATATTTTTAAACTTTACTAGGTAGACTCTTGAAATTTTTACAGAGTGTGTATTACTATGGCCGCTAGAACAACAGATAATAAAAATAAAATAAAGTTAGAAATTAAAGAGGTTTTTACTAAATAATAATAAAAGTGTTGTGTTAAATATTGTAGGGTTGGTAGGAAACCTTCGTGTCCGACTCGCACTTGGTTGTTTTTTTTTTTTTTTTGCAGTGTGTTTGGCGATGTTTTTTCTATGAAGAGACAATTCTTACCCTTGGGTGTAGTAAGTAAAAACTTAAGGATTATTGTTTATTGTTATCGAAGTGGGATTTATACTTACTCCACTCCTTAGAGCCTCTCATGGAGGGAATGTCGTGAAAAACTTTTAAGTACAAATGTGGATGGTTATAAGAATCCCTATTCTTATAGCTACCTACATTTATACTCAAAACGAAGACAAAAAAAGATGCGTAGAATTTAGCGCCTGCTTGGTTTAGCATTAACTTCTGGGTTGGTTGATATTTGGTTGATTTGGTGTTATATTAGACTGGTTTAGTGATACGAAATGATATGGTTTAAAGGCTATATTGAATACTAGTGATAATCTAAGCTAAATTGCCACTAAGATGGTTTGATCTAGTTTGGTTCGAGTTACACGATTGGTAGTCGAACACGTACTAATAGTTGCGATACATGCATTTATGGAAATGCACGGAGGCAAAAGTGATGAGCTGTGTCGGTTGCAAATATTGTACTGAACCACAGAGATGAATCGTGTGAAACGGTTAATAGAGAATAGAAAACTTTTATTTCAGACAAGAGTCCATAGGGTTAGTAACAATTTTACTTAACTTCTAGTGTTAGTAGGTTACAGACAAAGATGTGTTCAGTTGCATCCACACCCGCAACATCGGGGAATTCCACCGATCTGCAAACACACTAAGAATATTGTTGGTACTACCGCGAACACGCGTCATCAAGGTTGCACATCTATTCTTAATAATGGCGGCAAAACTGCTAATGCGGGCTCTTTCAAATATTATGTTCCTCTTCCAGTCCTTAACAATCGGCATTTCGATCTCCGAATAATAACGAGTAACCCCTATGTTTATCGAAAACAAAAACCTTAATACAATATTCAAGTTAAAATACCGAGTCGTTTTTCAAACTCATTAACACATTCCGACCGACAGCGACACTTGAGTCGCGAAGTTGAGCTTCACGAAAGTTGAGCTTGCCTGAAAGTTGAGCGAATTTCCTCTAGCCACGACGGGTGTTAGGTTGCATACTGAAAGGAACTCTCTTAGCTTTTGTATCTTTCATTATCACCTTTGAATTAACAATGTTTCTTACGCTGTTTTATTTACAAAACATGAAAGTTTGTGTTTCATTGTTTTGGTAAAATATCTGCCACCAAGTTTTAACCTATAGTGTCGTCAGTGAGTTTTATACGATTCTCGGCAATCATTCTAATTTATACTTTATAAAAAGCAATTAAATTACAATGACTACGTAAAAAAATATATCGTGAATGTGCGCCTTTACTGCCGTGCTACGTTAGAAGAATCCTGACTTTATAAATGCAAAAGTGAGTTTATTTGTTTGTTACAAGTTCACGCTAAAACGGCTGAACGAATTTGAATAAAGTACACAACGACAAAAAAAACGGATTATAAAACAAATCGATCGTCAATCCATTTGCCAAGCGTTACGGATCCCTCTCACAGAGAGGAGACCCGAATTCCGTCAGTAGGATCTATAAACGTTAAGTATCTGTAAACATTACCTATAAGCTGATTATCAACTTCAATTGTGTACCTCATGAATACTTATGTAGGTACTTCATTCCATTTCATGAATTCTATATTGTTCCATTTCTATTTAACTACGAGTATATAAAAATCAGTTGCTGTGCGTTAGTCTCGTAAAAACTCTAAAATGACTCGACCGATTGTGATGAAACTTTGGTAAAAAATTATTTAAAAAAAACTATTGAAAAAATAGCCACAAATAACCCACAAAAAAAATAACCTTGAAATTATGACCCTACGTAAGTATGTATGATTTTTTTTTTATTAAATGTTGTCCCGTCGAGGGATCGCTCTAATTATTAGCTTAACGTTCGCGTTAACGTTAACGTTTAAAATAGCGGTCCCCCGACGGGACAATATTTAATAAAAAAAGTTCATACGTACTTACGTAGGGTCATAATATCAAGGTTATTTTTTTCTTTTTATAGGGTTTCACGTTTATACCTTTTTTGTTCTATTTGTTTCTATTCAATAGTTTTTTTTTAAATTATTTTAGGATTTTTACATTCATACTATTTTTATTATTATTTTGTGTCGGGGGTTTTTTAATTTAATTTTTTATTTCTTGCTTTTTGTAGGGACTCCTTATTATTTCATTTCTTTTATTTTCTTGCGTTTTATGATTCAGGTAATTTGGTATTTAATAAGGTTTTTTGTAATTCGCCATTTTGTGGTGGTAGCCATCTTTAATTTGAAATGTGTCATAGTGTATACTATCCTACTAGTCAAGCCCTTTCATTTGGTACCCATATTAACGAAGTTGTGAAAAAAAAATGTAATTCGCCATTTTGTGCTGGCGGCCATCTTGGATTTGAAACTTATCATAGTGTATAGTATTCTACTAATCAAGCCCTTTCATTTGATACCCATATTGAGGGAGTTGTGAAAAAATGTGTACTTAATCCGCCATTTTGTGGCGGCGGCCATCTTGGACCGATTTTCATCAAACATAGCTAAGAATACTCCCGACAAATTCACCTTTCAAATGAAAGACACAAAATCAAAATCGGTTCATCCGTTCGGGAGCTACAATGCCACAGACAGACAAACACACAGAGAGAGACACGTCAAACTTATAACACCCCGTCGTATTTGCGTCGGGGGTTAAAAAGAAGAATTGCAATCATAAGTATTACATTTTTATGATTGCAATGCATTTGAACGCAACCTGTATTTTATAAACATAAGTTGCTTTTCGTGTCTGTCTGTGTGACTGCGTTGTTCTTCTAAACCCCGCAACGGATTTTGATGCGGTATTCAACATCATTTAGAGAATTTATTCCGGAAGGCTTATGTACATATTACATTAATATTAAACTTAGGTACTTACAAAAAGAAATCTCGGTGTTTTGTCAAGTGGTAAGAATCGTGCAAAGCATAGACAAGTCCCTACTCGCTAGGCTTCTTCTACTTCGTAGCACTCTTTTAGAGCGGTCGTGGTCCTCATCTAGTTGACCAGGGACTGATGTGTCGCTCATCATCATAATCAGCCTATATAGTTCCCACTGCTGGGACACAGGCCTACTATCTATGAGAGGGAGTGGGCCATAATCCACCACGCGAGTCCAGTGCGGGATGTAACGTCTTCGAATTTTGGAACGAAGTTCCTTATCGCGCGTTGCGAAAGGGGGCTAGTCGGAAAAAATTAAGACCAAAAGTTGGAACGAAACTTTTGCTATAGTTGTAAGCCGTGCGGCGTGCGCGTGTTTCTCTGTCTGTCTCTCTCTCTCTCTCTTATAGAAAGCAAGCCAGTTATTTTCGTTTCGTCTTTCTATTTCGCATTGAACAGTGTGGTGTCGCGACGATTATTTTTGTTGAGTGTATACAGATTTTTTGTACATAATAAAAAATAATAACAACTTCGTTCCATCCGGGTGTCTCTTGACACCTCTCAAGTTTTTGTTTCTAAGACATGCCGATTTCCTCACGTTATTTTCCTTCACCGTTTTGAGAGCAGGGGTGATGCAATTAAATACACAAAGTAAAGTGCCTGCGTGGGTTCGAACTCACGACCCAATCCGACAGGCTATCGTATCCAAAATGACACATTTCGATAGCCTGATTTGCCTTGCCCCCGACAGCAAACAACTGACTCGTAAGTCATGGCTCTATGTGCTGCAGATGTGTCACTAGTATCTAATAAATGCTCATGCTCATTTCACACAAACTATCGTATTTACAAAACTTTCCTCCACATTACTCGCTAACTTCTTACGTAACATCATATAGATATATCTACGTACCATCCCCAGGTGTTCGCACACGTAATTCCTGCTACTTGATTGCGTACCACCGGGAGTATTGGATTACCGACTCTATTTAGTTTGAATCGATTACCTGCGTCCATCTGCGGCTGATGAATACTCAAACACGTAGGCTTAATGTGTAGATCATGATTGACTTGTAGTGTGTGTTGAATAATGGAGATTTTGATCAGTATCTGGGTGGAAATAAAGCTTTGCTTTGACTTCTTGTCTCGATGCGAGATTGCGTAAGTCATGTGATTGTGTAAAAAGGTAGTCTGTACTAAAAAAAAAAAAATTATTCAAGTATAAAGTAAAGTAAAAATATGATTTACGTTAATTACAATCAAGGAAAGTTAAATTCTAACTCTAATGTAGACCTGCCTGATCTAGGTTTATGAAACACCTGTGTTTCAGGCCATCAATTTACATCAAACATTTAAAAAGAAGACAACAATAAATGTATTAGAAGCTAAATTGAAAAGAAGGTATACTGGATATATTATTTTAAAACTAGATTATGTAAAATATACAGTAATGTTTAGATAAATTAACAAATAATATTAAAGTACAGACGCCAGCAGGACAACCTACCCGAAACTGTCAAATTTTCCCAATCAATCTTGAACCTTAATACTCTAGGGATAAAGTTGAAAATCTATTAAAGAAATTTGACAGACTGTAGTAGCTTGATGTGCTGGCGTCTGTACATAAAGAAACTTGTAGTAGATATGGGTGTGATTATTAGTAGTAGATATGGGTGTCCTCAGTGACTCCCTTTTTGCCGCCCCTTAGAAGATCTTTGCATCGTGATTATATAGTGTCCGTTAACATAATCAGCCTATAGTGTTCCCAATGCTGGGACACAGGCCTCATCTCGGTGAAAGAAAGTGGGCCGTAATCCCGTGGGCCCAGTGCATGTTGGTAAATGTCACATGTCTTCGAATTTTTGGTTCTAGGACATGCCGGTTTCCTCACGATGTCTTCCTTCACCGCTCTGAGAGCAGGTGGTTTGAAATAATTTACACAAAGTAAAGCTCTTGCCTGGGTTCGAACCTACGACTTGCAACTCGTAAGGCGCGACCGTTACTATTGGGCCATCATTGCTCAATTATCCGTTTGCTACATGGTTATTCTCGAGTTGTAAAAAGGATCTTCTCTAAAAAAACCGATCAAGTGTGTGTCGGGCCACGCGCAGTGTAGGGTTCCGTAGTTTTTATAACAGCCAAGTGCGGGTCGTATTCGCTGACTGATACTACTGCCGTGACATTTGAATTTCTGATACTACGCTGAATGGTACTACTGCCGTGACAATTGAATTTCGAATGGGGGGGGGGGGGACACTTGACTCTAACGAAAATTGGTACTTTAAAACTTGATAAGTCACGAACGGTTTAATTGATCAAAAAACGGTCTTCCAAACCCCTAATATTTTTGAAAGAACTATCCAACGATATCCCACACTATGGGAAGGACGAAAAAAAAATTATCATTCCCACTTTAGATGTAGGGGTACTCTAAATAATTATTTTTTTCAAAATTTTATTTTACCGCTTTTTTGGCGTCATTAACGTGTATACTCATGCCAAATTACAACTTTCTAGTACCAATAGTTTTTGAGCTAAACTGCGGACAGACAGACAGATAGACAGACGACATGGCGAAACTATAAGGGTTCCTTGTTGACTACGGAACCCTAAAAACGGTCTGAAAACCTTGCAAATACCAATAATGAAGACTTCTTTCATTTTCTTATACTTAGATAATATTTCTCATAAATATTTCAATACTCAACACGAATTTTCTCCAGTGTCAGAAGTGGACAAATAATTTGATGATTTTATTTCCTCCAAAACATTTTAAGCACCATAATGAAGTCCTGTAGATAAAACCAGTCCAGACAAGTATATTTTCGCTGTCTGGACATGTGACTATAACTGTCAACCAACCCCTGTCTCGCCGTCGCCTTCGGGAATGCCCCAACCCTTGTAACTGCCACGGCTTTTTAACATGTTCACTGCTTAAATACCCAAGTCGTGTTGGCTGGCCCAAATAATTAGAAATTCATAGAGATGCGAAATAATAGGCCGCGACTTACGAGTTGAAGGTCGTAGGTTTGAACCCAGGCAGAAAAACATCTTTATTTTTTGTAAATTATTTCATCAGCACTGCTCTCGGAGCGGTAAAGGAAGGCATCGTGAGGAAACCGGCCTGTCCCAGAACCAAAAATTCGAAGACATTTGACATCCACCAACCCGCACTGGGCATGCGTGGTAGATTACAGCCCACTCCCTGTAGAAGAGAGGAAGCTTGTGTCCCAGCAGTCGGAACATTATAGGATGAATATGCTTAACAGGTAATGATCTATTTAGCAGTACCGCAAAGGAAAATAAGATGGCATAACGTAGAAAAACTCGTGAGAAATCTCCTATGGAAATCTCGCATTCAAATGAAGACATTACATAAAGTACGTAGCTTAGCGTAGTAGGAACTTTCGAATTTTGGTGGAATATTTTCGAATTTTAGGTTCCATAAAATTCCCACTGCTGGGATACAAGCGTCCTTGCGGCGAGAGGGAGTGGGCCATCATCCACCACGCGGTCTAATTTTTGGTTCTAATTTTTGGTTTTTGGTTCAAGAACATGCCAGTTTCCTCACGATGTTTTCCTTTACCTCATTGAGAGCAGTGATGATCAAATAACTTACACAAATTAAAGCGCCTGACTGGGTTCGAACCTAAGACCTACAACTCGGAAATTTCAGTTGTTACCACTGAGCCTAAGCTTAGGGTAGTTCAAAACGAATCTATAGATATAAGTAGGCATATTTAGAATGCATTGTGATAAATTTCTTCAACTTTCTGAGTAACTGAAAAAGACTATTTATAAATTCAAAAGTGCCTGTAAATGGTTTAATTAAAATAAATGCTTTGAGTTTGAAACGATATTTATTTCTGTAAGTAATTTTATACAAACACTTTTGTTTTTTAACATATTTCTGTAAGTAATTTTATACAATCACTTTTGTTTTTTAACATATTTCTGTAAGTAATTTTATACAATCACTTTTGTTTTTTAACATTTTTGTGAGGTTGGTTTGCATTCCTAGAGGAAGTGTCACATCTCTATTATATTTTTATTCTATGGCCCGACCTTCATTTTGGTAAGCATTTGACAGTTACATTGTGCCGTCGTTTTAATTTGTCGTACGGTGGTTAAATGGTGGCTGTAGTGGCGAACAACAAGGGTCTTAATTAGTTGAACCGATTTGGGGGTGTTTTAAATCGAAACATTTGTCAGCCGAGTACTTTTAATTGACCGGAATCGATAAGGGTTGAATGAAAACGTATATAATTCGTTTTTGTTGTTTAAATACTTCTCTTTTCTTCTTGTTTACTTTTCTGAGTTTCTTCAGCTTATATAAAGACGTGAGACATTTTCATATTTCTCATGCTCCTTGTATTAAAGTCCAACGTTTCACCGAAAAAAAATGATCGTTGTCATAAAGTTAGGTACTAAAAAAGTCAGCACGTCAACATTTAATCTAGATCTACATTATATTGCAATCACTATTCTAAACGTGAGGCATTAAAAGTTGTGGCGCCCATGTGTGCTGGTTTGGTCCCTGGGGTGATCACGGCGTGCTATGTGTTCCGGTGCGCCGGTGATGAGGAGTACTCCCCAGAGGAGGGTCCGGTGACGGACAGCCGCGGCGGGTTCACGTTCATGAGTGTGTGTTCCCGCCGTAAGCGGCAGTGGAGGATACCGTGGAGTTTTAGTGGGTTAGAGTCCCACATAACTACACTATCTCCCCGTGGTTAGTGCAGAATGCATGAGCATTTCTCTATGTTAAAAAAAAAGTTATTAAAAGTTGAAACCTTATATCAGACAAGACGATTAGTACTTGTTATACAGGTTGGCAGGGACATCGACGTGCAACCTGTTCCATGGATTGAGCACATGCTTCTGAACTGAAGAGAAACTTAGCAAAGGACACACAACGAATATTGATATAAAAGATTTATACTGAAGGTCTTTGGTGTTCGAGCCCTAGATTAAATTTTGTGTATTATTGTTCGCGCCGATTAAGATTCGTTTGCAAACGTATCGTAACTAAATAAATACAAGTACGTCTTAAATGGGATAATTGGCACTAAGTCAATTTGTTATTATGAAGCAAGATAATAATTTAAATGACCGTTTGATCTCATTTTAAACAATGGTAATATACGGCTAAATGGTAGTATATCAATTAATAGGCTCTACTAAAAACTAAACTACGAAATATATGAAAAATCGGTCCTAGGATCCACGATGACAATCGGAAGACTCCTCCCTCGCCGTAATCTGAACCCTCCCAAATTGGAAGCTAGTAGCAAGCTATGCAGGAAACGTTGCCGTAGGCGTCTGGTACTAGGGTCCCTCACCCTAGTACCAGACGCCTACGGCAACGTTGTGAGAATTTTAGATCACCCTACAGTCTTCGGAGAAATCTACAGAAAAGAACGTAAAATGATGATCCGCGATGCAGGCAGAATCTTTTATAACAAAATATCTGAAGAAAAGTAAAATTACATACCGAGTCGTCAAGAAATGTGACTCGCCTCGAGACAAGTGTTTAATGATGTTTATTTGACTAACAAAATTATTTTTTATCGGGAACACTGCCCTTAGATCCAGTGGATGACCGCACAGAACTCGGTCGTTCAAACCGTTATAGTTTACCGTTAAATATTTATAGACATATTTTCATTGTGAAAGCAGAAAAATAATATATTTAGCTTCCGGCCAAAAAAAAAATCCTTCCTATGAAAAGTCTCGGTAAGCGAAAACACATGTGACACTTTTTGATTCAAACCAATTTGAAGAAAAAAAACATTTCTGGTTAAAAATAAGGTTGGATTTGATAGAAAAGAAGGTCGTTCGTGATAAAATTATAATGTAGTATTTGCTAATGCTGCACAAGTAAATAATTAAATGTCTTTGTGCTGCACTAAGTTGCTACATATACCTAAACACCCGTTTCACACTGCAGTTCAAAGAAAAATGTAGTATTATCCGGTCCCCACTACAAGCTGTATAAATCCATTGCATATTAGCTGTAAAAATCCGGATAAAGTCCTCAGAGGAATCCATAGTTGATGCATGAAACGGGAGAAATGAAACGTAAAAATATTTCCTTGATATTTTTAATATGAAATGTTTCAACGACAGTCATATTTATTTTTTATTCAGGTGTGTAAGTAGCAATCAGTGTTGATAAACACAAATTTTCTCGTTGAGTTAATTGGTAACAGTTTCATATCTGTAGACGTGTAGATAAGTTCTTCAATCAACTCAGCCTATAGCAGTTCACTGCTGGATATAGGCTTCTTCCAGGCTGCGCCACAACACCCTGTCCTCCGCCCTCTGCATCCAGTCTGTCCCAGCCACTTTCTTCAGATCGTCGGTCCATCTAGCTGGGGGGCGCGCACGCTACGCTTGCCAATACGCGGTCTCCACTCCAGGACTCGTCTGCTTCTTCCACAAACATGTCCAGCCCACTGCCACTTCAGTTTGTTTACTCTACAAGCTATGTCGGTAACTCCGATTCTTTTCCGGATATTTTTATGTCTAATTTTATCCTTCAAAAAAACTCCGAGCGTAGCCCGCTCCATAGCACGCAGAGCGACCTTTTAGAACTTTGAGATTCAATATCTCCGTGACTAGAAGGTCCAGCACAAAAAAATACACAATGACGGGGAGTACAAGACAAGTGACTTTCGGCTTCGTTAAGCATCTTTCTACACCCGTTATAACGTTACTTCTTCATTCTTGCAGCTTTCTACACACTTCATTCAGTAAGTTCACAAAAACGTACCAACTTTAGCATTGTGCACAGCTTGCACATAAAATTTTTAAACGGAGTCCTTACGTAACTTTTTGAAGCACGTCTTGTTTGAATCAACAAATCTCCCCCTATGCATCATATTATGACATTTAAAAGAAAGAAAGAAAAATTGGTTTATTTGTCACAGAAACATGTGCATACAAAAATACAGGTGGCAGGGACAACGACGAGCAACCTGTAACCATGAATTAAGCACATGATTTTAAACCTAGAGTAGAAATTTTTTGCCGGTTAGCAAAAAAAATCTGCTGTTTCGTAGGAAAATGCAATTTACCTACGCGGTCAAAATGTATAGAACAGCTAACTTTTTTTTAATAACCGATGAAATCTATCGACGTGAGGATGTTTAGAATCATGTGCTGAATCCATGGTAACAGGTTACGCGTCGATGTCCCTGCCACCCTGTATAATTAACTCGAATACTTTTTAGGGTTCCGTAGCCAAGTGGCAACGGAACCCTTATGGATTCGTCATGTCTGTCTGTCTGTCTGTCTGTCTGTCCGTCCGTATGTCACAGCCGCTTTTTTCCGAAACTATAAGAGCTATACTGTTGAAACTTGGTAAGTAGATGTATTCTGTGAACCGCATTAAGATTTTCACACAAAAATAGAAAAAAAACAATAAATTTTGGGGGTCCCCATACTTAGAACTGAAACTCAAAATTTTTTTTTTCATCAAACCCATACGTGTGGGGTATCTATGGATAGGTCTTCAAAAATGATATTGAGGTTTCTAATATCATTTTTTTCTAAACTGAATAGTTTGCGCGAGAGACACTTCCAAAGTGGTAAAATGTGTGTCCCCCCCCTGTAACTTCTAAAATAAGAGAATGATAAAACTAAAAAAAATATATGATGTACATTACCATATAAACTTCCACCGAAAATTGGTTTGAACGAGATCTAGTGAGTAGTTTTTTTTTAATACGTCATAAATCGTAACGTAACGGAACCCTTCATGGGCGAGTCCGACTCGCACTTGGCCGGTTTTTCTTTTTTTTCCTCAACCTATATTATCCCACTTCTGGGCAAAGGTCTCCCCCATATCTTTCAAATCAAATCAAAAATCAAAATAATTTATTTGTGAAACATAGGTAAACATTTGAGGATCTTAAATATAATATAGATAGTGCGCTATGTTGTGCCATCAAGACATACAAATATGGATGAGTAGAAATAGTGTTATAAATTAAACAGTCAACAATATTAAGTAAATAAATTAAATCAGTCAAATCAAAATTAAATTAAATATTAAATCAAAATCAAGTCAAAATTAAATTAGAATCAAATTAAATTAGAACCATATCAAAATTAAATCATAATCATAATTATCCAAGATTTAATAATACAAATTCAAAATTATTTCAGTTCGTCATTTAAAAATTCATCAATTGTGTATTAACATTTATCAATCAATAACTTATTAAGTACCTTTTTAAACTTTGTCAAGGGCAGATCTTTTATATCATTAGGTATTTTATTATAAATTCTTGGAGCTATACCAAAAAAACTCTTTTGCATCAACGACGCTTTACATTTCACTAGACACAATTTATTCACATATTGAGCACGCATTGGGTTTTTTTTTAACAGAGGAAAATTTTACAAATAAATGTGAATTTGTTTTTACGAACAGTGCAGTTTCCAGAGTATAAAGAGAACCACTTTTATTTGTCGAATACTTATAAAGAAAAATAAAACATTTCTGTCCTTTAAAAAAACGTATTTCGAAGTTATAAACTTCAGTACTTACTATAAACTAAGTGAAGAAGCCCACAGTCTGCTGTGTGGGCTACAACTTGTAAACGTTGGCAAGGTTTCACATCAAACTTAGTCGGTGTTGCCAGCCAATATCGAAACTATAATGGGAGGCGAAACACTCATCAATCTATCTTTGTGGTGTTTATTTGTTCACAGTTTGAAAGCAGCTTCTTTGATAGGAGATAGTTTGAACGTGGTTTTTTTAGTTCTTTAGTGGTCTTGGCCTTTCAATTTTTTCAGGCTTCTTCGAATGAAAAATCACTAATAAACTGTAATTGAGTTCCTTAGTAAGCTAATTTTGTATATACAGGGTGACAGGGAAATCGACGCGCAACCTTTTACCATGAATTCAATATCTACATGATTCTACTTTTTTTTTCTTTTTAATTTCAAATTTTTCGTTGGTTATAAAAAAGTAATTATTTCATAGAAAAGTGCAATACGCGGGCGAAATGTACGAAACAGCAAAATTATTACATCACCACTGCTCTCTAAACGGTGGAGGAAAACATCGTTTGGAAACCGGCATGTCCTAGAATCAAAATTCGAAGGCCTCTCACCGAGGAGGCACTTGTCCCAGCAGTCGGAACATTATAGGCTGATTATGATTTGGGGCAATGTATAATGTCGGGCAAGAATCTAAAATAAGTATCTATAAAAGCTTTAATAAATATTAGTAACCATGTTAAGTCATTCGTTTAAAGTTGAAAGGATATTAGGTTTTTCTTTAACAAAAAGTGATACCCACAGTATCACTGCATCCACATATTGGATCAGTGTTCGATAAATAATGATAGTGCCCCTTTTCTCCTTAATACTGTCACGTATTTCACCTCTACGCCTTCGGATTACAGGCGGGTAGTTATTTATATTCAATTTATTATTTTTGACACATATTCGGTCTTTTCCTTCGTATCGACACGAGTAACTGGATATACAGTGGTTACAATATTAACCAGTCAGCAGGGAAGGATGCTACACATACATCTTTGGGTCGGCACGGGTGGGCGGCAAAATCTAATACAGGCTGGTAGGGATTTTTTTTTATTTATTTTTATTTGATTAAAATGGTTTAAAATCAATTACACTAATTAAAGATACAATTTCTATATATACGAACACAAGATAAAATAAAAGATAAAAGTACACAAAAGATAAAATATAAAATCATCTAGTAAAACAACACTTTAATAAATCCCTCTCACAGCACTTATGACATGCCGACAAAATCTTCGTCCATTCGTCCGCAAACAGATCGTTTGTTGGATTAGAGCCCAAGAGATCATTAAGTGCGGCCAGAGTACGTGGTATTGGGGACTTAGCACGCGCAAGTGTGCGACATGGAGGCACCGCGAACAGCCTGTGCTTTCTGCCGCGGCAGTAGTATTCTGGCATGAACAAGCAAGCTAGCACAGCATGTAGATCAGGCGCGTCTATAGTACCACGGAGCGTCTTACAGGCTATGGTGAGCTGGTGTTTTACTCGCTTTACCTAACGATTTATATCCGAGGCATCCCAGTAGAAATTTAGTCGGATAGAGGTAAGGGTAGGTTGCCATGTTTACGCTTATAGGCAGATAAACATAAAAAACGCTTTTTGTACCTTTTCCAGTAAAATCACGTAGGCACTTTCGTGCGGATTCCACACGCAGGAGCTAGATTCCAATTTGCTACGTACGAGTGCTTTAAATATAATTTTGATGGCATGTGCGGAACGAAAATCGCGGCAATTAAGTACGCAGAACAAAACCCAATCTTTGGTAGGATTCCTTAGCTACCGTGGCGATGTGGTCGTGGAAGGTGAGCTTTCGGTCGAATGTGATTCCCAGATCTTTCATGGCTGATGTTTTCATGATGGTATTGTTGTTTAAATTATATTCATAATTAACTGGGTGCCGCATTCGACCGAATGTCATTGCGAAGCATTTTAATAACCGGCTAAAAATTTCATGCTAGGGTCTAGAATCAACATTATTTTGTACCGCCCTTTTATTTTTTTTTTTTTTGAGGATGGGAAATCATCAAATGACCCCTCCCGCTCTGGGTGGAGCAGAAGGGAGTGTCAGACTCTTACTGACTAAAACCCACCCGTGTTCCTTCCTTAGCCCTTTATGTTCCAGGGCAGCGGTAACCCTTTCGGACAATCCCGCTACCCTGGCAGGCTTCGGCCCTATCGGGCCCCGTCACTCATGCTGACATCTCTTTGAGGCGCGCGTGGAACACATACACGCCGTCCGGCACGGGCCTGGTCCTGATCGGACGGTGAGTTACCCATTACTCACCGCCCGCAGGCCCGCGCCTACGGTGGCCGGGAGTCGTCACGCGGCTCCCGACGCCCGGAGCGTCTCCCGCGGCGGCTGAGGCGTGAGGTGCGTTCCCTCGCCCACCCCGCCACCTCCTTCGCTAGCATGACTGCTTCGCAGAAGGAGGTGACTGCCTCCCACTCCCTCTCGCCCCGGACCATGGCTTGAACCAGGGCCGGACGCGAGAGGTCGCCGCCGCTGCCGATCGCCTCTACGAGGACACGGCGGTGCTCTGCCCAAGCAGGGCAGACCTCCACCGTATGCTCCACCGTGTCCTCTGGGCGATCCTGACAGTGGTGACACCCGGGCGAGTGGTGACACCCGGGCGTTTGTACCGCCCTTGGTTCAGAATCATGTGCTGAATCTATGGAAACAGGTTCCGCGTCGATGTCCTTGCCACCCTGTATATTATAGGTTGTTATAATGTTTTTAGGATGTTATTGAAACTGCCCCATTTCTGTAGCGCATCGGAGATGTTTGCTCAGAACCGAACTGACGGCTTCCATGCAGTAATTCGTTTTTTTTTTTTTGTGTTTGTGTTCTTTTTAATGCGTCTTATTTTCCGCAAATAAATGTATTTTCTCTCTTTCTTTAAATATGGCATTGTTTTTGTAGTATTGGATCGAGACCCGATCCCTTTAGAAGAGAGGAGGAGTCTTCGATTCATAGTATTTGGTCTACAAAAAAATCAAACAATAATGTTGACTGAACTTTTTTGACGACCCATTCGTGTAGATTTAACTTAAGGCTCGCGAACCGAAAGTCATTTAACCCTAAATCCGACTAATTTAGCGTAAATGTAATCAAGCTATTATCCTTTGATTATCCTGTAAGTGGTACTCAAAACTTAAACTTAGCATTATCTAAGTGTTTGAATATTAAACGCTCTCAGAAATTGAGATTACATTTAGATTTGCTAATCAAATTAAACAACGGCGTTTTAGAGTGGATATTTATGTCGTTGTGTATTTTGAAATGGTTGTAAAATGTTTGTTTATTACATTACTATGGGAATAGGTTTTCGGTTGTCATGGTATGTGTTATGGAGAAATGAGGAAAATGTTGTGTAAGTTTTGAGTATGAATGTCGATGGCTATAAGTATAGAGTAGCGGAAGACCAATGAAATGATGGATGGAATGTGTGATGATAATATGGTTAGAAATGGGGTGACTACCGAGATGACGACAAATAGAGTATGGAAGAAAAAGTAATGTTGCGCCGACCTTAAATTAATTGAGATAAAGACAGGAGAATGATTATGATGACTATTAAAAATAGTGTTTCTAACAAATAAATGGAAGATTCGTCTGCATTTACTAGTATATGCTTCTTACTTTTATATACTAACTAGCTGCGCCCCGCGGTTTCACCCGCATAAGTTTTGTTCCCTTAGGAATATCGGAATAAAACGTATCCTATATGTTAATCCTGGTTATAAACCATATGTGTGCCGAGTTTCATCCAAATACGTTCTGTAGTTTTAGCGTGAAAGAGTAACAAACACCCATCCATCCATCCATACAATCTTTCACGTTTATAATACTAGCTGCGCCCCGCGGTTTCACCCACATAAGTTTCGTTCCCGTGGGAATATCGGGATAAAAAGTATCATATATGTTAATCCTGGTTATAAACCATATGTGTGCCGAATTTCATCCAAATCCGTTCAGCAGTTTTTGCGTGAAAGAGTAACAAACATCCATCCATCCATCCATACAAACTTTCACGTTTATAATACTAGCTGCGCCCCGCGGTTTCACCCGCATAAGTTTCGATCCCGTGGGAATATCAGGATAAAAATTATCTTATATGTTAATCCTGGTTATAAAACCATATGTGTGCCGAATTTCATCCAAATCCGTTCTGTAGTTTTTGCGTGAAAGAGTAACAAACATCCATCCATCCATCCATACAAACTTTCACGTTTATAATATTAGTAGAATAGTTCTCCAGACCAAATATCGGCCATGCGCAGCCAATCTCAGTGTGTGTAACCTTCTTCTACGCGGAAGATATTGTTGCGCAAACACAGGTGCACTCACTCTTCCCTCACTCTCATAGTCCGATGGGACGGCAATCCGTCACGACCGGAGAGAGATCAGGCACAGGATCAAGGCCTTAACGTGCTTTCCGAGCCACGAGGGTATCACACCGCTAACTTAAAACTCACGGCTGTTGCTAAGAAATGCCTAATGAAAAACTCAATAACACTGCCCGAACCAGGATCCAACCCGGGACCCACAATCAGTAGTCGCGCTTGCGACCACGAGACCAAGAGCATAGCCACAAATATACACGAACTAAACGTGTAACCATGGAATCATCATTCCCTTTATGTATGTATGAATGTTTTTTTTTAATGATCTCTGTCTGAATAAAGGTTTTTGAGGAAGTAAGAAAATCACAGGTGGGTATTATCCTATCTTATTTCATCATCATCCTTAGGCCTCCCCCGAGCACCTCCACTTCGACCGGTTCTGTATTTCTCGTATCCAATGGGTTCCTGCGGCATTCACAAGGTCGTCAGTCCACCTTGGGAATTGATCGGAACAAATTAGATAGGATTCCGCGTACCGGAAGGCGTAGCGTTGGAAGACCTCCTCCAACGCTACGCCTTCCGGTACGCGGAATCCTATCTAATTTGTTCCGATCAATTCCCAAGGACAAGTTTTCTAAGAACAATAGATAACTTCGTAAATCTTTACTATTGTTAAGCAATCTATTAACCTCACCGAAAAGTTATAACAGAGGAACTTTTACTTAAGACAACAACTAGATAGACCAACTTTTATTAGGAGTCAACTTTATACTAATCAGATTATCGACAATAGACTAATAATGTCATCAAATAATGAATATTAGGCTAAGAACTCACGAAGCGGTAGTCACCCGCACCCGCCGCGGTGGAGGAACAGCTGTTTTATTTCCAAACTCACGAGACCGGAGTTAACGATATTGTAACAACCCAAATCGCGCGGGTCGCGGTTAAACGATAAAATCATAATGATTTTATCGTTTAACCGCGACCCGCGCGATTCTGTTAGTTGCCCGACGGTGCAGCGGGATCGACAAACAATCGCGCACGCCGCGGGCGTAAAATGCGTCGTGAAATGTGTTTTAATTTTTTACATATACCTGCATTCTACAGAAGCTGCGAGCCCGCAACCGCAGCGGACGCGGGTGAAAACCGCTTCGTGAGATCTTAGCCTTAAACTTCTTCTTAGCGTGTCGATGGCAATCTAAATGGACTGGGCCCAGAATTCGGCTAACACTATTTTCCATCAGTTCCTGTAACGTGCAGCTGACAAGACACGTAGGGCATGATATTAAGTGTCTCGTCGTTTGTGAAACAGCACCACATTTACACTCCAAGGAGGAGTCGTCAATGAATCTCCACCTGAACCGGTTTTCCTTGCTTCGGATAAACTGGGACCGAGTCTGTTTAAAGTTAATTGGTGTCCAACTCACAAACCGCATTAGGAACTCTATATTCGTACTTCGTTTCAAAACACAAACACGCTGGGCCTACAGCTGCTGGAGTAAAATGGAACTGGGCTGGCCACATCTGTCGCATGTCGAAGTATTGCTGCTTCGACAAACTTACGCAAAAACTCCCACTCAGTGGTTCCCAATGAACAGGTGGCGACTGCGCGGCAGGGCCTGAAAGGCCTCCGAAAGAGATGGCGGGATGAGCTGGACTACCTCTTAAAGGATTGGTCCACAATCGTAGTAGACCAGGATAAGTGGAAAGAGAGAAATTAAATGAAATTATTTATTCTGTAACTAGTATATCGAAATCACTTTTGCACGTCATATTATAAAAAAAAACCGATCAAGGTCGAGTATCCGACTCGCGCACCGAGGGTTCCGTACAAATTTGTAGGTATGTTACTCAAAATTTACGGTTTCCTTTATCTGTGCTATAAGACGTTGCTTCGAACCAAATTTCAAGATTCTGAGTTTACGGGAAGTACCCTGTAGGTTTTGATTCCCTTGCGAGTGTCGAAAATTTGCGGAAATTTGCGGCATAAACGGCTGTATCTTTTGATTGTGTAGCTTAGAAGTTTGTTTTTTCACAGCTCCAAGGGTCAGTAGACTTGAGTATATGATATAAAATCCAGCTTGATACCTTCACGCGTTCCCGAGAAAAAGGGTCTTGAGAGACAAACAGACGGACGGACGGACGTACAACAAAGTGATCCTATAAGGGTTCCGTGTTTTCCTTTCGAGGTAGGGAACCCTAAAAATAAATAAGCTAGATGCGGTCGGCGTTTCCTATCTGACTACTCTGAGAAGAAAGGCCGAAACAAACACAGAAGTTACAGTCTCTTCAACTCCAGACATAATCTTGGTCAGATCATATGAAGACCATGTTGCATTGATGTCTGAAATAGTCTTTTGAGGAAACTACAGTACCTACAGCAGTGCGATTCTGCAACCATCTCACCGTGAAAACTTAAGTGAAGTGAGCGTGGAGTGAGCTGTCATTCCAGCTAATGCTAGGGATTGACACTATTGACAGCTCACTCTAAGCTCACTTCACCTAACTTTTCACGGTGAGATTTTTATAGAACAGATCGGCTGATTTGAGTGGAGCAGTCCAGTCAGTGCAAGCATTTGTCAGTAATCGTGTAGCTCAACTTAGAACTTGAGGAAGGGAGGCCTTTGCTCTGTAGTGGAACAACACAGGCTTATAATATAATGTATACTTCACAAACATACATCAAAAGACCTGTATTATTCAATGCACCATCAATTTGTGTACAACATCTATTATGTTGCATTATCTGTTCGAATGCTGTTACGTTATAATGTAGCAATTTTGGGCCAACCCCGCGATATCTTTGGAATCGTTTAGGGGAATGCTCCGGGCGTATCACTGTGCAGGAAATATAACAGAAGAACAAGTCTGCAAAATATCGACAGCAATATCCCAAAATAAAATCATGCAAACATAGAATCATAAATTGTTGTTTCTGTTTGTTTGTTTTTTTGTCATCATTATAATCCTCCTCCAAATTATGTTTCTTTCTTTTAATTTGCTTATTAAAATAAGTAGCTAGGTAAAGTAAGTACAAATTCACCAAAGTAGTAAGTACATATTCACCAAATTTATTTACTTACAAAGGTGACAAATCGTGGACTAAATATGTACATCGATCCAATATAAGATTTAAATTCGCAGCATGTAGCTTGTAACAAATACGTATTTATTATTAGCTTATTCCCCCTTCTTCGCCAACGTGGAGTTCGGCAAAAAGTATCTTATATCCTAACCGAGGTCATGGCCTACCTGTGTGCCAAATTTCATCCAAATCCGTTTAGCCGTTTTTGCGTGATTGGGGTTACCCAACATATCCAACCATACCGGGGTTTATTTATAAACGATGATTAAAGTTAAGTGACGTTTAAACGTCAAAATATATGGTTAACCAGTCGCTAATCACTACTTAACTTTTATGAATAAAAGGGTTAAACTTTCACATTTATAATAGTAGATAGGACAAGTTCTTCAACTAGTCATACCAAGGGGTATCGTATTACCCAGTAACTGGGTTGTGAAGGTCAGATAGGCAGTGGCTCCATGTAAAATACTATTCAGCTGCATCCAGTTAGACTGGAAGCCGACCCCAACATAGTTGGGAAAAGGCTAGGCAGGTGAGGATTAAGGTTGTGACGTTTAAACGTGAATAGTTAAACAGTTGCTAATCACTACTTTAAGCAACGTTTATGATTTAAGTAAGTTAAGGGTTAAACTTTCACATTTATAATGGTACATAGGATAAGTTCTTTTCATAAGATTACTCTCAATTTTCGATGGCCACCGGTCAAACTTAAATAAAAATAAAAATATTTTATTTCAGACTCAGTGGTCCATAGTTTTCTTAGTATTACACACAACTTAAGAAACAATGTTAGTACAAAAAAAAAAAAAATATTAACTTCTATTGTTAGTGCACTACAGGTCATGTACCGTCCGCGCTCACCTTACACTCCGGGCACATGCACGTGAACATGTACCCAGTGAGCCATGATGTCGCAACACGGCTTATCACTGATGACCTTCAGAATGCTGTTGGCGCTCCCACGCACCCTGCGCATCATGGACGCCATCCGTTCAGAAAGTTCCGTTAAGAAAGCGAGTCTTTTCATCTAATATTCACACATTTTAAAAGAGTAACTGAGGAGTTTCTTGCCCATTCTTCTCCATACGAAAACTACCATTTGGAAGGGGCGACTAGAATCAATTCTATTTATGTAATTTTTGACGTTCAAAAGTGCCTTTTACGTGCCTATTTGAAATAAATGCGTTGACTTTGACTTTAATTTGCTCACCTTCTCACCATTCTCCTGCATAACGATCCCGTTGATGTTATATCCTTGAAACGTTTACCGTTGATTGTGCTTCGCCGTTTATTTCACACACTGCCTCTCCTTTGATATTCCAAAGGTGACGTGTTTATGAGGCCTCCGAGGCCTCGTATCATCAAAATTGAATACGTGATAATCAAAAAGCTGAAAAATGTTGACTTTCATTTTTTGTCAGGAAATTGTCAGACTTTAGAGTTGATAGAAAAGAAATATTATTTGAGATTGTTTTCTTGACGTGCCTGTAAATTGGGTGACAAAACGTTTTGCTTTGGAAATTCAATTATTGAGTTTTCTTTGGTGTTTTAAACCTGCTGCATAGTGTAATCAGCCCTTCTAATGAAACGTCTGAAAATTCTGAAAACCTAAGGACCTATAAAGTTCATGTAATTTTTCAGAATTAAACCTTTCACATACACCTCGTACAGTCATGAGCATAAGAATGTATACACTTGGCTTTATTCAAAAGCGATTTTCCTTTATTTTTTAATGAAATTTTATGTTACTGCGAATCTGCTATTTTCGAATCTACATATGGGTTTTTGCAATGTTTCATATTTCATTGTTGTTTTCGTTATTTCGCGCAAACATCGCTATTGAAAGTTTCCAAGTGTTGACATATTAGTGCTCGTGCTCGTACGTTTGTACGCGTTTTTCTGTTCTTTTAATGATTTCGATAAAATCTAATCTCTTCACCACCCTTGGTTGACTGGTAGAGAATGCCTAAGGCATTAAGTCCGCCTTTGTACCTATATGTGCGAAAAGTTTAAATCATCTGCCTAGCCTTTTCCCAACTATGTTGGGGTCGGCTTCCAGTCTAACCGGAAAGTTTAAATAAATAAATAAATTAATAAAAAAACTACAGTAAAAGTTGGGACTTTGACCTTCAATATATCCGTAACCAGAAGGTTCCCAGGTATGGTCCTGTACAAAAAAATGATGAGGTACAATGACAGGGAGTACAAGGGACTCTAAGCTTCATTAAGTGTCTTTTTACACCCGTTGTACGTGTACGGTCACCAAAGGAGATAAGTAACCAGGGTCGTCGGATATAGTTTAAGTTTAGTAAGAAACCAACGGAAGTTTTCGAATAAAATTTAATTTAATTAATAGAAAATCAACCGTTCATTTATAAAATTTAATTTCATTCGAAAACATCCATCGTTTTCTTACTAAACTACAACTATACCCGACGACCCTGGTTACTTATCTCCTTTGGTGACTGTACTGTATAAATGGTTAAATAAATAAAATTGTCTTACAATAATTCAGGATAGATTTTAAATAATTCGTTATTTTAATATTTCATGAACCTACTTCGGCAATACTTAATCCTATAATCCTTTTGATGGAACGAATAACATGAAACTATGGGAGCGTAAGATTCTGTACGCACCGTTTCAGTCTGATCCGTTAAAATGTTAAATTACCAAAATATTACCTTCCTACCTATTAGTATATTCAGTAAGTAGGTGCTTTAATATTGTTCCTGAAAAGAAACTTAAAAGCATTATTTTCATTTTCTGAATGGTATGAAGGCCAAGCTTGCCAAAAAAAGTCTAGAAACGGAACTTTTTTTTACCTTTGATACTATGTGAAGTCTATTCAAACTTATGTTTCGAATTGATGTTATTTCATGTTAAACAAATATCAATGTTATTATAATGGCAATTAAGTGGATTTCAGAGTGACTAGCATTATTGTAAAAGTTATAAAAATGTTTGAAGTTGTAGCGTAAACTGAACTTTATTGTGTAGGAATTAAAGTTATTTTTCCATTTGTTAACATTTAAAATGTAAAGAGAGACCTAAGCACTCCTAAGCTATACCTTTAACTCTGCCGGTCTACTCTATTGCATTAGTTATGACCGAAAGAAAACAAAATTCGGTCTAGCGAGTCATTTTAGGACCACGCTAAGAAGTAATAATTGGAAAGGGTCGCCGTTATCGAAATAGATAAGAAGAACTATATCAATCAACCGAGTCTATCACAGTCCACTGCTGGACATAGGCCTCTCCCAGACTGCGCCACGACACCTGTCCTCCGCCTTCCGCATCCACCTTCCGTCCGTCCGTCCGTCTATCCCAGCCACCTTCTCACTGGTCACTTTTGGTGTCACTATATATATATATGTATATAATTTATATAAATACTATAAAGGGTGGCAGGGACATCGATGCGCAAACTGTAACCATTGATTCCGCACATAAGTTTAGACCCCATAGCGTCGAAATTTTTCGTCGGTTATTAAAAAAAAATATTGCTGTTCCATACGTTTTGACCGCATAGGTTACACTTTTCTATGAATCAGAAGATTTTTTTTTTTTGATAACCGACGTAAAATTTCGACGCTATGGGGTCTAAACTCATGTGCTGAATCCATGGTTACAGTTTGCGCGTCTATGTCTCTGCCACCCTGCATAGGTACTAGATGCGGGGAGTTAATTACATTCATTTGATCGTAGCAGTATTTCTTTGCCTAGTAGTGTATTCCGATATTGTCAGTATAAAGCTTTAGCCATCTTCGTCACTTTCTTAAATCTTAATTACCGGGAGTATTCTGATTTCTGAAAAATAAAAATAAAACATTTCTTTGGCAAACTTAACCCATATACTTACAATAAAATAACATTGTCACTAAGCATACAATATTAAACTAAAAATACTAAAAATAAAACGCAAATAAAATAAAATCATAGAGTAAAATAAATCACAAAGTAAAATATTAATAAAATTTCAATTTTCGCTCCGGCATTGGCACAGCTACAAGTCTGCCGGAACAATGCTGGATGACAGTCCAGCTTTCCCCCAATCATAGCCAAAATAGGAACGCCATAAAACACTCTTTACAACCCAACAATTTTTTAAATTCACTACAAATTAAAACTAATAAAAGTGCCTTCGTCTCTATCTTTCATCTAATTTCAAATTCTCCATATCTACCCTGCAGTTTCCAAATTAATATTTAACTCAGAACTTTGCAGTCCGCCGTTACTACGCCTTTGTTAATGCACAAATTCTGTGGAAACTAGCAAGATGCAAGTAAGGGAGTGACTATACTGTCTATTACGGAAGTCGCCATCTGCTCCCGGCCAGTTCGGGCGCTGCGACTTCGTATTTTGGACACCCTCTGATGAATTTAATATCGAAGTCGAAAATACTTCGGTGCAAAGTTGCGTCGGACTGAGCAGTACCTAGATAATTATTATCATGATAGGAGGACGTTTTGTTTTGTATAGGTGATTGTCATTTGTTAAAATCTTAGGGGATTGGAGGGGCTGGAGTATGAAGCCCATTTGTAGAAAAAAGGCTTTGATATTTGAAAAGTTGGGCATTTTCTTTTATTATGCATCTTTAGTGAATTACGTTCCGGAGATGCCTCTCTGCGATACCTGGCGATCGTAGTTTAGCTCGCTCCTCCATGTAAAACAAATGCATGCTAATAAAACACACGCAGATGCCGAAGGATACTTCACTGCGTTACTGCATACTTGGGGGTTACCTCGATGCCTGGCATGTACGCGCGTATCTGTTATGTCATTTGTAATTATCATATGAAGTTAAATGTTTGTCCTTTTTCTTTTATGTGTACAATAAAGTGAAAGATGATATGAGATAATTTATTGTGCATTTTTTACTTGTAAAAACACTATTTCGTTGATCACTTAACATTACTTAGGCATTCATTATTCAGTATAATTTATTAACAAAAATAAAATATTTTCAATTGTACTTCAAAGTCAGAAGAACTACTAAATTATTGGTACTTAGTCTAAAGGTAATATTTTAAAAGCACCTAGGCAAGTTCCAAAAGTAATTGAAAGTTTTCTTTCAAAAGCTTCACTAGTTTCGCACCTGAATAAATAAATAATGTTCTTAATTAGTATTTAGTGTTATTTAGAGCTCATAGCTAAAACATAGAAGTCGGACGGGTCGATCGAACGGACACTTGCCGCGGTCTGTTCGTGGATGGGTGACCATCCATTACCTATCGAGACCGGAATACACTTTAAGCAGTTGGTCGGTTTTATTTTGTAGATCTTTGACAATCGGTACGGGTAGTTAGAAGCCCAAAAGTCTGGCAACCGAAATAATTTTGAATTTTTGACAGTTCTTCCATACTAAAAGTGTCAGACGTCAATTTTACTCCACGTATAAAAATTATCGATGTCGATTGAAAATTGAGCCGTTACACAGAAAAATACTTTACTATGCACATCTTAAAAAAAAGTCGTATTTCGTGTCACTTACCTACATATAATAAAGAAATCTCGATGCTGTGTCGAATCATTAAAACCGTGCGGAGCAGGGGCGGGTTGCTAGTGCTTAATAAAAAGACTTCCAAACAATTCTACGTTCCCAGTCACCTTCAAAACTACAGCCACACCGTTGCTACGCCTGGTAGTGACAGCAGAAGGCACAAATGAAGCGTAGCTCGTAGCTGTTACCGTCCGTGCAAGTTTATAGCAAGCACGTTTACAGCCTCTTCTTGTGGAAGTAAGCGTAGGAATGAAGGTAGTATTGTGGTAGAGAGTCGGTAGCTAAGTATTTTGAGCTCACTACTACTACCAACCTTCTACTAACATGGCGGCACTGTACTTGCTTGAGACATTTGCACGTTTTTATGAGTTTTTATATTATTTACTAGCTGGGTCCAGCGGTCTCACCTGCATAAGTTTCGATCCCGTGGGAATATCGGGATAGAAAGTATCGTATGTGTTAATTCTTGTTATAAACTACTTGTATGCCAAATTTCATCCAAATCCGTTCAGTAGTTTTTGCATGAAAGTAACAAACATCCATCCATTCATCCATCCATCCATACAAACTTTCGCGTTTATAATATTAGTAGGATACCAACCCGCACTGGGCCCCCGTTGTGGATTACAGCCTCTCACCGAGAGGAGGCCTGTGTCCCAGCAGTGGGAACATTATAGGCTGATTATTTATGAGTTTTTATACAGCACTAGCTTCTGCCCGCGGCATGTCAGTTATTATCCCACGGGAACATGCTACCGTGACAAAAAGTAGCCTATGTCCTTTCCTATCTACATGGTCTTCACATGATCTAACCAAGTTTGTGTCTGGAATTTAAAAGAGACTATGACCTCTGAGTTTGTTTCGGCCTTTCTTCTCAGACTACTTCTCAGCCGTCCCACACATTTGGGTCCAGTAGGTATTGAGGTTGTGTGGGGACAGTTGATAATTTTAATGACATGACATGGTAATACAAAATAGGTAAGTACGAACTTCTCTGAGTTGTAACAGCTTCGTTCGTTTTTCCGGAGATAGGCGATGATTGCCGAAGCTCATACTTTTGCTGGAAGATCTGTCTATTCCATAATTATCTCACAGTGAACACTTGGGTGAGGTCAGCTTTAAATGAGCGTACGTTTTCACGGTGAGATTTTCACAGAATAGATCGGCTGTACCTGTCTATTTAAGACCCGGATCACACAGAAGAGACGTGAGGAGAGGACGGGACGCATACACGGCGCCTCATAAAACATGTTGACCAAATAAAAGATAATGTAAGTAAACACGTGCCATCTGGTATTCTAAGCTCACATGAATAGAAGCTTCCTCATAAGGAAAACTCTTTAAGCCCCTGATGAATACTTTGGTTAAGTGTTTCTGCACGACAACAATCTTTATTATCCTTATATAGGAATTTTCCAAGACATAGGTACCTAGACATTTACTAACTCACTTAAAAGTATTTTAAAATCGCCAAATCAAAACATGTTCTGAGTCTGCGCGCCTTCATTGTTTTCATAGTAAAAGTAGCCAAAAGTTTAGTAAAATATTGCGCCATATTTAGCCTACACGGTGCAATGAAAATATTGCGTAATGGAATTGAAACTCGCAGAAACTTATTGCGTAAAAATAATGGTTCGTTTGACTGCAAGGGCTGACTGGACTCGATGTATTTGCACTGATTTTCACCTCATATGTACTTTCTAAGTTTATCTTGGGCATCTGTCTTGGACGTCGGCGTCGGTGAAGGAAATCATCGTGAGGAAACTTAGACCAATAATTAATATAAGTCTGAAATCACTAAGCTTGCTTAAAATGGGCAAGCGTAGTGATCAACGCTCGTTCCTTCTCTGTATGAGAAGAGATCTCTGCTCTGATGTGGGACAATAATACGCTAATATTATTATTATGATGATGTGATCCTCATTAAATAATAGCCGGATCACATGAAGACAATCGACAACACAAAGGGTGAATACACGGCATATTCTCCTTGTCTTTGTTATATCTCCAACTTCCCAAGATCCTTTAAACCCCTATTATCAACCAAAAGGGTTACCACAATGCAGGGTTCATCTACGACAGATGATCTGCCTTCGAATTAATCGTGAAGGCGTTCGCACACCATGACAATGACTGATGTCCCACGCGCGTTCGCGTAATCTCGGTAAGGCGCGGCTTATGGCTTAGGGACTGACGTGACGTGCCCGAATGTGGGGAGTGTTGGGCTTTTAAGTCGGGTTTTGAGCGGATTTTCGAGTTGTTGTGACGACGACGGGTTTTTGGTAGACTCATGTGCCGTGTACCTATGCCGTTACGGTGGTGGCTTGAAGTTTTAAATCGAAAAATGAGTGTTTTTTTTATTTTATTTGGAACACTTTTAAGGCCTGGAGCGCCTTTTAACAATCCCTCTACTTTCATCAATGCTTTTAAATTAAAGATTTTTGTGCACTTTTTCGGACAGATGCGATTTTTTGTTACGCTGCAGTGTGATAGCTGCTTTTGCATTAATACCATTTGATTTAATAGGGTCACGCTATAACAAGTTCGCACTGTCCAAATAAAAATGACTGAGGTTTTGAGGTTCCTTCTTTTAGAAAATAATATTGGAATTCTATTTTTGTGTAATTTTTATATTGGTTGCATTTTTCTGTGGAAAAAAATAGCGCACGTTCGTGTTTAATTGTCAATGCGCACTCATTATCATCATCAGTTTAGCTGAGAGACGTTCAATACCTCCCCAAGCACTGGTACTTTGACCGGTTCTGTGCGTCTCGCCTCTAGTGAATCCCTGCAGCCTTCACCACCTTGTAGCTTTCCAACGCTACGTTTTCCGGTGCGCGTTCACCACTCCAGAACCTTTCGGCCCCATCGGCTATCTGTTCTGCGAGCAAGGTGCCCTGATCGCTGCCTTTAAGGACCTTAAACATTTATCAATTACCAGAAACGCTTTTAAAACCCGCTGGTTTTAAAACCGTAACCTCAAGGGGCAGTACCCACCGCCACAGAAATAGAATCATTGTGAGAATGTAGATGCTTTCAAATACACCACTCAAATGCGAGGCAAAAGGAAAGGTTACGAAATACCTCTACATATTGTTACTTGTTACCTTTATGTTACAAAGTCAGATGTAGATCATACTAGATGCAAGGAAGGTAGCAAGGAAGGCAGGTAGGACGGATTGATGCAATCATTTAGTCGGGATGCTTCGAAAGGTTAAACCAGTGTTTTGATAACCGTCGAAAAATATCTACGCTAGGGGGTCATGTGCTGAATTCATGGTTACAGTTTGCGCGTCGATGACCCTGCCACCCTTTGTGTGGGTACTTATGATTTTTTTTAACCTGTTTTATCCCACTGCTGGGCAAAGGTCTCCCCCATATTCTTCCACCTTTCTTTGAGCTGTTTTCTTCATCCAATCGGTTAGGAACGAGTCCAAATCGTCACGCCAGCGTTTCTTAGGCCTACCTCGGTGACGACGCCCGTCTTCAGAGTCAGACACTTAAATATATTGCATGAAATGACATAATTAATATATGACATGTGCCGAACAAATAATTATGGTCACTCTCTTTTTTCCTGAGCACTTTGTTCACTTCTGGCATGCCCACCAAGGAATACCACTATATTTTATTAACATGACTTACATAACATAACACAATACAATTTTCAATTAGTAATTAATTGAAAATTGTATTGTGTTATGTCCCTACATACAGCTATAATAATCAACAGTAAATTCAACAGAATAAACTTATAACCCCGAAACAGAGTTGTTCATAATAATTTCATGTTATTATATTAAATATTCAACAGCCCATCGGACACGAGGTCGACGGTTCTAAAGGTCAAGCCGTCAAAATTATTACGGACCCAGCTATATCAAGTGTCCGGCGGCTAAATATAACCTGATTCATGTCTTTCAGGCTACAGTAGCCTAAAGGCAGGAAAGGAATTTACATGAACAGGATGATTAACCTACATCGGTCCTACTGCTGGAACACAGGCCTCCTCTATAGTGGGCTATAATTCACAGCGGGTCCAGTGCGGGTTGGTGCCTGGTGGATGTCACATAGTCTTCGAATTGTTGGTTCTGAGATATATCGGTTTTTCACCGTTTTGAGAGCAGTGGTGATGAAATAAATCTATACATATAATAATACGTTATACTTGCTTAAATAATAAAGCTGTGCGGAAGAGTCTGTTTGAGCGCCACC
The DNA here is from genome assembly GCA_951799955.1 of Apamea anceps. Taxonomy (NCBI): domain Eukaryota; kingdom Metazoa; phylum Arthropoda; class Insecta; order Lepidoptera; family Noctuidae; genus Apamea; species Apamea anceps. Next base: position 6,866,632 of record OX637522.1, on the reverse strand, counting down.
GCGTTCAAACAAACGAACAAACAAGATCTCTGAAATGAATTGTTGGATTTAATAAATCTTTTTCATTTGATTTTATTCTTGAGAAAGATACAGCAAAGTTTGCCAGACAGTTCCCCTTTTTGAAGCTTACCTACCTACATGTAGCTTGTAAACTGAAACGCTGGTAAATGTTGTTTCAATCTTTAAAAGTAACTTTCAGGGGTACCTACATAATATTGTTAGGAATCAGAAGTGAAATAAGTTACAAAAAAATAAACAATCTTTAATTCCTTTAAAATACACTTTACAAAAATTTTAAAAAATATGATAAGGAAAAATACTCAAGCCAAAAGGAATAATCAGTACATGAACAAAAACATAACCTAAAAATAACCAAGGACTCTATAATGGTCAGGTAGCACGTCCTCTCCGAGCGCCGTCCGAACAAAAAGGCCGCTGCAGTTTTTTTTTCGGGAATGACATCACGCATGTCAACCTAGGAGGTAGTCGGCTCGGCCGGTGCTCAAGCGCTGGCTCGGGAGGAGGCACGGCTCCCTGTTGTTTCGGGTGACGCAGGTGCTCTCGGGGCATGGTTGCTTCGGGAAGTACCTGTGTCGCATAAACAGGGAGCCGGGCGCCCCGCCCCGCCGCGCCGTGTCCTTCCGACACGGCGCGGCATACACTGGCAGAGTGTGCCGCCTGGGAGGAGTCGCGCCGTGCCCTGATCTCAGAAGTAGGCAGTGACCTGTCGCTGTCGACCGTGGTCGAGTCGATGGTTGGTAGCGAAGAGTCCTGGGACGCGATGGTTTCCTTCTGCGAAACGGTCGTCTCGCAGGAGGCTGCGGAAAGGGAGAGGGAGATCTCGTCCACTCACCCGGCCCGCAGCAGGTGCACCGGGCGTCGGCGGAGGGCGGACAACGCCCTCTTCCAGCTCCCCTAAATGGGTCCAGGGGTGACGGACTCGGGGACGTCCATCGCCCCCCACACATCAGGACCCGAGGTGGCGGCACGTAGTTTTCCACACGCGCCCGACTTAGTCGTCGCGGGGCGAGTCAAACACTTCACTCCCCCCCTGAACTGATGAGGCCCGCGGTGGCGGGCCGTCACCAGTCGGGGGTTGCGGAAGGATCGTACGTTTCCGCAACCCCCGGTGTAGGTGTGAAATGGAACACCGGGGTGGTTTTTAGTCAGTAAGAGTCTGACAGACCCCGCCGCCCACCCCAGGCCGGCGGACATCCATGAGGATTTTCCACCCTGAAAAAAAAAAGAGTTAGTCGGCTGCTTAACCGGTCTTGTCTATGGGTGGCTCAATAAAAATTAAGGCCTCCAGTCAAGGCTTTAAAAACTAAACGACTACGCGCTAAGGGCACCTGTCCCTGTGTGGTACGGACCTCGCCTTAGGAGGAAAGAAGGTCTACCGGTCTTGCTATACCCTCTGGTATAGCAGGTATGGCAAAACCGATAGACCGTTGCCGCATCGCGTAAATCCTTTTGATAAGCTTCCATCGGTTGACAGCTGATCTTGTGACATTTTTAAGATGTCACCTCGCCTTCCTTTAACAACAACAATATCATAAATGAAGAAATGAAATTAAAATAAACACCACGGTAATTAATACTTTCCTAACATTTCAAACACACAAACGAACAGTCTAGTCTGTGTGAAAATAGAATATTTTTAAATCAGAAAAAAAACAGGTATGAAAAAATATAAGTTTTCTTTACCATTCTCGTTGATGAAAGCACTAAAATGGCCAATTATTAAAAAAATCCGAATGAAAGTAATCCTCTTTTCATAGTTTTAATTTTTAATTAGTGCCTTCCTTCGAACCGTTTGAGAAAGGAGCTTCTTAGCGAATAATTAATGCGTCCAATGAATACTGGTTGTACTAACACAGAGTACGGAATGGCCGCGCCGACAGCGTCTATAGTTTGTTCCAAAACTATCTGATGAAAATGTAAACAAAATGGGTCAGAAAACGTACCTGTGAATGACCATTTGTAGAGTGCGACTTACAAATTGAGTGATATTACTATAAGATTTTCGGGGTTTGAGTATTCAAATAACCAAAGCAAAGTGGTTATTTGAATACTCAAACCCCGAAAACCTTAGTATAATCAATCAAATTCTTTATTTCAGGCCAAAGATCCATATAGTGTTAGTATCACCTTAGCCTAATTGTTAGTAAATAATAATTGGCGACATGGAAGTCTGTACGCACATGTCTACTCGCCCAATGTCTAATATGTAAATGGCCCATCAATTTTGGCCCGTCAAAGATCCACGAATGACAGTAAAAAAAAAAAAAAACATAAATGTCTATTTGTATAAATCATGTTGCATTGGTGTTTGAATTTGAATACTTTGAACTTTCCGAGTAATTATTTCAAACATCTAAGCAGAAAGATGTACGCAAGTTCAAAAAAATATGGATGTCACGTGATCAACTTTGATCAGAGGGGCCCGTAGCTAAATAATAACAGCCGCACAGGTCGATCGGTCAGGTTAAGCTACGCTTGCCACGGTTGGTCTGTGGATGGGTGACCATCTTTGCATACCGAGACCCCTCCGTGCCTCAGAAAGCACGTTAAGCCGTTGATCCCGGCTGTCATTCGTGGATCTTTGACAGTCGTTATGGGTAGTCAGAAGCCCGAAAGTCTGACAACCAGTCTTACCAAGGGGTATCATATTACCCAGTAACTGGGTTGTAGAGGTCAGGTAGGCAGTCGCTCCATGTAAAATACTGGTATTCAGCTGCATCCGGTTAGACTGGAAGCCGACCCCAACATAGTTGGGAAAAAGCTAGGCAGATGATGATGAAGTGATCAACTTTGAACGTTAAATGTCTCGGAAACATGACGCTTTACGAGGTTTGGTCCTTTCATATTTTCCGTTTGCATTACTGCAGCTATAGGCTTATATAGGATTCATGCGTGGCCGCTTTTTTGACTAAAAATCAAAATGATCGACAGATAGGTATGCCACGGACGTTCAAAACCCTTTGCCTAACAATTATATTTCCATGAATGTAACCTACATTAAACGCTCCTTGAGTGGCGAGATTAATGTAAAGAACTACACATACATTATATATTTCTTGAACCTTCTTCGTCGTACCCTATATCCGGCGGCACACACTAGGCAATCAGAACCGATACCAATCTTGCTGACTGGGTTACCTTTGCACTTCTCTTTTATAGCTTTTGCGGGCACGAAGGAAGTTGTTAGGATGCTCTTCAATTCCGGGGTATTTTGGTATTCACTTTTTAGGTTCACTTACGGATGCATGTCGCATCCGTAAGTGAACCTAAAAAGTAAATACATTACCTAATTAAAACTTACCTTTTTTATCACTTTACGGACTTTAAAACTGATAATGACATGTGTTTCAGTGAAGTCATGTTCTGATGCAAAGATACTATGTACGAGTATATCTAACGCGTCTTTCCTTACAAGGAGTTTATTGTACTTATTTTTACCACTATATCACATTGTCGGCACTATAGGTCTATTGTAAGAAACCAATTGTCTTAAGAATTATATTGTTTGTATATGACTGTTTGATGTCAAAATAAAAAAATCTCCTTTTCTAACTTAACCTTATTCCCCATAATGATAGTAACTTAGCCCGAAAATATGCCCCGTTTTAATCAGCCCTCTCCACAGACATTTGAATACTTCTTCCTACCATTTTATTATAGGTAGGGGGAGGCTACATCGCGATTCGTGAACTAAATTATGGGGTTAAGGGGTAATCCCCAGGGATTGGTCGCACGTTATGTTGTAATCATTGATTTGAACCGCAATTATGCAGCATGTATCAGAAAGGGATGGTCTAATTTAAGGGTGTGGTACAGACGCCAGCACATCAAGCTACTACAATCTGTCAAATTTCTTTAATAGATTTTCAACTTTATCGCCAAAGCATTAAGGTTCAAGGTGGATTGGGAAAATTTGACAATTTCAGGTAGCTTGACCTGCTGGCGTCTGTACAGACCATCAAAATGAACAACTTTCTCGACGTAAAAAATCGCGAAAAAAAATCACCTGTCCCATACATTTGGGGTCGACTACCTAACTCGAGTATTGGCGTTTGATGCAGAAAGCTGTTAACTAAACAACAATTTTAATTTCAATAAAAACATTTTTTTATATCAGATAAGTTATTTACTAGGTAGTTGTTTAAGGAATTTTAAGTAAATTGTATGTATACCTAGAGTGAGATACCTGAGATACAGGTTTATTCCTAGTTCAGGTAGAATTAATTGATTATATACCTTTAATTTAAGGCCCTAGTATTGTAATTTTTTTTTTTTTTTGTATCATCTTCCTAACCGTTTCCCAATGTTGGGGTCGGCTTGCAGTCTAACCGGATGCAGCCGAATACCAGTATTTTACATGGAGCGACTGCCTATCTGACCTCCACAACCTGGGTAAGACTGGTTAACAGACTTTCGGGCTTCTGACGACCCGTAACGACTGTCAAAGATCCACAAATGACAGCCGACTATGGACTCTTGGTATGCGTAGATGGTCACCCATCAACGGACCAACCTCGGCAAGCATAGTTTAACCTGATCGATCGACCCGTGCGGCTGTTATTGCTTAGCCACAAGCCCCTCAAATATTATGTACAGACGCCAGCAGGTCAAGCAACCCGAAACTGTCAAATTTTCCCAATCAATCTTGAATATTAATGCTTTAGCGATAAACTTGAAAATGTATTAAAGAAATTCGACAGATTGTAGTAGCTTGATGTGCTGGCGTCTGTACATACATTATTTCAATAAACAATTTTAATTTTTTTGTATGGGACAGTTGATTATTTGACACGCGGTATTGTAATGTGTGTTTAATGTAGGTGGTTGTTTCTGTGATGCTTCTAAATTAAATGTCAAAGCGGATTGTATTTGCTCGAGCGATAAATTAGGTGTTAAACATGACTGTGCTGTTTTATTGGTTCAATACGTTACATTTTGTAGTTTATTGTGATGAATCTGATTGTACATTAAATAATTTGTATCCTGAATAGAATATTTTCCCATAATTTACGCTACGATACTTAGAAGCCGAGCAAAAAGAAAAAAAAGTAAGAAAAAACACTGCACACACACACACACACCCCCATAAACCCTCACACACCCTCTCACACTACACACGCACACACACTACACTCACTTTTTTTTTACTGTATGTACTAAGCCAAAACGAAGTAATACCGCGGGCAGGCGATGCGATGCGACGGAATGGGACGGGGGAGCAAGAAATTTCACGCGGTCGAAGTGGCGGCCAAAAACTAGTGTATAAACAAACCTTCCGGAATCAATGCTCTAAATGATAGTGAAAACTGCATCAAAATCCGACGCGTAGTTTAGAAGACCAACGTGGTCACACACACAGACACGAAAATTAACGTTATTTTATAATACGTACCTATATATAAAAAAAAGAAAAAATAAAGAAAGAAAAATATTTTATCCTGCACAAACAAAACGCACAATTACAAAAAGAAATAATAATAATAAAAACAGAAAAAAGACAAGATACACAGTCAAAAGACTCGTACACACGGCTACACATCAAGCTATGCAAAACCAGTATTGGCTGACCGTTCATTGTGAGAAAATATCATACAAAGTGAGGCCAAGACAGACTGGTTTTGTATAGCTTGACGTGTAGCCGTGTGTACACAAGCATAAAAATGTTGACACTTTAACCACCATAGATAAACCACCTTTAAACGACTTATAATAACTCTAAGAGGTAATATTTTACAAAGCATTCATAGTATCAACTTTGAAATTCATGAAAACAAGCGTGACTAGACACGCAATTTGTTCCTAAGTATACATAGTTGTCTAACCCAAATATGACCACAACTTGAGATCGGCTCCATACTTACATTGTAATAAGTTATTGTTGTTTATTGACTACGAACATGGAGCTCAAGTACACACGGCTACACATGAAGCTATACATTTCCAGTTTTAGCTGACCTCGCATTGTATAGGTTTTTCGTACAATCAGAAGTCAGCTTATATTAGTTAAGTATAACTTGATGTGTAGCCGTGCGTACAAGTTATCTACAATGTTTTAGTTGTACGTACTAACAATTGGCGACATTGAAGATGACTTTTCTATTTAGTATTGCAAATATAGAATCTTTTATATACTATTTAACTATATCTTGCCATACCTTGCCGAACCCTACCATACTCTTCACATATTTCTGATATCACAAACCGTATCCCCGTTAGGATTTCCCAACGGCGAAAATGATGATCTTCCGGACAAAGGGGTTTGAGTAACTTTGTATGGACTAGTGGCGTCATTTTTTTTTTCAGCGGCCACCTATGATTTCAATGTAACTTTGTTGTGCTGTGTTAAGCACACATATATGTTCAATTATTTTTGTCCTAAGTGATATCGAACCTGAGATATTTGCATTTGAAGATTTTTAAAATGTCTTCAATATAAATACTTCAATTACTGTCCAGTGAAAAGGAATCTTAGTTATGTTTTTAAAAGTTTGATATTAGAGATTGGCTTGACTGTTTTACGACCGTCTGTCAATGTGACGTTAGTCTTCGGTCTTGGGGGAATAATAAAAATACATTATTATAGTTTACTGCATTTTATTACATGATAATAAGTAAAAACACATTTTTAACTCTCTTCGTCCATTTCGTTCACAATGTCATGTCGAATAATCGTATCTAAAAACTGTGCCAGCGGAATCAGATTATTTTGATATCTTCATGTACAGTCAACAGCAAAAGTAGATGATCAAAATCAGAACTTCAATACTAATGAACGGAGTTCGCGCCAGAACTGTGTGGCGTCGAAGTGATTTAAAAGTATGCGATTGTAAATTATACCAAATATTTACTACTAGTACAGCTGCCATATAGCTGCGAACTCCGTTCATTAGTATTGAATTTCTGATTTTGATCATCTACTTTTGCTGTTGACTGTACCATATAATGGACATTACATGCGAACAGCAGCCTAAGGTCCCAATAATACATGAGCGATAGTGGCCCAATATTGCATGCAGCATTTTACGCTTGTATCCAGCCTTTCTACGAGAATATACACGTAATATATCCGTCTAGCTAGATGAATGTTTGGATTGGATCCTGCCTCTAAGAAGCCACGTATCATTCCAGTTTAAGGTTTTCGCCGAAAAATCACTAATATTGGGTTCTCAACATACATCAATCACATACGAACCGTCACTTTTTACATGTTCTCCGTAGTAGCTACGAGCTTTTTGTACTTGATACGTTCCAAGTGCCTAGAGAATTAAAATAATCATCGGCACTTAAAATAGGTAAGTCATCCAACCCAGGAACTTCAGCATTCATATATTCAAAATCAGCCCTTGTTCTATTCAGATTATTCACAATGACATACTCGCCTAGTTGATTCCGAAGACTATGGGAGGTATTCGATTTATTTATTTATTTTATTTTTCGAGGTATTCGATTTATTTATTTATTTTATTTTTCGTGTCCATTCATCTACGTCATTGTATTTGGTTTATTTTATTTGGAATTCTTAAAAAAATACGGCAGAAACCTAAAAGAGTGCAATAGAATATAATAACTTCTTCGATTTTAACGAGCAGCACAAAACCAAATATCTCAGTTCCGATATGGTTTAGAGAAATGTCTCCATAATAACTTTTGATCGCTTTATTCTGTTCTTTCATAATATCATAGTTTCATTACTGGCCGCTCAACTTCAAAACGACGCCAACTTTACTCAAACCCCTTTGTACCTAACCATTTCAGGGGATGAATAAAAAAAATCCTTCCTAGCTGCTCACTTCATTGTATAAGGAACTCTTATGCAAGCGAATTGACTGTGATCTGACGCAATCTCATCTCAGCGACAATCAATGTCATTTATCAAAAAATGTAGGGAAATTAGAGGTATTTTTGACTGAGATCAGATTGTGAACGTTCTTAAAGTTACGAGAATTGCCCATCTCATCTCCGCAACCCAAGCAGATAAGAACTGTTAAAAACTGCCAACCGACCGCTCCCTTCTTATTTCCTTACTTTGGAGACTACCCACATTTTGTAAGGCTTTTACATTTTGGATATTTAATACCAGCATCAGATTTACACTTCATAGCCGGCATACAAATTACCCACTAGTCTATTCCGACACAATTGCGTCATCCCTTTCATTTTAAAAGCATTAGAGCGGGACGAAAGACAAACGTTCGACGCTATAGAGTGTGGGGGTACGAAAGGGATCCTGAATTCTGAAACAATTCGAGATAAAAGGTTGTCGGAACTTAAAACCCCATTGCTTTTATGGGACGGTTTGGGAAAACAAAGATATGCATAGTGCTTTGTAGTGGACCACAAAGGTTTTACGAATTGAAAATTGATGAAACGTTTTAGCTTGGGAAACGAATTGTAGATTATTATTGATAGGTTGGTAAGTTAAAATACAGAAAATAAGGGTTTTGACAAGTGACAATGCATAGTGCTTTGTAGTGGACCACAAAGGTTTTACGAATTGAAAATTGATGAAGCGTTTTAGCTTGGGAAACGAATTGTAGATTATTATTGATAGGTTGGTAAGTTAAAATACAGAAAATAAGGGTTTTGACAAGTTTTATTCTCTTGTTGTTGCGATGAAGCCTCGTAACCAACATCATCCAGGTCATTGTACGATTTCGTCGAGCAGTAATTTGTATGTAACGATTTTGTCTGCGTGTGGTGATGCGAGCAACAAAAACAGTAATTAAAAAGCCTGATTTTTTAACTAGCAATAACGTGCTTGTTGCCCACATACTTTTGACGTGTGTATTTGAAAATTCTCCATGGATAAAAGAGGAGTTCCTATAAAAAGAAATCACTATAAAATGTGCTACCCTATGCTATGTTACAAGGCTGATTTTGGATGCGATTTTGTATGCTTCAACATTTATTAATTTTTATTGGAACGAAGTTCCCTATCGCGCGTTGCGAAAGGGGGCTAGACGGAAAAAATTAAGACCAAAAGTTGGAACGACACTTTTTGCTATAGTTGTAAGCCGTGCGACGTGCGCGTATTTCTCTGTCTGTCTCTCTCTCTCTCTCACTCTTATAGAAAACTTCGTTCCATCCGGGTGTCCCTTGACACCTCTCAAGTTTTCAATTTTAAATCTCGTCAGTGTATTGTTTCGTTTCCTTATGAGTAATAAAGATTTTTAAATCTTATTTTGCCATGACGATTTTTTTACAATCTAAAACAACAAATATGAATAGAATAAATACTTGTTTTTTTTTTTCAAAGTGAGTTTATTTCTGCCTGCTTTAAACTCAACTCTAAGCTTCAACTAAATCACAAACAAAACGAGTATTTTTACTTTTAAATCCTAATTCTCAGTAAGAAATACCTAACAAACCATCCAACCGCGTTCCCACCATAATGAAGGCAGACATAAACTCGGACAAACAACATTATCCGTTAGTATATATAGAGATTTACGAGACACCGACACGGGAACGATATTTAGCAAACATGTCGTACTGGGATTTAGCTCTGTTTTCAACGATTTTTGTTTTTTAAACATCCTTTTCGGAAATTATGGTGACAGTGAAATGGTTTCTGATGGACATGTATTATATTCACTGCATTATACCCATTGTCACTAATAGTAGCAAACACTTAAATAAATAACTTCGTAAATATAATAATATTGTACTGTTTTATTTTCTACTCTCAGCGAGTCCAAGAGTGCGCTTTTATTTTGGCATTTAGGTGTGTCCAGTGAGCAGAGGTGGCCCAGTGATATCAGCTCCGACTTACGTGTTCAAAATCAAAATCAAAAGTCATTTATTCAAATTAGGCTGAGAATCAGCACTTTTCGAACGTCAAAATTACAAAAGACAGTCCCCCAAAAACGCCCGCCCTTCACCACTTCCTAGTGCTATCGCTGGGAAGAAGAAGTGGCGCAGCAAACTCCCCAGTAGCACAGCTGTCTGTTCAGTTAGAAAATACTTGATACTTGATTGTATACAATACTAGGTGTTATGTTAGTATTGTAGGTCTTGAGCTCGAACCCAAGCACGCATTTTACTCTGTGTATTTAATTTCAACACCACTTCTCTCAAAACGGTGAAGGAAAACATTACATTATTAACAATTATATTGTTTTTACCTTTTATACTGATATTTTTACCTATTCTAGGAAATATTACCTACTGTAAGTGCCTCCCAACACAAAGAGGAGACTCCAATATTCTGCACTCAACAACCTGCAGACGGCTGCTGTTGAGATGACAGCTGGACGATGAAAAGGGGAACGTTGGAATAACAGGAACAGGATTTAGCTTTGCAGAGGGTCCTTGTTAACTGAGGTAACGTTCGTTTAATTTATCTATCCATTCAAATTTAAATGGCGTGTATTTATTTAAACCTCAAATAATTTTGCTTTCCTAAAAATATAATTGATATTCTAATACCTATAATAAATGCGCCTCTTTTTATGAACCTCAAATGACTCCTGTTTTGGAGTCCTATTATTATTATTTAATTTTCTTATTTTATTACATTTTTAAATATTATTATAAAAAAAAAACATTTAAAAATATAAAAAAATAGTAATCCACCGGTGTCGGGAGCAGGGTCCAAGCTACCGGTGGTTAGGGCTCCAGAGACAGAAACCTCCTCACAATGCGAGCCGTATCGAGGAGTACTGCCTTCTTATTATTATTATTATAAGCCTGTGTTGTCATTGCTGGGCAAAAGCCTCCCTTCCCTCTTTCCACTCTTCTTGGTCTGCGATTGTGGCCCAATCCTTTAAGGAGTGCAGCTCATTCCGCCATCTTTTTTGGACTCCTAAAAACACTAAATAGGCAAATAACTGCGATGAACTTGGATGTAGCGGTTTGTTACAGTTCTAACCTAACCGATTTGGTCGAGTGCTCTGGCTTATTTACTGCGACCAATTCGGCTCGCGCGTGGTCACAGATCTGAGGGGCAATTCTCATCATTTTAAGAACATTCACAGTCTGGTCTCAGTCTCAATCTGTCAAAAATACCCTAATTTCCCTACATTTTGACAAGTTTTTGATATTTGTTTGTCACCGAGATGACATTTCGACTAGATTTTGAACGTTTTAAATTACGAGAATTGGCCTTCTGAAATCACCTAACCCGTTTGATCGGGGGGTACCCAGCTTAGTTACTGCGACCAACTGTCAAAAAAGTCCAGAAAGTTATAAAAGAGGGTGATTTATTTTAGAAAAATGTGCATCACTAATGACCAAAAAATTACTAGAGGTTATTAGAAGGTCATTATGTTTTTAGAGGATGTTCTTCTTAGCGTGCCGATGGAAAAAAAAATTTTTTTTCTTAAATTTGTTTGACCCAAAATTCAGCAACGCGGATAGCATTCGCCGATGCAGCCATTAGGTCCTCACGTGTGTGTGTGTGTGTGTGTGAGGGCTGCGAGTCATTGTCTGTGGAGAGACCCCGCATACACACCGGAGGTCAGAGGATCATTAAATATTTCCGATGAAAATATTATGCACCATTTCTAAGCGCCCTGTTCCGATGTTTAAAACAAGCCCTATTTCGAAGTACTACAAAGCTTTTTCCATCAATGTCTTCCTGCCAAATCGAATTACTAAATCATATATCTCATTCAACGCGGTATGAATTCAAAACGGCAATAACCCCTCATCCGAAGGTGTCGATTTCGCAACACGCAGCATACCCTAATCACACTTAACCCTACACTGCCGTATAGTTTATACGTCATAAAGATTTTTACAACCAGCGTTCACCAACGGTCTCTAGGATCCCGACCTATCGCCAATTGCCAATAAACCTTCGAGCTTCAGGATTTCAATGAAGATCGACACATATTGGCTCTCACTACAATCTGAACGGGATTTCGCGTTCTTGAACACCAGAATCATCGCTTTGATCAACGACCAACGGCCTATCGCTAACCCATTCGACGCGACAATTTCGTGTGGACGAATTTCTTCGCAATAATAGTTGGGTTTCGATTGACCATTGGGACGTTGGTAACTATATCGCTATCCGTAATATCTTGTAATAACCAAAATCCCTGAGGGCGAAACGTAATACTTAGATTGTTATTTCGTACGTGGTTTCCTTTAAACAGTCCTCGGATCACGTGACAAATGGCTATAGTGAAATTATTTATTTACTGCAATAATAACCTTAGGGGAGGTTGAAATGTTTCGTTAATAATACACCGGCCCCTCGACCAATATGCTATTTTGTTTATTACATTTGGTTTTTGATTTATCTCTTTTTGTGGGGTTCTTCGTACGGGATATGACGTTTTTTTTTTGTCTTCTAATAAATTGTGTTCGCTGAATCGAATTCTCTGGTTGCGCGGATGGAAATAAAATAAATAAATCTTGTTGATGTGTTACACGGATATCTGTATGTACATACATATTATTAGTGTTGTTTATTTTTGTAACGGATGTGTGAAAGAAAATCTACAATTGCGGTTTCTAATGGTGCGTAACGCAACCGAGCGGATACAGCAGTGCGAGTCTGTAACCATCTCGTCGTGAAAACTTAGGTGAAGTGAGTGTGGAGTGAGCTATCATTCCAACTAAATCAGCACACTATAAACTCACTTCACCTAACTTTTCACGGTGAGATTTTTACAGAATCGATCGGCTGGACGTATTAGATACATAGTATCCAGCGGGATAATTACGTAACACACTAACAGTACCAATGTCTTTAATTTTGACAGATCAATATTATTCATTGCGTTATTTACGTTATTGAGCTGACATTTTTTTCTCACATAATAAGAAGCAATATCTTCAGAAATGATTCAGATTGTGAATGATAGTATGCAATGCAATTAGGGTGTCTGTGTGCCTATAGCAACGTGCTGCTATCATTTAAATGTCCCTATAGGCGTAGGATCTATGGTCTACAAAACTATAAATATATCTAGCCTAGCCTTGATATACATATGATTATGAATACTAATGTGTCTTCATGTCGCACTAGCGTGATGTCGAGCTTCGGTGTGTCGCAGAAGCGTGCATTTGAACTATGGTGAGTCGAATTTTCGACCAGCAAATTAATCTACCCCACAAACTACAACAAAGTCACAAACTCCAGTGACATGAAGGCTCCTAGTTGGTGACCGGTCACAAAGGCCATGATCCGTGAACTAGGAGCGCCATTTAATTCGGTACAGTAAGCAGCGTCTGATTGGAGATTACGATTAACCCGGGTCCGCGAGACCCCGTCATTAGTTCGACGTTCCGACACCCTGCATTTACGGGTTAGCGATTACCTTGTAGTAGAATAGTGGACTAGAGATAATTGATAAGGGATATACCAATTTATTTTCTCTATTATTTTTAAACGTCGCTGAGAAGTTTATACGTCAAAATTTATGATTAAACAAACGTTAATCGTTACGTTTATAAATAACGGGGTTGAATGATAACGTCAACATTACTTTTCTTACAAAAAGTAAGAAGTGGAGAACTTACAAAGAGTGAAGTCTGATCTCCGTCTCAATCTGTCAAAAATACCTCTAATTTCCCTACATTTTTGACAAGTTGATTGATTGATTGATTCCATTGATTGTCGCTGTGGTGAGATTGTGACTAGATTTTAAACGTTTTTAATTGCGGGAATTGGCGATAAGGTGTAATTTTAGGACACTTCCAGGATCCTTATAAATTGTAATTGTCTATTCCAATGGTCAATGTTTTGTATGTTTATTGTCAATAGCTTCACTTGCATTTGGTATGCGTTAATTTTGCGCGTCAATGTGTATCAATCATGTAAAAATTGACAATTGCAATTGATCGTTTCGGGGACTAAGCCCTCGGGTACTAAATTAAAGGTCTTGATTCTTCTTTACTTATCGTTTTACAGTACCGATGCCAGCACATCAAGCTACTACAATCTTCTTTATTAGATTTTCAACTTTATCACTTAAGCATTAAAGGTCAAGGTTGATTGGTAAAATTTTACAGTTTCGGGTAGCTTGACCTGCTGGCGTCTGTACTTTGACCCAATTATTAAATTACTAGCTGCGCCCGCGGTTTCAGCCGCATAAGTTTTGATCCTGTGGGAATATCGGGATAAAAGGTATCCTATATGTTAATCCTGATTATAAACCATCTGTGTGCTAAATTTCATCTAAATCCGTTCAGTAGTTTCTGCGTGAAAGAGTAACAAACATCCATCCATCTATCTATCCATACAAACTTTCACGTTTATATCACAGAGCATGGTTTATATATTAGTAGGAAGTTTGGCATCGATACTCATTGAGATATACCTATAATAGTTTTTTCGATAGATCGTCTCCAAAATCAAATTAATTGACTTGGCCCGATTAAACCATAACAAGTGTAATTGAGTTGAACAAATCTCGTTTACTTAACGCACGGTAAACACAAATAAACAAAAGTAAGAACATTCGCAGATCACCGAAGACCATTGGGCATCTCTTGGCTAATCAAAAGTTGCCCGAAGCGCCGGTAGATCTCAGTTTACCAAACTAACTAAAAGTTCCGATTAGTTCTTGTATTGTTCGGCCGCTTTGCCTATGGATCGATTGCACGGTTCAGTTATGGAGTCGATTTATTTGTATAATCGATTTGATCGATTAATAAGTATTTGTGAGGCGTTGGGTGTTATGATTGTGTGTTGAAATATGGTTACTGGCGCGGCTACTCATCGTTCCAATTAAATAAATGATGACTGGCGTTAAAATAGGCCAAAAAGTCATGTTTAAAACGATTCAACCACGCACCGATTTGACAGTATCGGCATTCATATTTATATCGTCTGCGACGGACAGCATAGATAAACAAATCAATATAAACACAGCCTAAAAAACCGCAAATTTTAAACATGGAATACTAAAAATTCATAGCAAAAACATGAAAAATGTTCTTCGTCAGTGGCCAGTGCGATTTTTTGGCGCGAAATTCGTATTTCGAATGGGACGCTTTATTGCGCGTCACTTTGATGTGTCACTTCCTAGTGATTGCTGCGTTCCAATTGCAATTTTAAAAAGTTCGCACAAACAGATTGCATGATTTTGATGGCGTCAGCCGTTGTCTATGTTGATACAGGCTATTTGTATTTTCAATGCAGGCTTTTATGGTGCGGCTGCTATCCCAGTTTTTAAGATTAGAGATAAACAATTCATGTTGCTACAGCGAGCGGTATGAATAATAATTTGTTATCATAAATCCGCTTAAATATATTCACGCTAGTCATAGGTAAGTATGTACAGACGCCAGCAGGTCAACCTACCCGAAACTGTCAAATTTCCCCAATCAACATTGAACCTTAATGCTATAGCGATAAAGTTGAAAGTCTATTAAAGAAATTTGACAGATTGTAGTAGCTTGATGTGCTGGCGTCTGTACCTACTTCAAATGCAAAACTAGTTATGGACATATAAATTAATCGCAGAACTTGTGGTTTGCTGGACTCCTTAGAAGATAACGAAATACCTCATTTCGACTCAATCTGTGTAAGATGTTCACATCATTTCATCAACCAGAAAAATACTGATAATCTTCAAACGGCTGAACAGATTTTCTTGAATCATAGCTAAGAACACTCTCGGTCAAGTCACCTCTCGAACAAAACAAAAAAATATCAAAATAGACTCAGCCGTTTGGGAGCTACAATGGCGATACACAGATACACAAATTAAACTTATAACATTCTTCTATTTCCATAGGGGTTTAAAAAGGACAATCAAAGGACAATCAGAAACAATTTAACATCTAAAAGAAAAGCAGCGCTTGAAAAATATATTATTCCCATTTCACAAATACCACAACAATTTTCGGAGCACCTACAAAAATACTGGAAAGAATAATCTTCAAGCACGGACTTCCCTACTTAGATTACGTCACTTCGTCCTGCGGTTATTATTTTTTAGTGTGGCAAGCTCTCATATTTCGTGAGGACGTGAAAATTCCTCGCTAATAGGAGACGGTTCATTAGAAACTCGTCAGAATTCTGCTCGCTCGCTCGCTCAGTTTAATTCTGTTAACAATTTTTGTGTCCAAGACTGAAACGAAATTTTTTGAAGTTGGCAGTACCCAGGGCTTGGTGTCAAGTTGTAGTTTTAGTGTCGACTTGTTTTCATACGTTCCGGTGTTTGTGGAAAGTTCTTGTCACAAATATTTACTGATTTTGAAACGAAGTTTTACATGCGAACGAGTACTTCGACGCCTAAGTGTCCTTTTGTTTTTTTATTTATTTGTGTAATTAGTTAGTTATTAATTTATTTTAGTAGGTAATATTTAATTGTCTATACGTACAGTCAACAAAAGAGGTAAGGAGGCAGGGTCGTCGGATATAGTAGAAGTTTAGTAAGAAACGGATTGATGTTTTCGGATAAAATATTATTTAATTAATAGAAATCAAACGGTTCATTTATCAAACTGCTCAAGAGCTACTTGAGCTCATCCCGCCTTCACGTTTTTACCATCGAGAGTCCAGACGCACTGCGGGATACCACCCCTATTTGGTTAATATATCATATATACGTACTAAGCGCTTCTCATCATCTTTTCTGATGCGCACAGCTAAGGAATGGAATCGTCTGCCTGCGTCTGCATTCCCGAGTTCATACAACCCCAATCTCTTCAAGGCGAGAGTGAATAGGCTTCTTATGGGCAAGCTCGTTCCACCGTAGATCTCATCCCTGCCTCTGGGCTGGATTGAGGTCAAAAGTGAGCCCATTGTCAATAAAAAAAAAATCAAACTCTAAATTCGAAAACATCCATCGGTTTCTTACTAAACTTCAACTATATCTGACGATCCTGCATACTTATCTCTTTTGTTGACTCTACACACGGCTACACATCAAGCTATACATTTCCAGTTTTAGCTGACCTCGCATTGTATAGGTTTTTCGTACAATCAGAAGTCAGCTTATACTGGTTATGTATAGCTTGATGTGTAGCCGTGCGTACAATAAATAATTAATCAATTTCGCTATCGTTCTCTTTGAACCTGCTTTTCAACTAGGTATAATATATTAATGTCTAAACATGTCTCATTAAATTAACAATGTAACTTTCAAACACCGGCAGACATAGTAGTTTTTAATTAAAACGTACACGTGTCTGTTTTCAGCCCAAAATAAACCCCGTAAAAGGAGACCACCCGCTCAAATTTTACTTGGCAACCCTAAAAAGTCCGGACCCCGCGTGCGTCCTAATTCGCCTTACTCTTCATTTGCGCACAACTTTTGTGTAATAAAACCTTTTTCCACGTATGTACATGATTTTTTTAATTATAAGCCGTCCCGTTGTTCTACGTGCGTCCCCAGCTTCCTAGTCGCTGTAATAAATTCGTGTTTACGTTAATATAGTGATGCTGAGCTTTAAAAATATAATAAAAATCTTAGCAAGGAAGTTTAATATAGTCTGTGGTGTCATAAATCTTTGAGGTTATGTTGTTATGTCGCACGGTTTAAATAATTGTGTACGTAACATTTTTCTGTTGAACTTTTCAATTTTTAAAAGGCAGAGGAAGTGGTCGTGTAGTTTTGACGCTTTAATTTATAAAATAAATAGTATTCAAATAGTACAGTCATGGATTTTTATTCAAAGAGAGATTCACAGAGACTGTGTTTAGAATCCTGTTGATCCGGTATTTAAGCTGATTATATTACCACACTCATCATCTTTCGTGCAGGCGCCGATTCACTTTCCACGGTTTCCCGCCATTCATCGGTGAACTGACAGTTGACATTAGTGACACCTACCTCACTAAAAATAATTTATTAATTAACAAGCGCTTCTCGCCATCAAAGTAGGAAGTGTGGCGAGTAAAATTGTAACAACAAAAAATTATGTTTGTGAAAAAAAAAACTAATGATGTGCATTCGGTAGTGTTTACATAATTATCTATTAAATAGATACACTACAATATATTATGGATAAATAGAATCGTGCAAACAACGCCGGTTACATGCTCTGTGCAAACAACGAAAGTTTAATATTGGTATTAAACCTGTGAAAAAAAGAATATGTACGTCTACGTTATAGTAAGTAGGTAAATAAAGTTCTAAAGTTTACAACCACAACAAAATACTTTAGTATACCGTGGTTTTACTCACAGACATTTCGCCAAACTCCACTTCTTTTATCAAAGGTACTAAAGAAGACGAACACAAAAACAATTTATCCAAAACTTCGGGGAGGGTAAACATTTTTAAATCGTTCTCAAGTTGTAAAATTCTTCCGTAAGTTGTAGATGTCAGCACTGTAGCTGAGCTATCGGTACATCTGTTATTGTCTTAGTTGAAGCCAGTCCGCTTCGGTATCAGTTAACCGTACAAACTTTCCGCGTTACCGGAGATCATAAAAAGGAATGAGAGCGGTTCCATCAGGGAGGGGGGCGGGGGGGTCAGGAATGGAGGGGGCAATCTGTACTCGTGCTTCGAACAATGCTGCAATGTGATTGGTTACATCCCTTTGTATAGCTTTCATCGGTTTATAGGTTTCGAATCTGAGACTCTTTTTTTGAATGAACATTGTTGCACATTTTTGGAAGCCGTATTGAGGTGCAGTGTGTATTTTTAAGCCCGTTAAAAAGAATACGGATCTTTCAATTCTTAATTTGTTGACATAATTAATTGGATTTATGATAGAGGATATTCTCATCTGCCTAGCCATTTCCCAACTATGTTGGGGTCGGCTTCCAGTGTAACCGGATGCAGCTGAATACCAGTATTTTACATGGAGCGACTGCCTATCTGACCTCCACAACCCAGTTACTGGGTAATACGATAACCCTTGGTAAGACTGGTTGTCAGACTTTCAGGCTACTGACGACCCGTAACGACTGTCAAAGAACCACGAAAGACAGCCGGGCCCACCGGCTTACCGTGCTTTCCGAGGCACGGAAGGGTTTTGGTATGTGTAGATTGTCACTCATCCACGGACCAACCGCGGCAAGCGATCTGATCTGATGAGAGCTTAACCTGATCGATCGACCCGTGCGGCTATTATTACTTAGCCACGAGCCCCTCTGATAAAAATTCAGAGGTCACAGTCTCTTTTAAAGTCTAGACTATCTTGTAAGGACCATGCAGATTAGTGTCTGAGATAGTCTTTTGAGGAAAGAATCACACAGATCCTGCCAGGGTCGCGGGTTGTTCGAAAGAGTTACCATGGCACGGGTAACTGAAGGAACACGGGTGGGTTTTAGTCAGTAAAAGTCTGACATGCCTCCTGCTCCGTCCAGAGCGGGAGAAGTTATTTGATGACTTCCAACCCAAAAAAAAAGAACCACACAGATTGGAGTGGACCTCTCCAGTCAATGAAAAAATTATAATAATAATAATAAAATAATGCACAAAATAAACATAATAAATAAATAATAATAATAATGCACAAATGTGTCAGTAATCGTGTAGCTCAACTTATAACTTATGGTTAATTGGATAAATTCGTGACTTTTACATTGATTTCGAGTTTACCTATTTATAAAGCCAACATAGGGCCGTAAAAAATAAATTATAAAAGCGTTTACAAAAATTGTAATTTCAAATACAATTATAATAGTGCTTAAAAATAAACTAAAACTAAAATATTTTTTATTACAGTTGCAAGTAATGATGGTTCGGAATTAGTGTTAAGTAACGACGCACCCAAACTAGGTTTATTCAAACCTGTGTTTCAGGCCATCAATGCTACCTACTAAATGTTGTGTCTACTGACTCTAAGGCCATAAATAGACACGTAAGAACTTTTAACACAGTCACACAGATTACTATGTCTTTTGAAAGCTACTCCGACTTAATGCATAAAGCGCGGTGTAAATGCGAGTGGTGTGCACAAGCCTTTTACATTTACAAGGCAATTAAAACTAGCTCAGATGTGTTTGCTGCTCAGAAATTCTTTACGTTGCAGATTGTTTTTAGGTCTAGTATTCATATATATACGTCATGGGTACAGTACAAATACTCAGAAAACTATAAAGAAAATTATCAATATAATACTACTATAAATAAATTGTCAACATAGGCAATTCAATTTCTTGACTAGTTACTAATCTCGTTTGCTGACTGTACATGTCAGATTTGCATGCTATAAATCACTAAATACATAAAGCGCTAAGCATTATTCAAAACATCATTCTGTCTCTATCATTTTCAAACGATTGACAGAAACAGAACGATGCTTTAATTTCGTTTAACACTAAACTTGTTTAGTTATTTGTGGTGCAGGCAAGCCTTAATCTATGACATCATTAAAATTATTTTAAAAAAAATAAACAAGTGCGAGTCGGACTCGTGCACCGAGGGTTCCGTACAAATTTGTAGGTATGTAACTAAAAATTTACGGTTTTCGCAATTTTTCCTTTATCTGTGCTATAAGACGTTGCTTCGTATCAAAGATTCTGAGTTCACGTGAAGTACCCTGTAGGTTTTGATTCCCTTGCGAGTGTCGAAAATTTGCGGCATAAACGGCTCTATCTTTTGATTGCGTTGGCTTAGAAGTTTGATTTTTTCACAGATCCAACGGTCAGTAGACCTGAGTATTTAATATAAATTCCAGCTTGATACCTCCACGTGTTCCTGAGAAAAAGGGTCTTGACAGACAGACGGACAGACGGACAACAAAGTGATCCTATAAGGGTTCCGCTTTTTCCTTTCGAGGTACGGAACCCTAAAAAGAACGTGGCGTTCTTTTTTAACAATTTAAATGATCACTGTTAATAAAAATCCTTCTAATAAACTAGACATTATCAAAAATAAAAGATTTAGTGTGAGAGACAGAGAGAGATAACTTTATTCTCTCTCTTGTAACGAAAAGTGCCTAAACGTGACGAACGACGAACGTCCTTGAAACACCCTCAATTCTCGTCCAATTAACGAATCGCCGCTAAGAAGTTTCACTTCAAAAACAAAAGCGCAACCTTTGACACGTGCATATTTTTAGCGCAAACTAAGTTCGCGCTCAGACACATGTTTCACCAGCCCGTGTGAAACTGCCTAACACTACTGAGTGACGGGACAGCTGCGGCTAAATATATAACGGACGATAGTTCTGGTGTAGACGTGCAGCCGATGTCAAACCGTGGTGTGTGTGATCAGTAATTGAAGCTAATCTGTTGGTTTGAACCTTGGATTGCATTGGCGATTTACCATAGTTAAAATAAATATCAATTGGGTGTTTTTTATTGATATGTTCAGATTGTTCAGGTTACTGGATGACATGGTCTCCTGGCAGTAACTAATAAAAAAAAGGAGTCCCTACTCCTTCTTTTTATATGGGGTGGAAAATCATCAAATAACTTCTCCCGCTCTGGGCGGAGCGGGAGGGACTTTTACTGACTAAAACCCACCCGTGTTCTTTCAGTTGCCACGGAAACTCTTTCGAACAACCCGCGACTCCGGCAGGTTGGCAGACAGAGGTACTCCTGATAGTAGTTCTTCTTGCAGTCATGCAAGTATCTGCCTAACCAGATAATTTTTGACTTTACTTTTGAGGTAGCCGAAGGATACCTCACTGCGATACATCACGGTCTGCTTGGGAGCTTACTTCAGTACCTGAAGGCCAATTCCCGTAATAAAAAACGTTCAAAATCTAGTCGCAATCTCATCTCAGCGACAATCAATGTCAAAAACTTGTTAAAAATATTGGGAAATTAGAGGTATTTTTGACAAATTGAGACAGATCAGATTGTGAACGTTTTTAAGATTACGAGAATTGCCTCTCTGGCATGTGCGTGCGTGTCTATCAGCATGCATTTGTTTTACATGGAGGTGTGACGTCGAGGTAGCAAGCAAACCGCGACCGCGAGTTATCGCTGTGAGGCATTTTCCATTTGTTGTAATATCTTCTATCTGGAATGTTGAGTTGTTGTTCCTGTAGTGCATGTCCTGTCACGTGCGTACTGGTGCAACTAACAGCTGCCACTAAAAACGCATTACTTCTTGCCCATCCGTCGACCGTCACCTTCCCTGGTGTCTATAGCGTGGAACACCCTCTGCGGTCATCGTCACACCAAGCTGAGCCAGGAGAGTGCTGCGCTTCCCCAAGTGTGTTAAAGAATTTGTGACCATAAACCTGTCTACACCCTTACTTTGATCCAGAATCTATTCTGGGGCCCTTGCCAAAATAAGAAAAAACATGGGTCTATTTCGGTCGAATCGATTCTGGGTCTAAAAAAGGTTACAATGTAGAAAGCTGTCAATTCTAAACAACACAACATTACATGCAAATACTTACATAAAAATTTCACCTGCCCAAAAAGTTCATCTCACGACGTAATACACGAACACCATTCATTTCCCACAGACAGACTCACAGCCAACAGCAACGCTAGAACATTCTAGTTCAAAGCCCACTGCATCACGATTACTGCACTAATCCAAACGTTACCAGTATAATACTGTCAAATGGCGAGGCATTTCACGTTATTGTTGTTGCAGCAAACGACTGTGCCTCGTAAATTAGCAGGATTATATCACGGATATTGCCAGCTTAACAGCTGTTTGTAATATGTTTGTTCAAGAAAAATATTAGTAAGTACAATGTTTTCGTTTGTTTTCTTGGGTTGTTAAAAGGTTTTGTTGTGTGGTATGTTTAGTAGCTTGGAGTGTAATAAGGTTTGAAATTCTGCAAATATCTTCTGAAAACTTAGGTGAAGTGAGCGTGCAGTGAGCTAATTCCACCTGTCGAGTGATTCTGTAAAATTCTCACCGTGAGAACTTAGGCGAAGTGAGCTGCCAATAGTGTCAATCCCTATAAGCACTAGGTGGAATGACACTTAACTTCAGGCTCACTTCACCTAAGTTTTCACGGTGAGATTTTTACAGAATAGATCGGCAGAGAATGGTAGCCTAGATCCGTCTTCAGCACCCTAGTTGCGTAACATACTTTCAATCTCTGCTGCACTGCGTGTCGCGGGTTCGATTCCCGCACGGAACAAATATTTGTATTGCCCACAGGTAGCTGTTCCGGGTCTGGCTGTTTGTGTATGTTTGTAAACGCACCCACGATACAGGAGTAATTCCTAGTGTGGGGCAACGTTTTTTAAATAAAAAAAAAAAACAATCTCAATCTGAATAATATTGAAGGATATTGCTAATCCATTGCTTTATATGTTCGAAAAGTTTATCTGCTCAACAACGTTAATAATGCAATGAATGTTGTTGAACTGTCAAAATGAAAGCCATTTCTATGTGTTACGCAACTGCCTCGCCGGTTAAGAATTTATTACCTACCTGGCGGGTAATATTAAGAGTTTTTCGATAACGAGTAAACTTTGCCAACAAAGTTTACTTGATACTTCCCTTCTATCTAAGAAACCATCGGTTGCCCAAGATGAAGAAAATCGAAGTGGGAAAAACTAAGGCCATTAAGGTCCTAAATCGCCGAGGGGCCCGTGTCTAAATTAAAACACCCGCACAGGTCGATCGATCAGGTTAAGCTACGCTTGCCGCGGTTGGTTTGTGGATGGGAGACCATCTCTACATACCGAGATTCCTCCATGCGTCGAGAAAGCACGTTAAGCCGTTGGTCCCGGCTGTCATTCGTGGATCTTTGATTGTCGGTACAGGTAGTCAGAAGCCCGAAAGTCTGACAACCAGTCTTATCTAGGGATATCGTATTACCCAGTTACTGGGTTGTGGAGGTCAGATAGGCAGTCGTTCCATGTAAAATACTGGTATTCAGCTGCATCCGGTTAGACTGGAAGCCGACCCCAACATAGTTGGGAAAAGGCCAGGCAGATGACGAAGGTCCTAAATCGCCATTATTAGAAGTACAGTTGGAACGTCCAGGCCAAAACCCATAATAAATCATTACATTTATCATGATTCATTAGATTGATCGAAGTGCATATCATTCTAACTTTCAGAAATGGTATCACATATTGGGTATTTATTTTAGTTTGTCATTAATCACAATACAACACACACACAAACATTATGTATGTCACGACATTTTATTTGATTTTATATGAGATTTTCTATACCATTTAAAGAATTCTCTTCCTACTAATAATATTATAAACGTGAATGTTTGTATGGATGGATGGATGAATGGATGGATGGATGTTTTTATTCTTTCACGCAAAAACTACTGGACGGATTTGGATGAAATTTGGCACACAGATGGTTTATAACCAGGATTAACATAAAGGATACTTTTTATGCCGATATTCCCACGGGGTCGAAACTTATGTGGGTGAAACTGCGGGGCTCAGCTAGTAATTTATTATAACGGACACACTTCCCTATGTGTTTGTTATTCTAGCTTATGGCACTCGTGGGTTGCAGCCTTGCAGCTGAAAATCAGCGTCAGGTGGTACACTTGTGTTGTCATCTGACATTATACTGAGCTGAGGCCCTTTTGGCATTATAATCTTTGTTTTCTGTTTTTATAGTTTTAAAGTGTATTTATTTTGCTGTAAAGCCTATAAACGCATTTTTCTTTATTTCTTTCTTTATCGTTCAACAAAACTGTGGAATTCTCAGTATAATTTAATTATATTTTGGAGGTATGAGGAACAGGGTGTAAAGTTCACTCAACCTCCATAGAAAAGGGAGGATCCTCCGACCAGACGGGTGTTGTGTCTGGCGGGCAATTGCCCAACGATTGATGTTGGGAAATTGTATCTATGCTAATTGCGCGGTAAACTCTGCTTGCGAGATGCAGGATTTGCGTGACGTCAGTATGACGCGTTGTTCGCATGTGGCGTTGTAGATGCCGCTACAATATCATGTCTTCATTAAATAACACCTCCTTGTGGCTCCTCTGCCTAACACTTCGCGGGTTAGGCAGAGCTGTCCCTGTAATATACCAATATTACGCCAGCTATGTGTAAGTCATTTGGAATAGGGAGCGATATTTGCCACGCTCAGCTAATTATGATAATAATACCTCCTGCTTCTTCTTCTTCTGAGTTGAATGCCGTGCAATAGGAAAGGCGTCCAGCAGTGGACTGCTGTAGGCTGATGATGATGATGAACTTCTGCTCGCGACTTCAACCACGTAGGAATTTCCTGATCCCCCGACCTCGATCGCCTGCCCGCGGTATTACTTCGTTTTTGCTTAACGTTCTACTCGGCCCTTAAGAGTTATAGCATGGTGTTAAATATCCTATAGCCTTCCTCAATAAATGGGCTATCAATGGCAAAAATGTTTTTTCAAATTCCACTGGTAGTTCCAGATATTAGCGCGTTCAAACAAACAAACTCTTCAGCTTTTATTATTAATATAAAGATTATAATTTCTTGAGGTTTAAAATTCTCACAGCTGTTTAGGTAATCCTACATCCAGACTAATTAAACGTAACATAACATTACACTCACCGTACGCGACGCTAAGAAAGCACTTAAAATATACACCTCACATGATTCATAAAAACTAACTTGCACTGCGAAAGTTTGCGAATTCACATCCTTACGCACCTGTCCCGCTGCTGGTGATTTTTTAGCGCATTGAATTTTCAACGCACTGCCTAGCGCCGAGAGTTGAAAATCCAACAGCGTATTTTTTTTTTTTTTTTTTGTTGCGCTGGGACGCGCTCTGTTGGATTCTCAATGCTCAGCTCAACACCGGGAGTTGAAAATCCAGTGTACGATAAAATCCCGCCGCGATATTTTTATGTTGTCCTTGCGAACGTAGGCTAACGAGACGCGCGTAGAGCTAGCAACGAGCAAGGAGTGCCCGAAGGCGACGAGCGATTACTCGCTGGTATGCGTACCTATAGCATAGCAGTGTATAGCATAGGGCAATGGTGGCCCATTGGTATCGCCGCGACTTACGAGTTTTAAGTCGTAAGTTCGAACCTGGGTAATTTACACAAAATAAATCGCCTGTCTGGACAAGCGCTTTATTTTGTGTAAATTATTTCATCACCACTGCTGTCAAAACTGTGAAAAAAGACATCGTAAGGAAACCGGCATGTCCTAGAACCAAAATTTCGAAGACATGAAATGTCATGTCTTCGAAATTTTGGTTCTAGGACATACCCGCACTGGGCCCGCGAGGTGGATTACGGCCCACTCCCTCTTGCAGAGGCGAGTGTCCCAGCAGTGGGAACATTAAAGGCTGATTATGATTATGCTATGCGTATGTTTGTACCAAGTGTGCCTCTCAGCGAGTGTTCTGCCTGCCTCGCCAAGCGAGTGTCGCTGAGCGAGTTCTCTCTTTGATAGTTCTTGTCGCTACGATAATCTAGTACTCGCCGGCGATCTGAACAGTAAGCAATCAACCATCTCTTTTACTTAAGTATACAGCAGTGCGATTCTATAACTATCTCACCGTGAAAACTTAGGTGAAGTGAGCGTGGAGTGAGTGAGCTGTCATTACAAACTAAATGCTAGGGATTGACATTATTGGCAGCTCACTCTAAGCTCACTTCGCCCAACTTTTCACGGTGAGTTTTTTACAGAATTGATCCTTTTGTACATTCCTTGAGCAAGAAAATCGATTATAGCTAGTCGCTTCCTCGTAGACGGTGGGACTAGTACTTTACTACAATGGAAGTCGTTATAGTTCGTGCAAGTCGTCGCAAACTTCTCCAAACACCGATTATCGTTTTACTGGGAATAGTAGGATACTTTCTTTAACTTTGTACGCAAAATAGTATGATTGATATTAATGTGGTTTTAGGGCTACCGTACTCAAAGGGTGGCAACGGGACCCCGCTACTAAGGGTCGGCTATCCGTCCGGCTGCCACAGGGCTGTATCTTTTGAACCATAATAGATAGACACTTGATATTTTCACAAAGTGTGTACAGTCACGAGCAAAAGTATGTATACACTCGGCTTTATTCAAAAGCGATTTACTTTTTTCCTTTATTTTGGAATGAATCGATGTTTCATTCCTGCCTGTTTTCGAACGAAACTAACTGGCCCAGGTTGGTTTAATTGACATAATTGGTTGGGTTTGGGCAACTGACATTCATCTACATTATTCATTATTGTTGTGGGCATGGAGACTTATGTGCAGATAACATGATCAAATACACAGATC
Source organism: Apamea anceps (assembly GCA_951799955.1). Lineage (NCBI taxonomy): Eukaryota > Metazoa > Arthropoda > Insecta > Lepidoptera > Noctuidae > Apamea > Apamea anceps. The sequence continues at coordinate 6,839,636 of OX637522.1, read as the reverse complement.
ACTTACTGCCGCAGATATAATATATACCCGCAATCGGTTCCAAATGCAAATATTGCCTTTAAATTCTCATTTGTCACTCTATCCTGTGAGTTCCACACAATGTTACAATTTAGCCAGGCTATCTGTCTGACCCTAATGAAGTAAACAGTAATCTGGGTGTACTTTTAACCGTATTTTACATAGGCAATTTTTTAGATACACTAACCGTTTAAATCTAGATATAATATAACATAACATTACGTCCGTATTCCCTGATGGACTAGGCAGAACCTAATATACTCACATATCCGCCAGAGCCAGCTATGTTCAAGTCCCATGCAAGGCATGCCTGTTAGAGATGTCAGCATGAGTGACGGGGCCCAATAGGGCCGAAGCCTGTCAGGGTAGCCGGATCGTCCGAAAGGGTTACCGCTGCCCTGGAACATAAAGGGCTAAGGAAGGAACACGGGTGGGTTTTAGTCAGTAAGAGTCTGACGCTCCCTCCTGCTCCACCCAGAGCGGGAGGAGTCATTTGATGATTTCCTATCCTCAAAAAAAAAAAAAAAGGATGCCTGTTGTCATCAACCGAGCACGAATCCAAACTCCGGGCTGCAGCTGAGAAGTCCTATATATATATTTTTTTTGTCTGGCTATATTGTGCCCCACTGCTGGGAAAAATCTCCCCTTTATCCTTCCAAACTTCCCTGTCTTGTACGATCTCTGGCCATGTTAGCTCTAAAAACGTTATCAGATCGTTACACCACCTTGTCCAGTGAATGACGATCTTTGCCCATCTTTCCGGGTGGATTAGAGAGACGTGTCTGGCCCACTCCCACTTCAGGCTGTTTTTTCTCCGAGATCCTCTACTTGAGTTATGGAGGTAATATAAATAGTGCAAAACAAATATAGTAGATATATCCAATGTATTTATCGAATATCAAGTTTAAGACCGAACAAGCGCTTTAGTTTGTTTAAATTATTTCATCACTATTGCTCTCAAAACGGTGATGGAAAACATCGTGAGGAAACCGACATGTCCTAAAACCAAAAATTCAAAGACATTACATTACAGCACACACACAGAGAGGAGGCCTGTGTCCCAGCAGTGGGAACATTATAGGCTGATTGATGAAGTGTTAGACCGACAAATATTTTGAATAATCAAAAAAAAAATGCAATGTAAACAATAACAAACATATAGCTAATCCAATTCAATAAAACTACCCACATAGAAAGACCAAAAAAACAAATGAACTTGCATATTCTACCCCAAAAAAAAAACAATTGCCAACAAAATTTGAATACAAAATCGATCGAAACTTCATTACAACTCCAAATACCTTCAGAATCGATATAGAACTCGATGGAAAGAGAATCGAGTCCCTATCATTTGATCCCCATAAATATCGGGAGGTCCCCAAGGTACGAAAGGGACCGTTGTATGGGAATGACAGACCCTTTGACAGTTTGGAAGTTATACCTGTGAGAGGTGTTTAGAGTATTTTTCGTTGTGGGTAATCTTGTGAAAATGGTCTCCTATGTTTCCGTGTGTTGTATTCGCTTAGAATTGCTGGAGATATAAAGGAATAGACTAACATCCGATTTCTGAATTGAGAATTTATTAAACTCTGCTCCAGCATTATGATGATTCCTTCAAAAACAACCGACTTCCAAAAACGACACTACAAAGTGAAAGATAACTTTAATTTCGGAAGTCGGTGTCGTAGGGTTCGCATTTTTGTTGTTTGTCACCGACTTCCGAAATTAAAGTTATTTTTCACTTTGTAGTGTCGCTTTTGGAAATCGATTAAGTATTTTTTTTTTCAAAAAAGTTTGATTTTTCACTTTTAAGTTGTAATTTTTACCAGTAATTTTGGTTTAAAAACCAAACTACTGAACCGTTTTTTATGAAATTTCTATGCAATCATTTGGGAAGTATACCCTTTCCAACAAAAAAAAATTTCAAATCGGTCGGCAAGCGACCGAGTTATGCGCGAAAAAACTCCTCAAACCTCGAACTCCTCCTTTTTTAGAAGTCGGTTAAAAAGCACACAAAATTCAATTCCTATTTGTATCGTTCTTTGCAAAAAAAAAAATACATTGAACGAATTACCTTATGTAAGAATTTCACAAGTTCTGATCTTCAAATTGTCAAATCGGGCGAAAACCATACAAATTGAAGTGGTTTTCCTTGTTCATATTCGATTTAAAAAATCAAAAAAATCATCATCACCCTCTCCTTGTGCTAATTTATTTGTGATCGACGCATCATCATCCTCCATAATTTTCATTAGATTTACATCTTTCACACAATCCAACTATAATTTCATTGGTCTTACCCTAAACTTACTGTAATTGGCAACCATATTTAAAATTTTCCTCCTTAAAAGTTTTATAATAAAAAGAACAATCGAGTTAATAACCAAAAACCTGGGTAATCTGCCAAAATATGACAAATTCTTGTTTACATACAATAGCTCTAATCTACAGGCTTGAAGGCGGTTCGCCCTTTCTTACTAATTGGATTCCTTTGCAGATTTCCGAAGGCAACCTGTCACTGGACGTACGAACCTGGGTACACCCCCCCACCACCCCCCACCCCATTAGTTAATAAAAACTCGAGAATGTTCATGCTGATTTTTCTTTAATTTCGATTTTTCTGCGGCTTTTTGCATGTACTCGTAACAGCTGTGGCGTTGGTGTTCCAAAAAGTCGTTATCGTCTGCTTTTCCTTAGGCCGTTTGTCCACTACCACGTCAACGGTACGTCAACGAGATGGAGATGACGGTGCCGAAGTCGCAACGATACATACATTTACTATGGTCGCGTTTCCAAACACGAAACTAAGATAACAATCAAATATCGGCCGGTAGTTTAAGAATAACAAAACCATATAAGTTAAGACTTCTCATCACACCGTGTGTTACATGATATCTAACGCAGACTGCTGATTTGTTATTATTTTTTTTATTTCAATAAATACTTGGTACTTGTTGACAGGCCTACACTGTTCTCCCATACCTAATAATACTGCAATTTGAAAACATTCTATAAGCCAATTATTTTTAAAATAGTAAACTCTATAGGAAACGACTAATTGGAACTGTGCATCTAGCTTCTGACGTGTATTGCCTATGTATGTAGGTTTATGTGAAATACAAATAAATTTAATCATATTTAAAAATCAAACCACTTATTCTATTAAAACCACTTATTCTATTACGAATCATAATAAAAACATAACCCTCAACTTACCGACGACTAAACCCGCTACTCCCGAATCGTCCAAAATTCAACCCCCAAACACGGCAACAGAATACTTACACGCACGGAGTATAAATTAGAGCAATTTTCGGTATTTCTTTTCTCCTCAAAGATAATAGAGGCTCCCCTCTAGCGGGATGTAACGAAGCTCCACGGGGTATTCGTCCGAGGATATTCGTCCCGGAAAATTGTACAGGACTTGTAACCGAACGGTTTTTTATCGGGAAATCGAAAACGTTAGGCCCTTAATCGCTTAACGAGTGGTATTTTAGATATTCTCAGGGGAAGGCCTTTTGTGGGTCTTGAGGTAGGATAATAGGATTGGTATAGGAATGAACTGTTTTTGTTAAGGTATTTTAGGACAAACAAAGATGGAATATAGTGAGTGAGGTAAGATAGATGTTTTTAGGGTTCCGTACCCAAAAGGTGCTGGATGCTGTCCGTCCGTCCGTCAACGGGCTGTATCTTTCGAATCGTAATAATAATAATATTTTTTTTTTCTCATCAGCCAATGGCTTAATACCCAAGAGCCTCGACCAACACCTGAAGAGGCTCTCGTTGGGCAGCTGGATCAAGAGCTTGATTCAGAAAGCGGTACTTCTTGACACGGCTCGCATTGTCAGGAGGTTCCTCTCTCTAGAGCCCTGACCACCGGTAGCTTGGACCCTGTTCCCAATACCGGTGGGCTGCTATTTTTTTATATTTTTAAATTTTTTTATACTTTTTATATTCTAATATTTAAAAATATAATTTATGTGATTACATTGAAATAAAGGAGATAATAATTTATTTAATAAAAAAAAAACCTTTACAAAAGGTGTACATTTATCCAAGAGTGGCAAATTTCCCATACAATTATAGTGCCTAAAAATAAATTACAATTAAAATATTTTTTAATTACAGGTGCAAGTAATGATAGTTCGGAATTCAAGTGTTAGGTAGCGACCCACCCGAACTAGGTTTAATACAAACCTGTGTTTCAGGCAAAATAGGTAGACACTTGAAATTTTCACAGAGTGTGTATTACCTTGGCCGCTATATCACTAGATATTAATGAAAGTTAAAAATTAAAAGTAGTCCCCATACAAGGAACGTGTTTCTTTCGGTGCTTGTAGAATATATTGTTAGATATTGTACAGTGGTACGTAACCCTTCATGTGCGAGCCCGACTCGCACTTGTCCGCTTTTTTACCTTTAGATAAAATTATAAAGCAACATTTTATTTTACAATTTTGCCTTCTTATTTCATTGACAAAAGCAAGAAGTATTTATAAACGATTGTTAATGTTTTAATAAACACTTACGCAAACATAAGTTCGGTGTGGATCTTATTTTTCTTTATTTTCTTTCTTTGTATGTCACATCTGTAACAACATTATTTAAAACTTCCGTCAAGATAATATATTTGTCATGAAACTTGTATTTTAGTGCGATGAAAAATAGAATTTCAAAACTAGACTTTGTTTTTTATCTTTTACATGAGTAAAATACTCTGACATTAAAAATTAGTTTACATTATAAAATGTAAACAAAATTTTAATATCAGAGTCTGTAATGCAAAACAGTTGAGAAGAAATTACTTGTATAGTAGTATGTAATACGGAGGAGTGAGGATGATGTCATGACGAAAGTTTAGAGTAGATAGAAATTTGAATGGCGATAAGAGTAGGAGAAGACCAAAGAAACGACGGATGGACTTTGTGAAAGAGGATATGGCTAGAAAGGGGGTGACTATCGAGATGACGACTAATAGAGAAGTATGGAAAAAAAGACATATTCCGCCGACCCCAAGTAAATTGGAATAAAGGCTGATGATGTGACGCAAATGTTGTCACATGTCTGTTGTATTATCCTTTTCCACTGAAGAGCTACATGTCTGTGTTTGTGTTTATGTTGCTGAGGTAACATTTAAAAAAAAAACGGCATGTGTCGTGGGACACCCGTTTGGAACGACATTCATTTGAGAGTAACAAAATTTAAAAAAAGGAATTACATAAAAGACAAAGTACAACGACGACAAAACACAACAAACGAAGAACAAAGTACATATAACATGCGATTAGGAACTTTATACCAAAGATATATCACTCAATTTTCACCTCTCTTTAAAGTCTTTCAATAAGCAGCACCCTAATTGCGTAATACACTATCAGTCTCCATCTGAATCATTTTGAAGGTTATTGCTAATCCATTGCTTTATATGTTCGGAAAATGTGTCTGCTCAACAACGTATATGACGCAATGTATGTTGTTGAACTGTCAAAATGAAATCCATTTCTACTGATAGTGTGTTACGGAACTACCTCACAGGTTCTTTTGTAGCTACAAACCAGTACTATAATACTAAGCTATTCCCATTCATATCACAACTAACTATCCACCATTAGCTAATGTACCTCTCTGGCCTGATTTCCCACAGATTTCGTCTCCATAAAGTATGCAAAGGCGAGATTATCCCTCAAAGGGTTACATCAGCCGTCACTAAATATCAGTAGATACTAGGCTGTCAGAAGATTCGAGTAGGATTTCCAGGGTTTACACAAGGCCAATTGATATCCTAGAGGTGTTAAGATTTGGTTCCGAGCCACCGGGTTGCCCGTTCTTAAGAAGATTTGTCCAATGTAAACATTTTTAATTATCTTAATATTCCACGGTGAAGGAAAACTTAGAAGAACCTGCTGGGCAAAAAAGTATATTAAACTAGCAGCGCCCCGCGGTTTCACCCGTATAAGTTTCGATCCCGTGGGAATATCGAGATAAAAATTACTCTATGTATTAATCCTGGTCATAAACTATCTGTGTGCCAAATTTCATCCAAATCTGTTAAGTAGTTTTGGCGTGAAAGGGTAACAAACACCCATCCATCAAGACAAACTTTCGCGTTTATAATATCATAATAGGAAAAAAATAAATAAACCGGGTAGGTAAGTCTGTGGTCACCAAAAATTCGTAATTCCCTTGGGTGTAGCACAGTACTCTTCTGGCTCAGCCTGATGTGATGATGACCACAGTGGGAGTGCCTCGCTGCAGACGCCAGGGACGGTGACGGTCAGCAGATGGATTCGACAGACCCGTAGCAAGCAAGACGTCGACGTGGAGCTCGTTGATAAACAGTTGGTTTTGGAGAGTAAAATGTATCTACATCTCAGAATTATACTCAGGTTCGCAGTGAGACAAGTGATGCTTATCGCGAAACACGGCAATAATTGGATAAGGCCGCGGTTGCATCGTCGTGATGAATGTGTTGGCCTACTGCCAGACGCCAATACATGTACTATGGAGTCGAGACGTTACTGTATTTTTATTGCGTAAGAATACTCTGCATGACGATGGATTTCAGTTTTGGAGAAAGTTAAAAAAAATTTGTTATGAAGTAAAATTAATTTATCTAAATCACAAAATTTGGTTCAGCGGGATAGAAGAAGTGTATGGGAAAGTCGGTAATCCTACTAATTTAATATTATAAACGCGAAAGTTTGTGAGGATGGATGGAGAGATGGATGTTGTTACTCTTTCACGTCAAAACTACTCAACGGATTTGGATGAAATTTAGCACACATGTAGTTTATAACCCGGATTAACATGAAGAATACTTTTTATCCCCATATTCTTACGGGATCAAAACTTATGCGGGTGAAACCGCGGGGCGCTGCTAGTAGGCAAATTTTTTTTATAGTTTCACACAGAATCCCCAGCGTCTATCATAAATGCATTTCGATGATATTTTCTCAAGCCGACTCAAGAATAGGCACTAATTGCTATTTTAAATTCGGTAACCGTTTTTCACAGAATCCTAGTCCACAAAATTCATAGATGAATTCACAATTCACAATGAAATCTACCAAAATAAAACTGCAATTCATTAAAAAATACTTAACCCTATTCTGCCAAGTGGTCTCAACCGAAAAGGATTACGTATAAAACCTTTTTCCACGCTTGAAATCAGTGCATTTTAAAATCGCATAATGTACAAGGGATGCACGTCGACACAGTGTACTTTGGTTGAAGGAAGAGAGCGTTTCCCTGTACTAGTGCTGTAAAGAAAGATTTTTACGGTTTTGTGGGGGAAAGAGGGGTTAAAAGAGGGGGTGAAAGACGTATATCCTTATTTACTGGGACGTGACCGCAACCTTGCATTCTAAAAGGTTCCATGAAGTGAATTAACTGAGAATTTATTTAATTTTATTACGTTAAGTAGCTTGTGAGGGTAATGTTTGCCGTAGAGTTTTAATAATTATGTAAGATTTTCTGGTGAACAGACAGCGTGTGTATGTTATTTTTAATTTTCTAGCTTTTAAGTCTTTCCTTTTAAAGCTAAGCTTTACGTTGTCGTAGAATGAAAAGCTGATCATTTAGAAGAATATAACTTCACGGCTATATTCTCCGAAGGGGTACGCAGAGGATACTTATTTTTTCATTTATTTTGAAGCTCTATGTAACAGGAGGGGTCGAGTCAATTGGCAATAAACAGACACTGTTGAAAAACATTGGAAAAACCTAATAATACTTTGCACGACCTGGGAATCGAAACCAGGACCCTGCGCTCAGCAATACATAGTGCAAGGACCACTAGACCAACGAGGGCTATTTATGCGAGGAAAATATATAATTAATTCAGAATACTGAACCCATCTGCAGTAAAATATCCTTTACGCACAATATATCAGGCACGTTATATCAGTAAATAAAACCACCATTTTAGTTCAAAACTACATCCTAACTTTATGGCTGAAATTTCATGCTGCGCGACTTTTACCACGACCTAAATACGAATGAAATAAACAAGCAATAAACTTGAATATTTTATTAAATAAAACTCAACAATGATTTCACAAATAACATAAAAATGAAAGAATACTTTGTTACAACTTTAGGACCATGCATCTATTTTATTTTGTTATGTTATGTAATAGACAAGAAACTTTATAAAACACACCTCTGTTCTTTATAATGCGGTTATTTGTAGCTTTTAATAAATAGATAATGATAATATTTAGGCTAAGTAAATTAATAAAGCAACATGTGTACAAACTAATGCACATAAATCGTTCTTTTTTAACAAAAGACGCAATGTATCATGTGTACACTCTAATAATACAATTAATTTTTATGCTTACAAATATTGCTTCATGAAAATTAAAAATAATTTTGCTGCAAAACATTTTCAATGAAACCGAAATATATTTTTAAACGATGAACAATAAAAACCACTGTTCATTAGAGGGTTAAAAAAAATTTCGAATCCATTGGACAGCAAAACCATTTTAAAATTTCAAACAACATAAATAAATGCTAATTGTAGTTATTAAACTTAATTTTGAAGTACTTAATTAGTACAAAAAAGAAGCAGAAATGCATTGGTATATTGTTTATGTTAAAGAGCTAAGACTAGCGACATTCACGTCTCCATTGACTAGGTTAGAACAATCAATAATACAAAAGATTTATCACAATATCGCGCAGTTTCTCAACACAAAAGTGATATAAATAAGACGAGATAAATAAATACTTGAAAACATGCATTTAGTACGTATAACAAGGCCCGTGGCAAACAGTATGTACATTACTTGAAAATGAAAATTAATTACAGATAAGATAGAGATTTAAAAGAACCTAACTTAGAATTTACAGCACCGATTAGTTTCGACCTATACACGACAAATATCCCCTTGTTCGACAATCGCTATGAATTCGATCTAGAGAATTTTAGGATTATCTTGAAGGATTTTTTTAGTCTACCTACAGTTGTCAGCATCACATTCCCCAATTTACATAAATAGAACATTTCTTACAAACGATGTTTATAACTTTCGAGTAAAATTAATATTTATAGGAGGCTTAAAATTAAGTTAGTCCTAAGTGGTTTAATTTTCAGTGCCGGTGATCCATTGCAGGTACTTGAAGGATCTGGACTGCAGGGGGCTGGCACGGGATTCCCGGTACACGCGTGGCTGATACGAAGTCGGTTGCTCTCTGAAAATAGCAAACATTGAGGTTATTTTAAGAAAACGTTTCGGTTTCAACAATGATGGCCATTTGAAGGAATGTTGGGAGATATTGGAGTTTTAAATAGTGCTGAATGCTTCCTGGTTATAGAAATATATACTGAAGATGTGACGTCTCGCGGATTACAATCATGGATTTCTTAGAAAACAGAAAAGATAGAAATAATACTTTTCAAAGTATCATGGATGTCATTATAACTGCATGATAAAATAGGTTTTCACGTACGAGTATGTAGTAAATGTTGTCCCTCACTCACCTTGGTTCAGCTGAAACACGAGTATGATACGCAGGCACGTTCGGGTTGTGATAGCCACCGTGCGGCACCGGGGTCGTCAGTGTATGCGCCTGCACAGGCGGGTGTTCTGACGGCGAGTGGTAGCTCACTGGGTTGTACCGGTCCACTGACACACCTCGGGTCCTCTCAGGAATCGGCGCTTCTACACTCTTGGCAATGGTGCTCAGTGGCCTGCCCCTGCCCAAAGTGTTAGTCTTCGGCCATTCTTGCGACACATATTCAGATTCAAAACTCCTCTCGCGGAAAGAACGCGGTCTTAAGGTCTGGCTCCAAGTTGGAGTCGGCGTATACGGCACGGAAGGATTCTTCGGATAATTAGCTTCTGCTTGCCATGGAGGCTGCACGTTGGTTTGCTCTGTAGTTGTTGTAGTAGTTTGGGAAGTTTTCTCAGTGAACTCCCTTAACTCTCTACGCCATTGAGGCTCAACCTCCTCCGAAGGTTCATTGTTATCGTAGTAGTACTGTGGGGACGGATCAGGCTGAGGCTGATACTTGGTCTCCGACGGGATGTAAGTAGACTCTGGGACAGTGATATACCGTCTTTCGTATTCGCTGTAATAAGTCTTACGTCCAGGAGTTCTGGAAGGTTCGGAGATAGAAGCGGACCTAACAAAGGATTGGTTCGGTGCTGGTGGTATATAGGCGATTGGTGTGGTCTTGGTGAATTTCGCAGGTGGAGGTTTCCAGCCAGACGCAGAAGCGGGATTGAACGATTGAGTTTCGGGCAGCGGAGCCGGGGCGTAGTAAACTTGTGAAGTGTTATTGACTGATGTGTAGCTAGTGTCCTGCTCCCATGGGGGAGGGACGTAGTTTGAAGAGTACGGCTGTGAAGATTTTAGGTAGCTGTCAGAAGTGTCTTTGTAAGAGTACTGATTAGATTGTGTGGTGTTCTGCTGTGAGTCAGTGTTGGTTACCCATGTAGGTGTAGGTGTGTATGTAGAGTAACTTGGTGGTGCCCTTTCGCCAGCGGGTTCTGAGTAAGATTGTTGGTACTGGGGAGCAGAAGATGGCTGGTATTGGGGCTGGGGGGTTGGAGAAGGCTGGTATTGGGGCTGTGGTGTAGGCGAAGGTTGGTACTGCTGTGTAGGTGGCTGGTACTGCTGTTGGGGCTGATACTGAGCCTGATACTGCTGCTGTTGCGGCTGATATTGCTGCTGTGGCTGAGGTTGGGCTTTAGGCTGAGCCCAAGGCTGACCAGTAGGTGTAGGGGTAGACGAAACATTATTATAAATAAGGTTCTGGTTCGTTTTTTGGTACCACTGCTGGTCACTAGTAATCGAACTAGGTTTCACATTGCTAACAGTTAGAACTTCAGCCCGGGGTTCACTTTGATACTGATTCTGATCGTAAGACTGATTATTCTGATTACCATATTGGTAAATATCTGAAGGCATTTGACGTTCCATGCTAAGCCTTTCTAAGAGCAGACTATGACGTCTTTCAGTAGTCGGTTCAGGGCGAAATACAGGTTGATAAGGCCTCGAAGGCAAAGGAGAAGTGGAAATTCTATCTATAGTAGGAGGCGGAAAATATGTCTTGACGGTCGGAATACCTTGTTGCGTCAAATTCTCGTAATTGTGATCTAGAATCTTTGTAGTACGGTTGACTGTAACAATGTTTTCAATTTTGTTGTATTCTGTCTGTCTGCTAAGTCCACTTGATGGGTCGATTGTGCTAGTGATAATTTCCGTGTTTTCAGTGTGAGTTTTAGAAATTATTGGTGAACTTCCAATAGGTTTGATTTCAACATCTTCGACTTTCTCAAGAGGGATGGATGGTTCCCTAATAGGAATATTGTATTGGGCCTGGGGCGCTGGTTCGGGTTTTTCTTCTTTCGGTTCCTCAGGGGCTACAACTTCTACCTTAATCACTTTCTCTTCTTGTTCCTTGACCTCTTCAGCAGGCTTCTCTGAGATCGCTTCTTTCTCTTCTTCAACGGTTTCAACCTCTTCTTCCTCTTCTTCTTCTTTGGTTTCCTTCACTTCAGTCTCTTTTTTAACTTCTTCTTTGGTTTCCTCCTTTTCTTCGACCTCCTCATATTCTTCATCCTCTTCTTCTTCTTCATCTTTAGGTGGAGGAGCTTTTACTTCTGGTTTTTTCACTTCTAGAACTTCCTCTTCTTCATCTTCCTCCTCTTCTGGTTCTACTTCCTTCTTTACTTCTTTTGGTGCTGGTTTTTCTTCTTCCTCGGATTCTTCCTCAACCTCCTCCTCCTCTTCTTCTTCTTCAACTGGTTTAGATTCGACTACAGGCACTGGTGTTGCTTGTCTTTTCACAACGACCGTCACTGGTTCTGCTTCTTCAACGACCTCCTCTTCATCTTCCTCTTCTTCTTGTTCTTCTACTTTCACAGACTGGTTTTCTCTAGGAGTGTCTTGAACTACGACGACTTTCTTAGTCGTTGTTGTCGATGATTCAGACCTTTCTTCAGTTTTGACAACTTTGCTCTCTCGCCCATTTTCTTTAGGAGCGGCAACTGTTTTGGTCACTGTTGTTGTCTCAGGTTCTTCATCCTGAACTTCTTCCTCTTCCTCCTCCTCTTCCGCGACTTCCTCTTCAGATTCTTCTTCCTTCGGAATTATGGTAGTTTCAGTTTTTGTTTTGATTTCAGTCCTTCCATCAATTGTCGTTTTTGTTGTTGTAGTTTTCACTTCCTCAACAGATCCATCGGGTAAAACTTTCTTTACAACTTCTACTTTCGTCTCAGTTTTAGCTGCTGATTTCTTTGCTGGCACTTTCACAGTCATTTCAGCCTCAACGTTTGCGTCGCCATTCTGATTACCATTTTGTTCCTCAACTTTATTTTCTTTCTTAACTTGTTTCTTTACCACTTTGACTTCTTTCTGAAAATTAAATGAAAACATATTATAATGAGTGTATTGTTTCTATAAGTTGAGCTGTTTAGCACTATTTATTAGATACGTCACGATAAATAAATAACTAAAGGGTATGTGTGTATATGTACAAATATAAATATAATTAAATACGAATAAAAACATTTAAACTCACAATGAGAGTGCGTTAGTATGTTCTCTACAGTTCCGTAATGTTGTATAGTAAGTATGTATAACAGACAATGTAAACAGACATATAAATATAGACATAATAAATATACAGTAATTTTAATTGAACCTGTTCATTTTCAGTCCCTGCATTTTCTTCAACAGGCTTTGTTAAAACGGGTGTCAGATATTCTGTTGGAATAGTCACTTCCTCCGTTACTACTGGTGGAGAAGATATTGTTTCAATAGTCACTTCGTTTGTTACTACGGGCGTAGGAACAACAATTGGAATGACCATATCATTTTTAACTACTGGCGTAGCAACCACATCATTTGATACTACGGATGTAGGAACAACGGTCGGAATAATCACATCATTTGTTGCTACTGGTGTAGCAACAATGGTCGGAATAGCCACATCATTTTTTACTACTGGTGTAGCAGCAATGGTCGGAATAATCACATCATTTGGTACTACAGGTGTAGGAACCATAGTCGGGATAACCACATCATTTGGAACTACTGGTGTAGCAGCAATGATCGGAATAAGCACATCATTTGTAACTGCAGGTGTAGGAACCAAAGTTGGAATAGTCACTGCAGCTAACGGTTTGATTGTCAAATCTAAACTTGTTTCCACACTTTCATTAACAGGAAGTTTGTCGCTATCTTCACTTATTTCCAACTTAGGTAATTGTTCAGTTGCACTATAAACTTTCGGTGGGGCACGGAAATACTCGGCCTCGTAACTAATTTCCGGAAGTACTGGAGCCGTATATCCATCGCTGCCATAATTTACTCTCGGTAAACTGTAAGTATTTATCGGCGCCGGTGCAGCGGGTGTATTATACTCATACATAGACACAGGTCTGTTATTGTTTACCTGTGAGTACGTTGGCGTATATTTATTATTGTTATTAATTATATCATTATTATCAAATCTTGTACTGTTTACAGTTGATGGCACAATCCTTTGAATTGGAGTTTCTCTAGGGTCACTCCTATTTCTGAGTAAAGATTTTGGATTCGCTGGCAAGTTGAACGTTGGGAACACTTGTACTGGCAAACAATTGTAGTTCGGGAGTGCTACTGGAGCCGATGTATTTGACTGCGAGTGAACAGAGTGCGCTGGCGTTTCTGGGACTCCTTGATTCATTGCATTCCTCATTAGCCGTTTCGCCATACGCTCGGACTTAATCTCTGAGAGATCGAGTCCGCCCGGGGTGTAGGTGAATGGCTTGCGGTCCCGGCTCATCGCGCTGTGCAGCGCTGACGGTGGATTCATTTTGCTGAAATAAGTTTTCTTACGTTACTCCAAAGCCATTGGTATACATCATAAACTTTACGATTGGACATTATATGTAACATAATTTTTAAAACGTTAAAAGCTCGGGACACGATTTGGCAAATTGACAAAACAGAAGAAAATAGATACAAGGTACTCACGAGGTCTGATGTTCACCACTAAATGTTATATGTATTTACTTCCTGCAGTGCAGTGAATTACGGATCTGAGAGCGTATTTGTTTATCCAGCGAGCACATTTATATCTGACACTGAAGATATCACACTAGTCGTAGATCAATTTCACATCACAACTTTCGAGAGACGGATCACTTATTTTTGTGGCGGAACATGCAGATATTAATCTGGTCGCAGCGGTTAAATATAGCGCGAGTGTAGTAAACGAGCCGGTACATTTGAATCCGGGAGGTGGTGCGCGCGGTCGGCGCGTACGCCGCCTGCCGCCTACTGCCGTATGCTCTGCCGCCGACAAGTATTTTGGTACCGACCCCAATAACGGGCGCCTCGTCTACAATTTGTCTTGAGCAAATCGTCAAAACAACATCCATAATACTTCCGACAGTTTCGCGATTATTATTTATTGCAATCCTACGCCTCCATTCATCCGCGATGCAGCTACCGTTCATCTTACTTGCACCATTACGATTGCATCACGACCGATCACTGACGTGGGTCTCACCGCTTTATATTTCATCGCGTACCTAGTTCATCCACCTTTGCGAACACCGCTATTATATGACATTGTCCTATTTTTCTATTTCTGTTTTCCGCGTTTCGGTAAAGTTTAAAATAAAGCTATGATTTTATATTTCTGTATTCCAGTGTACTTGATCTTTACATGGATTCAAGGCGGGTGTTGAATTTGTTTTACAGTAAAGTTGATACATTTTTCTCGTGTCACTTTTAAAGACGGAGCATAGTTTTGATGTGGAAGGTAAAAGATTTATATAAATGCAGCTTTATGCCGAGATTTACAGCCGACAGCGGTTGCTCGTCCAAATATCACCCCGCTATTAATGTTGGCTCCAAACCAAAACTTTCTGGTTCGACATTGCTTACATTTGCTACTGAATCGAATGAAATTCACACATATTCAGAATATTGGATCTATTACATATTTACAATATTTCGTTTCGATGCATTTCTTGAAGATTTCATGCACTCGAAATAGTACACTGCATCGAAATAGCATCTAAATAATTAATATAAGCATTTTAATTTCGCCTGTAGAATTTTATTTGTGGAATGGTTTTAATGAAGAGCTATAACTCAGAGATTGGCACTAATGCCTGGATGCATCTGTCGTTTCGACACGCACGACTGTATGTCTAAGTAAACAAAGTCAATTCGAGTGTCTTTTAAAGAGTTGTCAAATAAAAGGGCTATAAATTCAAAGGCTTTCGCTGGCACTTTCGTGTCAGGAATAAAGTTCTTGGCTTTAAGTGGTGTAACGTTAAGTTGGCTCAGAGAAGTCATAGAGTCTAATGAAGAGTAATGTGGTACGACTTTGGCTAATCCAAGGTCGCAAATTTACAGTTTCATTGTACGCTTTCGTGTTGTTGTTGTTTGTTGTCGCAAAGATGGATTATACTGTAATGTCAATGAATTGGATACTGTCATTATTCGGCTATACAATAGGCGTTGTGTAAATAACAAATGTAATTGATATTCTATGACTGCTGTTTAGTCAAAATAATCATCTTATATTACGTACACAAAGCAAAGGAGATAAGTAACCAATCACGCACACTACAAAACTATATCGCTACTGTACGTACTGCTTACAATGTGAGCCACGCACACATCGCATTCGTTGAGTGAGTGAGCTAACGTCTTCTAAATGATAGTACAACATTATTTGGCAACATAGGATAATTGCTCTCGTGGCGCAACAGGTAAGCATTCAACCTGCAGTGGTAAATGATTTGAGTTCGAGTCGCGAGTTTACTATAATATTATTTTTGAGATTTTGTAATTTAGAGTTAATATACTAACTGAATAAAGTGATATTCTGACCGGTTTGAGAAACTACCACAAGTTTCTCGATTACTTAAAATTATTTGCCGGTTTAGAAGCTAACTACCTGCTTTAAAACTATATTCCTGCCTTTAATTGTGAACTTGTGTATGAGTCAGTCTGCATTAGCAACTACACACCTCTAATACTCCATCTTTTGCACTTTTACGAAGTTTGTTATTGTGATAAATTGAATAACCATGCATCATTTGACAATATTCCAAAAAGCTCAGATTATTGTTTTGTCTGAGCAGAATATTTCTGTTAGTGAAATCGCAAGGCGCTGATATCGGTGAGTAAAATTATTATTAATAATAATGTATTAATTTATTATGTCACCGTGACCCAGTAATT
This sequence comes from Apamea anceps, assembly GCA_951799955.1. Lineage (NCBI taxonomy): Eukaryota > Metazoa > Arthropoda > Insecta > Lepidoptera > Noctuidae > Apamea > Apamea anceps. The sequence goes on along the minus strand of OX637522.1, from coordinate 6,823,415 downwards.
CCAATGAGATTTTCTGTGGATATGAATAGTTGAAAATAATATGAAATAACACCGGAGTATTTATTTATTAACTGCAAAGCCACTCACTATAGGTATCGATATTTAATAATTACCATTATCTTTTACACAGTATTATGATAATAGTTTTTTTATCTGTATTTTTAAATGAAATATTCAAAAATATAATGAATAATGTTTGTAAATGATTAGGAGATAATAATAAAATAACAACTCTAAATAATGTATACATATTGATTAATACTTATTAGAAAAAAGTAAAAAAAAATATATGTGCAAATAAAGTAAATAATAAGTGTTATAATAATCATATTATATAAATATTACATTTTTTTATATATGTATTACGTAATTTGTATAAACTATATATACCTATATGTTAAGTATATGAATTGTGTTTATATAAATAATATATAAAAAAAATATTCTCCGCATTGTATTTATATTGTGTCATTTTTATTTTTTAATTATTAATGCTAATATTTTCCCTTTTTTGTAGAGAAAAACCGTTCGACTGTGGGTGCATCGTCACGCTGACACAGGTGAAATAAACCGTCGCCAGTCTAGACCGAAACCATTAGCTTACACAAATGCTTCGCCTCGGCACCGTGAGATTGTTGCCACTCATACATCTGATCCATTTGCTAAGACCAGTATAACAGCAGCAGCATACAACATCACTAAGCAAACTGTACGGAACCACCTGCGAGCGGACGGTTTGGCATGTTGCAGACCGGCATTATTAAAATAACGACAAAAATGAATAATTATTGTAATAATAACAATAATTATTACTATATAAAATATCCACTAATATTATTAATTACGGATCATCTTGAGAAAGTGTAATATTGAAAATCATCGCCGACTTATCGTAACATTTATAACCTTAAAATTTCAGACATTTTAACATATTTAAATCTATAATTATCCTAGAAACTGTGTTGGTAATACTGTTCCCGATACCGGATGGTTGATAACTGAATAAACGAAATACTTAATACTATTACATCTTAAATACTTTCACAGCATATTTAGCCATAATAAAATAAGTCGGCGGTACTGGAGTGTGAGTGATGTTATTGTTACTGGATCAGGATTATATTTTTCATCTATGTGACATGTTTATTCACTCCGCCCATTGTTTATTATATAATTGTATAAACTTCCAAAGAATGCAAAAGAATTGACTTCACTCAACATATTTAAAAAGAAATATTTACTTTTATTTACAACGACGAAACACTATATTAATTGAGTTGTGTTTATTTTTGTCCAAAACAGCAACATCTTTTAACTTGCGCCACCGCCTTATCTTAGGAATGCGGTAAACTCGCTTCCAATTTTGTTGACAATGATCATACTTTTTATTTTTTTTTGTTTTCTTCTACCCGCACTGATATAATATAATTAGCAATAAGATTTATTGTTCTGATGTAAGTGAGTCTTAATGAGAAATAAAGTTATGACCGAACTTGTGATGTTCTTTTATTTTTTAAATAAAGATTTTTATTGAAAATGGTTTTACTTATTTAAGCTATTTTAAATAAATAAAACCATTCCTTAACAAAAAAAATTATTATTAGCTTAAAATTTTAAATCACAAAAGATTCACCATTTCCGAGATTCGAACTCACGCCGTTGGATTCAGAAGTATATGGGTTTTGCGTTAGGCTACGAACGCTTTAAATTTAGATGCGAAATTATGTTATACTATCATTTAGAAGACGTTAGCTCACTCACTCAACGAATGCGATGTGTGCGTGGCTGACATTGTGAGCAGTACGTACAGTAGCGATATAGTTTTGTAGTGTCACGCACACTACAAAACACTACAAAACTGGTTACTTAACTCCTTTGCAGACTGTACACAGTTGTAGTAAGAGCTAATTTAGGATGATTTGCATTCCAACATTCCTACAATTCATATTTTAGTTTTCTTTTGTGAGATAAGCACTTGTTTTATTACTGTTACAAACAGGTAACATTTGTGAGTATGTATGTAGGGAGTAATCTTTGGAACCGGATCAGTAAATCCGATTCCGAAAATTATTTCTTTACATAATGGGAAGCTACAGTCTTGCCGCGTGCCATAAGATGTATTGTAAATTATTAATTTATGTTAAAAACAAGGACATTTCACGCGGACGAAGTCGCGGGCATAAGCTATGAAGCATTAAGAAAAAGGATATCCTTCACACATTTTACGAAAAAAATTTAGACAAGAGTTGGAAACTAACAGCTTTATTGGTTCATGATGACAATGACCTAAATTCGACACTTTAAAACAATTCTTATACACTAATTTACTGACCTAAATAAATTGTGCTGGAAAAAACTGTGTCAGCCTTCTACAAAGTATTTGTTACAAGCAGAGAAATGTTTCGTTCATAAATTTCAAGAAAGTTAAAACTTTATATTTTTTTTATTAATCACCACCTCGTCCAAGGTTTCTCTAAGCGTTGATGGTATTATTTTGATAAAGAGAAAACATCTGTTTTAATTAGGTCGATCGTATGTTATTTTATATTATGTATGCTTTTGACATTTAATGACCAATTTTTCTGCCAAAATAAATAAGTAAGAATAAGAAATTGTATTTGCTCAAAGTGTATATATACAGAATTAAAATAATACATGCATGCAAGATCTTAAAATAAGAGTGGCTCACGACATGTCTGACATTTCTCATGGCGTGCAAATATCTTAGTTAGGTACAATTATTATTACTAAATCAATGATTTTTAACTTTTACACTTATACATTAAATATCAGTCACAGTTAAACCAATTTCTTATATTCAATCATTTACATTATCCAATTATTTATTATTTATTTTCCTTGTCCAATAGTAAAGATTACAATTACCACAGTAAAGGTTTACAACACTTTTAATAGACATTCAATTATTTATAATGTTAATGTTATGTGTTGTGTGTAATGTTATGTTAATTTAAGTACAAAATAAATTGTTGTACATTGATTGGATTATCAATTAAAAAAGCCTATTTTTGTCCCACTTGAGGGCACAGGCTTCTTCTCATACACAGAAGGCACAAGCATTGACCAGCACACTTGCACAAGGCGGGTAGGCGATTGCAGACCTCTAATTAAGGTTTTTTATTTTTTTTTCCCCTCCTTCCACTTTTCCCGGTCTACTGCGATTGTGGGCAAATCCTTTAAGAAGGAGTCCAGCTCATCCCGCCATCTCTTTCTGGGCCTGCCGTGCGGTCGTTTCCTGCCATTTGGGATCCACTGAGTGGTGGCTTTTGCATACTGTTGCTCAAACATGCGACAGATATGGCTAGCCCCATTCCACTTTAGCTCAGCAGCTGTGCGGCCAGCGTCCGCAATTTGTGTTTTGGAACGAAGTATAGAGTTCTTAATGCGGTCTGTGAGTTTGACACCTAGTATACTTCGTTCCATAATTTATAATTCATATATGATTCGATCTACAGGCCTTTTAAAATGAATTGATGGAATTTCATAGATGTAATGGTTATCGGCATATAATAGGTAGGTACCTATAAAAACCGGAAAAACATGAAATAAATAACTAGGTTCGACACGAACTCGTGAACCCCATCATCAGCGATAAACAATAAAAATATAATTTTAAGAAATCGTTTTTTGTTTTGTTTTATTGGTATCTATTAGATAGTGATGCTATCATCACGTCTATGAAAACCGCCAATTAATTCAAAAAGACAGTGTTTTATAAATAACCATTATTAGTACTACACAAACACTCAGGTACACCTCGTAAAAACGAAGTAACAGCACGGGCAGGAAATGTGACTGAATTAGCTTATACAAGCTGTTGTTTTGCATCCTCGTCAAATTTCAGGAGGCTATTATGAAAGACATAAATAATCAAATAAAATTACGATCCCTGGTAAATAATGAATACATACTTGTTTTTAAGTTTGACAGTATTTCAGAATACACCACTTTCAAAGAAGAGAATCGCGTTATGGTATCGTATAAGCGGCCGCGTTTTTATGTGTGTGTAAAAGGGCAGATACAGCCTAGTGCGGTTTCAAACAGGCCGCGTTTTAAAATGCGTGTCCCACACATGCCGATTTCCGAAAATTAGAAAAAAAATTCCTACTTATTTTATTATTCATTCGTGTCGAGAATCAGTAGCATATAAACCTCCTTGAATTTGACGAGGATGCAAAACAACACCTTGTATTGTGGAGTCTTACGACTTCCATGCAAACGAAGTCGTGTACAGAAGCTAGTTGCCAATAAGCCAGTAACCTGTCGAAAACTCGTGTTATATTTCTATATTTATTTATAGTTTACGCACATTTTAAAGTATTTATTTCCGTACGTACGCCTCTTCACTTGTTTAGTTTTTTATTTATTAATAGATACCGGTACAGTCAAACCGGCCTCCGAAAAAGACGCCGTTCCGTGCCTCGGAAAGCACGTTAAGCCGTTTGTCCCGGCTGTTATTCGTGGATCTTTGACAGTCGTTACGGGTTGTCAAAAGCTCGAAAGTCTGACAACCAGTCTTACTTACCAAAGAGGTATAGTGTTAGCCAATAACTAGGTTGTAGAGGTCAGATAGGCAGTCGCTCCATGTAAAATACAAAACGACACACGACAAAACTATATGGACTTTGACATAACACTGACATTAAACACTCGTTCAACAAGTGTTTAAAAACTTACTAACAAGTGTTTAATGTCAGTGTTATGTCAAAGTCCATATAATTATGTCGTGTTTAAAAGGTGTTTAGCCTAAACAACTGATAAACACTGTTTTGTGGTAGTCATGCTAATGTTTAAAAAAATTCTAAATTAAATAAAAAAACTGAATACATCCAAATTGGGGAGCAGTGGTGGCCCAGTGGTGGGGACCCGACTTACGAGTTATAGGTCGTGAGTTCGAACCCAGGCAGGCACTTTACTTTGTGTAAATTATTTCATCACCACTGCACTCAAAACGGTGAAGGAAAACATCGTGAGGAAACCGGCATGTCCTAGAACCACAAATTCGAAAACATGTCACATCCACCAACCTGCACTGGGCCCGCGTGGTGGATTATGGCCCACTCCCTCTCACAGAGAGGAGGCCCGTGTCCCAGCAGTGGGAACATTATAGGCTGATTTTGTATGTTATGTACATCCAAATTCCACTGAAAAACAACTTAAGAAACATTCATTACACACATCTCTTACACACATCTCATCATTTCAACAACACAACGTATCCACATTTCAATAACAACGTCACATTTTTATCCGATTACCGCCGAACAGTTTCATTATTTCCTTTCAATATTTATGAGTATACACATTATTGTATAATGTTTATACATAGTATAGTACATTATTGTATAATGTGTATAATCTGGCATGTTTCCGTACCCCACGGGTACGGAACCCGCAACTCGATACACCTGTCGTCTACTCCTGAATATGCCTTTAATAATTTATGATTTTACCTTGATGGAGGAATTATTTGGGTACCAGTATCGCTTGCTTAGTATTTGTTACATAATCAGGAACATACACAATCTTCATGTGAGTGATCCCTAAAATGTGTGTTTGATGATCGAGATTGTTTCTTGATAGAGAACGCGTTATCTTTAATAAATAAATTCATTTATTTCGGAACCATTCCATATGCATACATGTGAAATTAAAAATACTAGATACATTAAGATTAAATCAAAATATTACAATAAAATAAACATTACAAAAGTCATCACTAAAAACATTAAATTACAGTTTTACAATAACACCAAGGATTAAATACACTATATCCTTCATCTTAGAAGTTTAGATTCGGAGTGCTCAACATGCAGCCTAGTCCAGTACCGCATTATTGGGCAATCCAGGGTAGATCCAGATCCATCCTCCATCCAAAATGTTATTGTTGTTCCCTTCTTTACTTTTTTTTTACTGGCTGTGTCACACTTACAGGATTCATCAGTACAGATGGAACAGAATCGTGACACAATGGGTGCCTGAAGACGGGCGAACCAGGCCTAAGAACGTTGAAGTGACGATTTGGACTCGTTCCAGACCGATTGGTAGCAAAGAAAATTGGAAAACTACGGACGGAGACAACCTTTTCCCAACTATGTTGGCGTCGGCTTCCAGTCGAGACGGAGGCAGCTGAATACCAGTAGTTTACATGGAGCGATTGCCAATCTGACCTCTACAACCCAGTATCTGTTTGTCTAAATTTCGGGCTTCTGACAACCCGTACCGACTGTCAAAGATGTTACTAATTGACAGCCGAGACCAACGGCTTTCTGAGGCACGAAGGGGTCTCGATATGTAAAGATGATCACTCATCCACGGACAAATCTCGGCAAGCGTAGCTTACGACCCGTGCGGCTGGTATTACTTAGCCACGAGCCCCTCCATATTGTTGTAGTATCTACGACATTCCTTGAATTTCTTCCCAAGATGGAAAAGTCAATTAATGGGTTCAGTTTAAGTGGAAAACTTTTCAATGTATGTATATTTACTTCTTAAGTACCTAATTTGCATGTTTTATAAGAGCATTTTTCTTTGGGGTAAGCTCGGTACGATCAGTAAAAGAAATACTTTTTTTTTTTATAATGTAAGTAGGTTTGTACAAACACTTTTACACGTCAAAAATAAATTATAATAATAATAATATAATAATATCCCTGGACATTTCACACAGCGCCATCTAGTCCCAAGCTAAGCAACCTAATGCTTGTCTTATGATAACAAGATGGCTGATAAACTACTTATATACATTTTTTTTTTGTAAATACATACATATTATAGATAGAAAAACACCCAGACTTGGAACAAATACATGTAGGACTTACAAATATTTGTTCTATGCGGGAATCGAACCCGCGACACGCAGCGCAGCAGTCCGATCGCTCAGCCACTGCACTAACCGTGTTGTCAAATCGTTATGTTTTAAAACTAGATGAGGTCGGTGTTTCCTATCCGACTACTCTGAGAAGAAAGGCCGAAACAAACTCAGAGGTCACAGTCTCTTTTAAAGTCCAAACATTGACAATGTATTTTTTATTTTCTGGTGCACAATAAGGTATACTGTTACTGTTAGCCTGCATCATCCCACTACTGGGCAAAGGTCTCTCCCCATGACTTCCAGCTCTTTCGATCCAGGGCTAAAGTAGACCACTGGTCGTTTGTTTTGTCCAGCTCGTCCCGCCATCTTCGAGGTCTGCCGCGACGCCTTCTAGCTGTGTTAGGGCTCCATGTGGTTGTTATTTTGGCCCACAGCTTATTAGGCATACGGCAGACGTGGCCAGCCCACTCCCACTTCAGCTTAGCGGCTTTTTGAGCAACGTCAGTAATCTGTGTTTTGGAGCGCAGTGTGGTGTTGCGAATATGGTCCGTCAATTTGACACCTAGACTACTGCGCTCCATTGCACGTTGGCACACCTTGAGTTTGGACTTTTGAATGTTTGTCAAAGATCAAGTCTGGGATCCATAGGTCAGAATGGGAAGGATGCACATGTCCATAATTTTTCGCTTTAGTGTCAAAGGCAGATTTCCTTTCATAAGCTGTTTCATGGACCAGTAGCTCTTCCAGGCATTTTCGGTTCGTCTTAAGATTTCCTTGGCTTCGATAAAGTATAACATGTGTAAAAAGTCACTTAACGAAGCCGAGAGTCACCTGTTCTCCACATCATTGTTATCATTTCTTGTGCTGGACCATACCTGGGAACCTTCTGGTTACGGAGATATTGAAGGTCAAAATTCCAACGTTTACCGATGTTTTTTTACAAAAACAAGTTTTTAATGTTATAACACAACTTTGAACCCCACCCCACACTACCCCTCGACTACCCCTTTACATTCATGCACATATAAGCAGAATGTTTTGCGTATCATATTGCGTAATTCCGATCCAGCCTGTCCCTTGCTGCCCTCTGCCAGCGACGCTCTAAGCCGAGGTCTGTACCCCACAGGGGGTGCCCTTAGCGTGTAGTCTCTTAGTTTTTAAGTTTTTTAAGGTCTGGCTGGAGGCCTTAATTTATTGAGGTATCCACAGGCAAGTCCAGTTAAGCAGGCGACAACCTCGTAGGTTGAACTGCGAGATGCCATATCGAAAAAAAGAAGGATCACATTGCGCACTACCGCCAACAACAAATTTTCATACCAAAATAAAAGTAACTAAGTAGCAATTATTTTTATGTAATGTTACTTAATTTGATATACAGAATGCGTAGTTGACGGCTATGTGATGGGTCTTTTTACACCCTGTATATAAATGTTGATAAATAATCTTGGTCAGAACATGTGACGACCATGTAGGTAGATTACTGTCCGAAATGGTCTTTTGGAGAAAGAAGCACACATATTTTGGTGGACCAGTCAGTGCAAGCATTTATCAGTAATCATGTAGCTCAACTCAGAACTTAAGGAGCTCAACTAGGTAATCTATTTTCACATAGTTTGTAAGTATAGGTAGTCACCAGTTTTGTTGCTTTTTATAATACGTCTTGTATTAATAATATTATTGTCTGTTATACATACCTAATAATATTTGTATGTTCTATTATTTTAACATAACGTAAAAGTACGCAAATGAATAGTAATAATACTCACTCTGACTTCTGTTTTCACAGATTCTCCTTTGGACGCCATTCTGTAAACAAAAAAAAAGTATATGTTAGTCATACTTAGTAGAAAACTTTTAGGAAACTCATTTAGACATTTATGTAATTTATTTTTCGAAAAGTGACTGTGTTGTGGAGGTCAGATAGGCAGTCGCTCCATGTAAAATACTGGTATTCAGCTGCATCCGGTTAGACTGGAAGCCGACCCCAACATAGTTGGGAAAAGGCTAGGCAGATGATGATTTTTCAAAAAGTGACTGAAAATAATTTCGATAAAGAAATAACATTAATCCCGAAAGTACTTTATGGGATCCATACTGTCTTGCCAAGTGGCCAAGTGGTAACGGCCACGACTTACGAGTGTAGGTCGTAAGTTCGAAACCAGAAAAGCGCTTTACTTTGTGTAAATTATTTCATCACCACTGCTCTCAAAACGGTAAAGGAAACATCGTGAGGAAACCGGCATGTCCTAGAACCAAAAAAATTGAAAACATGTGACGTCTACCAACGCGCACTGGGCCCGCGTGGTGGATTATGGTGGTGGACACTCCCTGTCACCGATCGGAGGCCTGCTTCCCAGCAGTGGGAACATTATAGGCTGATCTGTCTTTTACTACAAGTACAGTCACGAGCACCAATATGTCAACACTTGGCCACTTTCAATTGCGATTTTTTCGTGAAATAACGAATGCAGCCTTGAAATACGACATATTACAGAACCCCATGGGTTTGAAAATGCTATTTTCGTAACAACATAAAGTGTCATTAAAAAATAAAGGAGTAAATCCCTTTTGAATAAAGCCGAGTGTTTACATACTTTTGCTCGTGACTGTACCTAAACTAAAAAAAAACTATCTTCTTTCTACTTCCTCTAAATAGGGCAAATGGATAACCTAAACAAACAACAGAGTACGTATTATTGCTGTTTTGTTTTACATTTTCCAAAAATAAGACGCCATTTTGTGTAAACATATCCGTCGGTCTTAACATCTGTCGCATATAACTTTAAAAAAACAAATTCTTATTGATTCCGTTTATGTCCACTATTCAAAAAAAGAAAAACAAAAAAAAAAACTTGAGAGGTGTCAAGGGACACCCGGATGGAACGAAGTTCCTTTCGATTTATTAGTGAAGGAATTGTAGTAAAACGTTATATAAAAAAAAAGTGTCGTTCCAACTTTTGGTCTTAATTTTTTCCGTGTAGCCCCCTTTCGCAACGCGCGATAAGGAACTTCGTTCCAAAATTGCAAAAAATAAATAAAAATATTATTGCAAAATAGCAGTCGCATTTTTTTTGGCAATTTTGTGTGCTATAAATAAGCTGAAAGAGCTAAGACTCGGAGAAACCAACAATTGCCTGGGTGGTATTCAGTTTGGGATTAGTAGGATTGTAGATGTGTGATGTTAGGGCTGCTGGATTTATCATGAAGCTCAAATGATTAAATTAAGAGCCTATGAGGTCCCATAGCGAGGCAAAGACCTCCCTACTCTTCCCTCTGCTTAAAGCTGCTAAGGACCCGTTCTTGTTGAAGGAGTCCAGCTCATCCCGCCATCTCCGTCTAAGCCTGCCAGGATGTCGCTTGCCATTAAGAAGGACTCGTTGGGTCCATTGGTCATCTAACATGCGGCAGATGACTGTGTCCAGCCCAATAAGAGTTGTGTAAAGCTCATAGCTCACAGCTGATTTATTTTACTACAGTTACTACAGCACAATATTATTTACTTTTTCAATAGGTCTTTTCAATCATACTAAAGGCAAGATTATGTTGCGAGGGTAAATTATTATTGCATTATTTAGGTATTATTAATGTGAACAAAGAAGGTTTTCTTCGAAAAGGCATATTGGAAAATTGTACATTACGATACGTATGACTTAAGTAGTCCATTATTGCACGGCGTGCCTAAGGGCCGGTTTTTTGGTCCGTAGTTAAACTCAACCAATTGTTAAAAATAGTAAACATTAGTGACCACTAAATAAACTAGAAATTAATCAAAAAACACATTTTGCAAAAATTTAACTATTAGTTACTATTTTAACAATTGGTTGAGTTTAACCACGGATCAAAAAACCGGGCCTAAGTCTCATGTATCGTATACTATTTAATACTCGTAACTCTCGTGGCCTAAACCAGCACCCTAATTGCGTAAAACGCTATCAATCTCAATCTGAATCATTTTGAAGGATATTGCTAATCCATTGCTTCATATGTTCGAAAAATTTGTCTGCTCAACAAAGTAAATAACGCAATAAATGTTGTTGAACTGTCACAGTGGAACCCATTACTACTGATAGTTTGTTACGCAACTACCCCCGCCGCACTTAGATCAAACTTTCCTCTGTAATAATGGACTACTTAAGTCAGAGAAAAGCATGACTTAAGTGAGGGTTTAGATCACACAATGCTATAAAATACATTTTTATATTAGCATTAGCCTACACTGACCTAGATATAAACCCATCCTCTTTCATTCTGCAGTCACTATCTTACACCCAGGAGGGTTTACTGGAGAAAAGTGTAATGCCAATATGCCAATGTAAATAAAAAAATTCTATGTAATCTATGCAACAGCCCTACTAACTTTATACACCGTTAAATTTTGATCGTTTTAGTCCTTAAAAGGGGTCATTGTTCTCATCATTATGAACAACTTTTACTACGGGCCCAACCCTGAAATCCTGAAAAAAAATCAGTTGATCCATACATTATGTCGAGTTATGCGAACATAAATCTATGGATCAACTGATTTTTTTTTTTCACGATTTCAGGGTTGGTCCCGTAGTAAAAGTTGTTCATAATGATGAGAACAATGACCCCTTTTAAGGATTAAAACGGTCAAAATTTAACGGTGTATTTAACCGGAACAGGCCACGAGTATCAAAGGTTAGTCGAATAATTTCTTTTACTATACTACTCAATCAAAGACGGGGGCAATAAAATAAAACAGTAATGGAGCATTGGTTTCGAAGTTTTATGGTAAAAGAAACATTTAAAACACATCAAAATTGTTAAACAGCTTTGAGAATCTTATTGATTGAACTTTTTTAGCAATGTTTGTTAAAGGCTTGCAGTTTAATGTTTTAATTTATTATGTATCCCTTAAAAATTTTTTGTGTTTATAAGTATATTTTGTATATTATCTCTATATCTTCTATCAATACTAATAATAAAGCTAAAGAGTTTGTTTGTTTGAACACGCTAATCTCTGAAACTACCAGTCGGACTTGAAATAATCTTTTTGCATTTAGTAGTCCGATTCATAAACATCACGCTACGACACTTAGGATCCGAGCAAAACGAAAGAAGACAGAAAGAACGCTAAGCTAAAACGAAGTAAAAGCGCAGGCGGGCGATGCGATGCGATGCAGTGGGTTTGGGTGAAAGACATTTTTTGCGCGGACGAAGCCGTCCGCGCCCTGTTATGTATATTTGGGATTTGAAAATATTTCAACATGTTAACACCAAATAAAGATTGGTTTTCGCCTCTTAACCTGCGCTATGTGAAAAGAAATGATTTAATCATCAATATCATTTTCTAAAGGGGTAAGTTATATAAAAGCAGTCATAAAACACATTTAAGATAAAATGATTTTGGGCTAAAATATTATAAATAGAAATATATTTATGTTTACTACCTAATAACTAAGCGAAACGAAATTTGGCATACGCTGGGATATCAAACATTAACAGGAATTAAGCTAGTCGTAAAACATTTAGTAGATATTCAGCCAGATTTACGCGGCTGATAACTAAGTACATGACACGAATTGTTTTACATGTTTCATAAACTTTCACGTATAAATTACTTCTCTAATTTATATACGAAAGAGGGTGTGTGCTTAAGACCACGAAATAGAAGTGAAAACTTACGACCAGAGCCGAGGATACCCGATTCAGCGTCACCGACCCGAAGGTGACGGTTCAGTTTTGTTCACTTTTTAGAAAGAGCGCAAGTTTATTTGGTTGATACAAATTTGCCCTCAATATATTGCTCAATACATAGAATATCAATCGAACTGCTTAGCCTTTGCCAACTATGTTGGGGTTGGCATCCAGTCTAACCAGGTACAGCTGATTACCAGTATTTTACATGGAACGTCTGTCTATCTGACCTCCACAACCCAGTTATTGCGTAACACTATACCTCTTTGTAAGGCTGGTACGATACATTTAATATATGGAAGGGTTTTATTTTACTTTGTGAAATAAATGGACAAAACATTTCTTCCAAAATGTAAACGATATTCTGACAAACCTTGGCCTCTCTCATTCTACCTAGACCAGCACCCTAATTGCGTAACACACGATCAATCTGAATCGGTTTCATTTTGACAGTTCAACAACATTCATTGCTTCATTTACGTGTTGGGCAGGCAAATTTTTCGAACTTATGAAGCAATGGATTAGCAATTTGCTTCAAAATGATTCTGATTCCGATTGATTGTGCGTTACGCAATTAGCGTGGGTCATTTCAGAAACTTTATGGCCATAAAATAAGGCCATAAATAATAAAAAAAAATTGTTTATTACCACAAATTTCAAGTACATTGCACTGTATACAGATTAAACATTTTAATTTAGTTTTAGGTAGATATTACGTAACCTGTCCCCTAAACTAGGATAGGCCAGTATCTTAAGGGGTAGTACCCGGCTATAAAGTATGCTTATATGATTCTATTGTAGCAGACGTGCCGGTGGACTGTGTCAAGTGGGTGCATTTTTGATCTTGTGGCAAACTTTAAAAATGTGAGAGTGAGAAAGTGAAGAGTGAATTTTATTGTATAAAAGCAAATGTTTGATGATTGTGATTGTGTGAGGAAGTGGATGGGGACCATGATCGTCAACAGACTGGATTGCCCTTATATCCGGCAATGCTACAGCAGACATATTGCTACCTTGTGAGTGTTCGTTTTTGTCTGTGCTTGTTATTATTCTGTTTGTATCCTTTTATGTATCTTGTTACTTGAATTGTTACTTGAAATATTTTATGTATCGTGTTACTTGAATTAAACTTCTTTATTTTTTTAATGTATTTTTGGCAACAGCTGCTAAGACACGTATATTTAATAATACGGAAATTTAAATGTCATTGTAAACTGAAAAACATCTTTATGTAAAGTAAAAGTAAATAAATAGGAAGTAAGTAAATAGGAAGGAAATACACTTGTATAAACACCTACTAGACATTTTATATCCTATTTTATGGAGTTTATATTACCAGACTGCCTCGTTGGTGTAGTGGTCGCAGGCGCTACCGCTGAGCATGTGGTCCTGGGTTCGATTTCCAGCACCCTAATTGCGTAACACAACACACTGTCGATCACAATCTGAATTATTGCGACGGATATTGCTAATCCACTGCTTCATATGTTTGAAAAATTTGTCTCCTAAACAACATGCATAACGCAATGAATGTTATTGAACTGTCAAAATCAGCGAAATTTCTACTGTTGGTTTGTTACGCAATTACCATGCAAGTCAGGTTAAGTGTTATTAGGTTTTACTATCTGGAATTTCTTAGTACATAATCAGCCTATAATGTTCCCACTGCTGGGACACAGGCCTCCTTTCTGTGAGAAGGAGTGGGCCGTAATCCACCGGGTTGGTCGATGTCACATATCTTCGAATTTTTCATTCTAGGACATGCCGGTTTCCTCACAATGTACACTTCGCCGTTTTAAGAGCAGTGAGGAGAGGGTGATGAAATAATTAACACAAAGTAAAGCGCCTGTCGGGGTTTGAACCTACGACCTGCATCTCGTAAGTCACGGCAGGTACAACTGATAGCCACCACTACTCTCTCTCTCCACTGCCCTCTATTAAATGGGACTTACACATAACTGACAAAATGTGGATGTACGCACGGCTACACATCATGCTATACATAACCAGTATAAGCTGACTTCTGATTGCACAAAAAACCTATACAATGCGAGGTCAGCTAAAACTGGAAATGTATAGCTTGATGTGTAGCCGTGTGTACTACAGGTAGAACTCTGCCTAACTCTTTGGGAAATACAAGCGTGATATTATGTTATGATAATATTAACAGAATATTAGCTTTTAGATTGATTTTACAATCTTAAAATAGGAATTCGATGATGGTAACAGTAATCAAATCGAATTTAATGATTGGCGCATTAAACTAACATACAGTCTATTGTTAGTCTTGGTTACTCTATAATAGCCGACAAAAGCTCAGAATTACGTACATCTGCGCGAATTTGTATTACGTAAGTTGTTTTTAATGTTTGATTTTGAAGATTCATGGATGAGTTAACCGATATTACTTACGTGAGTTCAAGGTTCAATCCAAAAGTATGGAAAATTCGGAAAATTTTCCGACGAGTTCGATTAAATAGATAACTTAGCGTAGATTTCGGAAAAAAGTAGGTATCGCATTTATAATTTTTAGAAGCCTTTTTCCTCTTCAAGATATTTTCTTTTTGTGAGTTTTCACGTCTAGGTAATAATTTCGATCATTAGATATTTAGTCACTCACACATACCATGTTGTATTTGAAGGATACACTCCAATGCGACACTCCTTCTTATAATTTTTTTATATGTTGTAATTTTCGTATATTTTGGAACAATCTCTATACAAAAGGTACGCTACCTACGTCGTCTTTATTAAATACTTCAGTACTTTCAGCCGATTTCAAATCGATCAAAATCCAAATTCATTTATTCAAACTAGGCTGAGATTAGCTCCTTTTGAGCGTCAAGACAGCCCCCGAAATTACATAAGACAGCCCCCGAAGAGTAGTCTTGATATTTAAAAATGCTCACCCCATCCACGGGCCCACCACGGCAAGCGTAGCTTTACCTAATCGATTGACCCGTGCGCTCCTCCTATAGCTATAAGCTCCTCTAAACAAAACTTAATATCTAAATAAAAAATATTCGCAAACTGAAACCATACTCCATTTACGATCAAACCAATAGAAGCGTTTACACTATGAAAACGCACTAAATTTCAGCGCCATTATCCCCAATTTAGTACTACAATAATCTCAAGGTTTACGTCCGAAATTAACTTTTAACGTTCCTGAATAACTTTTGGACGCATCGTCGGTATTTCCGAAGGGCTTCCGGACCCTATTTCATAGTTATTTTATCTGTATAACGTTCTAATCTGAACGTTTAATTAATTCAAGCTAACAATTAGAAAGGTGGAGAGGTGAAGTTTCATGAAATAGGGTTCGGGGTTCGGAATTAAGAAATAGGGATTAATAAGGGTATTGTTTTTCAGTTAGTTACTTTAGTTAATTTGAGGGTATTTTAAAGTAGTCTTTGTACCTTCGACCATAGCATAGTTATGTTTGATAGTTAGGTTGTTTCATGGTTATTGTTTAGGAGCAGTCTATTCTATTTTTTGGAATGAAGTTCTTTTCAGAGCTTGCGGTAGGAGTTAGTTACTCGTAAATGGAAGAAATCGTCACTTAACGAAAAAGAGAGAGAGAGAGACTTTTAATGGTTTTCGAGGGTGCTGAAGCCGATAGTGAGGTCAAAATGAAAACCCAACTTCATTGGCTGCAAAAATGTACAAATTTTCGTCATTTTGAAATTTTTGCAGCCGCCATCTTAGATTTTTATTTTGAACTTCGTTCCTGCCGGGGGTCCCCCGTAACCATACGTTTTTTTTATTATGGCTATTAAAGCCGATGTCAACTATTCTGCCATGTTAAAAGTGAAATGGAAAAGCGTGTGTATTATTATAAAGCTTAGGCACAGTCAAAGAAAATTAATAGTTAATCAAATTGACACCCTACATCAACTTGCCGTGGTAGGATACAACTGTCAAATAATGACAGTTGTGATTTGAATATACTGACGATGCTAGTTGCTAGGCAATTTTCTTTACAATTATTCTCGCTGAATTTGCCTATGTACAGATCCAACTTCTGGATTTCTAGGTAATATTTTCTTTATGTTCTCAAATAGTGTTAGCAAAATACAATCTAAACTAAAACAGCTGTAGCTAAGTTCCGAGTGTTATGACTAAATTTTAATAATAACTTGTTTGAACAAAGTACGATATTCTACTAAGTTGTTTGCAATTTCCTGAGTGTGTGGTTTTACTCAAAATTCCAATTCCATTTACTAATACCAAGCCACAGTCAGACTAGTGGCTTTTGTTTTTTTGACTTCTACAAACAAAACCAATTTACAACTACCCATGATGACGAGCAGTGGTAGCCAAGTGGTAATGGCTGCGACTTACGAGTTGTAAGGTCGTGTGTACCCAGACAGGCGCTTTACTTTGTGTAAATTATTTCATCACCACTGCCCTCAAAACGGTGAAGGAAAATATCGTGAGGAAACCGGCATGTCCTAGAACCAAAAATTCAAAGATATGTGACATCCACCAACGCGCACTGGGCCCGCGTGGTGGATTACGGCCCACTCCCTCTCACCGAGAGGAGGCCTGTGTCCCAGCAGTGGGAACATTACACGGCTGATTATGCATGATGACCACTTCGTTCAAAAATAATGCACTTTTTTAACCTAAGATCTCGTCATATCATCACGCCTGTAATTCTCGAAGAACTAGGCAGAGGTGTAGGTACCCATAGTACACCCACATTTCACCAGTCATGTTTAAGTCACATATAATACCGCAAGCCCATTGCCATCAACCTGGCATAAATCCAGACTCCAGGGTGCTACTGAGGAATTCCAGATGAAAAAACCCAATATCACTTTGCACGACCCGAGAATCAAACCCAGAACTACATGATCAGCAGTGGCGCTTGTTGGTCGCAAGCGCTACTGCTAGACCAAGGAGGCAGTTTTCATTTTTTTTTCCAAATTACAAGAAATATTCAGTAAGTATTTAGTTAAGCTAAATATTTGAATCTCAATCTAAAAAATTACACTAAACACTCAATCTCACACAACCATTAAACCTTATTCCATCGTATAACAAATCAAGATGCCTTCGCCCGGAGTCCGACAACCGGATCCGGCGTCGACTGCAATAACATTTAGACGTAATATCAATCTCGTTCTCACATCGTTACTGCTTGTCCGGCTATCCGGATCTTACGGATCTCCCAGATTGCCCGGATCAGCCGGAACTACTATATCGGACGTTAGCAATGCTATTACTGGTTTATTATTGCTTGATTTTATTCTTTGATAGAGTTGGCGGGGAATGGAGACAGTATTGTCATGTATTTATGTCGATTGAGGAAAATGTTTATTGAAGTTTATATGAAAAAAAGAAGAAAGGAAAATAGATTTATTTGTCACAGAAACACGTGCATAATAAAAGATAATTAATTCTAACAATAAGGTAATATAAAAACAAATATATCTATAATCACGAGCATAAAGCAGAAATAGTCGACGGCTGCACGTCATGACTGTCACAAGAAGGCTTCCACTCAGCATGATGCTGTGCTATAAGTGACCCATAGCACAGCTCTGGTGTTTTTGATTAGATATGGCCTATTATTGTATTTTTACATATCTATACTACTAATAATAAAGCTGAAGAGTTTGTTTCGCTTATCTCTGGAACTGATCATCATTTCAATCTAAAGATGTCCACTGCTGGACATAGGCCTCCCCCAAGCACCTCCACTTCGACCAGTTCTGTACTTCCTGCATCCAGCGGATTGCGGCCTTCACAAGGTCATCGGTCCACCTTGTGGGAGGACCTCTAGAACTCAGTCGGCTTTGAAAAATTCTGTTTGCATATGATAGCCCAATTCTCGAGGAAGGCTTTAGGCTAGCTTAACATCACGATGTGAGCCTTAGGAGCCGTGCAAAAAAGAAAGAACGCTGAGCAAATTCGAAGTAATGGCACGGGCAGGTGATGCGATACGATGAGGTGGGTGGGTACAAGAAATTTCACGCGGACTAAGTCGCGTGCAGGAGCTAGTCTACTTAATAAAAATCTTAAATTTCCTGGCAGATAAGGCACATCCTAACCTTGCACAATTTTGCACAAGAGTTCCTTGTGAAAGTTAGTACTACGGAAGGGTTTTTAAAAACTCACCCCCTAAAGTGGTTGAACAGGGGATGAAAGTTTATATAATTTTGGCCGATGGGAAATCCCATCGGGCGCACGGCTTGTTTCATTATAACTTTCAGCTCGTCTTCAGAGTTTAGACTTTATTCTAAGAATACATCATGAAGGTATTTGTTGTTGTTAGTCTCAAACGGTTGATTTTGCACCTACATAGCAGAAAAGAACAGTGGTGGCCTCTGGTAACGGTCCCGACTTTAGAGTCGTAAGTCGTGGGTTCGAACCCAGATAGGCTCTTTACTTGGTGTAAATAATTTCATCACCACTGCTCCCAAAACAGTGAAGGAAAACATCGTGAGGAAACCGGCATGTCCTAGAACCAAAAATTCGAAAACATGTGGCATCTGCCAACCCGCACTGGGCCCACGTGGTAGATTACAGCCCACTCCTTTTCGAAGAGAGGAGGCCTGTGTCCCAGCAGTGGGAACATTATAGGCTGATTATGATCATGCAAAAGTCATTTTGAAAACTTAGTGGATAGATACGTAAATCTAATTTGCAGTTGTTTTAGAAATGTTAGTTATGGCTTGATTTCACTATTAGTATTTTAGAAACATTCTTCTCCATAATGATAACACAAAAAAAACCCACTCATCAAGAGAGCATTAGGCAGCAATCCAAAGAACGTCCGTTAACCCCACTTAAAGAGTTAAAACGTTATCACAGCTCCATACGAACGAACAGACGAAAACGAATGGAAAGCTTCACGTCATAATAAACTATTTTTTCGCGAGAAAAAGAACGTAAAAATAGATCCAGACCGTCCACATAAATCGAGTGCGAGAGCGCAGCACTATTTTATAACGCAACGGACAACCGGGCGATTCACAGCACTTTTTTCTCCCAGCTTTTAAAAGATAATGCTGATAAAATATAGCTATGAAACTGCAAGGAAATACCCTACGTTGGCTTGTTTGTAGAGGACAGACCGGGAGCAGTAACTTGTATGAAATAATGTCATGCCTTGCGGAAAAATCTTGCCGGCTTGAAAGGCAAATTCTGTTCCGCGAGATAGTTTTAGTGGGGAGGGTGTCTGCATAATATGATCCGGGTGCGCCATCTTTTGTTTGTTTTAGAAATTTTATTATATTTCGTACAGCTTTGGCTGACGATTCTCGTAAAAATGCAACGGTCTTGTGTATATTGAATGTTGACATGAACTTTTGTGGTAAATGCATAATCTATTTGTAAGCAACTTGTATCATAAAGAAAGTAGTACAGACCATCTCGCTAAACGACTATCTCTCTAGGACAAACACTTTTCGCGATAACAATGTTGGTCCCGTGGAGAAAGTTGTTCACACCCTTAATTTTGACTAAATCTTTCTAATACACGCTATATACTAATATTATAATAAAGAGATAAATTAGTTTGTATCTACATACGAACTAAGAATTAAGAAAGAACGAAGAATTGAAAGAATTAGTAGTAATTCTATAGTAATGTAGTACTAATTCTTTCACCAATGGGAAGCTACAGTATTGCCCAAGTATCATATGATATTTGATGTTAAAACAAGTTCACGCTAACGAAGAAGCTAGTGGAAAATAAAAGTTGCCTTTTTCAGTTTTATTTCTCCTCAAATGTTCGAAAAATATTCATAGATGATATCTATGTATACCGATTACGTAAAACCAATTTCGATACCTATCTACATAAAACTAAGTAATCAAATTTGAATAACACACATGAATGCGTGAGCCGAACAAATATAAATAAAACCTTCAAATTGAGTTCCGATTTAATCTCTGGCCGTTTATAGTAATTTTAATAGTTGATCCTGTATCGAAAAGTCGGATTATTCGATACACACTTAGTTTCCATTGCAGAATAATCCTTTTTACAAATCGAATAAATTAATTCCATGGTTCGATTAAATTAGTATAAATAAATTTAGAGAACAGATTAAAGTTTCCCATATCTTTTGAAGTGTTTGTTGATTATGACAAAGGCTGTGGTTTAGTACTGTGTATGTTTTTAATTGGTAAACCTTTATTAGTTTGTTAGGTAAGTATATATAAGTAGTATCATTGTACGACACAGTATATTTAACGCCACTATTCATTCTCATCAACAAGAAAATAACATTTTAGTTTCTATTTTTTAAATTCTCAAATGAAATTATCCATCTATCACAGAAATAAATGTCCCTCCCACAAATTAGAGCCCTGTGTCCCAGCAGTGGGATCATTTTAGGCTGATTATGCTTATGCTACGAAATAGGTACAGACGCCAGCTGCACATCAAGCTACTACAATCTGTCAAATTTTATAGATTTTCAACTTTATTGCTAAAGCATTAAGGTTGAAGGTTGATTGGGAAAATGTGACAGTTTAGGGTAGCTTAACCTGCTGGCGTCTGTGCCTAAATAAATAATAATAGCAATTTCTACTTCCGTCATAATTTGGTATGAAAGAAATAAAAGTTTTGAGAACAACTCTTTTGTTTTATTTTTATTACAGTAATCACCTTCATGTCGAGCGTACATTAAAACCTAATATTTAACAGTTAATACAGGGGCTTGTGGCTAAGTAATGCCGCACGGGTCGATCGATCAGGTTTAGCTACGCTTGCAGCGGTTGGTCCTTGGATGGGGACCTCTCCGTGCCTCGGAAAGTACGTTAAGCTGTTGGTCCCACTGTCATCCGTGGAATTTTGACAGTCGTTACGGGTCGTCACTAGCCCGAAAGTCTGACAACCAGTCTTACCAACGGGTTTCGTATCACCCAGTAACTGTGTTGTGGAGGTCAGATAGACAGTCGCTCCGTGTACAATACTGGTATTTCAGCTGCATCCGGTTAGACTAGAAGCCGACCCCAAAATAGGTAAAACAATAAAAAATATCAAACAATTAATTTAAACTGCGCCATTTTGTAAAACGATTTGTTCAACAATAAAAGTCAACAGAGAAATAAATATAATTTAGATCAGTTTCAAACTTATAAAAGAAGATGTCGGTCATACGTGGGTTGTTAGAATATGACGGATTTTATGAATAAAGAGAACTATAATAACGCGTTGCTCTACATTTGTCCTGGATAATGGACGCCCGGACTACAAAACTAAATATTATATTTTGTCCAAGCTCGGTCGATTTATAACAAAGAATTTTATGAAATAACAATTCACACGTATACAGGGTGTCAGGAACATTGACGCGCAAACTGTAACCATGGATTCAGCACATGAGTTTAGACCCCACAGCGTCGAAATTTTTCGTCAGTTATAAAAAAAATATTACTGTTCCATACATTTTGACCGCGTATTTATTGCACTTTTCTATGAAACAGAAGATTTTTTTTTTGATAACTGACGAAAAATCTGTCATTCCAAATAATGCTAGGGATTGACACTACTGACAACTCACATCAAGCTCACTTCATTTAAGTTTTCACGGTGACATTTTTACAGAATCGGCCGGCTGGCCTGTAATATGTCATGTTGTGTTTCTGTTGAGCTCTGCACAGAGTCAATTTAAATTTTTTATATTGGAGCGACCTTATTGCTACAAAAACACACAAAGCCCAGACCCTACTACTGAGAATTCCCTAATGAAAACAACGGGATTTTCTGTAATCAATTTCTAAGTAGCAGCCCGGAGAATTGGTTCCGGTGATGGCAATAAGCTCACCGTATCAATATGTCTAGCCTTTTCCCAACTATGTTGGGGTCAGCTTCCAGTCTGACCGGATGCAGCTGAATACCATTTTACATGGAGCGACAGCCTTTCGGACCTCCACAACCCAGTTACTGGATAACACGATACCCCTTGGTAAGACTGGTTGTCAGACTTTCGGGCTTTTGACGACGCGTAACGATTGTCAAAGATCCAAGAATGACAGCCGGAATCAACGGCTTAACGTGCTTTCCGAGGCAAGGAGGCGGAGGGGTCTTGGTATGTGAAGATGGTAACCCATCCACGGACCAACCGTAAGAAGCGTAGCTTAACCTGATCGATGAACCCGTGCGGCTTTTATTACTTAGCCACGAGCCCCTCCTCACCGTATCATGAGACTTAAACATAACTGGCGAAATATGGCTGTACTGTCAGGCACACCGTTGCCTAACCATTCAAGGTTTACAGGCGTGTATTATTTTATGTTTTTTATAAAAGTCCTAATCCCTGCAAAGGGTCAACTTTAGGCTAATAATATTGTAAAGTCAGTATTTTTCAGCCACATTCTAAACACACCAAAATCCTTCACTTAAGACACTTCTCCTAGACTCGACAGCAATATTTCT
This sequence comes from Apamea anceps, assembly GCA_951799955.1. NCBI lineage: Eukaryota > Metazoa > Arthropoda > Insecta > Lepidoptera > Noctuidae > Apamea > Apamea anceps. The sequence goes on along the minus strand of OX637522.1, from coordinate 6,800,523 downwards.
TATAACATTTGTTTTGATCGCTCCCTCGCTTCAGATAAAACATGATAGCAAGGTCCCAAGATTGAATATCGCAATCCCCGAGCAAAGGGTAACTTAGTTTACGATTCGGGAGCAGAGTAATGTGGAGTACCTATGGAGTTACTTTCAGCTGACGTAACCAGAAATTGTTATAGGAGACGAATTTTGGTAAAATGTGGGTCGATGGAAGGATTTTGGCTGATTTTTGTCGCCTATATTTTTATTGTAGGTAGGTATGTAGGTACAGCAGTGCTAACGGCCGCGACTTACGAGTTGTAGGTCATAGGTTTGAACCCAAACAGGCACTATACTTTGAGTAAATGAATTCATCGCCACTGCTCTCAAAACGGTGAAGAAAATCATCGTGAGGAAACCGGCATGTCCTAGTACCAAAAATTCGATGACATGTGACATCTACTAACCCAAACTGGGCCCGCGTGGTGGATTATGGCCTACTCTCACAGAGAGGATGCCTGTGTCCCAGCAGAGAGTACATTATTATTTATTACTTATTTATTTATTTATTCTCCAACAAAGGATGCATACATGCAATACTTAAAAAGGTTATTTTACGTGTGCTACTTCAATTACAGTATACCAGCAAGCACTTATACAGACGCCAGCACATCAACCTACTGCAATCTGTCAAATTTCTGTAATAGATTTTCAACTTTATCGCTAAAGCATTAAGGTTCAAGGTTAATTGGGAAAATTTGACAGTTTCGGGTAGCTTGATGTGCTGGCGTCTGTACATTACTAGGCTGATTATGCTTATGCTAGCAAGTAAACTTAATGTTGCAGTAATCAACCAAGCTTAGCTAACGGATAGGCATTTTGACGAGGATAAACTTCATCAGCTAAGAAATTTTTCATTTATTAAGAAAATCAAGCGACATCGCGGTAGACCCAGACGGAGATGGCAGGATGAGCTGGACACTGGAGGGGCAATTTTCGTGATTTTAAGAACGTCCACAGTCTCATCTTAGTCTTAATCTGTCAAAAATACATCTAATTTCCCTACATTATGATAATTTGTTTGTCGCCGAGATGAGACTGCGACTAGATTTTGAACGTTTTAAATTACGAGAATTTGCCTTCTGATCTCAGTCTCAATCTGTCAAAAATACCTCTAATTCTCGTAATTTAAAGAACTTTCACAGTCAGAGGGGCAATTCTCGTAATTTTAAGAACATTCACAGTCTGATCTCAGTCTCAATCTGTGAAAAATACGTCTAATTTCCCTACATTTTGACAGGTTTTTGACATTTGTTTGTCGCCGAGATGAGACTGCGACTAGATATTGAACGTTTTAAATTACGAGAATTTGCCTTCTGATCTCAGTCTCAATCTGTCAAAAATACCTCTAATTCTCGTAATTTAAAGAACTTTCACAGTCAGAGGGGCAATTCTCATAATTTTAAGAACATTCACAGTCTGATCTCAGTCTCAATCTGTGAAAAATACGTCTAATTTCCGTACATTTTGACAGGTTTTTGACATTTGTTTGTCGCCGAGATGAGACTGCGACTAGATATTGAACGTTTTAAATTACGAGAATTTGCCTTCTGATCTCAGTCTCAATCTGTCAAAAATACCTCTAATTCTCGTAATTTAAAGAACTTTCACAGTCAGAGGGGCAATTCTCGTAATTTTAAGAACATTCACAGTCTGATCTCAGTCTCAATCTGTGAAAAATACGTCTAATTTCCCTACATTTTGACAGGTTTTTGACATTTGTTTGTCACCGAGATGAGACTGCGACTAGATTTTGAACGTTTTAAATTACGAGAATTGGCCTTCAGGCTCTTAGCAGCTTTAAACAGAGAGAAGTGGAAATAGAGTAGGGAGGCAGGCCTTTGCCATGCGTAAAAAAAAATAATAATTAAGAAGACCGACCCAATTTATTTATTTTATAATATTACCGAAGAAATGTAAAAGTTCATTTAAGCGATAGTAATCAAGCAACAATTAATTTATATCTATAGGTTGTTAGACTTTGTAGCTTAATGAACGATCTGACCTTTTTACCCGACTGCGCGACGCAAAGCAGTGGTAATGTGTTTATCAGCCTATGTATGTATGTATGTTCCTTTGAAGCACTATACAGACCAAACGCCGGGGCCGATTTTTATGATTCACACGTCAATCGATTCCTCTTAGTCCGGCGAGTGTCACTAAAGACATGACGTTAGTGAAATTTCAATATGGCGACTACTGGACGCCATATTGTGAAAATGAAAAAACTGAAAGTCAACAAATTATGTCAAGTGGGGCATCGTTGAATAGGTGTTTAAAAATAATTTTTAGTTTTCCCTCAACATTTTTCGATTCGACTGACCGTTTAGGATCTATATCGATTTAAAGTTACGTAACAACCATTCTCACATATAAGTTTTTAGACAGTAGATAAAAGACGAAAACTTCGTATGACTGTGCGAGTGAATGTGGATGGACATATACTAAAGTATCTAGTAGGTATATTGGACTACCTAAAGTATCTAATGTCTGACACGGTCGCCCATGTCCAATTTCAAACGATTTAGTACTCAACTTCAGTCGAAAAACTATATATTGGCCTTGGGAACATAGTCGGGATCCATTGAAAAATTAGATTGGCTGTCGAATAATGGATCCCGACTGTTCAGTTGTTGTGTTCCATTATTAGAATAATATTTTATTTTCTTCAATAGTATTCATTCAATAATATATTATAGAATTCTAGACCACGGGACATCTAAGTGCTTGTTTTGTTCTTTTCAGTTTTTTTTTTTTTCAATACTCAATATATTTATTTGCATTCCACAATGTGAACTTAGGTGGTAGGTACATTACAAAATATACATAACTTTAGATCATTGTGGACCCATTTTTGTTATGTAGGTAAGTAGTTTGGTTCACTTTTTACGCAGTCGGGTTTTTTGATTTTTAAATTATTATTTTTTTCCACACACATTTATATTAAATTTTCTCATTAAACTGTGGGGTATTTTAACTTGAACGGCGATGCCTAGGTCCATAATTAACAAGTGTATTATAGATATTCCTGGGATATTATTTCGTAAATTCATCTGGTTGTGGAAAAAGGTAAGTTTGGCATTTCATTTTTTTTTTTTTTGGTATATTACGGAAAAATATGGCTAAAATCATAGAAATGTAAAAAATCCTTGCATTTACATTCTGATAAAAAAAAATGTAGTATGCCTGAAATATTCAGTACCGTCAAGCGGCGTGAATAGGGATGCAGGGGTGAATCAGGATGAAACTTTAAAAGGGATTATAAATTTGAAATAACATATTTTATTGCCAAAAAGGACTCTAATGTGTTTACTGTATTTTTAACGATTAACGAACAAAAAGTGTTCAGAAGGTAATTTTTTCGAGGAATTTTCCAGGCAACCTTTCCACCTTATAAACCTTATTCGGACTATTCGGAACATTTTAAACCAAAAAATAGGCAAATCAATCCAGCCGTTTTCATGTGATGCGCTTACCAACAAACAAAATTTAATTTTTATTATTTACTAACTGACCTGGCAAACGTTGTTTTGCCATATAAATTATTTCTAGCTGCCCGGCGCTACTTCGTTCGCGTGGTGTCCTACCCCCTACTCTACCTCTACCCTACTCCTAACCTACTCCTACCCTATTCCTACCCTACTCCTACCCTACTTCTACCCTACTCCTAACCTAACCTAACCTACTCCTACACTGCTCCTACCCTACTCCTAACCTACTCCTACACTACTCCTACCCTACTTCTATAAATAAAACGCTGATTGATTGATAGAACCTAGCGGACCCGGCAGACGTCATCCCACCCGTAAAATCAGCGCCACCTTCCAGATCCAATTATGTATACAAACCTTGTCCTGACAATAACAAACACAAAAAAAAAAGAATTATCCAATTTGGTGCAGTCGTTCTTGAGTTATAAAATTACAACGAAAAGTGGCATTGATTTTTATATATGATATAGATTAGACAGTTTCTTAAGAGGACTAGCTCCATTTCATTACGAAATATTGTTAGTAAGTACGGGGCGGCATGAACCACGACCACACGCACGACCTGTTACCATGGATGCAGTACATGATTCTGGAACCCGTTGCGTCGAACGCTACGCTAGGGGGTCTAATCTGCCGCGGGAGACGCTCCGGGCTTCGGGAGCCGCGTGACGACTCCCGGCCACCGTAGGCGCGGGCCTGCGGGCGGTGAGTAATGGGTAACTCACCGTCCGATCAGGACCAGCACCCTAATTGCGTAACACACAATCAATCGGAATCTGAATCATTTTGAAGCAAATTGCTAATCCATTGCTTCATAAGTTCGAAAAATGTTGTCTGCTCAACACGTAAATAACGCAATGAATGTTGTTGAACTGTCAAAATGAAACCGATTCTGATTGATCGTGTGTTACGCAATTAGGGTGCTGGCCCGTGCCGGACGGCGTGTATGTGTTCCACGCGCGCCTCAAAGAGATGTCAGCATGAGTGACGGGGCCCGATAGGGCCGAAGCCTGCCAGGGTAGCGGGATTGTCCGAAAGGGTTACCGCTGCCCTGGAACATAAAGGGCTAAGGAAGGAACACGGGTGGGTTTTAGTCAGTAAGAGTCTGACACTTCCTTCTGCTCCACCCAGAGCGGGAGGGGCCATTTGATGATTTCCCATACTAAAAAAAAAAAAAAAAAAAAAAGAAGGGGGTTCTAATCTAATCATGTCATCAATCATCAATCAATCTAGTCTAATCATGTGCTGAATTCATAGTTACAGTTTGCGCGTCAATGTCCCCGCCACCCTGTATAGATTAAGACGATTAGCTTTCCTATTATTAACGAAATATCGTTGTTAAATATAATATTTAGAATGCATAAAATAAACCACTTTCATCGACACAGAAATTACAATCTCTCCTCACAACTACGAAAATTACTTACAACCATTTGACGCTTTTCCAAAAAGTTTAACACGGAAGTAAATTCCTGTAAAACTAGGTACAATCAAGTTCAATACAAGTACACATAATACACGGACAATGTGTTATTGCGAAGGAATCAATTCAAAACTATTAACATTAATGGATCCTCTGTTGGCTTTAATCAATGGGCTACTCCAGGTATTTATAAAAGTAGAGCGAGACTATACGAGTTATATGGTTTGAAAAAATACAGGTTTGATACTCCTTTCCTAGAGTATGTCAAAAATTATTCAAAATTATTCAAAAAGATTAGTGCTTTTGCTAAATCAAAATTTTTAGGCGATACAATTAAAAATTCTAATAATAAAGTAAAAGCCACTTGGAAAATTATTAACAATGAAACTGGTAAATCTGTTAAACAAGAAAAACAACTTGAGATTATGGTCGACAACAAATTAGTTAATAATGCAGCTGACGTAGCTGAGGCATTTAATGAGTTTTTTGCCAACATACCGATAACTACGACTCGCTCCTTAAAGTCGTCCCCGTCTAAAGCTGAAAACCTTTTGCATAGTAGTGTACCTAAATGTAGTCCTTTATTTAGTTTCGAACATGTAACCCCACGTGATGTAGTTAATATTTTTAACACACTTAAGTCTAAAAACACCGGTGATTATTGGGGCATCTCCATTAAACTTTTAAGTAATATAATAGCCATCGTAGCCCCCTATCTAGCTGTTACTTTTAATAAATGTGTTGATTTAGGAACTTTTCCTGACCTCATGAAGAGTAGTAAAGTCATACCATTATTTAAATCAGGTAATAAGAATGACGTTGGCAATTTCAGGCCTATTTCTATTTTACCTGCATTTAGCAAAATATTTGAAAAGTTAATACTCAAGCAGTTGCTAAGACATTTTAATTTAAACAGCCTCCTCCATAATGATCAATATGGCTTTACAAAGGGTCGTTCAACTACAGACGCGGGTGTTGCTCTGCTGAGACACATATTTGACGCATGGGAGAAATCGCAAAATGCTATTGGAGTTTTCTGTGATCTCTCTAAAGCCTTTGATTGCGTGCACCATGACACGCTTTTGCGTAAGTTACATCATTACGGTGTCAGAAACGAGGCTCTCAACATAATAATTTCATATTTACATAATAGGGTCCAATGTGTAGATGTTAATGGCGCGAAATCTTCCGGGCTACCAGTTCAGTTAGGTGTTCCGCAAGGCTCAATATTGGGTCCATTCTTGTTCTTAGTATATATCAATGATTTACCATTCCATTTGAAGGGCATCTGTGACGTTGTACTGTTTGCAGATGATACCTCTCTTATTTTTAAAGTAGACAGGAATAGACAAGATTTTGACGACGTAAACAGTGCACTCACAATAGTTACAGATTGGTTTACGTCAAATAACCTAGTTCTCAATGCCAAAAAAACGAAATGTGTAAAGTTCGCCTTACCGAATGTCAGAAATCTAGGACCCAACATCGTCTTAAATAAAGAGGTGCTTGAAACAGTAGGCTCGGCAATTTTTCTAGGACTAACAGTAGATGCCAAACTTCAGTGGGGACCTCATATATCAAGTCTAGCAGGAAGGCTCAGTTCGGCTGCCTACGCCGTCAGGAAAGTAAGACAATACACTGACGTTGATACAGCTCGTTTAGTCTATTTCAGTTATTTTCACAGTGTTATGTCCTACGGTATTCTGCTGTGGGGCAAAGCCGCTGATATACAAAATATATTTGTCCTTCAAAAACGAGCTGTTCGAGCAATTTACCAGCTAGGTGCCAGAGTTTCTCTAAGAGATTTATTTAAAGATATTGGTATTCTCACGGTTGCATCACAATTTATCTTCGCCAACATCCTATATATTAGGCAAAATTTGCACTTGTACACTAAAAACAGTGATATTCACAGTGTTAACACTAGAAATAAGGACAAACTACGTGCCCCCTTTCACCGGCTTCATAAGGTTCATAACTCATTTGTTGGGCTTGGTATAACCTTTTATAACAAGATACCGTCTTCTTTGCTAGACTTGCCTTTTAATGCGTTTAAAGCTCAAGTAAAATCCAACCTTTGTTCAAAGGCTTACTATTCCATCAACGACTACTTACACGATAAGAATAGTTGGTCGCCCTAATTAACGCAAGACAATGTTCGTGTTCTTTCTCCAGAATTAGCTTAGGTACTGACAGGTTACTGTTATTAGTATTAACTCATTTATTTCACATCGATGGTCCTAGTTCATCATCTGTGACTGCAAGTGACAGCTATGTGACGAACCCAGCAATGCATAAATATGTAAGCTGTCACGCCCTTTATGCCTGGAGGCTTTTATTTAGGTAGTGAGTTTTTATTAATTATTTTTTAGCTTGAGTACGTATAGTTTTTATTATATTTGTTGGTATATTGGCGTGGCTAGCTGACATAATATGGCAAATAATTTAAGCTTCTTGTAATGTTCATTACTGAACATAGGTTCCTAGTATTGTATACATGCAACTATATTTTAACTAAACAGACAGCTGTGCTGCTGGGGAGTTTGTTCCGCCACTTCTTCTTCCCAGCGATAGCACTAGGAAGTGGCGAAGGGCGGGCGTTTTTGGGGGACTGTCTTTTGTAATTTTGACGTTCGAAAAGTGCTGATTCTCAGCCTAATTTGAATAAATGACTTTTGATTTTGATTGATTTTGAATCATTTCGGGACTTTGGCCTTTTGCCACGGTGAGATGTACCGACAGACTACGTACCGGTCAGGGATGGGCTAAATCTTTTTTTTTTATTATTATTAAAAAAATATATATTATTAAAAAAAAACTAGTAAGTAGTGCATTTATGTATAACAATATAAAAATGTATGAATAAACTTCTTATGATAAAATAACTAACATAACTATTAACTAACTAAAATATGGCGTCAAAAAATTCCTCCACATCGCTGGCGACTGGTCATGTAAAAAAAAACTTGATTAACTTTTGCCTTAAAATTTGTTCATATTTTACTATACAAGACATTTTGTCAGTTCTAAAATTGGTAAATATTCGACCATGTTGACCATCGAAACTGATCCTTATTATTTATTTTAAAAAAAAATAGAAACTTTCATATATTTACATATATATTTAAAAAAAAATGTTTAATATTGTAGCTGCACGTAGACCATTGTAATCGTTAATATTTTGAAAAAAGAAACCTTATTTTTAAAAAAATAGTTATACTTTAATTGTTTTTATTTTTTGGTTTTGGTAATTTAGATTTAAATTAAATTTAAATCGGCCAACCCTGAAACCGGTACAGCCGCGTACTAAATCGTTAAATGTGATTTAACGAACCTCTGCCAACGTTTTGGTAAGAAATCTATTCTTGTTAATAGAATTGCTTCATTGGTTTAGTGGCAATAAGCTGTGCGGAACTAGAGACCTTGAACTCGATTCTCGGGCCAGTTCTTAATTAGATTATTTTTCATTGAATTAATTTTGAGTGTCCTGGGATTCTAAGTAAAATTGAGTAAAGTTTTAGATGCCTTTCTATTGCAGTTCATTGATAATTCATATTATAAAGAGGTACACTTTGTGAACTGCTGATCTCATTCCGAAAATTCTTTTACTAATGGGAACCTACAGTATTGCCAAGTGTCTCTGTCTATAGGATATATTTTATGTAAAGAAAGAAATTTCACGCAAACAAAGTCGCGGACAGAAGCTAGTTGATAATCATAATAATTTAATAACAACGATTACAAAGACAACGTCATAGTATTTCTCTATACAACGTATTTTCAGCCCGGAACTGTACGCGGTTTAGATCTATTCTTTCTTTTCCGCCATTTTCCACGATATGCGGTGTCGTCAACGAGCTCAGAACGGTATAGCGAATCACTCTTCACCGAAACGGTGAAGAGTGATTCGCTACGGTACGGTTCGGGTCGGTACGGTACGGTTCGCCGAAATCACTCTTAGTCGGTTGGTTCCACAAATAAATCCATCGCCGAAAACACTGTTCATCGATGGTCGCTTCAGCCACAATACCTTTTACCGATGGAACGAGTCGCCGAAATACTTATGTAAATTTCTAATAAATTAAACACTATGGTTTGTACAAATATTTATTCGGATTGACCGTCAGATCGAAACGGTACAAATAAAAAAAATCTATTTCACTTTTAATTATAATAATAAAACTTTGCTCTGAAGAGCTATAATGCTGCCTCGGGTATGTTCGCAGAGACGCGCACCGACTGCTTCCACGCGACCATGCGCAAGCGCGCCGCGTCCTTGGTGCGCAGGGTACGGGGTAGCTCCAACATCGTACTCATGATGATTGCGGGAAGGCTGGACTGCCCCTTCATCCGGCATTGTTCCAGCAGACATGTTGCTGTAGCAGTGTCAGAGAGGGGGTATTGATTTTATTTTGTGACTATTTATTTATTGATTTTATTTTGTGATTATGCTGATTTTATTCTGTGATTATTTATGGATTTTATTTTGTGATTATTTATTATTTAATTCTTATTTCTATATTAATTTTATTGTTTTGATTATTTATTTTAATTTGATTTAATTTAATTCGATTTATTCTGTTTCCGTTTAATTTGATTTGTAATTATTTTATCTGATTTTATTTGATGTGAGTTATACGTGTACTGAATGGGTGTTATTTACCTGAAATAAATTTATTTATTATTATTATAATTAGAATATAACTATTTCTCGTTTTCGAACTTCCCGAGTACCTTAAACCTGACACAAACCGTTTACTTAATTTCGAAGCAATGTAAAACATTACGTATTACCTATTTGCATAAACAAGATTAATCGCAACTTTGTATCTTTAATTTATTCATTGTGTTTTAATTCCAGTTTGTAATAACGGCCCGATCGTTTCGATCGTTTGAAATTCAAATTTTAAGATCATTTCGTCGTTATTAACGCACTTGGAATCAAAAGGCTTGCTCAGAATTTCTCATTAAATATGATGACATTCTCTTTAGCTGTTTAAAAATAAACGGTGTAATTATTTTGCTTCAAAGTTGTTTGTGATTAGGTACGAGTGTGTTTTGAGTTTGTTCATGTTTCATGCATGTTTTAATCGTTGTTTTACCAACGTTTTGGGGTTAGTTATGTGGTTTTTGACACTTAAGAATGAATTGAATAGAATGTCATTGAGCTCAGAAGGCGTATTCTCGTAATTTAAAACATGAATGTTTCTTGTCATGACATCCGCACGTGGACAAAATAAACCATATTGTTTTTGTTGTTGTGTTGTGTGCTATATCTGTATATAGCGTGTATCAGAAATATTTAAGGGTGTGGTACAGACCATCAAACTGAACAACTTTCTTCATGATACCAACATCGTAATCGCGAATTTTTTTTATCAACTGTCCCACTTCAATACTAACTCGACCCAAATGTACAGACGCCAGCACATCAAGCTACTACAATCTGTCAAATTTCTTTAATCGATTTTCAACTTTATCGCTAAAGCATTAAGGTTCAAGGTTGATTGGGAAATTTTGACAGTTTAGGGTAGCTTGACCTGCTGGCGTCTGTACTTATGGGACGACTGATTATTGTTTTCCCTATTATATGGGACATAAACATAACTGGCGAAATGTGGGTGTACAGTCATGAGCAAAAGTATGTATACACTTTTGTATGCGTATGTACACACTACGCTTTTTTCAAAAGCGATTTACTCCTTTATTTTTTAATGAAATTTTATGTTGTTACGAACATATCATTTTTGAACCCATAGGTTTATGTTATCGTATTTCAACGTTGCATTCGTTATTTCACGAAAAAATCGCATTTGAAAGTTGCCAAGAGTTGACATATTGGTGCTCGTGACTGTACAGGTGGTGTACCTGTACCCTGTACCCACATTTTTGTGGATGTACATTTCTGAGCTATCTAACCCTACCGGAAATACAGTCGTGATGTTATGTTGTAGCTACTAAAAGTGTAGTATATTAATGCACTTCCATTAAATAGCTTCTGGACTCAATTTGGTCTCAGTTTGACGTACGTTGATAGATGAGCAGTTTACTAGTTAGTTAGTTTGATGGATCTTTTGTAAACGGAGGATTGGAGGAGAGCATTGGAGGTTTTTAATCTATTATAAACAAGACACTGAAGGAATTTAGGAAGTTAGTGTATCAAGTATCGTATCGTATAGTTAGTAGTATAGTAGGAGCTTATGGCTAAATAATAACAGCCATACGGGTCGACCGTTCAGGTTAAGCTACGCTTGCCGCGGTTGGTCCGTGGATGGGTGACCATCTTTACATACCAAGATCCCACCGTGCCTCGGAAAGACGTTAAGTCGTTAGTCCCGGCTGTCATTCTTGGATTTTTGGCAGTCGTTACGGGTCGACAGAAGCCCGAAAGCCTGATAACCAGTCGTACCAAGGGGTTTCCTATTACCCAGTAACTGGGTTGTGGAGGTCAGATAGACAGTCGCTCCATGTAAAATACTGGTATTCAGCTGCATCCGGTTAGACTGGAAGCCGACCCCAACATAGTTGGGAAAAGGCTAGGCAGATCATGATGATGAGTGCATCAAGTGTATCATGGTTGAATAAAAAAAATCGACAGTTAATCTATTATAAAATGTGTGATGTGCATGAAAGCAATTCTTCTTCGCATTTTAATTTTCGAATAACAATATTAAGAATTGGAAAGCTCTTCTTCTTTTCGAGTTAATGCATAATCAGCCAATAATGTTCCCACAGCTGGGACACAGACCTGATCCTCTCGGTGAGAGGGAGTGGGCCGTAATCCACCACGCGGGCCCAGTGCGAGTTTATAGATGTCACATGCCTTCGAATTTGTTGGTTCTAGGACATGCCAGTTTCCTCACGATGTTTTCCTTCACCGTTTTGAGAGCAGTGGTGATGAAATCATTTACACAAAGTAAAGCGCCTGTCTGGGCTAGGCCAAGCTTACGACCCAGTGGGTCCCGTTTAGTGGCAAATGCATGAGATGGCGGGATGAGCTGGACTCCTTTCATAAAGATTAGTCCTTGGCAGCTCTGGACAGAGAGAGGGGGAAAGAGAGTATAAGGCTTTTGCCCAGTAGTGGGACATTAACGGCTAATAAAAAAGCGCCTGTCTGGGTTCGAAACTACGACCTACAAATCGTAAGTCGCGGCCACTTGGCCAACACTGCTCTAATGATCAATGCAAATATAATAATATAATATCCCTGGACATTTCACACAGCGCCATCTAGTCCCAAGCTAAGCAACCTAATGCTTGTGTTATGGTAACAAGATGGCTGATAAACTACTTATATACATTTTTTTTTTTTTTGTAAATACATACATATTATAGATAGAAAAACACCCAGACTCGGAACGAATACATGTAGGACTTACAAATATTTGTTCTGTGCGGGAATCGAACCCGCGACACGCAGCGCAGCAGTCCGATCGCTCAGCCACTGCGCTAACCGTGTTGTCGAAAAATATATCTTGGCTCTTCAACTAAGTAATTGGCAGAAAGCTCCCCAACCATAACTCTAAAGCGTTAATAGTCGCGACAATTACACAACATTAAACATAGTCTCCAATATTTTGGCACCGCCATCAACTCGGCGCGACCCTTCATAGATCACTTGTACATTTATGACGATAATAACTGCCGTATCACAGCCGACTGTGACAATAATGGTCGCGGGTGACATGTCACTCTCGTCGTACATTTAACAGGATGTGTGTTATAAACAGGACACTGGGAATTATGTTAGTGTATACTATAGAGTTGAATATGCTCTGCGAAAGAACTATTGTATTTTGCTACGGACCGACTAAGTAGGTACGGTCACCAAAGGAGATAAGTAACCAGGGTCGTCGGATATAGTTTAGTAAGAAACCGATGGGTGTTTTCGAGTAAATTTTAGTTTGATAAAAATGAACTGTTTGTTTTGAAATAAAATTTTATCCGAAAATATTAATCCGTTTCTTACCAAACTTCAACTACATCCGACGACCATTAGGTTAACCGTTTTGTGACAGCTGTCTTAGAACGTAACTATTCCAGATTAAGCAAAAGTGAACTTTAAAATGCTTAATAAAATAAATATATAAACTGCCTTATCTTATTGAATTAACTTATTCGTGGCTTCTTACAGACATTATAATACCGTACGTGTATCAATCAATGTATTGTGTGTTGCTGCAATCACTAGTTCCATCTGTCAAAAAAGGTTTATCTAATGGGATTATATAAAAGGGATATTCTTGAGACAGTTTGGCTGTGACAATAATGGCCGCGGATGACATGTCACTCTCGACGTACATTTGGCAGGATGTGTTATGGCAGCAGACAGTGTAACCTATTGCAATGTAAAAGCTTTTGGGCTATGAACGGTAAAGTGTCGCATACCAGTCCTAGAGAATTAATAACAGGATCCAATACCAGCACCCTAGTTGCGTAACACACTATCGAGCATAATCTAAATAATTGTGAAGGATATTGCTAATCCATTGTTCCATATGTTCGAAAAATTTGTCTGCTCAATATTCAGTTAATAAGGATTATGTCTTCAAAGCCCAAAAAAGATGCATCAGAGCTATGTGTGGTTTACAAAGTACCGACAGCTGTCAACCTCTATTTAAAAGTCTCAAAATTTTAACCTTGCCTTCTCTGTATATTTATGAGGTAGATATATTTGTTACAACAAACATGAACCTATATGAAATAGCTTTCAAAAGTCAGTATAGACAACTACGTGATAGAAATAAGTTAGAGCTCAAAGTACCATATTTAGGCACGGCCTTAATAAGGAAAAGCTTTTAAAGAAATTTAATAAATTACCTTGCTCAATAAAAAATCTAAATTTAGTCAATTTCAAGCGTTAATTATATACTATATTAATACAAAAATGTTACTTTTCTCTCAGCGACTACTTTGATGACAGTTCTTTGACATAACATATTTGTATACTCGTAACTTGACTATAAAAGCATGACGACTTTCACAGCACTGTGGACAACATAAATTTTAAGCATTTTTCTTAGCAGTAACTTATTGACATCATAACTATTTATTATTGACATTAGCCTATTTCATTAAAGATTGACATTACCTGACATTACCTAATGCATTTTTATTAAAATTGATATTGACATTACTAATTAAACTTTTGCCTTTTTATAATACTAGTACAGACGCCAGCACATTAAGCTACTACAATCTGTCAGATTTCTTTAATACATTTTCAACTTTACCGCTAAAGTATTAAGGTTCAGGGTTGATTGGGAAAATTTGACAGTTTCGGGTAGCTTGACCTGCTGGCGTCTGTACATACCTATATAGCTAATTTATTCATTTGATTGGCAAAAGCCTCCTTTAAATGTATATTTTACGCCAGATAAAAAGAAAAAGAAAAACAAAAACATAGAGAAACTACAATAAATGTATAACATTGACTGTAACATCTGTACTGTTCTAACCTATGTTTACAAATGAAATTTCAAAAAAAAAAAAAACGTAAATGTTGTTGAACTGTCAAAATAAAAGCCATAGCTACTGTGTAACTGCATGTGTGTGTGTGTTTGTGTATATTGTTGTGTGTGTGTGACGCAATTACCCCGCTGAAGAATCACTAGATACTTAGATAGTATTTGTATTGAGCAACCTCAAAATCAAAACATTTATTTCAATTAAACCAATTACAGGCATTTTTTAATAGGCGAATTATCAAAAAATATTGAACCCGTATATTTTCTTTTGTCAATTATATAAAAAATGATGAAGATATCGCCTGTTAAAGTTCCGCTTGACGTCACTTGCTTGCGACATTTTTGCAAGCAAGTGACGTCACGACCCCCCACTCCCAAATTTTGATCTTTGTCATTTTTTGTTTGATTGACAAAAGATAAAATACGTGTCCATTATTTTTCGATAATCTAACTGACGGGCTAAATATAATTATTATTTTTTACCCAGGCAATTACCCTATTGTTGAAGGAGTCGGTCAGTCAGAAAGATTAAGCTAATAGCCCATTCCAAAGCGTAGTTGGTACGTATGGAGAAGAGCGGGCAGGAAATTCCATGAGCACTCTTTCGAATCGAAATACTGGTTACATCAGCAAAGTTATACTTCGCTCCATTATTTTGTCTCTTCGAAGCACTGAACTTTACTAACTAACTAAAATTTTAGTCCAGACTTCAGAAAATGCCCGTGTGTGCACTCATAAACCTCAGACATACACATTACACAAAAAGCTTGAATGTACTTATTCACTGGATTTTATCTGATTGGTTCTTCTCTTGATTCTTTTTTTTATTTTGTCTGAGGTTTATGAGTACCCATATGTGTTTATCTAGATCACCAAAGTGTTTGAAAAGCATGGTGAAAACTGAAATTAAATCGGTTTTCTCTGACAGTTTTTTTTCCGAAAAGGGATCAAAGACATCTCTATTTTTGAAATTATGATTAACCAGGAAAACCCTCCCACATGCATTTATATTTTTGCAATAACTCATCATGGACGCTTTGAAAACACGTAAAAACGATGTCAAACTCTGAATCACTACACCACATTCCAATAATGACAAAAATACAGAAATAACTAAAAACCGATTTACTTTGTAATGACACATTTCAGGATCGTTGACTAGTCGACAGGTTAGTCAAAAAAACTGGGTCTATGAACGAAATCACATCAATAGAAAATAGTTATTTGAGTAAAAATGGTCTAGTGAGCAACTATTCTTCGATGATGTGCCCTATATTAGCATCTGTTTGATGTTTTACTAAGACAAAGCTGCCCAAATTTTGTGATCTAGGTGGGGTATTTAGGTACGTATACCTAAATACCCCACCTAGATCACAAAATTTCCTTATGATCTTCTTTCAAAGAGTATCATTGAAATGACAGAATCTACCACAATCATAGCTTTTGGTATCACCAAACAGCATTGCTGTGTTTCAAAAGTTGTGGTTACTGGTGAATTTTCGGGCACAGAACTTTTTAATCTTTAATTTTGTTCTTCTCTTATTGTTACAGGTACTGCAAGTATGACCCCTCCCGCTCTGGGTGGAGCAGGAGGGAGTGTCAGACTCTTACTGACTAAAACCCACCCGTGTTCCTTCCTTAGCCCTTTATGTTCCAGGGCAGCGGTAACCCTTTCGGACAATCCCGCTACCCGATGTAGACATGAGCTTACGTTGTGTTTGTAGGTATGTACACAACAGGGTTTGAACCCGAAACTTCGTACTAAATAGGTAAAAAAAAGTATCCGTAAACCCTCATACCCGAATAACACGACTAGTTTTTTAAGTCAGATTGCCTAGCTGCTATATTACTATTCATAGCACTATTTTGCTATGCTAAATTAAAAAAAAAAAATTACCAAGTTTTTTGAAATTGTTTGTCGCTGAGATAAGTTTTTGACTAGATTTTGAACGTTTTTAACGTCTGATGTCTTGGTCACAACACTTTTTTTTCATCAGACTGTGAACGTTCTTACAATTACGAGAATTACCCCTCAGGCTACCACGCCAATTGTTAACTTATCAAACGGAAATTATTTTTAGCTATGCAGTGTTTTTCTTCCAGTGTTGTTTACTCAAAAATAGTGCTAACTGAACAATGTTTATTTTATCGCAATAGTTTTTAATGAAAGATTTTATATTTGTGTTTATGTAAAACGTTTTACTAGCTTCCGTTACTATTCAAAGCTGAAAGTTAAAAACATTTTACTTTACTGTTTATCTAAATTTGCAATTAAATTAGATTTAAAAAAAAAAACGTTGCCCCACACTAGTAATTTCTCCTGTATCGTGGGTGCGTTTACAAACATTTAAACTCACATACACAAACAGCCAGACCCGGAACAACTACCTGTAGGCAATACAAACATTTGTTCCGTGCGGGGATCGAACCCACGACACGCAGCGCAGCAGTCGATCGCTCAGGAACAGCGCCAACAGTGTCGTCAAAAAAAAAAAACTTGTGGACATTTTGTGTTAAAGTGAAACAAATATTTATTATTTTAGTCTATTTTGTCCCACCGCAGTTCAAAGGCTTCCGTTTCTCCTGTCCACTCCTCTCCGTCTTGAGTTAGTGTGGACCAATCGTGTAGGCGTCAAGATCCTTTATTTGATAACATAATCACAAATTTGAAACCGATCCCAACCGATTACATGGAACTTAAACATAACTGACGAAATGGGGGTTGAAAACAGGCGTAAATTTATGTTTATATTAAACCGATCTAATCCAAGAGCCGAGATTATGTTTACTGAAATTTATATAAAAACAATCATCAAGAGAGCACTCAACCTGTAATTCCTAGTAAAATTAAAACCAGACCAAACCAAATTAAAATGTTTCATTCCCACTTCAAAAACTACTTACTACGCTACTATAAAACAGCCAAGCAGCAAGCCAGTAGACAATAACCAGGCTTGTTTAAAAAAATAATAACCACGTTGCTAGAAAAAAAACAACTTCGCAGTTCTACAATCCGAGGTGATCCGATCTCGCCCGAACACAAACACGGAACTCCAGACTGACAAAAACTAAAAACTCCGAGGTGGACGCACTCTCTAAGTTCATTACCACTTGGCAGGAGACAGCCGTCACCTGTAAAACACCTTTTACCACCTACGGCTTGGCTGCCTGCCAAACCTACCTATACATCCATTCTCCATTCAGTATGAGGTATCTTAGGATGTTTGCAGACAGCCGACTGCTCACCGACTCGAAAGTTCAGTTTACCACATCCAGTCGGCCAACGTCGATCGGTGTCAGTGATCGATACAAAATGAGATCATCTGAGGGGCAATTCTCGTAATTTTAAGAACGTTCACAGTCTGATCTGTCAGTCTCAATCTGTCAAAAAATACTTCTAATTTCCCTACATTTTGACAAGTTTTTGACATTTGTTTGTCGCCGAGATGAGACTGCGACTAGATTTTGAATAGAATATAGAATAGAATAGAATATATTTATTGTAAAAACATGAGTATACATCATAACATGTGCAAGGTCTTATAATAATGGTTAGATCTGCATGTTTTGCCATTCATGGCGTACAAAAACAACATATTTGGTTTAAAATAACCACAAAAGATTGGAGTATAAACAACAAAACAATTTTTTTTTTTTCCATCGTAATACTACTTAAAAAAGAAGAAAATGTACAAAAGTGAAAATGTCGTAACTGCAGAAAAATACAATGAATTAATTGCGTTCATTTAAGAAATCCGATATGGTATAATAGCATTTATTTACAAGATATTTTTTTAAATGTATTTTAAATAGAGCAGTAGGCATTTGTCTAATAAGTTTTGGGATTTTATTGTATATGATTGGTGCTAAACAGAAAATACTTTTTCGCATCAATGCCGTGGTTGACCTTGGTACACATAATTTGTTATTATCCCGTCGATTACGAATAGATACGTCTGATAGTTTCTTGAATAGGTTGGGATTGGTTTGTACAAAGATTGCTACTTCATAAATAAATAAGGACGGCAGACTTAAAATTTTATACTTTATAAAATACTGTTTGCAACTATCAGTTATGTTCAATCCAAACATAGCCCTAACACATCTTTTTTGTGACCTAAAAATAATTTCTCTATTTGTACAGTTTCCCCAAAACAAAACTCCAAACCTCAATATCGAGCCGACTATACCATGGTAGGCAGTTATAAGGGCATTGGTACTTATGATAGGTTTTAGTTTATAGAGAGCATAGGCAGAAGAACATATTTTTTTATTTAATTCCTCTGTGTGTGCTTTCCAGTTCAGACGATTGTCAATGATTAGGCCCAAAAATTTTGCTGCATCCACCTTTTTAATAACGGTTGATTTGTATTGAACATTGACATTTGGTGCTTCTAAACGCTGACTGAAGAACATAATTTTTGTTTTCTCTAGGTTGATCTTTAAATTATTGTTATCTAACCAGTTAATTATTGAATTGATTGTATTATTAATTTCCGGTTCATACGTCTCTTTATTTATACAATCAATAGTGACTGTACTGTCATCAGCAAAAAGTGATATTGGATTGAACGTTTTAAATTACGAGAATTAGCCTACAGATGTCGTTCAAACTCTTTTAAGGTAGTACTAAAAGATAAAGGCGATCAGTTTTTTTTTGTAATCGCTGAATGGACCTGCTCTTGACCTCGATCACACCTGATGGAAAGCGATGGATGAGGTCTATGATGGAACGAGCGTGCCCAGAAGATGTCTGTTCTTCAGCACAGTATATAACGTTGGTCTACTTTTTATGGTTGTTGAAAAACGTAATTCTACATGATGAATATGCATAATTATGTTTTTAATATGCATACGGTCGACCGCTGCGCCTTCAAAATACAGTTGTAGATTAGATGCCTAAGCTCTGTGTAAAGTAAGTGAGATAAGTTGCCCTGACCGATTAATCTGAACAGGCAACTGTGCTGCTGGAGAGTTTGTTGCGCCACTCTTCTTCCAGCCAAAGCACTAGAAAGTGGCGAAAGGCAGGCGGGTGTTTTGGACGACTGTCTTATGTAATTTATACATTCAAAAAATGCTGATTCTCAGCCCACTTTGAATGATTATGGTTTTGAAACTATCGAACGATAAAAAAGTATCTAGTGCGCGCTAGGTTAGCGCTAAAGCAAATTACTAAAAATAATGCTAAATCTGCGGTTTGCACCTACTAAATGATTGTGTTAATTAACCCAGTTACTGTGACGGGCTTTTTGAAAGACCCATAAACGCATACGTACGACACGCATGAGACCCCTATATTACGACGGGCCTTTTAAAAGGCCTCCTTTTCCTGGCTTTCCTGGAAAAAATAGTTCAGCAACATCTGGGAGAAGAGTTGGAGACCAACCCAACAACAGTTTATAGTTGGTCCAACAAATCGGCGGTCTGTGGCCGTCCTTATGCTCACAGAACTCAAACTTACAGATAACACGGTGTGATTGATGACGGGTCCCACTATGGTACTATTGGGTCGGGGTATTTATACTATTTGTGTTAACGTATACAAAGGTAGGCCTAGGTGGCTAAAAGGACTTAGAATTTAGGACGATGTACATAGTATATTGTGTAGAGATATCTTTTGCGGCGATGTTGGGTATTTTGTTGATAAGCTTTAAAATTCCATTGAAACAGTAAAGTTTAATAGAGGTTTTTATTATTATTCTTAAGAATAACGTTTGTTTGAATCGTCATATTAATAATGTCTGTTAACAATAAACAAATTAATGTTTAGAAAACTCATTTTCTGTCAAGAAATCAAAAAAGATTTTTATAATAACGAAGGGACCTTCCAAGGATAAATTTTATTAAATGGACACACTTAATAAACTAACATACTATAAAAATTAAAATTCCTTATATTAAAGAACATTCTCGCACCGATGACAGGTGGGGTAAGGCTGTGGCAGAGTGGCGTCCACGGACTGGAAGACGAGATGTCGGTCATTCGTCGGCGAGATGGGCAGACGACATTGTTACTATCGCGCACAAAACCTGGATGAGGCTGGCACAGGAGCGTGGGGATTGGCACAAGAAAAGAGAGGACTATGCCCAGCTGTGGGTAAAGTCGGGCTGTGGATGATAATGATGAAGAATATTCCCTTAACGTATGCAACTATAAATGAATACAAACACCATAATGGCGAATAAATCCAACACTCGCCTAAGAAACTTAGTTACGAGTAAACACCGTGTTGTTTTAATCGGTGTTTGGAAAGAAACTGACATGTGCTCGGGGCTCTCCTCTCTCTCAGTATTTCCTTACATAATAGATTTGGCTAAATGATCACACATTAAGTAGGTAAAACTGCCGCCGATAACTGTAACTTTCAATGTAAATGTCTTAAAAAAATAGCTTTTAGCGATAAGACTCCGCCCATTGTGTCACCCTATGTAAATTTTGTAAAAATCTCTCTGTAATTCATATGGCGTACAGACGCCAGCAGGTCAAGCTATCCGAAACTGTCAAATTTTCCCAATCAACTTTGAACCTTAATGCGATGGTGATAAAGTTGAAAGTATATTAAAGAAATTGGACAGATTGTAGTAACTTGATGTGCTGGCGTCTGTACATAATAAAGAGTATTATATCATATTCTATTCTATTAGAGCAGTAGTAACGACCACTAGTTACGAGTTGTAGGTCGTAGGTTTGAACCCATACAGGCGCTTTTCTTTCTTTGTTAAGCCTGTACTCACCCAATGCTGGGCAAATGCCAAGTCCTTCCAGGAGCTCCTTTTCCGCGCTACCTCAAACCAGCCCTTGCGGTACGTGATAGGTATACGACTGACTCTTTACTTGGTGTAAATTATTTCATCACCACAGCTCTCAAAACGGTGAAGGAAAACACCGTGAGGAAACCGGCATATCTTAGAACCAAAAAAAATAAGACATGTAATATCTACCTACCCGCACTGGGCCCGCGTGGTGGAGTACGGTCCACTCCCTCTCACAGAGAGGAGGCCTGTGTCCCAGCAGTGGGAACATTATAGACTGATTATACTTAAACATTCAATGTCAAATTCAAATAGGCATCAGCTGAAATCTATTTATCATAATTATAACAGGGGTCAATGTACAGACCTACATCTTGCGTATAACTAAAAGGCCGTTCACCTTACTAGTAAATTCGTCAAATTCTGTGAAAACCGGTCACGACGCAAAAGGGTCATGTATAAAGGACCAAGGACTTACCTTTCTTATCCTTCTAAAGACTTGTACCGGATATCTTTGAATTTTCCTAAAGCCTTGTATGTTATGTACACATGAAAAAAATTCACACATGTTTTTCCGATGGGTTTGACAGAGGTGTACCTACGTACGTTTGTATAGTATGAAGAATAACGTCTGGATAAATAAATAGCTTAAGTATAATCAAAACATAATCAGCCTATAATATTCCCACTGTTGGGACACATGCCTCCTCTCTGTGAAAGGGGGGGGGGGGGGGGGGGGGGTATTATTATAACCATAATCTACCACGCGGGTGCAGTGCGGGTTGGATCTTCGAATTTTTGATCATGCCGGTTCCCTCGCGATATTTTCCTTTGGTGGGTTTTGAGAGCAATGGTGATGAAAAGTAATGTGCTTGCCTGGGTTCCAATCCACGATCCACACACGACACGTAAGTCAGAGTCCTTACTACTGGGCCACCAGTGCTGCTACATAAATAAGTACAGAATTGAAATAACCCAAGCCATAGTACATGTCCGAAGCATTCACCAGGATTTGAGCGGCGCCGAGAGCTGAGGGTATGCCAGACATACTTTACTTAAGTTTCACCATCGTAGAAGCAATTTAATGGACCCAAACTTCGGCACTTCCACGGCATCTTCGGAGGCAGCGCAGAGGCCAAGGGCTCCGTTCCACCGAATAATATTGAAAACTACATATTTATTTTTAAAAAAAAACACCTTTTCATGATGACCCCCTTTAATTTCTATTAACTTATTTATTTATTTTTATGTTATAGCGGTCACAGAAATACATAATCTGTAAAATGTTTAACTGTCTACTTGTTATGGTTCATGAGTTACAGCCCGCTGACAGATAGACGACGTAACCTTAGTAATAGGGTCTCGTTGGCACCCTTTGAGTACGGAACAACCGTAGTAAACGAACGAAATGAACGTCAAAAATAGCATCAAATTCCGTAGTTATAAACTCCAGGATCTACAAAACAATGAAACTTCATAAACATAAGCCAAGTCAACGTAACAAAATATGAAAAAGCAGTAAGCTAAACTTCAGTAAGGCAAACTAAGTTCGAACTAAAACAGCGGGGAAGAGAGAAATCCTACAAAATTTTACGCAAGATACACGTCCGCGATGTGAGATAAAACATACTGTTTTGTTGCTGAACATTGTGCTGATAACCATATAACTTAACATGTATTATGACGTGGTGAAAACTCCGTGTGTGCTGTGTGTAAACTTGGGTTTTAATTGTAAACGTAGTTAGTCTACATTTTGCATTGAAAATTTTGTTTTCCTGGTTGTTTATATGGTCTGGGATATAGATAATTTACGATATAGATGATTTACAGGTCGGAAAACAGACCAATCTTCTACTTACTGACGGACAACACACAGCCTTAACTGCTGGGTCTAGGAGCATGAAATTTTATACACAAGTTCCATTTATAACGAGAATGATCAATAAGGAAGAATTTTTGAAAATTGGTCCCCGAAAGGAGTGTTTGACGCCCCCCCGCCAGATGAATCGACGACCTTAATAAGGACGGACTGGATGCGGAAGGCGGAGACAGTGTATTGTGGCGCAGCCTGGGAGAGGTTTATGTCCAGCAGTGTACTGCGATAGGCTGAGTTGATCCCTTGAAGGTGTTATATGGGAGATATACGTTTGTATGGACATAATCCCTTTTTTTTCAGTGGGAAATCCTATCGGACACACGGTTTGTATACACCGTGTTCCGTACCCTATACATAAACTTTGATCAGATGTTCAGACCATGGAAATAAGCATTTTTCATTATGGACACATTAATTAATTCTTTCTTATTTTTTTTTTATTAATTTTCATACAAACTAAATACCTTGACGTAAATCACCTGATACGCATGCCTCTTTATTTCTTTGTTTTTATTGCACTATAAGCGGCAACATAGGCCAAATTAAGATCTTTTCTTACTGCATAGCTCAATTTTTCATTAAATGAAATTACAAATATCTTTGTAACGAAGCCTTTTAAGTACTACCTACTTCCTTTATTAGATTTGATTTGTAAAAGCTATAGAAGCGTTTGCCAAAGATTATGGATAACGTGAAGAGCACGGTATATAGTATAGTAGTATTATAATAATGATTTGATATTTGCCACTACAACACTGAAGGGATCAAGCCTTACAGACAGACTCAAGACAGACACATGTAAAGTTTATTTGTATTTCTAATAGGATAGCTTATTTTCCTTAAAACTAGAACATTGCAATATTGTTCAGGGAAAAATCTTTTCTTTAACAACTAAAAATTTTATCTTACACGATGAAGGAAGTTAACAACTAATGGATATTTCCTATTAACCGTAGAGATACAAAACAACTGTCGATAAAAATTATGATAACAGGAAACAACACTCACAAAATAAAAGATGAAAACTGGTCACAGATCATATTTCATTCAAACAGTAAAAAACAGCTGCGAACAATCCATTTTCGTAATTTTTCTAGCAGATTAACCATCAAAACAGTAAGAATAATAATCCGAGATGCTTCAACGAAAAATATATCAATAAAAACTAGTGACGAGAAAGATTTGTTGGAGGCCAGCCAAAGTTTAATAGAACTCATTTAAATTAATACTGATGAACCCAATCTTTCGAGCTAATAACATTAATTACCGAAACACTTTTAAGATTATATTCTGCTTTTAAAGTTAATCGTGTCATATTTTTGATAGTTTTAATAAGTTATGTAGGTACAAGTTCTCTTAAGTAAAAGATTCGTCGTGAGAATATCAATTTCACTATCAAAGGATTGTTTTAAACATTATGACTGCATAGCATAATCAGTCATGTTCCCACTGCTGGGACACAGGCCTCCACCAGGAACAGAGCCTTAATCTACCACGCGGGCTTAGTGCATGTTGGTAGATGTCACATGTCTGCGAATTTTTGGTTCTAGGACATGTCGGTTTCCTTCAATGTTTTCCTTCATAGTTTTGAGAGCAGTGGTGATGACATAATTTTCACAAATTCCTGTCTGGGTTCAAACCTACAACACGTAAGTCGCGGCGCTTACCACTTGGCCACCACTGGTTCTTAATTAGTGTTATTTAATTATTACTGTAACTGTTCGGTGTTCAAGTCTTCACAAAATTTACTATGTATAAACCTTAACTAGAGACTGTGGACTATCCATCTCAACGGCCATCATAACTTTCCGAATGGAAAATTTAACTCAATCCTACCTCTACATTTCCACACTACGGTAATCCCGTAACAAAACATCCAGAAAACGTAAATAAACAATAATAAAGGAACGTGATACGTTAGTCGTATCATTCAGACGTCGTGATGACGTGACGGAGTACACCTGTCTGGCGGCGCCGGCGCAAGTGACGTCATGAAAGATTTATAGTGCACGTAGACGCGACACCTTTGATGTTGTAATTTAGGAGCAAGAATTTTGACCTTTGACAGCTTTGTTGATTTAACGATCGCAAACGCAGGTTTTAGCTAGATATCCGTAGAATACGGGCACTGGTGGCCCAGTTGTAACGGCCGCGACTTGTACGAGTTGTTTGTCATAGGTTCGAACCCAGAGAGGCGCTTTACTTTGTGTTTTTTTACTTTGTTTAATTTACAATGTTTTCAAATTACTATGTTGATAGGTATGAGAGCACAGTGTGGGCCTGTCAACAAGTATCAGGTAGGTACTTAATAAAATATAAAATGGTCTACAATTCTACAGTCTACAAGGCCTAAAACGTTCTCACATTCACTAAATATAAAAGAAAAATAATAAAATATGAAAACCTTATTCAACCGAAGGACATGATTGTTAAAAAATTACATGAATGATAGTGATATGATGTCATCTTTCTAAATCAAAAACGGTTTATTTACTTTACCAAGTTTTTTGAAAGGCTATTCAATTTAATCGTTTCCATATCCCGTGATCACGGTACGTTTCACAGCGATTGTTTAGGTACTATTGTGTCTGCTTCGCGAACAGTGAGCGTGTTAATCCATTGTCTTTCAAATTAATTATATGAAATTATGATTTAGGCTTAGGCAATTACAAATAGCTAATTAATTTGAGATGTGACAATAGATAACTTCTCGATCAGGCTGACGTTTTGTGTTCTGAGTATGATAAAGAATTGCTCCGTTGGTCTCTTAAAATGTTATTGGATTTTTCTATTAGGAATTTCTTAACAGCACAGAGTTTAGAAGTTAGCGCTGTGATACCCCCGTGCCTTGGAAAAGACGTTAAGCTATTGATCCTGCGCCTGATCTCTTTCCGGTCGTGTCAGATTGCGTGCCGTCCCATAGGACTATGAGAGTGAAAGAAGGGTGCATCTGTGTCTGCGCACACGGAACAGCTGATGTTTTTTTATGTATGGAACAGCTGATATTTTTTTTAATAACCGACAGAATAACCGAATTTTAACGCACTGGGGTCCAGAATCATGCACTGTGACTGTGACACACAATCTATGGTAGCAGGTTGTGCGTCGATGTCCCTGCCATTCTGTATTATTAAAAAAAAAACCTTTCTCGTTTATATTACAGGTAAAAGTTAACTAAGTATAGCAGAAGCCAAGACTCTCATCCAAGAATAGTCATTCTATTATACCTAACTCACTTCCACTGTTTAGTAAATTGACAACTTGTCACAATAAAAACCACTTTAATATACTGTGAACTACTGTTAAATACGGTTTTATAACGTATTTATGCCAACTAACGTACGTGTACGTCGTATTCTGGCACCTATTAAAATTGTTGTGTTCTTATGAAGCCATTATGAACAAGATTTTATGTCCCTGTACATACATAATCTGCCATGTAGTCTTGGCTCTAATTTTAGGAAGAAGCTACTAATGGGATATTAGGAAAATGGGCAGAAGCACCCATCTGCGCACTTACTATTTATTTTAATCACTAATCCTTGTCTCGTGCATTCCTAATGGACGATTTTTATCGACCAATATAATATATGGAACAAATTACCAGCTGTCCCATACAAAACTCCAATACCTACTGGATCCAAATGTTACACAGCTGATTATTTTTCGCGATTACCGTGTTGGTCCCATAGAGAAAGTTGTTCAGTTTGATGGTCTGTACCACACCCTTAAATGTGACCAAAAGTTTTTGATACACGTTGTATACAGGTTGGCAGGGACAGCGACCACCCTCAAACTATAACCATGAAAATCAGCACATGATTCTAGACGGTAGCGTAGAAAATTTCGTCGGTTATAAAAAAAAGGGACAGCTGTTTCATAGAAAATTTTACGCGCCCAAAATGTACGCACTAGCATTTTTTTTTTAATAGCCGACTAATTATTTCAACGATAATGATTCTGAACCTCCCCAGGTTCAGAATCAGATACTGAATAATGGTAACGGTTTGCACGTCGATTTCCCTGTAGTTTGGTGTGTCAATATTTATATTTCAATATGAGCTGAAAATAAATAAGTGACATTGATGATCAAACTATTGTATTTAGGAGCCAAAATCAAGTCAGATTGCTATAAAATTTTGCACTTAAATAAGATCACTGACAATAATCTGCCTTGGTTCATGTCCCTTTTAATATGTCAACGAAACTCTATAATAGTGGTACACGTGCCTGAACGAACTGTCTAAGAATATTAAAGAAGATATAGATATATAGATATAGGAGCAAGGACAATAGACAAGCTTATTTCTATTCTACTATAATGTTATAAATGCAAAAGTTTGTATAGATGGCTGGATGGATGTTTGTTACTATTTCCTGCAAAAGCTCCTGAACGGATTTAGATGAAATTTGGCACACAGATGGTTTATAACCAGGATTAACATATAGGATTTTTATCCCGATATTCTCACGGGATCGAAACTATGCGGGTGAAACCGCGGAGTGCAGCGAATGTCTACATAAATTGAAGTCGCTTTTCCTGTCTAACCGTGTGATCGCGTTGTTCTTCTAAACTACACAACGGATTTTGATGTTTTGAGGTTTCAGCATCATGTAGAGAATTTATTCCAGAAGGTTTATGTGTAATAAACATTCATATTAACCTTACCTACATATGTATAACAAAGAAATCTTTTTATTTTCAAGTCATAAAAACCGTAGGAGTCAGGAACGCTAGTTGCCTCATAATGACAATGTCATTAATCAAAATCTAGGTACACGTTACCGCAGAATAGTCAGAAAAAAATAGCATCACAAATATTTACCTAGCCAAAACTAACAAGACGAAAACAGCACCCTATTTGCGTATCACACTATCAACCTCAATCAGAATAATTTTGAAGGATATTGCTAAACCATTGCTTCATATGTTGGAAACATTTGTCTGCTCAACAACGTAAATAACGCAATGGATGTTGTTGAACTGTCAAAATGAAAGCCATTGTTACTGATAGTGTTTTACGCACTACCCCGCTGTTCTTGTTTTAACCGATTTCTCATTCAACAATATGTAAAGACAACTAAATCAACAATTGTTAAGTAAATTGACTACTAATCAAAAATCAAAAGTCATTTATTCAAATTAGGGTGAGAATCAGCACTTTTCGAATGTCAAAATTACAAAAGACAGTCCCCCAAAAACGCCGGCGCCTTCACCACTTACTAGTGCTATCGCTGGGAAGAAGAAGTGGCGCAACAAACTCCCCAGCAGCACAACTGTCTGTTCAGTTAGAAAATACTTGATACTTGATTGTATACAATACTAGGCGTTAAGTAATTAACATTACAAGGCACAGAACACAAAATTAAATTACTTGCAATATGTCAGCTAGCCACGCCAATAATATCACAAATCCTTCGTATTTCAAAACACAACTGTCACTTTGACAGTTGTTTCAAATGGTTATAACACGGCAAACCGACGTTAGGTCTCAATTTCTGTACCTACCTAGTTCCCATCCCCAACAAGACGAAAACAACGTCAGTTCTTGTTTTAACCAACCATTCAAACTAAATGTACGTAGCCAGACTGGAAAGAAGCGATAGACTAGTTATAAATCTCTATGCAATCCATTTCCTAATGTTGATTTACAAGTAAGACTTTTGGCAATGCAGACGAGACTGATTGTGATTGTGTAGTTCGTGTGCAAAACGAAGATACAGTACCGATGAAGGAGGTGGTAATCTTATAGCTGCTAGATTTTGAACTGCGGGGTACTTGCGTAACATACATACAATGGCAATCGATGTCAATGCCTTTCATTTTGACAATTCAACCACGTTCATTGCGTTATTTACGTTGTTGATCAGACACATTTTTCAAACTTATGAAGCAATGGATTAGGAATTTCTTTGAAAACCTTGCGATTTTGATTGGATTGTCTTTATAAGTTATAGTATATAGTAGTCCACTGCTGGGCATAGCGCTCTTCAATTACGCGCCACTGAGCTCAATCCTTTGCTAGATAGTACTCAATAATTTATTATTATTAATAATTCATCTTATATGAAGGTGACCCAACGTGTTTACAACGTGTTCAAGAAGTCTGGTTTCCAAATTATAATAATTTACAATTCTGTATGTTTGTTAGAACATAGTTTATGAATATTGTTAGCACAGCAACCACGCGGTGAGATCACTCACTCTTCCGTTCGTGGCAGCGAGCCGAAAAACTGTTTTTTTTTTTCTACCACTCTCCAGGGAAATAAACTATTTAACCGTCAAACAACGTGTGTTTCGATAAAAGTGTTTAAATACGATCTAGGAGGCTGTAAATTAAAGAATTGAATTGGAAATTAATTCCCACCAGAAGATCCTAAAGCTTATGCCATCATAACTTATTACTTAAACTTTATTATCTCAGACAATGTCTTATTTGACGAACCTGGAACGAGGGTAACGACAGGACAGGTAGGTAAGGACAGCTAACCCTCTAGTTACTTAGATTTCGATATCAAAGATAAATATTATTATTAGTTTGCCTATCAGCGTTATATCACACAACAGTTTGACATAGGGCATTCTAATTTCGCGATCGCAGAAAGCGATAATTGTATATTTTGTACTGTTCGATCTATTTTTTTGTTACGTATTTTTAGTGGTATACAATAAAGTATATCTAAATAAATTATCTCTTCCTTCCGGTACAAATACCAAAGAAAAAATACTAATAATATTTCCTCATGTTTTTTATAAAAAAATAATTCGCTTAAAGCTTTCCCCTTGAGTCTAAGCAATTATCTTCCCTGTGTTAAGGAATACGAGGAAAAGAACGTCTTTGTTTGGAAACGTCGATTTATCCACTGCATTTGTTCAGAAAGCCAATTCCCGATATTAAAAACCTTCAACATCTAGTCGCAATCTCATTTCAGCGGCAATCAATGTCAAAAATGTAGCAAAATCAGAGGTATTTTTGACAGAATGAGACTGAGATCAGACTGAACGTTCTCACAATTACGAAAATTGTCCCTCTGATATTTAGTGGACACACCTTTATAGAAACTAAAAACGTAAAAACACTTCTCTGTAATTCTAAACATTGTTCTAACAAAAAAATTGTATTACAAAGGATTCATTCGTTTTCAGACGAAAACGTAACTTATTAACGCTGCAATAACACATGATATCATTCATGACGAAATGCAAGGCTGAAAACAACATAAACCGAGTTAAAAATATTTTAAATAACTGGCGGGATCTTCTAAATATCCGAAAAGTTATTATAAGTATCGGAAATCCAGTAGCGGAGACGACCTTCGGTGTCCAGGGTCGTGGGTTTAATTCATGCTGTGGCAGTTATGTTCGGGTGACCTAGACTTGTTTGTTTATGAGATTTGTGTATATTTGAACATGGCAGAAGTAGTTCTAATTACAGTAATCTCCTGAAAATTGGTTACTGCGATGTATCGATATTAATATGTGTCGTCTCATGCAAAAC
Organism: Apamea anceps; assembly: GCA_951799955.1. NCBI lineage: Eukaryota > Metazoa > Arthropoda > Insecta > Lepidoptera > Noctuidae > Apamea > Apamea anceps. Next base: position 6,769,981 of record OX637522.1, on the reverse strand, counting down.
TTCAATGGCTTCTCGACTCAAATGTATGGAACGACTGATATTTTTTTCGCAATTACGATGGTGGTCTAAAGGAGAAAGTTGTTCAGTTTGATGGTCTGTACCACACCCTTAATTTTGACCACCCATTTTTGATACACGCTGTATATTTTTATGCTGGGTCCAATGTAGGCGATATTGTTTTTGGATGTTGGTAATGATTACGTGGTGATCGAATAGAACAGAATATGTTTATTTACACAGAATGTGATCAATGCTCGTTCCTACGCTTTAATAGAGGATGCTTTGGGCGCTGTAGTTACAGACAGCCTCTTCAAATATTTTGATGTTTTGCGTAATGTATTAAATCAAAAGAAAACACTTTTACGTACACATACATAACCTCACACCTTCCTCCCAAGGTGGTAGGCAGATGCTACAGAACGCCATCTGCTACGATCCTTACATACTTAGTTAAATACTAATAAAAAGGTTTTCTTTTCCAAAAATATTATCAGCTTTGAGTAATGTTTGGATTTAGTTACAGTATTTATAACGAATTAAACTATTAACACGACTCAAATAACCGGGCCCTTTTCGAGTAACATCTGTTACAACTTAACTAACAGTTAATTAAAGAGTACTTTTGAAGTTTTAACTGTTTATCTGCCTCTCAAATATCCCTGTCCGTCATAGGAGCTGACATATTAAAGTTATAAACATTTTCTTTTTAAAAGCGAGTAGCTCATTGAGCCAAGGAGATTTATGTTCCGCCTAGAAATAGATTTGATATAGAATGTACTGCGCCAACGGAAAATGTTACAAAATGTCTTCTCCCACGCGAACTAATAAAAATATCCTATCATTTCTCGTAACTAACGAATAACGTTGTATAATTATATTACTTGGGAATTTTCTTCAATATTTGAAGAAATATTTGAACTAGCCAATGAAAGTGTTTTGATATCGAGATCATCAACGTAGTTAAACTAGATTCGAAGAATATAGAATAGTTTTGATGGAAATATTTTAAATTACGTAAGGTATTTTATCGTGAAATTAACACCATACTAGAATAGCTTCGGTCCAGATTTCCCCCCTGAGGCGGATTCTCTCAGGGAATAAGCCCGAAGTTTTTCATAAAAAGAAAAAAATCAGTTGATTAACTAAATTAAATCAATGTAACTTTTGATATCTAATTTCATAGTTAGAAAAATCTTTCTCATTTTAATAGAAACCAAAAATCACTTCACTTTTACGAAAAAAATCTTAAAAACTTTTTTAAAAGAAGAAACACAAGCCGGATCCCGTCACATAAGAAACTTAATTAACTACACATTAAACCAGGTTAAACCATTAACTAGATACGACTTGACAGTTTTAATTAAACACAAAGCTCAATCGTAGCAAGTTAAACAAACACTTTTCCTCTGAAGCCGACAGTCAATTTCCCTACTTCCCTACTCGTTAACATATTTCCCACTCCATAATTACTTCCTGTACACTTGAACTGCAAAATTAACTCGTGTTTTTTCCGTGCCAACGACACACCGGTGAATGGCCGGTGAGTTTTGAGCTTTGTTATCCACGTCTGTTATTATAATAGTGATAATGACATTGCGTTAGGTGAGACAGGTGTACCTGTGAGCAGTCTCGAGTGGTTGCGCCTGCGCACCGCACGCCTCCAGACCTCCAGAGAAGAACTACGCAGCTCCCTCTCGACACACGCCCGCGAGCCCGAATCGGCTATTTATAAACGAATCGCTTATAATTTTATTGTTTGAGCGAAAAGCCAGAACGCGACAAGTACGCACGGCGGTCGTAACACTAATGCCAACTCGAATGTTTCCAGTTTCTCAGCGTTCCCTACGTAGTACATTGATAATTCCAGCAGTGTTGATATTAAAGAGACGAATGAAAGGTTTCCAAGTCATAGGCGACCTTCGGTTGGCCGGAGAAGTCATCTTTACTCAGTTCGCTCGTCTTGATCCGACCCCGATCGGCTGTCGCGCTCAATGTTGGACAGTCTAACATGTAGGTCAGCTGACTAAAGTCAAAACGAAAGTAAAAAGGATTCGAACATAAATTTTAGAGCAGAGCGGAGTTTTAGTGAAAAGTTACAGAACTGCCATACTTCATCCATAGTTAGATGAAATTGAAAAAGAGTTCGCGTTTCACGTTACTATGGATTTTGACTAAAACATTAGAGAGTACGTGCTGCGATTTTAGGTGATGCTTTGAATATTTTATTAGGTTCTGAAAGTCCATTGAAACTTTCGACATTTTGGTAGAAAGTAAAATATTAATATATTATTTTTTTTAGATTTGACAGCCCGTTAAGCATAAATATATCTCATCAGCTTATAATGTTCCTACTGCTGGGAAACACTACTACGGACTACACCCGGTGGGAAGGAGTGGGCCGTGATGATCCACCACGCGAAGCCAGTGCGATTATAAGCATGAATTTAAAATGTGGCTACACTTATCGATAATCCTATCCGTCCTGCCCTTGAAAAAACAAATTTTCCATTCACCGCTGGCTATGATAAGCTATACCTTTACCAGTAAATTAGGTACCTTCAAACATAAGCAACTATATTGTTTTAATACTGGCGACAGAGAAATACTATGTGCTTGGAAAATATTTTCAAATATCACCTGACTTTTAGCAATTTATTTCACAATTTTGAAAACCCGTTGACAGATTTGAAGGCGTGTATTGAAGTGCAACTTGTTACGCTTCCAAAACAAAACAAAAAATGGATTTTGCATAATCTATATTCGCAAAGACGCGACTCGTTTTCTGCAACATGCCAGAATGCCAGGGTAAGTAGCTAAAAAATAAAATAAAACTATAACTGAATCATGAAGCGATATCGAAAGACCGTTGTATGATGTAGATGTAGGAAGTCAAGAATCATAATCGATGCAATTGACCCTATAACTCTTCGGCGGATACACTGGTACAGACGCCAGCACATCAAGCTACTACAATCTGTCAAATTTCTTTATTAGATTTTCAACTTTATCACTAAAGCATTAAAGTTCAAGGTTGATTGGGAAAATTTGACAGTTTGGGATAGCTTGACCTGCTGGCGTCTGTACAAGGAAAAGAAAAGAAAGACGGAGAACCAGGGTTTGTAAGGATTTTATTTGTGTTAAATACTGCAGATGCACCACTGCTCTCAAAACGGTGAAGGAAAACATCGCGAGGAAACTGGAATGTCCTGGAACCAATCGAAGAAATGTGACATCTACCATCCCGTACTGGGCGCGGCGGATTCCGGCGGAGGGGAGGCCTGTATCTCAACAGTGGGAACATTACAGGCTGATTATGCTTTTGTTTTACTGCAGATGCACTGGGCAAAATATGGATTGAAGCAAACTGCAGCCTCCACACAAAAGATCACCTACCATCATTATCATTACCTGCCTAGCCTTTTTCCCCTCCACAACCCAGTTACTGGGTAATACAATACCCCTTGGTAAGACTGGTTGTCAGACTTTCGAGCTCCTGACTACCCGTAACGGCTGTCAAAGATCCACGTGTGACAGCCGGGACCAACGGCTCAGCGTGCTTTTCTAGACACGGACGAGTCTCGGTATGAAAAGATCACCTATGATGAATATTGTTTTGTTTTTAAGCTTAAATATCATATTTTGTTCTTTATATGACACAGCATTACGAACAAAGTCACAGCGAGCACAAAGTTTGCCCCTTAACGTAATTTCCGATATAACCTTGAGTTTAGCAGCAGTTTAGCTCACGTGCTCAGCCAGAATTTGGCAAGCCGTTAGTTCTTTGGCAGTTCTAGGTTTGGGAACTATTCCTATGACTTAACAATGTCTGTCAAACTTCGACTGGCGTAGAGTTTCTGAAGTCTGGTTGACGGGGCGTCCATAAATTTGGCAGTAATTTGGCATTTTGCGGTGTATTGTATAATAGTTTGGCGTACGTGCGTCTGCGACAGTTTTCTCTTGTTGTTATTTGAATAAATTATCGACTCTTAGCCCAGGTGCACACGGGCGTGTTTTTCCCGCAGTGATTTTTTTTCGCACTGGATTTTCAACGCTCTGCTTAGCGCCGAGTGTTGAAAATCCAACAGTGTGTTTATTTGACGCGCGGGGTTGTGCTCTGTTGGATTCTCAATGCTCGGCTCAACACTGAGAGTTGAAAATCCAATGCGTGATAAAATCCCGCCGCGATATTTTTACGTTCGTGCGTTCGTGTGCTTATTCCTATGGGTATTTACACTCTATTCTTAATTACATAAGAATAGTAGTAGTCGCTATCTACGTGGGTTTTCTCGTGGTCTCTAGACAGTTTGATAAGTTGCCTGAAACACTTTTCAACAATGTACATTCTTGCGTGGATTCGAGCGTTTATACGTCAGTAGTACAAAGCTTAATTTTACTACAACAACCTTCCGTTTTTAACCCCCGACGCAAAAAGGACGGGGTGTTATAACTTTGACGTGTATGTGTGTGTGGGGGGGGGGGGGTTGGGAGGTTAAATATTATAAATAAAAAATAAAACTTGAGAGGTGTCAGGGGACACCCGGATGGAACGAAGTTCCTTTCGATTAATTAGTGAAGGAATTGTAATAAAATTTTTAACTGAAAAAAAAAAACAGAATAAATAGTAAAGAGAAAAGCAAAATATAATATTATAAATAACTGGCTTGCTTTCTATAAGAGAGAGAGAGAGAGACAGACAGAGAAACACGCGCACGCCGCACGGCTTACAACTATAGCAAAAAGTTTCGTTACAACTTTTGGTCTTAATTTTTTCCGTCTAGCCCTCTTTACAACGCGCGATAAGGATTTCGTTCCAATTACTTGCCACACATAATAAATACTGGTTCCTTTATTTTTTCACATCCATAACGCTAGTTTCTACGTAGTATTTACTGGCATTGAAGCGGGGTAAAGGTTTTATGCAAAATGTCTCAAGCAATTTTAAAATTATATTAATTATGTAAAAAAATACTTAGAAAAAAAGCATTTTTTTCGCTGTTATTGCTTTTTTACCACCTATAAATGTTTCTCTTACAATATTTTGTGTATGAATAGGTATTTTGTGTATGGTAGGTAAGTAGGTAGAAACATTTACGCACGAACGCGAATGCAAGAACGCGAATGTTTGTGAGGATGGATAGATGGATGGATCTTTGTTACTCTTTCACGCAAAAAACTACTAAACGGATTTTGATGAAACTTCACAGTAATATAGCTTATACATCAGAATAACAGAACAACAACGAACAAGAATGAACATTCGCGTTTGCAAGAACGCGAATGTTTGTGAGGATGGATAGATGGATGGATCTTTGTTACTCTTTCACGCAAAAAACTACTAAACGGATTTTGATGAAACTTCACAGTAATATAGCTTATACATCAGAATAACAGATAGAATGCTTTTTATCCCAATATTCCCGTGGATCGTCACTTATACGAGTAAAGCCACGGGGGCACTGCTAGTATTTAAATAAATAATAACCGCACATGACACATACATTCGTGTTACAACTGATTGCAAATGGCAATTGTTTCTGTTACAACTAAAATCTATGTCATTGCAACAAAGGTCTCGCTTTTGTTACACTATATTTATGATACGCTGCATCATATTCTGCGTCTAAAAGTTTTTCATTTTCTATCCCTAGAGATTCGCTAGCTCAGGTCTTATAGTTTAAGATTTTTCCTTACTTATTTTCTCATGAAATCTGAAACAGTGAAAAAGATGGTTACCTACTGGAAAATAATGGGTAAATGAGGTATTTTGTTAGTTTAACAACATGTCAATTGTCGTTATAAGTAAGTGTCGCTCAATAGTTACTGGAGAGGTTGTGTTTGGGGATGAGTTTCTCATCCGACCACCAAAAATGCTTGATAGGTAAAGGGCATATACTAGATGGGTTGCGACGGGACGACGAAGTCCCGGGCAGGAGGCCCGGGACCTCGCCCCGTCGCAACACATCCCGTCGCAACGCATTCCGTCGCAACGCATCCCGTCGCAACGCATTTCGTAGCAACGCATCCCGTCGCAATGCATCCCGTCGCAACGCATCCCGTCGCAACGCATCGCCTGGCGCTCACGCTATGACTGTGTTCTTTCTGAACGTTATGTTTTTCCTTCCTTTTAGCCCTCCTCAAGATTATCTATCAAATGCAAAAAGATTTTTTCAAATCGGACTGGTAGGTCCAGAGATTAGCATGAACCTACTCCGGCGTGCATACAACCACTTACTAAAGTTTCATCACAACCGGTAGAGTCAATTTTGAGTTTTTGCGAGACTACCGAACGGCAATCGATTTTTATATTTAAAAAAGAAGATTGGGTCGAATTCCCAGATCAACAAAGATGTCTTTACAGCTAACTAAAAAGGCAGGTTTATAATACGTATTTCTCTCAAGTGCAGAAAAGGTACTCCGACCACATTTTTTTTTTTTCAGAGATTCCGTTCAAAATGTAATAAAGTTTGTAGCAGTGATACAGCCACCTCCATCCCGCCAACCCTATTATGTCTGAGTAAGTGGACAATATCATTATTATCAGAATGATAGGCAGTAGCACCTGCGCACTAATTCATCACACTGCGACCATCAATCCGCCTGCCAGCGTACTAATTATAATATCACTAAACATGTTTATAAGTTGCTAATTACGTTGAGTATCTGACAACAAATACTAAGTAGGTATCTTTAGATTAGAAAAATGTTGAGTAGCTACTAACAAATACTAGGTAGGTAAATAGATGACTATAGAATAGAAAAAACATTGATTTTGGAAAAAGATTGCTCTTGGAGTTTCTTGCCTAGAGGAACGGACAACGAGCTTTATGACGACCAGTTCGACATTAGTATATCAATGATTCAATTGAAATAAATAATGTATGTTGGGTCCGCTTCCAGTCTTACCGTATGCAGCTGAATACCAGTACATGGAGCGACACCCCAGTTGACCTGACCTCCACACCCCAGTTACTGGGTAATACGATACCCCTTGGTAAGACTGGATGTCAGACTTTCACTGTCAAAGTTCCAAGAATGACAGCCGGCTTAACGTGCTTTCCGAGGCACGGTGGAGTTTATTTATGTAAAGGTAAACCTAATCGATCTAGCTGTGTGGTTGTTATTACTTAGCCACTTTTGATGAAAAGACACGTACTAACGATCTGTATGATCAGAAGGCCAATTTTCGTAATTTAAAATGTTCAAAATCCAGTCGCAGTCTTATCTCGGCGACAAACAAATGTCAAAAACTTGTCAAAATGTATGGAAATTAGAGGTATTTTTGACAAATTGAGACTAAGATCAGACTGTGAACGTTCTTTAAATTACGAGAATTACCCCTCTGGTACCTACCGAAATAGTCAACGATTAATTCTTACAGGTAACATCCTCATCTATATCACATTTAAGATTTCCGACAGTAATCTAAGTAATTTCAAAGATAAATAAATATTAGACATGATTTTTATGATGTAAACATTACTTTGATAAAACGTGCAAGACATAGCATTTAAAGCTATAAAATTATTCAGTGATCAAACTACATACTATGTTTATGTAATTTACACCCACTGTCAGATTTGTGATTAAAGAATCGTTATTATTTTATAGCCAGTATCATTACCGTTTAAAACATTTTTTTATCTCGATATTCGTTTGCTATAAAGGTTCGCTGATAGTTTCAGCTTTTTTTTTTATTGAAAAATTTTGCTGTTGACCTCGATCACGCCTGATGGAAAGCGATGGATGAGGTCTATGATGGAAAGAGCGTGCCCAGAAGATGCCTGTTCACTCTTGCATTGAAGGCAGACGGGTTAAATGTGGGAAGAAACACAGAACGCAGAGAATTCCACACTTTGGCTTTGCGCATAATAAACGTGATGAGAAGCGCTGAGTACGACTCGGCGGGATATCAACCAAGTGTGGATGGTACACTGCAGTACATTTGGTTGTCCGGTAGTAAAGGGGCGATTGTGGGATCAGGTCGTGAAGCTCCTGCGCGCACTCTCCGAAGTACAGTCTGTAGAAGACCGCTAGGCCGCTAGCTAGGCTGTGGAGCGTAGCTACCAACGTGTCGCCTATGTTACTAGATGGAAATCCACTTTAATTCTAGACAACTATGCCAATGCATAGCGTGAAGGGTGGTTGGAGATTGCTCCAACAACCATGTTACTTCTTCTCCTTTCACCTGGCTATTATCCTAATTTATTTGGAGTCAGCCCTCCTAGTGTTTCTGCTTCTTCTGCTAGGAATTTCTCAGTAACAGCCCGGAGTTTGGAAGTTGGTGGTTTGATACCCCCAAGCCTCGAAACGGACGTTAATCTGTTGGTACTGTGCCTGATCTCTCTACAGTCGTGTCGGATTGCCGTCCCATCAAACTATGAGAGTACGGGAAGAGGGAGAGCACCTGTGCCTGCGCACACACTTGTGCACTATAATACCTCCCGCGCCGAAGGCTCCGATGAGATTGGCCGCCATGGCGGAAACGGTCAGGAGGACTATAGTTGTGGGTTGTCTCTTTGGTTGTGTTGCTCGCTATCATGTCATTTTTAATTTATCGTAGCCGTGTTACATTTTAGAATTGCATTGCTCATTGTACTTTTGAAGAATTGAGAATATGGTGAGTTGAGAATCTGGTCAATTCAGAATCTGGTAAAGCGGAAATCAGGTAAATTACGGATCTGGTGAACTGCTCATGAGGGAGTGGTGGTGGTGGTCATCCACGGCCTCTTTTTCCATCCAACAACCAAGTTACTTCACCACATAAAAAATTATTGTCCAATACAGGTCACTAGTTACTGTCAGACTGCATTATCCCACCCGGGCAAAGGACTCTCCCTATGACTTTCCGCTATTTCGATCCAGAGCTAATGTGGAGCATTGATGGCCTTCAAGCAGTTTAGCCAGGTGGTAGATTCACAGAGACCTCAGTTTTTAAAAGAAATATTTGTACCTATGTTTACAACCACGAGCCATCAAATGATAGTGGCAGCATTTTAAATTAAACCCTTATTTAAGTTAACACTTCACATGCCGGCAGAGAGTTCCGTAGTTCCAAATTGGTAACATAACACTATAATGTTCACGGCGCACTAGCAACCGTCTGCCAAGCAAGTGTATCGATTACCTTATAGTGTGAAGTACTACGTTATACAACAGAGTAGGGAACAAACAGAGTGCTTACCATACCCCTTCTTTTTTTTAATAGACTATGCCGTTTCACCGAGTCAGTCAGAAAAGGGAGGGTAGAAACTATCGCCGTTTCAGAATCTAATTTATACATATTTTTAGATGAAAGTCGCTTTTCGTGTTCGTCTGCGAAGCAGGCCAGTTCTCTAGTTATACTATAGGTAAGGTCGAATGCTAGTCATCAGCGTTGTTCCTGGCAGAGGTTGTACTATGTCAAGATAACGCTTAGAAGCCAAATCAGAGGGGCAATTCTCGTAATTTTAAGGACGTTCACAGTCTGATCTGTCAAAAATACGTCAAATTTCCCTACATTTTGTCAAGTTTTTTACATTTGTTTGTCGCTGAGATGAGACTGCGACTAGATTTTGAACGTTTTAAATTACGAGAATTGGCCTTCTGATCTTGCGTCTAGTCTTGTTCTTATTACACCGGACGTGCCTCCGATCGTTGCACCAATTTGTACGTTATTGTTATGGCAACATAACAAAAGTTGGTGGAGTAGTCTAACAAGATCCATAATCAGAAGTGGCTTGCAGGTCAATATGATATTACAACTGTCACAATGATTTCACAATGGCGAAATCATTGTGACAGTCGTAATAACAACTCACAAAGGAGGGACCATTGAAACGTTTGTAAATTAGTAGATTTGGCCCCCAGTTCTCGAACGCACCAATTTGTCGACATCATCACTCCATTTATTCAATACTCCGTGCTCTCGCATGTAGTCTGTACGGGGCTTACTCAGCGGCCCGACGTAACTTTAAGTTGAGTAATATCGCTTCTTGAGCGATTTCTGCGAAGTTTATGAAAGGCGAAGTGTTGTTCCACGCAGATTGTATGCATATGCATGCTGAGACAACTATCGCTGTTATACCAAGTTGTCGAAAGTTGTAAGGAGATTATGAGCGAAGCGGGTGAAAATTATATTCTCCAAAGACGCTTTTCGAAAACAAAACAATTCCGGATATTTATGTTGATAACCTTTCTACCTACTGAGCAGTGGTGACTCAGTGGCCCCGACTGACGAGTTGTAGGTCGTGGGTTCAAAGCCATAAAGGCACTTTGTACAGGTATTTAATTTCATCGCCACTACTCTCAAAACGGTGAAGGGACCGCACGAGGTCATGCGACATCCACCAACCTGCACAGGGCCCGTATGGTGGATTATGGCTCACTCTTTCTCATAAAGAGGAGAGCCATGTCCCAGCAGTAGGAACATTATAGTCTGATTATACAAACCTTTCTTCTGAGCGGAGGGTTCTTAACATAGGTAAATAAGCAAAGACCGGACAGTCGTCACTGGTCTATGGCGATCAAAAGTTTTTTATACCCTTTCTTAGTGGATACCTACTCTTCACGAAGAATACACCCTCCAAAAAAATTATAATGTATGTTCCTAAGTGAAGCTGCTCCCTTCCGTGATTGCTGCTGTGTGATTTCACCAATTGCTAACCTAACCTAACCTAACGAGCAACTGACCCTCATCACTGAACTGAGCATCATTAGAAGCGCAAAAAGTTTTCAGATGTACATTAATTTTTTTTTAAAGTATCCAACATTAGATGGTCAATAAGTTAAACAAATGTAACAGAAAAGGTTTGAAAAGGGGGGTTTCAAACCTTTTCTGTATAACAAATACGACATTTTAGGACGAATACACATTACACGGTAGAATTTTTAGTTGTCTTATATTGCAACCGCCAACATTCGCCCAGTACGTAGCATACTCCATTTTATTATGTAGACGACTTTGTTCTGTTTGCAGTACCAGATATTTAATAAAGAGTTCTATAAAGTACAAGTATTTTTGCTTTAGAAGGAGCATTCCTCCTTTGTTGTGATGTTGGGTAAAAGCGCATATCTCAAAGTATTAAGCTTGTACGTTGGTACTGTTCTTCTTAGTGAAATATGAATATTTTTTTAATTAGAAAAAGTACTAAATTGTTATAATTTTTTAAACGTGGTAAAAACAAGTCCTACCTTTACTTATGCGGGCTTTATACATCACTGGACTGACAGGTAAATCGACTGTCTAAATGGCAATTCGATTCCTGTTTCGAGTTTTGTCGTGCGGCGACAGGTCGCATGCGGAGGGTGACTAAAATCGACTGAGAAAATGCTCAGTCGCAGGCGATCACCCGCCGCATGCGACATTTTGATGCAAAGAGAACTACTCACCTGCGATATTTATCGACCTGTGAATGGGGTGGCGATTCGGCTTTTGAAGCGATTTTGGTAAGCGACCAGCCGCATGGCGAAATTCGATCTAGTGTAAATCCCCCATTAGGTGCCATTTCCACGGGCGCCGAGCGAGTGAATCGCAGCGATAGTCTCGCCGTGCAAATTCTCGCCACAATGATATCGCCGTGTGGAGTTTGCTTCATAGAGTTTCTATAGAATTTGATGCCAAGGCGTGATAATCGCCGCGATATTCTCGCCCGTGTAGATGGCGCCTTAAGGCAGGCGGAGATTTGAGGTCGCAGGCGCTCAGAGTACGGACACTGTCGGCGCACCGAGTGCCCTCAGCAAAGACGGCGCACAGTGGTCACGACCTGCCTTGCACAGTTAGGTTTCGGGGAGACCTCTTTACAGTCTCCCCAGGGATGTGCTCTGATAGGCGGTTTAGTAAAGTAAAGATACCATAGTCCGCGGTCTTCTCTCCAAAGAAATTACCTGCTTTGCAATACATTCTTGAACTCTATGAATTTTCTTCTTATTCATGAATCTTCTAATTCTTGAACCAAAAAGCCATGGGACATTTACCAACCCGCACTGGGGCCCACGCGGTGGATTATAGCCCACTCCCTCTCACTGAGAGGAGACCTGTGTGAGTGGGAACACTATAGGCTCGTTATCATTACGCATGAATCTTGAATTAGAAGAAATGCTTTCTTGATTTTCTGTTCCAAAATATTGATCAGGTTTTGCAGAAATCTTAAAAAAGTATGAATTCTTTACTTCTGTATCCTTTGCCCAGAACTTTGAACACAATAACAATGCATCTTACTTTAAAAATTCTTAGCATACCTCGAGCTGCTAGACTATTAACTTTAATTTATAATGGCTCTTAAACCCAGGATAGATAGTGCTTTAGGAAAATAAAATTACAATATTTAAATCACAGATGTTTACTTTAGAGGAATATCTTTCATCAGAATATACAGTACGGGAAATTAATCTAAGGACTGATTTGACTGACTGTTCAATCGACCGATAATTTTTATTCGTGGAATAAAATTGACGTCTGACAGTTTTGACATAGAAGAACTGTCAAAAAAAATCAAAATTATTCCTTCGATAAAGTTAAGGCATTGGAAAAATCAGCCCTAAACTATCTAAACTAATATTATAAAGAGAAAAGATTTAATTTTTTGTATGTTACGCTTTCACGCTAAAACGGCGGAACGGATTTGGATGATATTTGGCACATGGATAAGCTATGACCTGGATTAGGATGTAAGATACTTTTTATCCCGATATTCCTACGAAATCGACTTATGCGTGTGAAACCGCAGGGCACAGCGAGTTGTTTTTAAAATTGATGACACACTTCGTCAATCGACGTATTTTAGCGATTTCATACAACTATCAGAAAATGACAGTATGTGATTTGAATATACGGACAATTCATGTTGGTATTCAATTTAATAAACAATTAATTTCCCTGGCTTAGATGGAAAGGGTCAGGGCAGTAGTCTGTAACATTAATGAAAATAATCATTCTGTAAAGTAAAGCGGCGTTTGTCGGGGTTACTCTGTAGATGGGTAAGAATTCATTCATTATATTCATTGAATATATACTATCCGCGTCTCAGAGGTTAAACCATCCATCTCATTCGTCATAGGAATCCCGAACAAAGGTTTGGGAGTCTGACAATCGATCAAACTTTAGGATAACGGAATTGCCAAGTAATTGGGTCACAGGAATGAGATGGCAGTCACTCAAACTGAAATACTGATTCAGGTGAATCCAGCATTGCAAGACTAGAATTTTACTCTAACATAGACTAGTAAAAGATGCGCAAAGTTCATGAGGGGCTCGTGGCTAAATGATAACAGAAGCACGGGTCGATCGAACGTTAAGCTTCGCTTGCCGCAGTCGGTTCGTGGATGGGTGACCATCTATTGCATATCAAAAATTCAAGTGCCCTCTAAAGCATATAAAGCCATTGGTCTCGGCTGTCATTCGTAGATATTTGACAGTCGTTACGGGTCGTCAGAAGCCCAGAAGTCTAACACTGGCGCCGATTCCCTTGTTCACCAACTAAACTAAATTTAAGTTCAATGCATCTTTTTCTTTCTATTTAATTTAGAAAAGGACAGAAGATAAATATTAGTTTAGTCCTGTCAAACTAGTCAGCGCCTGGCGTAAATTGACGTATTTTTAGCAGCCATGTTTTTCATCACGTCTAATCTGTCTATGGAGTATCTTAATTTGACAGGAGTAAACTAATATTTTATCTTCTGTCCTTTTCTTAATGAAATAGAAAGAAAAAGATGCACAGAACTTAAATTTAGTTTAGTTTGTGAACAAGGGAATCAGGGCCACTAACCAGTCTTAAAGGGGTATCGTTTTACCTAGTAACTGGGTTGTGGAGATCTGTTAGGCAGTCGCTCCATGTAAAATACTGGTGTTCAGCTTTATCTGGAAACCGACCCCAACATAATTAGGAAAAGACTAGGCATATTGATTGATTTCGGGCAAAAAGGAAGTTCAATTGCGAAAACATAAAAATCTAATTCTCCCATCAATGCGATCTTTCTAATAATTAATCACACTACAAAATCAGTTGTTGCTGCATTCAAAACCAATATATCAATCAAAGTGCTAACAAATCCATCGATGTACATTGAAAATACGTTAACAATTGCCGATAAAAACCAAAAAGCAAAAAGCTTCGACAGCGCTGGCAACACAAATAGTCGACAATAGTTATTGACATGGCTGTTGACTGCCAATAGCTGACAACACAGAGTTTACAATCCAGTTCGGCTTAGATACACAACAGGTTTTATATCTGAATAAACTTTTTTTTTTATGCTTGATGCATATAAAGTATAAAATGGAAAATAAAAAATAATGAACTACAAAACTACAACCTTTGATTTTGACAATATAGATTGAATGGCTTGTGTTTTAAGTGAAATAAATGTTTAGTATGCAAGGTGAGAAAACGTTCTAGAATCATAAATTCGAAGACATGTGACATCGAACAAACCGCACTGGGCCCGCGTGGTGGATCACGTTACGGCCCACTCCTTCTCATCGAGAGGAGGCCTGTGTCCTAGTTATGGGAACATTATAACTGATTATGCTTATCATCTGCCTAGTCTTTTCCCCAACTATGTTGGGGTCAGCTTCTAGTCTCACCGCATACAGCTGAATACCAGTATTTTTACATGGAGCGACTGCCTATCTAACCTCCACAACCCAGTTACTGGGTAATACGAAACCTCTTAGTAAGACTGGTTGTCAGACTTTCGGGCTTCTGACTACCCGTAACATCTGTCAAAGATCCACGAAGCCGGGACCAACGGCTGAACAATTTTGGATTATGCTTATGCGAGGTGTAATTTAAACACTGAAACCTCTTGTATTCAGCATTATAAAGAACTTTTGCCAATGGGTCCAATCCTGAAATCGTGAATAAAAAACAGCTGTTCCCCACATTTTGTCGAGTTATGCGATCAGAATATGTATGGATCAGTTGTTTTTTTTTTGTTCGCAATTTTAGGTTTGGTCCTATAGTAAAATCTTTTTATTTATATAAGTACAGTAAGCTGTTTGGATGTTTTCAGTTATTCAATAATACCTCGTAGACTTAAACCAAACTAGACACTAGTAGTTGTAGTTCAAAAATAAATAAATAAAAATAAAAAGCCTTTTATTTCATACATTTAAGAATAAATTAATATTTTTACATGAGTGTGTTTACATTTATACATTGAAATAATTTAAGAAGAAGAAGTAGTAGTTTACGTATCGTTAATTAACGTTGTGTTATTGGCATTGCGTTTTCAAAATAATATAATCTATGACAAATTCATACATAGATATTAGTTTGACAACCAATTGGAGAGATTGATTGCTCAGAATTTGCAACAAACGATCATTCATCAAATGACATATCGAGCATAAACCGATTGATCTATGCTCCGTGTCCATGCGATAGCAATGTAGCACTCACTATTGTAAACTAATTTGTCTCTGGTTTCCGACAAATAATAATGATAATGACGCCTTTGACACAGCCAAACTGTCTGATTGGAATCGTTGGCTCGGCTCCTAAGTGCATGTTATTAATTGAGGATTTAAACTTTTATTAATTTGTTTTTTTTCGCGAGTTTCTAGCAGACTGTTACAAGCATTCGAGCAGTGGGTAAGTTGAACTAGTAATCCTCAGAAATGTGTCCTAACAGGCGTTGCACAGATGGGGTTCCGGGTCGGTCTTTTGGGAGGTAACGGTGCCCTTTCTATGTGCAGATGGTGACCACCGGGGTGGTTTTATTGAGGTAAAAATCCCACACTGGTCTTATCCCCGAACAGGGCGCCTTTTGAAGGTTTTCGCCGAAAACAATAAAAAGGTTGAACTAGTAAACCGAGCGAGCATGAAAGGTAGATAGAAACCTATTATAGTCGCCTAGCCACCCCCGACGCCATTTTTATTTTATTTTATTATGTGGCACGGACACGATTTGTCTGAAATATGTATAGAGGAAGACACATTTTTTTTGCGGTTGGGAAATCATCAAATGGGTTCCCTATCCATTTGCATAAAATTTTAAGACCTAATATAACTTGGCATACTTTTGTTTGTCCTAATTATATTTTCGCATAAATTATTTACGCATAACAGCTTACGCATAATTTTTTTACGCATAATTTCTCTAACCATAATAATGATTAAGCATAACATTCTAAAGCATAACTTTTTTAAGCATAACATTCTAAAGCATAACTTTATTAAGCATAACAATAATAATAAGGCGTAGTCGACGGAGCCCCGCTTCGCGGGGCCCCTATTTCTGTCTGCAGGGTTTAAAGGAACCTAACACGAAGGGGATGACGGGGGCTCGTTCGCTCGCTCCGCTCGCTCACTTGAGCCCCCGTCATCCCCTTCGAACCTAACCTGTCCGAGTCGGGGTGCCCCAATTCCCGAGCTCGCTTCGCTCGCTCTTGCATCCTAAGTTCTCATTGCCTTTTTACTAAATCGAGATGTGTTAGACCTTGGGGCACCCCGACTCTTGGAAAAAGTGATACAGAATCGAGTGAAAATATTTACGTAAAAATAACTCAAATTTGTTTCCGTTATTTCTATTAATTGTATGCCCAAATATTATTATGCTAATAATCATTAGGCCTAGTAACGTTATGCGAATCAAATTTATGCCAAAATAAATTAGTCTTTAAGATGATTATGCCAACATAAAATGTATGCCTAAAAAAATTATGCTGAAGTATTATTATGCCAAAACAAATTGTGCCAAAATCGTTATGCCGAAGTATATTAGGACAAAGAACATTATGCGAAAAGAAGGGATCCCCATCAAATGACCCCTCCCGCTCTGGGTGGAGCGGAAGGAAGTGTCAGACTCTCACTGACTAAAACCCACCCGTGTTCCTTCCTTAGCCTTTTATGTTCTAGGGCAGCGGTAACCCTTTCGGACGATCCCGCTACCCCGGCAGGCTTCGGCCCTATCGGGCCCCGTCACTTATGCTAACATCTCTTTGAGTAGAGGAAGACACATGAACTAACGAAAATGTCAGTGATATGGTTTCCTAAACTGTCACGTATTTGGAGGTAAAGATCGCTGTATGAGAACTTTACTCTTAGCGATAAGAGAGCCCCTTGTATCACCCTTTATAAAATATCTATATTTATGTCTGTAATTTATATTGTGTTCATAGTAACGAGTATTTTATTTATATTCTTCTATCTTTTACTTTCAAATATCTCAGCATGAGCCTCTATAAGTGTCATCATCCGCCGCAACATTGCAGAAAAATGGAAATGGTAATGGCTACGCCAGCTTCCTTAGAAAAATGATTCGGACCTCTTTTTCAGCCATTTGGAAGCTTGTTTTTTAATGCTCGTGATATGGATGATTAGCTTATACCTACGACTTCGTCCGCGTGAATTTTTTTCTTCCCTCGACCTGGCCCGTCGCATCGCATCGCCTGCGAGTAATACTTCGTTTTCGCTTACCCTTCTTTCTGACTTTTTTCTTTTTGCTCGGTTACTCAGGGTCCTAGCATGATTTTAAATAGCCTATAGCCGTCCTCGAGAATTGGGCTACGAAATGCAAAAAGTTTTTTTTAATCCGACCAGTGGTTCCAGAGTTCAGCGCGTTCAAACAAACAAACAAATTCATTAGCTTTATTATTAGTATAGATAGTATAGATTTTGAGAGATCAGTACTAGCAACATTTAATTGGACTGGGTGGAGCGACCATCTTCGCAGGATGGCTGGTAGCAGCTGGATGAGAGTTGCCGAAAATCGAGTTGAATGGCGTGCAATAGGCCTATGTCCAGCAGGGGACTGCTATAGGCTGATGATGATGATGAACACTTAATTATTCAGTAATCGTACTAATTGACACAAAGAATATGGGTGATCAAAAAAATATCACCCTACAATGTCACGATTTCATTTCAAAGTGAATGTTCACTCATACTAAAATACCACCTTGTATTGTTTTTGTTACATTGTTGAAATACTTGTTTATGAATGTGTGGTACATGCACTATGAAAATTCCGGTAAACTGTAGTACACTTTACTTATTGTTTACTCTGGTTTGCTCTCTGCACTGTTTGGACACTAAGAAAATTTTATAGAAGGTCCAGTTCACATAACTCTCAAAAGGGTACCTACCACTGCAGCAAGCATACATTGGCACTTGCGCCAGAATTATAATTATAAATTGATGTTTATTGTTGTGAAAATTTAATTATTGAAAGTAATCTTCAAAACTTTTTTTTAACTACATTTCAAATTCTAATTTACTTCAATGGGAGCTTAATTTCAAACACCAAGCAGCATACAGTAAAGTCACCCTCTGCGGGACTAAATTTAGCCTCGTCCATTTTTGCTTGTGCTGCCTAAATCACAAGCAATCCAATGAAAACTCATCTAACTGAAACAAAACAAAACATCGTGTTTCTTAGGCAATTAGCAGTTTATCTGCACGAAGTCATTGCTCTTAAACGATCAGGTAGCACAAAATAAAACTATGCACAACAACCGTAAATCCAATTATTATATCGTTATTTGTCAGTGTAATCAATTAGCTTTGTACTCAGTTTGCTTATAATCGTGACTATAATTCGTTTCGTTTCGTTTTCAGCTAGAGTTCACCACTACTCTCAAAACTTTGAATGAAAACATAGTGAGGAAACCGGCATGTCCTAGAATCAAAAATTCGAAGACAATGACATCTACCAACCCGCAGTGGACAGCTCCACACACACAGAGAGGAGATCAGCCGATTGATTCTGTCAAAATCTCACCGTGAAAAGTTAGTGAAGCTTAGAGTGAGCTGTCAATAGTGTCAATCCCTAGCATTGGTTGGAATGACAGCTCACTCCACGCTCATTTCACCTAAGTTTTCACGGTGAGATGGTTACAGAATCCCACCAGTGGAAACGTTAAATACTGCAGGTATATTCTATTAAAATCTTACCGTGAAAACTTAGGTGAAGTGAGGTGTTATTCCATCTGATTCATTCTTCACCTAAGATCTCACGGTGAGATTTGTACAGAATAGATCGGCTGATTAGGAAGCTAGAGTGAGCCTTCTGCATTTATTTCTATCCAGTAGTTCCGAGTGCAATACATATTTTCCTCCGAGAATAAATGACTCAAAATATTGCACTACTATGTTGGTCCATCTGTTCCCATGTTCTTACATGTTCCGACCCAATTCTTTATATGTACTTCAGTGTAATGTGTTTATATCATAAAAGCCAGATTTAGGTAAACGTTTTGAAATCCTTCGCTGTTTGTTCTGACTTTGTAGGTACTTGAAGAGTTTTCTTTTAACATTAGGTACGTGAAGTATGTATTTTGTTTCCTACGTTTCATAGGCTATAGTTATTTGGTATGTGCTAGCAATTAGCTTCAGGACATCCATCAGCTATTTACAATGTCTAACACATAACATCTCCAGGCGGTTAAGGAGAGGTGTACCGGTAGAACACCCATATTTCACCAGTTATGATTTAAGAGCAAGGGAGGATTACAATGTCATACAACTTTTGTATTTTCCTGTTCCCACGCCAGTTCAGATTTCTCCTAAAAAAACAAGGAATCAAGCACCAGACTATTGGGAAATCCTTAAAATGGTACTATAATTCATTTAACTAATCAACCAAAATGAATACCCAGATAAAATTAAATTCAATCACATTTCACTTTACTACGCACTGAAATCGTAGAGCTAACCAAAATAATAAATTAATTTACAAAATATGAACATACGCAGTGGCCTCCAGTGGCAAGATAATTAGTTTTCACTACAAAATATTGCAGTTTATAAATAAAATCCAGTCTGCAACAATATATCTGTTCCGTTATATTTATAACTAATTCAACATGTTAAATATTAAAGTCAGGGCTGGCGACGAAAACTTTAGAAAAAAATATATTTCGTTTTGTCTGACAAAAAAATAAAATTTGGCATTAAAATACAGTTTTTACTCTCTTATTACATGTTTAAAACAAAAACAAATAACTCATTTAACTGACGTATATTACCACAGTTTTCTTGCATTTTAATTTACGTTTCACAACAATGTCATTTTGACAACATAACAAATGGTTGTTTTAATCCACATTATTTTTTAGTTTAGGAAGTTCACCCCTACGCTGCGCGTGGGCAAGCGCGCGATCTATCAGTGTCGTCACCAAGGTCGATGCGCGGACGCACGAAACAACGACGGTATTTTCAGCACTGAATTACGCAACACGCGCCGACTTTTCGATTTTCAAACTGTAAAAGTTTTCGTCGCTAATTAGCATCGATTCTTCCGCTTTCACGCGTCATCGTTGATGCTTTTGAAATGTCAAAAAAAGTAAATGTTCCACATTTCCGTTCCTTTCTATATTCAAATGTTTCTATTAGAACGAATTTTGAGTTTTGACGTAAACAATATACGACCGCATTATACGTTCCGAGCTTTTTTTAACTTTTGAATATCGAACGTTGCTTTTTTTATTGTGGAACTGTCTGTTATTTTGACATAACAAATATTGGTCTTTACAGCCGGGTGCATTTTTTAATCCGTTCCTCTTTTTAATGGTTTTGTTGGCAGCACGTAGACTACACGTGGGTGATGGAGCTGCATGTCAATGATCTCGCATCACTCGCATACTAGAGCCACTATATACACAAGTCTGTATAGCTAGGTATTTTAATATACATAGATTATGTACGCATGCGTGTATGCCTAGAGAATTCCGCGCGATTCCGCCAACGTTTTTATCGCTAAGCACATTTATTTGCCAATGTATTTAAATGTGGTTGCAATTCGGACTCTAATAATGTCGGAGATAGATTTACGAGAGAGGTCAACCTAGATTCGGCATCAACAGATCTTTCTGACTTTCTATTATGATCATGATCGTCGACATCTATAACTGTGGACCAAGTCTGCTAACGCAATTGTGTCAGGGTGATCTATCCACTGTGGAAACTCACAATGGAGAGACCATACTGTTTCCTGCCCGTTCTTCTCCATAGGTACCTACTACGCTTTAGAATGGGCAGCTAGCTTCATCTTTCTGACGGACCGACCCCTTGATAATTCAAAAGTGCCTGTAATTGGTTTATTTGAAACAAATGCTTTGAGTTTGAGTTTTCACAATTGCGTTTTTGACAGATTTGCCATATGAAATCTGTCAAAAACTGACAATGGCAAAAACCATTGCAATATTTGTAAATTAGTAGATTTAGACCCCTGCTACGGTGATTAACTTGGTGCCAAAGACGAATGCATCGTTACCATGATTGGCAGATACGGTATAGTCATTAGCCGTCTTACGGCCCCTTACGACAGTTATAACCAGTGATAGGAATAGGTAGTGCCTATTTGCCTAAACTTCAAAGAACAGAGACAAGAAACGGAGACTTCCTTAGGACTAAATTTTTTCCGGGACATCTGTCCCGAAATTCGGGACAACACTTTTAAGTACATTAAAAAATATGTTATTTGGAATAAGTAATCAGTCCATGCTGAAATTGGATGAACCAGTGCTTTTACTAGAGAATGGCGAAGTCTTTTACATTCGAAATAATCCTTTTTCCTCCCATATGGTCTATTTTCACATAGCCCATTTTCTCACAAAAATACAGTCGAATTATGTAAATTTTTGACAGTCATAAGAATCAAGCTATCCTGAAAAACAAACCAATGCTTTTACAAGAGAATGGCTCTTTTCTTTTACGTTCGAAACAAACCTTTTTTCTCCCATGTGATCTAATTTCTCATGACCCATTTTCTTACAAAAATACAGTCAAAATTAGCTGCTTATTGCATTTCCAGTAACCGCCGTAAAAGTGAGATCTTTAAACGTCAATGTGTTATTTCGCACTAAATGCCATTGTGTTCAAATGCGCCTGCGCATCGAAATAAAACAAATATTATATTACTACGCAAGAAAATTTCGCACACGACCGTTGTATTTGATAATATACTGGATGTCGTAAACTATTGGAATTGACAGTTTTATGGTCGTATATATTTTATATGAGACGATTATATGAATACGAAACAAACACAAAAAATAAATAACAAAATAATACGAAAAAACAATATAAATAAAAAAAAAAACGAATATGAAACGAATATGATACGATTATATTATTTGAATGACGTAGGTGTCTGGGGGTCCTTGTAAAAGAGTTAGTCTGAGACAATAGGTATTACCATTAGATTTCGGTATACTAGCACCTGACCCAGACGCTGTTGTATTCCGGTGTGATAAGGAGCTGGTAAAATGATGAAATCCTGCTTATAACCTGTCCTTAAACAAGATATATATACATATAGAAGGCAGTGACGGCCCAGAGGTAACCGCCTCGACTTACGAGTTGTAGGTCGTAGGTTCCAACCCAGACGGACACTTTACTTTGTGTAAATTATTTCATCACCACTGCTCTCAAAACGGTGAAAAAAAACGTCACGATCATGAGGAAAGGGCCTTGTCCTAGAACGAAAAATTTGAAGACATATGACATGTACCAACAAGTACGACGCCGCCGCCGCCGCCGTGACGCCGCCCCAGTATGGCCCGGCGTCATGGATTACGGCCCACTCCCTCCCACTGAGAGGAGGCCTGTGTCTTAGCAATGGGAACATTATAGGCTGAATATGCAACCTGTCCCTAAGTTGAATCAGTATAACGCAGTCCTTACTACCAGTCCTTTGTTAACTTGCACCACAACTCCCGGTTCTTAATTTTCCACTCATCATAACTGAACTTTCCTCGTGTACATTCTATAAAATAAAATTTGAAACAGGTTTTTATCACGCAAACCTAGTGCTTGAAATGACGTAGATAGGGGTCTACACCACAAAACTTTTCAATTACAAGTTAAAAGTTACATTGTTATTAAATCTTACAAGTGTCTTTACCACAATACTCTAAGCCACATAATGGTAACGGAAAAACCAGACAAATATGTAAATTGTAGTGACATGTAGATTGTAATAGACAGCGATAGCTCTAGGAAGTGGCGAAGGGCGGGCGTTTTTGGGGGACTGTCTTTTGTAATTTTGACGTTCGAAAAGTGCTGATTCTCAGCCTAATTTGAATAAATGACTTTTGATTTTGATTTTTGTAACTATACATATTTGTAATTACTGTTACGCATTTTTTGTTAAACTTAACAATTTTGTAGAATTTTAGACTTTTAAAGTTTTGCGGTACTTATAAGGCCCAGGGTATATTTATTATTATTTTTCAATCAATCAATCAATACGACAGTGAAATCGTCAATCTTGCTATTTTATGTCAAAAATTTCGTAAAGTGAAATAGGGCTGTATGGCAGGTAGGTGATAGGTCAAGCAAAGGATATTGCATTTTTCCGTTAAGCATTTCTCCGTAACCGCCTGGAGTCTGGTTTCGTGCCCGGTGGATCAGAACAGGCTCACCACCTACTATCTAGTTGGGTCTTAAACATTGCTGGCGAAATGTGGGTGTACTTGTGCCCAACACTGTTCACTTCTTCATTACAGGCGTGTTATTGTTACGAGCTTCGGGTTCGGGACAATAAAAACTGCCGATATAAATTACCAAAAATTACACTTTAATTGAACAACACTAATAACAACTCAAACACACTAATTATAAAACACAATTGTGCTTCAGTCGCACTTGAAGATCGCTTGCGATTTATTCGCTTGTATCGCTTATCCAGCTCTGCTTCGGTCATGGCTTATCCCGGCCTTATATAGTGCCGCAGATACTTCTAGAACCTTCTGTTGTAGAAACATCTAGAAGGTTCGAGTACATACCGGCCCCGACTGACCAGATGTCGATAGTTCTAGCAAGTTCTAGCATCGAAATTTCTAGAAGGATCTTGACTCTATTAGTTCTGCTACTCGATACTAGATGGCGCTAGTGGTAACTAATGTCATCATGTACCAGGTATTAATTGTGGCGCGCAACATTATGTTATGTATGTATGTTAGAGCTCAAAAACCAGGTTCATAAACCTTCGGAGGCGTTTTAATATATCATATATTCCAGAAATACACGTCGAACTTACCACCCAATTTATTTTGTTCGTCGTCATATTCTTAGTGCCGTCATACATAATACTGCGCACGCGTCGCGTCGTGGCTCTCGGTTAATTTAGCATGGCGCTGACTTTATTACATTTGTTTACACGTTTTAATTGTTGTAAGAGCAGAAAATTAGAACTGTTTAATTATAAAATTGGACTGCAAGAAATTAGTTTGAGTACGTGTAGGAATAGTTGCTTGCAATTTGAACAATTGCTGACTGCAATCACGGAATCTTTACAATTGCCCCATTGACCTTTTTCCCAGGGGTCTTGATATCCATCTTCAGCATAATCAGCTTATATTGTTCCCCCTACTGGGACACAGGCCTCCTCTCTTCGAGAGGGAGTGAGCCATAATCCACCACGCGGGCCCAGTGCGGGTTGGTAGATGTCACATGTCTTCGAATTTTTGGTTCTAGGACATGCCGGTTTTCTCACGATGTGTTTTACCTTCATCGTTTTGCAGCAATGGTGGTGAAATCCTACTAATATTATAAATGCGAAAGTTTGTATGAATGGATGGATGGATGTTTGTTACTCTTTCACGCAAAAACTACTGAACGGATTTGGATGAAATTTGGTACACTGATAGTTTATAATCGGGATTAACACATAGGATACTTTTTATCCCGATATTCCCACGGGATCGAAACTTATGCGGGTGAAACCGCCGGGCGCAGCTAGTAAATTACATAATGTAAGGCCCGGTCTGGGTTCATATCCACGGCCTACAGCTCGTAAACCGGTGCCGCTAGCACTGGACGATCACTGCTCCTGCAAAAGAAAGAAAAACCATTATTGAACCATTACAAAATATACAACGACTAGCTGCGCCCCGCGGTTTCACCCGCATACGTTTCGATCCCGTGGGAATACCGCGATAACAAGTATCCTATATGTTAATCCTGGTTATAAGCCATCTGCATCCAAATCCGTTTTGCGTGAAAGAGTAGCAAACATCCATCCATCCATCCAACCATCCATACAAACTTTCGCGTTTATAATAATAGTATGAAATTGCCGTTTTATGGGAAAGAACGGCATGATGTTATGTTTTGTGTTGCTGTAAATACATATAAAAAAAAGAAAAAAAAAACTTTACTTTCAAAGTAATAATCTTACAACGTATAATTTATATGGGACCACCCACCCCTGAGGCATACGACCTTATCCAATAAAAAAACAATTTTGCAATTATTTCTACGTATGACGAAGTTATGCCAGAATATACATAAAAAAATATAAACATGCACCAGCTCCTATTTTGAAGTCGGTTAATAACAACTCACTTCTCTAAAAAATACTTCCTTAAAAACGCCACTTAGGCACTTGTTTATTTATTTATTAGGGACAAAAAACAGTTACATTCTACAAAATACAGAGAAATACTTAAACTAAGATTTAACAAACACGTAACCCACACCATTGTCCACGTTTTAACTAAAGGTTAAAAAAAGTGCTTAAGACAAGTGCTTATTTTTTAGTTGGTTACGGGGAAACCTTTTGTCTTTGTTAACTTAAAGCAGGAAGTGCTGCATTTGATAGGATATTTTTTTGTTCATTTAAGTAGAACCTCCCCGACTGCTATGATAATTGCGTAACACAATATCTACTTAGTAATGGCTTTAAGAAAGAAAGAAAGAAAGAAAAAGTATTTATTGTGACTCGTACAGAATCATAAACTAAACTAAACACAGCTTTCATTTTGACAGTTCAACAGCATTCAATGCGTTATTTAAAATAAAATTGCGAGATATTCGCCAAAAATGTAAACAAATATGAGGTTATGGAAAAATAACTTTAATTCCTAGACAATAAAGTTCAGTTTACGCTACAACTTCAAACATTTTTATTACTTTTTCAATAGTGCTAGTCACTATAAAATCAACTTAATTAACATTAAAATAAAGTTGATATTTGTTCAACTTGAAATAACGTCAATTTGAAACATAAATAAAATTTTAATATAGGTAGTTAGGTACGTTGTTGAGCAGACAAATTTTTCGAACATATGAAGCAGTGTATTAGCAATATACTTCAAAATGATTCAGATTGTGGTTGGTATGTCACGCAATTAGGGTCCTGTATTTAAGACATTAGTGAAAGTGCAAAGTTGAAATGGCAATCAGAAAACCGTTAAAATGGAACCCAATGCCACGTTGCTAAGCGAAAGTTAAGGTTATTATAATACCCGGCCACCGTAGGCGCGGGCTTGCGGGCGACGAGCAATAGGCAGCTCGCCACCCGGTAAGGACCAACCCCAGCAGTCTTGACATTCATAGCGATCGCGTTACGACCGAATTCGGTCGCTAAGTCCCGAATTGACAGGTGAAATGTATGGAGTGACAGGACTTTGCGACCGAATTCGGTCGTAAAGCGATCGCTATGAATGTCGAGACTGCTGGGGCAGGCCCGGGTCGACGGCGCGTTGTGTTCCACGCGCGCCTCAAAGAGATGTCAGCACGAAGTGACGGGGTCCGCTACGGCCGATGCCGCCAGTGCCGCGGGTTGTTCGAAAGAGATACCGTGGCCCCTGGCAAAGGCAACTGAAGGAACACGGGTGAGTTTTAGTCAGTAAAAGTCTGACACGCCCTTTCGCTCAGCCCAGAGCGGGAGAGGTCATTTGATGATTTCCCACCCAAAAAAAAAAGGTTATTATAATACCTCGTGGCTAAATAATAACAGCCGGACGGGTCGATCGACCAAGTTAAGCTACGCTTGCCGAGGTCGGTCGTGGGTGGGTGACCATCCATTACAATCATAACGAGACCCCTCCGTGCCTCGGAAAGCACATTAATCCGTTGGTCCTGACTGTCAGTCGTAGACCTTTGACAGTCGTTATGGGTAGTCAGAAGCCCGAAAGTTTCACAACCAGTCTCGCCAAGGGGTATCCTGTTACTAAGTTACTGAGTTATGAAGGCAGATAGGCAGTTACTCTATGTAAAACACTGGTGTTCAGCTGGATCCGGTTAGACTGGAAGCCGACCCCAACATAGTTGGTTCCGGGTCTTGCTGTTTGTGTATGTGAGTTTAAATGTTTGTAAACGCACCCACGATACAGGAGTAATTCCTAGTGTGGGGCAACGTTTTATTTAAAATAATAATAATGGTCATGCAGCATCAACAAAAAAGCTATAAATAAAATTGTAACAAGGAATGCACATTACCAATGATCAAGTGGTTATAAAAACCGCAAC
This sequence comes from Apamea anceps, assembly GCA_951799955.1. Classification (NCBI taxonomy): domain Eukaryota; kingdom Metazoa; phylum Arthropoda; class Insecta; order Lepidoptera; family Noctuidae; genus Apamea; species Apamea anceps. Next base: position 6,742,805 of record OX637522.1, on the reverse strand, counting down.
ATTACAAAATGATCGCTTTATAAATATCCGGTGATTAAAACGTATAAACATGACTGTCACGACTATATGCGTTCAAAAGCTTGCGTACTCAAATATTTAAATATTCTGATAGTTTAAAGTTATAAGTTGTTGTGTATGTCTGTCGAAGGACCGATGGCCGCTGGAGCAGACGAGTCCTAGAGTGGAGACCACGTATCGGCAAGCGTAGAGTGGGACGCCCCCCAGCTAGATGGATGGACGACCTAAAAGTGACTGTATGGGATGCGGAAGGCGGAGGACAGGGTGTTGTGGCGCAGTCTGGGAGAGGCCTATGTCCAGCAGTGGACTGCCATAGGCTGGGTTGAAAGTTAAATGTCTTTCACACATAGTAAATCTATAAATACCTGCAAATGCGAAGGTGTCTGTCTGTTTGTTACGTTGTCATACCATAAACCGTTTTCGATGAAATTTTGTTTACCTACAAATAGTTTGAACGTTGAGAAAAAACATAAACATTTCTCCCTCTAAAATTTTGAACTGGGGTGTTGAAGTTCACATGGAAAAATTCATAATCACAGGCAATAACTAGTGTTTAAGGTTTTAAAAGTAAATCGTTTTCATACGTTATAAATATTACTTCAAAGTGGCGTTAAATTACGCTTTGATACATTAATTCAAACTTGTTTGAAAGGCGGGAATTTCTATCGGCCATTGAAAATTGAACGACGAATAAATGTGTAAACATATTTTTTTAGACTCTTTTCAATCTATTTTGGTCTATCTGGAATTGTGGATGTTAGGTCATTGACTTGCGAATTTTTATTATATTGCATGTTTTACATTTTTTAACTTACTCTAGAAATACGTAGCGTAGGAAGGCTTCCCACAAGGTGGACCGCGTACCTTGTGAAGGTCGCGAGAATGTGCTGGAAGCAAGAAATACAGAACCACAGAACTGCTTAACACACTAACAGTGTAGCAATGGCTTTCATTTTGACAGTTCAACAACATACATTGCGTTTTTTGCGTTGTTGTGCAGTCACATTTTTAGAACTGATGAAGCAATGGATTAGCAATATTCTTCAAAATTGTTCAGATTAAGATTGATAGTGTTTTACGCAATTATATTATATAATATAAGGCTATGAATGTTGTTGAATTGTCAAAATATAAGCCATTGCTACTGTCAGTATGTGACGTAATTACCCCGCGGGGCTACTGATAGTTTTATTCAATTACTAGCTTCTGCCCGCGGCTTCGCCCGCGTGGATGTCGGAAATTATCCCACGGGAACGTGATAACAGGATATAATGTACCTATGTGCTTCCCCAGACTGCCATCTATCTCACGGGCCCTTTGTGGCTAATTACAATAGAAAATAGAAAGCCAATTGTGTCTCATTAGTGGTGATTAAGAGGGTACCTATATGATATCTTTACCTAAGTACCTACCTAATTAAAAAAAAACTCAATAACAGAAAATTAAATACCTACCTACCTAAATAAACCTATTTCTGATCAAACTCAATAGATAAGCAAAATCCCTAAAAACTAATATCTATACGAATGACTAATCCTACCTAACAGTATTATAAAATAACCTACGGTCACTACGTACACTATCAAATATACTACCTATACTTTAAAATTAAAATCTATACCTACGACTTATATAAAAATAAACCTAAATAACTCTAAAAACTAAAAGGAATAAAAATGAACTCCATTGCGGGTGACTTAACCTACGACAAACTTATTATTTGCGGTTGGTGCAGTAATCGGGTATAGGGATCGAACCGCAAAATTAAGTTTGTTTTTTATTGTATATACTTTTCCGGGATAAAAAGTACCCAGTGTGGTGCCCAGGATATTAAAGAATAATTATACCAAGTTTCAACGTAATCGAAACGGTAGTTTTTGCGTGATGCCTGAACAAACAGACAGACAGACAGACAGACAGACAGACCGACAGACAGACAGACAAAAATTTTTTTAATCACATTTTTGGGTTCGGTGTCGGTCTAGTAACACCCCCTGCCATTTATTTTTTTGGTATTTTCAATGTACAGAATTTTCACTTCTACAGATTTATTATAAGTATAGATAAGTTCTGGTACTTCAGCAATATTTTCAGTAAAATTCATCATTCAGTTATTTTTAACTCTCCGTTAACTCGTGGATTAATTCTCCTTACCATCTTACATATTAAACCACTTAACACCACGCTCAATGTCAATAAATAAAGAAAACTACAGCATTATTTAACCCGAGCTCAGTTAAATGTGTATGTTTACAACGCGAGGTGCCCATGCGCAGGATGACGTCACACGCGTGAGCGGTACGTGATGAAAACTTTCGCCCTTCATAAAGTGAATTTTCTTTTATGTAACGTTTGTAACCAGACGTCGGGCCGTTTATTGTGAGGTAACTGGGATTGGCACAAGGAAATAGAGGCCTATGCCACAGTATAAAGATATGAACAGTACAGAAACTACATACAAACATTCGAAACGGCACACTCACACAGACGCGAGCATCTAGGATACCCCTAAGCGATAGTCGCGGTGCTCTCAGTCACGGGTGCCGTGTTGGAACGAGTAGTCGCGTAATACATTTATTCCTTGCACCACGGACCGTCCATCTTTTTAAAAATGCCTCGAGCGTATTGTGTAGTTACGGCTGTTAGAACTCGGCTTCTTCAAAAGCGGAGCTTTCGTTTTTTAATTATTATTTTTTTTGGTCATGTGGTGCTAAAGCCGATAGTGGGGTCAAAATGTAAATCCAAGATGCGACTGTGAAATTTTTCAATTTATTTGTCATGGGTGTCGTTTTCATAGTTTTCGAGGGTGCTAGAGCCTATAGTGAGGTCTGACTTTGTTCAATATGTCGAGAAAATGGATGAAATTTTTCGTTCTTGTTTTAAAAGAGAACATAATAACTGCAAAATAGCTCTTTCAATTTACAGAGAACTTGACAAAATCTCTTTTTTTTCTCTCCCTGTCCTTGTTTATTTAAAAAAAACTATTTATTAGAATATTATTTTTTAATTATTTTTTGATGCCCTATGATTCTTTTTTTTTCACTTGTACATATGTATTATTATTTTAGACTTAATTTGATTCTTATGTGATAGTGAATAACAATTTAAATATTTTATTAGAATGAGAATATTTTACACTGTATAAAATTTAATAAAAAAAACATTTCGAACATGTCGTAGCAGTTGAAAGCATTTTTCAGTAAATAATTTATAATTATGAAGAATAAAGATATTTTTTTTAAAGATTGTTTCTTTTCTATTAGGTACACCCATTCTCGAGTTAAAACGGTAAGGTTCAGGGTTAACTAGGCATCGGTCGAGCGACGCGTATTTTGAGTTCACTATCAGCTTTAGCACCCTCGAAAACGATGAAAACAACACCCATCACACAAAAAAAAAATGATATTATAAAAAATGATATTCACCATGAAAAATTTGAAGTTTTTCGCAGCCGCCATCTTAGATTTACCAGAAGTTTTGACCAGAAGGAGGAAAAGATAACCGGCCAACTCCTAACCGCGTTAAAAAACTTCGTTACAATAAAACACATCAATTTTAGAGACATTAAGAGTGACAACCCTAACGCTCAATTTCAACAAATAGGCCTAGTTTCCATACTGTTCATATTTATACTGTGCCTATGCCCAGCAGTATAATAATAATCTTTCTTTATTCACGAATATGAGACAACCATACAGAGTAACTTAATAATAAACCCAGGATAGAGCTGCTCTATGATTACTTTCATTATCTACTCCCTTTTATAATTTGACGGCACGGTTGGCGCAGTGGTTAAGCGATTGACTGCTGCGCTGCGTGTCGCGGGTTTGATTCCCGCACGGTACAAATATTTGTATAGCCTACAAGTAGTTGTTCCGGGTCTGGCTGTTTGTGTATGTGGGTTTAAATGTTTGTAAACGCACCCACGATACAGGAGAAATTCCTAGTGTGGAGCAAAGTTTATTTGTTAAAAAAAAATTGTTTAAAGTTTTTTTGACAAGGCAGGTCAACAGTTGGAGAATATGAAGTGGTAGATTGTAAAAATGGTTTGGTTGTCTTTGGACTGATTCGCCCTATCCCCTCGTACTAGTATAAAACTGTATCACGAGCGGATAGTCTTCCTCAACCTTAGAACAACAGATTCCCACGAGGTTCCAGTTAGAAGTCAGATTACATACTGTATAGGTAAGCAGTAGATGAAGTTGAGCTGTGGTGATGATGATGAGTTGCTAGTACCCCTAGTCACTTGTAACAGCGTAAGAAGTGTATTATAAAACCATGAATAAATGCAAAAAGAGGCTAACTGACTGGCTATTTAAATTAAACTATAATGATACTGAAAACATCCTAATAAAGATTAAAACACACAATCACACATTCTCAGACACCCACACCCACTCCCACACACTTATGCACCCACACAATCACCCATACTGCACATCTACTAACATTCGTCTCGTTTACTTAACCTAAATATTAATCAAAATAAATAAAACTATAAAATGTCGTATGATACTACTTTCTGTTAGCTCGCTTAGTACATAAGTTATAGAAATTAAAATGTAAAGAAGTGGGATCCTGGTGTCCTGAAACACAGGCTAAGGACCAGGGATAGGATAACAATATGAATCATATTAAAAATCGTAAAATGGCCTCATAATATGATCTGCAATTCACATCACAATGAAATAACATTTAAACTGTAAAAATAAAAAAACCAATTTGATTAATAAAAACTGTAATGACAAATTTACCGATAAAATTGCGGTTTTAATTTTTTTCAAGCGGCAATGTTTACTTCAAATATGAAATGAAATTTTACGAAAATTAGAGGAATTGCTAATGATCTGCTGGGAATTCAGGAAATGAATAGCTTTTAGAGGTATTGCTTAAAATGGCCTTTTTAGACCCCCAGTTCCAGTACCCAATCCTAATCCATTGGTTCATTATGTTCGAAAAATGTGTCTGCTCAACAACGTAAATAACGCATTGAATGTTATTGAACTGTCAAAATTAAAGCCATTGCCACTGTTATATGTAACACAATTACCCCGCTGTTTAGTTTACAATAGGGCTTCCTCAAACCACTTCAATGAACGGTATTGAAAAACCAGCACGGACATTGTTCACGACTGTTTCGTCTACAAGGCCAGGGGTCTACTCCGAAGTAGTATCGGCCGAATGTTCGGCCGTTTCCTGCTACGAAGTTACTATTTAGTTCGGTCGGTTCCGATCCCACACTCTTTCGAATATTGACTATGGTCCTGACCCAACTGAGCCGATCCGAACTTTTTTCGCATTTTTCAATAATATTCGATTCGGCCATGTGTCGAACCGATCCGAACATTCGCACTTTGCACTTCGGAGTAGGCCCCCGTTTTATAGCATTATTACCGAATAGTTACGACTAACGACCAACCTCGGGAACTGGAAATACTGGAGTAGCAGCTGTCCATACCGTGCTGGATATTGGGGACGATTATTTACAGAATTAATTATTACAAAACTTTTATTAGGGACTAGTGTCTCGCGCTTGCTTCCCACGGGTGAGATCTACTTATGTGGTGACATATCGGAACGTTGAGATTACTGAGCTGTACAGGGTGGCAGGGACATCCACAATCTATTACCATGGATTCAGTACATGATTCTAAACAACCACTACGCTGAAAATTTGTCAGTTAAAAAAAAAAAAACATACTTTTTGACCACGTAGATACAGACGCCAGCACATCAAGCTACTACAATCTGTCAGATTTCTTTAATAGATTTTCAACTTTATCGCTAAAGCATTAAGGTTCAAGGTTGATTGGGAAAATTAGACATTTTCGGGTAGCTTGACCTGCTGGCGTCTGTACCTATTGCACTTTTCTATGAAACAGCGGATTTTTTTTTTTATAACCGGCTAAAAATATCTACGCTACATCTAAAATCATGAGCTGAAACCATGAATTCCACCCTGTATACGGGTTAAATGTTCATATAATATAATAAATGCTCTAAATGATGGTGAAAACAGCATCAACATCCATTACACAGCTTAGAAGATCTTAGCGGGCACACAGACAGAACCGAAAGGCAACTTTGTATAATAATTCATTTTTAAGGATGCAATATAGCTTTTCTGTAACTGCACTAAGTCCAGTATCCTGGTTTTGACTGCCACTGAGAAGTTTCTGATAGAAAAACTCAATAACACTTCACTCTAACTGGGAATCCAACCTTGGATCCCATGCTTAGAAGTCGCTCTTGCGACCACTAGCACTAACGAAACAGCCCTATAAAACTATAGGCTTTTTAATCATATAAATTGTACACTGTTTCATCATCTGCCTGCCTTTTCCCAACTATGTTGGGGTCGACTTCCAGACTAAACGGATGCAGCTGAGTATCAGTATTTTACACGGAGCGACTGCCTATCTGACCTCCACAACCCAGTTACTAGGTAATACGATACCCCTTGGTAAGACTGGTTGTCAGACTTTCGGGCTTCTGACGACCCGTAACGGCTGTCAAAGATCCACGAATGACAGCCGGGACCAACGGCTTAACGTCCTTTCCGAGACACGGAGGAGTCTTGGTATGTAAAGATCGTCAACTCATCCACGGAAAACCGCGGCAACCGTAGCTTAACCTGATTGATCGACCCGTGCGGCTGTTATTATTTAGCCACAAGCCCCTTGTACACTGTTTATTTTTCCTAATACAATAAAATGATCATGACTATTATTCCTAACTCCCACATTGCAGTTCTCCAATAACATTACTCCAGCTGAAGATCTGGAGAGCCTTTTAATCGCTATAGATCAACGTTACTACCAATAATGATGTATATGAACATTAATTCTGAAACTATAGTATTTCCGCTGCCTTACCATAAACAATACGACGTGATTCATGGTCCAGGAACAGCTTGCAACTGGAAACCGATAGTTGAGAATGAGATCATTATTTACGATATATTATTTTGAGATGGTCTGGTTTCATTAGTTAGACTTGAGTAACATCTAGATGTGCTTCAACTAATGAAATGGAATGAAAATATTTTTCTGTAAATATATCGGATATCAGAATCACTTTTACATGACATATGTATATTAAAAAAAACTTGAAAGGTGTCAAGGGACACCCGGATGGAACGCAGTTCAAAGAGAGAGACAGAGACAGACAGAGAAACACGCGCACGCCGCACGGCTTACAACTATAGCAAAAAGATTTGTTCCAACTTTTGGTCTTAATTTTTTCCGTCTAGCCCCCTTTCGCAACGCGCGATAAGGAACTTCGTTCCAAAAATAAGCTGGATGAGGTCGGCGTTACCTAGCTCGCCATCCGGTAAGGACCAGGCCCGGATCGACGGCGCGTTGTGTTCCACGCGCGCCTCAAAGAGATATCAGCACTAACTAATGGAATCCACTAGGGCCGATACCTGCCAGTAGGGTCGCGAGTTGTTCGAAAGAGTTACCGTGGCCCCTGGCACAGGCAACTGAAGGAACACGGGTGGGTTTTAGGCAGTAAAAGTCTGACATCCATCCCACTCCGCCCAAAGCGGGAAAAGTTATTTGAGGATTTCCCACCCAAAAAAAAAGGTCAGCGTTTCCTACTCTGAGAAGAAAGGTTGAAACAAACTTAGAGGTCACAGTCTCTTTTAAAGTTCAGACATAGTCTTGGTCAGATTATGTGAAGACCATGTAGATTGATGTCTGAAACTCAACTCAGAACTTGAGGACCTCAGCAACTAGACAGTTCTTACCACACAGATTTGTGAGGACCAGTCCAGTCAGTGCAAGCATTTGTCAGTAATCGTGTAGGTCAACTCGGAACTTGAAGAGCTCAGCGACTAGACAGTTCTTACCACACAGATTTGAGAGGACCAGTCCAGTCTGTGCAAGAGTTTGCCAGTAATCGTGTAGGTCAGTGGCGGATTTACACATTTGTCGCCAATAGGCTATTCAAAGTTGGCCGCCCCTACCGACCTTTAATGTCCCATGTCTTTTGTAATTCCATCGCCTTTTTAACCGACTTCAAAAAAGAAGGAGGTTCTCAATTCGAGTGTTTTTTTTTTATGTTTGCTACCTCAGAACCTCGTTATTTATAAGCCTTTAAGGATATACTTAGATTGGTCCCATAGAAATTTCATCAAAAACTGTCCCAATGACACCGACTTCCGAAAGTTATTTTTTTTTAAAGTTATTTTTCACTTTGTTGTGCAGTCTTTTGGAAGCCGGTTGTTTTTTTTTTTTTGCAAAAAAGTTTTTATCTTCAAAATAATTAAAATGTCTAATTCAGCTACGAAAAACAGTGATCGAATCTACGGTAGAAGCGTGTGTTTAGTTGGTTAGCCTGTATATAAATAAACAAGCACGTGTCGTGAAAAGATTAATACTTTCCGAAAAACGTCGTTTTTTCAGATATGAAAATCTTTTCAGAAGTTTCCACGGCAAAAAGTACCAAACATACAAAAAACTAAAACACATGAACAACAAATACAACATACATTATATACATCATGTTCTGCGTAATTAAGAACCTTTTTTTATGGACGGACAGAAAAATCTGTGAATTGTATGCAGCTTTCAGCGTTGACAAAACCAGCGAGCATAATACTCGAGTTTTCATTCAAAAACTACCAAAACCAATTTCCCAGCACCATTTTATTTATAAATCCTCGCAATCACTCAAAGGCACTGCAGTTTTCAGTCACATTTTACAAACTATGGAGCTTAAATTTTCCATTTTCAAAGTGCGTTCCTATTTCAAACCAGAGTGACAATGTCACAATCGGTGCTCGTCGGGCGAGCTCGGCTCAGCTCGGGAGCTATCGGCGCAAACGCCGCCACTACCGAGTTAATTGAGCTTCGGCGACACAATCCGATCAGTTTGATTGTTTCCTCGTCAATTCGTATACCTCTAGCAGCTATTAAATATGGTGAAGGGAATTGTGGGCCATTGCTATTGTGTTTTGGCAATTTCCATTTTGTGTTTTTCTTGTTGTACACCAAAAAGCAGCCATTTTGACAATTTATTAATTTATTTATTTATATCGATTCTTTATAAGATGAACAGCGGTTAGATGTATACCAACAAGTAAGTATTGACTAATGATCGCTTATAAGACAAGCCCATTGATATTTCTCGAGCATGAGAGAGCTCGGCCTTTTAAATAAATCGACATTTCTGCATGAATATTGCAATATCTCGACTTTTTTTGGCCTATTCTCTCCTAGTGCTGGACAAAGTTAACAGTTCATCTCGCCATCTCTTTCTGGGCCAACCTCGGCGGCGCCGTCCATCTTCAGGCACCTTTCGATTATACAAAGGTAATGGTTTAACTTTTCTTTAGCTATAATTCATTTTGCTTAATTACAAAAGCTACGAGTAGGCGCTAGAACAAACTCCTAAGACAACTTAGCTAACTAAGTTAAATTACTTAGTTCAAGTGTAATCTTTTTAGATTACCTACAGCGAACTTAGTACTTACCTATACATACTTTCACAAAACTATTTATAAGTTTTGAATGAAACGATTAAAAGAAAGTGTACCTACGTAATTCATCGTCTGCCAAGCGCCAAACATCAGTCTTTAATTTTCTCACTGTTGGGACACAGACCTCCTCTCGCTAACAGGGAGTGGGCTGTAAACTACCACGCGGGCCCAGCGCGGGTTAGTAGACGTCACAAATGTCTTCGAATTTTTAGTTTAGGTTTCCTCACGATATTTTCCTTCACCGTTTTGAAGCAATGGTAATAAGAAGTAAAGCGCCTATCTGGGTTCGAACCTATGACTCGTAAGTCACAGCCGTTACTACTTTGCCACTACTGTTCGTCCACAAACATTCATCAATACGCCTCCATCTTCACTCGCCACGATTCAGACACTGAACTCCAGGTATCCTTACTAAGACAACCCTTTAATAAGCACATGCCAATACAATAAAAGACATACTGATCCTTCCTCCACACCAAGTAATTACAACCTTATATTATCCCCCGTCACAGGTTAAGATCCCCAATAAAGACGGCGGCCATTTTATAGGGATCTATTTGCCATCAACATAGGTAATAGTGTTGGGCATCATAATCCCGCGACGATGCTCATGAAATTGTTAATTAACGGACACGGGATGGCCAGGTGACATCACTGTTTTATTGGATACAAGTTTCATAGTTTTGGGGGTGTTTTTGTTAATTGGTTGTGTAATATCTTGGTGTTTACTTGGAAGTAGAACTTCGAACTTTGCAAGTATGTGATTTTTGTACTAATTATTCTTTCCAGTTCAACGGTTCCTTGTCGATAAGAATTGCGCAAAATCTTTCCGTGCTTAATAAACTCTTGCTGGTAATCATGGTGGTCGGAGTAGTCCACTCTAGCGTCCTCACGGCAATCTGACGGTACAAGTTGTTCCGTAGGTGTGACGAGACAACACATGTCATCGAATTTTTTAGTTCTAGGACATGCTGGCTTCCTCACGATACTTCTTTATTCACCGTTTTAAGAGCAGTGGTGATGAAATAATTTACACAAAGTAAGCGCCTGTCTCGGTTTGAACCCACGACCTACTCGCAATTTGCAATTTGCCGAGCAATTGGCTTCTGCAAAACAGGTCGGCTCGGTTTAATTCCTGCACTAAATAATCATTTGTATAGCCAAATAGTTTATCCGGTTCTGACAAACCGAAGAAATCATGGCGTTAGATTAATCAATACAGCTAGTTCAGGAATATTTCAGCGGACCCTGTTTAAAATTAAAGACGGTTATGTTATGTACGTAGTTAATTAATTTGGCAATGTATGTTGCAACTGTAATCCGTAGTACAAGACAAGTTCACCACGTGCCCTCATTTTCAAGGAAGTTTATTTTAATCGCTCCGAATTCCCCAAAATGATATGACACTGCAGCTGACTTGATCTTCTTATTTTTACTAGCGACCCGACCCTGCTTCGCACCGTTTTAACAACTTGACAAAACATCGAGATTGTTAATAAATAAATATATTTTCTTTCTTCTTTTTTTGTAGTTTACATGTATAAAACACTAGCAGCACCCCGCGGTTTCTTCCGCATAAGATTTGATCTCATAGAAATATCGGGATAAAAAGTATCCTATGTGTTAATCCTGGTTATAAACTATATGTGTGCCATTTCATCCAAATCCGTGCAGTCGTTTTTGCGTGAAAGAGTAACAAACATCCATCCATCCATCCACCCATCCTTAACAACTTTCGCGTGTATAATATTAGTAGAATTAGTAGATTAATATTACTTTATCTAAATTATATTAAAAACTCGTATCAAAATCCATTGCATAGTGAAAAAAAACAACCGACTTCCAAAAACGACACTACAAAGTGAAAAATAACTTTAATTTCGGAAGTCGGTGTCGTTGGGTTCGCATTTTCGTTGTTTGCCACCGACTTCCGAAATTAAAGTATTTTTCACTTTGTAGTGTCGTTTTTGGAAGTCGGTTGTTTTTTTTTTCAAAAAAGTTTTTATTTTTCACTTTTAAGTTGTAATTTTTACCAGTAATTTCGGTTTAAAAACCAAACTAATAAACCGTTTTTGATGATATTTCTATGGGACCGTTTGGGAAGTATACCCTTTCGAACAAAATGAAAGCTAAAATTAAAGCAAAATACCAAAATGATTACTCTGAACTATTTCACTACTGCAACATACTGCCAATACAAAACATGTCCAGACTTTCAATACTAAAAGACGAATATATCAATATAAATAATTTAGTTAGGAGAACACGTCATCCTAAATTAAGAAATTTGGCTAATATAAAAACGTTTACCTTACCAAGACGTAACAATACATATGGTATGAGAACTTACACCTACATACTACCAAAAATAGTAAACGAACTTCCTACGGACATACAAAATAGATACCTCTGTAACCCTAAAAAAGCAAAATGTTTATTAAAAAAGCATTTTCTTCAAATAACAAACTATGAATATGTACTTTAGTTGATACACTTACTACCATCTCTAGATATGCGATTAATATATTTTATGTATTAGTTAAGACTTAAAATATTTTTTCTATGTAAAACTAACTTAGCATCTAAAGTTTCTTTGTAGTACCTATATTAGATATATTTTTTTCCGAACTCACTAGCCATAAATAAGCCATCAAAGGCTTCTGTGGTTTTTAGCATATAAAAATTTAAACTCTGCGATATACTTTTTGAACATTAATAAAAAAAAAAAAAACTAAAAAAGAATTTTTCAAATCGGTTGGCAAGTGACGGAATTATGCGCGAACAAACATAAAAAAAAACATCTGAATTGAGAACCTTATCCTTTTTTAGAAGTCGGTTAAAAACCACGCACTTACACAGACAGGCACGAAAACTGACTTTAATTTATAATATAATTATATGGATATAAATAATTACAAAAAAAAATGAACGAAAATCATTTTTAGAATAATACAATGTTACAATAATATAAGGAAAGCATATCGCTGATAGAAACTAATTTTTGTCTAGGCTCTCTGGGGTGCGTCACTGAAGTAGAATATTTAATTTAATGCTCCCAATCTTTATAGCATACCATAAACAGTTAGTCGTTAAAATTAAACCCTAAAATCGCCACGTCGAAATTACCCTTTCAATTCAAGAAATTAACCCTACAAATCCGATCGAAGGGTAACAAAACGCTGTTGACGATCCACGCTCAATAAGGACGGGCTCTTTATACCCCGTGTTACGAATCACTGACGGCGGCCGTTAAATGTGGCTCGTGTTCCAAGTAATTGAGTTTGTCGCACAGGAATTAATTTCAAGTTTACTGATTAATCTGAGAGTCTTAAGGTGAGGGATATTTGGTCAAACGTTTAAGTAGGAATGGTTAAGCAATGCGGTTATAAAGAGGCTTTTCTATGGGAGGCGTTAATACCCTCGACCCCTTGGTATCTTCTTTGAAACAATCCAATCTAAATACATACAGGGTGGCAAGGACATCGACGCGCTAACGGTTACCATGAATTCAGCACATGATTCCAGACCTCCCCCCCCCCCCCCCCACCTAACGTAGAAACTTTTCGTTGGTCATCAAATAATCAGCGGTTCCTGCAAAAGTGCAAAACCTCCGCGGTCAAAATGAACAGCATTTTTGTTTTTTAAATAACCGACGAATTATTGCTACGCAGGGGTTTCAGAAACATGTACTGAACCCAGGTAACAGTTGCCTTGTATAGGTATACATTTGAACTAAGTTTAAAGACAATATCTGTTGCCCGCGTGTATTTTATCATTTTTATCACCTAGCCAGCGTGTATTTCATCATTTTTAATACAATTATCCAAAAAGGTTAAAAAGAAAGGTTATATGGCCTTTGACCTGTCCAGATCCCAGGTTAGCTATAGATAAGAGACAGACAGAGGTACTTTCGCATGGATAGACTGTCCATCTTATGTACCGAAATGACGTAGAACGATGACCGTTTCTTCTACTTTTCTATTTTTACACTAAAATGTGAAATAATTTTACATATTTCTTATAGCCCCTTAGCGATTTAAGCGACATTATTTATTTTATAAACAACATTCAGAGAATAAAAGTACCATCAACACTCAGTCATTCTAACAGATATTGATCGTCAATCATCAAGTAATTTTGGCACTCAGTGGAAAAAAAAAACTCACTCACTCACTCAGCACGCATACTCGTATTATTTTCTTTAGATAAAACTTTTAGGGCCATAGCACACCTACACCGCGATAATAATTATGGGAAACCGCTATACAAATTAACGCGGCATCGCAGATCGCAGGTTTAACTGGCTTACAAGCAGATCGGTGATATCGCGCGGGAAAAAGATAGAATCATAATCAAATCTGTGCGTTAGATGTTCTGTGCTGTACAACGGACAAGTCATCGCGGAGCTACTGCGGTTTCGCTGCTATGGTTTCGCGGCGGAGATGTGATACCCGCCTTAAAAGGCTGTCAGTGTTATGTAATGTAAAATAAACATTTAGTTACGTTTTTCCTTTTAAAACGTTGAGTTTTCCTGCTGTTCCCAAAATACTGCTGTAGAAAATCACATACTGACGTGAAAGTAGTTTTTACCCAACGCATTAGGCTAACGACCTACAAAAATGTGATGCACCTACAAGAATGTGAGGGTCCTTTTTTTATATGAAGGCGTACCAACTAGATACATACGCAGCATTTTTTTTTTGGTTTCGCGGTGGAAATCCTCATGGACTTCCTCCACTGTAGGGGTGACGGAGGGCTTACCGGCTAAAACCACCGCGGTGTTCCATCTCTGCCTATTGCCCGGGGTGCGGGGTTCGCATAAGCATTCACCACTCCCCCGACAGGCCTTGACCCGCTGTTCCTCAGCGGGTCCCACCTCCCCGTGCGGGCTGCCTTGGCCTCTGGGCTGTCTTGTCTTGGGCCTGGCTTACCAACTAAATACATACGCAGCACTAACCCACAATCTTTGTCATAATACATCTCCCTCACAAGACAGAAAATAAAAGACACAGAGAAAATAAGAGAGAGACATAAGTCTGGTCAATTTAGCGCATCTTATTGAAATTTTGAGCAGCTGTAGCCCAGTGGCGCAGTGGCTGAGCGATCGACTGCTGCGCTGCGTGTCGTGGGTTCGATTCCCGCACGGAACAAATATTTGTGTTGCCTACAGGTAGTTGTTCCGAGTCTGGCTGTTTGTGTATGTGAGTTTAAATGTTTGTAAACGCACCCACGATACAGGAGTAATAAAAAAAAAGAAAAACTAAGTGGTAATGGCCGCGACTTACGAGTTGTAGGTCGCAGGCGACCCAGACAGGCGCTTCACTTTGTGTAAATTATTCCATCACCGCCGCTCTCAAAACGGTGAAGGAAAATATCGTGAGGAAACCGGAATGTCCTAGAACCAAAAATTCGAAAACATGTGACATCTACCAACCCGCACTGGGCCCGCTCCTTCTCGAAGAAAGGAGGCCTGTGTCCCAACAGTGGGAACATTATAGACTGATTATGTCTGTGTTATGTATTTAAACCTTAATCTTGGAACTGATTGTTTAAGCTGTTATAAAATAAATAAATAAATAATATTAAATGAATGTCGTATAATCTCTTTTCTCTCTCTGCAGAATTAAATGTTTCCGGTGGATTACCTTCCTTAAAACTAGCATGTTGTACACATCAGGGTATCGACAATTTGTCATTTATCATTTGACGACTACTCACACGTCAGTCAGGTCTAATATTTGTTCATTGTCGATTACCAAAGACATTAAATTATTTACTTAACAATCGATTACTATTTATCACAACAACAGTCCAACACCAAAATATTTATTTACCTACTTATTTGGACAATTACGTCAACCTCCATCACGACATTCGCCCATTTTTCAACAGAACAACAATAATGATTGTTATAAGTTATGACGAAGTTTATTTATGAAGTTATGGAGTTGTCCCGATCACATTACTCTATAACTTCTATACCTACAAACTCACTAACAACCACTAGCTGCATCTCTTCTATTAGCATTGTATACGGGATGGAGTTAGTTTAAATTGCAACAGATAAGAGATAGAATACAAGACAATATAAATGTACGTCACGGTTCCATTGGCAAGCCAGCGGCAATTGGTTTGTCTGGTGACGTAGAACGACTAGATGTGACTTAGTGAAAAAGTAAAAAATATTTTTAGTACTTTGCGCACAAAAGAATGGTGCAGCCTATAAAAAGAATGGTGTCAAAAATTATCACAATAATCGGCTCAATAACCACTAATCAGATAAACAGAAATCGGTGTATATCCATGATGAAGACACTTGATGTTTTTTTTTTTCATGAATCCTTTTTACAAGGCATTTAACTGGCGATGTATGTATGTATGTATGTTCAGGTAGACTCTTGCAACTAAATTTTTTTTAATTCGTTTTAACATATACATCGTATGGGCCATGTGATGCGGAGGAATGAGGAAAATGTCATGAGGAAAGTTTTGAGTATGAATGTCGATGGCTTTAAGAATAGGGGAAAACGAAAGCAACGATGGATGGACTATGTGAAAAACGATATGGCTTCAAAGAGGCTTCGCCCGCATAGCCGCCATTTGGAACTTTTTAGTTTTTGAACCGGATGCTTTCAAAATGATTGTACAACAATCTAATTCTACTACGAAATTCGTAGACCTATCGCGTCCTTGTCCTACGAAGCTTAGTTCTACACGTAAATGAACGGTTTTTGGCGATAGACCGTACTGAATATTGGATTGCGTTCCTACATTTTTTTCAAAATCCATTAATTATTCTCATCTACTAAACCTTGGTGCCTAGTTTTTTAAAATAACCAAATTTTTATTTAAACCCAATAGTAAATAATTAAACAACTATTTATACTAGATACCTACTAAATTAAATAACTAACCCATGTCTTGATCGCAAAATAATTTAATACTAGACACATCCAGCAATCTCTCCAACATCCAACTGCACAATAATCACGCACAGGACACGCTTCTTCAAGGAATTCCGACAAAAAGACACTGTTGTCGTCATCTGGACGTCACGTTATCGCCCCGCGAATAAACAACAAACGTTGACGTCCAAAATAAACATGTCCTAACCTGTTTGTGAAAGAATGTGGGCGAAGGAGTAATTGCCTGGCTATAGATATGTTGCTCGGCTACGTAACGTGGCCAGAGGCCATTGAAGGAAGAGAGATATGTTATCTGTTATCACTGTAAAGAGTATATGATCATATTTGGTTGTTTCAAGGAGGAAAACCGGTCCAAGTGGAGGATTAGTCTTTAGGTTAGTTTGGACGGTGGAGCAGACGATTTCTACCGACCTTCGAGCTAGATCTTAAGAAAGCGACTGGGACGGACTGGATGCGAAAGGCGGAGGCCAGGGTTTTGTGGCGCAGCTTAGGAGAGGCCTATGTCCAGCAGGTGACTGCGATAGGCTGAGTTGATGGAAGTTTGGCAAATAAATCGAGAACACGTTGCTGATTTCATCATCATCCTATAGGCTGCTATAGGTTGAGAATCATGATGATGATACCAGCATTTATCTTGCAGTGACTTGCCACTGCCAAATAGAGGTCTCTCCAATTTTATCCCTGTAACGTTTATGATTGGATCATCTTCTTCGTGTCGCAGGCACGACTGTATGTCAGATCTTATCGGGCCAAATTTCGCCATTTCTTTGGCGTCGTCGATGGCAGCGTGGAGGTCACTTGGAATAATAATCACAATAATGGCATAATCTGATAACTAATGCATAATCCGGAAGAGGTATAAGTACTTTGAGAGCCTCTTGTCGTGTATGATTTGCGAGAAAATTTTCAGCGCATCTAAATATCGGTAGCTTTTTATACTTCATGTTTTTCTTTCCTGGTAAGTATTTCAGTGTCGATAATAGATATGTTTAGACCCTCCACCCACTACGGTATAAGTATATTTAGATTTCAAGATATTTAGAGGATCTTGAAATGACAGGTAGGTGAGGTCCTACTTACATCTTATTTTACTATATATCGACATCGACGACGATATCGACGCGCATACTGAAACCAGCACATGATTCTAGACAGTTAGCGTAGAAATTTGCCGTCGGTAATCAAACAGAAATCAGCTGTTTCATAGAAGAGTGCATACCTACGCAGCCAAAATGTATGGCAGAGCTAATTACTTTTTTAATAACCGATGAAAAAACCATGGTAACAGGTTGTCCGTCGATGTCCCTGCCACCTTGTATTTATTCCTACGTACATTTCAATAATTCATTGAAAGTAGGTTTGACCTACAAGACTGGCATGGAATCTTGTTTATGATACCGAAATGGCCATGAAACCATTTGAAAATCAGTGAAAATAAAAATAAAACTACTTTCGATGTAAACACCCTTCTTTCTAGATGTATGAAAGATATCTGTGCCAAGTTTCGAGACGCTTTGATATGGATTTAGATATACGACAAAATAAAAACAGCTATTAACTTTTGATGGAAAACGTCGCTTTTATTACGTATGTGCGCGTGCAAAACCTACGTAAAAATACGTGCGTTTTTCGCATACTAAGGTGCTATCAGTCACTCGTATCGTATGAATAACTAGCTTTTGCTCGCGACTTCGTCCGCGTGAAATGTTTGCGACGGGGTGCGTCGGGGGAAACGCACCCCGTCGCATCGCATCGCCTGCTCGCGATATCACTTCGTTTTCACTAAGCGTTCTTTCTGACTTTTGTTCCTCCCGCCCGGCCCCTAAGGGCCATGGCGTGATGTTATATAGCTTATATCCTTCTTCGAGAATTGGGCTATCAAATGCAAAAAATAAATAAATGAAATATATTTTTTAATTCGGCCAGTAGTTTCAAAGATTAGCACGTTCAAAGAAATAAACAAACTCTTTAGCTTTATTATTAATATAGATATATAAGTATGAGGAACAGGGTGTAAAGTTCACTCATACTCTATAAAAAAGGGAGGATCCTCCGACCAGACGGGTGTTGTGTCTGGCGGGCAATTGCCCAATGATTGATGTTGGGAAGTTTGTATATATGCTAATTGCGCGGTAAACTCTGCTTGCGAGTTGCAGGATTTGCGTGACGTCAGTATGACGCGTTGTTCGCATGTGGCGGTGTAGATACCGCTACAGTTATCTGCAAAGTCAAAGAAATAAATGCTTTGACTAAAGTCAAAGCATTAATTTCAAATAAAAGGCACTTTTGAACGTCAAAACAGTAAAATAGAATTGATTCTAGTCGCCTCTTCCAAATAGTAGTTTTGAAAGTTAAATAGTTCCTATGGAGAAGAATGGGCAAGAAACTCCACCGTTACTCTTTTAAAATGTTGCCCTCAACAGACCCACAGTGCAGCAAGGCGGACCCTCTATTGTATCTCCTATTCTACAGGAGCGAGCGTAGGCCGTCGTGCATATTCACTGCATTTTGGCGTCCGGTTACTAATCTTGTTTTCATTCACAGTTCAGAATAAAATCATTAGATTTTTTTTATTTTTTTTTTCTGGTTTGACATTCCGCTACTCCAAAAGCTGTCTGCGAATCACCACCGTAGGACAAATAAAGCTTAGCTCTAAAATTCTGAAACCACAATCACTATGCTTTGGGTGGCAATCAAGTAGTAGATTTTTTTTTTGGTCACCGCCCCTTAGATGTCATCCCATAAACAAAGCTGATGTCTCAAACAAAAACAAAATCAAAACAAAACAAAATCAAAATTAAAACAAAATTCATTTATTAGGCTGATAATCAGCACTGTTCGGACGTCAAAATTACATAAGACACACTTTTAGCTGGGAAGGAGAAATGGCGCAACAGACTCCCCAACAGCACAGCTGTCTGTTAAGTTAACTAAATCAAGTAACGTGCATGGAGGAGCGTGCTGCTCATAAAAGCGGAGACCTTGACACATCTATACTTGAGGAGAAGTTTCTCGACCTCTCCACAGGAACCTACTACGCTTTGGAATGGGCAATTAGCTTTATCTGACTTACCGACTCCTTGAGAATTCAACAGTGCCAATTATTGGTTTCATTATACTGGTACTTGTTGACAGACAAAATATTATTAAAAGAGTTACCGTGGAGTCTCATGCCGGCTCTTCTCCATAGGAAACGACCAATGCACCTACTGACACATGACTACATGTAGGTTTATGTGAATATTTCGATGTTGAATTGAAAGAAATTCTTGAGTTTGAAATTTCCAATCTAATGATTATTATAAACAGCGCAAACATACCTGTCCTTATCAATCACGGATCATCTTCCTAGCCTTTTCTTTTTTCGGATGCAGCTGAATACCAGTATTTTACATGGAGCGACTGCCTATCTGACCTCCACAACCCAGTTACTGGATAATACGGTACCCCTTGGTAAGGCTGGTTGTCAGACTTTCGGCCTTCTGACTACCCGTAATGACCGTCAAAGATCCACGAATGACATCCGGGACCAACTGCTTAACGTGCTTTCCGAGGCACGGAGGTGGTCACCCATCCACGGACCAGCAGCGGCAAGCGTAGCTTAATCTGATCGATCGACCCGTGCAGCTGTTATTACTTAGCCACAAGCCCCTCCAAATAAATGAACCAAGCACAAAAACAAAAAGCAAGTTCATCACATACTCTGATACGTGTGTACGTCAAACCATAAAAAGTGTTTGTTATCGAAACCACTGTTCGTACATATGTTAAATAAAAGAAGTTTTATATGTGCTTTTTACTGCCTCAGCGGGTATCGTAAATATACATTAGGCTAAATCAGGGATGTCACAGGGATGCCACGGGCTGATAAAACTGATTAGTTGTGTCCTTATGATCCAGAGTGCGGTGAGAGAAAGTTTGTGGGTTATTGAATATATTAGATGTTAGATAAGAACTGTACCTTATGTACATATTAAATACACTGCCGAGCAATGAAAAAGTTCCACCCACAAAATGCCGACAAACACCTTAATATCTCCTAAGACATATAATTTAAAATTTGAACACAATATTTACGTTTTTAGTTGGTAATATTCTGATGCGCTGTTAAATGTATTTCAATATTGCAGACGGCGTCATTAAGCTAGCCTTTCCCGTTTAGGAGTAATTCGGTGCTATGTCACTGGAACTTATTCATTGCTCGCGAGTGTAGTTTCGTGAATAACTGACAGCCACACAGCGCACAACACATAATCACTCTGCGACGTTCCCACTGCTGGGACATAGGTCTCCTCTCTGTAAGACATTCTGCCTAGGTCCTCTCACAAAGAGGCTAGGCTCACGTGGTAGATTATGCCCCCCTAATCCACCACTCAGGCCCAGTGCAGGATGATGGATGTCACACGTCTTTGTCATGTCATGTTTGGTTCTAGGACATGCCGGTTTCCTCATGGTTTACTTCACTATAAGGAGAGCAGAGTGATGAAATAATGACGCAAACAAGACCTGCCTGTGTTCAAACCCGTGACCTACGACACGTAAGTAAGGGCTGTTACCACTGAGCCACCACCACTCCGCATCTTTTCGTGTATGTTGCGCTAAGCAAGTATTTTTTTAAACTCAACCGCTGAACCCTCTACGAAACTTCGTAGCTCGTAGCAGTCGTAGCCATGTAGCCGTCGTAGCTCGTAGCCAACATGAATTATCACAACTTTTATTAGAGACGATGGTAGAACCTAATGGACTGAATCAAATGGTATTCATGGAAAAAGTTATCACAACAGCAGTCGGTTTACAAATGTACATATTTATCAGGATCGTAACAATAATATCGACGCCACCACCGAATAAAATGGTAACCCGAAATATCTTACTTTACAGGACAAATAAAAAACATTGTTTGCTTACTATTTCATGTATGAAAAGAATGAGCGGATTAGGTAATGTGTCACGTACAAGGCTTGCATGCATTACTTTTTCCCACTAATCCTACTAACATTATAAACGCAAAAGTTTGTATGGATGGTTGGATGGATCGATTGATGGATGTTTGTTACTCTTTCACGCCAAAACTACTGAACGGATTTGGATGAAATTTGGCACACAGATAGTTTATAACCAGGATTAACACACAGAATACTTTTTATCCCGATATTCCCACGGGATCAAAACTTATGTGGGTCAAACCGCGGGGCGTAGTTAGTTATTTATAAAAAATAAAAAAAGAAAGAAAGAAAATCATTTTATGAACATTTTATTTTTTTTAGTTAATATGCACATTGCCGATATTGTAGTGAACAGTCAGTTACATAGCTGCTTGCAACATGGTTTTACCATTTTATTCGTGTGTTTCACGATAATTAGCACTCATGTTCGCTGACGTTTTAACTAATGGACAACATAACTCTCCTTACTTTGCCTTTCAAAGCTAAATACTACAGGGACAGATTTTTATCAGATTTTACGTTCAGTAAACATATTTTTTATTGTATAGTAGATAATAATAGTTACTACTTAAACATTGTAAAAGCCAATTATTTTTAAAAGAGTGACCGTGGAGACTCCTGCCGGCTCTTCTCCATAGAAAACGACCAATTGGAACCGTGCACCTAGCTTCTGACGTTTCATAAGTGCCCATGTTGGTTTATGTGAAATAAAATATTTTTATTTTGAAATATTTTAATTTTGATTTTATGATAAAAACGACGTAAAAATGCCTATTGTAAAAAAATGTCATATTATTGTCAGATTGAGATTCTACGCGAATAATATTATAATCACATATTACTGAATCGTTGAAGTCATTGCTAACCGGTAATGAGCTACGATAGGTTTATAAAAAATATTTTTGCAATGTTAAAGTCATTACAAAAATATGTTTTATATATATATTTTTTTTTTTATATAAATAATCATGTTGGGAATCTACATAATTATGTTGGGGTCGGCTTCCAGTCTAACCGGATGCAGCTGAATACCAGTATTTTACATGGGGCGACTGTCAATCTGACCTCCACGACCCAGTAACTATTACCTAGTTACTGGGTTGTGGAGGTGCGATACCCCTTGGTAAGACTGGTTGTCGGACTTTTGGGCATCTGACTACCGGTAACGACTGTCAAAGGTCTACGAATGACAGCCGGGACTAACATCTTAACATGCTTTCCAAGGCACCGAGGGGCCTCGATATGTAATAGATGGTAACTCCATCCACGAACCGGCACGACAAGCGTAGCTTAACCTTCGACCAACACGTGTGGCTGTTATTATTTAGACACGAGCTTTGAAATAAATAGTCACAAAAATATTTTAAAATCCAGCAGACGTACCTTACCAACTCTGAAGATTACGAATAATATGGAATAATTTAACAGTAATGAGTTATATGATTATTCCATTTTAATAGGTAGGGGTGTCGATATGTTTTATTAGCCAACAAAATGCCCCCTTTCTAGCCAAAATCCCAAATTTAACTATTAAATTTGTTTCCAATAAGTATCGACAGATGGCAGCACTATCGCCTTACTTGACGGTGGTCGTACTGTGTAACTAACAGCAGTGGCCAGTGGCTGATCACGTTAGAAATTACTGCTGAAAACTACAGATGGAGCCACAAGAATGTTTCAGTGTTCAATTCATTAGAAGTTCATCCTTTTCTTTTCTCATAACTTTATTACCGTGGAAAATCAGTCACTCCACTCCTTTCTCCTGATTTCTTTCCTAGCCACTTAATTACCAATGGTTAACATGAAGCAGCAATAAACTTAGCTCATTTTTAAAAGTATCTAATAGCAAAAGCTACCAATTAAATAGTCGCAAATCAGTTTTTTGTAACCCCGAGCAGTAAAACTAATACTGAATTCATTTTATGTCCAGGAAAATCACTGTCCGTTCCAAGGTTGCCTGGAAGAGATCGCAGAAAGCGATTAAAGGCCGCCCATTGTATGTAGTGTTATGTATTTTTTATGTTATTTTAATGGTGTGCAATAAAGTATATATAAATAAACAACAAACAAAAAAAAACTTATTTCTCGCGTCGTTTATGATGAAGATTGAAAAGCAATGAGGGAGACCTTTGCCCAGGTTAAATTAAATGTCGCGTGTCGCACAAAACAGATTAAATTAAAAAAAAAACTCAGCTGTGTATAACACACAGTAAAAAAAATTGATAACTGGAAAATAAACAATAGTTATTTTAGTAGCGGGATGAAAGAACGATGTCATCACATTTTTTACTCCTATTTCTAAGTTATCATTGAAGAGCTAAATAATTATTATTACTTCACGAAAGCTGTATTAATAATAATATTGTACTTAAGTTCATCCCATTAACAAGAACAGTTTTTTTTTTTGATAAGCTATAATCAAGCCCTGCCCATTAGCTTAACCGTTTGTTGACAGCTGTCTTAGAACGTAACGTAAAAGGCATAATTAAATAAATATATAAACTGCCGTATCTTATTGAATTATATTATTTATTGCTTCTGATGCAACAATCAATGTATTGTGTGTTGCCGCAATCACTAGTTCCATCTGTCAAAAAAACGGTTTACCTAATGGACAGGGTGTAAGCTAGAAAATTAAAGACAAATACAATTTTATAACTTTTTATTATAAAATTAAATTATACTTAAATACTATATAATATGTAATAGGATTAAGCAAAATATAAAATCTATAATAATTTTAATATAAAATAAATTTTATAATACCTAGGCGTATATGTATAATAATATACGTAATATACTTAAAAAAGATCACACTGACTAGATTGCCACACCCCTCGTCTGATTTCAATATGTTTAAAACAATAATAGTGATGATAACTGGACATAAAATAATACTAAATATAGAGTATACTTACCAATATATAAGAACAACATTCTCTATTTTTGGAAAATGTCCTGGTTTAAATTAATTAGGTAATTATATATATAAACTAAAATAAAAACTATACATTACAATTATATAATCGATTTCTAAATATAGAAATCTATAAATTACACGTATATAATAATTATGAAGGATATTAAAAGGATTATTTTTTTTAATTATTGTATAAAGAACAATAAAACATAATTATAAAGTTTATGAACCAGTCACATCACTACAGTGTTAAACAACAATTTTTAGTTAATCACAATACACAAAACATATTTTTTCGGGAACTTCGGAAATGCCAACATCGTTATGAAAACACGAATCTTCCAGAATTAATTTGTTAGTATCCATAACTTCGTTAATCCGGTCCAAAAACAAAAAATATATATGTATTACTATATTATAAATATAGAAATTAATTAAGGATTAGTAGGGACTATAAATTGAATTATGAGGAATAAATAAATATATAATATGTTTAAATATACTATATAAAATATAGGCAATAAATATATAATAAGGTGCAGTAGTAAGAAGAAACATAAATTAATTAATTACGAAATCTAAATGTAGAGTAGTAAATAATAGATTTGGTAACTTTTAAAACAACTATTATAGCTAATAATTAGAATACCTACACTTAATCTATGTAATATGTTTCGAAACTATAATTTAATCATTATTCCGATATATTTAAGAATAATTTATAAATTAAATCTAAGATTTCTTTGGTAAGCTAGCTGTGTTCATGAGCATTAGTAAAATATCGAAATTAGCGTAATATTTCGGTTCGCCATTATTATTCGATTTATATACAAAACGTATAATTATTCGTAAGATTTATACATTAAATAATATAATTATATCGTTAATTAAATTAATAATACGTATAAATTTCTTTACTCCTCATTTATTAATACAATTATAAAGTTTATTTACGAAAATATAGATTTCAGACACAAAATTAGCCATGTAGGCTAAGTTTGTGTCTGAAATAATAATAAAAATAATTTATCATCAATCCGACGCTAGGACAACATATAATAACTTCTGGGGAGTTAAATTAGAGGAACTTAGTTCCAAGTCCAATAATTTAGACAGCAAGTTATTATAGCGGCGACTTAAATTGTAACTTTTAATATTATGCGTAACACTAGCAAATTGATAGAAAAAGCAATGATTATTCATTCATAATATATTATACATTTAAGTGATAAAATATGTAACATTAAAAGTGTATACTCACGTGGATTGCCTTATTATATTTATTATGACTAACACCAAAAATATATAATTATACTTATAAATAAAATAATATATATATTTACATATAATTTTTATAAATCGGTGTATCCGTGATGTTTTTCGATCACTTGGATGTCGTCCAGATCCTCGGTACCTGTGATGATCTGCAGAACCCTGAATGCCTTCGATTGCCGTGGGGGCCCCTCTTGCGTAAACTTGTGGTAGAATACGCTGAAAATGTATAAGTACATAATGATTATTAATGAATATATTATATCTATCAGTTTTAGTTATAGCATGATTCTTTGTGTGAGGATGATGTGTTTTTTAGAGAAGAGGTTTAAATATTTAAGGTATTTTTTTATTAAGAGCGTTAATTAATTTTGTACGAAATATTTTTTAAGTTTTTTCAGAAAGCTATTATTTTACAGTGGCAAAAAAATATTAGACTGATTTGTTTAGTTTTTATTTTACATATGAAGATTTGCTTTAAATTTTCGTGTTATGTTTTGGTTATAAACGATATTTGTATTGTTTTTATTATTTTTAGAAATAAAATCAAATTATAACACAGTTTCAAACAAAATACAACGTAGTTAAGAAGCGCAAAATGTACACCAATTGAGCAATAGCTTAAAAAACCCATCAGTTATTAGACAAAATAGCCATGACCTGATATCAATGGTTTATTAAAGATCGTGATGAACCTGAATAGCCAATTAATTACGGCAACAGCGTTAGGAGAATGATTCGATTAGTGGAAAATAAAATTAGACCGTGTGGAAGAGAGCGCTAAATATAAAGCAAGCGAAACACTGAGTCATTTAGAAGCGGTGCAGTAAAAACTGTTTACTTTGGACCAGTAGCTCCCTTAATACCGCCCACCGAAGCTGAAACGAGGATAGACATTTGTAATGTAATATTTAGTTGAAGAGTAATCCTGGATTTGGAGACGTTTTTTCAATAGCAGTGACGTAATTGAGTGTCCTTGGATTTCATTTTACAAGTTGATAAATCTTTAAAGTGTTGTATAGATAACATTGTTTTTTTTTGCCTATAATTGTGGCAGTAGCAGACTATAAGCTGTGAATTGGAAAAAAATGTTTACCATTTAATCGTCCTGAATACAAATAAGCAAATTCTTACCTCTTGTTTGCCCCGCCATTTCCACCTTCAATCTGAATCGGAATTATCCTCGTCTTTGGCTGACTGTCTTGAAAACTTCTGTTCAGGGTCGGCAGATCCGGTTGTTGGTTTGAGTCTTCTAATCTCACCAGTTGCGGTGACAGCACCCTCATTATGCGTTGGGTCGGTGGCGAGAATGGTGCACGGGCTTCTGGATTCTGGTTCATACCAATCGTTATCCGTAGTCCAGGCTGTGGTTGACCACCGTGCCTAGAGTCTCTCGTCTCCGTTGCCGATACTTCCATCTGGATAGGAATCACCCTTGCTCCCGGGGAACCTGGTGCATTATCCCTTGGCAAACTTTTGCGGTTTTCTGAAGGGCGTGTCGACCATGATGGTTGTACAGGCTGCTGGTATTTAGGAGGGCTGATAACTTCGCGGGCACCTCTTTGCATTTCGTTACTCTTTCTCACCCATTCTGGTTCTTGGTTCGCGTCTCGGGGTGGTGTGTTCAGCTCCCTAGAAAGACTTTTTCTGCCATCTAAAGGCCTTTGAACCCAGGTTGGAGGAGGAGTCTTCGTCTTTTCCTTTTGTGTTTTCACCCAGGGAGGCATAGATTTCGGACTTTCTGGACAGAAGTACACTGGCTCCTCAGTCACATAGACTGCCTCCTTTTGCGGTGTGTTATTGTATTCCGGCTGAGGGTTCTGTTTCCTAGGAGTCACAGGAATGGACATCGTTGATTGGTAACGAGGTTGTTCTTGCTGGTTCGGCTTTGGAGGCGATGAGGGAGCCTCCTGACTTCTCCTAGGAGCAGAGTTATTTTCCTGAACTCTATTGTTGTTAGCGTCCTGTGAATTTACCCATGGAGGGATGTACTGCTGCTGAGGTTTATTTTCCTGCTTCCATGCAGGAACATGAGTATTTTCGTTATTAACTGCCGTGTTATTGTTCTGGTTAACTTTCCACGGAGGGATGTACGGCTCTTGATTTGAGTTAACATTGTTATAAATAGGTTGTTGATTTTCTTGCTCCCTAGGATTTCTGTTAAGAGTAGCTGTCCTCCAAGGCGCTGCGTTAGACTCATTTGGAGGACTTGGCTTCGTGTTATTATACACCATATTATTGTTCTGTGGTTCTGCGTTTCTTTGTCCAGCTCTAGGTAAGGTATGGAAAACAGGACCGGAGTTGGAAGGTGGGCTTTGGTTCTGATGGTTAGGGGCATACTGCTGGTTATTCGGTGAATATTGCTGATTATTTTGTGAGTACTGTTGTGGGTTTGGTGAAAATGGACTACGATTCGAGTGAATGGATGGCGGGCTGCTATGAACATTGCTAGCAGGAGAGTCCCTTTTTTCAGGTTGTCTCCAGTTGTTATTGGGGCTAGGTGAATATGGAGAGCTGTTTAAGGAAGGCATGCCGCCCGCATATGGCTGGGGACTTTTGTTGAATTGTGAGTCCTGTCGTTGTAAAATTTCTCTCGTTGGTGGCGATCCATGTGGGGAGGCAGAATGTTGGTGAGCATACTGAGCTTCAGGCTTATAAATGGGACTCTCAGGGTTACGTTGATTGCCATACTGAGGACGTTGGAAGTTATTCTGCGATGGCGGTGTGTAAGTTTGGGGCTGTTGCTGCGTGAAGGAAGAAGGAGGCATTTTCACCGACAGAGGACTAGGTACTTTTTCGACGTACTTAGGAGTATTTCCTAACTTCTGTAGTTCTGCCTTCTCAACCTCCCAGTGGTAAGGGCTGTTTGTTTTTCGTAACATTCCAATGGGATTTTCGGGGATTACAATTTCGGGGCGTTCGCCGGGTGCAATGGGTTTGGGGGATTTTGAATTTGGTGCTTGGATAACTATTGGTGGTGGTGGAGGAGGAGGAACGGGCATTTTAGATGGCGGGGGTGGCGGAGGGGCTGGTCCTCCTTGCGGATGGTAGCCACCATTAGTTGGTTGTTGGGCGTAGTATTGTTGTTGTTCGTGGTCTTCCTGAGACCGCTGCCTTGCCATTCTTCTCGCCATGCTGGGAGTTTTAATCTGGGACAGATCGAGGCCACCTGGTGTGTATGTGAAGGGCTTTTTATCCTTTGTCATCATGGCGTTCTGAATGCATGCTGGTGGCTCGTAGTTACCCATTGGCTGGAAATTACAGAAAAGATGACGTTAATATGTAGAAGGTTATAAATTATATAGAAAAACTGACGATCATTTTTTAATGTGAACTTGTAACTAGCAGCTAGGAAAACGTAAATGTAGCTGTAAAATCATGTCTACTTCAAGAACTATGAAGTTAAATAACCAGCATTTGGACACGAACACGAAAATTATATTTATTTATTAAACTGTGTAACAGAATCCACCACATTCAGAGTAAATACGAAACCCCTGCCTCATGCAATTTATCATCCATAACCACAAACAAAATATCAAAACTTAAAACTTACGTTAACCTGAGTTTTTCCGTAGTGGGGAATTCTTCCGATGTGTCCAGCGGTTGGGCCGTACCTGGAAACCAGCCAAGATTCACGTTATTTTTACATGAACTGACATCGTGGACACTAGCTTGCTGCCCGTCGGGGGCGACTGATGTGACCTATTCCACTTTTAAGTCAGTTGTCCGGAAATCGTTGTTCGATTATCAAAATAGAATACTTTTATTAATCGTGGTATTGGTGTACCCTTTTCTCATTCCGATTTGAAATAGTTTAGTTGAAGATTTACGCAATCAAGCTTTAGTGGATTTGCATGATGTCTGGAGTCGTAAACGTCGACATTCATTTTGGAATTTGAAACAATAATACTATAGTTATTTGAGTCTTGAGAAATATTTATGTCAATCATAACTTCTTGAAGCCAACCTTCCATTTCTGAAGCAAACAGAAACGTTTCACGTGAAAAATTTAAATTGGAAAGCTTTCTTACCCGTTCTCAGCCATTTTTTCGATTTCGGATGCAGTCAGCAATCCATACAAACACGGCTCTCGTTCCTGTGAAATGAGATCACGGCTTGTAATCGTATAAACACATGTTTTTCGGAAAGCTTGCCTCATGATCTACACCATATGTTTCGTTTGGCCAAGGTCGGAAGCTAGGGGAAAGTCTATTTGTGGAAACTGGAGCAGTTATGTTATGCAGTTTTGTTTAAGCCTTTTGCAGCTTCGATAGCATACTAATAGATTTATGTTCATCGAGTTTTGAAATAGTTTGAAGCGATAAATGTGTGTTCGATGGCAGGTTGGAGGAAAATATGTGTACCTAGTCTTCTTTTATTTTTTGCGTGTGATGAGTGGTGATTTTCGTAGAGACTGGGGAACATTATAAGTCAGCACTTTTGACCTTTAATTTATTTTGATATGTGTTGTGTTTTGGCAATAACAACACTTCTTTTCTCTCTCTTTCAATAACATTGTATCGTACAATATACTTAGACATTCATTCGGACAAAATACACACTGCTCATCGGTCAAATATTCAGAACCATTGTCACAAAATATTTACGTCCCAAAGCATATAGTAATTAAGTAGTCACAGTCCAGGACTAACGTATGTCCATAAAGTATTGATGCCAGACATGGCATGTAATACTAATAGAATTTTGGCACTCTTACTATAATTATAGTGCATGGCTTGGCGCCAATATTATATTTAGGGTCTAACTGCGCCTTCCCATTCCAATAACGTGTGTTACAATCTCCATAGTTATTTTGAGTAGGTGTATTGAAACATTTTTTTAATGTTCTTACTTTTCAATTGTTTTCAATGTTATGTAGTCATTCATTTGTTTATTGCCCGCCATTTTTAATTCTTGGAGCTCCGTGGTGGTCTCGCTTGGTGATTTAGGGCAGATTTTTCAATCGTCATGGTTTTTATTCGTGGAATAAAATTGACGTCTGACAGTTTTTGAATGAAAGAACTGTCAAAAATTCAAAATTATTCCTCCAATAAAATGATCAGGCGTTGCAAAAATCAGCCCTTATTCAAAAATGAATAATATTTTATTTTCATTATTACTATTTATTTATTTGTTTCAGGCATCAAGGCCCATACAAACACATACAATATAATATTTGTATAACTTAAAAAACTATACTGGGCGGCATCACCGACGCGTATACTGTAACGTTCAGCACATGATTCTGGATAGTACCGTAGATATTTTTCACCGGTTATCAAAAAAAATCTGCTGTTTCATAGTAAAAAAAAAGGTATAAAAATGTATGGAACACATTTATAACCGACGAAAAATCTCAACTATTCCCATGGTGGCGGGCAGCGCGTTTATGTCCCTGCCACCCTGTAAAACATATGTCAGGATTTATCCAGGGCAAGAGAATGCAGTTATAATAATATCTTGTTGGCATTATTTTAGTTTAAACATAACGTGACAAAAAGTGGGTGGGGAACAACAAAAGATGGCGCGTGCTACTTTAATAAATTATATTGGAGTTATTATTGTTCCAGGGCCATGTCACGAAGCTAAAAACAGAAGAAACATAATCTATGTTCCTACATAAGTACCTACTATCCTGGTAAAAGTGTGTTCTGCCAATTTCACACGGTATATGAAAAACTTTAGATAAGTAGGTACTAAATAGTAACGCCCTTCATAAATATCATCAAGTAGGTAGGCTTTACATAGGTAGGGGGAATGCCTATTGTAATTTTTCACGTACCAAAAATGCTTATTCTCTACCTTTTTTCGAAATGGGTCCTTTACGATTTTATTCTTGCCCTTGGGTAATAACGATTTAGGAAAACGTCATTTTCGCGAGAACAGTAGTAGATACAGCTTATAACAAATATATATTGCATGATGCATAGTGTTTTATTAGATACCAACAATAACGTCAAAATAAACATCAGTTTAGTGCATTTATCTAAATTAAAGCCTGCATGAATAACGATTTAATTCGAAAAACATTATTTTCGCAAGAACTTCAGTAAATAAAGCTTATAACAAATAGAAATGGCAAAAAACAGAGTTTTATTGCATCTAGATTCCCAATAATAAAGTCATAATAAACAACCATTCATCAGATTTATCTATTAATTTACGATCAAATCAGTTAGTTCCCTTTAAAGATGAAATCAGAAGTGCTATCCACTCCCTTTCATCAAACACTTCGCACTATGCACTGTTATGAAACTTATGATAACGCTGGCAGCGACGCGTTTAGGGACTATTGTTAGCCGAGGACGTGCAACTGGGCCGTGCGCCGGCGCAGGTGAAGTGAGGAGCTTTCGTACTGGACGGTATGATCGGCCGACCTCGGAGGTGCGGAATTATTTGAGGAATGTAATGTGTGGAATTGTAACATGTTTCTATTCTAACAATTTTTTTTTTAAATGTCTAGGTACAGATATTATAAATTTAACTGCTTTAGTTTTAAGTTAATTAAGGACTGCTTATACTGATGTCGACCAACCCGCACTGGGCCAGCGTGCGGCCATTAAGGCCCATTCGACTCGAGGATGAGACCGAATCGAGGCCTGTGTTCCAGCAGTGGGAACATTATAGACTCATTACGCTACAATGATGACGTACTTGTCCACTGCATTATGTCCCTTATCAAAACTTGTAGTCGAGAGTTGGTATGTGAAATATGTACAATAAAAAATATTTATTTATTTATATATACTTTATTGTACACCACAAAAATACATAGCATAAAAAATACATGAAACACTACAAAATATACAATGGGCGGCCTTATCGCATTACTGCGAATAATAAAATAATAAAATATAATAATATAATATTTAATATTTTTTTTTATAAATTATACGGATGTCCGGATTACATTCTTATTGGGTAACTAACTTGTACCTACTATCTCTAAATCTTTATTCAGGGAGGAATTTTTACTATAGGCAAGAATTCTGAAAGGTTTTTATGTTCAATTTCCATATACAAGGTATAATCATCGACCCGCAAGCTGAACCATCAACAACCAATTCAGCACATGATTCTAGATCCCCAATAAAAAAAGCCGTCGGTTATCAAAAACAAATCTGCTGTTTCATAGAAAAGTGAAAAAAAAAACCTACGCAATCTAAAGGCATGGAACATCATTTTTTTTTTAAATACGGCGGGAAACATCGCTGATTCAGAATCATGTACTCCTCCATGGTAGCTGGCTCCATGTCCCTGCCACCCTGTAAATCCCTTGCTCCCAATCTTCAATCATATCAATCACAAACCGTTTGTCAACAGATTTATTTTGAACTCTGCAATGAGTGACGATGAACGGTATAGAATGCAGGTGATAGCCAACTAATGGAACGTCATCAAAAATAATAAATAACCCACTTTCATGTAAAAAATGGCTGGCAAACTGAAGTGATGAATTCAGCACATGATTCCAGACGTAGCGTAGAAATTTTTCGTAGGTTATCACAAAAAATGTATTGCTATTTAATAGAAAATAGGATACATACCTATGCGGTCAAAATGTATGAAACAACAATATTTTTCGTAACCGAGGAAAATATTCAACGCAGGGTGGTCCAGAATCATGTACTGATATGGTTTCAGGTTGCAAGTCGATGTTCTTGCCAGCCTGTATGATTTCTTTTGTTTCAGAAACAAAATGTTGGGAATCTTATATATTATATTTTTATAATATAAAAATTAATCCCTATTTCCCTTGGTCACGCCATAACTTGAGAACGACTTTACCGATTTCATCCATCTTTTTTTTTTAAGTTTTCTAATACTTTGTAGGAGGTTCTTACGGAAAAAAATAATAAGAAATTTGCGCAGAAAATTAGAAAATTTAAGAGTTATGCTTTTACGCTAAAACAACTGAACGGATTTAGACGAAATTTGACACATGGGTAGACCATGAACTGGAGAACGACATAGGCTATTTTTCATCCTGGATCGCAGACGAAGTCGCGGGCAATAGCTAGTCTAAAATAAAAGGTGAGACTTTATTTGAATTCTAGCTGTATGTTTTTATCCTATAGATATATAGATACTCTATAGATGTATTTTCTGTAAGTAGGTTTATACAAACACTTTTACACGGCAATCATATTTTTTTAAACTAGATGAAGTCGGCATTTCCTATCTGACTACTCTGAGAAGAAAGGCCCAACCAAACTCGGAGGTCTCTTTTAAAGTCCAGACATAATCTTGGTCAGATCATGTGAAGACCATGTAGATTGGTGTCTGAAATGGTTTTTTGAGGAAAGAACCACATAGATTGAGTGGATCTGTTCAGTCAGTGCATGTATTTGTCAAAAATCCTGCAGCTCAACTCGAAACACAACGTTACATTTTTATTTCAAGTTTCCCCGTGGTACTGAACCCAGTCAAATACTGAAAGAATCTTCAGATAATGATGATGAAAGATCGTCTATAAAGTAAAGGCTCCTTTGTGATACTTGAAAATATGGATTTTAGTTTGACCTGCCATCTTTTTCAGGGCTAACCCCTTGCGCCGTAAATGATAATAAAATTTCCACAACGCGTTACATAAATATCTTTGGTTTTTATGTCTTAACATTTTTACGTTTTCTTTTTTACGAGGTTTATCGAAATCCAATAATTTCCTGCTTTTTCCTTTTTCTTCATTGGCAATATTTCATGGGGTGAGATTACTTAAATACGTATAAACAACTGTTGCTATGGAATCGACTCAGAAAGAGCAAAACAAGCTAATGCAATTATTGGTAAGTAATCTTTTTTTCGTGGAGCCCTATTTTTTTTCTAATATAAAAGTTGCCTACTCGTTATAAAAAGTAAGTCCCGTCAAAATCGGTCCAGCCGTTTCGGAGTAAACAGACAGACAATATTTTTAATAAATATTATTTTTTTATTTTATGTACCACTGTACCATATAAACTTTCATACGCATATAGTAAAAAGCTGTTATTTTGACATTACAAACTGATACTTCAAATTTTTTAATCAATATGAAAAAGTTTATTTGAGTATATTGTTTTTTTTTTTGAGTTCGTGGTTAGTTTCACCCCATAAAAAATCCCAGCCGTCATCTTTCCCAAAAATATATATTGCATAAAGTACGCTTATAAACAACATTGATTCTCCGAATCATTTTCAACGCGAAACGAAACATACGACCTCTTTACGACAGGAAATATCGTAATAATATCAGCAGTTTGGCCACGAATACAGCATTACAGCTACACGCTATAGCTAGCTGAAACTTCAGGTGTAAAGGTTTATTACAGTCACAAAATGGCGGACTAAATAATTACATGCACCTGTGCCAAGACCTCTTTACAGACGGATTTAATGGAAGGAAGAAAGTTTTGTAACTGAAGTGATATTACTGTGACGGTAAAATTAAAGGCAGATTTAATTTTGATAAAACTGGGGAAAAATATATTGAATTAACTAGATTCTTACTAATGTACATACTAGCTGCGCCCCGCGGTTTCACTCGCATAAGTTTCGATCCCGTGGGAATATTGGGATAAAAAGTATCCTATATGTTAACCCTAGTTATAAACCATCTGCATCCAAATCCGTTCAGTAGATTTTGCGTGAAAGAGTAACAAACATCCATCCATCCATCCACACAAACTTTCGCATTTATAATATTAGTAGGATTATATGCTAGCTTCTGTCCCTGACTTCGTCCGCGTGTAATTCAAATTCAAATTCTTTCGTGCCCCGTTTTAATGTTTCGTGCCCCGGCTCACCCCGTCGCATTGCATCGCTCTATTACTTTTTCCGTGAGGCACACACTGTTGTCTGAAACATTATTTTTTATTTTATTAATTTTGTATTTTGTGTTTCACGAACTGTGTCCAAATAAAATTCTTTCTTTCTATCTTTCTCACTTAGCGTTCTTTCTGACTTTTTTTCTTTTTCCTAAGGAGGACCCTTAGGAACCGAGCAAAACGAAGAACAAGCGTGATGTTTAATAGCCTACAGCCTTCCTCAAAAATTGGGCAATCAAATGCAAAAACAAACAAACTCTTCAGCTTCATTATTAGTATAGATAGATGAGGGAATGAAACCGTCTATCCATCCTACAATCACATGGAAGAACGTTTTGATTTCGGGTAAATTATACTGCTAACTTTTAAGCATGTTTCTTTTCAGCTGAATTTTTTTTGCTCGAGTTATATTCGTATGTAATTAACCAAAGTAGTCAGTTAGGAGTGTACAGTATTTATCTGACATTGAAGGCCTACCTACTTTATTGTCCTGTATTCTCCGAAGGGTGGTGGTGAAGGCAGAGGTAGAAGAAGAAGACCTTTAGAAGACCCACGTTGCGCCTAGTTTTAGAGCCTGGAACCAGGCACATATCCAGACTACGAGCTGCTACTGAGAAATTCCAGATGGAAAACCTAATAACACTTTGTCCAACCCGGGGATCGAACCCATGACCTCATACTTAGCAGTAGCGACTTAATTTATGTACTCTTGTAAAACAATTAATCTTTCAGTAATCTGTATTTTCTTAGGAGAAAATTTTGTTAGGTTTTGTAGGAGAAAATTTTGTTTTTGTTATATGTTTCTTTAGGCTAGGGCCTAAAGAAACATATAACACAGTAAACACTGCTAAGAAGCCTAGGACCAATCGTCTCCATCTAGGATTCTAGATACAATTAAATACACATCATTTTTTTTTTTTTTAATTGAACCCATTAGAACCAACTGTTAAAGCAGTATTCTCCAATCCACTATCCATCATGAGATCCAGGTAAATCCCAACACAATGATCAGTAAGCTTTCTGGGAAGCTGTTGTTTACGTCTGTTTGCGCCCGCGCGTGCATCTAAATCAGAGCTATCGTGACGTGACTTGTACGGCTTGTACCAAGCTTACATGACGCGTTAATGTGTCATTAACTCATTATACAACGTTATTTATAATATATCTGTCATTGGGGCGATATTTTGAAGAGGACATCATGTCTTTGAAATGTGATTGTGATGCATCGTCGTCAGGTCTGGTGAAACGCTCACTTCTTAAGAGTGATGCGCTAAGGTAGCCCATGAAAAGAAATTTTCTTACGTTTTTTGCGATTTACAGGTCAATGTCTGGTTGTATGTTTATCTAAATATAATTCGCGGCCGTAACAAATATGACTTTACAGAATTATAATCATTACAATCAGCAATACAACTCCTTGAGTTAGAATTTACCTCAAATGTCACGACTTCATGAAATAGTCATTAGGGTAATATGAACTTAGAGAGTTGTATTGATCATTTTTATGATAATGATTCTATAAATATTTGTAACCGCGTATAATATTTAGATCAACATACAGTCTGATACTGACCTGCAAATTGCAGAAAAGTTTAGAAAATATGAATTTCGGGCTACCCTGACGCTTTCGACTAAATAAAAATGTAATGGCTATACATTGAATTAAATTCCGAGATTATCAATTCGAAACAAAACACGCCACGGTTTGGTTTCGAATTGATAATCTCGGAATAATGTTAGCATGGAATAAGCTGTTTTTCTTATTCACCACTTATATTCCTAGTTTTTCATTCACCCACAGGAAAATGGCTGATTCTTTGCTATATAGATACCGAAGGTAATGAGTGTCTTTAAACTTCATATTACTAAAATTAAATTAAATTGTTTATTTTGTAAATAGGATATCGGAATCACTTTTACACGTCATATTATAAAAAAAATAAAATAAGCTTGATGAGATCGGCGTTTCCTTTCCGACTACTCTGAGAAGAAAGGCCGAAACAAGCTCAGAGGTAAGTAAAGAGTAAAGTCCAAACATAATCTTGATTGGTGTCTAAAAGTGTTTTAAGTGAAGTACCACACAGATTTGAGTGGACCAGTCCAGTCAGTGCAAGCATTTGTCAATAATCGTGTAGCTCAACTCAGAAATTGAGGAGCTCAACGACTCGACGAACAATACCAAAGAAAGGACATTTGGGTAGGCCGCAGACTCAAACTGCCAGACCTACATTACAAGCTGTAAACAACAACAAATAAAATCCCCTAAGCATAGTAGATACTATTGTCATAAAATTCATTGTACAGACGCCAGCACATCAAGCTACTACAATCTGTCAATAGATTTTCAACTTTATCGTTAAAACATTAAGGTTCAAGGTTGATTGGGAAAATTTGTCAGTTTCGGATAGCTTGATGTGCTGGCGTCTGTACAGTTCAACGAACGTATTGCTAATGAGGTGATTTACTTCGATGATCTTTGGCAAACATTTAATTATCTTGTTGTTGAAAACTGTAAGTACTCAACAAACAACAATTAGGTACCAATATCAACCTATCTATTAATTGTGCTAATTACCAACAAACGAAAAGCTAAAACCTTTGTACCTAATTAAGAACAATTATTCATTTAAGAATTTAATAGTTTTCTTCGAAATTAACCAGTAAATATAATCATTTTGACAATTTTGATATTTAATTTCGGTTTAATTTTGACAATTCCACAACATTCATTGCGTTGTTTACGTTGTTGAGCAGACAAATTTTTCGAACATATAAAGCAATATCAAGTAATCTAAATAAAAAAAATAAAAATAAAATATCCTTCAAAATCATTCAGATTGTAATTGATCGTGTGTTATGCAAATAGGGTGTTGAATCTAGTAAATATTGCTATATCAGACGATTTTGTTGTAAACTTTTATCTGATAGATTGCCCATAATATGTACTTAGCTAGCTAGCGTGTCCATGTTTCTGTAGTACCACCTAAACCCTGATTTTAATTTGCTAGGCTAAAATGACAGATGCGGTCCTTCTTTTTTGCCAACATGACATTATTTAGTATATCATTATGTAGTATATATTATCTGTCATTTTGGTATAGCAAATTAAGGCAACTTTTCTCAGTTATTTTACCTCTGACAGCAGCAACCAATTAGCAACCTTATTGCATCGAAAATTAAGATCATTTGGAAAGATCATACGTTTATTCTCTGATTTTGTATCACAGTGTTCTTTATCGTCGAATTAGGGTGCTTAGTCAAGAGACTGACTTCGCAATGGCAGCAATCCAATAGTAATCTTATTGCTAAGTCGATAAAGATCACTCTAAAATAATTAGAAACGGACTGTAGCTGCGTGTCCATGTTTCTGGGACTGTAGGAGGCACAATTAACATCAAAGTAGAGACATTACAGATACAATCTGTTCACCTATATTTGTCTACTCCTTGATATGTCATTATTTACAGTGAAGTCAGAGCTTTGTTCTAACGATGCTTCAACCGGTAGATTACTCATCATAAAGCTTACGTAGCTGCGCACGCGCATATTATATTATACAATGGTGGAAGGTCAACTACGCGCTCATAGTTACACAATTAAGATATCCCTATACAAAATAAACTCTGTAAACTGTAACTGTACTTCCTGCCTACCCTCTTGGGAAAAAGGCGTGAATTTATGTATGTACTAGCTACACCCCACGGTTTCACCCGCATAAGTCTCGATCCCGTGGGAATATCGGGATGAAAAGTATCCTATGTGTTAATCCTGGTTATGAACTATCTGTGAACCAAACATCCAAATCCGTTTGGTAGTTTTTGCGTGAAAGAGTAACAAATATCCATCCATCCATCCATCCATACAAACTTTCGCATTAATAGGAGTAGGAAGTGGGATGTGTACGTGTAAGATATCTTTGGAAAGTAATCCAAAAAATGCTTGAAATCAAATGTGGAGTTGAAACTGAAAAGCTCTCATACCTGCTGAGTTATCATGGCCACCCTTGTTTCCTCACTATTTTCGCAAAACTGAGGTACCTAATTAAGACACAACAACAAACTGTGGCAATCCATGTACAAAGCAAGGTGATGATTTGCCTTTTAAACGTCGTCATGTAGAGGAGTCGTCATGGAGAAGAGCCGGCAAGAAACACCAACGTTAAGTTCTCTTTAAAAAATAATTGGCTTTTATATGTTTTCAAATGACAGTAAATGGTAGCGTCAGTGGCGTTCATTAGATCCTCTAAAGAAGAAGCAGCTGTAATGATACTTGGGACAACACCAGAGGGGCAATTCTCGTAATTCTAAGACCGTTCACAATCTGATCTCAGTCTCAATCCGTCAAAAATACGTCTAATTTCCCTACATTTTGACAAGTGTTTGACATTTGTTTGTTGCCGAGATGAGACTGCGACTAGATTTTGAACGTTTTAAATTACGAAAATTATTATTGGCCTTCTGTTCACTGCTAAGAGATTCTATCAAGCAAGCGTGGTCTTCGCAAGAACCACACCGTATTTATTATATTATACTTATGTATTTATTCGTATAGACTGCCTCATTGGGCTAGTGGCCGCAAGCGCTACTGCTGAGCACGAGGTCCTGGGATCGATTCTGGGGTCGGGCAAAGTGTTTTTGCATCTTTTTTTTTTTTTTTCTGTATTGGAAATCATCAAATGACCCCTCCCGCTCTGGGTGGAGCAAAAGGGAGTGTCAGACTCTTACTGACTAAAACCCACCCGTGTTCCTTCCTTAGCCCTTTATGTTCCAGGGCAGCGGTAACCCTTTCGGACGATCCCGCTACCCAAGTGTTTTTGCATCTGGATATTTCAGTGGCGGCCCCGAGTCATGATTTATGCCCGGTTAATGGCAATAAGGTCGCCCCCTTTTACATGGGGTTTAAACATAACTGGCGAAATATGGGTTTACTATAAATCCACCTCTGTCTAACACTTCGGGTTATATCGGCGTGATGTTATGTTATGTTATTCGTATAGATAACAGATTCTTTTTAAGCGACTTCAAAAAAAGGAGGTGATGCATTCCGCGGGTTTTTATATGTAACATAGCTCTCATCATTATGATACTTCTGCTAAAGCGTTAACGCCAATCGTGACGTAGATATCTAAATCACATGTCTACGAGAAGTATTTATACATTTTATTGAGCTGTATAAATAGAAAACTAATATTGTATTCAAGGAAATACTTCTTAGAGTTTAATTCGCACTGACTCCGAATATAATTATCACATTTATGATGAATGGAAAGTCTTGAAGCTTTCTGCTTACACCGAAAGTCACACGGGTTGAACACACGAATAATGTTGTTACACGCATTAAAACAATATTTCTAAGTAAGATGTGAATCTGTAGAAATATTATCAAGGCACAAAAGTGAGCTGAAACTGAAATGGACCCCTGCAACCAACTCGAGTATCTTTTAATCAATAATTTTATCGC
This sequence comes from Apamea anceps, assembly GCA_951799955.1. Taxonomy (NCBI): domain Eukaryota; kingdom Metazoa; phylum Arthropoda; class Insecta; order Lepidoptera; family Noctuidae; genus Apamea; species Apamea anceps. The sequence goes on along the minus strand of OX637522.1, from coordinate 6,701,973 downwards.
TCCCTACCGGTTTAGATATTTGAGGAAAAACCTTGACTTCGTTAAAACGGTGCGTTATATTTTATAAAAGCTCTTTCATGAATTTTTGACGTTTTTAAACATAACTGTACTGCCAGTATCCCAAAAATCTTTTAATTAATCACTTACAAAAGGAAATGTGTTATTTCTTTTATTATTTTTTAAAACGAACAGCCTTCGACTCACCTGAATTTCTTTCTTTAAAAAAAAATCCAAACTCCGTCAGCACAGCACACAAAAAAACAAAAGTTAAATATGGTCTAAGAATATTTTTTCAGAATAGGGTTGTAACAGGATAGTGCAGGGTTCGCAAACGCGGCACACGAGTGGGACAGTTCGTTCGTTCGGATATGATGCCGGCCGCTCGGCCAGTATGGAACGACGCCCGCGCGATTCGTTTGCGAGCGAATAGTGATGGGATTGAGCGAGTATCGATATGGATGAGTTTGAGAGATGACGTGCGAGCAAACACAGCTGCACGCTACACGGGAAGTGAAGACAATGTTATGGTGAGTGGATGGACGATTGACCGCCTGACGGGGGGCGGGTTTAGCCCCGCTCTTATTGCCGTATTATTGTGAAGCTTGAGTAAAGGTCGAACTGGAGGGGTTAAATAGAATAGTGTTAACGAGCAACACAGTTTCATGTTTGAACTTGCATACTAAATAAAAACAAATGAGCCTTTATAAAAATTTCAGAAGCGTAGCGTGGTAATTTGTAGAAAAGTTGGTAGTAAGAATTTGATATCGAAAAATTAGGGAGACACACGATGAGTGGTATAGGTTGACACCCGGATTGACAGCTTCGCTGCAATCAGGCGCAAGCGAGCAGCGTCCTTGTTGCACAGGGTGCGTGCCAGTAGCAACGGTCTCCTGAGTGTCATTGCCAACAAACTGGATTGTCCTTTCATCTGGTACTTAAGTCAGCTGCATGCTCCTGTAAATATTGGTAATGTCTACTAACATAGTTTTTAAGTTTTTATGTTACTAACATCTTGGTACCCTTTGTAATGTTGTAATTATGGAATTGTATTCTGAATTAAAGAGATTATTATTATTATAGGTATGGCACCTAACAGTTTATGCACTCTCACACAGGGATTAGCAAATTTCCATTTTATATTATACTGCATTTTCCAATATATTTTTAATAGTTATATTTTTTAAATAAGTTCGTAATATATTATAAGGGCAGGTATAACGGGATAAACGCAGGAGAATGATGATGAATTTTGAAGTAGTATTTGTAGGTAATATTTCATGAACACTGCTCTCAAAACGGTGAAGGAAAACATCGTGAGGAAACCGACATGTCCTAGAATCAAAATATTCGAAGACATGCGACATTTACCAACCCGCTCTGGGCCCGCGTGGCAGATTACGGCCCACTCGCACTCACAGAGAGGAGGCCTGTGTCCCAGCAGTGGGAACAATATAGGCTGATTATGCTATGTGTAGGTAATGCTGAATTCAACTTTTCGTGTGTAGAATCTTTTCGACATTTTGTCTGAAACTTTTACCCATCACTAAAGTCATGAAAAGTTTCACTGTTGCCCGCTTGTTCAGTCTTCGTCCCGCGCACTTAGCAATGTTTTGCAAATCACAGATTATAATTAGGCTAGTTACTCATATGTTTTTATTATTCATATTTCTAAAAGTATACTTATCGTTACGAGTTATTTTTATAAAGATTCTGTGATGAAATGTAGGAGTTAATTCAACGAGATAATTTGAAGGACTAACATTTATTATTAACTTTATTAAACTTATTATAACATGCAAAAATATTCATGTTTTTAGATCTGATTAAAAACGATATTTTCACAAAAATCTAATATTTTGCCAGATTTTCAAGATTACTGTTTTCATGGCCTGACAAAACTTTACGATAAATCATAGGAAGCACCTACCTCTTGCCTACCGGCCCCCTATTACTGAGATGGGGTTTTTAAACATACGTAGTTCAGCAATATGTGACTGAACAGACACTTCGGGAATACGTCATTTATGTGTTGATGTTATGTTGCATAGTCTAGAAATCCCACGAAAATCTTGACGTAGAAGCAAATAAAATCAGTATGTAAGATGAAATATCAATAACGAATTATTCTGGAGAGGAAGATACTTTACATCTGAATCGTGAGAAGTGTGCAAACTATGTAACGCCCAAGGCTAGCTGCTCAGACATTTGTTATATGTATGTAATGCAGGTAAGTAAATAATTGACTGAAATCATACGCACGTGCGTCAGACATAATGGCGCGGAGTGCACAATATTCACCAGCCAATACTGACGTAGGCAGACTATCCAAGACTGTAATAGGCTTCCCTCATCATCATCATTGCCTTGTTCCAGCCACTGCTCAGTATAGGCATCCTCCTTTCTGGGATTGGCTAGGCAAAGTTACACGTAGAATAGAATATCTTTATTTTGCATAAAGTATATGGTAAGGTACATAAAATAGAGTTCGAAAGGGAATTCATATTGTCAAAATATTGAGTTTAACTGTACACAGTCGGAAGCGGATTAATAGTGTCGCCTCATTGGTTTAGATTTCACAAACACTGCATAACTTTACACCTGTAATCCTCGAAGGTAATCCGCATCCAGTGGCACAACAGTGGAGAGTCCCAGGTGGGACTCTCCACTGTTGTGCGTTGTCCGCGAACACGCTTAGTAAGCTGTTGCTGCTGGACCTAACACGACTCAGCAGCGACGCACATTGCTTCCTTATTAGGGCATGAAAGCCATCAGTGTGCGCCACCGCGAACATCGTCGATGCACTGCAGAATCGTGGTAGTCCCAGCAACACCCTAAACGCATTGTTGTATTGAACACGCAAGGCGTTGTATGCTCCCAGTGTGTAGTTAACCCACAGTCTGCACGTGTAAAGTGTTTGGCAGTAAGACTTATAAACTATCACATCATTACGGCTACGTGCGAACCTGCGGGCCAACATGTTACACCAGACAGCCAACGCCCTACGTGCCCTTTCCACATCTGTATTGTCTTTAAGGTCTTCGGGGACCTAGTGGCTGAGATACTTGAACTGCGCGACTCTGTTCAAGGCGGTTCCTGTTAAGGTGACTGACGGTACGGTCACGTAGTTTTTGCCACGCTCCTTCAAAATAACAGCTCGCTTTTCTTAACATTGTATCTGAGCCCATGGGCCTCCGCATAAGACTCACAAACCCGTACCAACTTCCGCAAACCTCCAATCAATGGACTCAGCAATCCCGCGGCAAGTGACAGCCCGCACTTTGCAAATGCTCGATGTTGAGGCTGTCATGACCAGGAGATTTACCTCTCACCATGCCTTTAATAATTTTTGCCACATCTTTGGCTGAAAACCTGACTTTAAGGTCTCCGGCTCCATAGTCAACATCAAGCGTCCCCGACGCCGTACCCAATGGCGACTCAACCTTAAAAAGCTTTTGGAACAGTTTGGCAATTTTCTGTGGCTCATGCACGCCAGCAACACTCACAGGATGACCAGCCGATCGCTTTTGTGAAAAACTCACCGTGAAAAGTTAGGTGAAGTGAGCTTAGAGTGAGCTGTCAGTAGTGTCAATCCCTAGCATTAGTTGGAATGACAGCTCACTCCACGCTCACTTCACCTGAGTTTTCACGGTGAGATGGTTACAGAATCGCACTGCAGGCTACGGATTTAATTTATTTGAGAAACCTTTAAAATCCTTCTTGAAGTGGTGGTCTGCAATAATATCCATTTTAATGTTTTGCTCGTTAGCCTGACACCACTTCAATTGGGATTTAAAAAATTTCCTGGATTCACGCATATTATCATACACATACCCGACAGAGGGTTTACCATGTAGTACCCACATCTGAAAACAATGCCTGGCCCTCACATGGGCGTCCCTGACATGTCTGTTCCACCCAGTTATGTTATCTTTCCTACACTTCTTTATAACAGTTTTTGTATATTTAGCCGCATCTGACAGTATACAAACTACCTATTTCATCGTATCATCGTATATTTTATCTAAACAATGTCTATGTTCTATGTTAGAACACATGTTAATAGAGCAACTAGTCATTTCTGCCGGAAAATCAATATTCCGCAGTTTAGCATGACATAGCTTACTATATGCACTGATTTGATTTTGGTCCCCTTTCACCCCAGACCACATTATAGCTACAAATGTCAATAAGCATTACTTTTGGTTTTATTAAACCTAAATCACACTCCAGTTGAACAGGATAGTGGTCGGACCAGTAAATGTCATGAAGAACCGACGCGCCAACAACAGCAAGGAGCGCGGCACTAGTCACCACACAGTGGTCAAGCCAGCGCCGCGACCCGTGCGCGTCACTCACAAAAGTATATGTGTCCGACGGCAAAAGTTCCCTGTCGACGCACGACCACAACCGTTCCGCACAAAATTGTGTTAATTCAGAGTCAAATAGCTCACCTCTGTGTGCGTTGAAGTCCCCCAGCATAAACACAGATTCTACATTATTACCTTCAATAATGGCATTTATTTCACTATCTTTATTTTATTATCTGACGGAAAACCCGCTAGAGTTAATACAATAAGAACCGATGCAGCGACGCAGCGTTTGATATAAGTACCTACCATATATTCACCTCTGCCTAACCCTTCTGAGACCCCGTAGCTACCATGTTTTGAGCAAAAACAAAGATATTCCTTCTAAACGTTACATCATAAGGAAACTCTAAAATTATCTTTCCAAAAAATTTCAAAGTGACTCAAGCACGAACAAGCTTAAAACCTTCAATTAATAAATACAAACTTATTTGCGGTATAAACGGATCGGAAATGCCGTGTGCCAATATCAAAGTGACCTGATGAATCATGCGCAGCAAACCTGTATCGATCTATTCGTGGTTCACAAGGTTTCAAGTGGCAAGGACGAGGTATGACAGAAACGAAAATAACAAGACGAATTTCAAGGTTGACCTCTAAAACATTTCAAGATCAAAATGTTTTTCGTGATGTTTCGAGACCGAAAGTGCTCTTAAATGTCGAAAGTTTTCAAGTTTTTCTTTCCGTCAGGCGGGATCGCAGTCAAGCACTATAGTTTACATCATAAAAAAAAATTAAAAATAAAAATATAAAAAAGTTCGCAGTGCGACTTTTTCAGATTCATACATTACATTTCGTAGATACTTCTTTCTGGAAGGAGTGGGCAATCGGCCCCGACTTACGAGTGCGTCGTGTGCACGAACCCAGACAGGCACTTTGCCTTGTGTAAGTATTTAAATTCATCACCACTGCTCTCAAAACAGTGAAGGAAAACATCGTGAGGTAACCGGCATTTCCTAGAACCAAAACTTCGAAGACATGTGACATCCACCAACCCACACTGGTCCTACATGGTGGATTATGGCCCACTCCCTCTTACAGAGAGGAGGGCTATGTCCCAGCTGTGGGAACGCTATAGGCTGATTATGCTACTTCATTCTTTATTTGTCAATAAACGCCACATACTTACGATTGAGGCAAACACTTCCTGAGGAATCCTGGGTACGAGTAAACGTTGATGATCAGACCAATGCCTCACTATGTAGGTAAAGGTATGTATGGAACAATAATATATATATATCTCAAAATAAAACCATTCAAGATAAAGTATTCGAAGCGAGGTAGACACGCTAGAAACAGAAATTCCTTGACGACCATGATTAATGAGTTCGAGACAAGAAAAAACATCATAATAATTGTGTGTAAAAAAAAACTTCAATGTCTTCGTTATCTTACGGTTTCCCGGCCTCATGCCAATTTTAATTTTGCTTAAATGATCTGGTAATATGTAGGTTGGTTCGCTCATTAGCACAGATCCTTGCCTGTGGCTCTGGGTCCAATTTTCCGCGTAGTGACCTCAACCTTTGAGAAAACTGATTTTAAATAATGCTGTACCTAAGGTTTATTCAAATTTATGTTGGCAATTGATATTATTTCAAGTGAAACAAATATCAACTTTATTTCAATGGTAATAAGTTCATTTCAGAGTAATAGCACTATTGAAAAATTTATAAAAATATTTGAAGTTGCAGCATAAACTGAACTTTATTGTGTAGACATTATAGTTTTTTTCCATTAATTCATATTTGTTTACATTTTTGGCAATTAAATCGCGAACGCAGATTAGGTAGGAGCACTTGGAGGTCCAGTGGAAACAACCGCGACTTACGAGTTGTAAGTGTCGTGGGTTCGAACCTCGGTAGGCATTTTGTGTAAATTATTTCATCAGCACTGCCCTCAAAACGGTGAAGGAAAATATCGTGAGGAAACAGGCATGTCCAAGAACCAAAAATTCGAAGATAATGTGACATCCACCAACCCGCACTGGCTCCGCGCGGTGGGCGGTGGACTACCACTCCCACTTAAGGCGGAAATATACTTACGTGTCGTGTCGTGATGCTTACTGTCGTGACGGTGAGTATGCACACTAACGTGTCGTGTCGGGGCGTACTCTGGCGTTATTTCTGAACAGTACTTAACGAACCTTTGCAGCGTACAGCGTTTACACTTTGAGTCATATATAATTTTTCGTTGCCGTACGAGTTCTATAAGATCGTCAGTCATTTTGCTGCAAATATAATAAATTTAAAAGTGCCCGCTAGATATTCACGCCACGAGCCACGCGCAGGTATAGAAACACATTTGCCTGTTGTGTCGTGTCGCGTCATAACCCCCACCATCGCTCTGGCGCAATCGGTGGCGAGCTGTCGGTGCCATGACAGAACGAGTTGCGACACGACACGACACGCAAATATGTCCCTAACCATATTAAATGTATGAAACCGATATGCTTCTGGCGCGTCACGACACGCCACGACACGTAAATATGTTTCCGCCAAAGAGATTTAAGATAGGTAATTTAATGTCTTTGGTGATATCAAACGACACGACAACGGCTGTACGCACCTCGTTTGCTCAAAGATTCTTCTCATTCCGTGGAGGAGTATTGTTTAATAAACTCAATAAAGAAATTGACATATCTGACTGTCGCAAAACTGAATGCAAGAATAAACTTAAAAAAAGGTTACTTGAATTAAGCTACACTGACACCGAAAAACTGATTGAGATGATTTCTTGATTTTTGCATTTTAGAAGTTGAATTTACATACAAACATACATTTATATATATATGAGTATAATGTGGTGATGTATTTCAAACTGACACACGTACATACACACACGTATACACACACACACACATACACGTACACTCATGCACATACACACGCATAAGCACACATATGCGCAAGCTTGCACATTTAGTTCATTCATCCACTCACATATCTGCTTACCCACGACGTCGATAGTCTGAGCAACATAATTTAATGGGGGGCCTGGAGGTCTAAAATACAGGCCTAGGCTTAGTTTAGACTCCAGATCTCCCACAAATTACACACTTTGCCAAAATGTCTGTGTCTAATTGTGACTCACGTTCACGTTGATATGTAATTTGTGGAGATAAATAAAGATTTTTATTATTTTATTATTATTATTACAGAGAGAGAAAAAGTCGCATGGCGGGGCCCTAACGCTGTTTCCGCCTTTACAGAGAGGAGGCCTGTGTCCCAACAGTGGGAAGATTATAGCCTGATTATGATTATGATGTCGGTTGCCAGGCGGATGAGCAGAAGAGAATTAAAGTACCCAGATCCAAACATTGCATCAACTTGAATAAGCTTATCATAAAGCTTTACTTGCAATGCTTTTATAAAACCACGCCGTGGCGACATTTAATTAAACATAAATCTTACGTTTAATTTCCATTAAGGTGGATACTCCAAGGTAGCCCGCGAAATTCAAATTTTCTTGCGTTTTTTTGCAATACTAAGTTGTACGTTGATTAAAATATGATTCGCGGCCGTAACAAATATGTATTTACAGAATTATAATCATTAGAATCAGTAATACAACTTGTTAAGTTAGCATAATCCTAAAATGTCAAGATTTCATGAAATAGTCATTCAGTAGGATAACTTGATCTTAGAGAGTTGTGTTGATGACTTTAATGATTATAATTCTGTAAATACATATTTGTTACGGCCGCGAATCATATTTTAATCAACGTACACACGGCTACACATCAAGCTATGCAAAACCAGTATTGGCTGACCGTTCATTTTGAGAAAATATCATACAAAGTGAGGCCAAGACAAACTAGTTTTGTATAGCTTGAAGTGTAGCCGTGTATACAACTTAGTACCTACTGACCAGCAAATTGCAAAAAATGTAAGAAAATTTGAATTTCGCGGGCTACCTTGGAGCATCCACCTTAAGCCGCATATTTTCAGAACAATTGACAAACCTCAAATAAAATACAGTATAATTTTTAATTTCCATAAAAAATAAAATACGAAGGAAATCGTTTGGGAAACTGAGAAATAACTCGATCGTAAAGAGAAAAACATGTAAACAGCGCCGGCCTCGTACGCTAAAAATAAAAATAATATTTCGGAATATTCTCGCCTCACGCCATTCCGCAGACTACATTTGTAAATATTTAAACATTGTCTTACTGTATACTCCAACGTTTTTACTGTTTGTGGAATTCAGAAGATGTTAAATGTTAACTTACACTTTGTCCCTGAAACCAGAGTAAATAGGTTATCTACTTTAGTAGTTTTAAAGACACTATTGATGAGACCCTTTTGTTTTACCCTAAAATACCTACATGTTGCTCATCTATCAGGCCTCTTCTACGACGGAGGAATATAGCTAGAGAACAAGGGGTAAAATCTAGCAAAGACATACATTTCAGAGAAATAACTTGGCTACAGCCTAAGGGTGTAGGTTCGACGATCTGCTTGTAACTTTATAGCTACAACTACACTAGATCTATTTGATTTTTATTTAAGTAAATCTGCAACAGTGGCGTTAAGAGTAACAAAAACAGAGGTCAAGTTAACATTCCTTTAAATTTTTTAGTTACTTACTCCAAACAACTATGAGGAATAGCATTGAAAGCGTCAAAAATCTGAGGGCCAGTGCCACAGGTCACACACAAAAATAGCGCTGTAAAACTGTTCCACCTACATACACGAAAAACTGTGTCTCCTACAATATACTCCATCAATGCTAATAACGATTGCGAAATGACACCGTGTCGCTGGGTGTTCGTTGTTGGAAAGTGAGCGTGCGGTCGATTGGAATGGTGCCGATGAGCGGGAGTGAGTCGCGCTGTATTTATAGTGGAGTGACCAACGATGAGGTGTGGGATAAGAGAGAGAAGATCGGCGAGCATCCAACTTTTTTTTCCTAACCCAGGTCCGAGGTGGGCTTCTAGGCTAGCGAGATGCAGCTAAATACTGCCAACCTATCTGACGTCGTCAGATGGCGCCAGACTGACAAGGGCAGCTACCAGAGCGGAGGAGGGAGTCCGTAGTACTAATAAAATTCCTGGCGCCGAAGATGTGTGTGCACAACTTCTCTCACGCCTTCGAAGCTTTCAGTTACTATATGCTTGGTCTGTAAAGAAAGTGTTGACAGTGCCGCGTCTACAGTCTGTTAACAGTTATGTTACCTCTGACAGCAGCAATCAAACAGCATCCTTATTGTGTGGAGAATAAAAATCACAATGATTTTGACCGACTTGTCAATGGCATGAGAGTAAAGATCATACGATTTGGACAGTGATGCAAAATCAGAGGTAAAATAACTGTGTACGGACTGTAGCAGCGAGCGGTTGCCGAAGCGTATGTATGTATGATCTGTGGTCCTGTTTAGATAAGTAATTGTAAAACTTTCGCGCTTTCGAGTGAGACAGCCATTGATATTCGCAAGATTGCCTGAAGGCTTTCCGTGTTCCCGATATATTACGGATGATTGCCGGCAAACGCAGCCTACCCTCGCTGATCGAACAGACATTGATGTTTTACCCAGTAACTACGTTGTGGGGGTCATATAGACAGTCGCTCCATGTAAAATACTGGTATTTAGCTGCATCCGGTTAGACTGGAAGCCGTCCCTAACATAGTTGGGAAAAGACTAGGTAGATGATGATGACTATGAGCTATTTCTTTTTTGAAGCTTAAGGATTTATCGATTTTACGAAACCGCCTAGATGTACTAAAAACAAAAGATGTACTAGAAACGATTTTATATTTAATAGCTTATTTATTTTTATATTATCAAAGTATAACGTATTAAACCCTGTTATTTCTCGCTACCTCTTATGACTTACGACATTTATTTGTAAGGACAATAAATTTTGAAACAGATTTCGCTATGAATAATCATAGTTAAAATTATCTTAGTATTAATAATAATTGTGGCTACTGAACGTTTGAGAATACCTATTTACAAAAAAGATATAGTCCTTGTTCCCACAATCGTAAGATTTGTTGCGTTCGTAGAAATATAAAAGATGAACAAAGCTAAGGGAACACTTTCTCAGAACTCAAAAAATGGGAGAAAAGATTTCTTCCCACGGGGAATTCCTTCTCATATCTCTCATACATACTCCCTGGGTTTGCGAAGTGAAGTAATATTTTTTACGATTCGTATTGTTTCTTGTATCTCTAACTTAAACTCATTAAAAAAACCAGTAAAGAAACCAGAGGGGCAATTCTCGTAATTTTAAGAACATTCACAGTCTAAGGGGCAATTCTCGTAATTTTAAGAACGTTCACAGTCTGATCTCAGTCTCAATCTGTCTAAAATACCTATAATTTCCCTACATTTTGACAAGTTTTTGACATTTGTTTGTCGCCGAGATGACGACTGGATTTTTAACGTTTTAAATTATGAGAATTGGCCTTCAGGGCCGTCCAAAAGCGCACCGCTGGTTTGACGATATCGTCAAAGTCGCATGAAACACCTGGACTGGATGAGGGACGCACGGAACCAGGAAGCATGGCAGAAAAAATGGGAGACTATACCTAGCAGTGGGTAATTCCGAGATTTTTTTTTGGGTGGGAAATCATAATATGACTTCACCCGCTCTGGGCGGAGCGGGAGGGTGTCTTTTACTGACTAAAACCCACCCGTGTTCCTTCAGTTGCCTGTGCCAGGGGCCACGGTATCTCTTTCGAACAACTCGCGGCCCTGGCAGGGGTGATTCCGGGCTTAAATGTTGATCATGCAGGGCTTAACACATTAACTGCTGAATTATTAGCGAACTTTTCGCAAATGCTAAATATATAGCTCACTAACCCCTGTGCGACAAACGTTCATACGCGTTCAAATAATTTTCGTGTGGTGCTATGAACGCGCATGCGCGGTTGAAGAAAGTTTTACTCAGTGCGGCTGGCCGCATTAGTTGACGCTTCTGTGCGTTTGAAAATTTTGCGCCGCACTCGAAGAAAGTTAAGTAAATTGTATGGACGCGCATGCTCGCCGCTAGCACATGGTCAAAGCTTGAAAAACGCGCAGGCGCGTTGGCCACAGTTAACGTGTTAAATGAAGACCCTTCCTTTGCTGCACCGTATTCTGGTAAAAAATGAGCTAATTTGTAAGTAACTTCCCGCGTCCTTCTCTGTAAAGAGGGTGTTCAAGTGGAAATGTATTCAGTAAGTCGACCTCGAAGATCTTATGAAGGCCGCAGACACCCTTTGGATGCGAGAAGCACAGAACCGGCCGAAGTGGGGAAGTGTTTGGGGGAGGCCTATGTCCAGCAGTGGACGTCTTTCGGCTGAAATGATAATGATGATGATGATGAAGTCGACCTCGTAATTGCTTTACCACCACTTCTGGCAGCAATTCCAGTAAATTGAAACTTCACTACAGTCCATTCACAGTAATTTTACCTCTGACAGCAGCAACTTTTTTTTTCTTCATTCTTTGGCAACCTTATTGTGACGCGAATAAAGATCAGTGATTTTGACAGACTAGTCAGTGGCAACAACCCAAAATCACATTAGTTTAGTCCTGTCAAATTAGTCAGCGACAGACGTAAATTGACGTATTTTTAGTAGGTAGCCATGTTTTTAATCACGTCTAAACTGTCTATGGAGCGTCTTAATTTGACAGAACTAAACTAAAATTTATCTTTTGTCCTTTTCTTAATGAAATAGAAAGAAAAGATGCACTGAACTTAAATTTAGTTTAGTTTGTGAACAAGGGAATCGGCGCCATGCCACTTGAGAATTAAAATTCGAATTGCCCGCGCAATGTGTACGAAGGAGGTCGATAGTCTATTGGTTTATAATGTATTGGTTTGCGCCTGTATGTGGCACTTCAGTAAAATAAAACGATTATTAGAGGAATAACCTTTATATTCATTTCTTTCATAGTTTCACTCTTAACTATGCGCTTAAGGCTATGTTGTTACACGGTGTGCATTCTACATCCCTCTTTATTCAACAAACACCAGCTTTTAAGTGAAAAACTATAGTGTAGTGTCAAAAATACATGGCAGGTTCTTAATATTACTAGAATTCACAAAATCCTTATGTAAAATTGCGAGGACATTGTTTTTACAACAATTATGACAAGATTTTTACCCTATTTAGTTGTCAAACTGAATTAACTATTAAATTTAATAATATTAAATGTCATTATTAGTGCATACAGCGTTTCAACTTGCCTTTCATAAAACCATTTTGTATTTACTTTTTAGGGTTCCGTATCCAAGGGGTGCCAAAGGGACCTTATTACTAAGGCTCCACTGTCCGTCCGTCAGTCTATCCGCAATAGGTAGACACTTTTTACAAAGCGTGTACTACTATGATCGCTATAACAACAAATAAATAAAGTTAAAATTAAAGGAAAATAAAAATTAAACGCCGAAAATATTGTGTACGGTGGTACGGAACCCTTCGTGTGCGAGTCCGACTCGCACTTGGCCGGTTTTTATTGAAAACTGAACGCGTAATACGTCCTTATATAAACACAGTAGCTACCAAAAAATACATGACCGATTTTCAAAATCAATGGCCCAATAAAAACATCAAGTCCTTTCAAGAAACTTTTATATAGGCAAGCAGAAAATCCGCCTCTGAATCAATACTAACGCTTAATATTACATAAGATGCCACCAATCATGTTCTAACTTGGCAGACCATAAGCTAATCACAATAACTTCTAAAATCGCTTGTAGTTCTCAAAATCATTCCAACGGGATATAGGACCACAACGATGTCGCCGAAACAACATTCAATCAACTTGTTTTAAACAAGAATACGACGCAATTATTTACAAAAGCTATAGTTTATGAATGTCCATAAGAACAACAAACATTAGTCTTCAAACTTTGGATAACTTCGGTATATCTCCAATAACTGTTAGTCAATGGGTCACAATATAATAATTGTACGCGAGAGGGCATTACGGCTCTCGATAACTGTCCTATGTAGAATTTGACAAATATCTTTAGTATTTCAAAACTTCAACATCATTTAAAAAACTTACCACGTATTTAATATCATCTAAAACCCTTTGAATCCTTTTCATCACTATAAAGAGGTATTTTTGATACACGATTTTTTTGTGAGAAGCTTCTAAGAGAAAATTTTAATGAATATAGTTTAGACTAAGTACTGTCTCGCGATTTCTTTGCTTTGTAATTTGGGAGCGCCACCACGCTGCACATTATAGTAAAAATATTCTCAATAAATTGTACTATTTACAAAACTTGCATAATCCGAATCTTTACAAAGACATTGGTAACAATATTAATAATTGTAAATTGTAAAATTCCGACGCATAAACTAAACCGTTAAAAGCAATAACAAAAATAATAAAATATTTTGTGATGATCACTCGCTATCAACATAAAATTGAACATTTATAAAAACTGATTATTTTATGTAAAAAAAAAGAAAACTGCAAGCATAATATTCTCTCTGTAAGAGTTAAAATAATAAACACTATATTAGTTTATCATCGACATTCGATCGTAGTCTTAATAAAAAATAATTATGATAAAAAAAATCGAAAACACTAACGTTCACTAACAGAAACTGTATAAAATCATTCAACACAAGATAATTATTAATCTGCCAAGTAATAATAATTAAAGCAAACCTTAAGCAAATGACGAAAAATCTCATATACTTTTTAAAAACACCATTACTAACCTTAATATCTATAACCACTTACGATTCTTCGTACACAAAATATGTCATTTTATTCTTAACTTACATCTAGTGTAGAAATTCACCGAAAATAATAAAGTCACACTATTTCGTGAGAACTTGACATTAGCCGACTTCGAGTGCGCGTACGCATACTATACACGTTTTGTTAGCACATCACAGATCATCTAAAGACTTAGCGAAATTGCATGGACTTATGTAATTTTAGAACTAAATAAATAACGAAATAGGGACCGCACACACTATGCACACTTACATTATGTAAATATAGGCATGTATAGTGTATGTTTTTTTATTAGTGTCCATGCAATTCCTCTAATGAGGCACACTTCACGCTAACAAAAATACAGGCTTTCCCTCCGCACGCCACGGCCTTCATGCCTTAATGTTACAAATATCATAAATTACTCTAAAATCTACCTTATAACAACGCGATAGCTTATCTTTATCGAAAGCTAATTCCCATTTGGCTTCTTTCAAGTTGAACCATATTTATGTCTTGTTTTTTATCATCTACACTAGGATTTATTATTAAAAAAAAAAAATGCCTTAATTTGGTATAGCTGTTACTAAAATTCGTTTGTTTTATAGTTTATACAAATAATCACGAAGTCATTTCATTTCTGTTGAGCAATGACAGTGTGTGTATTCGTCGTTCATATTTACTTTTATAAATACTAATATCTTACATTATTTTAACTTCATTTAGGATTTGTGAAAAATATTTTACTGAGATCCCTTATATATGTTCTTTAGTTTGTTCCATCTCAATACTGTTACATACATATCTATAATATTTAACTTATTTACTGCAACTAGTTACATTTTAGTATAAATAGATACAAGACATAAATTATAAGTTCACCTCATTTTAACGAGCGATGCACATCCACGACTGGTGCAAACATGTTTCAAAAACCAACAATTTCTTTACCAAACCAAATGAATTAAACAATTTTAATGCCGGAAGACGAACAACAAATAAATTTGGAAGACGTAGGCCAAATATGTAATTTTGTGATCACAATTTTTAATTAAAAATAATGACTTAAATAAATGCTATTCATATGGCATCTTACTCTTACAGAATGAAAAGTATGGCATACTACTTATGCTAGAACAACATAAAGTTACAACACAATTAAGTTAAGTTCCAACAACGATATATCACCACCATCTTCTCCGCTGCAGTGACACACAAGTAGTATGACACACGCTCACTCCCGCACGTTTCACTCGATACAATCACATCACTATTTATCAATACATCGACTAGGTCGTCCTTGTCTCGCACTAGTGTGGGGGTCGCTAGGGATACGACGCGCGCGGTCGCTCGAAGGCCTCAAAAGAAGCCGATCAACTCCTACTCGATGGTGCTCCGAGGACCGTCGATTGGCATCGTGTGCAGGACCTCGTCGAGGAGCTGCAGGGCTCTGAGAACATAATGAGTAAAAAACTTGTTAAATCAAATGCAACCTCAATCACGATTAATACTATTTTTGTTTTATTTTAGATTTAGACAACAGCCAGGAATATTTTTGTGCAAAAGTCAAGTTGTCACAGAATTCATTCATAATTAGAACAAGAATGTTTAAAACTGGACCAGCAAAAACCACTAGGTTTTTGCTGGTCCAGTTTTAAGCAAATTGACTTTCCTGTATCCAGAACAGTCTACTCTCTTTCATATTAAGTGCAGACCGAAATAATCACAGAAGCAAAGGTTTTCTAATGACATTGATCTTCATTTACAGTTTATTTTTAATTGCATACAGGAAAAATTTGTATAAAGTAGGTAGGGTACGTAGCAGACATTAAGCTTCTTGAAGGGCATTGCATTGCACTCAGGGTCTTGTTTTCACTATGACCACTTAACGATTCCTTACCGAAACCACGTCAATTCCTCTTAGCTCACGCCAATCTCACGTTGATTTCGCGTGGTTTCGTTCATTATGTCATAGAGAATTACGGCTCTGAACTGGTAAGCACTTTATGACACTCTTAATAAAGTTAACTATACACTGTCATCTAAAAATTATCTACCCTTCGCTCCTCAAAACGGTATGATATATCAAACTAGATTTTGAGCTTGATTGCTCAGCCCGTTGAAAATTCCTATGGAAATTTAAATGAGAACCTGGTTTTATACTAATAATAATACCAGCCTGTAACTGTTCCACTGCAGTTAGGGTTACCATTTGACAGGCGTTTGCCGCATTTGACAGGCATTTTAAGGTTTAGACAGGCGTGCGGCCGGCATTGGTCTGAGACAGGCATTTTTAAATTTCGCGCCCGCGCGCGCATCGCGCTTGCATAAATGCAAGCAAAGAACTATTAAAAAAAATAATGTCCTCTGACAAATATCAGTAGTAAATATCCTTCTTCGTTATTATTTGTTGACTTTTACTTATTACCTACAGCGTTTTGCTTTAGACAGGCATTTTTCTGAAAATTCAGGCATTTTAGGTACCATAGACAGGCATCCCTCTATTTACATATGGTAACCCTAGGGCAATGACCTCTTCTCATACAGATAAGGTTTCCTATACTACAACTAAATAAACATAAAAGCTTCCTCACCTATGCAGATGCACCTCAACCCAGCAAGGAGTCTCCTTAATCGACGTCCTGGGGTAGTCGGGTCCCCAGCCTTTAACAAAGGACAGTCGCACGATGCACAGCCGCCGCAGGTCGTCGACCCCGATGCCCGCCGCTGCCGATAAACCTGCGCCATTGAGATACTTCAGACACACATGGACTGGACACGGTCATCATGTTCCGGGTATTTTCTATAAGTCCCCGAAAGTCTGGCGTTTATTTATTTTCGACTTTACTCACCTTCTGCAAGGCTCAATTTATCTTTACCGTGTTTACCTTTTTTTTTTTTTTTAATTTACAAATTACATTTTTGTAAGTTATAGCTAAGGCATAGGATTGATTGGAAGAAGGGCTGGCTCCACTTGTGTCATTGAAAGTGAACACAAAAGGAGCTGACGATCTCTGTACAAATCTCACCGTGAACACTTAGGTGAAGTGAGCTTGAAGTGAATCGTCAACAGTGTCAATTCCTAGCATCAGCTGGAATGAAAACTCAGTTCCACTCACCTACGTTTTCACGGTGGGATTTTTACAGAATAACCCGGATGATACTTGCGAAATTTTGCAACTAAAATGAGCTAACTAATAAACTACGGTCTACGGCTGATACTACAGACGGGCGCTAAAATTCTTGATCGCTCTGAACTTGTACTTTCAATGAGTAAAAGGTGTACCTACTGTTTCATCAGACCACCGTGACTATAAAATAAGTATCATTGACTTTACTATTTATTGAGTCGTATTTTCGCAACAGTGAAGTTAGGCCACAGTTTCGGGATCAAGTAAAGGCCAAAACTGAGGGTTTGGTCGGTCGATGAAAAGTAATAAAGCTTGGATGACCAAGCTTTATTACTTAGCGTAGTAATGATACTACGCTTAATCTAAACGGTAGTGTAGTAGTGAGAGCGATCAACAAGTCCTGCGCATGTGTGCGCAACGTACACTTATTCATAGTGGGGTGCTGCGGCTGGATGTGGCCGGCCACGGCGGCGGCCTGCGCGGCGGCCGCGGCCTGCGCCGTGGCCGCCTGGCTCTGCATCTGGCGGTGGCACTGGCGCAGGTCGAACACCTGGGGACATAACATCCATTCAGCAAAGCTAAAATTATTATTACTGTTGAGGCACGTGTTTTTCTTAATTTTTTCCTTAACATAAGATCTCGCCTGTTTCCCGGAAGAGTTAGGAAGTGGTGCATAGCACACCCACATTTTGCCAGTTATGTTTAAGTCCCTCGTAATAGAGGGCGACCCTATTGCAATAAAATAAATAAATAATAAATGCTAATAATAATAATCAGCCCATGGCTTAATAGCCAAGAGCCTCGACCAACACCTGAGAAGGCTCTCGTTGGGCAGCTGGATCAAGGGCTTGATTCAGAAAGCGGTACTTCTGGACACGGCTCACATTGTCAGGAGATTCCTCTCTCTGGAGCCCTGACCACCGGTAGCTTGGATCCTGTTCCTGATACCGGTGGGCTATTTATTATATTTTTAAATGTTTTTATACTTTTTATATTCTAATATTTAAAAATATAATTTTTATGTTTTGATTGAAATAAAGGAGATAATAATAATCAATCATCATAATCAATCAATAATCCAAACTTCGGACTACTACTGAGAAATTCCTGATGGAAAAACCCAATAACACTGCTCGACCTGGCCAGGCGTTAATCCGACCTTTCGGTCCAGGTAGTACCACTATAGAGGCGTGAGAAACAGGATGTAAAGCCCACTCATGCTCTATAAAAAAGGGAGGATCCTCCGACCAGACGGGTGTTGTGTCTGGCGGGCAATTGCCCAACGATTGATGTTGGGAAAATGTATATATGCTAATTGCGCGGTAAACTCTGCTTGCGAGATGCAGGATTTGCGTGACGTCAGTATGTCGCTTTGTTGGCATGTGGCGTTGTAGATACCGCTACACCACTGTAGAACAGCGAGTAGTATGATAGACACCTGAAGGCCAATTCTCGTAATTTAAAACGTTCAAAATCTAGTCGCAGTCTCATCTCGGCGACAAACAAATGTCAAAAACTTGTCAAAATGTAGGGATATTAGAGGTATTTTTGACAGATTGAGACTGAGATCAGACTGTGAAAGTTCTTAAAATTACGAGAATTGCCCCTCTGTTTCATAGTGAATTATGTTACCTTGATGCAGGCGGAGGGGTATATCTTATGCACGGCGTCGCCGGGCGCTCGTCCGGCCTCTCGGTCCAGGTAATACGACTGCACGAACACGGAGTGGTCTGATAGACAACGTAGCCAGACGTCGCCTTCACCGCGAAGGTCTAGTTGCACGCCTTTGCCGATGTGTAGTCTGGAATGGAGATGGTTGTTTTAAAATGGCGTTAACAAGGTGGAAAATTAAAGTTCAAACTCATATAGCAGTCACGATATTATTACTGCAAACAGTATGGCCAGTTGATGGCCTGAAACACAGGTTTTTCATAAACCTAGATCAGGCAGGTCTACATTACAGTTAGAATTTAACTTTCCTCGATTGTAATTAACGTAAATCATATTTTTACTTTACTTTATACTTGAATAAAATTTTTATTATTATTTTTATTATTTAGTATCGCGCAAATGTTGCGCAGATCCTACATATTTGCACGTAAAGGTACGCAGAAAAACTGTTGTAAACAATTTTTCTCCTTATTAAATCGAAAGGATGTCTTTAAAAGATCGCTTCTAGCGATAAGACCCCTATGTAAAATTTCTAACCCTATGTAATCTTCTTATAATATATAAAAATCAATTGCCGTTTGTTAGTCTCGCAATAACTAGAAAATGGCTCGACCGATTGTGATGTAATTTTGGTAAGTTGTTGAGTGCGCGCCGGAGAAGGCTCCTACGCATGCTGGACATTATCTAGTGTTCTATAAAGTCTATATTGGAAAAAAAAATAATAAGATATCTACAGACTTTCCAGACGTATGTGTTCAAAAAGTTAATTTTTAGTACCCTCATTAAGTCAGGTATTTATGATGATAATAGCAATATCTTACCTCGCGCGCTCACTCTGTTCTGTCCTGTGAACGTTACTGAGGGCACCCAAACAGAACCTATTGCCACCTGAGGGGTCCACATAGCCATCCACCTGGAAAAACATTTGAATAATGCCATAAATTCATACTGAGCATGCAAAATTTCTAGACCCGAGGAAAGAGAAAAAAATATAATACCATATTATATTTTTTTCTCGGTGATTTATAATCTTATTTACGCCTTTAGAACCTAGAATCTAAAACTCTAATAAAGGGAATCGAAAATTTTTATAAGGAGCCTGGCAGTGTCGTGCCATTTCGATTTTTTTTTTCAATATACTGGTCATGCCTTAAACTTATGATCACCTCTGAACGTTAATATCTCGGAATCGTGACACTTTACGGGGTTTGGTGATTTTTATGTCTTCCGTTTGCATCGATGTCAGCTATCGATCTTATAGGTTACATGCGTGGCCGCAATTTCAAAAAAAAAAATATGCGGACCGATAGGTATGCCACGGATCTTCAAACCTCTTTAACTAGTCATCTTAATTAATGTTTTCTTACATAATTATTGACGTTTGTGTTTGGTTAACCAATTGAAATGTATCCAGATACATTTTAAAATTCGTCAGTAAGTCAATGCAATATTGAAAATAATAGTCTCCACTAGTAGATATCATACTCACGGTAACGTTGGGTCTACTTGAGGGCACCTTGAACGTCTCCCCAACCTGCGTGTCCAGCTCGAAGTAGGCTACCGAGCACCAGTACTCGGGCGCCGGCTGGCTAGAGAGAAGGCCGCCTGGGTTGCCGTTATCTGGAATAGAGTCTACTCTTTAGCTTTAATAAGCTTTCCCCACACTAAAGTCTTGACTCGAAATAGTGCGAGTGTTTAACTAGTGTGTGCCCCTTAAGGACCTCGCACACTACGCAGTCACCACACCACAACCAGTCGTGGTCAATTTTGCTTCAACGAAGATGTGGATGTGGAAGTTCATACTAAAGTACACAATGCTTGCAACTGGTTGGACAGCCTGTCGTGGGAGTTAGTCGAAGCGGCCAAGAACGCGATGCGCATTCAGTTTCCATAGGTTAACCTGAGGAGCGATTCTCGTAATTTTAAGAACGATCTCAGTCTCAATCTGTCAAAATGTCTTGTCTTGTCATTTTTGACAAGTTTTTGGCATTTGTTTGTTGCCGAAATGAGACAGCGACTAGATTTTGAACATTTAAAATTACAAGAATTGGCCTTCTGGTCTGTACAAGTATAATTCACACGTCTTGCCGAGCCCAATCCACATCGAAGGGTCGCCTCTCCAAGTTGTGAAGGAATATATCTACCTAGGATAAGTCATCCAGCTCGGTAGACACTATTTCGAGAAAGAAGTCGACAGAAGGATCCAGTTGGGTTGGGCAGCGTTTGGAAAACTTGAAGGATTCAGTTGGGTTGGGCAGTGTTTGAAAGACTTCGTCAAGTCTTCTTCCGCAATGTTTGATGAATAAGGTCTTCAACCAGTGCACGGGCAGGTTATGGCATACGGTGCCGAAATGTGGACACTGGCTGGGCTGGTCCACAAATTCAAGGTCGCTCAGCGCGCTAAGGAACGGGCTACGCCCGGAGTTTCTTTGAAGGATAAAATCAGAAAAGAAATTATCCGGAAAAGAACTGGAGCTACCAAAATAGCTTGCAGGCTGGCCGATGGACCAAACTAGTCCTGGGTTGTGTGAGACGCCCTCCAGCTAAATGGACCGACGACCTTAAGAAAGTGGCTGGGACAGACTGGATGCGGAAGACGAAGGGTGTTGTGACGCAACCAGGGAGAGGCTTATATCCAGCAGTGGACTGCGATAGGTTGAGTTGATTGATTGGACCTGGTAAATTCGGCCACTGGCCGTGGTCGTGCGTAATGTGCGAGGACCCTTTCCCGTACCGTTGAGGTTCTTTCTATTCTGCTGTTCCAAGAATGTCTGGGAGCAGACCGTATAACGACTTTCTCGCATACTCCTTGTACTATGTATTTTGTAAGGATATTGAGTTTATAGTTCCAAAACATGGTCTAAGATTCTGATATCAAATTTGGTTGCTAGTATGAGCGTGGTGAGATGACCGATGAAGTATAGCTGTGACCGAATGGTTAAGGCCAAGGTTAGGCCAGCGCGGGTATTTTTGAAACTCGACATATTCGCCAAAAATGTAAGCAAATATATCAGTTTACGGAAAAATAACTTTAATTCCTACACAATAAAGGTCAGTTTACGCTACAACTTCAAACATTTTTATAACTCTTTCAATGGAGCTAGTCACTCTGAAATGAACTTAATTACCATTAAAATAAAGTTGATATTTGTTTAACTTGAAATAACGTCAATTTGAAATATAAATAAAATTTGAATTCAGATGATATCGTCAAAGTCCCGAGAAACACCTGGATGAGAGGCGCACGGAACCGGGAAGTCATTCCGTGTGGATCATTCCGGTCTGAAATCATGATGATGATGACCGTTGTAACCTCAAGTTCGTCAGTTTATTGTGATAAGTTATCAAAATTCAACTTACAGTAATGATGGTGTGGAGGGGCATCCAGGGGAACCGGCGGCGCGGCGGGCGGAGGCGCGAGGCTCTGTCTGTATGTTAGTGTGTTGTTGCCAGTCCAAGTGCCTAGAGAAGAGAATAGTTACGGTATGATTATTTTTTGTACTCATTATTACGTATTTACAGCAGGGTTATTGCGTAACAGACTAAGGCCTTTTGTACACACACGTTTTGCTTGCTGTGAAAACGATTTATTCGCCGTGTTCGTCAGAGTCTATGGAAGCTTGTTGACTTTTCTACGGCGCGGTTTATACGCCGTACCGTAAAGAAATCGTGCCGTGTAAAAAGGGCCTAAGTTCTCATACACACGAGAGGCGACAAGCGTCGACACCAGATGCAGAGTCGACGGCTGTAGTTGACTTACACCTAACTTATATTTCCTGTGAAAAACTAGAAACCTTGACTGTTCCTAATAATCTTGAATACAAAATTAGCTACATAATTAAACAATACATACCTTGTTGCTGCTGATGCTGCGTGCGATGTGGCAGGGGGCTAGGTTGAGGTGCAGGACTGCCGTCAGTCGTGAATCCGTTCTGTTGGGAGCCTTCGCCGGAACCAGGGGATACCGTGCCGGCTGCGTGGGTATCTGATGGATAGTATACATTTTTAAATGTTGTACGAGATGAAGTCTTCTCATAAGGCTCAGTTTCCACTGAGTCGCGTGAAAGATAGTCGCTCTATTTAAGTGTCGTCGCCACGGCATACCATAATGGCATATTTTGCGTTGTTTTTTTTTTATATACGAAAATTAGAGCAATCAGTATGCCTAGCCTTTTCCCAACTATGTTGGGGTCGGCTTCCAGTTTAACCGGATACAGCTGAAAACCAGTATTTGACCAGTATTTCAGTTTTTTATCGTGTTACCCAGTAACTGTACTGTGTGTATCCAATAATGACAGCCGGGACCAACGGCTTACCGGCCTTTTGGAGGCACGGGAACTTTCGGTATGTAAAGATACAGCCCTACCGCGGCAAGCGTAGCTTAACCGTATCGATCGACCCGTGCGGCTGTAATAACGGGCGCACTTAGCCACGAGCCCAATAAATTCAAACATTTATCGTTACATTTCGTCACTATACACTAAGTCAGCTCAGGAAATTAAAAATGAAAGAGTGTACACCTTTAAGGTAGATTTTTGAGGAACTGATTATTTATTATTAAGATCTCATATAAAATGCACCAAAAATCACACCAATAAATGAATTTGAAATGTATAGATTGATATGTCGTCGTTCGTCTGAAATTAATGTTAAGGCAGAAACCATTTATAACGAAACCAATATAAATGATCGTATTCTTTCTTACTGGAAAATTTGATAAACATGTGAGTAAACTTACTAGACAAAGTTTGCGTTAGCTGAGGAGAATCATTGGAAGTTTGATCCGAAGTGAAGAAGGTGGTGGTTGAGCCATCAATGAGCGGTGTGGTCGCACCCGGAGACATAGTCACTGGCATGGCCGCTAAAACACACGCAGCCACATTAAATAGTCATAAATAATAACTTTCTATAGAGCCTTTGTTAACTTACGATGTCCAAAAACAGAATACACGCAGCAATCAAAAATATTAACTTTACCAGAGCCTTGGTAATTTGGTAAGGTAACGTCCAAAAACCATAAAAATGTGAATCAAAATTAAAAATACAAAGTGCAAATCAAAAGAATAAAGCTTACAATGGTTCATTCGTTTAGGCAGCCACATAGCACGAGCGTCCATCGTATCGGGGGGCTCCAGTTTCGGAGCCACCGCGCGTTGTTGAGCCATGGCCATCTGTTGCGGACTGGGTAGCGACATCGGCCTGTTCATTGAAGGCATTTGAGGCGTTGCTGGCGACATTGAAGGGGCTGCAGCCAGGCGAGGTGAAGACATCTGTCCTTGACCCATTCCTCCTCCTAGCGGCGACTGAGCCCCGACCATTTGTGGCCCCGCCATGGGCCCCGGATGCGGCCCACACATCTGCGGCGAGGGGGCCGCGTGGCCCATGGGCGGCGCGAGCGGCGCGTGCGGCGGCGCGGGTGCCCGGAGCGGCGTGCGCGGCGCGTGTGTCGGCGAAAACATGTTCGGAACGCCTTCAGGCGCTAGTAACCACATAACGCAAAATAATATTTAGCATGCAGCAAAAAATAAAAGTTACACAGATACTAATGGAATCAACACTTTGGATGAGATAGGCTGGATGACGATGACAAAAATATGAGTTTAAACAAGAGGTGACAAAGAATCTTACTTCTACGCTCAGCCAATTGTTAATATTACAGTTTTTATTGTAGATGAGACCTACAATAAAAACTTTAATATTGTAATTGGCTTAAGACATTTTTACACAAACAAATAAATAAAGAGAATAGCTCTTTAAGTCATCATTCCACCCACGCTACACCATACAAATATGTTTTCTTCCTTCAACTTTCACAACAGAAAAACTTCAAATAAAGTCCACTTACTTTGTCCCTGATTAATAATGATATTCGTGGTCTGGAACTGCTGATGGTGATGCGGCATCGGCGTATGATGATGCCTCGGACTGGTCGCATGGTGCTGTATGGTCACCATCTCTCCAGTGTCCATGTCCATGCCGTTCCCACTCAGGCCGGCCGTGTATTCGTCCTTTACTAACCTACTGGGGCCCGATTGCAGGGTGAGACCTGATAAATCTGAAAATGTTTTCTTCATTGGAACACATAAACACACGTACACTGTATTACTGTCAAGCGATATCGACATTTACTGAGGGAAGACGTGAAGCAACTGTATAAACTGTGAAAGTTTAAAGCAAACTTAAGTTAAATAATAATGGCAACTTTTACTGTAGTAGGGGTCTGTCTAGACAGACAATTGTCTAGCCTAGTTTAAAACCAGTTTAACACACAATAGACCTAACTAATAGAAACATTATTACTAATACTGACCGATTCCTGGGGAGACAACCCTCTCATAATGGTAGGGGTTCACACAGACCGAGTCACATTTTAGGTCGAAAGCAAACTGGCAGAACTTGACGTGTTTTAATTCATTTTTGTGTAGGTCTGGCCACCGCCATATACGCGCATAGATTACGTGTGGGAAACCTTTTCGACCGGCCACCTGAAACAATAGCTTACTAGTTAAACTGGGGCCTTGTCTAGCTGAAAATAGGGATCAATGGTCATGTTGTGGTCAGAATTGAAAAATTATTTTTGCATTTGATAACCCAATTCTTGGGGAAGGTTATAGGCTACTTAATATCGCGATGAAGTCACAGGCAGAAGCTAGTTCAAGATAAAATAGATAGAATAGATCGCAGAATACGATAAGGCCGCCCATTTTATATTTTTAGTGATCAATCAATTTTTTTTGTCGGTTTTTTGGTGTACAATAAAATACAAATCTCATTACAACAAAATAGAAAGTTAAAAGTGTGTGGTTTGAGAGAGGTGATTGATTTATGAATCATTTGAAGCACCACTGAAAGACTGCATGCAATATATGATTTTCAACCAATAATACAATATTTTGTTTTTCCACCAATAATGAGACCATTATTGTATGATGAGAAATGAAAACTTTATGAACAATACCCTAAAATAAATGAAAATAAAATTTGCAATACTGTTGTATAAATTTTTCACATGACTCCATTCAGTTTTCAAGATTATAGGGGTAGAAAGTGGGGAGAAGGGTAAACCCTGTCAACTTCAGAATCTCTCTGGAAACCTAAGTTCTACACAATTACTGACAAATGCTTGCACTGACTGGACTGGTCCACTCAAATCTGTGTGGCACTTTCCTCAAAAAACTATTTTAGACATCTATCTACATGGTCTGGACTTTAAAGAGACTGTGATGTCTGAGTTTGTTTCTGTCTTTCTTCTCCGAGTAGTCAGATAGGAAACGCTGACCTCATCTAGCTTTTTTTTTAATAATATGACATTTAAAAGTTATTCCGATATCCTATTTACAAAATATTTCATTTCATTAAAGAAATAGGATGAATTATTTACTTATTCAGACAATATTTACTTACAGTAAATGCTACGGAAATCTAGTCTAGCAAAAAAGTCATTGTCAAACCCTTGCCCAAGTTATCTGTGGTAGATAGATTGAATACTGTTTATGGTAAACCTAACTTAAAACAATAGGCAAAGAAAAGTTCAGCCTGTCAACTATACTTGAACTTTTAATCATATTCAGTATTTGACAGTTCAAAGCAAAATAATGTTACCATACTACAACTAATTTTGGGTTGTGAATGATTTTTGCAAAAGAATGAATGATAAAAAAATCTCACATTTTAAAAAATTGTTTTTCTATTAAAATATTGCATATAATTATTTTACCAGCCTTTTAACCTTACAATACAACAAAATAGAGCTATAATTTTTAAATTTGTGTTCAAGACACTAAAATTATTTCCAGTTCATTGAAATTTCAAAAACATGCATTGTTTAAGTTATTTTACTACTAATATAACGTATTCTGAATTTAAGTTATGAAATCCAATTAAAACTACCTTTATGGTTTAATATAAATTCCATTAATTTTACCATTCTTTTTTAATCTTACAAATATCTGATCCTGCTCTGTCCTGCTCCTGGGCAAAGACCTTCCTCCACTCCTTCCATGTTTAGTTTAACAGAGACAAACATCCACTTCTTATCATGGATTTCAGAGAGTTCACTGTCTCTCCCATACAGAATATCTTGCTCATTCTACCCACAAAAGTATATTAAGGATAGTACAAGGTTGCCAACCATTAACCTTTAGTATTGTAAGGAAATTGTATTTTGGTCAAGAAGTATCCCACTCAAATGTGTGATATAATTATATTAAATAACTAACTAGTCAAGTAATTACCTGTAATCTGCCATCAAGGGTCCTCTGTATCGTTACACATTTACTTGGATGAGCTCCATTGGTTGTTATTGCTGTTATGAGAGAGTCTAACTCATCTCGCTTCTCTTTTAGTTTCTTCACGAGGGACTCAATGGCACGCTTAGAGAAGCCCTCACTCTCTCCTCCCTGTCTATGGCACATCAGCGAGTGCACGATGCTCAGGCATGCATCCGCCGACGTTGGTGCCGTGGTATTCATGACTGGGGAGGCAATATACAGAATTGTAGGTTACAAATAAAGCAATTCGTAGATATAGTGCATAAAGAATGCACAAATCGACGAAATTAAATGTAGTTTTACTTTATTTTGTAGGCTAGAATTAAATAGAATGCTGCAATGCTTTAAAAGAAATAATTAGACAAAGTAATCAGCACATAATTAATTTGAAATCAGAATACTACAGTACAAAAGATAAATAATAGAGAACGACAATATTGTGTAACATATTTGTTTAACTTTAAGTTAGGCCGTCCTAGATACGATTAGGAACCTAATTTATATCAGAAATTCACAAAAATAAGTCATAATAAAACTGAAATTAAAAGGAATTATTCACATAACGAAATGATCTGTTCTAGGGTATCTATGAGCTAGGAAATTACCTGATTGATGCACCAGATTTGCTTTAAATATTTATAAATGAAAGCATTTAATCACTTTGCTTTTATTCACTAAAGTAATGAGTAAATTACCGAAATTAATTTATTTTATTGTGAGACGATACCAAAACAGAATGCGACATTTTGGCGGTCCATAGACAGATAGAGTGAAGAATGTTGCCATCAGCCATTTCATAAAATATTTTTTAAAAAACCGCGATTTTTTGCTTCATGGAACCATAGAAATAGTAGATCAATTTTGCCTGGGGGTCAGGGTCATATTTTCGTGATTGGTTGTTTAAAGTCTTCAATATGATAAAAATTAAAACCCTACACATTTTCCTAAGTGTATTGTATCAATTAATGGTAAGATTAGACAAATATTTTATCGAGTTTCACACGCTAAGCAGTTGGCATGTATTAGAGTGAGTTTGAAACTCATCATCTGATCGTCTGTTGCGTGTTGGACTTCTTTTCAAGGAACATCATACCACTGGTGGACTAAGAGGGCTTGGCAGGTGCGGTCCCAAAACCAGAGAATTACTGTTTAATCATACCAAAATAAGTTCTATGCTAAGTATTAGCGGTTAAAGTATGAAATTGCCGATTTGTACTGAAAAATTGAAATTGTTTTTTTTTTAATTTAACATATTTATGTAATCAAAATAATTACCATTATTATCTATACATTGCTGCCATCTAATAGGAAGGTCATCTAAGCCTTTGAGATACAACTCTCGGTGATCTAGGTTCGACAAACTGTATGAAAGCATTTTGTACTGCCTCCTGAGAAGAAAACTTTTTATCACGTAGAAAATTGTCCAAATCACGAAAAAATGGTAGTCCGTTGGAGTAAGGTCTGGCAAATACGGAGGATGACGAATGGTTTCTAATTGCAGTTCCTGTAGAGTTAAAACGGTCTCGTGCTGTATGAGGCCTCGCGTTATCGTGGAGCAATAATGGTGAAGATGGATTCGTGAGTCGTCGGGGCTGTTTCACTGCTAGTTTTGTTATCATTGTTCGGAGTTCGGCACAGTCTACATCTGCCGTTATTGCTTGACCAGATCGGAGAAAGCTATGGTGAATAACACCATGCTGAGACCACCAAACAGTTACCATTACCTTTTTATTGGTAAGCTTTGCTTTAGGACGCTGTTGCGGCGTTTGACCTGGGGTCAGCCATTACATTTTTCGCTTTTGGTTATCGTAAAGAATCTACTTTTCATCACATGTCACAATTCGATCCAATATTCCTTCAGTTCTGTATCGATTCAACAAGGCAACTCAAGTTTCAACACGCGTTTCTTTCTGCAGATCAGTCAACTCAAGAGGCACCGTTTTCTCATTTTCTTTTATTTTATTGATTTGACGCAAATGAGTCAATATTGTAGGTAAGGTAACGTTAAACCATGCCGCTAATTCCTGGGTAGTTTGGCTCGGATCGGATTCCACCATCTCTTTCAATTCATTGTTATTCACCTGTGTGGGTGGTCTTCCACGTGGTTCGTTCTTCAAATCAAAGTTTCCATCACGAGAGCGTTTAAACCAAAATCGCACGGTGCGTTCATTAGCAGTCCCCTCTCCAAACGCAACATTGATATTGCGAGCTGTTTCTGCCGCATTAGTTCCGCGTCGGAACTCGTATGAAAATATAACTCGAATTTTCGAAGTATCCATCTTTCTTGTCTAAGCTGAATAAAAAAAAAAACAACTAAAAGCCGATAATCGAATGTTGCACATTTTTTAAAAGAAGATCTTCATAGGATGTGAAAAAAGTTTCACTCAAAAATCTCAAACCATGAAGGTTCTATATCAATTCGAAGTACGTATGTACCTATTACAATAAAACGGCAATTTCATACTTTAACTCATATTATAAAACTATAAAAAAAAATTCGAGCTCGCTCCGCTCGCTCTTGCAGCTACATTTTCTTTTTCCTCAGACTTCTCTGTGTAAGGTAAGGCTCCAATGAAACTCTTATTTATATTTCGCTAAACACTAATTATTTAATGTTTATTAATAAAGGGGAGTTTCTTCTATTTCTGTAGGTATATATAGACAAAATAAAACGTAACATTTTCTAGGCAGCTTGCTAAATATTTCGTTCGACATTCATTTCTGGGCGGGGGGCCCCATTTAATTTTACCGCCCCGGGTCCCAAGCTTAGTTTGCCACTACATTATACTTGATTATTCACCACAAGGCGTTATGCTTTCACCAAAAAGGACTATCCGACTCGATGACATGACACCGATATTATCGGCGTCCCAACAGCACCTACTTAGATACATGGCTGTAAATGGTGCTCTACAAATATACGATATTGTTTCAAAAAACAAATTCCTTGACTCAGTTTTATCACTAAATAGATTTTTTAAAACAAAAATAACAAAGTAAAAAAAAATGCCTTTTTTTGTAAAACATGACAACAATAACATGATGTCAGGTGAAACGAAACGCAAATATCTGTCGAGTTGGGTGATGACAGCGAGTTTTGACAAATTCTGGTTTTTAATTTCTTCAAAAAAGTCAAAACGAGTTAAAAATAATGAGAATTAATGAAAATATCCATTATAATTAATTAGTAGTTGCTACAGAATTGCTATATCCTTAAGTTCGTTGTAAATTAATATTCGCGAATAAAGTGGGTGGATTCCGTTTGGACTAATAATCATAGTGTTATTTGTGTCATGCCCGCAAAATCGACGATATGTGTTGATGATGAAAAGCAGATGAAAAATGAAGGGTGTCGATAATGTAACAGGCGACCGTGAAGGCATGACACACAAACCGATTATTACATGTAAGTTTCTACACCTTATGTTTAGGCAAATCTTTGATTATTTTTATGTGGATAAACAATTTATTTTTTATTGATGTTAGGCGCGGGAGACTGGAATCTGTTTTGCACCCTAGAGGCGCCCCTAGTGGCCGCCATACCGCAGGACTCATGTGAATGGAGACGGTCATACGGACGGGCTACCAAGTCTGTGTATTTGGAGGCTTCGTTCACCAAGTATAATAAAGACAAAGCTCAGCCTGAGCTAAACTTATTGAAGAAGCCAATATTCCATATTTATTGGACGGACTGTGTGGTTTGTATATTTTTTGTTTACGTTTTGATATTCCATTGTTGTTCTACATTGTTAAAATCTATTTAAACCAAATCATGTTTATCTTTAATTTGTTGAAGTATTTTTTACCTTTTACATATTATATTCTGTTAGCTCTTTATTTTGTCAGATAAAAAATACTTCCTTAAATAATCTTGGATTGAGGTCGCTCTAGAAAAGGATACCTGGAAGGGTTTGGGGAGGCCTTTGCTCAACAGTAGGAATGTGTAGGCTTACAAAAAAAAAAATAATCTGCCAAGTAACAAAGCAACTCTTTAGTCAAAATTAACTATTTCTATCATCTATTCTGCAGTTTGTAAATACATACGTAACAAATAAAGAGATTCACTTTACAATTTATAATATTAAAGTTGGTTTCAACCATACCCAAATGGTCAACTAACAATAAAAAATAGATTCCTGATAAGGTTGTGTTGTGTTCTACTGATAAGATTTACTTATTGGTTTTTACCTAAAGTTCTTATTTGATATCATTATTTGCTTTAAAAAATTGTTGATAGTAAATTCAATAATTAGAACATGTAAGTGTGTTGTGTATTTCGTAACTAGTACAATGCATTTACTTGCGTAACTCAGTAAAGTAATTTTTACTTTATTTCTAGCGTATCTGGTTTGATTTTTATTATTATTCCTGGCAAACTTTCAAGCTTAGTTTATAACAGAAAGCTTACTGTTACGTATTAGTGGCTAACAATTATGCAATGCACCCATTGAAAAGAGTATGCTTAGATGGTTTGGTTACGTTGAGAGGATGAATGAAGGGTGACTAACAAAAGGTATTAAAATTTACAAGGCAGCTGTGTGGAAGGGGACACTCTAGGAGGACATATAGTGACCTTATTGGTGATGTTCTTCAGAAAGTTCAGGTGTGTAGTGCTCGCAACCAGTGTGCGTGTATGACCAGATGTATGAACGTAAATGAGGCAAAAGGAGTATGTAAGGATCATAGCAGGTGGAGTACTGTAGTTTCTGCCTACCTCCACGGAAAGAAGGTGTGAGTTTATTTATTTATAGTATATACTTTATTGTACACCAGAAAATACATAACAAAAAATAGAATCAATCAGTTTATGCACATATGTGTATTAAGTAAATAATTATTGTATTTCCCGATTTAACACATCCCTACTTCCCAATAATAATATTATAAATTTAATTATGTATTTGGTACTGTGAAATAGGTCCATTAAATGATATTATGGATGAAACTCATAATGTGGGTATTTTGATTTCAATTTTGTAACTTCTTCTTACCTATCACAAAAGTAAAATCAAAACTTCAATCTCCTACAGGACATAGAATACTACAAAACAACTCTAAGAGAAGATATTGAGGCATGGCTGAAACAACTGGAAAAAAATGGCATAACGGACTGGATGATAATATTAGTAGAAACTTATGACATACGAAAAACAAACAAATTATTACCGAGGACCACGGTCTTGGACAAAATCAAAGGTGATTTTGGCATAAAACAAACGGAGGATAGATTTATATCTGTTATAAATCCTATCAAATCTGAGGCAAGGAGTGCGGAGTCATGGAGGGCATTAGTAGCAAAAATTAGACATTTTGTCCTCGTGGCATATAATAAGGCTCTTATAAAATTTGAGGAATATATGAGAGAACAGAGAGAGAAACGAAATGATCCAGATTGGGATTTTTGTAAATATTTTATTCTGCAGGTAAGGAATTCTATGTGAAATACACACTTTACTCAATAATAAATTTAATATTTTAGGCACATCAATTTTGGCCAACTGTAATCCTTCAGATTGTCATTGGTCATATCCTGTGCATAGTGTTTACTGTAAAAAAAAAATGCCCTAAAACTAATTTATTTTTCAGGAACAACTAGCATTTGTCTTAGAAATGCTAGGCTTGTATGACGAGGCGTTAGTCCAGTATGACGAATTAGATGCTTTGTTCTCTCAATTTGTGCTCAATTCTAATGTGACAGAGAGTCCAAAATGGCTTGAGACATTCAAGCAACCTGTGACTTCTTGGCAAGCGGTGCGGTTAACTGCCTTGGTTCCTCAACATCTTAGAGAGCTGATTATTAAGAATAAAGCCTCCCTGTTGGATTTTAGAAGCTATTTGTTTCAACGTCAAAGTGCCATGTTACTACCTTCATCGAAACCTTGGGAGGTATGTTGAAATTATCAGTTTTTAATACTTATTTTTTTATAAAAAACTGTTGTTTTGTTGTAAAATTATGTAATGATTTCCCTTATTAATTACTGTTTTAACAAGGTATTTCAGTATTTTCCCACGGGAATCAGGGAAAATAACATGGAATATATGTGGTATTTATGCTCTTATCATCCTGCTCCAGTGACTTTATTAAACACTACATATTGCATTTTTATCAATAAACAATGCACTATAGTAATTTGTTTGGTTCAAATAATACTCAATTGTATTATTGTGTGCCTAAACAAGTTGTGTATCTCTTATAATATATTATAAGAGTTGCTTGTTTACCAGCGAATAATGTCTGTTAAAGTTGAAAATCCAACAGGGTTTTTATTAAGGCACTCATTTTGGGTATCACCTAGTGTTAGTCAACACGGAGTCACGGACAATAAGCCTTTAAGTGACTAAAAATAGTTTTGCGGTAATGTTAACAGTCATAATTATTATGCAATCATCTTAAATAATTACACATTTTAATACATAATCCACGTCAATCCTTATGTAATTTTACCAGATTCTGAAAAGGCGGCTTCGTGTACCATTACGAACGAATTAGGTACACGATGATCGCGTTCAGTCAATAAAAGTGCGGCCCATATGAATCAGTACGCAACCGCCAATGTCTGCACTGACTGCGCTGTGCACACGAGCGACCTGCGTCAACGGCAGAAGCAACTGCAATTGTCACCGTTTTCGCCCGCCGGCGTCGTCGACGCGTCGGCGGCTACAGTCGCCGGGCACGTAACTTGGCCAGTGTTCGAGTCGTTTATCTCTTTTCT
This sequence comes from Apamea anceps, assembly GCA_951799955.1. Lineage (NCBI taxonomy): Eukaryota > Metazoa > Arthropoda > Insecta > Lepidoptera > Noctuidae > Apamea > Apamea anceps. The sequence goes on along the minus strand of OX637522.1, from coordinate 6,668,149 downwards.
TTAACTTTCTTCACAACAGATATGTTTAAAAATAAATTATGCCAATATCCATAGAGTGATGACAACAAATAAAAGTGTAATTTTTTTTTGTTGCACTAAGTGTACACGAGCAAACTTATTCCTACTACGCTAAAACTAGGCCAAGTTACGTGCCGGCGACTATACCAGCGACAGCGTGCCGCTCGTACGGTGCTCAAATACACGAGGGGCATGTCATCAGTTGCCTCTGCCGGTAATGCATATCGCTCGTATGCAGTGGCGTAACAATAGGGTAGCAGGAGGGGCAAAATGCCACGGGCCCCCAGCCGGAGAAGGCCATGAACACAGGAGGATCCTAACATAAGTTGGTTGAGTTTCTTTACATTGAGGGAGGGCACTATCCCATGAATTTGCCACGGGCCTCAAACGGAATAGTTACGCCATTGCTCGTGTGTATGAACACCTAATCCAGCCTTAAAGTTTGAAAGAAAGAAAGGAAGAAAGAAAATGCATTTATTTGTGGCAAACATGACGCATAAAAAAGACGCACATATGTTTGTTTCGCTTCAAGCTATTAGGTACAGCGTTGTTCAAGAAAGGTCCCATAAATATCGTTTTTAAAGCTATCACAGTATCCATGATCACACGCATCTTATAACTAACACGTCGAGCGTAACATGAAATATAACCCCGTCTAACGTATCGTTACCGACGTGCATCTGAATACTGCAATTATTAACACACGGCCGCTTATTCTGATTTATTAGATTAATCTTTACTAGTTTTACATTGCTCAATGATGCCTGTAGGCAATTAGTGGACATTGATATTAGCTGATGATAATCGGCCACCAATAACTACTACAAGTAACAGACAACTGGAATGTGCCTAAATCACAAATGCGTGGTAGAAACATCCATACTAATAGGTATTGTAAATGCGAAAGTAACTGTCCGTTTGTTGTTATCTTTTCACGCCTTAATTGCAAAACGGCTTTCGTTAAAATTTGGCACACAGCACATCTATCGCGATCCCTTGCTCAACACAAATGTAAATTAGGAGTCAAGGGCCACTGTGGCACTTGACTCCTAATTTGCGTTCATGTACTTGCTTAGCAAGACTAGCCAGGTAACCCGACAATGATGACCTGAAGGAGGTGGTTACTGCCTAAAGGCACCCTAGCTGATGGTAATAGGGTCGCCCCCTTTTACATGGCACTTAAAAATAACTGGCGAAATGTGGGGTTGCCTAATCCTTCGGTAATTACAAGCGTAATGTTATGCTCAACAAAATGATGGGATACGCATTGTTGAGTAGGTACTGTAAAGGGTAGTAACTATTTAGTAATCTGTGGTAGAGGTTTGTCTGCCGAAGGCAACATCTATGGTGCAGGCCGGCTATAATTTAGCGCGGGTTCCATTCGAACGTTCAAGCTAGTGTCAAATATTTTAATTATGATTTTTGTTTAGAACAGAGAGTGGTAATTTAGACAGAAATATGTATAGACGTTCTTACAATATAATCTTAAAGGAGTCGTACCGTTGTTTGATTCCTCCCGTTACCTCAGAGGGCTTTTCTAGACCTCTATAGTACTTACTCTCTTGCAAGAAAAGCCTTTCTCTCCATTTCCTCTCCACTCGAGTAAACACTAGAAAAAAAGACTTGGCTAGCATACAAGCAAATGGCTAGCCTATTTCAAGTAATGATATACAGTATATATGATGGATGTGCAAACAGTCAAACGCGAGCATTGAAGATAATTACGAACCAATTACTGTCCAATAAAGTGTTGCGATCGTGAATTATTTATAACGTCGAATGTTTGTGTCGAATTGTTCGTGGAATACTTCTTAGTAAAGATTCCATAGGTAGCATATTTCTCTTCATTCATTTGAACGAGTTGACACTAGAAAATGCCTGCTGTTTGGATGATAAATCTTTTGTTACTGAACTAGAAAGTTATTTTTTTTTTCTAATATCCACTCAACTTCTCAACACCTTTTTCCACAACCTTCTTCTTTCTTCTTCTTCAACTTCTTTAACCAAACTTTCTCAAGCCAAAAAGCTAAGTAAGAAAAAAACACGATCGGTTACATAACAAATGGCAAGTTTAACTGGCAATATGTGGAGTGTAGGTACAGACGCCAGCACATCAAGCTTCTACAATCTGTCAAATTCCTTTAATAGATTTTCAACTTTATCGCTAAAGCATTAGGTTCAAGGTTGATTGGGAAATTTTGACAGTTTCGGGTAGCTTGACCTGCTGGCGTCTGTACTATACACCTCTGCCCTACCCTTTGGGGACTACAGGCGTAATGTTATGTGTTTAGGTATTACAGACATTACACTGAATCGAACTTCTGCATACTGCAAATAGCGAAGAATCCACAGTGATAACTTAAATGCCCGAGACACGTATTTGTATCTATAGGCCAACCGCTCAACTAAGACGTTGCATGAGGTAGCAGCGCGGTGCGGGAGGGATGTGGTGACTTGATGCGAGAGCTCAGTAATTCGTCAACTTGTGACAACTATCACCCCTCCCGCGCAGCTACCTCAGGCAACGTCTCAGTTAAGCAGTCAGCCTATAGTCACGGTATTCCAATAATATTTCACTTTGATTAACGTGTACACCTGTATATTTCAAACGAATATTTTCCCCATGGCCAGCCATGTATAACGCACATGACTTATCATTACCAATGCTCCGTATTTAGTAGTGTATTGACTGTTGCGGTAGGTCAAGTACAGACAATAAAGGTGGAATTATGTCACTCAGGAAATAAGTCATTACGGTATAAAAGAATGATGGTATAATAATAAACTGGATGAGCGGTTAATCTGTTAACTGTTGATGTTTATCATGTGTGTCATATTTAGAACAATATGAAGTGATGACAATGTGTTTATTTACGGTAACCTGCAGCACGTTTAAAATAGTCTTTGTATATTTGTCATTTTCGAAAATAGTTGGTACAATTGACAACTTTAGCGTAATAGTTTATTGAGTCGATTTCAAAATCTAGTCAATCGCCTTTCAAAAATTTACTTAGGGCGCATTCCGCCAAACTTTTATACATACAATAAGTCTTATACAGAGAATAAATTTGGAATTTTTGACAGTTTTTCCATACTAGAAATGTCAGACGCCAATTTTATTCCACGGATAAAAGATATCTAAGTATGCTAAAATCAGCCCTTAGAGGGATCAAGTTGCTCATGCCTTATGTAGGTCAACAATGACCAGGGAAACCTTTTAATCAAGAATAACGACCGGTATTACTTTCTTCATCAGTCGTTGATTATCTTTGTTGCACGTCGGTGTCACAAAGACTATTTTGCTGTGTTTTTTTGGTACAGGGGAACATGCTATTGGTTATACAGGCAGCTAACTTGCAACTACTTTTAAACAATGTTGTGAATGTGCTGAGTAGTCAATTATTTCACATCACGATCGCGAAATTCAAAATATTCGTACGTTTTTTACAATTTGCAGGTCAGTGTCAGGTCGTCTATTGATTACAATATGATTCGCGACAGTAACAAATATGACCGTGACGTTACAGAATCATAATAATTAAAATTATCAATATAACCCTATAAGTTCATATAATCCTATGGAATAACTTTTCATGAAATATCAATATTATTCGGGCTACCTTAGCGCATCCCCTTAGTACGCCATTAATTATTACGCACAAAGTTCAAATGAATATTGACAGCGTAGTGTTAAATATGTTCACCTGTATGCCAAATAGCTGGTTCTACTGTAAAGTATTCAAATACCATCCTATATTTTCCTTCCAGATCGCCTCCCGCTGCCTATCCACCGTCCACAATACTCTAGTGGAGCTATCCCTACTCGGCGCAAGCGCAGTGGAAGGGGCAGCCGCATGCTGGGCGCAACTCGCATGCGCAGAAACGTTGCGCGCATGTGAAAGATTGGCCGCTAATAATAATGCGCTTGATATGTGTACTGCTACTCAAGCGCCACTGTTGCATAATGCAAAGGATAAGGTAAGCAGTCAATGATTAGAGTGGGGTTTGACTAGCATGCGCACAAACGTTGTGCGCATGTGAGAAACTGGCAGCTAATAGCAACGTATTAGATATGTGTAATGCTACTCAAGCGCCACAGTTGCAGAATTCTTAGGATAAGGTAAATATTGACATATTAAATTGAAATAGCATGCGCGGAAATGTTGCGCGCATGTGAAAGGCTGGCAGCTAATAACATGCGCTTGATATGTGTACTGCAACTCAAGCTCCTGTACTGCATAATGCTAAGGATAAGGTTATAAAAAATATATATGTTCAGTTCAACTAGCACCAACTAACTCATATGAGTCCAGATATGTTGCGTCCATTTGTAACTGCTAATAACAAAGCACAGAACAGACAAGTTTTTTAATGACATCACAGAGCTTTATAATATTACTGGTATCGTTAAAAAAGGGGCTTGTGGCTAAGTGATAACAGCCGCACGGGTCGATCGATCAGGTTAAGCTATGCTTGCCGAGATTGGTCCGTGGATGGGTGACTATTTTTACATACCAAAACTACTCCGTGTCTCGGAAAGCACGTGAAACCTTTGGTTCCGACTGTTATTAGTGTATCATTGACAGTCCTTACGGGTCGTCAGAAGCCCGAAAGTCTGACAACCATTCTTACCAAGGTGTAACGTATTATAGTTTGACCAAAACCGCTGTACCGCGCCTTCGGTATGTGCGCGGCGAGACTGGGGGGCAGTGCAGGCCGCTCATTCGTCCTCACTCACGGCGTCCCGCGCCCCGTCTCGCCGCGCATTCCTAAGGCGCGGTACTGCAGTTTCGGTCAAACTATACCTAGTAACTGAGTTGTGAAGTGGGCAGTCGCTCCATGTAAAATACTAGTATTCAACCAGGCGCGGTCGCAGCCCAAGATTTTGGGGAGGTCACCAAGTAGTAAGTTAGTAAGACAATTAAATCGTGCAGACTCGACAGCTTGAATGAGCTTGATGGCGGATCGCGCCTGTATTCAGCCTCATCCGGTTAGATTGGAAGCCGACTCCAACAGTTGGGAAAAGGCTAGGCAGATGATGGTATCGTTATAAAAGAAAGAAAAGTACATAACGTACGCAGCTTGTGGATTTATAAGTTCAGAAACCAGAAAGTCTAACAACCAAAGGATTCTTGAAATATTGCTATTGTCGGCTTGTTATGATATGACATAATGATTTCATTTTTGTTACACAACTCAATATCAATCACCGACAGCCGAGCCTCTTGAACACGCCCTTGACGACTACTGTTGTTGTTGGTTTAAATGATGGCTCCGAGCCAGCGCAGTTGCATGAAAACAAGTGACAATATTGCTTTGTTGAATGATGTATCCTTGTATTACGTTACGATTGCTCAAACTGACGTAACTAGTTACTTTTTTAGTGCGCGCATCCGATTCCAACTTGGCGAGTTTTTAGATTATTGTTTTAGACAGAAAAATTATTCTCGGACTAGGCAATTTGTTATTTAGGTAGTGGGGATTGTGCCTGTAAACGAGAGAAGCTTGTAGTGCCCCACTATATCCTATCCATTAGGCTAACCGTTTTTTGACAGCTGTCTTAGAACGTACATATTCCAGATTACGTAAAAGTTAACTTTAAAATGCGTAATAAAATTAATATATAAACTGCCTTATCTCATTAAATTATCTTATTTATGGCTTCTTACAGAGATTAATAAGCTCATGTATAAGCACATTATTTTGTGTCTGAAACTAATCAGGGAAACCTGAAACATGCGTTGTTATCACTCAATTAATTCCACAAAAGTTAAAATATTATGAGTGCACAAAACGTAAAGAAAATTTCATAATGCATGTTGATACTTCTATGACTATTAACATACATCAGAAAATATTTAGCTTTCCCCATCACAATATAGTAACTAAATTATCCCTATATTTCTAACTCCATAATCCCTTGTTACAGCTCCACGAATTAGGAAAACTCTGTGGCCTCCTCCCCGGCTCGCCAGACCCTTCTTCAGAACAACTGCACCTAGTAGTCATGTTATCAGCAGGAATGGGAGATAACGAGACCAACAACCAACATCCAACCCCAACTGATAGACTGAAAGAAGCGTTATGTAGCAAGACCTGCTTCCAGCAGTATTACTTGGAACTGGCTGAGCTTGCTATGGGGACTTATAAGCATATTGGACGGTTAAGGTAAGTTTTCATCGAATTTTACTTAGTGACCAAATCTGGGCTTGGTCCCCTTTGGATTGCATTAAAAGTACCTCTATTAGCAACAAATCTATTGCCGCCCATTGTATATTTTGTAGTGTTTAATGTATTTTTTATGCTATGTATTTTTGTGGTGGACAATAAAGTATATATACAACGTGTTTTTTTTGATATCCCATAACTCTAGGGGTCATTGTACTCATCATTATGAACAACTTTTACTATGGGACCAACCTGAAAGCGCGAAAAAAAAATCGGCTGTTCCCTACATTTATGTTCGTATAACTCGTCAAAATGTAGGGAACACCAGATTTTGGTTTCGCGATTTCGGGTTTGGTCCCATAGTAAAAGTTATTCATAATGATGAGTACAATGGCCCCCTAGAGTTATGGGATATCAAAAAAAAACACGTTGTATATAAATAAATCTTGGTGGGTGACAATAAGACCAACAACCAACATTCAAACCTGACTGATAGGTTGAACAAAGCATTATGTAGCACAACGATTAGTATATAGGAAATATCCTATTTACTTTACTACTCTTTACTACTTTTAGTTAGTAGCTTTCCACGCATGAAACTGGCCAAATCTAGGATTATTTCACCTTGGATTGCATTAAAAAAGCTTCTATAGGTGTCAAATCTTGGTGGGTGAAAACAAGACCAACAACCAACATTCTTCGCCGACTGATAGGCAGACACAGGAAAGATATTTCAGATGCAAATTAATTAGTATTCAGTCCCTTAAATCTAGGTGACATAAGGTCCAAATTGCAATGATTCACGTCAATTAAAATCAGAATATACTGTACGAAAACTAAACTAACTTTAAAACATTAACGCGTCCAGGGACAATTTTCTAAAGAAAATTAATTTCATTTTTTTTAGTATCATGTGGCCTTCAATAAAGATTTTTTTTTAAAATCTATTATTACTATTGCTTCAATTCTTACAAAACGTCCTCAATTTCAGGTTCGCCCGTCTAATAGGCCGGGACTTAGCCGCCTTCTACTCCGAGTTAGGCGAGACCGGTAAAGCGGTGGTATTCCTCATGGATGCGCTAAGGTCTTATGAGGAGCAAGGCTGGCGGGACTTGGCTGCACAGACCAGGCTTGAGCTAGTGGCGGCTGCTAAGAAGATGAATGATATGGATAGGTAAGTTTTTATCAATAGAAGTAGGAGTTTTTAAAGCTTTGAACGTAATTATGATTTTGAAATTGATATTCTCGATTACCGTTCTGAAAAATGTTAGTAAATTTTAGTTTTTATCCAGCATGTAACGTGTTTTTACTAGACAGAGACACAGAGAATCACAGCATGCCATTGCGAAATGTAGGCTGAATTAAAGATGAGAATCCTTTGTCCATGAGTGGCAGTACTATCTGTCTGGTAGACTCTACAGGGTGGCAGGGACATCGACGCGCAAACTGGAACCATGAATTCGGCACATGAGTTTAGACCCCATAACGTAGAAATTTTTCGAAGGTTATCAAAAAAAAAATCTTCTGTTTCATAGAAACATGCAATACCTACGCGGTCAAAACGTATGGAACAGTAATATTTTTTTTTTTTAATAACCGACGAATAATTTCGACGCTATGGGGTCTAAACTAGTGACATGGACATGTTAGTTATTAATTTATAATAATATTGTATGTAATATATTAGTTTCTATGAATTTGCATGCCGTAAGGTAGAATGTAGCGGTAACCTTCAGCTATTTGTATCATCTTAAACTTGTACCTACATTGATGGCAAATAAATAAATCTGAATCTGAACTCATGTGCTGAATTCATGGTTACAGTTTGCGCGTCGATGTCCCTGCCACCCTGTATAGACTGATTTGAAAATAAAATCAGTGCTTTTTAATCGAGTCTTAGGGTGTGTTTCCATTAAGGCGGAGACGAGCGGAACGGAGAGATGTGAAGGAATCGACCAATCACATAAGTTGCAATCCGCATCGCATCTCTTTTGTGGTTGGTTGATTCCTGCACGTCACTGCTCCTCTCCGCTCGTCTCCGCCTCAGTAGTAACGCGCCCTTAAGCGCTTTTTTTGGGCATGATTGTACTCTTTTGCACATTGCAGTAAATTATAGAATAGAATACTCTTTATTGTACACCATACAAATTACAGAACATAAATATATAAAATTTTATAAACGGTGACACAATGGGCGGTCTTATCGCTAAGAGCGATCTTTTAAAGACAACCATTATCACAACTTTTTAACAAAAACAATGATAAAAACTTGAGAGGTGTCAAGGGACACCCGGATGGAACGAAGTTGTTATTATTTTTTATTATTTATTATGTACAAAAAACCTGTATACACTCAACAAAAATAATCATCGCGACACCACACTCTTCAATGCGAAATAGAAAGACGAAACGAAAATAACTGGCTTGCTTTCTATAAGAGAGAGAGAGAGACAGACAGAGAAACACGCGCACGCCGCACGGCTTACAACTATAGCAAAAAGTGTCGTTCCAACTTTTGGTCTTAATTTTTTCCGTCTAGCCCCCTTTCGCAATGCGCGATAAGGAACTTTGTTCCAATAAAAACAATATTCTTATTTGTTTTACATTTTCTCCTTTCAGATATACAAAACTCTCAGCAACAATAGCAAGCACAGCCGAACTAGAAATCCTAGTCAGAAACTTCTATTTCGAGGAAATGATGAAATCCATACGAGAGGACCTATCCAAAAAGACCGAAACAGTCCTCACAGAGTTGAACGAATGTTTCAAGGTCGTATCAGCGACCTTAGTGCCGTCGGAACGTGGCGTTTATATCACTGACAATAAGGTTCAATGTCGCATGACGGTGGTGAGTTACTTGCCGAAGGATGTGACTTGTACCAGGGCAGCAATAAGTATAGAGAGGTGTAAAGATGACAAGGCGGAGAAGAGGACGCCTGTTAAAAGTTATAAGACTGATTTAAGTGTTAGCGGTGGTGTGGGCTCGCCGAAACGGGGGCCGGTTGAGCCTGAGAGCGAAACTACTAACTTAATTACAAGGTGAGACTACATTTCAGTATTTATTCAATTGTGCCGTAAACAGACAAAGGGACCTACCATTTGGTTTAATATTCTTTTGCGTATTTTGACTACTGAAGTTTTTACCAGTTTCGACCATTTCCAATTATATCACAGTAAAGTATTATTATCTCACGAAGCGACGCGAGCTTTACTTGTGGTAACCAAGTGTACAAACACGCTGCGCACATGTGTGCGTGAAGATGAGTAGCGTCAGCATATAACACACACACTTCCGACTTCGCCATTGTCTCGGACGGTACCGAGAACTCCGCGCTAACACATACATTTGCAGCGTGTTTGTACATTTGGTAACCACAAGTTTAATTTTAAAAAATCACAACAACATAATGTTACAAAGCTCCAAATTGTGCCATTACATTTTTTTCACTTTACAAAAAATGAATCAATAACAATCTTTTTCTAATTTCAGCATAAGACTGGACGATTTAAAACCCAAGAACCCTTTACTAAACCCTTTACACATAACCTCACAACTTCACTACAAAGAAGATAGATCCCTACAAAAAGTCACCGTTGAATGTCAAAACCCAAAAGTAACCCTCAAACGTTCCGACAGCTGCAAATACCGGAAACCCTCCGCAACCATGCGACACAGTTACGAGAACTGTTTTTCTGTAGATACGGTTATTTTAAAACCTGGCTCAAATGACCTGGTGTTAGACTTTGTGCCGAGTAAATGTGGGACGTTCAAACTTGGGCAGGTTTGTGATTTATCGTTTTGAAACAACCTTATTCGAATGGCTTATAGACAAATCCTTTTATTTTTTTACATGAGTTTCTAGATTTTAGAGTACAAAGGTTCCCATTGATTTTTTCATAATATGAATTTATAATTTGAAGAATGATCATAGGTCATTCTGTATACAAGGTTATTTTTTCTACCCAGTATGTGTAAGTTCTAAACTACAGGTTATAGAAAAAACGCTGAAAGGAACCTTTTGCTTAAGTTTTAATTAATGATATACGAAATAAGACATGGATGATAATGCCTACTTCATTAGCTATCTTATGAATATTCAATCAGACAATTTAATTGCTTACCAAATTAACACCCTACGTGAATTTTCTATAACCATATGATAGAACGTTATAACCATTTCATACAACTGTCAAAGAATGGCAGTTATCATTTAAATATGCAGGCAATGTACAACAACTAATTTCAACAATTAATTTCCTATAGATTATCTATTCAATAGCATTACATGATAGTTTTGGCGAGTTACAAAAAAATTGGAAACCTGACCAACTGTAATGTTCTACAATTCTTGCAAATAAATAATTCATTTAATTGCATTTCAGGTTTCTTTGATAGTGGAAGGGAAATTAGAGTTCCTATCGAATGTTCTCATTGGCAATAAGATGGGGTGTGAGGTAGTGACGCAGGGGGTGAATGTGTTCTTAAATAAAGTGGAAGCAAAGAAGGATCTTGTGGCTGGGTTGGAACAGGCGATGGAGTTAGTGGTGACGAGTGGGAGCTCACATATTGAAGAGGTTTGTTAATTCTTTATAATTATAAATGTAAACATAAAGGTCAGGGGGCCTACTCCGAAGTGCAAAGTGCGAATGTTCGGATCGGACCGACACATGGCCGAACCGAATATTATTGAAAAATGCGAAAAAAGTTCGGGTCGGCTCAGTTGGGTCGGGACCATAGTCAATATTCGAAAGAGTGTAGGAGTGTAGGATCGGAACCGACAGAACCAAATAGTAACTTTGTAGCAGGAAACGGCCGAACTTTCGGCCGATACTACTTCGGAGTACGCCCCCAGGTTAGGTCAGGCAATGGCGGCTTTACTGGACACACAAAATAAGAAAATTGATTTAGCCGACGTCAGAAATATGTGGGCATTGAATTTTCTCACTTCCGTAATAGAAGAAAGCCGAAATCAAAAGTTTAGGACAACAACAGAAAGGCCGTCCTATCATAACTCAATATACAACATTATGCATAAGGTTTAACAATCCCTACTAGTCCCCAGTGCAGCTCGATGTCTTATACCATAATGGCTGAAATTTAAAACCGAGATGCTAATTCAAGACACGTTAAAAAAATTTACAGTCGCGTAAGCTAAGTTTTCTATCTCAGATTTCGCGACATCGCCTCGCGGTTTTGAGTTCTAGCCGTGTAGAATACTCTACCGTATGGACATAAATATAAAAATTTTACAAAGGGTGACACAATGGGCGGTCTTGTCGCTAAGAGCGATCTTTTAAAGACAACCTTTGGATGGATTAAAAAGGGGATGGAGAGACAAACACAGTAGGCAGTAGTAGAGTGTACTGTAGGCGTAAGTACTTAATCGGCAATAGCTTTAACAAAGCAACATTTTTCATTACCCAGAACACCACAATACTTCTCAAGACATCATCAGGTCTGCTCATCCGCTTCGCCGACAGTGAAACAGCGATGTCGCGCGAGCTATCCATCAAAGTGGCATCTATGGAGCCGTTCCAGACCACCCGGGTACCTTTGAGGCTGTTGTCCACCTTGCAGCCTAGGAAGGAGAAGAGTATTGAGCATACTGTGAGTTTAAAATAGGTTTTATGTAGGTATCGTGTGAGGTTTTAAACTTTGCAGAACGAGAAGTGCAGAGGATTTTCTGGTAACATTGAAAAATATACTTTAGGATTGTCACCATAAAGTGCAAATTTTGACGTAAAACTGAGCAATGCTGCAAAATCTTGTATTTTAAGCTTAACTAACAGCACTGGTAACATTGAAAAATATACTTTAGGATTAGCACCATAAAGTGCAAAATTGTGCAAACTTCGACGTAAAACTCTGAGCAATGCTGCAAAATTTTGTATCTAACAGAATGAACACTTTACCTACTGAGATAAAATGTAACCATTTAACTCTAGCCCAACACAAAGCAGGCTGTTGCCAATACTTAAATTAGTTTTGTGGCTCAGATAGTGTGTATCTGGTTATTACTACTTATAAGACCCAAAAAACTGAACAAAGAAAAAAAAATGTGAGACAGTATGAGGTTAATTTGAGTATCACCATAATGCACCATTTGTCTCGAAAAGGTTAGTACGATTTTGTCGTACTAACCTTTTCGAGACAAAATGTGAACATTATTCTCATGTTCCCCAGGTCTGGCTAACCTGTCCCTGGTGGGAAGCCGTGACAGAAGTACCTCTACACTTCACGCCTCCCATGGTGGCATCCTGGAGACTGCTCACCTCGAACGCGAGGAAGTTCATCCACGTGACCCTCAAGTCTACCGTGGTGCATCTGGTACAGTTCTCGCTGGTAGACCCGAAGTTGATGTGTGATGGGGCTGATAACTCGGTGGCAGATTTGAATCCGAAGAATTCTGATCATATGGTAAGGACGATTCTGTTTTATTTTATTGAGAATAGAGATCATGATGGGACAATGTAATGTTGAAATGGACGTTACATCATGCCATCGTAAACAACGATCAAGCTTCGTGCACACTCACAAGTGGGTTGCTTAGCGCCTAAAGCCTAGCGAGTCACCTAAAACGAACGCTCTTTTTCGCAAACGGCCGCACTGCGCGCTTGGCGCCCTCGCTGTCGCCTGGCGTGTCTCGAAGGATGTTAGATTACAAGGTTTTAGGTGCTAAGCAAGCCACCTGTCAGTGTGTACGTAGCCTTAGAGGCGATAAATTAATTGCAAAAACTTATAGTAATTCAGATGTTCTTTTGTCCGCAAAAGTTAAATTAATTACTTATTTAAAACAAAACCTCATGACATCTGGAGTAAAAGGGGCTCTAGTAGACTGATTAAATTAAAAATTCCGGTCAATACTCAGTCGAAATCTTCCAATTTAAATCGAATCGGTTTGACACTAAGGGCTGATTTCATCAAAGTCAGATTTAACCATGGAATAAAATTGACGTCTGACAGTTTTAGTATGGAAAAACTTGTCAAAAATTTTAAATTTATTATTGACAGTATAAGACTTATTGGTATAAAAGTTTAGTGGAATTCGCCCTAAATCGAATAACATTCTAGAAGATACGAGATATCTCAAAAATATCGTGTTCAAAAATTCACTTTCAACATCTTCTAATACTTTTTCCAGATGGTAGCTTCTGACGGTACTACAGCCTCATTCATGTGGGAACTCCTCAAAGACCCCCTGGTAAAAGCAGGTCCAATGAAGGCCACATTCTCCGTGCACTATCATCCTTCAGACACCGAGGGGCCAGGCAGATCATTCAGCTGTCCGTTTGATGTGCAAGACTATACGACGCTGTTTGTTATAAGGACGAAATTGGAGCCCAGTAAGGGCTCCGATTTTTGTAGGGCTTCGCAGATGTGCTGTTTGCAGTTGAGCGTGCAAAGGGTATGTAGGAATTAATGTGTTACTTACTTTTAATTTGGTTCTGTTATTTTATTCGATCCTTTTAAAGGGGATTGAAGAGTTTTACATGGACCCTGGCATACCTGTCCGCCATTTTACATCTTGTTGCATAAATAATAATAACAACCGCATGGGTCGATTTTCAGGTTAAGCTACGCTTGCCGCGGTTGGTCCGTGGATGGGTGACCATCTTTACACACTGAGACCCCTCTGTGGCTCGGAAAGCACGTTAAGCCGTTAGTCCCGGCTGTCGTTCGTGGATCTTTGACAGTCGTTACGGGTAGTCAGAAGCCCGAATGTCTGACAACCAGCCCTATGAAGGGGTATCATATTACCCAGTAACTGGGTTATGGAGTTCAGATTGGCAGTCGCTCTATGTAAAATACTTATATTCAGCTGCATCCAGTTAGACTGGAAGCCGACCCCAACAAAGTTGGGAAAAGGCAGGCAGATGATAATCTTGTTGTATAGATGTTTGAAATAATCATCAGCAACAAGATGTAAGCAAGTTCATGAAATATGGATGTCACGTGATCAACTTTGAACATTAATAATCTGTGCTACGGGGTTTGGTCTTATTATATTTTCTGTTTGCATTGATGTCAGCTGTCGATATAAATAGGTTTCATGCGTGGCAGCCATTTTGAAAAAAAAAAACAAAATGGTGGGCAGGTAGGTATGCCACGGACCTTCAAAGCCTTTTGTTCTGTTTTTTTTTTTAATTCTTTATTAATTTTGTTCTGAAATAATCAGTATATAGTGTCTTTGTCTGGCGTTGGTTGAAGTTGCGTAGATGCTGGGCTAGCTTCACGTAGACGTGATTGTAGAAAAACTAACGTCGCGTTGAGGTGTTGCTAGCGCAGCGTATACGTTTGTCGAACGCCTACGCTTGTTGTGAATTTGCCTTATGAAAAGAACAAAATAACTAAAGGATAAATTTATCTTGATGTTTTTTGTTATCTTTTAATTTCGACTATTTCGGTTTGTAATCTTGCTCTTCCTAACCCAAGTTTACATAATTTCAGGTGAATGAAACAGAATACACGTCGCTTATGTACGAAGTTCTCGCTGACCAGACTATGTGGGCAGTTCTAGGTCGTACTGCAGGTAAAATCCAATCAGATTAATCCCTAGTCTGAAGCATTTTCAATTAAACCTTTTGGTCACTTCCATGATGAGCTGATGGTATTTTAGTCAACTAGAAGCAACAGCTTAAAGTCAAATAAAAAATTAGGTTCCAAGAACATTGGGCTGACACATAAAGTCAAACACTTCTCTTTTTTTATGGCACTATAGGGCAAACGCTTAACTGAGATGTAACTTGAGGTAGCTGCGCGGTGCGACAGGGGTGATAGTTGTCACAAGTTGACGGATCACTGAACTCTCACATCACGACACCACACCCCTCCCGCACTGCGCTACTACCTCAGGCAACGTCTCAGTTAAGCGGTTGGCCCATAGTAATTATTACCAAACAATCGAATGTATCTTCTAGGTGTAATAACTATGGAATGTACGAGCACGGAGCCACAGAATGTAACGCTAGACGTGATGCCGTTAGTCGCCGGATACCTACCGCTACCGACCGTCCGACTGTCCAAGTACATCGCAGCTAACACCAAAGGTAAAGAAAATATATATTATTTATAATGTCAACGGGATACGCATATGATCAAAAAGTTTTACCCTAAATGCTTAAGAATGACACAAACAAAGAGAGGTCAGCAGTTGGTAAAACAATGAAATGCTGGAAGCACAAAATCTTATTACAATTCTAATTATGTTATTTATTTTAATCTCGGTCATTTCATTGATATGAGAATGACCCTGATAAATTTATTGACTTCTTCTTTTTACATTTATAAAGAAGGAAAATCTGGTAACCCAACATAGCCAGTTTTCACGCGCTGGTAACACTGCTAGTGAGTTATTTAAGTGGGCAAGCTTTTTGGTCATCGACGAGTGCTGAATGTGCTGATATAGAAGAACTGTCATTCCTAACGTCTGGACTCGCCCTCCTTTTATACCTCCTAACTTGAATATTAACGACCCAATGTAATTGACTATAGCACGCTCGAAAAATGTTGTTTTTAATCACCTAATTTGGAAGGCGCTGGTGGTTGTGATACAATGTTTTTTTTTTTTCATTAAAACAGACACCAACAATAACCCTTCTTTCTGGAATCTGCTATTTTCACTTAGAAACTTGTTTTTGTGAACCATAAATGAGTTATTTCTAAAGTAAATACATTATTTATTTAATTTTCTAGATCCAAAGAAAGACATCTCGGCTCACCCCCGCCTCGAACCATTCAGTCCAGGTCAAGTATACCACGCAGGTAAAGCGAAGCAGGTTCACGTTCTACCTCCAATGCCGAAGGAACATTTAGACGTGTTAGGCAACTAATGTAAGTCCTAGCAGGCTAACATGCACAGCGCGACAATTTTTTATCGTCACATTATCTCACGCCAAAACGAGATACGATGGCTATTTATGTATAGTCTCATCTCGTTCGACACGAGATATTACGAGGGTAACATTTTGTCGCGCGTGTTTGGCTGTCTATGAGCTTAGTAATTTTGCTGGTAGGGATGTGGAGCTCGCAGGTTTAGTGACAGAGGTTTAATGTTAGGAAATGACTTGTTATGTAAATGAGGGTGATGTGTTATGTTCAGTGGTGGATGAGGTCAGAAAATCTTATGAATTACTTCTATATTTATTAAAGCCGTTTCGTGACTGAATGCCAATGTATATCCTTAGTGCATGTCCAGATAAGATGATAATATACGAGTAGCACTAAACGCAACACAACGACTCGAGTATCTGAACTTGCGCCTAAGGAGACGCGAGTGAAACGTCGAATGCACGCGCGTATATATCTTTTTTGGCCAGGGTATTGCAAATAACAAATGTCTGGAGCATTTAAAAAACTTTCAAACTAGGAAGAATAAAAGCTTGCGAGTTTCACATCCCGAAATATGATTTAAATATAAAACTGAATATTCATGACATACACCACAATAATCGACTAAAGTAAGAAAATAAAACAACACTAGCTGTCAATGTCAAAATACACAGATTGTGAAAATAAATACGTCCATTGCGTTTAATGAAACGTTATACTTATAACATTACCAGGCTCAATAAATTATGTTCAATGTATTCATTAATATTAATGATAAAATAATATAAATAAATAAATTGATATTATACATTGACGTTTCGTGTTAGGGACAAACGAATTATTTGTATGCTTAAATGTATTTTAAAAGTAACTATACTAATCTTTGGCATAAATAATATACTTGATGGGTATTATTTTAATGTGCGTTATTTTAAATAATAACTTATTAACTGTGCTCTTATTGAACGCAAAAATAAACACATTTTTATGAAAATAACGCACATTTGTATACTACCCTTATTTTAGAAACAAATTGCTGCTATGATATTGTACTCGAAGAGAATAAAAAAGCTTCTGTTAAACTAAAAATATTTTGGTGTAAAATAATGTCAGATGCAGGATGTAATTGAAATCATTGGGGACCTTTAAAAAAAACGTGTGTGGTCGGGGACTCCCGTCAAGAAAGACGTTCCTTACACGATACTCGCACACACATTCGTATATGATAGAAAGAGATACAGAGAGAGAACAGAGCTATCTAACATAAGTTTTGAGAAGCTCTCATAAAGTTGTCTCCATCTTGGATTTTCATTTTGACTCACTATAACGCTTTTTTCGTTACGTAACGATTTCTACCAGTTTACTTCTAACATAAAAGCCGCGTTAAAGAACTTCGTTCCAAAATACTCAAGTATATGAATGATTTCAATTTTACCCTGTATGTGATATCTGATAGTAATGCTTACGAAATTCTATTCTATGACTAAGAATCGGACCACCACATGTGATAACACATATGCTTCGTAAGGTTGTATGTGTGTAATGTAATTATAAATACTATAAATTATAAATACAGGGTAAGTTTTTGAATAGAACGCACGCACGAACGAACGCACTGTGGCAAATATGCTGTCAGTAATAGGATGTCTGTTAAAAAACTAACCCTGTATGGGTGTAATACTTTCAAAATCTTGCAGCTATATTTGTTATTGCTTTGGCAACATCGTTAGAGAAAATAATTCACAACTTTCTTTTTAACATTATTAAATTTAATAACTTAGTTATTATTGTGCAATATCACAACGAAAGGTTTCGAAAAACTATGCCAATAAAAGCGTTATATGAAGTAGAAAATCAGTGTCCTCTAAGTAAAAAAAAAAACTTGCTTACTTTTCGATGGGATCACTGCATTAAAAAAGCATTTTTTATGGTGAAAATACTAAGCCACCCATATCATTTTTTTTAAATAATTTGTGGCTTATTTTTCCTATCATCTAGTGCCATATCGTTTTATGTGTCAAGGTTTTGACAAAACACTAAATGCACGTTTTTTTGTGGGATTGTTGGTATAATGTTGCAGATGAATTGTCGAATCCACTGTCTTACATAACCGCTAGCCGTTTTACAAAACAGCTGCGGTACGTAAAACAGCTTGACGTTTAGCTATTTTCCATAATAACTGAACTCTAACACGCAGAATGACATAAACGTATTGCATTTATCAATGCAGCGGGTCAACGGTTAGAGGTTATGCAAATGAGCGTGAAATGAAACGTCAGGTTGTAGATTTTAGTTCTGAATTTTGACCATATTATTATTATCCCTACTTAGGCACATTGAACGATGTGCTTAAAACAAAAGAACGTTTGTTATATGTCGCCTCATGTATATTCAAGCAAGTAAATGATTTGATTTCATGAATATTGAAAGGTCTTTATAACTTTAAAATTGAAACAGTAAAGTTAATCGCTGCCACTGTACAGGGAAATCAATACTTATGCCGCATTCTCTTACATTCAACATTACATCTTATTTAACTAACATTTAGGTCTAAAGTTAAATAGCTAGCTATGTGTTAGAAGTTTATATGTGTAACATAGTGTTATTGTACTTTGGGTTTGTATGGACTTGGCACACCCAATTAAAACCTGATTTGAAAATGGTGAATACAATTGCACCCTAATTGCGTAACACACCATCAATCTCAATCTGAATCATTTTGAAGGATATTGTAAATCCACTTAAAAATATTGTCCACTTAACAACGCACTGAATGTTGTTGAACTGGCAAAATGAAAGCCATTCCTACTGTTAGTGTGATACACAATCCCGCAAGACTTGTAAGTAAAGAGGAAGCCTAAAATGCCTATTAGCAAATCTGCTGTTGTGCTTGGTAGGCGGAAATAACAGTAGCCATTGATATCACATGACAGCAGATTTAATTGAATAGGCTTTCAAAATCCAAGGTTTATTGTAGAAATGAAAACGGCGCTTGAAATCACTCTTATAAAACTCAAATCCCTTAGGCTATGTACCAACTGATAGGTGGCTTGCTTAGCGCCTAGAGCCTAGCGAGTCACCTTGCGAGTAGCGAAGTGAAACGAACGCTCTAGAATTTTCGCAAACGGCCGCACTGCGCCCTTGGCGCCTTCGCTAGTCGCCTAGCGCGCGTTACGGCCAGCTCTTGGCGTTGGCGCTAAGCTAGCCACCTGTCAGTGCATACGTAGCCTTATATAACGTCGCCATACTTATTTCGCCACAACGATTATGTCTACCTAGTCTCTTTCTCGTCTTTTCTTTTCTCATATAAGTTGTAAATACAATTTGGTGCTAGATTAATATAGAGTTAACACCAAATTCGTCATAATGTTCAAGTTATTAAGTTATCTTTGTATATCTTGTTACAATAATCTCAATTAAGTTATACTGGTGCATGTATTTTAAGAGCTGTTTCGGTTTATTTCACAATCTTTAGCAATTTAAAAAAAGAAAGAAGAAACGAATGCCATCACAGTTTGATTATTATTCTCAGCCCAAAATCTAGTGATTGTAATGTTTACATTCGTTTGAAAAAAATAAGCCTAACGCAAATAAACACCCTGTATTGTGTATCCATTTATTTTATATTGTGTCTATACTAATATTTATGAGCTTTCCCTAGTGTAAGTTATCCAAAGAATAATTTGATGTACACAATCTGTTAAGTTACTAATGCTAGCCATCATAGTAATTATATAGCCGAAACTAACAATGCAAAGGGAAAACGGTCTGTTCGTTATATTTCCGCGGTAGATTATGACTTTGTATAAAATGAGAAAGTAAAGAAATGAATATACTCAGTAGGTGTGACATATTTTTTATTATTTTTAAAAAGCTTGGATATTTGTTCACTATGGCATTTCAATAAATTGCAATAATGACTACGTTGGCAACTTCAAACTTGTTTCAGTGTTGCAACTTATTTAAATGTTAATATTTTTTAGCATGGTTAGAGTAAATAAAGTTGGTTTAATATCGTATAGTTCTCATTAAGTTATTGAGATTTCCATAAAGTGTATTTATTTTGACTTTTTAAGTGAATAATGATCCTGTGTCGACGATTTATACAGAGTTAGATTTTAAATTAAATTTAACAGCGCAATGCGCCGTTATAATCTGGCAAAATTCGACGTTAAAATAAATCGTTTATGATGGATCATATTATAATCATTATGTTTATCGGTATTTTGACATGTATTGGTAGTTAAAAATAACGCAAAGAGAGAAAGAAATAAGAAAAATCTTCAAAAATAATTTGACACCAGTGAATTTGACTAACTACTCACAATGTCAGACATTTTTTTCTAACATCTGACCATTCTTCTGCTGAAAGCTAAACGAAGCGAGGTGTTAATGTAAATAGACGTAATACTGTATAACTGCAGATTGTATTTATGTTTCATACTATGTATTATATCTAGAACTACGAATATAATGTTTATTGTTAGCGTCATTGTTTTATTTGAACAACCCGGGATAACTCTACCCTTGAATTGAGAAATATAGTAGTGAGATCTTTCTTTGTGTGATGTGTCCGCATAAATACCCGCGATCTGAGAATACAGAGGGATAAATCGAACTGTTACCGTCATCCAAAGCAGAGAAAAGTGCCATTGGATATTTTGATTCGAGTTTTTATTTGTATGAAATATAGTTGATTTTAGTTTTTGCATCAGGATTTTCTCAGTCAGCCCGGAGTGGACTGGATTTATGCCCGGTTGACAGTGAACCAAGATTTAAAGTATTCTTTCAAGTATAAAAACCCTGTATTGGTAAGCGCGGACATGTCCGATTCACTAGATTCCGACCGGATTCAAAGTTTCTCCTCGTCCTCCTGTCATACATGCATTTAGTATAATAAATTATTTTCAAGTCAGATCAGCCATAGATCTGTGCACCGGTCTGACTTTGTATGTGGCAAAACTGCAAAAGCCGTTAATTTTTTTTTTTTACTTAACTACATTAGTCGATTATTTTAACAGCATCACTAGTAGCAGTTTACGTAAAATGAGCTCACTATACGGAGATACCAACTCACAGATACTAACTATTCGAGTTCGTCATTGGTTGATTGATTTTAGGTTGGCAGTTGACTTGCGATTGTGATTGTGAACTGTCGAACGAAATTGATAAGTTTGTTTTGTCACAAAAATATGGTCATAGTTTTTATAAATTCAGCGGAACCATGAGATAAGTTGTACCACATGTAAACATACATTTGCAATGTGTCAAGTGAATAAAGCAAAAATACAATGAAAGTCGTGTGGGTTATGTTGTGAAAATGCGAAGTGTTACATTTGGATTATTGGATGTCACACGCGATTGTAATCTTCGAAGTGGTCTCCTCGAAGAACCATAAAGTTTTCACTGAGGATAAGTTACATGTACGCAGCGGGAATGACAATAATGGCAGTTTCTGTTGGCGAAATTTGCGAGAACACGAAGCTAGCGAGGGAGATGGCATTGATGGGGAACTATGAGTCGGCGCTGGTATACTACGAGGGCACGGTGCAGATGATACACAGACTGCTCATCACCATCGCAGACCCCACGCGCAAGTCCAAGTGGCAACTGGTGAGTACCTTCAAGTTTTCTGCATGTTTTCCAAGTACTTCGATGGCTGCTCACCTTGAATAATAACGTTTCCTTTTATGATAAGCTGTGGTGCTAATTAGTTGAACGGACGGTAGGAAGGCGGAAGGCCACCCGCTGTGTTCACATTATTTGCCATGTAGGTTTGTTTATGTCCTTTTTTGTTCTTGAATCTAGGTCATCTAGGTCTGTTGTGGTCCATGCTTGGATACCATAGTGCTAATAGTAAGTAGCAGTTTTTTTTGTCAGGATTTTTGAAAATCAACTGCAATTTTTCCAATATCACAAAAAAGTCTTTGTGTACAATGACATGTGGCACTACTCTACAATAACTTTTATATAGATTTTATTTTGGTACCTACTATGCCTTTAATTTTTCTGTATTCCATACAGGTATTTGGATAAATTAAACCTGCGTAACCTGAGATTTATTTATAAAAAACTTGTTACTATATTCTCTTCATTACACTAAATTGTAAACAATACCTCAGAGTTTTTATTGTTTCAATAATCTACCTTTGAAAAGAAAGGGTGTGAATCATCCCACTTACAAAGGATGTCCTCATTTGTTAAATCTAAAGTACCCATTTCTTTTAAACAAAGAAACTGACTTGAAACTAATTTGTTAAACAGTACCTAAACATATTTATGAATGGACAAAATTATACAGTTACGAAAAGGAATAACTATGCAACGCTAACATAGGTATCCAAATTAGTCTGTCAACATTCCTAGAACTTCTAGAATATTAACACATTGACAGAATACATAACAATTTCATTAGCACTTTTGTAAATTCCCCATTATGTATTTCATAATCATGAAATCCACATGCCTGATAAGTAATATTATAATGTTTAATTTCTTGAAGTCAGTGACGCCAAATTATTGTTATCTGTGTGTTAAGAGTAATAAAACAGTCTGATAAACATCCTATGGGAATCTGTTATCATTGTTTGCATTTTCATATCTTTTATGACTTTACAATGGTACGTTCTATGAAGCCCTTAGGCCAGCAAACATTTTCAAGATGTTTGTGGTTTTATACTACAAACATCTTGAAAATGTTTGCTTGCATCTTTGCTTGTTTGTTTGTTTGTGGTTTTTATAACCCTTCCTATTCATCATCATTCTCCTGCCCTTATCCCAATTTTGGGGTTTGGGGTTGGCACAACATGTCTCCAATAAACCCTTCTTATTGGTTTTTCGCGAAAAAACCATCATATCCATCTAATAACAAAAAAGTTTGAAAGTAATATATTATTAAAGAATTTGCCTGCAATTTTGTGTTGCCGTGCCCATAATTCCGAACAGACTGTTAAACTATTCATGCATGCATAATCATACTCAATTATTGACTTTAAATCCGCTACCAAAGATAACTGTAAACTATTGGTTTTAAACAAATGATTTTTGTTAAGTTTCATGTGTATTGTACTCTTGTACTAGTGACATAAAAAGTACTGTTCTTTTATTTGCGTAAACCATTACTCATAGGTTTATATTTAGCATGACTTTTGGACTTATTTGAAGGTTTAGTTAACAGTAAAAAAATAATAATTATAGTCAATGATTTGGTTTTTTTTACTGGCCGTTACTGTCCTACTGCTGGGCAAAAGCCTCCCTATTCTCTTTCTGCCTCTCTCTGTCCAAATCTGCCAAGGACCAATCTTTATTAAAGGAGTTCAGCTCAGTCCAATGATGATACTATGAAAATCTGGCTAGGCTGCCTTGTTGGTCTAGTGCTAGCAAGTGCTTCCGCTGACCATGTGGTTCTGGTTTCGATTCCTAGTTCTATTTTCTCAGTAACAGCCTGGAGTCTGGATTTATGCCTGGTTGATGGCAATAAGCTTGGCCCGTGGCTAAATAATAACAGCCGCACAGGTCGATCGGTCAGGTTAAGCTACGCTTGCCGCGGTTGGTCTGTGGATGGGTGACCATCTTTACATACCGAGACCCCTCCGTGCCTCGGAAAGCACGTAAAGCCGTTGGTCCCGGCTGTCATTCGTGGATCTTTGACAGTCGTTATGGGTAGTCAGAAGCCCGAAAGTCTGACAACCAGTCTTACCAAGGGGTAAAGAAAGAAAAGGCTAGGCAGATGATGATGGCAATAAGCTTGCCCCCTATGACATGGGACTTAAACAAAACTGCCAAATTGATGACACCTCTGGGCTCCACTGCACGTGACACCCGCGCGAGCGAAACTCCAATTTATTTTAGATGTCTTCATGTAAAATGCTTTTTCAAAATTTCACACTGCATAAACACTTATTTTTTGAGAAAAAAAAAATCATAATGTTTCAAAACATGATTATGCATACTTTAGGGATTCAAAAAATACATTAAAAAGCATTTATTTTATTCCCTTTGGGGCTTACACGCATGGTATTTTGTTTAAGTATCTATAAATAGTTCAGCAAAGACGCGTGGCATTTTTTTTTTCTATTACTATTATTATTTTTAATTATGTTATTGTAATGTCTGTGTAATTTTTGTTTCTTGATTTATTTTAATGTTTTATTTGATTTTAATTTTGTAATAGTTAAGGACTATGGACAGTGTCTGAAATAAATGAATTGAATTGAATTATATACTGCATAAACTATCTTCAAATGCATCTTCCACATCAATTCACAACTGAACCACCATAAGGTAGCAATCTAATTGAACATACAGACATAATACACAAGCAGACATTCATTATCATAATTAACATCTCATATCTCAAGCGTAAAGATAAACCCTGATCATATATCACGCATTTTATGGGGACGAAAGCGCAGCTGACTCACAAACTGAGGGGAGTAGACAAAGAAGCAAAACAGATCGGGTACAGTCCTTACACATTTATTTTACCTCTGACAGCAATCTATAGAATGGTTATTAACCTTTAAATAGAAATGAGCGTAGAGATCAAAATTAAGATAACTGTGATGCAAAATTAGAATTGAAATAAATGTAAAGGACTGTGGACTATTCACCTGTATAGTTTTTTCTTTTTGTCTACTTTGTGTGCCACTGCTGGGCAAAGGTCTTCCCTTGTTTCTTCCAAACCTCCCTGTCTTATTGATTTATTTATGTATATATACTTTATTGTACACCACAAAAATACATAGCTTATAAAATACATAATACACTACAAAATATACAATGGGCGGCAATGTGTCTTGTGCGAACTCTGGCCATGTTGCCCCTGAAAATGTTATCACATCGTCGCACCTCCTTCGCCGTGGCCTACCTCCACGGCGATGTCCTCCCTCATTTTATTAAAACATTTTAAAACCAATAACAACAATTTAAAGACTCTGGGGGTCTACTCCGAAGTGGTAAATTTATCGGATCGGCCGAATGTTCGGCCATTTCCTACTACGAAGTTACTATTTGGTTCGGTCGGTCGCGACCGAACCGGTCCGATCCGACCGAACTTCATTTTGACATTTGTTGTATCGTAAACCCTACTCTGAACGAGAAAAGACCTACCGATAATTTGATTTTGACAAGAGTTACAGCGTCGAATTAATGTCAAAATACACGACAACAAAATAGCTATCGTTTGAGCATCGTAAGTATCGAATTTAATGAATAATTACAATTAAAGACAAACTTGTCTTTGTCTTTTAAAGACAAACTTTGGATGGATTAAAAATTAAGGAGTGACAAATATAGTAGGTAGTCTGTGGTGTACCACTCAAGATGATTTTGAATCGGAGAACTCCCGGCAGGTCACATATTAGCCAGCTACATCTGCCATAGATGCTTTGAGGAGACAAAGAGAGAGGGAAAGACAAGACAATCATTAAAAAAAAATGAGTAAAATTTATTTTTAACAATACTAAACAACTAGAACTAATCTTCACTTTGCTAAAAGTAAAAATAATATAGCATTCAGCGTGGTGCAAATTTCTTCCCACAATCGATGATTCAGCGTACGACTGTCGATGCTCCTCAAGTTTCCATGAGCCAAATCTCGATGCTCTACACGGAAATTAAGGAGAGCATCAATTTGTGCCGCTGTCGGTCTGGACATGGTGACTTCTTCTTGCAGAATGTTTGTTCATAACTTTCATTTCCAAGCTTCCAAAACACGAACATGTGAAAACAATAAACCCAAGGGGCACTTTATCACGCGTAAAGTGTATAATATAATATGTAGTTTATAGTATATTTAGCTTGTTTTTTGTATACATCTCATAACTTCACTTTACACTTCAGTCAGCACTTGATGATAAACGACCGAAATACGCTTATTGCCATAACGATAGAGACAGACGAGATTTGGTTTGAGTTTATACTTTTTCCAGCTTTTTTCTCAATTTTGCAATAATAAAAATCTCAATCTATCCAATTGTTTGTTTACTTGTCATCCTCCTTTGACGTTTATCGTTTTTTTGTTTTTGACAATCGGCAATGCCATCTGCATGCCAGCTACAAAATATTGTTTTTTCGATAAATATTACAATGTTCCTAGGTATAAATATTGAAATAAAAGCAAAGTTCTATTTTGTTACTATAAAAAATAATTTTACCCAGTAATTCAATAGTTTAATTGTATCGACATGAATAATAATGACTAATAAAAACATATCGATAAAACGTTCACCTCTAGCACTACATTTCGTTCGGTCCTACACTCTTCCGAATATTGACTATGGTTCCGACCCAACTGCGCCGATCCGAACTTTTTTCGTAGTAAGACAACAATATTCGGTTCGGCCATGTGTCGGTCGGATCCGATCATTCGAATGTGTCACTTCGGAGTAGGCCTTCTGTTTATATTTACATATGCACATAAAAGAGAAAATTTTAAATGATAAAGTTGAGGTAAAAAGTTAACAACACTTGCTTAGCTACTAGTGTCCTGTTTATTAACACACACTGAAGTTTGTCTGTGGAAAAAGTGTGTAAACATTCTCTTTTATTGATAAACTTTTTTGTTTTCATGTTTCGTTGCTGGATTCTAGGAAAGTTTAAGTAAATCTGCGGTTTACAATGGGTTTGGTGACTGACCGACCAACACTGTTGTGAGTGTTGACAGCTACAGTTCTAAATTCTTTGAATATTTCCTATTGGGCTTATCCAGAGTTCCTACTTCTCCTTATCCACCTATGTTAATTGTTGGGATTTGTCCGAAATATGCCCAGAGGCAGCGTCAAAGCAAAAACTTCAAAATAGCCTCAATCTTTTTACCTTGAAGTTATGATGATGAAAAGGATTTTTCATGCTAACATCATTATTATATATAAACTAGCTGACCGACAGACATAGTCCAGTCTTTTTAATAACTCATACAATAAACCATGAAAAAAAAAATTAAGTTCAGGTTACCCTGAAAAAGAAAATTTCCCAGAGAACTTTTACAATTTTTCTTTACATAAAAATCAGCCAAAATGTTTAACCAAAAAATAGCCAATTCGGTCCAGCCGTTCTCAAGCGCTTCCCAACGAACAGCATTTGAAACTTATTTATACAATAAAAAAACCTACTTTTTATATAATCCATTATATGCATAGTGCTCTTAATACAGGTTTTGCTCCACAACTACAGACCAAATTGGTATTGAGCATGTCTATTATATTTCTTCAACTCCGAAGGCCATTGGTTATAATATTCTTCATCTATTGAACATCTTCCTTGTCGTTTTTATTATTGTATTAATATACACTGTAATGACTAGCCTTGAAAAGATGAGACTTAGCATTTTATTCAGCTCAATAAACTTCTTTTTTGTAAGAATAAGGAAAACAAGTACTGTATGGCCAACAGATACAAGTTTTGAAATACATGTTTGACTTAAACTTGACCTGGAAACATTTGGGTCTCTTATCTTGTTTTCAATTACCATTTTTGTACCTGTGGCATTTATTGTACAGACGCCAGCAGGTCAAGCTACCCGAAACTGTCAAATTTTCTCAATCAACCTTGAACCTTAATGCTTTAGCGATAAAGTTGAAGATCTATTAAAGAAATTTGGCAGATTGTAGTAGCTTGATGTGCTGGCGTCTGTACCAACAGCCTATATCCTTGTCTTGCGCGTAAGTTAAGGTTCTAGTACATTCAAAAGCCGAATACGTTTTTCTAACTGTTAATAAATAATATCATAATCTATCTTATTATTATCTTGTCCTTCACTCAATTTATTTTGGGGTCGGCGCAACACATTTAGGCCGTCATCTCAGAGTACACTTTCTTCCTAGCCATGTTACCTTTCACACAGAAGATCAGGAGGCACGTAGGGGGGAGGTTCTGTTTCTTTCAGAGAGAGTGCACCAGTGTCAGCGCACACAGTTGTGCACTATACTATCTCCCGCGCCGAAGGCTAGTTAGTCTCTGTTGAGATTGTACGCTATGGCCGAAAGGACTATAATATATCTTTCACACAATCGATCCTATGAATCTATCTTTCATCACTTTTTGTTAGCTAATAATTTCCCACTGTTGGGCAAAGGCTTCCCCTAAATTATTTTCATTAAGAACTGTATTTTTTGAAACCAGCCCTCGCGGTGCGCGTCCATTTTCTCTCGCCACCTAATTAATAAATTTAGCTTAGACTTTTGCTTAAGCTAGTCCGAAACCTCTGTTTCAGACCACAGTACCTAAACTTATTTCAAAATCTTCATGAATATTTGATTGCCTAAACATTTAATACATTTGCATAGTTTAGCATGCATATTTCACAATTAAGTATCTCATTATCATTCATGCAAATGTTTATAATTTTGCAGTTTTGCATCTAAAAACTATCAATCTCGTTCCTATCTAATTAGCGTTGTCAATGTGTCGTCTTGGAGTCATTTGTCTCAATAGAAAGCTTCATATAACGTTTTTGATGAGGTCAATGGTATTCTGAGTCACTTATCATACGCCTACGCGGAATCTTGCAGTATAATGATGCATACGAGCATATGTGGCTTGTACTTGATTTGTGACTTGAGAAGATTTGTCAAAAATGGCGGTTCAGCTTCTTCGTGTCCCTGACACGACACTATGTCCAATAAAAATAGAAAAAATAAATCCAGAATTGAAATAACCCAAGCCTTAGTATAGTTATATCTAAGATATTCAGAAAGGCGGTAGCGGTGGCGAGAGCTGAGGGTATGCCATGACTTTACTTAAGTTTCACCACTCTTTGCAAGCAATTTAATGCATCAAAACTTCGTCACTTCTACGACGTCGTCGGTGGCAGGACAGAGGTCACTGACTGCATGTTTTGAGACAGGAGGTGGAGCATAGTTTGCGACACAGCCACAGTTCAACATAGAGGTTGGAACTGATTAACCGACTGAACTGCCTTGGTTGACTCTAGTGGCTACAAGCGCAAGTGCAGAGTGTGAGGTTCTGGGTACGATCTGCGGTCCTCGAAAGTCTTATTCGGATTTTCCAATCAGAAAATTGAGTAGCAACCCAGAGTTTGTCTTTGTGCGCTGATATGGCCCTTATAACTGAATACTAAGTTGCGTATACGTTCATAATACAACACTTCTGCCCACCCTCTTGAGGAATACAGACGCGTGATGTAATTATGGCGGTTGGAATTTCAGGCCAGAATTCGCACTACCTGCTACTAAGGTCAGGGCACAGGTAGGCGAAACGATTGAGATTCGAAAAGGTCACTCCCCATTTTTTCTTTGTTTTAAGCGTCCCGACCGCTCGCCGTTTAGTGGCTGGAGAATACGACCAGCTATAATTCCAGTTACTTTGGATATAATTTACGTGAGTGTTATACCAATTCCTTGATTCTCTGGTAGTTTGGTTTTTTCTTTTGGCAAATTTCCTATACGCCTTGAGTTTCCTTATAATCCTTTATATAATCCTTTCTAATAGTATTCTTAGCGGTTTTCCTGTTCCCTATTAAAGGTAATGAGGAGGTCTTTGCTGCAGTGTGAGAACTCACAATTGCAGGTTAGCATAATTATGGTATGGACCTTTACTCATATCATCATGTTCAAAATTGTAAACAATGCAAAATTTTCGTCTGACTCTTCAAAGAATAATGCCATATATTTCTCGCTTATTTCCCTGTTCAAGTGCATGTATTATCAACTTGCATACCAGGAACACAGGCGCTCATATCACGCGTCATGATTCAGCTGAAGCTACGTGTAGCCATAACGTATGGATTTAACGATTAAACACGCGCAAAAGTGGCTATTGTGTTGGTATTGATAGAAGACTTACAATCGGCGTTAGTCCTAATCCCAGCTTAGTCCCATATCCGCTGGTTTGGTAATTAATCAAGCCCTGATAGTGCAAAAAAAAATATAATTAAAAGATTACAAACACTGGATTTTTTTACAGTCTTTTAAAGAAAACTGGGATTCTCCTGGCGGTAAACAGAACTGCTCGACTCTTTGGGGATAGATTCTGACGATTTGAGCCTGTCCGATCCTCTAAAATTTTATACTGCACTATTCTGAGACATTTATTTGCGACAAAAACAAGGATATTAGCAAAAGTTTGTCCCAAAACACGTATTTTTCCTTACCACAAATACCTATTATCACTCAAGCATTAAAATGAAATTAAACAAAAAGTATTAATGCAGCGAGCAATAAAGGTAACCGCAATGATTAATTATGAACAATTGAGGTAGAAAACATCGCATGATCAAATTATGCACACCATCATTAGTTGATAGAACATCTTGGAATATACCGAGACGTTGTACATGTGAAACTTTGAACGCGGATCTGCAAACGATGTGTATAAGTTGTGGTACCCAACTTTTTGTGGAGGTGCTATGGCACTCGTAGATCGTAGCAGATAGTGCGAGTGAATTAATGGTGTGCCATCGAACAGGCTTATGTCCAATGACTCCTATAGATTATTAGCTAAAAGCATTCAATTCACTACTTCATCATGACCATCATGATTATCATAATTTATGATTTGGCAAACTGATAGTCTCTTTGCTCTCAAAACGGTGAAAGAAAACATCGTAAGAAAACCGGCATGTGCCAGAAACAAAATTCCGAAGACATGTGACATCAACCAACCCGAACTGGGCCCGCGTGGTAGATTACAGCCCACTCCCTGTAGAAGGGAGGAGGCTTGTGTCCCAGCACTCGGAACATTATAGGCTGAATATGATCTATTTAGCAGTACCGCAAAGGAAAATAAGATGGCTTAACTTTGCAGGAAAACTCGTGAGAAATCTCCGATGGAAATCTCGCATTCAAATGAAGACATTACATAAAGTACGTAGCTAATAATGTAGTAATGCTGTATCGGGTTTAGCACAAGACACGGCTTTAAATATTTTTGAATAACTCATCTTCATGTTTACGCGATTCGTAGGCCGAAAGTGTATGAATACATTGTCTGCTTACATAACATTTAGCTAGTCATAGTAAGCTATTTTCTAATTTTATTGAAATGGCACGTGCGGTCTAGCCAATTGTCTGTTTAGAATTAACGTGCGAAAACATTGATGCACTAAAATGTTGACTGATCGTTATTACCTGCATATACCAGAGACAGCTAGGTCATTCGTGGTTCTTTGACAGTCGTTGCGGGTAGTCAGAAGCCCGAAAGTCTGACAACCAGTCTTACCAAGGGGTATCGTATTACCCGGTAACTGGGTTGTGGAGTTCAGATAGGCAGTCGCTCCATGTAAAATACTGGTATTCAGCTGCATCCGGTTAGACTGGAAGCCGACCCCAACAAAGTTGGGAAAAAGCTACTATACAGGTTATCTCAGAATTATTAGACCAAATCTATAGGTTTAAAGATCTTTTCCTTATGGCCAGCGTGATAAATTGATGTCACGCCTCCAAGGACTAACCAATAAGGCGTGCTGCAAATACAATTAAACAACGATTTTACACACTCAATACACGCTTGATTTACATACAAATGGTTTTGCTAAGTCATACACGTACTTTGTTATTGTTCAATCTTCACGCTGTTGATCTTGCGAGGGTCTGTAGGATTGAAAAGAATAACTTCACACTTGATGAAATCGCGTACTGAATAATGGTCTTGAATATTGGTAGCTTAAATATTTAAATATTGCTTTGTGTGTTTCTCAGCATGGATTGGCCTTCCCAATTGTTTTGGTGTTTGTGTAAGGCAACTTCTTCTCGCATGAACTAACGAGACCACAGGTGGCCCAGTGGTAACGGCCCCGTCTTACGAGTTGTAGAACGGGGCACGCGTTTTACTTTATGTACTGTATTTCATCACCACTGCTCTCAAAAGCAGTGAAGGAAAACATCGAGAGGAAATCGGCAAGTCCTAGAACCAAAAATTCAAACACATGACATCTATCAACCTGCATTGGGCGCGCATTTTGTATTACGGCCCATTCCCTCTCACTGAGAGGAGGCCTGTGTCCCAGCAGTGGGAACGCTACAGGCTCATTATGCTAATGAGAACAGCTCATGCCGTGGTAAAAATATTATCCAGTCACCAAGGTCTTGGAAGGGCTGATTGCCCAGGGTGCGCCGGTCGTGCATTTAAGTTAACTGAATGGTAAATAATTATGACGGTCAGTGGAGTCTTCCCGTCTGCTAATAACAACCTTTTGCGATAGCCAATCAGTCTGCCAAAAGCATTGTGAATATGGCTTCTGGCCATTGGCCTTTGACCTTTCGCGGCAGCGATTACTGGGAGTCAAGTGGAATTTTATGGGCTGCTATTGTGACCTTTCCGATGCCCTTTTGAAGGATATGCCTCAAATTGTCACAGCGGACGCTTTTGGGGTTAATTGAATAATCTTGACATAGGGAAGGAGATGGTCGTAGGTGGACCGAAAACCTGGTGAAGATTGTGGGAATCTGATTGAATAGGGAAGTCTGAGACCGGTCGTTCTGGCGATGTTTTTGAGAAAGAAGCTATGTCCAGCATCCCAACGTCTGTTGGTTACAATGCTGACGATATAGACGGTAGGAGAAAGTGGATGGATCGTAAATATCACGATATACGCAGATAAAAAGACTAGTAGAGCCTATTGACCTAATTCACTGGGATGGGGAGGCCCAGGAGGCCAGGATCGATCGATGCTTTGGAGGCAGCTATGGCCAGCTTCCCAAAGTCTTTTAACTGCAATGATGATGATATAGAGAGCAGAAGAAAGTCGATCACCATCATCATGATCATTGTCAGCCTACAGCAGTCCACTGTTGTACCAAGACCAGGCATTGAGGCGATGCTTCAGGAAGGCAGGTATAGCCAGCCAGCTAACCAACGTCTTATGACAGTGATGTAAGGACGGTGATGAGGGAAGTCGATGGATCATCAAAATCAGGATATAAGTACCTAGATAAACTGAAGCCTATTGACCTTATAATAATCCTATTGTAGCCGCTTACGACACCCACAATAATCCACTTACTAAATATAAAATAGACAAACAGTTGTTGTTGTATAGTATGTCCTTGCGATCAATATAGCTACGGTTTTTGTGCTAGTCAAGTGAAACCCGACAAATTCTTTTGTAAGTGATCGATTTGGTTCACTGTTGATGTAACTCACTTAATCCAGACATCGACCTTCGCATTAACAATGACATTTTGGCAATAGCGGTGACAATCACCTTGAAGTAAAACAACATTTTAGTCCTATTAGAAATGGTTTATGGCAATTTTATCGTTCTGTTCTGAAATCTGAATCCTAAACGTAACAAAAGTTATCAACGAATGTGTCATCAAAATTGTTACAGCCGTTTTTGAGAAAACCAACACCATCCCACATACATTTCACATGTAAAATATCATATAAAGTAGACTAGTAACTTGACTTACGTCAAAGACAAATCATTTATTTTAAATAGGCACATAAAAGGCACTTTTGAACGTCAAAATGGTATGATTGTAAATCTAGTCTGTTAAAAATACTTTCTATTCTATTAGATTCCTTTTAGTTCTTTATGAGGCGATAAAGGGAAAGGTATATTCAAGCAATACGACTGTGAACCAGTTTACTTCAGTCGGCATTTGAAAGGGCCGATAAACATTTGAAACAACAGTAACTTAGAATCACCTTTATTTCGGTTGGTGTTAATTTTAGTCGCTAGAATATACTGCATATCTATTGTAAATTAGGCCTACTATAGATGTTCATTATTAATTTATTTATTTATTTTACCATTTATGTACACACACATATAAACAGACAATGAAAAATAGAACAGAAAAAATAGGTACAGAGGTGATGCTTATCATGCATGTTCATCTATCCTGCCAGCAATCTTCTTTGTTTGAGTTGACTGTTTGACCACGATCAATGTCGCCTTTCCTAAAATTTGGGTTTTCTTGCATTTGCCTGTTTTTTATGAAGTAAATATCAAAGCAACATAATTTTAAGGCGAAAGCGTCAGAGTAGTCCGCGACATTCCAATTTTCTCACGTTTTTTGCTTAATTTTTAGGTCAATATCAGATTGTATGTTGATCGAAATATGATTCGCGGCCGTAACAAATATTTATTTATAGAAATATAATCATAATGATCGTCAATACATCTGTGTCTAAGTTCATATTACCCTATTGAATGGCTATTTCATGAAATGACATATTTTGAAGCCAATTATAACTTAAGGAGTCGTATTGCTGATTCTAATGATTATAATTCTGTAAAGCCATATTTGTTACGGCCGGGAATCATACAACCTGACACCTGACCTGTAAATTGCAAGTTTTGAATTTAGCGGGCTACTTTAGCCTATCCGAGAAGAAAATTTCCTCACCTAAAAGGAAATTATATAATTTTCGTCAGACATAAAATAACCATCCTTTTTGCTTCAACACAGTCGACTAATCAATCGTGACCATACGTTTCTGTATTTTACGAATAACGTTGAAAGTAATTAAATTGATACGGTTCTAATCTCAGCATTTATATTTAGTAACAGTAAATGTATTATCACGCTTTTTACAGAGGTGTTAGCATCGACTCTTCAATCAATATGAATGTTCCATCTACCTACGATTTCCTGCTCGACAGAATCAAAGCTACCCGATCGAAAAAGATAAATAAATCTTGCTCTCGCCAAATCTCACCGATCAGCAATCGAGGCATAATAACACCGAGAAAAATCATCTTGTCTTGAAGTTCTTTATTTATTTCTTTCATATAACTCCACAAAAAATATTCCATGTTAATTCACTGGAACGTAAATCGATCGATTAAATGATTACCAATCATTTGTAATTAAATTGTTACACTTTTACTACTTTGCCGTCATGCGTCGGTTTTTGCACTTCCATGCATTTGCATATGAACACGTAACTTCGTACTAAATGATTTGAGTCAGGTGATTTCGTGCTATTAAGTAATTTGTTATAAATAAATTATCTTATTTCGAAAGGCGAGTGACTGATCCAGTGATTCTGTAGTCATTGTTTCCATGGTGTGTACAAGAGATAATTAAAAAAGTAATGGCTGCATTTCTATTGTTCTCAACCTTACGTAAATATTACGTTTGTGAAAATAATGGTTCAATTCGGTAGTTTTTGGTTGGAGTGTCTTCTCTTTCATCAACATTTGTATCGTCGTAGATATGTAACTACAAATTCTTGCATGTAACAATCAGAGAATATTTATTTTGTAGTTGGATGCAACATCAGACAATCTCATGTTTGTTCAACTTAAGACTACATATTTTACCGGCGAGTGAGACAAGTATTGCCGAAGCACTATACCGTCCAACATGAACTGGTTCTGACTGAACCAATAAAACATAATACGAGCTCGTCCACTCATCTCATATATTAGCCTTCGTTCGCAATAACTGTCTTGATTAATAGCAGGACTTTATGGTGCTAAGAGCTTCAGGCTTTTTACTTGAGTTTAGGTCACCTAGTCTAAATTAGAGACTGGAAGGACGCCAAGCGTTTGTTCTATTGTCGACGTGTGTCAGTCGTGGTTGTTTTATATTGTCATGCGTGTTGTTGCCTCCGTCAGGCCGCGAAGTGTTGACGACGCGGGTCGACGAACCTTCTTCACACAGTATATCGGTCGTTCGGTGACGCGTACGGACTGCCCAATTTTGTTCAACACTGTAACTGTGCCCATCTGTCAAAATTATGCACGCCACTTCCGTCTTTACCTGAACAATATTACGGCATATATTATTTTGACGGACAGTTTTATTACTACGTTGTGACTTGTGAATATCGCGGTGTCCCAATTACACGTTCAGTTTGTTAACATTGTGGGTAGATTTAATTATTGTCCTACTTAAACTAAAGTTGTTCATATTAGTGGCTCCTTATACAAGTCGGTCAAGGTATTTAAGCTTAAATTAGGTGAAAATAAGCACGTTATGTGGCGTGTGATCGCCGGATGTTACTCAACGAATCGGACTTTTTGTGTGGGAAGTGCTTAAGATATTTTTTATTGTGCGCGAACATTGTGTGATAATCGTAGTGAGAGATCGTCATTTTCACTTTTGTGCCCACATCAAGAAAATCATGTGCGTATCTTTGATGCATCTTTGTCCATTATTGAGTTAATGTATACAATGTGGAGATGACAATATGACTTTAAATGAAAACACTGGCAATACTGGTTTATAGAAACATTTGTCAACTATCAAATATATCCGAACATCGAAATTAAAAAAAAAATAATTTCTAACAAACTAAATAGCTTAAAACTGCAAACAAAATAAAACACCATTTATAAAATTGGTACACTGACCTGCGGTAAGAATGGCAACGCCGCGTGGTTTCATTCATGATAAAGCGCGAGGCAGCGCGCGGCCGCTCGCGGGGTTGCGCGGCGACGCCGACGACGGCCGACGCAGCGACGGAATGTTTTGGCGCCATTATTAATATTATTATTAATGCTCAATTATATCAAATCACAGATTATTAACCAAATAGTTGGGCATCATTCACCCGCGAGTTATTCACTAATCAATTTATTATTCACAATCACTTCGACCAGTTAGTTATGTCGCCAGTCATTAAATTTTTTTATTTTCAATATGTCCGCCGTGTTCTTGAATACACAAACTACACCGACGTATAATGTTATTTCTCACTCTTGATAATAGGCCACCATTAGCAGCCATTTCTTTCAATTTATTAAAGGATATTATTATTCTATTTTTTAATTCCTCAACGGTATTAACTTCTGTTGAGTATACCTCATTCTTTATGTGACCCCACAGAAAGAAATCCAGGGGCGTGAGATCTGGTGACCTCGCTGGCCACCGCACTGGTCCAAAACGGCCAATCCACTGCTGTCCGAACATTTGAGTCAAACGCTCTCTTGCAGACACCACTGAATGAGCTGGTGCTCCATCTAACTGGTACCACATCTGTCTGTACACGTCCAGCGAAAGTTCGTCCGTGTACTCGGAAACAGATCCGTCGAGGAGTTCAATGAACTTTACAGCATTTAAATTGCCATCAATAAATATCGGACCAATAATGGTATTTCTGTGTATGCCAGCCCACACATTGACAGCAAATCTGTACTGGTGCGAAGTCTCCCGTACTAGATGCGGATTCACGCGGCTCCAGTACCGAAGGTTCTGTCGGTTCCATAAACCATTCCTTGTGAATGTACTCTCGTCAGTCCACATCACATTGTACAGGAAGTCAGGATTCTCGAGATGTTTGGTTTCTAACCAGCGACAGAAAGTTTCTCTTATTGGTTTATCTCTCGGTAACAATGCTTGTACTTTCTTGTACTTATAAGGTCTGCGTTTGTCACGTTTCAAAACTTTTTGAATAGTTTTGTGATTTACTCGAAAATGTCGACCTGCATTACGCAGACTGGACGTCGGATTGCGATCATAATAATTAATAACTCTTTCATCTGGAATCACATTTGCACGTGGAGGAGCACCATCTACGTGCGGGATCAAGGATTGATTTTCCCGTATCCTCTGGACAGCTTGTACAATAGTGCGCCCGTGGGTCGGACACATACGGGTGTTCCCATACCTCTCACGGTATGTCCGTACAGCTAAAGCGGCATTTCCGTGACACTCCCCATACACTAAAATCATATCGGTGTACTCCGAAGCTGTGTAATTGTAACGAGGCATGGTTATTTAATAATAAAACCTTTAAACACCAAGTATTAAGCGTCTAATTTCGCAAAGTTTACTTAGCTATTTAACTAAGTACCTATAATACGTTATGTGTCCTGTCACTATTAAAACAAAGCGTCAAATTTCGCACAACACAACAACAAAGATACGATAACACTCGCGCGGCGACTTCAAACGGGCGCGGGCGCATCCGAAATTCCAGAGCGGAACAAAACGTGTCACAGGCAGTAAGGAAGTCCGGTGACACACTGACCGCGTAACCTGCAGGTTGCGACAAGTAGGCAAAGTAGAAACAAGCAAATTTACTTATCTCTTTCGCACATACATATTTTGCGATTGACATGAGTGCGTAACAGAAAGTTATGACTTCCGCATGCATTTTTTTATCTAGTTGTGATGATACGCTTTTATGACTCTTAGGGCTCAGGCATAAAGTATAATTTGCATTGAGAAAATAAATTTTAAAGAAAAGGCGTAGGTTTTTGAAGTAGCGACAGAGATTACTTGGTAGCGAGCTGGCAACGTGTGTCGTTAACCTGTCGCGTGCTTTCCTGTTTACAATACATCATGTAGAAAATACTTAAAATGAAAAATAATGTCCTGTGGCTAAACTACTGGATATATTCATTTGATTTTTTTTGTGCAGGTTGGGAATATCATGACTTATACGAAGTTTCATTTATGATCGTATTATCATCTCCACATTGTATAAGTGTTTTTTGTGCAGCTTGCTGAGCGATTGCTTGGAGGATTAGATTGTAATTTGATGCTAATGTTGAGATTTCACATGTGTGAACTTGGTTTAATCACAACACAATATACCATTTATTAAACGAGTTTCCATTGAAACGAAAATTATCCATTAATACATTATCAAGTTTCATTCAATTTGTCTTCACAACTTGCTGCTTCATTTGCATTTGTGACACTTGAAATCTGCACTCGTCTTGCAAAAGTCGTTACGTATTTAATATTCAAAATGGCCAATGATCAACATTGATATGCGAGACACTTTCTTTCCCTTGAAGACGTTATATCTTACATATTCATCTCTATTGATTCGTATTCGTTTACCATCTGTAAATTCATCATCATCATCGCTGATAAGGTTTAGAAATTCAAACAAGTCTTCCTCAGACAATAGCGGTTCTATGTACGCTAAGTCTAGACATGAAATTAGGCACAAATACAGGTCGTTATACCGACCTGCATTTCTGCATAATAAACTGCCAGTAGCATAATGTTGACGGGTGAATGGTGATTAATATCGCATGTTCGCCCACATACAACTACGTAGGTAAGTCTCTCTTTAAGCTGCAAACGCTGAGCTCCGAGACGAAATCTGTACTCCTGGTACTATTAAAAATTAATAACGGATCGTTTTAAATTTTCAATAATCGTATGGGAAATACATACGTGTGTTGTGTAGTAATAGTGTAATACAATGTAATTGGTTAGTTACGGTTTACTTTGGGAACTTTGAACTTGTTGCTAAATGCGTTTTGTAATTTTAGAGCTATTGTATACAGACAGATACACAGGCCATTTTCTAACACGGTTTTTTGCAAAACATGTCACTGTTATCTCTGTTTAAGTTGTCTAGTCGTAATCTAGGCAGACATTAATCTAGGTGCGTCTTGTTGATGACCTTATTATCATTAGCTCAAGCGTGTCATCTTGATAATAAATAAAATATCTCCATCTCCAAAATAGAATGACCATGGTATTTCAACAATATTCAAGACCTATATTGGTATGTAGATTGTCTCTGAAATAAAGAAAACTGTTTTTTTAGCTACACAACCAACAATTAACATCTACAGGGGACTTATTTATAAACATTAAGTAATGATTAACGTCTAGGACTTAGCTCGTTACCTAGGCCAAGGTTTTTGTTAAATAAAGTTAAATTAGTTAACTTACATCTGCTAAACCATAATTATATTTTTTGACGTTAAGACGTCACTTAACTTTAAGAAGCGTTTATAAATAAACCCCTTTAGTCGTATAACTTTCGGTAACCCAGGTACCCTCCGTGAGACGGTCAGTAACATCAAGGCGTTACTGGCTTTCCTCGAGGAGCTGGGGTGGATCGAACAATCGATTTTCGCATCCGTACGCAAAATACGCGCATTAACCTGGAGTTGCGGATTGCCTATTAACATAGGTAACTGTTACTATAATATTCTCACTGAATCTGTTCCATTCCATACCGCAGCCATTTGACTTATTATGACTGTTTTATAGAAGGTAGTTGTTGCTAATGGACTGATGGGCTATCTTCTTGGTTGTGCAGGTTCAGAAGCAGATGGCACGCGAGTACGAGCAGCTGAAAGCGACGGTGGCGACATTGCAGATGTTCCAGCACGACGGAGAAAAAGCCATCACACCACTTACAGGCAGTAAGTATATTTTACCTTGTACTAGTGTCATAGAAAACCCGCCACTATGTGGAGTGGTCCAAAGCCTTTTTTTCTGTAGGGACATTCATCCAGAATCATAGATCGTAGTTGCCATGTCTGCAGAGAGGGTTAATTATTTATTCAAATTACATTAACTTATGACCTAACGGTGTTTTAACCAATGCAAACCTTAGTCTTCTGTGGCTTCTGCGCAAGGGTCACTCGCGCTTGCACAGCACTCCGGTGTTTTGCCTTGTGTTTCGGACATTTTCAAAAGGTCAATTTTTTTTTTCAATCATTTCCAATCACTGATAATTTATTTTTTTAGGATCTCCAATAAGAATTAAACGTTTTTCATGACAAACGACTACAAGAAAATAGTTACTAATATTAAACTTAAAAAACTTTAACAACAGAATATATTATATTCTGTATATTCTATTGGTTTCAGCACATATTATAAATGTGTCACAAAAACCCACGTCGTGGTCAATGCCACGGCCTGATAACATAACAGTAAACATTTTCAACTAGTTCATCTGGAAATGAGCTATCACGCTATGTTGGTCGAAACTTCCGAAGGAAACAGACGACCATTATAAAACTGGAAATTATATTTAATTTCGCGCTATTAAAGTTACTTTAAGGTTAGGCACTGGTCCCACTGTTGGCGAGTAGCGAGAGTTCTCAGAAAAAATGTCTGTCAGGGTCGTTTCCTCGCTTTCGGTGAGACAACTGCCTTATGTGGAAGAAAGAAATTAGGGAGCCTCAAAGCGGATGGGCTCAGAGGATGCTGTGATGTGATAAATGCAGTATAAAAATACTTTAAAGAATTGTTTTTAACCTACAGCAGGTAGATTGGTATTTCCGTTCACAATTAAGTGAACATTTTTAACTGTCGAGAATTTAGTAGTAGTCTTTCAGTCGTTACAGGTCGTCCGAAGCCCGAACCAGTCCGAGGGGTTTCGTATTACCCAGTAACTGGGTTGTGGAGGTCAGATAGACAGTCGCTCTTTGTAAAATACTGGTATTCAGCTGCATCCGGTTAGATTGGAAGCTGACCCCAACATAGTTTTGAAAAGGCTAGGTTGATGATTTGCCTTTATTCTTTGCGCATAAAAATCTCGTTTTTGCGGTTGCCAAATTCCCAATAGGATATAGGTAAATCAGTTTTTATACAGCACAGCAGTTGCACTAGCAGGCAAACTCAATCAAAACACCAGTGTGTGCAAAGTTAACGCTTCAACACATTTTATTCAGGCAGGTCGTAGACTTTTTGACTCATGTTTCAATAGCAAACATTAATAAAAAACTGGAGTAGGTTCAATATCCTCACACAATGGACTTAGCCCAGTCATGACTGAAACTTAATTGCAGTATTTATGTCTCCATAATAGATATTAGATTTTTTTTAGATTTATTAATTTCCGCAATTTGTTTCCTAGTCATAATAATTATGCTTTACTAAGAAGAACAAATTGCTACTATCGTATTGACCTCTTGACCCCTACCTAACCAAATCACCCTATAATGTTCCCAATGCTGGGACACAGGCCGCATCTCTTCAAGAGGGAGAGGGCCATAATCCAACACGCGGGCCCAGTGCGGTTTGGTAGATATCACATATTTTTGGTTCTAGATCAAGCCGGTTTCCTCACGATGTTTTCCTTCACCGTTTTGAGAGCAGTGGTGATGAAATAATTTACACAAAGTAAAGCGCCTTTTGGGTTCAACCCTATGAGTCCTATGACCTACAATTCGTTAGTCGCGGCCGTTACCACTGGGTCACCACTGCTCACCTCACACACTGCTAGACCTCTTGACACGACACGGTTTTGCCTTTGGGGCTTAAATTCCATTACAACAATTGTAATTCTACATATTACCCAAAAAATGGAGTTCCCATGGCGATAACATGATATCACTACAATTTTTTATGGCGTTGTTGTAATATCAAGAACTACTTATCCTGGCCCAAAATTTAACCTAACTGATAAATAATGCACACTTCGTGGAAAGCCTTTCATTTCATGTCTATTATATTGTGGGTACCGGTTGATAATGACTGGTAAAAAAACAATTTTCGTCCATACAGCAGCTACACAGTTCGACAAACTTTAACCTCAAGGTAACCTTCAACAACTGGGCACACTATGTTTATTTCCCACCCTTGAATTATCAAAGAAATTCCTTTATTGAAGGTCTGCTCTAGATTGACAGGTTTCAACCACCGTTTATGGTTGACAAGAAACTCGTTTCTTTATTTATGGCTTGATTGCTATAATAGTTGCTCTTGGTGGGTTTCGAGGTAAAAAAACTTGGGGTGCAAAATTACCGTGGGATATCTAGCTTATAGCTTATTCCCGATTTCTAATGACTTTTTAAAGTAGCATAACAGCATAGCATAATCAGCCTATGCTGTTCCCTCTGCTGGAACACAGGCCTCCTCTCTGTAAGAGGGAGTGAGCCGTAATCCACCACGCGGGGCCAGTGCGGGTCGGTAGATGTCTCATGTGTTCCAATTTTTGGTTCTAGGACATGCCGGTTTCCTTATGATTTTTTCCTTCACCGTTTTTAGAGCAGCGGTAATGAAATTATTTACACAAAGTAAAGTGCCTGTCTGGGTTGGAGCCTACGACCTTCAACTTGGTAAATCGCGGCCGTCACCACTGGGCCACCAATACTTTCAAAGCAATCTAGTGTTAAATCGAATGCCAACTGTGATTAACAATAAGGACAAGACGTGAGATTTATCAGAAGTTTTATTAAGCAGAGATTTTATCAGGCTTCAAAAAGCTGAATAAAGAAACTCTTCACTATCCATAAAATTGAAAGAACTACTTCAGCGCTTGGAAAGTAATTAACTCAAAGACCCATTTCTTTTACCAAAACTGATGCTAAACACGAAACTAGATAAAATAGAAGAATAGCACACCAATCAAAACACGCAGATCTAATCTAAGCCATTGTTCAGGTATCTGCGCAGTCATTCAATAAACTACATAAAACAGCAATCACCAAAACGCTCAATTTCAATCACCCGATTTCTAACTAAAGTAAAAAGTGAAAACGTTAGGCAGCTGGATGAGCAAGCAATTAGCAATAAAAGTTCGTTAACCCACGTCATAAGGCCAAAGACGACGGTAATCGACTGCGACCTTCGATGGAACCATTGCACGACCGATAAAGGCCACCATGTCGTCAATTATGTCACCATTCATGGTGGTACAATAGGGGACGATACCGCGCGTATATTCACTCGTTTGTATTGTCTATTTTGTTTTGGTTCAGGTTTATGCTTTGTGCTTTTAAACTCTGGGGTCTTTATGAATAGACGTTTTATTGGTATTGGCTATTTGGGGTGCTGCTAAATGGTGCGAGTTGGATTCTATTGATATTGATCTATTTGAACTGACTGATTAATTTATTTCCAGAATTCAACTCTTTATTGTCCTACAGCTAAAGGTACTGGGAACTTTGTAAAACTCAGTTCGCTTAGCCCATAGAGTTTATAATCATCTGCTGGTGCGCTTAGGGTTTTGGCAAATACTTACATTTCAGATAATCATTTTATTAGCCTTTGCATCACAGATAATCATTAATTCATTATCGTGACAAGTGAAATGGACAATTAATTAGATTCAATTCCATGATTGATCGTTTTTTAGTGCAACCTTGTGTCTGATAAAAATTACTGGTAATTTTATCAGATATCTGTGATTATAT
Source organism: Apamea anceps (assembly GCA_951799955.1). Classification (NCBI taxonomy): domain Eukaryota; kingdom Metazoa; phylum Arthropoda; class Insecta; order Lepidoptera; family Noctuidae; genus Apamea; species Apamea anceps. The sequence continues at coordinate 6,624,371 of OX637522.1, read as the reverse complement.
CCATCAGGAAACGTTGTTGATTTTCTGATAATTTTAACATTGGCCAATCAATCATCAAAATGACGTGAATGTCAGTTGCTTTTATTATAATGCACTTTAAAAGTTACTCTTGCACTTTAACATCGGACGTCACATAAAATTGAGTCAGTCTGACTCTCATCCTGCCTTCTTTGTGTTCACAATTTTATATTATCAGCTACAACATCTTACGAGCGAACTGCAGACAAAATTATTCTTGTATTGTGACGAAACTGGCCAAAAACCATTACATACACGGATTTAGAATTTAATGGCTACTAATTTACCCCAAAATGTCTGAGTTCCGTAAAAAGGAGGTCGGTGTTTTTATGAATCAGTGCAGTTTTGTTTTTGATGAGTTTAATATCTTTTTAGTTGTGTAACTATAAAATTTGATTCGTATCTAGAAATATTGTTGTAGAAAGTATAATGAATTGTTACACGGAATCCTCGGTGTTTTATAGTTATTCTTTCGGATTGTTTGACCGAATATTTCGTGTCTTATCACTTTTATTAATTTCTAGTTGTCTAGACATCGTTTTTGTATTCACAGCAATCGTTGATGAATAATTTGTATGCTGGTTTTATCGTGGTGCGGCATGGATACTGAGTGAGAAACACATTAACATAAACTTGATTTAACACGTTAGTCAAATTTACATAATACTCGTTTTTGGGGCTCGTCGAAAAGTCGTTTGATAGGTTACATGCATGCCAAGGTCGTCGATGACGGCATAAGGATCCAATTTGGGTCCTTGTGATGTAAGGACGGTCATAATGCGTTTTGTCGGGCACTATGCCAATACTAAGGTATAACGTCACGTCTCTATAGAATTACTTATTCATTCGTCCTGGTGTTCCAAAGTCCCCAAACTAAGAAATCCGCACCCAAAATTGGTTATAGGCGTCTGGCTATACGAACTAACTAGCCCGTAGCGTGGAGTTTCTTGTCCATTTTTCTTCACATGAAATTACCTTTCGGAAGGGGCGACTAGAATCAATTCTATTTAATTGTTTTTGACGTTCAAAAGTGCCTTTCGTGTGCCCATTTGAAATAAATGCTTTGACTTTTACCTGTCTAGGGAAAAGTTTTCAGCAATATGAGGAGCAGAAATACTAAAATATCGTCAGTGTAAAAGACTATTCAAACAGAAAGTCCTCCATTAGACCACTATCGCCAAAATACAACAACCAATTAATTCAAACTAAAAGCAATTAGTTCTCAAGGTTCGCATTAGTGAGCCCCTCGATAACCGATTCCCTCCATTAACTTTTGACACATGCGGGATGATGGCGAACTGATAGGAACCACTTCCTAATTCCACTCCCTGATCAATATGACTACCTACATTTGTTTAGCTTTTGACTACCTTATTGGTTGGTCTTGGGTCCTAGTTATATAGTATCCCCAGGTCGAGTTTTATTGGGTTTTCCAGTGGAAAATTCTTATCTCTTTATTCTCAGCACCATGTCATCATCTGCCTAGCCTTTTCCCAACTATGTTAGGGTTGGCTTCGAGTCTAACCGGATTCAGCTGAATACCAGTATTTTACATGGAACGACTGCCTACCTGACGTCCACAACCCAGTTACTGGATAACGAGTGACTGACGACTGGGTGCGATACCCTTGGTAAGACTGGTTCTGATTCTCAGCACCATGCATCTATCACATAATTAATTTGCCTGTCATTGCTTTATTTTTAATTCTTTTTACCTATTGTGGTATAGTAATTTTATTCTGCATCGTCTTCACATATAATTAATGTATACAAAATATTGTAAAACATTTTTAAAAGGGTAACGGTGGAGTTTCTTGCTCATTCTTCTCCATACGAAACTACCTTTTGGAAGAGGCGACTGGAGTCAAGTCTATTTTTTTTATTTTGACATTCTATAGTGCCTTTAATGTGCCTATTTGAAATAAATGATTTGACTTTGATTCAACAGCAGTCAGCCTGGAGTCCAGATTTGTTGCCGTCATTTTACTCGTTCATTACACGGGATTTGCAACATTACTGGCGGATTGTGTGTGTTTCATACTCACCTGTCTAAACCCCCGGGGCTATACAGACGACATGTTATGTTATTCCGATTTTTCAAGACCTGCTATTTCGCTATTTGGCTGTATGCTGTGATTAAATTAAAGTGGGCCCCTCAATGTCGTCCAAGTTCTACGCAGGTGACGCTTTTACGCGTAAATTGGTGCGTAATCGAGCGTGTCGGAAAGATAAAACTAAGTAACGGCTTTCCCTGGGCGTCATTAAATCTCAATAAACGCAATTACGCGTGGCATTAGACATGGTGACTATAACCTGTCGGGTGACTATCGATTTTTGTAGATAATGAATTAATAACATGCGTGTAATGGCCTTAACTTTGTGTTGTACGCAGATCGTTGCGTTTTTATTGTATTTCCAAATAATGGGGGCTTTTCTAGATCATAGATCGTGAGCATTATCAAGTATCAATTGTCGGTTTGACACGAAGCATGCAAAAGAAAGTAGCTGAAATAGAATTCAGGAAAATCGCAACATACATTGAATGACACCTCCGACCCTTCCGTGCCTCGGAAAGCACGTTAAGCCTTTGGTCCTGGCTGTCATTCGTGGAACTTTGACAGTCGTTACGACTCGCCAGAAGCCCGAAAGATAGACAACCAGTCTTACCAAGGGGTATCGTATAACACAGTAACTTGGTTGTGGAGGTCTGAGGGGCAATTCTCGTAATTTTAAGAACGTTCACAGTCTGATCTCAGTCTCAATCTGTCAAAAAATACTTCTAATTTCCCTACATTTTGACAAGTTTTTGACATTTGTTTGTCGCCGAGATGAGACTGCGACTAGATTTTGAACGTTTTAAATTACGAGAATTGGCCTTCAGATAGGCAGTCGCTCCATGTAAAATGTATTCATCTGCATCCGGTTAGGTAGGTTGAGTTTGAGTTTGCGCATCTTCTAACAATATATCTCTTGTCATGATAGCTGATTCTTTCTGTTTTACCAAAGTTCACGGAATCCAGAGTTGCAGTGTATGAACTTATCAACTCAGTAGTTTACTGATCCATCCTCGTTGCCTATTTTATTTACTGCTGCCAGATACTAATTCGCCTTTCACTCGCTTAAGAATCTGTAGTAGCCATGGAGTTTAAACTGTCCTAGTTATACAGAAACAGACCGATAGGTCAGCCTTCTGACAAAAAAATGATTTATATTAAAAGCCCTGACATGCATGCACATTGCTACTCAAACGAACACAGCTAAAGGAAACTGCAATTCTCCATTCCATTCCATTCAAGATTTTTTTCAATAAAACCAGTCACTTCCGCCATTTTGCTAATTTCCTGTTCGCTTTCTTATCCACACTGGCGGTAAATTATACAACATTTAATTTAATTTAACATACAACTTTGGTGCGAGGTGATGGCTGAAAGTTGTCGAACAACTTTTAGTTGCAAACTTGCAATACTGCTGTTGTATAGTGCCAGAGCTTATGTTCGTGTATTAATGACGAGAATATTAAAAACAAAATGATTATTGAACCGTTATTCTTAAAGGTTATCAGTGAGTTATAAGGGTTGGAGTTTATCCTTATCTAATACATAACGGTAAGTGCTCTTAGCTCCTAACCTGTTCCGATATGTCGGTTAATTTCCGTTCAGCATAGATTGTAATAAAGCGGTTTACCTCTACTTTTATTCCACAGTGTCGGACATGCGTAATTGAGTTCAATAGTTTGCAAGAGAATTGATGCAGCTGCGCTTTGTGTTTATGCAACTGCTGCAATGTTTTAATTTAGCTTACAAGAAAATAAGTCGGCAATTACTGGACTATAGTTTGACCGAAACTGCTGTACCACGCCTTAGGAATGCGCGGTGAGGCGGGAGAAATGCGCGGCGAGGCGGGGGGCAGGACGCCGTGAGCGATGACGAATGAGTGGCTTGCACTGCCCCCCCGTCTCGCCGCGCACATACCGAAGGCGCGGTACAGCGGTTTTGGTCAAACTATACTACTACACGTTGAGGTACACTTGTGAAAAAAGTGGATCGATTAAGAGAACTCTCTGTTTTCACTTTTACAATGTTGTGAGATTATACAGGTATAAGAAACAGGGTGTATAGTTCACATCCTCCATAGAACAGGGAGGATCCTCCAACCAGACGGATGATGTCTGGTGAGCTGCCCTACGATTACTGTCGGAACGTCGTATATATGCTAGTGGCGCGGTAAACTCTGCTTGCGCGATGCAGGATTTTGCGTGACCTCATTGTGCTGCGTAGTTAGCATGTGGCGATGTAGATGCCGCCACAAGATATCCAATAAAGCGTAGGATTTTATACAACATTTGATTGTTGTAGGACCTTCGTCAAAGATACACTGGCAAAAGGGGACGAAAGCGACATACAGAAGTCGAATGACGTTCCCTGTACTCCAAGAATTTCCCTAGGAGCTCCCCACACCGACTTTGCATCGTCAATAAAACATAGCTTAAGCTTCCTGCCCAGCAATAAACATTATTCTCTCTTCTTTTCCAGACTACGAGGACCTGCCAACACGCGACCAGATGTGGGGCCCCGCGCCGCACGAGATTGACCCCGACATATGGCCCCCACCGCCCGACAGGGACCCGAATTTGTGGCCCCCACCCACCAGTGTTGAACACAAGTTAGTACATCTCTACAACTAAAGCCAACGCTATCCATTGTGTGACATCTGGTGGAGTAGTTAACGGACTTTTCCGAAAAGAGAGACTCATAGCTACGCGGAGTCGGAAAGCTTATAAACTCAGACAACTTCACAATTCACATTATCATTTTTCCGCCCTTACGTGTATGTTACATATGAATGATTGCCAATTTAGATCAGCTAGCTTGGCGAATACTGGCTTCACTCGAGGCGATTGACCCCCAGACCATGTCATGTCATTATTTTAGTCAAAAGACGATGACTGTTGGACATACATAGGTGACTTGTCGCAAGCTTGATGGCTATAAAAGCTAGGTGATCAAGTTTGTTGATTGTTCCACCAACGTCGATACACCATGCTCGTTAGTAGTTTCTGCAAAGGAAGTTTTTTTAACTTCAGCTGTACGTCTTCTTCAGTCACGAGCACCAATATGTGAACACTTGAAAACTTTCAATGGCGATTTTTTCGTGAAATAACGAATGCAACGTTGAAATACGGCACATTACATAAACCTATGTGTTTGCAAATGCTATGTTCGTAACAACATAAAATTTCATTAAAAAATAAAGGAGTAAATCGCTTTTGAATAAAGTCGAATGTATACATACTTTTGCTCGTGACTGTACTCAACACAATTGCAGTAGGATTTGAAGGTCTGAATTTATTTATTTATTTAGTATTTCCAACAAAATATATTCACAATACACTCACATAAATAATGGACAACATCAGGAATTAAGTAGGTGTACTCCTTCACTGCGTGGTGGATTACGGCTTACCTTCTTACCCTCTCACCGAAAGGAGGCCTGTGTCCCAGTAGTGGAAACATTATAGGCTGACTATGCTTATACACTCCTTCACTAATTGGAGATCACAGAAAAAAGTTTTGACGTTGAAAGCGTGATTGTTTTGACTGGCAGGAAAAATGCCTTTTTCGTTGAAATACGCCGAATTAACATGTATGAATCAGCGTGGAAAGAATCCTAGATCAAGAATATTTGTATAAAACTTGATGACATCCTTTTCCTCTACTTGTTTGTGGTTACTACCTGGCGAGCTAATCAAGCTGTGCAGTTAGCTATGTTTTGCACGAGGCAGCTAAAAGGAACAGTTGCAGTTAGCACGTGGTCGTGGTGCATGTGCTAACTAGTTTAATAACTGCGACACGTGCTGCAGTAAGCTAGAATTATGTTGTGAAACTGAAACATTGAAATGACAATATACGGTGTACTTATTGAAATTAATATAGTTATAATTGGCTGTTTGTGTATGTGAGTTTAAATGTTTGTAAACGCACCCACGATACAGGAGTAATTCCCAGTGTGGGGCCACGATTATATAAAAAAAAAATTGTTTTAAATTAAGTTAGTTGATATTAAATTACTTCCATAAACGATGGGAAACCTAATATCATGACCTGCGTGTCCTGTCAGATGCACGTTACAGGAACTGATGGACGCAAGTAATGACGCCAAACACGTAGACGAATTCTGGGCCGAGTCGATTTAGATTGCCATCGACACGCTAAGAACAAAAAGTTGATATCAGCATCGGTTTGGAAAAGACAGAAATAGAGTTTTAATCGTCATCGAAACAGAAAGACTAGTCCTTATTTATCACTAGCTGCGCCCCGCGGTTTCACCCGCATGAGTTCCCGTGGTAATTTCGGGATAAAAAGTATCCTATATGTTAATCCTGGTTATAAACCACCTGTGTACCAAATTTCATCCAAATCTGTTCAGTAGTTTTTGCGTGAAAGAGTAACAAACATCCATCCTTCCATCCATACAAACTTTCACGTTTATTAAATAATATTAGTAGGATTACCATCGTATCGGCTTATTGCTCAAACAGACCGTCTTATTACCATAAGACGGTTTAAACCAGTTCGAAAAAGAAGTCTTATTTTATTTTCCTTGCACGTTTACAACGTCTTTTTTATGTAAGTAATAGATTTTATTATAAAACCAGCTTCTACACACGACTTCGTCCGCGTGAAATCTTTTGCTCCACCGACCCATCCCGTCGCAACGCATCGCCCGCCCGCGCTATTATCTGGTTTTCTTTCTGACTTTTTTTTCCTTTTGCTCGGCTTATAAGAGTCTTAGCGTAATGTTAAATAGCCTTAGACTTCCTCAAGAATTGGGCTATCAAATGCAAAAAGAAATCTGACTGGTATTTCCAGAGATTAGCGCATTCATACAAACAAATAAACCGTTCAGCTTTATTATTAGTATAGATTATCAACTTACGACGTAGATCTCTAAATAATAGTCAAATTTGTAACACCCACTTTAAGGATATTTTATTACTCATATTTGGTAAGGCCCAGAATTAATCAGACAAAATCACAACATTGCTTAATTCAATAGTAGTCTAACAGATTAATTCAAAAGGTATCGTTACATCTTCGTTTCACTTCGTAATCATTCGGAAATAGTTGCGTAGGCGCCGATTTTTCGAAGGTCAATAATGTTCGCAACATAAACTTGTACAGTCGAACAAGGTATTTGGTATACAAGCAGCTAACTTGAATGACTCCGAGCTGCTACTGAAAAATACCTGCTGGAAAAATCCAATAACACTTTGATCGACCTGGGAATCGAAACCAGCCTCGGCTTCGTGCTCAGCAGTAGATATTGCGACCACTACATCGACGAGACAGTTGTGTCCTTAAGCTTAAAAAGTTGCCAACACACAGTAAAAAAGAAAGTGCAGTGAAAAAATGAATATTTTTGCCAGTATAATACCTAACTCTTTGGTTGACTGTACTTATATAATTATGCAGAAACAGCTGTTTGTTATAAAGGACGTTTTGACGCACAGGTGTTAAAATTAAAACGGATTTTATGATCTTGGTTTTAATAAATTGATTGACCTACATAGTTATATTAGTTTTGTAGGTTTTGTATGTTAAGATTTTATTAGTGTTGAATCGGTTTGGTACAAAGATGCCATGAATTATGGATGCCAACACTAAGGCAAATTAAAACAATGAGACCATATATTAATTTGCATTATGATAATTCGTGGGGCGCTTAGACCAGTGGGGCGATTCACGTAATTTAAAGAACGGTCACAGTCTGATCTCAGTCGGTCATAAATACCTCTAATTTCCCTACATTTTTCACAAGTTTTTGACATTTGTTGGTCACCGAGATGGGTTGTAGAAGCGAAAGGGAAATTAGAGTTCTTATACAATGTTGTCATTGGTAATAAGATGGGGTGTGAGGTGGTGACGCAGGGGGTGAATGTATTCTTAAATGAGGTGGAAGCGTAGCGAACAGCTCTCTCAGAAATGAGGCCTGTGTGCCCAGCAATGGGAACATTATAGGCTGATAATGGGTCGCCAGATTGTTTGCCACACATTAAAAAAAGCATAACCCTCCTTTTGGACTCCGTCGTAGTCGGGCAAAAAGGTCCACTTTAAAGCCTCTCCGAAGTTGCAGGACAAGTCCTGAAGACTCAGACTCAGTCCTGCAGGAGAAGAATTCTCGTAATTAAAAATGTTCAAAATCTAGTCGCAATCTCATCTCGGCGACAATCAATGTCAAAAACTTAGGGAAATTAGAGCTATTTTTAACCCCCGACGCAAAAACGACGGGGTGTTATAAGTTTGACGTGTCTGTGTGTGTGTGTGTGTGTGTGTGTGTGTGTGTGTGTGTGTGTGTGTGTGTGTATGTCTGTCTGTGGCATCGTAGCTCCCGAACGGATGGACCGATTTTAATTTTGTTTTTTTTGTTTGAAAGGTGAATTTGTCGGGAGTGTTCTTAGCTATGTTTGATGAAAATCGGTCCAAGATGGCCGCCGCTACAAAATGGCGGATTACATATTTTTTCACAACTCCCTCAATATGGGTATCAAATGAAAGGGCTTGACTAGTAGAATACTATACACTATGATAAATTTCAAATCCAAGATGGCCGCCACCACAAAATGGCGAATTACATTTTTTTTTTCACAACTCCCTCAATATGGGTATCAAATGAAAGGGCTTGACTAGTAGAATACTATACACTATGACAAATTTTAAATCCAAGATGGCCGCCACCACAAAATGGCAAATTACATTTTTTTTTTCACAACTCCCTCAATATGGGTATCAAACGAAAGGACTTGACTAGTAGAATACTATACACTATGACAAATTTCAAATCCAAGGTGGACACCACCACAAAATGGCGAATTACAAAAAACCTGATTAAATACCAGATTACCTGAATCTTAAAACAAAAGAAAAGAAAAAATAAAAGAAAAGAAATAATAAGGAGTCCCTACAAAAAGCATGAAATAAAAAATTAAATTAAAAATTTAAAAAACCCCCGACTACGAGAAACCCTATAAAAAGAAAAAAATAACCTTGAAATTATGACCCTACGTAAGTACGTATGAAAATTTTTGATTAAATGTTGTCCCGTCGGGGGACCGCTCTAATTATTAGCCTAACGTTCTGTTAAAGTTTAAAATAGTAGCGGTCCCCCGACAGGACAATATTTAATCAAAAATTTTCATACGTACTTACGTAGGGTCATAATTTCAAGGTTATTTTTTTCTTTTTATAGGGTTTCTCGTAGTCGGGGGTTTTTCACAGATAGAGACTGAGATCAGTCTGTGAACGTTCTTAAAATTACGAGAGTTAATTGCCCCTTTGGTTTTATACCTTTTGCGTCCATTTCCTTATAGCCTTCATAGCGTAAAAAAAGCAACAAAGACTTCGTTATGTAGATGATTAGAATTACTGACATAACAATAAAATTATTCTAATAATATCTGCATGCGGTTAATGAAGTCATTAACTTTTTTATCTTAAGTTTTTATATGGGATGTGATAAAAACGTATCTACAGCTGTTTCTTGTTTTCACACAAAGCATAATGTTCTTGATGCAGCTAAGTAATAAAGATAGGTGTATGACGTCAGGTGGGAAATATACCTACAGTTCTATGCAGATCTATGAATAACGTAGTTTATGACGAGATGTGCTGATAAAATATTATGTTGATGTTAAAATTAAATGCAAATATGACTTTACAAAGGTGAAGACGTCTTAAAGATGTTCTAATCGTTTAAACTGGCAATTTATTTCTTTTGTAAACATTAAAAAACGTCGTGTCGTTTTTGGAAGTCGGTTGTTTCTTTTTTGCAAAAAAGTTTTTATTTTTCACTTTTAAGTTGTAATTTTTACCAGTAATTTTGGTTTAAAAACTAAACTACTGAACCGTTTTTGATGAAATTTCTATGTGACCATTTGAAAAGTACTTATACCCTTTCCAACAAAAAAAGATTTTTTCAAATCGGTTGGCAAGCGCCAGAGTTATGCGCGAACAAACATAAAAAAAAACAAAAAAAAAAATACAAACATCCGAATTGAGAACCTCCTCCTTTTTTAGAAGTCGGTTAAAAATTATTCATAAGCAGCCTGTAATGTTCCCATTGCTGCGACACAGGCCTCCTTACTTCGAGAGGGAGTGGGTTATAATCTACCACGCGGGCCCAATGCGGGTTGGTGGTAGTTGTCACATGTCTTTCGAATTTTGGGTTCTGGGACATGCCAGTTCCCTCACAAAGAAAAAACCGGCCAAGTGCGAGTCGGACTCGCCCATGAAGGGTTCCGTTACGTTACGATTTATGACGTATTAAAAAAAACTACTCACTAGATCTCGTTCAAACCAATTTTCGGTGGAAGTTTATATGGTAATGTACATCATATATTTTTTTTAGTTTTATCATTCTCTTATTTTAGAAGTTACAGGGGGGGGGGACACACATTTTACCACTTTGGAAGTGTCTCTCGCGTAAACTATTCAGTTTAGAAAAAAATGATATTAGAAACCTCAATATCATTTTTGAAGACCTATCCATAGATACCCCACACGTATGGGTTTGATGAAAAAAAAAATTTTGAGTTTCAGTTCTAAGTATGGGGACCCCCAAAATTTATTGTTTTTTTTCTATTTTTGTGTGAAAATCTTAATGCGGTTCACAGAATACATCTACTTACCAAGTTTCAACAGTATAGCTCTTATAGTTTCGGAAAAAAGCGGCTGTGACATACGGACGGACAGACAGACAGACAGACAGACAGACATGACGAATCCATAAGGGTTCCGTTGCCATTTGGCTACGGAACCCTAAAAATACCTAATTAAATGATTAAGTACTTATATACAACATATAACGCAACTAACTGTTTACACTAGGTACTAAATGAAATGACTAGGTAACTAACTAAATTTACAAATCAATCCTTATATTTTTTGGCCACTTGGTTATCGTTTGAATAAATTATCTTGGTGGAACACCGTGGAACTATTAGTTCAAGCTATGAAATTTTGAACATAACTTTAAACTTTTTCTCGTAGTAAGATCTTTTTGATACTGCGAAATATAACACAAAATTCAGCGGTGTGCATAGTCATCTCTGCCTTACCCCATAGGGAAAAGCCACGAGTTAATATATGCATAGTAAACCTAGTCAAAATCACTGTCAAATACGACCTGCATCTATCTTCACACTCAAACCCAACCAATTAGAACATTATCCCTACAGGAAAACTGTCCTTAAATCATGGTACTTTATCCACAGAGGCCCCCCCGCAATGAAATCGGCACGAGCTAACCCACGGACGGCGCGCACAGACAACAAGAGGCCGACCCCAGGCAACCGCAACGCCACATCCTCGCAACGGAAGACTTCTGACGTTAAGAATCCGAAGAATGCAGCAAATAAGGCACACAGCGGTTAGTAACAAAATACTTTTCTTGGTTTTTCTGTATCTTACAAAAGTATTGATTTTAGACCACTGTCAACTGCGACACAAGGTTTTTGCCGAATTCTGAAGGTAGAAACTATCATCAATAAAAGGATATACTCTCTCTGCTGATTGCAAGGAAAAGTTGACAATGTTGTGTAAATGCAGTTAAATATCCGAAATTAATAATCTACCACCAAATCGCGGACCCCTGTCCGGCTCCGGACCGCCGAACTAAAACATAATCTAAAACATTTGAAGAACGAACCACGTGGAAGACCGCAAAAAAATGTTCTTCGATTATGTTTTAGTTCGGCGGTCCGGAGCCGGACAGCGGGCTCCGGACCGCCGAACTAAAACATAATAAAATTAGTTTCCAACTCTACTCCGGTCTTCAGACTGATAGTTCTAAGTAAAAAAACCATTTAACACATTCATAATAATGACTTACTTTGTTATTTTTGTGTATTTTGCGTATTGTATACTGTACATTCGTTTATTACGTAATAAAAATGTTTATTTTAGTTTTATTCCTTTTTAATCTTGATTGCATCTTGCTAGTAATGTCTACCAAACGGACAGTCATATTATTTTTTTAAACGGACCCCCATTTTGGTGATTCCTGACCACGTCGCCGTACAATTTGCTCTATTATAGTGACTTCCAAATTCCATGGATCCAGAATTCCAGACCATACAGCGTTGTTCTTCCCTATTGATACCCCCAAGTTACGATGATTTTGTATTAGGGAAAACACATGTCATGGATCTTAGGTGCAAAGGCGCCGCAGGGCAAAAGGGTTTACGAGTTATTTCCTACTACTATTACATTACCTACCTCGAAGTGTTATGATATTTTACGCAAATAACCGCAGGAAGCAACAGTGAGATGGTTTCATAACACAATCTGTGGTTAGCGGTTGATTGACTCAATACAAACGCTAAATATATTGCATACAATCGATTTAGTATAACAATGTTTAATAATAACACGTCTCAGTCGCTTTAAAAGGTTATACGAGCTTGCGATAAGTGTTTTTATTCAAGGAAAAAAAAACTTAAGTAAAAAGGTACTTGAAATAGGAAGTAGGTCGCTATTGGTTACAAATATAGAAGCACACGACTTAGAATCAATGTATACTAATTAATTATACGCTTATTTTGTATGGTAAGCACGATGCTTCGTGCTCTCAGATATTAACCCATATACTGCTTGACATTTTGCGTTTTAATAGCCATCGAATATAGCTTCTTGTTGACCGAATAATTTGTTTTAGTTGATATCTATAAATAGAGAATTTTCATCTTTATAAAATTACCATTCATTACATTATCCGTGCCTCAGAAAGTACGTTTCGCCGTTGGTCCCTTCTGTCATTCGTAGATCTTTGTTACGGTTACTCAAAAGCCCAAGTCAGTCAACCAGTCTTACCAAGGGGTATCGTGTTACCCAGTAACTGGGTTGTGGAGGTCAGATAGGCAGTCGCTACATTTAAAATATTGGTATTCAGCTGCATTCGGTTAGACTGGAAGCCGACCTCAATATAGTTGGGAAAAGGGAAAGCGGATTGATTGACTACAAAAGGAAAGAGGAAATCCAGAAAAAAAAATATATATGGTACAATTTTTCACAATAATGTTTATTGTACATATTTAGAAAGATGAAGCATGTAGGCTAATCATTACCGAGCAGTGAAAAAATCCTTTTCCTACTAATATTATAAACGTGAAAATTTGTATGGATGGATGGATGTATGTATGTTTGTTACTATGTCACGAAAAAACTACTGAACGGATCTGGATGAAATTTGGCACTCAGATGGTTTATATCCAGGATTAAAACATAGTATACTTTTTATCCCGATACTCCCACGGGATCGAAACAAATGCGGGTGAAACCGCGGGGCTACATTAAAAATGTACTTATTCTTAGTACTCTACTTTTTGGACAAGACGTGCTCCGGAGAAGCTTGTTGATAAAAACTAATATTTCTGCAAAAAGCAGGAATTACCATCTCCTAACAAAATCCACGTCTTATTACTTGTGTCAATATTACATAAATAATAATAGGTTTTTGCAAAGTATGGACGTAAAACGTGCTCACCGCTCCGCAGAGCCTTAATAAAAAATGTATACAAGAAGGCGATAGGACAGGCACGAAACCACTGTTTAGTATACGCACGAAACATGGTTCAGAAGGTTAACTCAAAGCTTCATTATAAAAAAAATCTCACAAAAGATTTCGTGTTTTTTTTTTTTTGTTGCTATGACGAACATAAAAGTGAATCGCATAAAGTGCTAGTAAAATATGAATGAATTTAGCATATTTGCTTCTAAATAAAGTGATAAATAATTTAATTTTTTTGCCTTTCATGTCTGTGTGGCAAATGTCTCCCTTTTTCATGTCCACTCCTCCCTGTCTTGAGCTAGTGTGGACCAATCTTGTCTGCAGGCGTCAAGCTGCCAATTAAAAAAGCACATCAATTTCCTTTTTATCCGATGTGCCCAATAGGAATTCCCGTCGACAAAAATGGCGAACTTCCATACAAATTTTTATCCCCTTTAGTGGTGGCATTTCAAAAATCTTTACTACATCATAATTATAAGGAACTCTTGTGCTAAATTTCGTGCAGAAGTTCAGGCTGTGCGTTGTCTGCCAGTGAACGAATGTATGAATGAATTATTTCTGCCTGCAAAATAAATATTTAGCACAAGTATGTGCCAGCCACTGCAAGTCAAATCAAAATCAAAAAGTCATTTATTCAAATTAGGCTGAGAATCAGCACTTTTCGAACGTCAAAATTACAAAAGACAGTCCCCCAAAAACGCCCGCCCTTCACCACTTCCTAGTGCTATCGCTGGGAAGAAGAAGTGGCGCAACAAACTCCCCAGCACGTAAACTGCATGTCACTGTACTACATCAAAAGGCCAATTCTTGTAATTTAAAACGTTCAAAATCTAGTCACAGTCTCATCTCGGCGACAAACAAAATGCCAATAACTTGTCAAAATGTAGGGGAATTAGAAGTATTTTTTGACAGATTGAGACTGAGATCGTTCTTAAAATTACGAGAATTGCCTCTCTGCTGTCGATGTTTACATACAGTTGTTGCTTATTGTATTCATTGTATCACAGATGGGTAACGATAAAAATGAGTAAATTATCTAATGCCCATTTTCTTCCAATATCAAACTCAAACTCAAAATATTTAATTCAACTAATACAATTACAGGCACTTTTGAATTGTCAAGGGTCGGTCAGTCAAAAAGACGAAGCTAGTTGCCCATTCCAAAGCATAGTAGTACCTATGGAGAAGAACCGGCAAGAAACTCCATGGACACTCTTTTAAATCACAATAATATGGTTACATAGTATTGGTTACATCATTCATGTTAAAAATTATGCATGTGAGAACGATGCAGAATGTTAAATTAAATCAACACAAGTGGCAGCAAAGCCTTGACCAGTCCCTACTGACGGCGCCCGTTCACGAACATGACGCATAGATTAGCACCATTCAGCTCAACCATTTTGAAGGGCGCATGTGTTGGATCATCCAACACATGCGCCACCATCAGCGAGACATTAAGAGTGAGCATGACATACTCTCAGCCACCAAGGCACATTCAAGTCAATGAAAGACGTACCCAGTAAATGGTAGCTTTATAGTATGTACATAGTACTCACATATCTGCTATGCAATTATACAATACTAGGAGATTGAATTTATATAATGCAAAAATAGTATTTTAAAATCTTCAGCAGCTCCTCATGTAGGTAGGGTAGGCGTGTGTGAAGTATTTTCAAATGCTAATCAATTTATTTATGCGTCCTGTGGAGCAGGACCAGCGTTTAGCCAAGCATTTTTGTCAGCGATGTAATCCCCCAACTTATAATATGCTTGGCTGCATAGTGTGCGTTTTATGTAAGATTTGAATTTCGTTTCATTGAGTTGGAGAATGTGTGCAGGTATTTTATTGTAACTTTTTAAACAGTACCCCATGAAGGAAGAGTCTACTTTAGCCAGTCTGAAACCTGGTTGAACTAATTGGTCCCTATTTCTAGTTCTATAGGTGTGTCTGTCACCTATTTCACTGAAAAGATTTAATTTTTTCCTTACGTACATGATATTATATTGACAAGGTACCGTCATGATATTAATATCTTTAAGGGAATAACGCCTGGAAATAGCATATATTGCTCTGATGGCTCTTTTCTGCAGAATAAAAATAGGCTCGATATCTGCAGCCCGCCCCATAGTAAAATACCGTAAGACATGATACTGTGAAAGTAACTGAAATAGACTAGCATCGCGGTATCTACATTAGTAAATTGACGGATTGTTCTTACAGCATATGCTGCTGAACTTAGCCGTCCTGCAAGAGATGTTAAATGAGGACCCCATTGCAGCCTTGAGTCGAGCGTTATCCCCAGGAAAACATATCGCAATATTTCCTGTACTAGATGTCCTTGGTCAGAGTTATTTTGGTGGTCCAATGGTAGCCTGCAATTATTTCTCACCCATTTATATTAGTGGACTTAATGAACTTAACACTTTATGTGTATACGTACTTACAGAGACGATATTAAATGTTCTCTCTTCAATAAATGTTACATTTTATTGTTAGCATTTGTGAGACTTTAGTTAATAACTGTGCTCTTAAGTCGTTTGGTTTGGATTGTTACGTGAATTTGAAATTAAGATGTTATTATGCATTTAATGTGGTTAAAGGTAGGAGTAAAACAGCTGTAAAGTTGACGTATACACATATAAGGTAGGAGTAAAACAGCTGTAAAGTTGACGTATACATCCTGTATTGTGGCTGGTGGTTATACTTTAACCTTATTTCCTATTCCATGGGTTTTGAGTTTTTGACTTCTAATTTAGTTAGAAATAATCAGTATAAAGTCTATTCAAATTTATGTTTCAAATTGATGTTATTTCAAATTAAACAAATATCAACTTTATTTTAATGAAAATTAAGTTGATTTCAGAGTGACTAGCACTATTGAAAACGTTATAAAAATGTTTGAAGTTGTAAGTAACTACGCAATAAGTGAACTTTATTGCGTAGGAATTAAAGTTATTTTTCCATAAACTCATATTTGTTTACGTTTTTGACAAATGAATCACGAATGCAGATTAGATGTACCCATTTACGTTGAAACTTTTGAGTCAATACACTTCTAATGTAACTAGTTGATTGCAATCAAATCGCCACATTTTCTAGTCATTCCATCCGATAGTTACGCATGTATTTCGTACAATTCAAATTCATACATACATTTTTCACATAATAAACATCTTGTTCATAGTCGTTATCTTGATAATCTCAAAACAATAAAAAATCTTGAGAAATACCTCCATTTATTAGCCTATGTGTTTTAAGCATCTTAATTTTGTTGAAACGTGAGGCTAATCTGCATTTCAAGTTATATGATATATATAAGCTGTTTGTTTCATACAGGACAAACCAATTTAAAAAAATTAGATTTTCCAGCAGTTTAGAAACTGCATACTTTTTCTCTTTTCGTGTCGATGGTACTCTGCCACATTGTTTTTTTTTTTAATATAGTTAAAGCCCAGTATATTAAAAATAAACATATATTTACTCAGTAACTGGGTTGTGGACGTCAGATAGGCAGTCGCTCCATGTAAAATACTGGTATTCAGCTGCTGGGAGCAGTTGGGAAAAGGCTAGGCATGATGATGAATAGTTTGAGCCCAATTGCTGGCCACGTTAATTTCGGCATCGGTGGCATTTTTAGGTCATGCAAGCTGCAGGTGAACGGTAACCTAGGACACTCCAGCAACTAAGTTAAGACTTCGACTAACAAAAAGACTAAGTTAAGACTTCAAGTTAAAGTTTAAAGTTGCATTTCTGTTTCTTTTACAGCAAAAACAAAAGACACAAGTAATAAGGATCACGGCAAAGATAAACAAGACAGAGACAACAACAATGGCGACACGGACGACGAGAAACATAAAGAGGAAGAGAGAAGGTTCGAGCCCCCGTCCGCGGCTGACGGCGACCTCGTCGATATGCTCGGTAAATATATTCTCAATTACAACGTTTAGCAAAAAAAAAGCCTGTAATATTCCCACTGCTGGGACACAGGCCCCTTTTCTGTGACGGTGAGTGGGCCATAATCCACCACGGGCCCAGTGCGGGCTGGTGGATGCGACATGCCAGTTTCCTCACGATGCTTTCCTTCACCGTTTTGAGGGCATTATGATAAAATAAATGTAGAATGGGGATTGTGGGGCAAGTAAAATGATTTGAAAACTGTTTATTGTATATATATCTTCTCAATTATAATTTATTAAATCTTCTATTCTATTCTATTTTTCTCTATGGCAATGGTGCCGATGTCGACAATTCTGCCAATGTCAGATGTGATTATTAAATCTTCTTTACTCTCCATAAAAAATGACAACCGTTCTCTTCAAATGCTGATCCGCCATTCCTCCACTCTCTCTTTCTCTCACTATCGTTCCTTCTTTCTCTTGTGCGTTACGTTCCATTCATCATAGACTTACATTAAAATACTCATCCTACAGTATGATTTCTCCAATCCAAGAATTTAAAACGACCCATTTTGTATTTATTAAAGCTGTCTTCTCATTAAATTCTGAACATTTTCTTTTCTAACACTATATATTTGTAATGTTTCAGAGCGTGACATAGTACAAAAGAACCCTAACATCCGGTGGGACGACATCGCCGACCTGGCGGAGGCCAAGCGACTGCTGGAGGAGGCCGTAGTCTTGCCCATGTGGATGCCCGACTTCTTTAAAGTTAGTACTCAACATTATTATTGTTACGAGCTTTGGGGTTCGTGACAATTAAAACTGCCGATATAAATGACCAAAAATTACACTACTTGAACAACACTAATAACAACTCGAAACACTAATTATAAAACACAATTGCACTTAAGTCGCACTTGAAGATCGCTTTCGATGTATTCGCTTGTATCGCTTATCCAACTCTGGCTCTGTCGTGGCTCATCCCGGCCTTATATAGTGCCGCAGATAGTTCTAGAACCTTCTATTCAAATACATACCGGCCCCGACTGACCAGATGTCGATAGTTCTAGAAAGTTCCAGCATCGAAATTTCTAGAAGGATCTATTAGTTCTGCTACTCGATACTAGATGACGCTAGTGGTAACTAATGTCAACATGTACCAGGTATTAATTGCGGCGCCCAACATTATTATAGAACATAAAAAAGGAAGAAGAAAATCATGACATTGCACTGGACTATTGAGCTGCAAAAAGTTTGTGGTCGATCTGGAACGACCATTCCAGTTTTGCCCAAGCCAAAGCCAGCCAAGCAAATGTTTAATAAGTTCACCTCAAATACCATGTATTTTTTTAATTAGCTGTTTAATGTCCCACTGCTGGGCACAGGCGTCCTTCCACTTCTCTCAGTCCAGAGCCAATACCATGTATTCCAATTGTTTAAAACAATTATTTTGTCGTAATTCAAATGTTTAGCAAAAGGATTATCTATTACCTTATCGTCAGAAAAGCGAGTGAGCATTCTCATTATACTAACCGTATGTGAATATTCAAAAATATTGGTCCCAAATGAAACTTTGGCTCACACGAGGTCATATAATTTATTTACAAAATACAGAATTATTTACCTACTTTTGCAGCAAGCTGATCACTCATTCATAACCAGTTAACGGTGTAATAATACCTCATCCCACATTGCAGGGCATCAGACGACCTTGGAAGGGCGTGCTGATGGTGGGCCCGCCCGGCACCGGTAAGACCATGCTGGCCAAGGCCGTCGCCACCGAGTGCGGGACCACCTTCTTCAACGTGTCCTCCTCGACCCTCACCTCTAAGTACCGCGGGGAGTCCGAGAAACTAGTCAGATTGCTCTTTGAAATGGTAACTAATTATGTTCACCTAAATTATTTACAAATACGGGCTTAAATTAAATTAGCTAGCTAAATTCCGCATATGCGATGGGTATGGATACCTAAACATGGAAACAAAAAAAAATCACCACTAAACGGTTGCAGCTGAATACCATGATATTTTACATGGAGCGATTGCCTATCTGACCTCCACAACCAAAATTATACCTATCTACTCAATGAAAAAACTAAATTCACTGACAGACCACGCACAACCGAAACCGTTGTATCTAGAAGCATGAAATTTTGCACAAGAGTTCCATATATAACGACGGTGAGCACTAAAGAAGGATTTTTGAAAATCATTCCCATACTGGGGTTAAATAACAGATGAAAGTCTGTATAGAAGTTCATCATTTTTGCCGAAGGAAAATCCCATCGGGCATCACTGCTGGTTTATCACAAGTACAACTTTTTTGTTTCTATTATATAACCATTACTGAAATCGTTTCCAGGCCCGGTTCTACGCGCCGAGCACGATATTCATCGACGAGATAGACTCGCTGTGTTCGCGGCGCGGGTCGGACAGCGAACACGAGGCGTCGCGACGCGTCAAGTCAGAGCTACTCGTGCAAATGGATGGACTGGGCTCCGCCAATGATGAGCCTGCTAAAGTAAGTGCACTCTGCTTGTTCATCAATTCGTCAATAAACCATAAGAAAACACGGTTGGACGTGTAATTATGAAAATCATCTACTTTTAGAATGTTTGTAAATATGTGAGCACCATGTATCTATCACATAGTTAATTTATATGTCATGGTTTCATTAATCCATTTTAATTCTTTTACCTATTGTGGTATAGTAATTTTATTTTAGGTGCAACGTCTTCTCATATAATTATATAATTAATGTATGCAAAAATTGTAAAACATTTTAAAAGAGGAACAGTGGAGTTTCTTACCGATTCTTCTCCATAAGAAAACTACCTTTTGGAAGGGGCGACTAGAATCAATTCTATTTTAATGAATTTTTGACGTTCAAAAGTGCGTTTTAAGTGCCTGTTTAAAATAAATGACTGACGTTGAGTTGAAGAGCATAGAGTTCACTTGACACTTCTCATCGTCATTAGCTAGCAAGATAAATTTTTGCTTTTGGTGGCAAGATGTATCTTGGATGCGCGAGTTCAGCCTGCATAAGGTATATGAGCTATGTAAGCTACTGTCAAAAAACGTGTGCGAATCCAGAGATTTAAGCGTTACGAGCAGGTTGCGCTTTTATATGGTCATCTTATTTGCACCATGTACCAGCAATTATTACTGAATATTGCTTAAAAAATTAGGGTGCACGGGATCAGTTTTCCGTCTGACATGCAACATAACAACAATTACATTCACCTAATATATCTTCACAATGTTCCAGGTGGTAATGGTATTAGCAGCAACAAACTTCCCCTGGGACATCGACGAGGCGTTGCGGCGGCGACTGGAGAAGCGTATCTACATCCCACTGCCGACCCAAGATGGCCGCGAAGCACTCCTCACGATAAACCTAAGAGAGGTGAAGCTAGACGCCGAGGTAGACCTGCACGCTATCGCCAAGAAGCTGGAAGGGTACTCCGGAGCTGATATTACTAATGTCTGCAGGTTGGTTGGGATTTATAGATTGAAGTTATATTTATTTATACTAGAAATCATTATATAAATAGTGATGTTCAGCTGGGTCCAGTTAGACTGGAAGCTGACCACGACTTGATTGGGAAAAGGCTAGGAAGATATGCTATTCAAAATAATATTTAAAATGTTAATGGATGGAGAGGGACCCCAAAGAAAAGAATACTGGATTGTGTGATAGATGATAAAGAATGAAAAGGGAGTGAATGACGAACGTGGTTCATAAAAATGTTCTATGTTATGGGTTTGGTTTCCGCACTTATTCCTTCAGCTTCAAGTGGACCATTGTATGTGACTCGTTGGTCCATTGAATGGGGTTAGATTGCAATATATCATTAAATTAGGTTTTTCTGTCAAGAATTGCTTGTTTCAAACTCGGGGTAGAGTTTGAAACATTTCCATAGAAGCGGGTCGCCCCATTTTGTATGGGCCCTGTGCTATATTACTTAGCTAGCAAACCGTGGGCTTAAATACACCTTTACCAATCCCTTCCAGAAAAAAGGTTTAATGATGTGCAGTTACAGCAATCAGCATGAAATAAGACTAATCAAAACATCTTTTCAATTTCCAGGGACGCATCAATGATGTCGATGCGACGCAAGATAGCCGGCCTAAAGCCCGAGCAGATCAAACAACTTGCCAAGGAAGAGCTCGACCTCCCCGTCACCAAGCAGGACTTCATGGAGGCCCTGTCCAAGTGCAACAAGTCCGTGTCCAAGGGAGACATCCAGAAGTACCTCTCCTGGATGGCAGAGTTCGGCTCCTCCTGATTAAAGCACTAACGTCGACAATACTGTCCAGTGTTCAATGTAACACAAACAGCTTCTAGCTCAAATGCTCAACACATTTGATATAGAATCTAAAGAAACACGAAAAATTGCCTTATAAAAACTCAATGTAATAAAATATTTAAGTTAACGAAGTAACAATCAGACTGTTGCAGTATTAATATGGAAAGTATAAAATTGATAGTGGCATATCGAAATTGATAATATTATGTAAGTGAAGAGAAATCATCTATTGATAGTAGAGTGGGACATTCCGGTTTTCAAATGTTATGTAAATACGCTTCGTACACCCGGTTTCTAAAAGGTAAATAACTCAAAAATAAACAAAACTACAACCGTCTCATTACAAAATGAGTTTCAAATCCTTCGAGCCAGTTACTGTATATTGGACTTTATTCCGACAAACATAAAGTTATTAATGCAAAATTGACAACTTAGAATTTGGCTTAATGTCAGTTTTTGCAATAAGAACTTTAACTTTGTCGGATTATAGTTCGAAATTTAAAAATGGCTCTTTGGTTTAAACTTGGGACTAAAGATAGACCTTGTTTTGTAATAAGGCCGCAATAGTCTGTCAAACATTGTAAGCTTAGCTAGTGAGCTTAAAACTTTATGGCGGTTCTGGAGGCTTGCCACCAGCTCTTATAACAGGGCAGAAGTTGGACTGTACTGCTTTTTTGTTCCATGACTAAGTACAAAAAAGCAGTGCAGTTCAACTTCTGCCCCCGCGGTCACATAAGTTTGTTACTGCGCAGCCACTTGCCTAGTGTTCAGAGCTGCCATAATGTTGGATTGGCTGACTGAAATAACAACAGCCAATCAAATCACTTGATTGTTCGTTAGCTAATTCTTGAGTTACCTTTCCTGAAACCGGGTTTAACTCTACTAATTGTTGGCATTTTATTGATAACTTTCAAGTCGAGATATTTATACAAATTGTGATCATTATTAACTTGAACATTGTATAAAGCACAATAAGATACATACTTCGTTCCATGTACATATTAAATTAATATTATAATACTAACTGCATTCAATCGAGCTTACACCAGCGAGATCTGTCATCACATATAATAATTTCAAATGTTATCCTATAAATTGAAATCCGTGATCTTTGTACTTAAATTAGGTTAAATTTGAGATTTGTTTTATACTTAGATAATAGTTTTATGCCATAACTAATTTATGTGTACTTTTATAGATTTTTTTTATTAAAATGCTATTTTACGTTATTTTATGAAATGAGATATATATTTGGCATTTATATTATAGAATTTCGCTCAATTAAAATTAGCATGTTCCCGTGTTTATGTTGCGAGGTGTTTAGATAGAAATTGTAACGATTTTCTCAAGAAGCCACATCACCACCTCTTTGAGTGAACCTTTTTATAATTTTACTACGAATTATAGTGTAAAGTAGCAATGTAATCTTGTGTTCAGACATACCGGTACTATATGATTGAAATAAAACATATTTGGTGTAATAACATTGGTGAAGATAACAATATTTTTGCAAACAAATTAACAAAACTTGTATAACGAAGACATGAAAATAAATCAAATTTTAAAATATGTGTTTTATATTATTCTTCAAACTTTCACAACAAAAGAAAGTGAAACATACCTAACATTCACACGGTGTCGCATGTAGAACATCATACGTGTCCATTACAAACCCTGTCTACACAAACTGAAAACTCGAGACTTGCAACATTATTATTATTTCTGAATTCCAGGCAGGCGGAGTCGAGGACATAGGTAGGTAGTTAAGTCCCTCTCGAAGCGTCGTCGGCGAAATGAAGCCGCGGCTTCATTTCGCCGACGACGCTTCGCGACAACGTAGCCGTAGTATCAGAATTCCACCGCCGACAAGAAAGCGACTTCCTCGCACGTTCTTCTCCACAGAGTTCTACATTTTGGAATGGGCAACTAGCTTCAACTTTCTGACTAACTGACTGACTATTTAATTTTGACAATTCAAAAGTAATAATAATAATAAAGTTTATTCTTCAAAAAGTAAAAATACAATGTGACGGATTCGGTGAGCCACAAACTAAGCATGTGCCTGAAAGGGTTTAATTGACATAAATTATTTGAGTTTGAGTGAGTTGAGTTTGAGTTTGTTCAAGACGGCGTACAAAAGATGTTAATATTCCATGTCAGTAAAAGAGATTACATAATATATTAATAGTTGGTCGCTGACTGTTCACACCGCCAAGTACTCGTTAGAGTGACAAGACCTATCAAAAAGAGTACTCGCTTGGCGGGCAGAACATTTGCGAAGAGACTCGCTCTTGGTACATGACGCATACGAGCGAGCAATAGCTAGTCGCCGTCCGCGTCGTGCACTCGCTGCTTGTTGCCCGCCAACTCGTGTCCAGTTGCTAGCTCCATTCGACTTTAAGATATTTATGATAAACTTTATCTTTTCGTCTCGATGGTACTCTTCGATATTTTATATTGTTTCAGCCCAGTTGTAGTTGGCCACATCGATCGCGGCATCAGGGGCGTTCATTAGGTCTTCTTTAGTGCAAGTTATGTTCAAAAGAGTACTATGTGGTGCAAATGAACAGGCATTAGGACATTCTAGCAAGTGGGACATGGTGCATTGAAATTCCATATCAGTACCAGGTTATTTGAAATTCGCGCGCTCTCACCATTTTTGTTACGTGGACGCAAAACTGAGAAATGAATCAAATAGGTCGTGTTTTCTGAGTTAGTAATATTTTTGACTGTCGAGTTGTGTTAAGTGTGCAAGTGTTTATTGTGCCTAAAACACACAGTTTGTGTTTTTTTTTTTCAAAATAACCCCTTCGTCACCTCGTCTCCAGAAAATCAGTTTGATTTTTCTTTCTTGAGAAAACTTTAAAGTCGCTACCAGCGTACCTAAGGGCTAAGTGAGACCTCATTATACGAACAACCAGTTCATTCTATGATCTTGATTAGATTACTGTCCAACAAATTTGATCGCGTATTGCTAAATAGTCGTTACATTTTCTCTCCATATATTTTGATTTATCCCATTTAGATATACCTGATTGAATTGATGCCAGATTGACCGCCTAAAGTCCCCCAAATGCGAAGGATTTTGCAGGAATACGAATAAAATAGACCGTAAATAAATAGGCCTAATAAAAGCTAAAATGGTTCCGTTTATTTTTTATACTTTCCCTAATTTTAATCGACTAATGCTTGCATACGAATCCAAATCATAGATAAGCTAGTAGTGTACCCCAATTAAAAATTATTTTTATTAAACTGCTGACAGAGCTGAATACAAAACAAAATTTTAATCAATTTAAAGTACTTTATATCTCGATAAACCCCAAGTTATAAAAGCATTGTTTTAAAAATAATATTTCCATGTTTAAATTATTCTTTACTCTATGCATCAAATCTTTAGGCGTTTTCATGTTGGTATTAAATCGGAAATGGAATCGTAAACTTACACTTTTTATATTATCAAGGTAAGATGAACAAATTGTTTAAACTCTTAGATCAATCAAATGACATGAAAATATAAAATTCAATTTACAACATTTTCATTTCAGCGAATAAATCATCATAAGAATAAAAAGTGGCCACCAACTTGAAATGAACTTAGCAACAAAAGCCTTGGCGCCAGCGGAACTTGTCATTTTGTTGCATGTTTTATGTTGGTACTGCCGTAGTAACTACGTGGTCGCAATAGTACAAAAATGTAAACATGCACAGATAATTTTGGGTTATTTTCCTCCAATTAGTGTACAATTAGCTAATTATTTAGTATAATCGAAACTGAAAAAATATCGAGACAAATATTTAGACCTAGATTAAGCTATCTATGGTAACAGATTCAACAAAAATATTTTTTGTAACTGGAGTGAACATAGGCAGAAGCGTCGTCAAGCGCAGAATTTCAAGTCCGTAATGGCGGACGCTAATAATTTTGGAAGTTTCGTGATTCTATTGTTCTGTTTTTAAGTATTTTACCTGGTTGTGGGATTGGGAATGAGTTTTGTCATAAGTGAACGTATACGGAGTGTTTATAACGTGATAGTGATATGAAATGTTCAGTTATAGCGTGACAAAATCGCCTTCTAGATATGTAACCTTTTCCCTAACCTCGTTTACGCCAATGGAGTAGATATGTGATCGATGTGTGTGCGTCGGTGAACGATAATTCGTCCGTTTCGCGTTACTATTTGTGTATAGTTAATCTTCTTGTTAGTGATGGAAGTGTCCGCGTCGCGGTTTTGCAATCCGACGCCCGATTCCGATGTAACGTAAGCGAGCCGGTCGATCGCCAGAGCGAGTGTAAGCAGGGACGGCCGTTGCCAGCCGAACATGGCTGCGACGCAGGCTGAGTCTCAGCGTAGCGAAGCGAACATTGAGCAGAATCCATCGGAGCAGCTCAGTGAATCTCGGAACGCTTTGTTGCAAAACGGCACCGACAAGTCCGTCGGGCGCGTTCCGCCCGATGGCGTCGTGAACACAAAGAGCAAATCGCCGATGTCGGCCGAACCGGGGCAGCCACGCGACAGTGGCGAGGCGCCCGGCCACGACCGAGGCGTAGATAGGCCAGTGACGGACCAGTACGGCCAGTATAGATACGCAGAAGGCGCGGATCCTTATTACGCGCCACGGCCAGGTTTTCCCGGCAAACCGCGGCCACCGCCGCAGCAACCGCGCTTTTTCCCTGGACAAGCGGTGTCGCAGGCACCTGGCCCCACGCCCACGCTGAATTCGTTATTGCAATCAAGCGGGGCGCCGCCGCACCGCTATCCCAATAGTTATGAGCAGCCGCCGGCAGGCTACGGCCCGGGCCCCGGCTGGCCGCAGCACAGGCCTATGCCGCCTTATAATCCTCAAGGAAGCCCATATAGAAATTCTACGGTAAGTTTAGTATTGTTATTATAATTTATAGAATAATGTTTTGGTAGAAACAATTACCTACTTACTCTATGAATTACCATGATGCAACCCCCTGAAGAGCTTTTAATGACCTAAATAATTATATTTTATATGTCTTAAAAACAAGGTTTTCAATTCTATATGACAAAATTGTTAAAATATGTTCCGGAAAACATTCTAGTCAATTACTGTATAGTAAGGATTTTTGGCAAATATGTATTAAGCCTTAATAATTTTTAATTATGGCAAATGAAAGCAGCTACAGCATTTTAGCTGATAATTTGCATATGTTTGTCACATGCCCTGTAATAAACAATACCCAGTAATCATTTGTATTCATCAATTTAATACTGGACTAACCAATTTCATGGATAAGATGACCTATATTGATTTAGGGTAAACTCGCTAATAAATTATGTAAATAAACAACTTTGAAAGAACAAAATATGAAAAAACCAAATCTTAATAGGTAATTTCAATTTCCCTTACCTTAATTAAGAAAACGGATTAAATAACTGATATTATAGATTATAAAGCAATATGAACCATAGATTGCCCAGTATATAAATTTTACTGGCTGTTGCCAACAACTCGTCAGTGTCTATTTTCAGTTACATCATTTTAGGGTTCTGTACCCAAAGGGTACCAACGGAACCCTTATTACTAAGCCTCCGCTGTCCATCCACTCATCTGTCTGTCAGCAGGTTGTATCTCATGAACCGTAATAGGTAGATGGTTGTGTATGTTTATTGTAGCATATTTTATGAAATATGCAAGACGATAAGTAGACTATTAGTGTGCTTCTCCAGGGCCGAGGTTACCTATCTGCTATTTACCCTAAATCAGTCTATAAATTTTATAACTATTGGTTTCAGTAGCTTAGGTGTGAAAATGTAATAGACAACTGTCACATTAATTACATTAGAACGAAATGGATTTAAAAAAACAATTTGATCCATTTTCCTGGAAAGAAGTTTATTTCTAATTGAAACATTGGGTAACTTATTATATTTTAATCGTAACAATCCTTATAAAGTCTGTCTAATCCAAATGTCCTTTTTCTAATCTATTGAGTAAATAATCCATAAAAATGGTTTAGAATACTTAATATTTTAGCAGCTAATGGAATCAGCATTTATGGAGATTAATCAGAATTTTTGTAAATAATAAATTTCTTTATTGCCATAAATAAAAAAAAAGTTACAGGAAGTATGTGAGACCCTGGCTCCAGAGCTAGGTTAGAGTATCAGAAGGCCAAGTCCTGTGGTTAAAAACATTCAAAATTTAGATGCAATCTCATCTCAGCGACAATCAATGTCTAAAAATGTAGGGATTTTTGATAGATTGAGATCGAGATCAGACTGTGAAGTTCTTAAAACTACTAGAATTGCCCCTCAGTACTTTTACCATTTAGGTTAATAATAAAGCATGTTTTATAGAGCACAAGGTAATAAAAACTATTACTACTAACTACTATTACTAACATTTAATGTAAGCACTAAAAACAGAATTAGAAAATGAAATTAGAATTAAATCATTATTTAAAAAAAAAATAGATAAAAAAACTGTTTTTAGCAAAGGAAGGGGTACAAAAAACAAAAGTAGTACCTGCAGTGCGATTCTGTAACCATCTCACCATGAAAACTTAGGTGAAGCGAGCGTGGAGTGAGCTGTCATTCCAAATAATGCTAGGGATGGACACTACTGACAACTCACATCAAGCTCACTTCACTTGAGTTTTCACGGTGAGATTTTTACAGAATCGACCAGCTGAAATCTATGCCCAAACAATGCAAGTTGCATCTGAATCTATGCCCAACCAGGGCGTAGATTCCAAACATATGCATACCGACTCCATAATAAAAACAAATCTTCTATTGATTATTAAAATAAAAAACCTACTTAATCCCTATTAAAATAGACAAATGATTATAATAAAACCATTCATCAATCAAATACCATCACTTTCCTGTATGTACAGTCAGCATTAACAACATGTATTTACTACTCAGGGAAACCAAAATCCAACTGTAGAATAAAAAGCTTGAATGTATTCGGTGCTAGGTATAGAAAAATCAGTGAACCTATAACACATAAAAATACATCAGAAAAGGGATAACCAATTAATTCAGGCATTGTGTGTGCATCTATCTGCATTGCCAACCTCAGGACTGCTTTATCACCTTCACATCACATTTAGGGTTTAATGTCACATCTATGTCAAAAAATGGCTATGTGTATTTGTTTATTTTTATTTTTTTATTGAGAGGAACGGCAAACAGTTACATTATAAGGACTTACAACTAGTTTAACAAAATAGCAATTTGGTTATAAAGTAACCCACAACGCTGTCCACAAGTAGGCATAGAAGTTCAAGAATAAAAATAGCTAATCGCTAGGAACATTAATAGCAGTACATGTGGCAAATACTTAATTAAAAGTTAAATACTATGAAAAAAAAAAAAAATGTTATGTAAATATTTAAAAAAATAAGAATAGTTTGTTTAAAAATTAAAGAAAATATATATCGAAAATTATACAATGTCTATGTGACAGTTACATAGTTTTAACCTTCAATTTAATTATTCCGAATTTTTGTCAAAAATGGTAAAGCAATCATTGCTCTATCGTTTGGTTGTATATACAAAAGTTGTTTATGTTGTGCGAGTAAAAATAGAATAAGCACCAATAGCAATAAGCAACATATTTTTGTTTAAATTTTAAGTTTTATACAATAAGAAATAGCTGACCTGATAAATGTTGTTCTATCCAAATTTTAATAGTTCATATAAAAATCTCATGAAAAAGGATGTTCAGTTTTTTCTGAATGAAAACTTTCCAGAAATCTTTTCCAATTTTCTTTATATAAAACTTAATTTGGTCTATTAGGAACATTTTAAAACAAAAAAAATAGCCTGATTTGGCTATTTTTTTAGCCCTTCTCTAGTGATGCGCTTATCACAAACAGCATTTAATTTTTTTTATAATGACTCAAAACAACATTCATCTTTAAGTTTTGAGTATTAAGGTTCATTATAATCTGAAATTCATAATATTTAAAATTTCTATTTATATGTTTTAAGAATATAAACATACAGTACTATAAATAGTATAATTGTGGCCAGTATTTTTTTTTTCGCGTTCAACGCTTCTTCGGCGTCATTTGACATGTGCCAATAAACACTACAAAACTAAGCAAAATTACATGCAGCAAGAGATTCAACTCGGCCATTGCGTAAATGCAAAGTAGTGATTTCCAGCTGGTCACTGATATTTTTAAATGATCACATCTACTAAAGAATAATAAAAATGAGTTGGAATACCAAATTCAATTTGATCTTCATTTGCCTTGCTTTTTCCCTATACAATGTGTAACTGAATTAATGCACATTATGAAAGTAGTTTGTTCAGAATCGTTTACTGAATCGATTTCTGTAATTTTTAATATAGGTAATATTTTCTCCCAAAAATAATTAAAACTACTTAAATTACTGTCACACTTCCGCTGTGCAGTCAAAACAAACCAAAATGGATGAAATACACACTGAGCTAGACCCTTATACGAGTGCGACTGTGTGTATGCGTAAATTTGTAATGTGACCATAATTTTCTCCCACAATCAGTATAAGTAATTTATTAAAAAAACAATGATTTTTACATAATAATAAAAATTCAGTGTGTGTATTATGATTATAACATATTATTCTAATTAGGGTGTCTGGTGGTGTGCGTTAATTCCGGGACCTGTTGTATATTGGGGCCAACTTTTAGCCTGACCTGTATACTACATGAAGCAATAGCCTATCTGACCTCCACAACCCTAACTGGGCTGTGGAGGTGGACTGGGCAACACAGTCAGTAGCGTGCATTGCATATAGGCATATAAGCAGTGCCTACCTCGATAAATCGATAAACCATAAGCCGGTCAATTATATTTACGAGTGTGTGCCCCACAATTAAGAAACTCACCATATTATCATACCTAACAAAAAACAAAATCTTCATACAAACACGCGCGGCAGTAGGTAGTCGCCAGACGGCCTAGTCGGCTCCCGTACTATTCGCACATTGTCATTGGTCTTTACCCGTTCAAGTTAATACGACGAAAAATACGTACGTCTCACTTCGCTACTCTTCGCAATTTATCACCCTAAAGTAGGCATGCCTACTCATAACCAACCGAGGGTGTATGTTAAAATAATACTTTGTAATTTGGCTGTGCGAAGAAAGAAAGGGATGGATAATGAGGTCGCCGATAGTGAGGGTAAAAATTAAAATCCAAGATGGGGCTGCAAAAATTTTAGAATTTTGTCATTTTTAGGGTTCCGTAGCCAAATGGCAACGGAACCCTTATGGATTCGTCATGTCTGTCTGTCTGTCCGTCCGTATGTCACAGCCGCTTTTTTCCGAAACTATAAGAGCTATACTGTTGAAACTTGGTAAGTAGATGTATTCTGTGAACCGCATTAAGATTTTCACACAAAAATAGAAAAAAAACAATAAATTTTGGGGGTCCCCATACTTAGAACTGAAACTCAAAATTTTTTTTTCATCAAACCCATACGTGTGGGGTATCAATGGATAGGTCTTCAAAAATGATATTGAGGTTTCTAATATCATTTTTTTCTAAACTGAATAGTTTGCGCGAGAGACACTTCCAAAGTGGTAAAATGTGTGTCCCCCCCCCCCCCGTAACTTCTAAAATAAGAGAATGATAAAACTAAAAAAAATATATGATGTACATTACCTTATAAACTTCCACCGAAAATTGGTTTGAACGAGATCTAGTGAGTAGTTTTTTTTTAATACGTCATAAATCGTAACGTAACGGAACCCTTCATGGGCGAGTCCGACTCGCACTTGGCCGGTTTTTTAAATTTTACAGCCGCCATCTTGGATTTTAATTTTGAACATCGTTCCTGCCGATCCCCCGACCACACACGTTTTTATACCCGGTAAACCAATAAATTAAAGTGCGGTACCTAACGAAAAAAAGCGTGCCTACCTATTCTGAAAACCAATGCACACCGCTGAACACAGTTGTCCTTTCTATTGACTAGTTGTCAGACTTAAGACTTCTGACTACCTGTTAAATCTGTAGAAAGATCTAGGCATAGGAGGTCAGCCATCCACAGACTGTCTGCAGCAAGCATAGCTTAAACTTCATTGATAGATATGTGACATGTTACTTCAACAAGTCTGTTAAAACAATGGCTGTTTTGAACTAGAAAAAAACAGAATGTACTATGATTGTAAATTAATCATTCTATATCATTAATAGATTTTTTAAATCAGGGAAAATAATAGATAATCGCCTTCAAAATATAAGTTTTGCTTATTAGAATGCAGGTTAACTTAATGTATTTTTGAATGCATTCTTAATTTTTATGTTCTTAGTTTCATTTTTCGGTAGTCAGAAAACTTTTCTGAAGAATAAATATGTATGTAAATATGTCAGTTGGGCATACTTTTTATGAAACTGTATAATATTTATTCCCCTGGTAATTGACTATTGAAAAATGAACAATAAATGGTTTTACTTATTTATAAATCTAAATTAAATCCCAGGCAATCATATTAACTCATGTTAATTATTTAAATAAGTTAAGCCACTAGCAGAATTTGCAGTATACATTTATAAGTAAAAAGGTTTAATAAAGCCAAAAGAGTAAGTCGATCAATTTCGTAGTCTACTTAATTTCGCAGAGTAAAAGTAAACAAAAGATTGTAACTTTTCTTAAAGCACACAACACAAGAGCATTTCCATGTAATGTAGCGTTCCTGCGAATGCTCGAAACAGTGTTGAAAGTAATGCTCGCGGCGGGTGAGCTTTACCTGTAACATTCCTTTCTATTTTGCCTTTAGTCTTTGTTGAAATGTTGGATCTGCACTCATTCACTCCGCGTCATACGGTTTGCCCGCGTTCGTGTCTTTGCTCGATGAAATGTTACACAAAAACGCTTTGGTTTGTTTCTAAAATGAAAATGTATCAAAACGTTAAGAGTCGTGCTTATTTACCGGATCGTGAAAAGGAATACAGTAGAACTAGAGCATTACCTTGTAAGAAAAGTGTCACCCGTTCACGAACCGAACGATGAACACGACGCTTGACGCTTTGTTACAACTTGATTTTGCAACAAACAAGCGAATTTGTGTAACATTTCATCGAGCAAAGACGCGACCTGCAGATCCGGCTCTCGAAGAGTAAACGCAAGATAGAAATTAATGTTACAGGAAAATGCTTCCTCGCCGTGAGCATTACTTTGAACACCGTGTCGAGCATTCGCAGGAATACATTACATGGAAGTGCTCGTGAAAATAATTGTGTTTATGTAGTATCGACGTCGACTGTGTGTTCTATAATAATTATAATACATGTGGGCTATTATTTTCCACGTTCATTTTAAAATTCTTTTTAATATTCATAATTATATAAAAATATAAAATGTGTATTTATAGAATAAAGGAAATAATAATCAGCCTGTGTTGTCTGCAAAGCAAAGGTCTCGCTTTCCCTTTTCCACTCAACCACTTACTTAACCTCAAAAACATTTCACGTAATTATCACTTTGTTCTCGATACTTCGAAAATACGTTTTCGTCATTTAGCTACTAAAAATTCCTATAGTAAAAAAAAATGGTATTGCCATGATGCTTGCTTCAATCAACTCAGCCTATTGCAGTCCACTGCTGGACATATGCCTCTCCCAAGCTCCGGAACTTAAAATGACATCGTTAGTTTCCCTATTTTGGTTTCTGCCCTCAAATCAAATCATTTATTTGCATAACACAGGTTCAGAGGATGTTACAAAAGGTTCATAAGGCACACTGTATTCTAACCATGTGAGGTGTGCAAATTAGGAATATTATGACACAATTATTCTTAAGTATTAAATTTTCTTATTATGTTACATTGTCATTGAAAAGACAGATAGATAGTCATTTCGTTGCACAGTTAATATCAAGCAAATTAATAATGTCATAGTAATTGAAATTATTTCTAGTTTTTACCAGCTAATTTTTTTATTTTTTATTATAGCCATCCCAACGAGTTACCGGTCTTCCTCTCTTTCTAATACCGGCAGGGCCCCCGCCATAACGTCAGTCTAGAAATCGATCGGTCATCGCCCTTTTTAAATCTTTTTTTCTTTTAATTCTTTTTTTATATGGAGTCTTTATCCACACGGATACGTCAACCTTTTTAAATATTAAATTATATAATTTATCAATTCAGTTAGTATTATACCCACTGCTACATTATTTATTCTCATTATTATTTATTAAATGTAAACCGTAAATAACTTTAATTATGCGAGAAATAAAAGGCTTTTTATTTTATTTATAATTGTAATTATTATTGAATTAATGTACAAATATTTGCTATAATTAAAATACAATATATTTATCTTCGAAGTAGTCTTTTCCATTATAATAACATTTCTTAATGTCATCGGGCAATTTATTATAAATCAATGATGCCCATGTTTATTTATCTCTACACCCTGTCCTCCGCCTTCCGCATCCAGTCTATCCCAGCTACCTTCTTTGGTCGTCCGTCCATCTTGCTGGGGGGCGTCCTACACTACGCTTGCCGATACGCGGTCTCCATTCCAGGACACGTCTGCCCCACCGGCCATCGGTCCTTCGACAAACATGGCCAGCTCAATGCCACTTCAGGTCGCTTACTCTGAAAGCTATGTCGGTAATTCCGGTTCTTTTCCGGAGCAGCAAATTCAAGGTCACTCAGCGCGCTATGGAGCGAGCTAGCTCCATAGCGCGCTGAGTGACCTTGAATTTGTGGACCAGCCCGACCATCAGTGTCCACGTTTTGGCACCATATATCATGACGGGCAGGACGCACTGGTTGAAGACCTTAGTCTTCAAACATTGCGGAATAGGTGACGAGAAGACTTGAAGGAGTTTTCCAAATGCTGCCCAACCCAACTGGATCCTTCTGTCGCCTTCTTCCTCAAAGTGGTTTGGACTCGGCAAGACGTGTGACGTGCTTGCTTAAAGTAAAGACATAAAAACTTGTATTTAGAAACACAATTGCTGTCCTTATTAAATATAATTCAAAATACTGCTAATTCATTCCAATAGTAAAAGAACTTAAATTTATGTTTTGATCATCTCCACCTCTGCATAATCTGGAAGAAATGTAACAGTAATCCTAATTGAGATTGATTTGTGAACAGAATCCTTTCCTTCTATGTTGAAGCTCTTAAAGTTAAAGAAGTACGCCGATTTTGAGCTGTTGCTTCAAAAACTTACCAGGTTAATTAATCATAGTTTTTAAAGTGGTCTCCACTTTCGGTCCAAAACAAATCCTCCCTTGTTGTTACTTACAACAACTAATGATTTTTTTAAAGTTACGTCAGGTATTTAGCCGATATTTTCTATTTTTCGCAAATAAATATACCTATTTTTAACCGACGAAAAAAAACGGAGGATTTTCTCAAGTCGACGCGTATTATACATATTAAGGGTTAAAGTATGAAATTGCCGATTTGTACTGAAACATTGAAATTCGTTATTTTGTTAATTTAACATATTTATTTAATCAAAATAATTACCATTATTATCTATACATTACTGCCATCTAATAGGAAGGTCATTTATGCCTTTGCGATAGAACTCTCGTGATCTAGATTCGACAAACTGTGTGAAAGCATTTTGTACTGCCTCCTGAGAAGAAAACTTTTTATCACGTAGAAAATTGTCCAAATCACGAAAAAAATGGTAGTCCGTTGGAGCAAGGTCTGGCGAATACGGAGGGTGACGAATGGTTTCTAATTGCAGTTCCTGTAGAGTTGAAACGGTTTCTCGTGCTGTATGAGGTCTCACGTTATCATGGAGCAATAATGGTGAAGATCGATTGATGAATTGGGGCTGTTTCACTGCTAGTTTTGCTATCATTGCTCGGAGTTCGGCACAGTAGACATCTGCCGTTATTGCTTGACCAGATCAGAGAAAGCTATAGTGAATAACACCATGCTGAGACCACCAAACAGTTACCATTACCTTTTTATTGGTAAGCTTTCCTTTAGGACACTGTTGCGGCGTTTTTGACCTGGGGTCAGCCATTGCATTTTTCGTTTACGGTTATCGTAAAGAGTCTACTTTTCATCACATGTCACGATTCGATCCAAAATTCCTTCATTTCTGTATCGATTCAACAAGGCAACACAAGTTTCAACACGCGTTTCTTTCTGCAGATCAGTCCAATCATGAGGCACCCATTTCTCATATTTTTTTATTTTATTGATTTGACGCAAATGAGTCAATATTGTTGGTAAGGTAACGTTAAACGATGCCGCTAATTCCTGGGTAGTTTGACTCGGATCGGCTTCCATCATCTCTTTCAATTCATTGTTATTCACCTGTGTGGGCGGTCTTCCACGTGGTTCGTTCTTTAAATCAAAGTTTCCATCACGAAAGCGTTTAAACCAAAATCGCCCGGTGCGTTCATTAGCAGTCCCCTCTCCAAACGCAACATTGATATTGCGAGCTGTTTCTGCCGCGTTAGTTCCGCGTCGGAACTCGTATTTAAAAATAACTCGAATTTTCGAAGTATCCATCTTTCTTGTCTAAGCTGAATAAAAAAAACTGAAAGTCGATAATCGAATGTTGCACATTTTTTACAAAAAGAACTTTTTAGCAAAAAAATTAAACCGCCGAAAAAACTGGAAAGCAAAAAATAATAAACTTTTTTTATTTATCCATAATAAGTAAGTTATTAAACTAATATAAGTATATCTAAATAATTTTGAGTTTCGGCGGTTTAATTTATTTATTTATTCAACCATTTCATACACAGAAAAATAATAAAAAGCAGGAAAAGAAAAATAAGGTTCAAAATACTGTTTATTTATAAAGAAATGTCGCATCTTGTAACTTAATTCATCTGAATTCACTACATGTTATTCAACTAGAATATTGGAATTCTTAGCAAATAACTTGAAGTACATTTCGGTTTTACGTAAATAATGTTTTATGTTAATAAACCTAAACTGCTTACCACGCTTGCTTATAGGTTTATAGACTACTAGCTGCGCCCCGTGGTTTATATAAATTTTGATCCCGTGGGAATATCGAGATAAAAAGTATCCTATATGTTAATCCTGGTTATAAACCATCTGTGTGCCAAATTTCATCCATATCTGTTCAGTAGTTTTTGCGTGAAAGAGTAACAAACATCCATCCAAACTTTCGCGCTTATAATATTAGTAGGATACTAAACTCTTAATATAATTATATCACAATACAATTCTATGCTGTATCGGTTTATGTTTTCAATTGGGGTCGCAATTTAGACTCCTTTTATGGTGTTCGGTACTAATCATGACAGTATAGAGTTGAGTAAAAGATCCAGTTTTTTTTACTGGATCGGCGTGCGAGATAATCCCTAAAAAAAATTTAACCTCGCCATCAGTTTCGACATAGCCAATGTGCTGACGGTTTTCGTTAGTGAAAAAATAATATTGCAATATCCCAATCAAAATGAAGTAACTTCAAACCCTAATCCGGAAACGTAACACAACGCCTTTCAACTGAATGCCCCTTAGCACCGAAGTAGTAGAACCACGCGGTCGCCGCGTGATCTTTTTTGCCGGTCGATTGCGGCAACCACGTGGTCTGTGCGCGCGCTTACTTGTGTTAACGAAACGAACACGATCTTCAGATTCAGACATGTATAATTGTTGATAGCCGTGAGGATTTGGGTATGTCTGAACTAGTATATGGTGAAACAGTTTTCCGTATGATTTTTAGCAAATCTGATGATAAATAAAATCATGATGATCTGCAATAATGACGTTTTGCTAGTCCGAATCGTGATTTTGACTTTTAATCGTTTCGTGAATCGGCTAATAAGTTGTAATTTTGAATCACAATGTTTACTAAGATCATGTTTTGCAAAAATCTAGAATTCTTCTTACTTACCTAGATCAGTCATTCCAATATTAATTGCGTTAGCGTTGTCTCAGACCAACTTTTGGCCGTTAGTGCTTAGCTAATTATAACACAACATTAATTTGTGATCTTTCATTCGTTATCTAAAAGCGCTGCAATTAACGTCTTTCCCCTTCAAGGGTCCTGATCCACCTCCAATCTTTCACAAAATACCAATATAGAAAATCGTTACCAATAATGATCAGGCTTGCCTTTATTTTCGTTAAATTGAGGCACAAAGGCAGGCGATCTATTGCCTGCTGGCGTCAGCGGCGTGTCGGTTGTCAGACGCAAAACGGAAAAAAAGTACGTAGGAATAACAAAGCGGGCCCGCCGCTGTTAGCAGATATAAAAACGAAAGCGCACAACGATAGTGAAAGTTTGATGTGTAGGCAAATATTACTCGCTTCCAGGAGGAGATTTGCGCGTTGCCTCTCGGTTCAAAAACGGGCTAAAGGGTAGTGAAACGCGAGGCTTCGCCGCCGAACCAGTTCCGCTCCCCCTACATACATTATGTAGAGGCAACGCGCCGGGACGTGTGTTTGACGGAATCAACGTGAATGGAACTTGACATGTGACACGTGTATCTATCTGGCTTGACGTGAACTTTGAAAGGCTTTTCGTTTCGCTATCGGCTGCGTTCGCTTCCAATTTTCAGCTCTTTTTAATATAAAAGAAACTTGTTGAACATTTTCCGCATAAATTGTTAGCTGAATTTATTTACGGATTTAGATTATTGATCAATAATGTTGACAATAAAAAATAGATGTCGCTACTAGTTCCATTGAGATGAGATGCTTTGTTCGATAGACCTTTCTAGGAAACTTACAGAACCGTTGTCTTTATTTTATTTCTGTATTATTTTGTCCATGATGGTGATGTCTTCATTCTACACCCTTTGGAGCAAATAAGATTTTCGTTAATAAGTACCAAAAGCAATGTTCTGCCCATCAAATTTAGCACATTGCTATAACGTAGTGTTGTTCGTGGTATTTCACAACCGGCGGCTATAAAACAATGCATCGAGCACGTGCCTGTTTACACTTTCGAGTTCACATTCAAGGTCGTACGCATTTGTAAGGATGTACCCGTGTAGGCTGGCCATTGAACAAATACCGGTTACGTAACAATGTCCCACTTCCCACGATATGCACGTTCTTCCGTCCGTCACGGTCTTTTACAATTAGACGATTTATTATTTATGAATGTGTTGCATAGCTTTTCTTTGACCGGGCGGCCGGCCTGTGGGGTATCGATTTCTGGAACCCTCTACTATTGTTTAGTGTCTATGGAAGTTAAGCCTTTGAGTGTTTACTCGAAAGTTTGCGATATTCTGAAACTTAAGAGCTATGAAGTAACATTGAAACTTGAGGACAATTCGTTGATTAAACGTGGGATGTCCTACCTCATTGAGAATTCAACGTGATACTCTGAATCACAGGCGGTTATTGTCAACGAAATCGCTATGACGTTACGCTGATTATTATTTATGAATGGCTCAAATAGGCAAGCATTGTGGAATTAGTCATTTATCTCGGCATGTTGTTTACCCACAATCGTGTTAGATAGTTGTCGATAAGGAGACACGTGGTTGCGGGGTCGACGACCCGACATACTCGTGCTCGCCGACAGCTCGGTAATAATAATAAAATGTTTCCGTGCGACTGGTTCAAGGGCGAGCCGCTGATATCGGCGCTCGCTATATTTAGATTTAGCTGTGTGTGATGTGGGTATGTGTGTGTTTGTCTACATACACAATTGTCTTGCATCTGGTATCCTTCGTTGTGTACGTTTTTGTCTATGCGGTTCATCTGTTTTCTACATAGAACGTGTCTTAACTCTGCATCGATCGGTGTAATATTTGGTTCCTATGCACTAAATTTGTTGTGATTTGGTTTTACTAGTTATTGCCCTCGTCATCTTGAACATGATTTGCACCCTTCCTGATATGAAACAGACATCAGAATGAAAATGAATGGCTTCGTGCTTTATGTTATCTCAGTTTAGCAGTCATTGTTTTTATCTTGATTAACAAACGTACGCACGGCTACACATCAAGCTATACATAACCAGTATAAGCTGACTTCTGATTTTACTAAAAACCTATACAATGCGAGGTCAGCTAAAACTGGAATTGTATAGCTTGATGTGTAGCCGTGTGTACTTGGAATTATTCCATTCATAAAGTTACGAAATTCATCAGTCAAGTAGTACGAAGTTCTTGTAGTATCAAAGTGCACTGTTTGTCGGAATAAGTTTACTCCAATTTCCATACGTATGTTAATGCTAGTGTGTGTTAAGTGTTAACACAGCAAATTACATGAAACTGCAATGCAATTGTATTAACAAATCTATGTCACAATCTCTCCCACCCCAAATAGCATAATAATACTGAAATTCTAACGCTATTCAATTATCAATTACCTAATGGCCGTTATCTATTCTCTCGTCGTATTTAGGGCAATACATGGCGGTTCTGTGCGTAGTTGCAGCCCGAGTAAATTTCGCTCTCACTTTCGTATCGCAATAGCGGCGGTGTGTACATGAAAACGAGATGAATGGGCCGACGGAGACCGTTCGTTCTGAGTCTGTGATGTGGATTTCGTAAAATCAATGCGAGCCGTCTCGGACCCGCGTGCCGTCCGATAATCGTGTCATTGTGCTGTGCTTGGATAATGGGCACGACCTCGATCGTCTACCGCATTGGGTCAACGAACGCTTAACTGCCATCTATTAAAATTTCACTTGGCATGTGCCAATTTTGATTCGAACATTGAAGTGTAGTGACCTTCTCACAAATGTTTAAATTAAAGCGTATATCGATGACGCACGCAAATTGTTTTGACGTCCTCCTATTATCAATCTATGCCGATTTGGCAGCGATGATTTCTGATTGAAAGGAATTCCCCACTGTATGAATGAAACTATAGATAAACTTTGTTAAACACCTGCGTCGCACCTCATCTGAGTGGTGGCGCAACAGCTTGCACCTTACTCTGCGACGTATCGACGAACAAAAACGTCAGCCGTCACGCGGCTTGCATTCATTCATACAATATGTTGTAATGGGGTCGTTAAACCGTGGTGACGTCACGTAATTGCCAGCTCCCTTCGCCGGTCGCCGGTTGAAATCAAAACGTCGGATTAATAACAAGGGAGGTCTGTGTAGGTCAAGCACATTATCACTTCGGTTTGTGTGCGTGACAGCCAGAGTGACGTGCTCTCTAATTACTGCTACTGTAGATTACCAAGACAGACATTCGCTATGATCCTAGTGTAATCAACGCTAATTAATTTCGTGTCTGCCAAAATCAAATTTGCAAATGGGTTACGTTATTACGGTAAACTAGTACTACGCAAACTATCTACCTTCAACGAGCTTCTAAGATCTACGAATTTCGTTCCCACAAAACAGTTTTACGAGCAAAATTTTATAAACCAAACGTTAGCCAACATTGATGATGCAAACAATGTTACGTAACATCGATAAATGTGTATACTTGTTCGTATGTGAAAGGGGCCATTGCCAAGGACTGAGTCTGAGCGCAGCCGGAAAGGTAAATGACTTCCATACCTATAGTGTATTCATATATGTTTAGGTACTACACGCGATGTATGTAAAAAGATTACGGCCAGGATTCGTGTTTATTACGAGTGCCATTATCAAACAACGTTATGCCGATTTAGAAGTCCATAAAAAGATGTTATTGTTCTACTTTTTATGTTTATTGTTTTTGATGTTAAAGTAAGCGCGTTCTTTAGGTCCTGAGAGCAATAAACTGACGACATCAAACGTAACGTAAAACAGTTACTAAAATGTTTTTATAACTAACTGCTGCTTTACGCAGTTGTCATAACGTGGATTGTTGAAATATGGTTTAAGTATTGGTTCAGTCGGAGTATTGCGAAGAAAACGCGCCGAGCAGCAGCATTCTCAATCACGTGTAATTATAATTATATACTCTTTGGCCGGGCAATGCAGCTGATATCTATGTCTTGTGTTGGTTCATGCCCAGTTTCCTAGTGAGTCGCTCGTGTTTTTATATATCCTTACAAACTCAAGAAGTGAAACACAGAACTAGTTAAATAATGTTTTCATAAAAGTTTTATTCTGGTCTTTCTATCTCCACTTCGTTGAATTGTGAGAATTTCGTCTAATCTAAATTGTATTCATAATTTTATCAATGAAATACTTTTACAAACTACGCTCCATTTTATCTCAAATCTCAATTTAAATGAGATTAACTTGTCAAAGACGCCTTATCCACATTGGGGGGAACATTTCTTGATGTGATGTGTCAGTAGGTACTTGCGTAAAGCGGGGAGCGTGTCTATACATTGGAGTATATATTAAAAGGTCACGACCGCCACTCTTATGTACCTACTTTAGATACTACGTACCTAAAGGGAGTTCTTTATTGAACAGTCTTGGGTGGAAAAGGGGTCGCCTTATTAGGTCAGTAACACTTGTGATCGTTTGTTTACATTTCTGATTACATCATTTGTTTATTATTATAACTTTTTAACGTTGTTATCGAATTCTGATTATGGTTAAATGTGTGACTGTTGGGTGTGATCAAACACTAGTTTGACGTTACTTTAAGAGCTCATACACATGAGCGACCTGCGTCAACGGCAGAGGCAACTGCGCACGTAGATTGCAGTCGACAACATGCCGCTTTTGTATTTGAGCACCGTACTGAAATACACGAGCGGCACGTTGTCGACGGCGGGCGTTGACGGGTATCGATGGCTACCGTCGTCGCTCGTCGACGGTTGCAATTCCTTCGGCCTTTGATGCGTGTCGCTCGTCTGTATGCACACTAACGAATCAAGAGAGATGTTTGTTTTAGCATCTAGAACTTCTAACGTTT
Source organism: Apamea anceps (assembly GCA_951799955.1). Classification (NCBI taxonomy): domain Eukaryota; kingdom Metazoa; phylum Arthropoda; class Insecta; order Lepidoptera; family Noctuidae; genus Apamea; species Apamea anceps. The sequence goes on along the minus strand of OX637522.1, from coordinate 6,581,865 downwards.
TCTGGACCTGTTTTTTGACTACAGCCAGCCAGTAACGATTACTATTCAGGAATGTACTTCAGACTAGACGGGAATAGTTGCTGCAGTGGGAGGAATCTAATATGTTTGGCCCACAATTGAATTTCTTGGGTGCATGCAAATGTTTACTTGTCTAAGATCGCGGTGCAGGCCACCTGTTGCCCAACCGCCGTGGCACCTAGTTAGAGTTACCGCGAGCTTGACATTCACGGGGGCTCGTGACGGCGTGGACCGAAATAACTTGCCGTAACCGACCGCATAACACGACGTAATGCTCTTTCTATTTATAGAGTCTTATAATTAAATACACAGACATTCGTATTTACCTTCCGCTAGTCCGTGACGACAGAGTCAACGACGCAAACGTGCGCGTTATCGTTCGCGCTAACCGCTAATGCAACGACTTCTTTTGTTTACTTTTTTCATATAGTTTACAACCTTGTAAAGGAAACCGTTGCCAAGTCGAGAACGAGAGGATATTTGTAATAAAAATGTTGAACATCTTGATCTTGACACATTTTAAACACGAGTAAAACATTCACAGCAGCTTTTCGATGCTTTTTTTGTTCTACACAAACTAAAATTTCGTCAGAAAGATTCTGATGACGAGAGGTAGAACTCAATAACACGAAATCTCATTGAATGTCAAGATTCCTGCAACCGTTATTCAAGACACGTGTGGTCGGAAGTAGGAACAGATGATTCGATGAATACGGTTTACGTGCCATTGTTGATACTCGACACGTATAAAAAGTGAACCGGTCAGCGGGCCTTTAGCGTTCCTCACAGGAGCACGCTGGAGATAATAATAATAGCGGTAACAGTGAACTCATTCATTTTCTTTTTCTGTTAACAATATAGTTATGGTTTGACTTTTTTGTGTGGGTACGCAAAGGGATAGCCCGACGGCGTTTAATATGTAAAGGAAGGCAAGGTTACACGCACACATCTGCGGTGTGTCTGTGTAAGCAAGATGCGTTTGTAGTGGAGGGATTCCCCAACTTTTTACAAACACAATCAAAGTTATGTAATGTTTGCTCGTATCCGTCCGCGCACGCTGCCACTGCTGTTTGTACGAATGCCAATGTTATACATTACAGGCCTCTTGTATTAGTCATAGGTCATTAACATCGCTGTTAAACGGTGTTTACTTTTTATACATAATAATATTGTTTCCTTGAGGTGTTTAACAATTCGTTTCGCTCTATATGTTGAATGACGTTCGTCAATTATGTAACTGTTACGACGAGGCGTAATTAAATTGGAATTGCAAATATTTTGTTACAGATTCTCTTTAACGAATTTGGTTTAATTACTTTGATAGTTAAGCCAAATGTCACTAAACCAAATTCATAATCTACATTCAAAATCTGTTCGAGGTAAAATTATTTGGGATAACAAGAGTGTACGACTCCATCCATGACTTTAATTAGACCATATTATAAATGACAAGTAGACATGAATGTGCATACAAAAAGTTTTGAAGACACAAAATCAGGCTTCCACACATGCGATAAAGCAAACGGACAAAACACTCCGCAAAATAATATTTAACATCCCGGACCTCCTGAGAGAGAAAACAAGAGAGACTGCATTCAAAGGAATTTACGAGGAAATTCTGAGAAGTAAAAAAAAGGCAACATGTCCATATAAAAAACACCATACAAATATTATTTTAACAAGCCCTGACAATTACAAGAAATGTTATCCCATGATAATCTGAAAATCCAGTGTAAACGGGCACTTGGGCAGTTTATTAATCTTCTATAACAAATATTGTGAGCTTGTAAACAGCTGCCGAATATTTTGCGAAGTCGATGATTTTTCGTTGAAGCCCATCGCAGTCCACTGCTTGAGATCGAATTTGAATTCAAATATTTATCTTCTTCAAAGGCACAACTAGAATGTTTATTGTTTACACCGTTTGTTAATTGTTGGAAAATGCCACGTGAAAGTTGCGGAATCTCCTACTTTAAGCAATTTCTTGCTTAAAAGCGACTGCAAACGTAAAGAAACGTATAATTTTAATTAAAATAAACACTTTTATTTATTTATTCCTAACTGATCCCGACAGACGTTGCCCTATCCAAATTTCAATTCCCGTAGGAAAAAGCCCTTTCAGATTTTCCTGAATTTTCCCTTTTTCCGGGCAAGTTTTTATTAATTTTTTCCAGGCATGAGGAACAGGGTGTAAAGTTCACTCATCCTCCAATTTCATTTGTAAAGATATGAATCAAATATTCAATGAATAAAATAGTACGATTAGAATAGACAAAATTAGAATAGCAGCTATAGAGGAGGTTCAGTACGGAACATAATAAAAGAAAATTGACACGAAGATGGTGACAAATATTAGTATTATTGAGTTCAGATTACTTCAGGCGGATACGGAGAAAAATCTCTGTACATACTTTAAAATTAGAGCACACCAATGTGTTCCATGCGTGGTAAATAAGATACATATGTTCTTTTTCAAAAATACCGTACCAAAAGTTAACAAAGAAATTAAATACAGTTTTCCTTTTACTCTGTCCCAAAAATACCGGCTATGTCAAAAGTGTTACGCAAAGCGTTAAGTGGCTCTCACACCAAACAACTTTCCACATGTGTGTAATCAAGTAATCATCAAGTTGCATGGCCACGGGCTATTAAAGCCCTTCACCTGCATTCCCCACGCCAGTACAATTCATCATGGAACTTGAAATAACATCTTTCGGAACGGTATAAAAAACGGTATGGCCTATCTTATCTACATTATGGACATTGGGTGAAAAAGTAGGCTCACCTGTCGTGTTAGTTAGAGAATGACTTACTTGACCTTTGTTAGCATTAATCAAAGAAAGAAAAATTTTATATCCTGCACAAACAAAACGCACATTACAAAAAAAAAAGACAAAATATACAAAAAGTTGACAATTACCCTAATTTTTGTAAACTAAACACTATGTCAGGATGATCTTCTTTTTCAATGATTATTCTATAAAGCTTTCAAAACGCAATTTATTACTCAGGCAATTCTGAGAATCTACGTTGCACTTGCAACACTTGTAACGTTCAACTCAGACCAGACCTCAACTCAGACCTTCAGACATCACTTTTGCAAATTGGTACCGGAGATTAAGTTCGAGACTCGATAAAGTCGATATTTCTTTGGAAGAAGCTGTGGCGTTTCAATTTGCAAGTTTTCTATGCACTATGCATAGCTGAATGCTTAGTCGACTTCAAAGAGGATGGCATAACCTGTTAAAGGATAGAGATAAGTTATTGCCGTCATTTAGTTTTATTCGTTTGACGTATGCACAATCATGAATATGAATAGATTGTATTTATAGGACGTACACAATATTAATAATAAATTGACCGCGTGGTGGCCGGCGAAGTATAGATCAACCCACCTTGTTCTGTGGGTGGTATAAGAAGTGATCACGGCCCACCGGCCCTCACAGTCACCAGGCTTTCAGTATTTTTGGATGTTGCGACTGCATGCATCGACAATACTGTGTCTGGTCTTGACCGTTGTGTGTCTTGTTCTGAGCGCCCTATCACCTGCACGATGCTGATGAAATGACCATCCGTGTGCAACAGAACTTGAAAATGTAATTGTATTTTAGAAGAAACCTCATTTTGAACTTAGGATTGATATGTGATAGAGACTAGAAAGTTGCACGCCGAAATAACAGCAATCTGCATAAACCTAGTAACTCCCAAGAACATGAATAAAGGGAGAGAGTTCTCTTGCCAATGAATTCACGACCAGTTTCACTAACAAACATAACCTTGCCAATCCGATGGGAACCCGGTTTGAAAACAGTGTGACGTATCAATAGTTGTGTACGTATAATTTCTGTCTGTTCCTCGTTTAGCTTTAATGTGGAAGTTTCATCCTATTTTCTCATGAGATGTCATTAGGATTGCCATTTTCGTCAAGCATTGTCATAGCCGATTGTAGAGGCGCACGTCTACACTGTAACAATTCTGATGTTTAAAAATACACAGAACAACCTTTTATGGTTGAATTTCAACTTCCCGCGACAAGCCGTGGGAAGTAGAAATTTTCACGTCGACGCGCGAAAGCAGTCTGTATAGTTACTTCCAGGAAAAATGTAACTCGTCAAGCAGAATTCCAAGAACATAGGGCAGAATACCTATAATCAACTTATTTTAGTCGGTGGTGTAATAAAAATCACTGAGTTATTCATTATGTTATGAGTAATAGGGTTAATGTTTAGGCCGGTGGTAATGACATAATAGCGATGCAAGTGGGTGAACGCGGTCGTGTCGACGAGCTGGATCGGAATCCGGTCACATTCCTAACGGCACTACACACTTGCACTGTCGCGTTTGATGCACTTCGCGCGCTCCGTAATATCTACCATATTATCTCATTAAATTATGCCAATTAACTTGGCACACCGCATTTCGCACCACGCTGTCTCATACCAGCTAGTCAGCCGGCAGAACTAGTCCTATGTTTAGATTGTGTCGTTTACCCAGTTATCGGAGTTAATTTAAAGTACTTGAATATTTATGGCTGTTTAACCCACAGAGATCGCTATTCTAGATACTCACTAGCTCTAGTTTTAGTAACTATTACGAGATATCAAACAACACGAATTTATTCATTCATATTAAACTAAAGTACGCACGTAGTATCGGCTTGATAAAATATTACATCAACATTCCTTATTCGTAAGAGGTGTTTTACATTTCAGTCACAATGACACTTAACAGCTGAGTTTACTACGGAAAGCGTTATTCACGCACAATTTACATTGTTACATAGAACTGGCACAGTCTATTTTGGTGACCACGTTCGCAACTGATGTATATTTTATGTGTTCTAACTAGAATTGTTTTTATGAGGTTTATAGATTATCAGAATAGGATACATTTGATAAGCAAATTACCTAAAATAGGTATTTATATGAAATAGACAATGGTCAAACTTGGGAAAAGTTCATTGTAACGACTACTGTACTTAAAAGCTTCTTTAATATTATTGAAAATATACAGAAGAATTAAATTCTTGAAGATATATCGTCTTTGAAGAATCGAATTTAAGGAATTACATCCTTGTCTTGACCACTTAATTTATCGTAAACGTTCAAGTACTGTTCAAAACAAACTATTTTGTTGAAGCATTTACATTATTATCTTGTTATTTGCTCGGTAAAATTCACTCTGAAGCTATACAGTTATATATTTCATTCTCGAAACTGTTTTCCACGGCTCTGCTGCTTTCCGAGCCGCTTGCCAAAATGAAATACCTTTTACGTTACGTTTCGTTGTGGTTTACGTTAGATTCTCGTATTTTCAACCCGCAACCTTAACGATTACAGAGCGGTTTTTGTCTGTTTTGCTTTCCTGACTTGCGGTATTCATTAATCCCTGCAGTCACTCGAGACTACAAAAACCTTTCAAATCTCTAAATGAACTTTTCATGAGGCCGTTGAAGGCGGCTTTGAGGCAATGGGTCACCCGAGATTTTATACGGGTTTTACTTATTGCGTAAGTATTACAAATATAGGGCAGGCTTTTCTTTATCAGATACATCCGAGAGACTGACGTTCCTTACATGGGTAAATGGATAGTTGTGTAGTACCGATATCTTTTCAAGTATTGGTCTTAACTATTTTCTATTTTATAGGTAAAATTCGGCCTTCTTATTGGGTTCACATAATAGGTATGAGTACATAATATGAAAACAAATAGAATAGGTGCGTAGGGAGGGCGGTGCGCGGGTTGCGCACCTACCCGCGGGTCAATTACTGCATAAATCAATACGGATGTCGCCCTATGCGGTGGCTCTTTGTTCCAGCCGACTGGAGATACGAGGCCCGTCTCGGCGGCTCCAGCTCTGTCCGGAAAACTCGCTGAGGTATCGCGGGGTCGGATGATTACTTATTAACGTAGGTGGAGGCTGGCTGGCGCGGGCGGGCCGCTGCGAGCTCGTCGCGCGATCGATGCCGAGGCGGCCAATGGCGCGCCGCCGCCCCCCGGCGCCCGTACCCTGCGCAACCCTCACCACACCCCGCGCACGCCGCACCCCGGCACACCGCCCCCATAAATCATTGAATCCGCCATAAAACATCCCAATGTTCGTAAAAATGTAACTCTAATTGGCGAACACAACTCTCATATCTCCTAGTCAAACTACATCCGGAAGCCTTCAGGACAAGGCCTTAGTTTGGAGACGTAAAACGTTGATCAAAGAGTAATACAGATCCCGCTCGCTCGCTCGTTTGCCTCGTCGGAGCGGGGCTCGTACGAATAATTGAATTTCCATCATAGAACAAAATGAGAGCTGAAAACTGAAGCGGGCGACTTTGTTGGCACAGCGAATTATTTCGGACGTCAATTATTTAGTCACGGTATCTATCTGAAAATTGATATTACAGTAAAAGCGCATTAATTTTACGGGCACATTAGAGGGGCTTTCGACAAAAAGGGTTTTATAAAACCCAGCACATATGTGATGGATGACTTTTTATAGCGCTGTCCGTAATGAAGTACGAAATTAATTAAGCGTTGTTTGTTTCCATCAAATGCTCGGCGTCTAATGAAACCAATGTACTTATCTCATCGTACGATTGATGCAAAATATTGTTTATCATTCGTAAAAATGAGTGTGTGAATTGGTTTCTGGTGTTTGATGTTACTGAAAAACCGGAGACCACGCATGTTAAATAAAATCAATAATGACTTGTGTATTGCATAATTTGTTTTGCAAACAGAAACATGTTTATAGTGCGCAACAAATTGTAGCTTGCAAACGTAGCTCTGGTAGAATAGTACTACTTAATCAAATAAATATATTCGTAAAGTATGTACTTGAGATTATCAATGAAAATAAATTGAGAACCACATCTAATTGAAAATACTTCAATCTCAGTGTTACGAGATTGTTCAATAACAATGTTGTAATTATTTTAATCCGAATCCGTTGTTTTCCTTCCCTTATCTAATTCTAAACTCGTACATTCTACCTCTGCATGAAGTAAAATCTGTCGTCATTGTCATAAACAATATTATAGAATAACAAAAATCCAAAAAGACGAGTTCAAAACATGTAAACTTTTTACAGATTTTGTGACTTGTGGTTTGAATTTACAGACAATTCAAGTTAATAAGTCAATGTAATTTTCTTAACAATCAAGTTTGCTGATTTGACAAAAGAGAATAAAATTAAAACTGTATTGATGATATTCATCGTAGCATAAAGATGATTTCCAGAGACCAGCTTCCCTAACAAGGTGACAATTTCAACAGCTAAGTAATAAAACGTCAAATAATCGAAAATGGTGATGTCTATGGGATCAGTAAAGATTTTTAACATTCCTGACTAAAGACAGGCGCGCTCGACTTCTTATTTACATTTGCACGTTATTCCGAAATCCCAAAGCTTCCGAATTCGGTTAACGACCCAGTGTTATTGCGCTAATATTGAAATTGACGGTAATGGGGGTGTTTCTTTATCTGTGCCTTTGTTATTATCTTTGTTCGCGTTCCGACTGACATGTACCCTTAAGTTACTTTAGGAAGACAGCTTTACAGTACTATACTTGCATGTTTGGCTTGTCTTGGTTTCAGATAAGGCTTTGCAAATGCCTTTATCTATCTAATGAAATAAATTACTGATCAGTTCTATAATTATGCGCATTAAACGTGATCTACTTGTTCTATTTTTGTTTAGTTTGCTCCTTTCTGAGGTCAAACAGCAATGTTTTTTGAAGTTGGTTGCTAAAGATCCAATGTTTTGTTTCAGCCGCCTCGGGGCTATGGAGGGCCCCCTTACGCGGGTGCTCCAGGCGGTCCTCAACAGCCCCCGGGGGCGTATGGCCCGCCTGGATCGTACCCCCAGCGGTACCCGCCACCAGGGCCTCCAGGCGCACCCAACTCACGACCGCCTTTCTCGCCACACCAGGTTTGTAATCCACTTATTATGCTGTAACGTTATAGTTACTAGTACGGCTGACTTCGACAGTTATCATCCGAAACTTTTAGTAGCTTGGTTAGTTGAATCTTTTTCCTAAAACATGAAGTGAGGTGTAAAAGTTTCCCTGGTGAACTTAACTAAATAGGAAAGAAGAATTATGTCATTGTTTTTTTTTTATGAAACGTTGCTCCACACTAGGAATTTCTCCTGTATCGTGGGTGCGTTTACAAACATTTAATGTATGTGAATACGCAAACAGCCAGACCCGGAACAACTACTTGTAGGTCACACAAATATTTGTTTCGTACCGTCATCATCATTGTCAAAGTCAAGTGCGCTGTAAGGGTCAAAAAAAGGCTAACTCCCTTGATCGGCCTTCTACTCACATCACATCAACATTATTTTTTGAAGCAGAAGCTTAATATGAAAATGGTTGGGCATTTTCATATTAAGATTCTGTTTTATAAACACGTTTTGGGTAAAAAAAAAAAGTAACAAGTTAATTTTTCGGCGAAAATACTGCAGCATAAAAAAGAATCCGTTCCATTATTTTTGGAACAAACGGCCAATAAGTTGACTGTCGACAAAAGCTAAATAAATTCCAGTTTTTAAAAAGGTAGCCCAAATAAAGTTTTTCGTTCAATTCACTTTGTAAAACACTCGATTTTATTATTTTATTGTAGACGATGTAACAGTGTTGATGCTAAGTGTCTGTTAAAAGAAACTAGTTTGAGAACTGGTCTATTTTCAAGTTGGAGACTTGTTGAGTTTTTGCTTAACACATTTACATACATGCATGCAAATAAATTGCATGAAGATTATGCCAAGTTTGTGTGAAGTTTAATATATTTGGACGACTGATAGCATGACTGAACTAAGTTGAGTCTTACAGCTAGGTCTCATCGAGATTAGCAACATTGTGCGCTTTTATAATTTCTAACGTGACGATATTGTCGTGGACGTCCACGGCATCACAATAACATAGCGAAGTAAAATGTATTGAAAAATTATGACGACGCTTTTAAATTGCCATCCACAATACCATTATAACGTGCACGTATTTCCATACATTTTACTTCTCTGTCATGGAGGTCTACGAAAATATCGTCACGTTAAAAATTATTAAAGCACACATTGAATATCATTACTTTGTTAGTTCTCATGTTAGTTTTTACAACGCTCGAATCTATTTCAATCATATATTGGATTGAACGGTAGTTACAGCTAAACGGTTTGAATACACTAACAGATGGACATTTTGTGACGATCCGTTCGACCATGATCAATTCAACGGTAAAAATGGCAACAACTGATCCAATATATGCAGTTATGCGTCCACTACAAAGCCGTAAATTAACGGTGATTGATCACCATATTGACGACATGTCTAAGTATATGCTAGTAATCAACTCTATAGCACTAAGTAGGGCCGAAGGTTAATGTCCTCTAGGCGCAGTTCGGTCCTGCGTCTTAGGATAAACCGTCATATATCAATATCCATAGCAACTTGATATGGTGCTATTGATTCACCAAAGTCTTTTGTCAACACAACCTCCATGTTTGTGTAAACATAATTCTGTACTTGTGATAAAAACAACTGTACAATTTTATAAAAGTCCTACGAAGTTTGCCAGAAATCTTGTTTAGATAAGTATTTATGCCTTGAACCGACACTTAAAGTATTTAGACAATTCGATTTATCTCTCCGCTTTCTGCACGGACAACCAAATGTTGCCTGAAACGTTTCTCGGGCCAAAATACTTTTTCGGGGTTGACCTTTTTCTACAAAAGTTTTTTCAGCTACTATTAAAAACCATCTTAAAATATATACTATCTGCCAAATCAAAAACACTCGGAGGTTTTTATAAAAGTGAACTGTCAGTAAATACTCTAAAATACTGCTTTTCCAATCTCTGCACTCAGGATTTGTCATCTTACAAATATTCCTTTTGACAGCAAAAGGCGAGATAAGTTTTAAGCAGATACAGTGAGCATTTATAAAGCGATTCATGAGTGCACGCTGCCATAAGCTCGAGTTTATACCTTTTTGAAAGACACGATATGTGAATGGAATTCGAATTTGTGTACATTGAAAACTGAGAATGAGGTAAATTTGTGCCAATGAAATAATAAAGGCGTTTGTGAAAAACCTTACATTTACGCTAACAAACACGAATTTAGATTTTAATTTTGATATATCAAGCTATTTGGTTATATCTTACAGGAAATGCTAAATTCTTAAGAGGTATCCTAGGATGCCGGTAGAGGTAGAGGCATATTACAGCTATAACGATAGCCGTATCCGGTGGCTACCCCGTCGACTACAGCGCTATTAAGAAACCAGTTTCTTTAATAGATTTTGCATCCTACGCGGGAAAAGATTTTAGATTTTTCACTTTAAATAATTAATAACACCTCTAAGGAAATCGTATACAGAAATAGTAAACATGATTTTCAAAAGCTTCTTCTTTTGAAAGTCCTTGCTCAATTGAATGCATGCAACATTTCTAATTAATAACCCATGGAGAAGAAGTCTGTAAACCATTCTGACGATGTCGTCTTCTAAGAAATAAGTTTATGCTCGGTCGTCGTGTTGGAGGATTCATATTCAAGTCCGAAACTAGAGAGCCGACTGGAACGTTTCTCAGAATCGTTGAGCCGGCGGCGGCGCGTCGGAGCCTCATCCACTCACGTGAACATAAACGTTCTATCATACTTAAGCCGTCTTCGAAGGAACACGACTCTAAAAGCCATAGGCGCAAGTTCTAACTTAGCTTGGAGGCTCAAGATACGCTCGAATGACGTAAGCCGCTCCGCGCGCTCGCTGACGTAAGCTCGTTGTGCAACGGAGCCAGAGGTACGTTTGAAGCAGGGCTCTTGGAGCGAACTCGTGTAGACATCGATGTTAAGAAATGATTTTACTACGAACAAGGCCGTTTTCAAAACATGCCTCTACGTACTTGGTGAAAACTACCATAAGATGAGTTTTGTCTTCAATTAGTGAAGAATATCGTATATCTTGAGCCTTATAGAATATCCAACTATCCTGTCTTCGCACATTCATGAATGTTAAGTATTTGGATTTATATTTGTACTCTGCCATGCAGCTTTGCTGAATTAAGTAAGGAGAGAGGATTGTCAATTGAATACATAGATCACCCAGTAATCCAGTCACTATGAATATTATTTTTCATTTAGCGTATCTGAGTATAATTAATATCCTAAGAATTTTATTGTGCTAAGTGGTAAGAACTTATGTAGTTGGAAAGTAGAAATAGCTTGGCATACTTTATGGCCGATTCCTAAATCATGTTCCTTTTTACCCGACTGTGCGACAACAAAGACAGGGTTATGTTTTTCATGTGTATTTATGTATCTTAGTTTGTGGGATCCTTTATACCCTCGACGCATCCTCGGTTGGTTGGGTTTTAATACATGACGAGTCTATCGACTCATCTAGGTCGCGCGATTGTTACGTTTCGTTTTTTTTTTTTTTAATAAAAAAGGCGGATTTTTGTCCTCAAATAAAACTTAATATCTTAATAAAAAAAGCGGTCAAGTGCGAGTCGGACTCGCCCATGAAGGGTTCCGTTGAGTTGATTGAATGAAAGGGAAATTGCGGTTTACGATATATGACGTATTAAAAAAAAAAACTACTTACTAGATCTCGTTCAAACCAATTTTCGGTGGAAGTGTACACGGTAATGTACATCATATATTTTTTTTTAGTTTTATCATTCCCTTATTTTAGAAGTTACAGGGGGGGGGGACACGCCTTGAGGCGGCTCCTGCCCAATCTAGGGGGACCAAACACCTCCTGCCGGAGGCTCTATGCGGGGGTCGTGCGGTCCATGGCCCTTTACGGGGCACCGGTATGGGCGCGTTTCTTGAGGCGGCGACCAGCCCGCCGGTTGAACGCGTCCCAAAAGGTCATGGCTGTCCGGCTGGTCCGAGGATACCGCACGGTCTCCGCTGAGGCGGCGAGCCTCCTTACCGGATTGCCGCCATGGGATCTATAGGCCAAAGTCCTCGCCCACATATGGGAGTGGCGAGAGCGGACAGAGCTCCGGCGGGATCTTATAGCGGCATGGAGAGTGCGATTGTCGCAACCCAGTGCTGGGCATGCTGGCACGGCGATAAGTCCCCTCTCTGAGGAGTGGCTAGAGAGGCGCCACGGTGCCCTCACCTTCCGCCTGACACAGGTTCTCACCCGACACGGTTGTTTCGGGAGGTTCCTGTTCAGGATAAAGCGGGAGGACAAGCCAGGGTGTCACCACTGTGTGGATCGCCCGGAGGACGCGGTGGAGCATACGGTGGAGGTCTGCCCGGCTTGGGCGGAGCACCGTCGTGTCCTCGTGGTGGCGATCTCTTGCGTTCGGCCCTGGTCCAGGCCATGGTGCGGAACAAGAGTGCATGGGAGGCCGTTGCTCGCGAAGGAGGAGGCGGAGCGCGTGAGGGAGACGCAATCACTGCACCCTCACGCCCTTAGTCGCCGCAGGAGACGCCCTGGACGGGAGTCAACAGCCGACTCCCGGCCACCGTAGGCGCGGGCTTGCGGGCGGCGAGCAATGGGCAGCTCGCCGCCCGGAAGACCAGGCCCGGGTCGACGGCGCGTTGTGTTCCACGCGCGCCTCAAAGAGATGTCAGCACGAACTGACGGGGTCCGTTAGGGCCGATGCCTGCCAGGGCTGCGGGTTGTTCGAAAGAGATACCGTGGCCCCTGGCACAGGCAACTGAAGGAACACGGGTGGGTTTTAGTCAGTAAAAATTTCACACGCCCTTCCGCTCAGCCCAGAGCGGGAGAGGTCATTTGAAGATTTCCTACCAAAAAAAAGGGGGGGGGGGGGCGCATTTTACCACTTTGTAAGTGTCTCTCGCGCAAACTATTCATTTTAGAAAAAAAATTATATTAGAAACCTCAATAACATTTTTGAAGACCTATCCATAGATACACACACGTATGGGTTTGATGAAAAAAAAATTTCGAGTTTCAGTTAAGTTCAGCTAAGTATGAGGAACCCCTAAAATTAATTGTTTTGTTTTTTTCTATTTTTGTGTGAAAATCTTAATGCGGTTCACAGAATACATCTACTTACCAAGTTTCAACAGTATAGTTCTTATAGTTTCGGAAAAAAGTGGCTGTGACATACGGACGGACAGACAGACATGACGAATCCATAAGGGTTCCTTTTTTTGCCATTTGGCTATGGAACCCTAAAAATGATTGTGTCATGTGGGTATCAAAACAAAGAGTTTGAAGATAAGACACCCTACAAAGTTGAAAAAATTATTAAATAAAAAACCCGACTGCATCAGATTGCTTGAAATGTTAGTTTGTATTGGAATTTTTAGTTGGAGACGAGTTTTTCAATTTTTGTATTACAGTTGATAATAGATGTCATAACAAACAACCATACGGCAAGAGGTACACGCAACACACACTTTTAACCGAATTAGGTAAGCATCTGCTGTTTCAAATGCAAAAACGCCGTGGGGTCCGAGTGCTCGTTGCTTGTTCAATGAACGCTCTAAACGGCTGGTTGACACTTTCCGTGACCCAAGGGCTGGCTTTACCTTGGCCTGAGGCTAAGCATTGCCATAAAACGTGGCAATTCCGCCAGTCTCTTGGGTAACATTACCAGTCGACAGCGATGTGGAGGAATATGACGACGCAATATTTTTTTTTTTTTAATAGTTAGTTAGTATAGGATATATTTTTATTATAATAATTTGTAGTTTATTTAGTATTAGAAGTTTGTAAAACCAAGTAACTATAGATTATAAAGTTAGTCCTTAAGCAAGATAAAAAAAGCAGCTAGAATAAAACCTTTCAGATTTGAAGTCAAATGTTTTGTATTCAAACGGCATTTTCCAATTTCTTACGTTTATATCTTCATCATTTTCAAAGGTATGCCAAACATCCGCTTTGCTAGAAACACAACTTTTCGACTACTTATCAAATTTTTGATATGTCGTCTCGCCAGACTCATATAATACGCGGTTGAATTGAAATAAATTAATAATGAAGGAAAATATGGAATAAACACTAAAAGAAAAATAATTAAATTAGATGCTTTATTCTGTAAAAAGGATATCGAAATCATATTTACATGTCTTATAAAAAAATGATTAGATGTAGTCGCCATTTCCTGTCAGACTACCACAGAAGAAATGGCGAAATAATCTCTGGGATGAGCAAGTAACGATCGCAAAGCCGAAATACCGGATAACTAAATATAACTTATGGTCATAATATTCTACGGTAAATATAGGTAGAAGTCCAAACAATGTTGTTGGCTAATTAGCGCATTGTTTTTCTTTGTAACAAGACACTTAGCGATGCGTTAACGTCCTCATTAAATATAATTGTGCTGAATGGGTTTATCGTATAATTTGTAATGAGCCAAATTCGAAGTAATTAGCTTCCTCACAAGGAATCTAAGGTTGTTTTTAAATTAATTATTTTAATCATTTCAATCACAGTTCCGAATTACAGATCTGACGAATGCGACAGATCCTTTATTTGGAACTGTCAATGATTAAAACAAATGAGAAAACTGTCAATGAGAAAAAAACTTAATAAACATCGTAATGTTTATTAAGTTTTTTTTTTCTTCGCTCCCTGTACGTAAAAGGAAATGTTAATAGTTTTACTATAGTAAAAATCTAAGGCAAAAACTAATCAAGTTTGCCAAAAAGGTGCTTAGGGTTAATGTTTTTTTTTGTCTTACCTTTGATTGATATTGTTGTTTCTATCCTGCGATAATATCCTACTAATACATATTATAAACGTGAAAGTATGTGAGGATGGATGGATGTTTGTTCCACGCAAAAGCTACTGAACGGATTTTGATGAAATTTGTCACACAAGTAGTTTATAACCAGGATTAACACATAGGATACTTTTTATCCTGATATTCCCACGGGATCGAAACTTCCGCAGGTGAAACCGCGGAGCGCTGCTAGTAATATTTATAAAAGTGCTAGTTTGAATATTTCAATGTTTGTAACTCAATCACGAAAAAACTGCGGAACGGATTTGGATAAATTTTGGCGCAGTTTTTTTTACCTGGATTAACACATTTACTTTTTATCCCGGTACTACGTTCTCGGTCAAAAGCTAGTAAGGTCACAAAATGTGTTCATAAGTTTTATTGCTTGCTTTTAATAAATTGATGTTTATATATCGCTAGGATCTACAGCATTAAAATTCTTGGCAATTCGGTCTAATATCAACAAAGCTGAACATTGGAGATTATTCAATATTTTTTTTTGTTTACACGTTTTGTCTCGACCGACGGCCGCCGGCTAACCAATAAATATTCAGCACAGTCTTATAGGTATTAATGTACTGAATTATTGGTTGGCTGAAAAAAATGCTTCCTAAATTTTTTGGAAATAATCCTAAAATATCCAAGTCATACCAAATCCAGTTATGTAACATAATCCAGTTTTGATGATTTGGTGTAATTTTAGACAAATCAAATTAATTCATTGTTTAGGAGACAATAGAGTGATAATCTCATCAAATATGTTTGACAGCAAAACCAAGTCAACAACCATAAAAAGATTTAGATATGAGTTTTCATAAAGACTGTTAAATCTTATGTAATGTGACTGCTCAAGTTTTTTTTGTTTATCTTGCACACAGCGCAAGTCCGAGATCCAAAGCACTACATTCGTGCTGATAGATACACCAAACCTTAGATCCAACGGTAGTGTTGTCTCCAAATCTCCAATCACCAATAGCTATTAACAATAACAATCACCAATACATATTCACCAACTGCTGCTGTAACATTGAAATAAGATTCAAGTTGACCTTCACACTAATTTGTAGAAATTCAGATGTCTTAAACTCGAAGTACCAATAACACTTAATAGTAAAGTGAACCTGTGTAAACGGCAGCGCTGTATAAGATCGGCGATAAAGACGTGCTACGTCATCAAGCACGTCGCGTCGCACAGACGATCAGCTGAAATGTTCACAACTTGCAGTGTTTAGGTGTACTCAAAGTGGTGTCGGGGGTGTGTCCCCGAGACTATAAGATAGGTAGGTGGTGTCTTGAGTGCGAGTATTGCGGGCTCAGAGATACGGCCCGCATCCGGGTGCAATGAATGCGACGACGGTTTCAAGGGCGCGCCTCAGGTGATGACGTACGCGCACCCCTACCGCCCCCAACTCGACTCCCGCGGGTGTTCCGGCACCCACCTAATAATGCACGTCTACGCCCTGTCTACCGCGTCCGCACTCGTTGCAACCTTGAGTGCTCTTGGGGACACCCTTGCTCGCACCTCCGGGTGAGGCCTTTAAAAAACTCGACGACCGCAACACAAATGGACCGACACAAAAGCACTCCATAAAATTTGAACACCACAAAAGTCACACTTAACAGGTTATCTAATTTTGTATACAGTTACATAAATTAGAGCCTATCGATATTGATATTGAGTGATGCCGAGGCCGACGGTCGTCACGCCCTCGAGCTTGTCGTTCGTTAGCGTCGCTACAATTAGACTGTGTAGTTAATATCACGTTGATAGCTCTCTAATTATCATAATAATAGTGGAGGTACACGGGCGGGGTGGCGGCCCCGTCAGCTGAGCGAAAACGAAAGTAAACAGAACTCGGTCAAAGGGTTTGTACTCACCTACCCGCAATATTTATGTGGGTACGGGGGTGTACCCCACACCCGATCCAGTCACCCTCCTTTGATGGATTGGTTGGCGACTGGCGCGGATGTTCGACTGAAACTCAGCCAAACTCGGTTGCCAAGCATTAGTCTCGATTTCCTGCTATGTTCTGTTCGGCAAACTTTTACCGCGAAATTATTATTCAGTGAAAGTTCTAACAATTCTTTGTATTTTGTTTTGGACGCAGACGACCTACTACCCGACCCACCCTCGCCTCCTTTGAAACTTACGATGTACTTGTACAGTGACGAATTGTTCGAATCGACACGAAAATGTTTATTTTGGAAATGCTTTTGTTACATAAGTCTGCTTTGATGGTACATTGACTAGTTAGTGTTCGTCTCACTGTCCAGTGTCATTAAGCGTATCTGTCCAATATCATTAATGTGTCACAAATCGTCTACCGTTCCGGTAATGCTAAATGGAATCGCAATTAATTGCTCTTAGCTATACTGCCAGGTATTGAATAGGTTTCGGCTTTACCGGTAAATGAACGCAGCATATCCAATTACCCGGTAGTGGGGCGGTCCTTTAGTTGGAGCCCATTATACAAGAGCCAAGTTAAGCTGATTATAATATTGCTATTTTGAATCAAACTGGCCATACCTATACGAACCTAAAATAACCATATTTCAATAAATAAAACCTACGCAAAGTGAGTGGCAACAATACCCGGCTATCCGGCTCCAAAATACATTACCACAATACAAACTAATCGATTCTAAAAATTGTTTGGCACTACAATTACAATGTCACATGCGCTATAATTACAAACATTGTTTCGTTATCAAGAACAATAACACGTAACAGGAGGCCATGAACTGTTGACGTCACGATTATTATTCAATTATCGCCAGCCGGTAGGGGGAAACATAAAAAGTGAATGACTCCTCTTGACCTGGATTAGTAAATATCAGGCCAACCTTATCTGCAGCCTTGAAACGTGACGCGGAAACTGGCTGCCGAGTGAAAGCATTGTGCGACTGACTGATGCAATGAATGTCTACATTGTCAGCAAGATCTATGTCGAGGACGGGCGAAGTCGATTTACATTAACTGGGATAGTCATTGGGTACATTTTTTTTTACATACTGCAGTTTAAAAAAAAAAAGTAAAAGTGACCATGGTCTCTTGAGTTTGTTTTGGCATTTCTTCTCAGGGATCATTCAGCTAGGAAATGCCAGCGCCATCTAGTTTATAAATTATTGACCAACAAAATATTGTCGTATAAGTGTCTTAAAAGATCTACTAACATAAAATAAACATTTTTCATTTCTGACTTCAACTTAAGTGTGACACATTTCTAACACCAACAGTGACTGAAAACGTGTCCATGCCGATGGGGAACTACAAAAAGCCGGATATGTTCAATCAATTTTCTTCCAAAAACCTCGTTACTGTAATCCAAGTCATGTAATTGAATCTAAATTGGATGCTAGCCTCAATCTAAACGCAAATTACTTATCCAATAAAACCTGAACGATGTTTTTACGATGTTATTGCGTTGCATGTTTCCCTGCGAAACGTTCAATTAATTGAACGTGTGCATTGCATCAAAACCGCCGGCACAACTAGAAACGGCCAACAATACCGGCGGAACGGCCAATCATGTTACGTCATCCGATAGTAGTGGAGCTCTTTCGTGCTGGTTTATTATACATACAGACATATTTACATAGGCACTAGTAGGCGTAGATGCGTTGCGGTGCACTCGTTTGCAAGTAAACGGGTGTGCATAATGGATGCACGGTCAAGGCCGTTCGTGGTCGCCGACCCTGCTCTTGCACGTGCCCGTTGCTTTATACCAACTATATATTTAATGTGCGTGTGTGTGTGTGAACATCATTAATAGTTATATTAGCGTGGTGAACTTGTTGTTACGGACGGTTAGAGAAACCCGTTTTGCGACAATAGCTTGTCGTTGTCCTGCGACTAGTCCATTGTCAACCGAGTGACATTTTCGAGGGGAGCTTAGGTGTGACAATAGTAAAAGGGATTTGGCTTTGTAAGTGCTCTTAGGAGTTAATGTGAAAGAAGAAGTAAGGTTTGGTAATCTCTGCCTAGTCTTTTCAAAATGAGTCGTTAACACGTCATGTCATGTTTAGCGTAGTCTCATAACACCACAAAATATACCGAAATGTTCTAACCCAGACAATATCATACCCATTACGAAGGATTTGGTTAAAAGATTACTTCCATTTGTCAGACGGACAACAATGCTATTACCATAATACCTTCAAGCTTCAATGTCTCGAAGACCCCGAATGAGTGTATAACAAAAAGGTTGGTAATTAGAGTGAGCGTGCTCGCGATTCTGAGTCACGGCCAAGGACACGAGAGCTTTGTCGGCTGTGATTAATTGAGTGTTCCCATTTCAATTGCTGCTCGATTCATTATTACAACACCGGTTACATTTTATGTGAACCCCAAGCAATGAAAGTTTTATGCGGAGTCTGAGACAAATGTTGGCTCTTAAAATGTTTGTCAGATTTGGCATTTGGTTTCTTTGATGCTTTTGTGATTTGTAGTGGCACTTGTATAGACATTATACAAAAATGATATGTTTGTGTAACAAAAAAGTCAAGAATTGATATATTTTAGGCGAAAACCGCGCTGGCCAAACGATTTTTCTGACACATTTTCCGAGATCTATTACAGACCAGGGACATTATGCTTGAAGTGCCACAACAGATAGTCCTGATTTAACAACCACAAGGTATTGTATTGGAGCCATGCTTTGTAGTCTCCGGGGCATTGAGATTAGCCTACCAAGTGATAGGGAAAGTCTCTTGAGTGTTGTATGAACCGACGTTCAGGTTACTGGTCTCAAATTGTTGATAGATCATGGACGAGTCGTGTTACTACTGCCGCTTTGATTTCTACTTGGTACGTGTAAAGCAAAGTAAAGGCCATAAAGAAGAAAAGAAGTTAAGACATAGTTTCCAAAAAAAATATAATAAGAACAGAAAATATGCAGGTTTTGTATCACAATCACACATTCATAATCTCACACAGCTAAATGCAACAGTCGTTTCTGAAAAGAAATATTAATTGAAAATGATCGTCTCGTGTTTCTGAGCGTTTCGTCAGCAACGATCATTCAATTCCTTCAGCCGAATTTACACCACACGCGGGGCGATAAACACTTGAATTTTTTACGGTCTTTTACGGAAGTAAAAGAGGTCAAAGTCATCGTTATATCAACCGGAACACTTCATGAATTTTCCGGTTCTCCCAATCTTTTATATTGCACGGTTGTTCAATGTAGAAGCTATCGACCTCTTGAAGTTTTCGATCTGTCGGGAACTTTACAACTTCTTGCGACTTCCTTATACCTGAGCAGAAAAGCTCTCTAATTCATTATTTAAAGGACATTGCTCTGCGCCCATACATTGTTCGCCCTGGAACCAAGAGCATCGGAAAATTATGTGTTGTATTGTCGATCATTAGTAAACTCCTATAAGATTTTATTTGTATAGCGGACTAGCTGCAGACTACTACGAATATTATAATAAGAGATAACTACGAATTTTAGGTATAGTTTTTCATAGCTCCGAGTGCTTTTTAAGAAACTAAAAAACAATAACATAATACATTTAGCTATTTTTTGTACCTACCTAGATAATTAGGTATCTATGCAGCTTTTTTCTAAAGCCCAAGTGTATGTAATTGCAACGTTTAAATGCATAGAATCTAAATTAACATAGGTACCTGTATTTTTAGCATTGGTTTTGGAATGAGCTAAAATGTATGACATATGTGTATTAATG
Organism: Apamea anceps; assembly: GCA_951799955.1. Taxonomy (NCBI): domain Eukaryota; kingdom Metazoa; phylum Arthropoda; class Insecta; order Lepidoptera; family Noctuidae; genus Apamea; species Apamea anceps. Next base: position 6,561,447 of record OX637522.1, on the reverse strand, counting down.
TAAAAATAATGCTGTCTCCTTAGATGATAGTGGTGATGTAGCGCGGTAGATAGATTGCGTTAGTGTGCATTGATAAATGGCTGAGCTCTTTTGAGTGAATGTTCTAGTGATTCAGATTCAAAAACATGCACAATTCATAAAAAAAAATCGATCGATCCATTGCAATCGATTGAGCATCCCTAATCTTTTTCGATACGACTTGACGTTTGGCGAAGATGGCGGCGATTAATGTTATTAGTCGCGTAAAATACTTTAAAAGGTTCATTTTGGCATGCAGCTAGTCCGTGTTACTAAAGTGTTTGCAACTAATATAGTAAAATAGACAATTGTCTATTTTATTATATTAGTTGGACAATGGCGCCGATTCCCTTGTTCACAAACTAAACTAAATTTAAGTTCAGTGCATCTTTTTCTTTCTATTTAGTTAAGAAAAGGACAAAAGATAAATTTTAGTTTAGTCCTGTCAAATTAAGACGCTCCATAGACAGTTTAGACGTGATTAAAAACATGGCTACTAAAAATACGTTCATTTACGTCTCTCGCTGACTAATTTGACAGGACTAAACTAATATTTTATCTTCTGTCCATTTCTTAATGAAATAGAAAGAAAAAGATGCACTGAACTTAAATTTAGTTTAGTTTGTGAACAAGGGAATCGGCGCCAATGTCCTTTATGTCCGGAACAAATTTTCAGAAGTGATATCGGACTAAATTAATAACGTTGATACATTTTGTCTCACCAAGAAGAGGAATTAATGCTAAATTATAAATAGTTTTCCAGTGATCTATATGAAACTAGTGACGCGCCCAAATATCATAAACCAGGAGTATCGGATTCAGAAATTCATGAAAGTGCTAATTAGATCTAAGCTAACTATATAACCTTCTTTTTTAATTTGCTTCCAGTCCAATTATAATAAAAAGCATGTTTGAATTTGTGCAGGGCTATGAGCGAGGCGGATCCCCTCAACCGCCGACGCAGCCGCCAGGCGCGCCAAGCCCAGGCGCAGGGCAAAGTGCGCCCGGTGCCATGTCACCTACCCAGGACTCGCAGCACCCGCCCCATATGCCGCCGCATGGGGCACAACCACCGCCACATCAGGTATGATCCCCAAAAATCAGTGTGAGAATTCTTGGAGTACTTTAAAGAACATTTGACTTTTTTGTAACTGCTCGACCAATGGAGTCACCATTGGTCGAGCAGTTACGGTCCAAAAATAGTGTAAGTCAAAAAATATTTAGAATGATTTGGCATGAGCTGTGTTGAACCAAAGAGGACTTTCGGCCGTCATTTCTGTTTGAAAATTCATCTTTAGGTATTTTAAAGAACGTTGGTTGGACGGCCCATTGGTAGATTAAAGTTTTCGGTGTAGGAAAAGTAATCTTAATAGAATGATTTCGAGCATTACAATCAAAGAGCAAATTTCGGCTGTCCTTTCCAGTTTGAAAATTCATCTTTGAGTATTTTGAAGAACGTTGGTTGGACGGACGGACCATTGGTAGACCAAAGGTTTCGGCCCAAAAATAATGTAGGACAAAAAATCTTAATAGGGCTAAAATGATTTAAGTATGACTATGAGCTATGTTGGACCAAAGAGGAAACTCGGCTGTCCTTTCCAGTTTGAAAATTCCTCTTTGAGTATTGTAAAGAACGTTGGTTGGACGGACGGACCATTGGTAGACCAAAGGTTTCGGTCCAGAAATGGTGTAGGACAAAAAATCTTGAATAGAATGATTTGGAGCATTACAATCAAAGAGGATATTCGGCCGTTCTTTCCAACTCCAATCTGCCTTGCCTTTTCCCAACTATGTCGGGGTCCGCTTCCAGTATAACCGGAGCGACTGCCTATCTGATCTTCACAACCTAGTTACTGGGCAATACTATAAATACTACCCCTTGGTAAGACTAGTTTGTAGACTTTTGGGTTTCTGACGACCTAGACCGACTGTCAAAGATCCACGAATGACAGCCGGAATGACCAACGGCTTAACTTGCTTTCCGAGACACGTCACCTCACGTTCGTCTTGGTATGTAAAGATGGACCCATCCACGAATCAACCGCGGCAAGCGTAACTTATCCTGTCCGATCGACCCGTGCGGCTGTTATTACTTAGCCACAAGCCCTTCTGACTTGTGACTAACAAGCAAATATTAATACCGTACGAGTTGTTAAAAACGAGAATTTCCGCGTGTAACCAGCCTTAAATTAGAGAAAACTTTCATACACAAACTTTCATCGGTGTCATATCAAAAAGTATCGTAATCACAACAACGGACACTATTAGAAAAGTTTGTTGTTTTGATGTGATGTAATTTATCGACAGGTAGATAAGACCGGCGCCGTCCAGTCCACCTGCTATACTTTGTAAATAATCCTTTTATTGTGTTTTACGACCTTGGGGTAGCCTCCAAAACCGGAACCCAGCTGGCGGTTGATATTTACTATTGAATTCAAGTCACCCCAGAGATTTGTGCGTAACAACACAGACAAAAAAAAACAATACGCTTTGGCCATGGACATTATTGGGGTCTGTTATCACCTCTATGCAGACTGATTCTAAATGAATATCTTTTTTCGGATGCTTGATTTTTTTATTATAATAGATATTTTTCTGATCTACTTAAATCACAATACTAGACTTCCAAGTATTTTCCATTTGATAAAACTCAGGAAACCACGGATTTGAAATTCTTAAACCTTTATTCAAGAAATACCAATGTCGTTTAGATTTTATACCGACATTGCAAACAATCTCGTTTTATCGGAAGCAGAGAAGTTATCCCAGTTATATCCGGTAATCATACAGCTGTCCGGAAACATTAAGTGTTGTAAATAAGCACGTCGAAAGACAGTTAATCTTGTGAGTTAGAAACAGGCTTAAAGGGAATGTGGACACTAACACTTCGTCTCACCTGTCTCTTGGCAGTTATTAAAAGAAGGAAAGTTATAAAAACTCGTTTCGCATCATGTGCATACGAATAATAATAATAATATCCCTGGACATTTCACACAGCGCCATCTAGTCCCAAGCTAAGCAACCTAATGCTTGTGTTATGGTAACAAGATGGCTGATAAACTACTTATATACATTTTTTTTTTTGTAAATACTTACATATTATAGATAGAAAAACACCCAGACTCGGAACAAATACATGTAGGTCATACAAATATTTGTTCCGTGCGGGAATCGAACCCGCGACATGCAGCGCAGCAGTCAATCGCTTAACCACTGCGCCAACCGTGCCGTCAACGAACACTATAGGCTCCGTGTAAAATTGGTCCATCTAAAAAATCGAATGTAACTTTCAACGTTTTTCTATAAAAGAACCACTTGGTTAGAAATAGGCATAGTTACAGTAAAAGCACACACAGAGCACATCCAGAGACCTCATAAACATATTACAGGCCTCGATTGCTCAGTATGTGAAACATACAGCAATGGTTCACATATTAACATGCAAACCTCTGTAATGAATAAAATCATCAACCATAATTTAAACAGCACTAAACCGTATTGGTATTATCCGAAAACGAAAGTAGAATAATCGACAAGAAAGCAGTTTCAGACTTCTTAAATATATAAGTTTAAGTTGAAACTAACAAAGTTAAGACGGTAAACTTCCCATTAGCCTTGAAACGAAGCTTTCAACAAGTTTGTTATGCATGATTTACAGTTTAAACAAAACTTTTTGTCAACCAGTGACCTATTGTGCACTGTAAGCTGGATTGGTTTAAACTTTTACGATCCAATTAAAAACATATATTAATGATTCAAGTCACATGTCATCGTTCTGAAACTTAATAACGATTATGTTTTTTACTCCTGCTAATATCCAAATTAATTGATGACAAAAAATATCAATAGGATCCGAAGCAAAGACGAGACAATGAATCGAATTCTTGTTTCCATTTGAACTTCCTTTGAACCATGTCGTGACTTGTATTTTCAATTGATTGTTGTTACTTCTTCGCTGTTACTTTCAACATTTAAAAATAACAAATAGCAGTCACACATACATTTTTTTTTTTATCGATCTCGGTATGTCTTTTCTTCACGCAATGAATAATTTAGGATTTTATGAAAGATGACATTTCCCATAATATAAAAATTTGTTACGTTGGTTATCAGTACCATTTTTTTTTCACTGAATCGGCTGTTTATTCTACTTTTGTACTTAACTAAAAAAAAACAATAAAAATTGTTACTGAAAGCAAAATAAATATAAAGTAGATAACTGCTGTGTCAAGCAGTCGTGATCATTTATGGAAGTCTTATTTGAAATATCATTATAAAGAAAATCATATTGATTCAATATTCAATGTTGAATTGGATGAACGCTTTTTTCTATCTTCAGCCACGGACTAGAAATCGCATTTATTTGTAGACTGGTTTTTATCTTTTTGAAAACTATTTTATACAATTTTTAAAACGATTGCCTAGTAGTTTTCCTACGTGAAGTCTACAGCCATAAAGCCCTTTTAATTCCAATTTAGTCGTACTCACTGCACTGTAAAAATAATTAAATTAAAGCAAACGTTATTTTTATAGCACACTGCACCTTCATTAAGCTAATTCGTGTGATTAGAATAACTCACGTTTACTTAGCGGTCTGAACACCACATGAAAAGTTCATTGCATTCCATTTGCGCCAGTGCGGATGAAGTAGCTAACGTTGAACAGCAAAGGTAATTCCAACTAGTAGTTGGCTCACGAGCAGTTAACGTACGCCGTTCTGCCGACTCTGAATTGCAAATTCAGTCAATACTCCACTGTAAAATCCGAATCAGGAAACCTTTTTACCAACTATCCAGACAGCTTATTTAAACATTATAAAACTAAAGAACATTGATTTAGTAAAGACAAATTAATCATCTCGATTGAAATGTAAGATAATATTCCGTAAAATCGATGGGCGGTTTAGAAACTATAATAGAAAACAGTTTTTGCTCGACAACTAATTTATGACCATGCACGCTGTTATACCTGCTTGTATAATGGAGAAATCTGCAGACATTTTTATGCAGAAGGGAACTGCAAACTTTGAGAGTGAAACAAATATGATTCCTTATTGCACCACATTCTAAAATGATCTCCGTTAGGACGTATCTTTAACCAAAACTTTAATAAGTAAAACATGTTGGTTCGACGAGTCGGCGTCATGTTTGCATTTCGTTTATCGCGCCGATATCGCGGAGAACGTCGTCGCCGACGGAAATTTTCGATAATTTTAGGCGAAACTCCACTGCTAAACTACGTAGTGTGCGCCTCGCGAGATAGCTACCCGAAAACATGATAAACGGTTTGTTGCTAATCGAAAATAACCAACGCGAATTTATCTTGTAACTTATTGGTGTTGCTTATGTAAAATCATTCGTGTCAATACCAAGAAGTGTTCGGATTTCAGGATGTGACTCATATTTTGTATTTTTTCTCTTATCTTACGGAGCATAATATTGGAATTTAATTAGAATTAGTCATGTATCTGTATCTCGTTAAAGAAACAATGTTTATCAATCCTTGTAAAAACGAAAGTAGTACTAAATAATGTACATAAATATGTTGTGCTGCCCAGTACAGCTAAAAATGCATTGTTATGGCGTGTGTACAAGCAGTTACTATATAAATAAATATATATTTTCATTTGTAATGTCTTCTTACGCTTGTAGTTTTGTAGTCTTGTGTCAGCACGCGCATAGATACGAATCTGTATAGCTTTAACGAAATTGAACCCACTCTATATGGAAAGTATAGTAATCCCGAGAACTCGGTGGCTGGAACTTTGGCTATGAACTTTACTGTTATCGTTACACATTAAACTGCTGCCGAATGTACGAAAACCCTCGTTGTTTGCAATTTTTTAAAATTACCATCCCCAACCATAACTATTTCAATAAACCGTCTATGGTCATACCATACCCCACCTAATGGACGACTTTTACTTTCGTTATGTTTGTTTTCCTGTTTTGCTATTCTTTCCACTCTTTTATTTTACGTATTATAACCGTCGTTGCGGAATATAGGTTTGTTTTTCTTGTTTTACATTTACAATAATATCTGTATTCGCCCTCGAGTAGGGTTACCAGATGAAAAAATCAAAAGTCCGGAGAAAAGACCTGATTTCCATGGAAAAGTCCTGAGATTTTGTCGCATACGTAATTTAAAACTCTGTGGAAAAATTAGTTTTTGGTTTTGTGCACATAAGTTCATTCTAACCCTAAAAATATGTTGATGTTAATTACGTTGATTTGTGAATATATCCAAAGAAGAAACAATTATATGTATTAGTAGAAACATTTCTATAAGTTGTTTCTTTCTAATTAAAAAAAAAAAAAAAATTGCTGTATTTTATTGAAAATCGAAAAATCCTGAGATTTTCAAAATCCGCCCGGAATCCTGTTATCAGCTTAAAAATCCTGAAATCTCAGGACAAATCCTGAGATATGGTAACCCTACCCTCGAGTAATATCTTCGCTTACCTTGGCTTTACTTTCTTGATTATATCAAAATGTTTGCAGCCCTTATTGAAGAAGCTTGTTGAATGTTTTAGATTAGTTTAGGTTAAGTTTTACATCGCACTTGTGGACATTCGACCCCGGCCTAAAAACTAGTCCCAAGACTCAACTACTACTACTACTCAACTAGAACTTGAGCGACTTATAGAAGTCGATAAGTTCGATCAGGGAATTGCACGTTTACAGCGCCGAGTGAACAGTATAAAATGAAAACAAATAAATAAGTACCATTTTCCAAGTGGTTGGTGTTACTATGAAAACTTCTTACTTGGATCATATGCTTGAAAAGTTTGTAAGTTTATGTTGAACTTCAGACATTAGTCTAATTCTCTGATATGGTTGAAGTGTGCCTTTGGGACATTTAACGCCTAGATTTGTCAGGAATGGTGGTAAAGTTGTTTCTGTTATTAATTCTGTTCCTTTTAAATGACCTTCACAATCTGATTGCATATCGATATGAGAGCGTCCATGCATGAACCAATCATCTCAGAAACCAAGAACCAAACTATCAATGGTTATCCATGAAATGAAAGGATATTAATCGATGAAAAAAGGAAACATGCCTTATACAAGTGTGTAATAATTGGTATCCTATCAGTCGTGACTCGTAGAGCGGCGTCGTGGATGATCGGTTCGTCATAGTGCAGCGATCAGCATTCATCGTGATCATGAGCCAACGTTTTTGGCTCGCCGTGCGATTTACATATTTCACTGTCCTTACTCGCCGCCTCGCCCGGGCCCGGCGTATGGTTCGCACGTGGCCGGCCTAGCGACGGCTTCACGATATAATGGAGATGTAGCACATGTTGGCAGCTTTGCATGCGAACGAAACGCTCTAAACAAGTCGCAAGTTTCTCTCTATGAAACATTTCGTTTAGCATTCCTCGCGCTTACTCACTCCTCTACTGTTTTTATTGATGATAAAAGTTGTATCTTTTATTTGGTACTTACAATGTTTTTTGATGACCGCATTGAGTGTAATGCTTTTGCTTATGCTCAATGCATAAGCAAAAGACAATTTGTAACGAAGAAGACCTTTAACATAAATACTGTCTTATTTATGCAGTCCTTCCACATAACTTGAACTACAAAAAGAATCCTTACCGGATGATAAAAAAATGTAGAAGGTGACGCATTCATCTCCGAAATCTTATCTTCGTAAAAAAAAGCGCGTCGTGCAAAAATTAAACGTCACTCAAGATATCATGTAATCGACGGAGCAGAAACTCCGAGCAGTGGGAGAGCGCGGCTTGTGTCGATTTTATACAGCTCTGGAACTAAACGCCGCCAGGCTACGGCTACAATTTATGCTAACATAAACCCGGCCGGCATCGGGGCACACTCCGAAGAGATGTAGAGCTTTATACCTTTTATACCTCAGCCTCCTTCCACTCCTATACAGATCTTGACTTGCTCCAAAAGACACTGTTCGTTCCAATCAGAGTAACGCTGTAATAAAAAATCAGACACAGAAGGACAGAATCTTTTCTTTATCTCTTAATAGAACCTGAATTTTCTCTCTATACTTGTTGCTATAGATAGAAGTACTTCACCTTCCCTCCCGCATTCAACTATTGTTGCTCCATCCGAACAAACAACATAAATCTATCTGTACGGTGCGGAGGCTTAACTAAATTCTCGGCGAGCTACGCTTGGTAATACTCCACGATGTCAGTAGAGAATTTTGAGAGTCAAGGGCCATTTCAGCATCGTGATCGCTCGAGAGTTGTACGGTCGAAATGAAACGTCGTATCTTATTTTATGATTAGCGGCTCGAAAGCGCTTTGTAATTTTGTTAGTTCCGCCTTTCTGGTGCTGGGGGCGAGCACAGAGAGTGGAGATCGATGCGAGCATTGCGTGCGAGTGCGATAGGGAGGGCAACAGTCGATGCTTGCTCCGTCCCTTTCACTCGAACCGCCTACCAGGCAGCCATGTTGCGCTCGACCTGCGCTCGCCCGACCGCCATTGTAGCATTCGTGGCTAGTGATGTTCACTGACTCACTCGATATTATTGTACACGTGCCTCCGACTACTCGGAATATTACTAGCGAACGCAGCATAGCCGTTAATAATATAATTCAAACTCGAATATTTCATTGATGACGAATTGACGGTTATCGTCGAACAGTTTAGCAGTTTATCACATCGATATCGATATGGATAAAATACGTTATTTTGAACGAACGAACAAGTAAAGTTCATGAATTTTATGTATTGCAGATCAAAATACCCGTAATAGATCTTTCTGTAAACGCTGACGTAAACCACTCACATTTTATAAACAAAAACAGCTCTACTCCACTAACCGGCCTACTTCTATGTTTCTCGACAAACTTGCGAGGCTTTCATTTGGTACAACTTTCAAACAATATAATTTTATGCTTCATTGGCATCCAGTATAAATAGAGAAGTACCTTTAGGATGTCGACAAAATTGTCGATAGAAAAATTATGCAGTGGACTCATACCCGCGGCTCCGGAATTAAAATGTCAGACGTGCGGCAGCGGCAGCGCGGGCGAGCGTGGGGGCCAGAGGGGGCCGCGCGCGGGGCGGGGCGGGCGGCCAGCGTTATTAATAACCATAAGCCAGCAGACGCACGAACGTCCAGAGGGGCCACGCCAGCCGCGCGGTAATGAGGAATCACTAATTATATTTTACTGGACTTTCGTATTAAAGCAACATTAAATACGCTAGAGCTGTACAAATATAATACACCTTGCGATACTTTTATACACGTTTACCCTTAATTTACTTCATGCTTCTCTTTGAAAGACAATATCGTTAACGTTGACCTTTCGATAGTCGAATAGTAATGATACACAACATTTGCTTTGCAATCACATCGGTTGATAGCGTAGCATACTGGATATTGGATCCCGGAACTGGGACAGAATGGCAAGATAATAATAATGGCATGGCTGGCGGGGTACGGTCCGTTTAATATTCCCCCACAGTAGGCGCGCCGGTTGCACGAGACAGTTCTACCCGTTCTCTAGCCCGGGCGTTCGCCTTCGCCAGTAAAAACTCAGTATATTTTATTGTCAAGGAAATATATTTGTCAAAGGCCGTGCGATTAATTGCTCGACTTTTCTGAAGTGCGCCTCCGGGAGATTTTCTTTTAGGAATTTCTTTAACATTAAGTTCATGCATACAATTGTCGAATTATCAGGACAACTTACGGCTGTTAAAATTCTCAATGTCTCCCTCATTGGAACCTCCATCGCGATGATAGGATGATATCGCCAGTAATTTTCTTTTTAATCTGTTTAATCCCCTCACAATAAAACTGCGCTTCAAAGTCCATGTTTCGCATTAGCTAACTTATTCTCGTAACTATCGCAGCTCCAACATTAACTAAGAAGCGACTTTACGCTGTGTCCTTGTTTTTCCCTGTACATAAAGAGCAACTTATCGCTGGCAGCACTCCGCTCTCATAATAACAAACTGCAAAATGCTCCGGATTCTCCGAACTTTAGTGTGGCAGCCCCGCTCGCCGTTGGAAACCTCTAAAGCGCTGACGGTGGGGCGTACATTCTCTCTCCTGTGGCGGAGTCACGGTGGCAGGGCTGTCGGGAATTGCCGACTTGGATAAATTATGCCGCTCGCTCCCCCCTTTTGCAATCTCCGCAAAATAATGCAATTCAATTGTAAAGAGAAGAGAAACTGACATTTGTCTTGTCTATTGTGTGACTCGTCTACTTTCTGCTCCATTATTATGATAAAGTTTTATTGAAGGTGTTGTAGGGACAGCCCTAAGTGTGAGCTGTGAAGGCTGCATCTAGAGATGGCCCGATTTATTGAGAGCATGTACTCGCAGGTGAGGTAGTCGTAGACGACTCAAGACTCGAGACCTACCACCGGGTATCATCTGTGACAATACGTTCTCACCAACTATTTTAACGATATATTTTCGTGAGTTACGAAACATATTATTATGTTTTATTTTTCCAAACAATGTTAGCTAAGGATCTTTTTAATTAATCCTTGAACTCATCGTTTGGCGAAATTATTTGCCCCGGAATTGGTACTCGCACAAATTAAATATCCTTGTCCTAAATATCAATGAATATACATATTCCAATAATGATTAAATCAGCGAGTTTGTTTAGTAAATATTTGTAATGAGCTTACACCGTGTCCCTATTTGGAACGTGTCCTGTCTGATAAAGAGATCATGTCGTGGCCGTTTTACAAACTTGTTTCCAATTCATTATAAGTTTGGAACAGACTTACCTCTGTTACAGTCGGCGTGCACTTTCCTCACTAATTTTGAGCAGCTACTCCCGGAGTTAATGTCGGAAATATTAAACGGATTAATCCTCTTTTCGGACGTTTCTCTAAGTCAACGGTTCGGAATTTAATTGGCCGATCTGGTTTAATATGTATCTCAAATTGATATTGAGCTGTTTAATTTTGTGTTACCACAAGTACCCTCGGATTTTCAATTGCGTACTTAAATTAATTAATTCAAAATTGTTCATTTCTTCTATCACATTCCACAATGCGGACTAAGGTACTTATATAAAAATAAAATAAGGGCTGAAAACTCCTTTACAAGGCAGCTGGTACCTACGTGTGGTACCTGAAAATAATTTGCGTCGATTATTCTTAATGACAAGCTCTGAAAAGAAACGCTGAAATCAAATTAGGTTGTATAACCTGCATAACAATAACAAATGGTTTATCTCTGCCAAAAACTAGACAGCTAGATAGAACCATTCGCGTAATTATAAAAGCCAGTTTTATTTACAGCCTAAAAATGATTAACGTAAAGTAACTGCAGCCAGCCGTTACATAAAATTCCCATTTATCATGTCAACGAGGTAAAACAATTAGTATGTTTTGCGAGATAAAGTTTGAACGTTTCAAATTGCGGAGTCCGTTACAACTTTGTGATATTCGGGAGAACAAAATATTGAATTAGATGTTTATTTGATATTTCGGAGAAGTTTAACCTTACTTTCTATGTCGTAATATTCGTATTTGAACTCGTATTATGCCGTAAAATTTTATTATTATCACACTATTTTTAACTTTCAAGCAAAAGTTGTAAAGTAAACCAAATATTCCATTTCGGGTAACTTTGGTTTAACTTTAGAATAATTAATGTGGTTCAGCTTGAATGAACAGATTCATTAAATAGATGTGAACTTTGAACTCATGACGTAACGCATTTTCGCCCACTTTTCTTTTGATAAGGATGTAATCGCCCAGAACGCCTGATGTGACTCAACTTAAAAAAAAGTCCGTTATGTTGCAAGTCCATTCCGCGTCCTTTACACTGCCAGTATTCTGTGATTTCATTTTTACATTAAGTGTTTTAGTACTGGTGTTGGGACGTAGTTTCAGTACGAAAGTCTGGCCTTCGGCTTACAGTGGCGTACGAAACTAACTTTGGGCTTAAGCTTGTGAACTTTTTGTCATCGTCGCCCGTTTGAAATTGCGATTTAATTCGAATCGCCGCCGACTTTGAGTTAAACACTTCGTGTTGCTCGCTGCAATTTTTGTTTTTGTTTGTGTTTGTGTTATCATTTTGGAGTTATTATAGCTGTGCTGACAGTGGATTGTATCGGAATTGTTATGCCGGGCGCCAGTCGGAGTTGGTTTCAATTAGAAGTCCCGTGTCATGACCGGAGCCAACCGAGCGGTGATCTAGTCGTAAGACCGATATTGCTGACCGCAGTCCTTCATACACTACAAATGCACCTATAGTTAGACAAGTCTGGGTAACATTTCAGATGCCCGCTCTTATTGCAGTATGGTGCTATTATCGTTAACGCTGATAATGTCCGCACTATAGGATGTTGTTAATTCGAACTTACGAACCACGTACGATCATATCGGCGAGCAAGGCAATTGAAGTTACATTGTAACTTGAATTGCCTGCTTAGTTATGGTTGAAGGTAATCCAACGGTACAATGTAGGTTCTTACGTGCCTGCAGGATTATTTAATGAACATATTTCCTTGATTAAATTACTCTGATGTAATATTGCATAGTTTCTTTGAAACTTGCGCCACTTCTTTCCTGCGAAAGCATTAGGAATTGGTGAAGGGAAGCGTTTTGGGGACTGTCTTATGTAATTTTGACGTTCGAAAAAAGCTGGTTCTGAATGACTAAATATAGGTTTTTGAAAGAAAAGTGATGGATTTTTACAATATAAATATCAAATTTCGTTTGCAGGGTTACCCGCCACCACCTAGGCCAGCGCAGCCGTCCACGCCAAACGCACATGATCCAGACTCTGTAAGTAATTAATAAACAGTCAATTATCGATCAAGACGCACTCATAATTGTTACAAGCTATGGGCTAGAATGCTCCCCACAATCAATCAGCGGTGTCTGCCGCCCGATGAATCAAGAAGGCAGGGTATTAAAAAGCCATCAACCGCTAACCATTCACCCAACCGAGTAGGTAGTCTCTAGAGAAACATACGTATCTATACCTATTAAAAATTACGCATTCCTAGTAAATGTGACGACTTATATCCGCGTAGTGATTCATTTAAACACTGAAATACATTAATGTGAATTAGACAAATACACTTCAGAACCTAGGCCTCTTTCCTCATAGGTAAAATAACTCAATGACGTTTAATACATTTTTAAATATACGTATATCGACATGACGTTGTCCTTTTTGACGTAGGACTGGGGTGTCGTACAGACGTACACTAATGGCTGAATAATGTAGGCAGCTGGTCACGCAAAGAACAAAATACAACGTCGGTTTCCGCGCCTAATGAAGCTCCTTGTACTCTCTTACGTCTCGTCGACTACATTCATTTATTTTCACTGTACATGCGAGTAATCCTGCTTCTCTCATAATTGTAACGTTAAAATGTTTCAGATAAATATTAGGATGAGTGGTATACTAGTTTTTTCAGCAATTATCATAACATTACGTACATTTTGTTATTTCTCACGACTGACGTCGTCAATTCGCTCATTTGTTGATTAAGTTGATGAATGAGCTCGGTCTGTTCGTTACGTATAGCATCATCCTACATCAGAAACCGAGCGGACGTGAATAAACATAATCATAAACGTCGTGTCTTCATTAGCGCACATGTGGCCCACGAAAACGAGCGAGCTTCAGACGACTCTGCCTCTATTTGTGGACGAGCACTCCATATTCAGAGTTAGTACGCCGCCGTCCGGCGCACGACACTTGACAATAAGCTTGTTTGCTGAATCGCATCGTCACACTGAAAAACCTACAAGTGTTCGTGTACGTGTCGTGGGCGTAATCGTAAATAGATTTTATTTACATACTTTGTTTTCAACTGAAAAATAAAAGCAATTTCCCCTGACATAACAATGTAGACGGAGGAAATAAACGTTCTCTTGTCAGAATTTGTTATTTATAGACAAACGTGCATGATTAATTTCGTGTTTACAATCTGATTTCAGTTTTATTTTTACGTCTATGAACATGGTTTTGCGTGGGTGCGATGTTTGTTTTGAAACGCATGTTTCGGTTATTTGATGAGAATGCGTCATGAGCAAATGTGCCCTACTACTAATGTGTTTGCGAGGATTGAGATGAGCACACATCCCGCGGGCGTTTGCTTATCGACGTCGGCTTGTGCATGCATAACGACTGTGTGATAAAAAGAATCGTTTACTACAGACTTCAAAGCGCATTAGGGCCGCTATATTTTATACTGAAAGTGTAATCATAATCCAGCTTTATATTAAAGCAGCTTTTAAGCCAAATGTTGGCTACGTCTATATTATGCGCTGAATTCGCTACGCCGTAGTCGGTGCTTATTCTTTATGAAGCCACTAGTGTGTGATTATCTATACTAATATTATAAAGAGGTAAAATTTGTTTGTTTGTATATATGTAAGGGGGTAATCTCCGGAACTACCAGTCAGATTTTAAAAAATCTTTTTGCATTTGATAGCCCAATTCTTGAGGAAGGTTAAGGCTTTGTAGGGGGCTAGCTTAGGTTCTAGGCTATCTAACATCACGCTACGATCCTTAGGAGCCGAGCAAAATGAAAAGAGAAAAAAAAAACAGAAAGAACACTAAGCAAAAACGAAGTAGTAGCACGGGCAAGCGATGGGACGCGACGCGATGGGCCAAAATTTCACGCGGACGAAGTCGCGGGCAAAAGCTAGTTGTTCATATAATTATCATTTGAATGTTCTAGCTTCGTGTTTATTTAAATTAGGTTACAAATAAAAGCAAGCAAACTAGATCTATTGCTTCCTATCCTGAGATCCATTAGTTCTAGTTCAACACAGGAATTATGTAACACTTCAACTATTGTTAATGAACTAAATACAAGTTCAAAGCCCCAGAAACTTAATATTGTGTGGGATTTTACGTTTGCATAATCTCAATATACTAATATATGCTCAAAACGTACAACCCTAAAGCTGTGTATAGATAGAGCGTAGCGGGTTTGTTTGATGTTGATTGATACCGTTAGCCGGGCGCGCATTGTCTCGCCGAGTCGCCCGGGGGAACCCAAATGAGTGGAATTATTAAACCGGGGCCCGTTCTGCGATGTGACGCTTTTTGTAATGAATGTACCGAGTGCTGTGTATCGCCCGAAACGAGGGGAACCCGAAACTCGCCGCTCCTATCAATTGTAGCAACAACCCATGGCTCCCTTGTCCCCGCTGCCACCCCAGCCTTACTGTCGAAATGTTTTAATGGGGAATTTTGAAATCACAATGATTGCGATTTCTTTTTTGTTGTTGTTCGTCTTCAAAGGATCAGCTGTTCCACTCGTTTGGCGAGGTTACCTAAAAACCCTAGTGATAACGTTCAGAGCGTTTCTATTAGTTTATTATCAATTAAAAGAGCTCTGGACCTATAGCTTGTCGTGTATTGTTATCAAAAGGTACAATCTAACATACATTTTAATGGGCGGTTATTATCTAGCCGTAACTTAACAAATTGCGTGGGAAGTCAATAGATATTCTTCTTGGGAAAACAGTTATTGTTTACTACTATTCCATAATCTATTTTCGTAACAAGGCAGAATTACCGAATATTTCCTCCAAAAACATTTCCCTATAAAATTCATCAATTGTCAGTTAAATGTCAGGTATTTACTGAGACGTTGAACACAAAAGCGGGTAAGAAATTATTCACCGTGAGTCGCGAGCATTCAACGTTTGCGCGCTACGTGAAGGGTTCTAATTCGAGTTATTTATTTATGCAACTTTACCGGCATTGTGAATGCTCAGGAGAAATGTGCCGCTCCCATGACTCGAATAAAGAAATTCTTTATAAAAATGTTCTTTTACAATTTCTATACACTGCCGGCCAAAGTTCCCTGCTTCGGCGCCACATGACATGTATTATCGAAATGTTAATGGTGTTCGCACTAATTTGTCTTCATTAGATAGTATTGATGATGATCATTTGTCAAACGTAGGATATTGGAGCTATTAGTGACGAGATTGTGTTTAGTGATTTAGTGGCGTAGAGATACAATTCCGGCTTGCTAATTTAGTCTTCTATAGATTAGCTACTTACATATTATGTAGTTATAAGAGATTTAATGAAAGTCTTATCTGCTGAAATAGCTCTAGACTGTTTTGCAATCCCTGAAAGGAGAGTATTTCTTCTATTGTAATGATACAGACCCCGGTAATTTTCAGCCACTGTAAAGGTTATTATATCATCAAACAGATTTGTGTAAACCTAACGAACAATATAGACTGCAATGTAATTAAACTTGTACAGGCTTTTTTTTTCTTAGCAGTTGCTACAGCAGTGTTAACATAAGTTCTTATTTAAACTTAATTCAGTCCAGGCTGCCTTTACAAACTGCCTGATTATACGGTACAGAGAGTAAATGAGTGTTAAAAAATAAAACGGAATAATGTCAATTAAAAAACGTTCCGCGCGTAAATGAACGCTGCGACTCATGTGCACTATTATCTCGCAGAAAGACTCATTCCTAACAATGTAAAAGTAATGCATGAAGCAAAATATTCAAATGTAAAAAGCGAGAGGCAGGGTTGCTCGCCCGTTGCACGTTCATAATAAACGAGATTGAGTGGGGCGGTGTACAGACTCAAATGAATGACGGTAACAGCGCGGAGCGTAATCAGCCGACAGGCGACGTGCGTTCGCATGTAAAAACAAAGCAAATACATTTTACTCGAAAATGTTCACATGAACATTTCTCGAGGCATGCCTAATAAATGACTTTTATATTCAACTAGTGTTCTATCACATTAGCTCTGAAAAAGGAAATATCTTTTTCAGACTCCGCATAAAATTTCTGTTTGTCACTCCGCTGTATTAGCGCCTGAAGCTTGCACTGAATTTAAAAAATGGTATTGTACTTCTTTATTTTCTCTGTGTGAGGGTTGACTATACGGGGTGTGGCGCACATAGTGAATAAGCTTATAACTACTCGTAGGATAAATTCACTGGGCTAGACTAGAACCACTTACCACATATCCCAGTTTTTATTGTTTACCAAGAAGTAAAAGGGTGACGGGGGTCATTCTGGTGGAACACTCAAAAACACTGCCTTGCTCACTTTTTATTCGCTTGCTGGTTTGTATGCTTGTTTCTTACACGTGCGCTTATTTCTAATGCTCGCTTGTTTTTTTTGCATGTTCGCTTGTTTTTATTTTGCACGCTTGCTTGCTTTCTTGCGTGGATGTTTGCTTATTTCTCAAGAATATTACTTGGCTTTCTCTAATTCTTGCATTCTGACTTTCTTGTTTGCCTTCATGATAACGTGCTTTCATGTCCGCTAATATCCTTGCCATCATGCTTGTTTACTTCAGTTAACCTGCTTAGTGACGCTTAGTACATGTTACACAACGGATATCATGCAACTAATATTTTTATGTATTATGTTTTTCATCTTATTATTTTTACATTATTAATTTACCAAAATCACGAAAAGAAACGAAACTCATCATTCTCCTAAGAAAATATGATGACAAAATGTTACTAACAAAAATAAAATGTGACAATAGATTCTAAATGACTGATATTGCCAGTTAAAACAAATTTATTTTCTACTTTGGTTCAAATTTAAAACACTGAACAATGATTCGTTCATCGTAGGGGTTGACTATACCAGCTAAACAGTTTAAGTCAGTCAATAGATTGAACCGGACTAGTGACGCGGCTAAAACGAATCTCATTTGTCAAATAGGATCGTCTGTATCAGAATTACGAGTAGTCAGAATGCGAGCTTGAGTACGTTTCCTTTTTAATTGAATAAGCCGAGGGTGCTACATAATCCGGCCGGTGCCGCCCAACGCGAACGCCAAAATTCACGTTGCCTTCTGTTTGCTTTTGTTACACAGTCTCTGCTTTACCATTTCTACTTTCTCTCGTTTATCACTCGGTTGTGCATTCGAAAAAAATTTTGTGTGACTACGCTGAAGGGTTTAATTTGGTACCTGTCTTGCTTTGTTACGAAAAACAGAACAATATTGATTTTAACAGATGAAGCGACTTTGATCCATGACGGAGTTATGATCTGAAAATTCCCATTTAACAAACACCCCATGTATTTTTACAGTAGAGCTTTAGTTTTACATTTACTTTATTAAATATTCTATCTTCAAAGCGTGTACGTAATATCTGTCTCCATATTTTAAAAATTAAATTCTGCGCTGATTGAAATGGTTTTGTTTGAATACCAAGTTTAATTAAATGTTCGCTATTCCAGAGAACGAATAATATATTTTTCATTGATAAAATTTTATCGCGGACGTATATTTTATTTAGTCGTTTGGACAGATGGATGGAGTGGCCGCATTCGGCTCGAATGTAATTATTGCGGTCCGATTTCGATAATGCGCCGCGAGGCCGGTTGTGAACAAAATGTGGTCGCCCACTCGTTTTGTTGCATTTTAATAATTTATACGACTCACAGAGCAGATAAAGCCTTTCTGTGTTATTTCAATTTTGCATTACGCGAATTTTAAACATGTTTCAATTTTGTAGGTAATCTATCATACGTCAGGATGATGAACGAACCGCATACATTATTTATAATGAGTATGTACAATTGTTTTTAAAATCTATTTACAACCTTGTTGTATATTTAAATGTTATTTATTTGCATATACAATACGTTACGGCAATAGAATTGTTAGCTCTGGAGACTTCAATAAAAAGATTTACCCCAATTACAGGGACCGTAGGTTGGGTGAGCGGTTTAATCGGGCTGTAAAAACGTTGGATCGCCGGTAACGAGGCAGTAAACCGGACCGGCGTCCCATAACCAAACGAACTGCTCTGTGATAGCACTAAAACATTGCACGATTTGCGTACTCGAGTGTCATGCCAGTCCTTTACTCAAGTACACGTATACCTGAAATATTTAAAGAGAACTTGAAAGGACGCTTGCACCGTATTAAATCGGCTTTACTGTTACCAATATACTGCATCATATAGCGTATTATTACATTCCCCAAAGTAAGAGCTGCACAGGCAGAAATCTCAGTTACCTCAAAAGCTCGTACATTGATGTAGCAGGTGATATTAGGAGAGTCCGTTGTAGACCACTAAATGCAAAATGTTCCGTGTTCCATGCGGTCGGTTGCGTGCGCCGCTACCACCGTTGCGGTTACTTTGTCAACTTTATGTTCTTAGTAAACTGTTTATATTAACATATTTTACTGCTCCATACCTGATGAACGAGAGTTTTACGGTCTACCTTCTTTATTAATCATCGTAAACTCACTATATTGCCTATAACGATTAGATCTAATGGGTTTAATACGGCAATTACGTCACTAAACCATAACATTCCCATACAAGTCCCATATAAATATCATGCAAATGTTTTAATAACTTTCGATGCGTAGCACAACAGCGTTAACGTCTTCTGCTTTTTCAATAGACCGCAGTAAAAGAGAATAAGCCATCATATACGACGGCATGGTTGGCGCAGTGGTTAAGCGATTGACTGCTGCGCTGCGTGTCGCGGGTTCGATTCCCGCACAGAACAAATATTTGTTTGGCCTACAAGTAGTTGTTCCGGGTCTGGCTGTTTGTGTATGTGAGTTGAAATGTTTGTAAACGCATCCACGATACAGGAGAAATTCCTAGTTTTAGACAACGTTTAAAAAAAAAAATAAGCCAACATAAGTGTCTTAGGGTTCCGTAGTTCACGTCTCGGAACCTTTATAGTTTCGTCATGTCCGTCCGTCCGTCCTCGGCTTACCTTCCAAACGGTTAATGCTAGAAAGATGAAACTTTGCATGGATATGTGTATTTACCACATCGACAAAGTGCTAAAATAAAATCGTGGGTTCGATTCCCGCACGGAACAAATATTTGTATGACCTACATGTATTTGTTCCGAGTCTGGGTGTTTTTCTATCTATAATATGTATGTATTTACAAAAAAAAAATGTATATAAGTAGTTTATCAGCCATCTTGTTACCATAACACAAGCATTAGGTTGCTTAGCTTGGGACTAGATGGCGCTGTGTGAAATGTCCAGGGATATTATTATTATTATTATTAAAATCACGAATAATATATTTTTTTAAAGTGGGGATGATTTTTTTCTCGCGTCTACCCCAGATAGGTATGTTAAAAACATTGAGAGGTTGCTAAGACGATTTTTTGATTTAGGTATCCATTTGCGAGATCTTTAAAGCGCATTGTTTTTGTTAAAATAGGGCGTCTCCCCCTCTAAAAGCTAAACGGCTGGCTCGAAAAATCGGAAAAAAATCGTGATGGTAGTCCATGTAGCTTTTACGGCTTAGATATCTTTGTTAGTTCAGAAGTTTATAAAGGCCTAACTTGTAAAATGCGCTTACTTGGAAAACTTCGTACAAAAATAACGAAATAATAAGTAAACATGTAAAATATTAAAAATAAAATCATAACAATTATCTATTGATACGGAACCCTTTGTGCGCCAGTCCGACTCGCACTTGGCCGGTTTTTTTAATATTTTTTCATTTGTGTTAGGGTTGACACGAAATGATAAGACAAGAATACCTTTACATTATGATGATCAGTTAACCATGACCGTCTGTCATCAATAATGACCACCGATACAGAGACGAACAAGTAAGATAAATACAATGTGTTTGCTTCAAGCTGGAAACCTTCGACTTAGTATGCTACGTCTGTTTACATGACATTGTCTGCTAATATTTGCCGGTAGGTACCGCCAAATGTAATTGAGCATAGTTTATATCCAAGGCTATATGCGCGGGAACATGTTCTCTTTATCAAAATAACAACACAGAAAAGATTCTTAAACTTTTCGTTATTCAGTCTATCTCGGAATACAAGGCGAGACGGCTCGGCTGTATAAATAACAACAGCTCGTTGCCGTTGTATGGAATCGTAAGACCGTATAGTTTTCTTTCTCCGGATCGTACCTAATGTAATTCAATAGGTTTGTTTTCAGTCAATAGAATACTTGAATAACTCGAGTTCGCATCGTATCGTAGACCTTTACCGGATCGTTATTACGTTACAATATGCGGATGTGTGTTGTAGATGTTTGTCGTAAAAGCGACCGTGTCGTTTTATAGCACCGACCCTGCCTTCAGAATGGGGTCGAACAGCCACCGTGCTGGGTGGTCGTAATGTAACATAACCTGAGACCACCCTCCTTGTTTTATGAATTTTAATAAACTAAACAACATTGCCTCCGTCTCTTTCAGCGAAAGTTATGACATGCTGTCACTCATAATTAATTTATCGTTGTTCCTGCCAGAACTTCACAATCCCATTTTAATTGCAAATCAATAAGATACCAACTCCGACTGCCTCCGAACAAAATAGACACAACTCTATCGCAAAAGTGAATACCTAGACGATAAACACCTCTCAGCTGGATGATTATTATTACATCCCGTCGGTTATTGTAATCGTGACGGCATTGACCCCACGACCCCCGGCAGCTGACGTAACGAGTGTCACCGCAACCATCAATCACTGGCTGCTTTGTGACGTTTTGCGACCTGCGCCTCTGACGACACTGAAGCTAAGCCAACGTGACCCGCATCTTTGTGCACACGCTGTTTTTGAGAACGACTCGCCGGTAACGGCCATGTATTCATTGGACAAGTGAAAAGCTAATTACATCAATGGTAATGTTCATGTTGGTAATGCTCGTTCGTATAAAAAGCTTGATTGGTCTTCACCTTTAGCGTTATAGATGCAAGCTATTACCGCCTAAATGCAACAGTCTTGCATCAAGTAGTTGTCCATTTAGTGAATTGGAGTATGTGGCAGCAGCATGATGTCATCTGATTGCGATGGGCGGGCACGCCTCGGCCTCCGCCGCTGATTCGTGACCAAGACTCTAAACGACTCGTGCATACCTAGCCTCACTCCATGCTGAACATTCGTGCATTCTACGTAGCTTCGCGAACAACAGTTTTTATGTTTCGCAATTTCGACACGAGTTATCGCGACTCGCGAACAAGTCAAGTTGGGCAAAATTTATTTTTTATTCCTTCGAATAAATCAGACAATGATGAATAGTGCTGGTATGTCAAAATTCAACCTGCCGTCAATCCACGGCGCTTGAACGCATTATTATTCTGAATTTATTTAAAGATGGCCCCTTCCTGTTGGCAACCATCCAACGGGGTATCCCCAACATTTACCAGACGATTTAATAATTATGGACTTTTATGTGGGTTAATGTATGTGTCTACTCATGTTTGTATTTGTATTCATTCATTCAAGATATTCCAATGTTCACAGAGCTACCGTTACATATATCGAAAATGTAGGTGAATGTCACGCTGCATCCATCTATGTTTTGTGTAAGTTAGTTTGTGTGTTTATAGAGTTGTCGAGCCACAGTAACCAAGCGTTTCTTGTTCGAAAGCGAGAGTTCCAAGTTTCTCGGGAGCACGCTCTGCTTCGTCGTAGAATCGACCGACAACACCGATTTGTATAGCTTTAGTGTTTTACATATTAATGTACTTGTGTAAACCCCACTCCATTTTCCAATTGAGAATTGATCGAAAATATCTTTAGAGATGTTGAACGTAAAACTATTTCCAATTTGTTTCGAATCCATTCACATAATTAATGCGTATAAACGTCTATTTACTTAAACCTTTGTGTTCATACAATCAGACTCATTCACATGTAAAACAATGTTACGTGTATTGTTTGTGAATATCAATATTTACTCGCTCATTTATTACGTTACCGTAACTACGTCTTGTGACGTTGTGTCTCTGACGATTTTCTTCTTTTGATCAACCGTCAAAGCGATCACGCCTACGTTTTACATCTATCCGCAGTAATCTGATGCGAATTTCGTCACTCAATTCAATAGGTCAGGGTGTCGGTAATTCAGTCGCGTCAGCTGTTCTCCGGATCCCTCACGTTACCAAATCCGTGTTTCATTAAATTCATTATTGTGTCGATACCGTGCTCGGGTGCCGACGACGTCCTATACATATACAAATGTGTAGGTACCGAAGACTGAAGGCGTTCATGAGCGGGGGATGCCTCCAGATAATAAATAACGAGTGCAACGATTGCGACCGCCGGGCCGGGGATAAGGGGGGTCCGGGGAGGGCCCGACCATTTTAATGTCCCGGCGCCAGACTTTATATTAAACATTCGACCTTGGCAGTGGCCTACATCGACACCGGGACACGCACACACGCCCACTTCTCTCGTCACGAAAAGAAAAGTTCATTCAATGTTTCGGCACTTCTCAACGCTATAAATAATAAGCGTGACGTGTTTACTCATCTAGCACGCTATTTAAACCCTGCCTTATCTTTGTTGTGTAACGGTGACATTGTCGAAGGCCTTTGTCACGTACTTTGCGACGTCTGTGCTAGATCAACATTTTTTGTCTGTCTACGAAGCGGGTCGGGTTTATGCTAGACCACCTTACAATCGAAATATTGTTCTTTTGTTTAAAGCTGTAGGTACCTTACTGACCTAAACCTAGTAATATTATTACCCTGTAGGGTCTACCACGTCAGGAATGCCTTCACCACCTATTTGGACACCTGGCCGTAACGGTGAATCCGTTACGGCCAGGTGTCCAAATAGGTGGTGAAGATTATTGAGTAACAAGTAATTATCACTATCCAAAAATATGCTGACTGCGTGAAAAATTTCCATTGCTCTAAGAACAGTGGAATCAGTACTCAGCAGATAAATTTAGAATTTGTTAATCACCAATCAATCATTAGCCGAGCTTGGCGGCTTTGACACTGTTGATTTGCTACATCAATTTCATCAAGAAAATTATTCCTATCTCTCTTGGAAGAATCATCCAGTATTATCAGATCAATTTTAGTATTTTATTCATGTTGATCTCAATCAATCTGCCGAGTCTTTTCCCAGCTATGTTGGGATCGGCTTCCAGTCTCACCGCAGATGCAGCTGAATACTAGTATTTTACATAAAGCGACTGCCTATCTGTCGTCCACAACCGAGTTACTGGGGAATACAATACCCCTTGGTAAGACTAGCTGTCAGATTTTTGGGCTACTGACGATCCGTAACGACTGTCAAAGATCCACGAATGACAGTCGGGACCAACCGCGTAACGTGCTTTCCGAGGCACGGAGTCATGGTATGTGAAGATACCAAGCCAAGCCAAGAAGCGTAGCTTAACCTGATCGATCGACCCGTGCGGCTGTTATTACATAGCCGTAAGCTCCTCATATTGTTCTGGTAATATAAATGCCAATAGACTCATCTTTAGCTAAAGCTATAATAATTTAGATGTTACGACTATCAATTTCAGTAAATGGTGAATCAAAAATATAAAAGTCCAAGTAAGATTTTGGTTTATTTTGAAACATCATCAAAATGCACTTTTATGTAAATACCGTCCGGTAAAGATGGTTTGATGGTTAGATTCATGTTGATCTAACACCAATAAATTAATCAAACTTTTTCATTATCACTGCACGAACAAAGCCCCTGGTTCTTTTTTTACAAAAACCATCACGCTGCCCACACACTTAGGTTCAGGGGTTACGGCCGCAAGGCCTGATCCATGGTCCAGAAGTACATGGATTGAATATTATCTACTTTAATTCTCATAAATCGTCACCCTTGTCAGCGCGTAAATCGCGGAAGAATTTATACGGGACGTTTTGGATGATATAGAACCACGTCTTGGAAGTGCCACAGAAACAGAATGAAGATTTAGAATGTAGTTCA
This sequence comes from Apamea anceps, assembly GCA_951799955.1. Classification (NCBI taxonomy): domain Eukaryota; kingdom Metazoa; phylum Arthropoda; class Insecta; order Lepidoptera; family Noctuidae; genus Apamea; species Apamea anceps. Next base: position 6,536,798 of record OX637522.1, on the reverse strand, counting down.
GTGCGGAAAGGTGGGATAGTATTAAGCAGATACTCAGCATTTATCATCGTCTCGCTGCCTTACTACTTTAATATTAGTTGGAAAATGGAATTCGCGTTGCTTTTTTCCATGAAAGGATGGAAATATGTCTGGAAAGAAAATTCACTCGCATCCTGTTCGGAGAATTCACTGATACCTGGTGCGCATAGCTACGATACTCTATTACTATTAGCGTATAAGCTTCGTCTTCTTCGAGAAAAGCTAGTTTTAGACGGACTTTCTTTTGCCAACCATTTAAAAATAAACTCACATGTAATTTCAAATGGCGATGATTTATAACATGAAATTGTAGCCTATCATGATAGACGTCTACGCAACCATTCAATTGTGCCCTATCGAATATGATATTACTCACGAGCTTTTCAGTAATCACACTCGTGAAGTGTTCATATCTCTCAAATTGACGTTTTCTAAGTGTTCTGCTACTACCAACCAATATCTACTTTGCTAACATTTAACAAAGATATGAAATATCTCAAGCAGAGAACCGGCATGTATGAAAAAGCGCTGCTGTAGCTTCTGCAAAATACTGTAAAACTATTATATAAAGAGGTAAAAAGACATGAGATTCAGTTGATTATTATATGGAACCTGCTGTTAGAGGAAATTAAGAAAATAAAAAATTCTACGTTACAACAAAAACAACAGAAAAATCTGCTTTTAGACTCAATCCCAAGAAAGAAAAATATTGTTCTGAATAAACCGAGTAAGCTCATTCAAGTTCCCTGAATTGATTAGACGAGGTAAAAATAACCAAGATGTTCAATCAAAATTGGCAGATCAATCCTAGAAACGATAACTATTGAGTGTTATTAAACGGATGTTAATTTATGCGCGTTACTGTAACACAGACGGTGCAATATTATGTAATGAATGAGTTTACCGTTATTGTTATTGCGTGTAGCGAGTGAGTAATGTGGGTCAGTGACGAGAACAGAGGCAGGGTCGAGATGCCATTGACGCGTCTTTTAAACTTACGTAACAACCGCGTATTGTTTCGCCAAACAAGGACTCGAGGATGCTCCACGCATATACATACGAAACATAAAAAATAAAATAAATAAAGTCTTACACATGCGGACCGTTGCTATGCAAATTAAACATTACTGCTTCCAGTCATCCTTTTGAATTTGCTTCTTTGAGCTTTTCCATAGTCCACTGTAAACTAAGTTTTTATCGGAGCTCCCCTATCCGTTTACATTGGATCAATTAACTATTAAAGCGATCGGCTCCTGCTTTTATGGACATTGCAAGTTTCCTTTATGGAGATCTATTTCGTTGATAACCCAGCCTATTCAACCTCTACGAGCTCTTTAAAAGTTATAGTGCTAGCTCTCTTCTATTACATGATATCTATCTAGCTACTGTAACAAACGTATAGATTTAAATATTTTGCTTAGTGCACCTGCGATAGCAATGGTTTTATCAAAACAGAATACGTAGGCAGAACAGTGGTGTCGGTTGTACTTGCAGGTGTTCGATGTCACTCCTAAACTGGTCGGGCATCCGGTCGAGCCTCGCGCAGCGCCCGACAGATGGCGCCACGTGCATATTACTTGTGCATTGTGCATCATGCTTTGTTCTCCTATACGTATACTTGAAATGTTATTAGATCGAACTTATACAGTTTTTTTGACCAATCAGCATGCCCATGATATTTTCAGTTTTGAAATGATTATAAAGATTAAATTCTGTACGTTCAAAATTATAAATGGTAACAGACAAACACTGATCCTTCATCTTAGCTCTTTCTAGTAAAAGGTTACTGTTAGATAAATTTACGTTCGTGTCGTGTACCTTAATAGCTCAAGTTTAACCCAATTACGGTTAAATTTGCCAAAGATCCCTTGTGAAATATTTTTATGACATTATCGGCTATAAGACAAATTGTCTAATTACGGTCCCGCCCGGCCGCTTATGTAACTAATGGCGGCATAATCGGGCCCGAGGAATCCGATCGTAAACACGCTCGCTAACCCACTAAAACATATTTCTTTTATTTGGCGAAGCGGGTTGACTACGCAGCCCCGGCTCGGTCGGACCGCCACTTTACAAAACAGGTTCCTATATCGAAATTAACGATAAATCCGCCTGCGAGGTGCCGCCTCACCCTCTGCATATTTTCCTCAGTCTCGAGAATAACTCAACATTTTTGAAATATATCTGGTAGTTCACTCCCCATGTTGGAGCTTATATTCATAATTTGGAAAGAACAACTGACGGATTTCTTAAAATATAAGTACACGGTTTCAAATAGGATGAAATGGAAGTTTACTTCAAACTTTTTCTTTTGCCCAGTAAACATTTTCTAACAGACATGAGACAGCCAGACCTATATCAACTTTTGGCCGTAACAATGCTGAATCGTGGATCTCGTTGGCATCACACAATATGATTACACCATTCCTTTTTTTTTTTTTCATTTTGTTTGACATAATTTGGCTCTGAAATTGTTATTGTGGTTTTATTTATACGCATTTCTGCTCGTGTAGATGTTGTGGCTATATTATACAGGGTGGCGATTAGGTTATCACATTAATTGAAACCACGTACTCTATATTAGGTATTTTATCATATTCAATTAAAATAATTTAATAATAAACAATATTATAGCCGCAGGACCCTTTTTTTCAGTTTAATATTTCACAACATCATGTATTGCATAAAAATAATCAGCTGACCAATAAAAGTAGGTCAAAGACCCGTGGCCGGTGAAGATAGTTCAAAACTTTAAACGTTGCCATTCCGAATTACCTACAAGCGCTACGAAACTACCATTTTACAAACTATTATTACAAGAAACGTAAAAAATTCAAGCGAAAAATGTCCTTACCGCCTTCTTACGGCTAATAGTTGAAGGCGTTTTTTGTGCGCAAAATTAAAAGATGAAAAGGGACCGCATGAGAGGTATGAAAAAAATATGCAAAAATATTCTTACTGTTGACGACTTAAGGTATAAATTTCTATGCGCGAAATGCTACGGGGTACGGGGGTGTGCTTGTAGGCATTTCTTTGGCGCGTGCGACGAATGAGTCACATAGTCCGCCGCCAAAATCCTTGAGGGATAGTTGACGATTGGCGCACGCGCCCTTCGTAGTATTGTTATTGTTTTTATTTTGTGGACATTGTTTTGTGTTAACTTTATTTTAGTAATAGGAATAGGATAGGTTAGTGAAGGTGGTGTGTGTCACAGTTTATGCGAAATCAAACGCTTAAATAATAATTATTGTTAGGTAGCTATTTTCATTGTGTTATTGTTTCCAACAAGATGCCTCGAATCAATTTCGCATCGCCGGAGTACACCGATATGATTTGGAGTTCGGGCAATGGACATTTAAAGAATGAGGTATACGCTACTGAAGTGACGACTATGGACGATTTAAAATCTCGAATAATTCGGCCTTCGACAATTTAAAAATTTTAGCCGCGAAGCCTACTCAGGCTATTCTGAAGAGTCCGAAATAATATCGTAAGACGATGTCATTTGTGTGTACAGAAGCACGGTGGACATTTTGAAAACGTAAAAATTAAAATACGTAATAATTGAGCATTTAAGTGGAGATTTTTAAAGTTAATTTGTGATTCTTTCATAAAACAATATCGTAAGTATGTTGTGAAAATGTTGAATTACTGTCGCACGCACCACGCGCGCGTGCCTACATCCACAAGTAGGTACTCGTACTCGTACCTCGCGTAGGTACGGCGCGTGCTCCGCCGGCGCGACGCTGCGGCGTTGCCGCTTTTACAGGTCAGTAAACTAATATTATAAAGGATGATTTATTTTTTACCAACTATAACGCCATTTATTTTGTTTGAAAAATGCACTTTCTTAATTTTAGTAAAATTATTTATTTTATTATTTTAACGGACTGATAACAACTTGTAATACCTGCTGTACAATTTAATGTGATAACCTAATCGCCACCCTGTATATTACTAGAGATTTTTAGAACTGGGGGCCTATTCCGAAGTGCAAAGTGCGAATTTTCGGATCGGACCGACACATGGCCGAACCGAATATTATTGACAAATGCGAAAAAAGTTCGGATCGGCTTAGTTGGGTCGGGACCATAGTCAATATTCGAAAGAGTGTTGGAGTGTAGGATCGGAACCGACCGAACCAAATAGTATTTTCATAGCAGGAAACGGCCGAACATTCAGCTGATACTACTTCGGAGTACACCCCCAGGTTTTTTATTGTGCTTAGCTCGAAATATCGGATAGTAGGTTTCGTCAATGATAATGATTACTTATAGATGTTTTTTGTAGAAGCAAAACATTCACACAGTTTTCTATTCAATCAACACAAATCTCATCCAGGTTTATCTTGTAGTCTTTCTTTATTTTGTTTCTTTTAACGCTTAGTTTAATCATTTCATCAATTGTTGGACTAAATTACATTTCAGACTCTTATTTTAGTGAACGGGCTAAATTTTAGTACTTAACTTCATCTGCATAAGTGCTCACCAAGTTAATATAAACGAACGTTGCCTTCCCAAAATCCCAACACAGTTTATGTGTCAAACATAGCAATAAAAATACAAGCATGGAATGACGCTACAAGAGAATTTTAACTGTGATGTAAAGTTATGGTTTTGCGTAGACCATCGGGCGTCTAGTCGGGAGTCCCGCAGGGAGGCGTCGTTGGCGCCGTGTTCAATCAAGCTACAACCATTTCATTTTTTCTCCCAGCTCCTCGATTGAACGTATATTATAGTTTTACTCGCACACTGGATACACGACGCTAATGGATTCACACAGCCTCAACATACACATAACTGTTGCGTTCGAACAAAGTTGGCACACATTTCCCCTATCCGTGTGTCATTATAATTGGAAATGACATATTCTTAACGTTATTTCCTAAAACATTGTCTATTGCAGAAGGTTAGATTTCCTAATTTGGCAACATTTTACGCGATAACTACTATCACCGAATAAATAGAGATAGCGTATGTTTGCATCATTTCTATACAAATACAATATAAATATCATGAAACGGACACAGTGCGCATATGCATTGACCCGTATTCCCAATAGGCCATCACTGTTTGCACTGCGACAGTAATGAGATGTAGTATATGGATGATAATATTACTATTGGCTCGCGCAGTCGATCAATATTTCCTAATTAGTTACTAGGTGTATCACAGATGACTGTGATTTTGCGCGTATTTGTGGTAGCGTGAATTGTATTGCCTGTTATTATGTTAATAACTGATAAGCGATTCTGTTCATTATTATCAATGATAAGTCCACGATCTCATATTTACTCAACAGCACCGCGCTTGTGTGTATATGTATATGAACAATTTCATATTATAATGATAGCTTACGGCTGTATCTACATTCTACACACACGCACACAAGTTTAATGAACAGCATTATAATACTGTAGTGTTTGGAAACGGTAACCTTTATAATTCCTCGTGTACCAGAGAAGTTTGCTACATTTATTTTAAATGGCTTTCGTGGTAGAGCTTCATTATATTTTTTAAGATCGGTACTTTATTATCTTTTTGAACAATTCATAGGTTTCGAAGACTCCCAAGTGAATAAATAATAACTGAATGTATCACAAAAAAGTAGTTACGTGCCTTCGGTACAAAGTAAGGCTGGCTGAGGCGAACAAATAACTGGTTGAGTTGGATAGTTGGTTGAGTGCGTGCAGCTCGGCGCTCGGCGACCCCCCGCTCGAGGTTCGCTGGCGTGCCCTCGCTCGTTGTAGCTATACATATGGGTCGTAGCGAGCGGCGTGCCGTCGCAATATCAGCCCGGTGAAATCGCTCGCCCGCCCGCTTCGTCGCACCGCACGCCTCGCCTGCGCCAGTCGCCGTGCGCCAACTGAAACGCGCGCACTGCTAGCGCAATCGAACGTACAATATTCCACACGAGGCTCTCGCTCTCTGCTAGCTTCCACCGCCTTCGTCCCGGCAACGCTCCTATTACCGGCGCCGGTCGATGATTCGGAACGTTTTGCTGTTAAGCAAAATTTGTCACCTTTTCGACATTCGTAATATTCCATTGTGTGTGTGAGAAGTGCATGTGCGCAGCTCGCCCTAATTTGTGCTTCGGTGTAGTTAAGAAAAGGATTCAAGACGGCTGTCATCATAAGGCTGCCTGCGAACACAGTAAGTATCGCAGCGGCCGCATGACTCAATGTAAAATGGGACGATTCTTATCTACCGCACTTGTGTGCGTGGGTGTGTCGACGCTGAGTTTGCCAGTGTTTGCGTGATATCCGACCGCCTCCGTGCCTCTGTGTGCGTTGGCTCAATACTCGGTTCTATTTTGTGGCGGAGCGGCTAGATGTTTGTTTTTATTATCATATGACCGGCGACTGCTGTTACTTGCTTTAAATTCAAGTACTGTTGACTTTGATGGATTTATGTTAGAGCTATCAAAGGGCGATAAGAATTATTGTGCCTTGAATAAAAATTGAAAGTAGTTGAAACTTTATATCAGCAAAAATATATTTATTCCTCTATTACACGAAAACAGAAATAATGCCACAGCAATAAAAGCATTAAGCTGATATAGTCTGCCTGCTGGATACTTGTCGCTTTTCATTTGCCGTCGGCAACGTTGTAGGCGTATTTGTACGGCGCTCCGCATCTCTTCTCTGTTGAACATTGGAAGCTTATTTTACTGTAAATCTACTTTATTCATATAAAGGAAACTGCATGATAAAATTTTTAATGTGTTTGATGTCTTCATTTCGTCCAAATTAAACCATTATTGGCCGTAATGTGCCAAAAACATACCTGCCTCTTCGTACACAAGGACTAGTCATTTTCAGATTTTTGCGAATATAGTTTTGTTTAATGGCTGATTATTTCAAATGATTTATAACTATAATCATTTCTTTTACCCGATCCTAAAAAAATATTTTCAATAGAAAAAACAAACACACCCACAACCACACTAACAAAATTCTTTCATTGATATTCAATACAAGAAAGCCTTAAGAATGATAAATTGTGAAACGGTGATTTAGTGCGTACAACTAAGTATTGCTTGCATCACTGAATTATAAAATTCAATCTCCTTCACTACCTGGGATGAATTACAAACAAAACAACACCGTAACTTGTCAAACAAAACTCGTCAAGCACATAATATTGAAACGAAAAGGGTCCTCTAGCTACACAGTAAACACTGACTGCTTCATTTACAAAAGCAAGAACTATCTCTCCTTTTTCTGCAACATAGGGATGTCCTGAATAAAGTTCTCACTACAATTATGTTTTTAGAGAAACTGAACATTCAAGGCAACCAACAACCAACTTAACCCAACCCAACCCATCGTACTTCATATTAGGACATAATTCATTGTTTTTTGAAATTATATTTTTGTTAATTGCTTCGTTTCCTTCTATTTGGTGGACTTTTTTATAAACATTTTGTTTTAAAACGATTTAAGTGTAGTCTCTTTTCTTGTAGCATCATTATATTTCTTTCGTCATGTTTTCAGTCTTTGCGATCTGCATATCAGTGTCAGTTCCTAACTTAACATCTTTGACAATCATAGTTCTTTTCTTGTTCAGGAACGCTGCATCAAAAGTATATTTTAAATACATTTTGTTGTTCATATTACTAACGTTTGCAAAAAGCTCTTCAGTGTTCTTGCGATGTGATTACTAAAGAGCATTGTTATCATCGCGCATGTGTTCGTAATGCTTGTATGCGTTTCTGATTATTTAATGCGATCTCACGCTCGACAAGTTCACTTGAATAAAGTCCTAACTGCCAGCAATGAGGCAGATCAATCGTCGATTTTATTCATCTTGTCGTAAAAACTATAATAGCGGAGAAAACGTTGGCGTATCACACATTCCTCTTCAGTCGGTGGCTCATACAAATTATACGATGTGTGTTACGTATAGCTAGGTAGGTGGGCCGTCATTATTTATGTTCTCTAACAGTCGGCTCAGTGGTGTGGGTTAAAATCGGAGCAGTCAGCTGATCGTCCATGTGTGTGTGTGCGTTCTTCGGGAAACACCTTTCGATGACGTGTGCGAGCTCCGTTTAATTGGACATTCACATTGTTCCCTCTTGTTTTTTTTTTCTGTTTAGTCATATTGATTGATATGCCTGATAAAAGCGTGAAGTACTATTTCTTGACGTTGGTTTCTGATTTGCAGTAGCCGACACGTTTTTTGTGTGACATTGACCCATTCACTTTTTCAGTTATCAGTAGCTCGTAATGCACGACAGTAAATTAGTCAACAACTGGAATATATAGCACTCAAATGGAACTTAAGGAAGATAACGACTACTCTACAATATATGTTTCCAGCCAATTAGTAATTAAAAGCTATTTGTCTTATGTAATGCTAATGAATTATGATTATTTACTATGTTACCTTGACTACAACGATAGCTTCCGACATTAGAAATCTATAACAATTTAGAATCACTATTGTTTTAGAAATTCTGTGCTTTTTACTGGTTTATGTTCGGTTGCAAGATATCAGATTCCAATTTGGTCTGGTCTAGTTTATCTTGGTCAGTATTCGGGCAACGATTGATAACTTTACAAAACACGAACTCATTACCTAGCACACTGTAATTTCAAACCTGGCTGGTAAGTATACCTTATTGGGGTTTGCACGTAAACAGTCATTATGAAACATGTCATTTGGTAAAAAACATGACGTGGTCGGTGATTACATTCGCCCGTGTAGCTACGTAGTAGTGTTATGGCTTGAGCCTCTGTCGTTATGTATATTATGCCGTTTTTGCACATTATCATAGAGCCTCTTAACGGGATGCTTTGCTAGTAAAAACATATTATTATAACCTGCGGACTTCGTCAGACAATCCTTCTGTCAACTTGCACTTGTATTAAACAGTTTAAAGAAGTCGATAACAAGTTAACAAACACACAGCAGTTTTAGCCTTATTTCAAAATGGGATTCTGAACAGGGACATAGCACTGGGATTCTTAGGTATCAGGGCTCAGCGGTTATGGAAGCGAATAGCTGAGTGTGATAGATGGATACACAGGCAGAGGCACTTCTGTTACTACTTTTGCCGATGTATCAAGTTAAATGTACTAAAACCATTCAAACTCAATGTTTTGAGTACGAATGTAATGAGTTTAAGCCAAAAAATAATGGTAGTATCATATCATAGTGGTGCTTGATAATATTATAAGAGTTCCTGGAACTAAGGAATGTGCTTGATAAAGCGGTGACAAACTGGGTATGCGATAAATAACAACTCTGCCTACTTTCTTCAAGTTTATGACCAAAAACGATATCATTTTCATTTATTGGCTGTCGAATTTCACTTTCCCACGTGAAAACTACCGTGGAGTTCTCTTAATTAATTCGGCGCTCTACATCATTACGTTATAATCGAACAATAGTAGAAGTTGGCGAGGAAAGTTGAGCTTCGGCGTCGCTTCCCCCTTCCCACTTCAACCCCCTTCGTCACAAATAAATAAGCCAGAGCCGACATCCGACAACAATAATAATAATTCGCTCGAGCCCGATCAGCTGTTTCGCCGACACCGACCCGAGTAACAGGTGGCCTATAAAGACATTCAATAAAGTGTGTTACCACTTGCCTTCGTTGCGGAACCGTCTATTTTACACAAATACACTCACACATACAAGTAGACTCACTACTAACCCAAGTTGAACTTTTTGCCATCTTTCTCATTCTTACCGACCATTGGTAATCCGATAAGATGTGAGCAAATTTATTGTCCCTTTTTGGAGTTATTTAATTTGACTTTTGCTGAAATTGGGATTTTCTGATAGTATTTTCTGCCTCCAAGTTCTACAACACCTACTACTCGAAATCCATCATGCCACATAATGGAGAACAACTGAAATAAGTTCCTGGGTTAGTTAAAACAGGACCTTTGACCTATCGACTTAAACAGATGAACATGGACAAATACACGATTCCTCGTTCAACTCCCATCTAACTGTTAAACTTTCAACTGCTTACGCATGCAGCAATCGAGCGTTGTCATATAAGTCTTTCAGAAAATATCACTCTCAATGTGACAGTGTCGGCAGAGTGATTCATCTGCCACACAGAGAGCTCAACGTAGATCGGAAACTGTAGACATACGTATGCAAATTTACTTTGAACGAATAAAGGTGTGGGGTGGGAATGGGTCGCGACCTTCTCACTGTCCCCCACTACACGTGGTTCGTTGTAATTGTACGAGCCGCGTAAGATTACTTACTGTAGGCCAGGCATTCCAGGCACTACGCACTACCCGTCCCTACTCAAAACAGCACTGAGCACCCTCTTTGTTTACCTTTCATTTGTACGCCCTTCCTGTTCTTAATGAAGGACTTGTTGAATTCTTACATTTTGGTGTACCGTGTTTTTTTTTTTTTTAAAGGAACTGTTTCTGGTGAAAATGGAGCATTTTGTTCTGAATTCCGATTTTGAGAGTCTAGCGTTTTCACATGACTAGTGTTCAACGAGTGAATAGGCTGTAACGTGAAAGAGCGCCGTATTGGAGCGGGGTAAGTTGGTGTACGGTGCAACGATTTGTAAGAGTTGCACAGCATTTCGCTCTCAATAGCGCGCGGTCGTCGATGACGAGCCGGTTATGTAATGTAAATGTTTACGTACCTACTACACGTGGTCGGTACCACGTGCCCCAACCGAGAACACTAGCCTTGTGAATTATTTATTTACGACAACATTTTCGCACGCCGGTCGACGAACTCTTGAATGGTCTTGGAACGCATTTACGCCGATTAATCTCGACATGTTTCATATGACATTGATATTATACTTTTGTTATTACTTGAAATGAGGAAAGTGGGTTTACGACAACATCGGTGAGCCTCATTCCCTTGGCTGATTCAACATGTTTTATTATAACACCGAGGACTATCTATTCTTTACGTAAATTTTAACTACTGCAATAAACTATCCAAATTGGGTGAGTTTCTATCAAATCTATTTTGAATGTAACTGAAACGTTATAAAAGTAATTTCGTTAATGTTACTTGACTTTATAGTCTCTTAACATTCAATAACGATGAATAGCGAGCAAAATGAAGCGTATACATTAAGTACGTTTGATGATGTGGAGAACTGCGAGGCAGGGGATGTGGTTATTTAGACGAGCTTCATCGCCCATCAGCAGGCTATTTATAACGTACGTCACTCCGTAGCGTGGCTCCCGTGCCACTGACCTAGCCTACCAGATATTAATATGAAGATCTAACTATCTATCGTGTAGCTTGGGACAGTAATGAATGTAATAGCGACATGAGATGCTATAACCGATTGCGATCGCCATGATTGCTATATGAGTCACCGTTTCTTGTTACATGACCAAGGTATTTCAAGAGCATTTCTTGGAAAACTCGTATGTAGATTCTAGAGGCTTGTAACACTCGCCAGACTTCAAAGTCCGGAGTTAGTCTATCTAAAGTTCTACAATAAAGTCACGAAGCCAAAATCAAAATAAAGAGGTATAGCTTAAACTCGGTAATTTACAAAGAAAGAATGAACTATTGCATCCTAATCCTAACTAATTGCACCTGGATTCTGATGCTATAAAGCGTAGTGTTGTGAAGCAAAATCTTTGTACTAAAGCAATCCTGTATATGTAAGTACCGCACATTGTTAGTCGGGCCCACGTGAGCGTTTCTCTCGGCTCAATAGCGGGTTTCATGATCGTCGTCGCCTCGTTCCCACTGCATCTCACCTATATAAGGTACGTAGACTACGTAGGTTTGTGTGGTTGCGTTAGTCCCTCTATTTACCGTGCTGCTGGCAGCCTCCACACAATGTGTAGACACACCAACAAGAGCGATTTTGTGTTTATTTGCGTCGGGATTTGGGCCAAGTGCAGTCGGTCAATTTAAGCCGATCTCGTTCGTTCGTGCTCGACTGACGTATCGCAGTCGACGTAGCCCAATCACTCTAACAGCTGATCAATGTTTTGTTAGATCTTAATTGAATGCTGTAGAGTTCTGAAATGTAGATGTAGTTAAAACTTTTTGTTTTATTACGAGTTCATTCAAATTTTCTTTGAACCTTTTGTCTCAAAGTGGTCCTTTGTTCTTTTTCCACGGTTGTGCCGACTTCCTATCTGGAGCCATTGTAGTAAATGTTTTATCAGGAAGTGTGAAAACACATAAGTATGAACAGAGAGTTTAGATAGTTGTTAATTATTTCTTTGGGGAATAGGACATTACGGGCTAAGTAGATGATAGATAATTAATCTTGGTCGAAATTCCAACATTATTACTTGTCTCTCATCAACATCATGAGGATGGAAAATCATCAAATGACTCCTCCCGCTCTGGGTGGAGCAGGAGGGAGTGTCAGACTCTTACTGACTAAAACCCACCCGTGTTCCTTCCTTAGCCCTTTATCCAGGGCAGCGGTAACCCTTTCGGACAATCCCGCCACCCAATCCATATCTCTGCTTAAGGGCTTACCGAGCATCAGTTCTATTTTTACTACTTTATCAGTAAGTTATTTAAAGACTTGTAATAGTCGAACATCAAAGACTTGATGTTAATTTGATTTGCTAATTTCCTTTTTTGCCATGTCTCATCTAAGGTTTTTTTTTAATCCTGTGTCTACTTATCAAACAGTCACTTAGTCTGTCTAGCTAAGTTATAAGTACGTGGCCGACGTCAAATCATTTCGGTTCCAATTTACTAGGTATACATCTGAAAGCACTACAGCAGATACTGTATCTAGATAGAGCCGCCCAGCACGTCCCGACAGCTTCCAACAATAATAATTAATTGACTCGTCCGTTCGTTATCGTGCTTTTATATTGACGTTCCCGAGTGAGCAAGCGAGCGAGGCGCATTCGGAATGAAATTTCCATAAAAACTTTTGTGCTCCGGCGGACGTTGCGAGCGCACGTTAAAATCGTCGGCTGGCAATAAAACAGCGGCCGGTGCGGCGAGGCGCGACGAAGCGAGCAACGAGTGCGAGAGGGACAGCCTTAGAGATAATGGACTCTATACGAAATGAAGAACGCGCCTGGTGCGCCGAGCGAGCGAGCTGGAGCGCTGGGCAAAAACATCGCCGCAGTTATCGCGCTCCCCGCCGCCCCGCGCCCCGCCCCACCGGCCGGACTCGTCTGATCGACGCCGGAGCCTCTCGCAGGCGAACTAACCTCGACAGCGGGGGGTCGTGAGTTGCCTCGTCGAGCCCGTTCGAACGTTGAGAACGCGTTGCACCGTCGCCGCTCTCTCTATAATACGACTCGATTTTAACTTTGAAAAAGCTTAACATTTACGCGTCCGTTGCACAGTTGCTCTCGTCCGCTCTAAGCTCACTCTAATCGCGTTTACCGTTGTATGTTGTAATAGAAAAGGACCACTGATTGATTTACGAGCTACGAACATTGACTGCGCTGAAACGGTACGTACTATCATATGATTGTCAACTGTGTACAATAGTTTGTTGGGTGAGCTTTTATGGGTTCGTATGAACTTGCATTATTATGCATAACTCGTTGTTCCATTGTACTTTAACGACTGTTGGTTTACGTTACATAACTTAGTTACCGTACAAAAGATGATCTGTATTCAAGTTTAATATTAGCGCGAGGCGTGCCGCATTTGTTTTTATTTTGGTGTTGGTTGCGAGCGCATTGTTTGCGGAGATTCCGTACGTTGTTTTATTGCACGATTACCGCAAGTGGCCGTGCTCTATTGACTCGGCGTGCTATTGTTGCTCTTTACTGCCGAGGTTGCAGTGTCAAGGCATCTCACCTAGGCATAAGAATGCACTTTATGCCGTGTGGATTATGCAAATAAGAATTGACTTTTACATTAACATCTTTTAGTGATCTTTTACGGCAAAAATTGCTTGAGGATTTGCTTAGGGATGCTTCTTCTTTTATCATTAACAATAGTTAATTGAATAAAACATTGAAACATTATCAACTGTTTTTTTTTTCGTCATTAAATTTGGATGACAGTTACTATCATTCTGAGAAGAAATCATAGATTGGCAACAATCAAGATTTTGGTCCTTAAGTGCTCATTTGTTGATGATCAACTTTACTTTAAGACACTCGCAAGTGCACCAATTTTCCAACTCTTTCATTCTTTCTTATTTCACAAGGATCGAATTTAAGGTTGAGTAAAAATTTTCACAATGTTTATATTGATTGATAGTCCAAAGGGCAACATTTACCTTTAACTGAAATCGTTTCCATATTCAGGAAATAATAACATAGTTTGGTAAATCTATTTTATTGATTATGATTGACAGCACGGTTGGCGCAGTGGTTAAGCGATTGACAGCTGCGCTGCGTGTCGCGGGTTCGATTCCCGCACGGAGCAAATATTTGTATGTCCTACAAGTAGTTGTTCCGGGTCTGGCTGTTTGTGTATATGAGTTTAAATGTTTGTAAACGCACCCACGATACAAGAGAAATTGCTAAAGGGGGCAGCGCTTACTTAAAAAAAAAAAAAAAATGCCCAGAAATGTCAATCATACATTAATCAGATTATGTTCAAAGATCATTTTCTTATTACTTTCACACTTCCTCAGAAACTCATGTGTGATTATGATTAACAACTAATAACATTCAACTAGAATTTAATCAAAATCCTAAGCGCGATCATTTGTGTACAGTCACGAGCACCAATATGACAAACCTTGGCAACTTTCAATTGCGATTTTTTCGTGAAATAATGAATGCAACTAAATGCCATGTTCGTTACAACATAAAATTTCATTAAAAAATAAAGGAGTAAATCGCTTTTCAATAAAGCCGAGTGTATACATACTTTTGTTCGTGACTGTACGTTCTGATAAATTGGCATACCAACTCTTATCATTTTATGCAGATTTAAGGTGATAGCTAAGCGTCATTGGTATCTAAAGTAAATCTGATTAATATGTAGAGTAAAGAGGACCTAGAGACCATAATATTGAATTCTATATCAATACATGAACTAATTTGTCTGAACAATTTCCAAAAAAAGTTTCATTTCACATTTTTCTTGAGGCTTTTACTCATAAAATTAAATTTACTTAAATCTTAAAAGATTTCTACCCAGGGAAAATAAATTCTAGGAAATTATGTTTATAACCAACTGTAATTCTAGGTTTTATCCTAAGTTCACGATCTTGAACTTATGTACCTAAAATTATTATTCTTGGTCGTAATAAGTTGAATCATACTTTGTACATAAATGCAAAATCAAGTGTCTCTTACCTTAAATACAATTTAAACAAACCAAATTTGATGACATTTTATAGAGAAATTAAACAGGCTTACATTTCATGTATTTCTGTGTACCTGCGTTACCATCGGAGTGGACCCCGATAGAAAGAAAGAAAAAATATTTATTGGACAGGAAGATACTGAATTCAATATTAATGTTGTTAATGTGTTGTTCCAGGATCTGACCGGTCAGAACAGCAATGACTCGGGCGGTAGCGGTGGTGCTGGGCGCGCTACCACGCCGCACCTGAGGCCGACGCCCAGCCCGACAGGCTCCAGTGGCTCACGCTCCATGTCACCGGCTGTTGGTAAGTTAACCCTCAATACTCTTCACTTATTCAAGTTTTAGGGCCACTTATACTACAAATCATTAAGGGCGAATTTGTCCACTAAAACTGAACCCGATTAGCACGTATAAATCACGTTTATGAGCTGTCAGTATCTTTATCCACAATATATATGACTCTAACAGCTCTTGTACTCGGTTTAGATGTGCTGATCGCGTTCATGTTCATCGGTGAAATTGGTCCTAAATGCAACATAAAACATCATTTTATTTCTATTAATCGTTTGAAGATGTTTTAAAAAACGTTTAGCGTTAATTGCACTTGTGATTTGTGGTGCAAGATGGGTCTTAAGCGTACGAGACACGCGTTTCCTTAGTTAAAATTACAGCCACAAAGTAGCCGTAATGACGGTGGTAAGTGGTCGAGAATAGTGTGGTAGGCGTTTGACAAGCTACTGTGGTTGTTATACTGAACAAGACTGTTGTCCAAGTTAAGCCCGAAAGTTATTTTCTAAAAGTAAATGCTTTCTTGGGCACAAATCAAGCTGAAATAAGGTACCAATAGTAGAAGTAAAACACCGATGAAATAAGACGAATGTCATCAATTCTGCATGAATGAGTAAAACCAACATAGCTTTGAATTTCAAAATGTTGGGAATGATTAGCCAGACACGATTTTATGTGAATGGTGAATTGATGACTCAGAACTTTGATAGTAATTTCATCACGAGTGCGTTTGTTTTGAAGAAAAGCCAATGAAGCACAATGTTGCCGTGAAAATAAACTTGATTCCAATCACATAACATCTAAGTGCACACACTAGTCATCGTAATCAGACACATATTTTCTTCAACTGATATTGAAGGAAGTAGCACTTCGTTAGCGTTCTCTTTCAATTTGAACCTTATTTCCAGGGATTAAGGTCTTATTATACTCTTGGGAGGTTTTGTCTTATCCTTTGTTTTGTCACGGGTGTGTTGATCAGATTCGTTGTGCATACTCCGTCACCGGTAGACACGGGCTTTCCCGACATTGACCCACATAGAACGGGCGCCCAGAGTACGCCGTATTTTGCCCCTTTTGCGGGCGCGAACCACCCCAGCCCGCCCACCTTATGTACGAGTCGGGGTGGTCGCGGTATATAGGGCCTCGTGAAAAACTTACCCCCACCGACGGTCGGGGCGAGCACGCAAAACAGGACCTTCTACCCCTGAAGCCCACGAGGCGCTCCTATGTGCCGGATCGCCACCGACCTCACCATTGACAAACCTTCCCACCTATATTACAACATAAAAAAACGAAACCGACTTTTACTTTGCCGAACTTGGCACGATTTTGATAAAACCTAAAAAGTCCCGATTGAAAAGTAGAGCCACATTGATTGCGTTAAATGATGAATTCGCATAATCGATCAATTGGAACGGACAGCGTTATTCAATAGGCTGACTAATATGCTACGAATGTGTTCAATATTTGATCAACGAGCCGCGTATCAAACCCAAATACATTTTAAAAGTGTTTGTTGACATTCCAATTTACATCTAGTTGAAATGTACAGATTCCTAGAACATCCTTGTGGGGTTTCCCTCGAAGTGACCTTGACGGGTTCACCCACCGGGGACGCCACATCTTATATACTTACCTACTCACTGTCACGATTTGTTTGACGTAGGAATATGTATATTACGAGTACATAGTTAGTTACTTTTGCCTTCCCATCTGATTTTATACGAGTAAAACCTAACCTACTACAATTCCATTCATGAACAGTTGAATAATTATAAACTTTATGTACCTAACTTGATAAGCCGGTACATATCTGACATTGGCTTGGATACAATGGTTCTCCCTTTCCCCTCTAATATAGATCAAGACGCAACCATATCGCATCATTTTCTTTAGATAACAAATAAGACACTTATAAACAATTATTATACATATAGAGTTCAGATAAAAGGTGCATTAATATTGATGATGTTATCAGTCAATTAAATATAATGAAATCATTTAAACTGTATGTGATGTCTAACCCGGACAAACAAACGATGTTAAAACAGGTATTCATGCCGAAGCATGACGCAAACAAGTAATTGGACTTTGATATAGTCCGTTTTCAATGGCAGTAGCCACCTATTAGTAGTGGCTTATAGGTTTTATCTAATTTAATTACCCATGTTCTAATAATAAGGGACTATTTCACAGTTACCAAAGTATCAAATGGTAATAAAGACGTATTCGCTTACTTGAAGTATACTCACAACGCAAATTGCTTTGTAAATGTATTCACGCATGTTCAATAACTTACGATTGGTGACCATTCCAAACCATTAAAATTCGATTGTTTTATTTCACGCTGGATTTTTTTCGCAATAAGTGCCTTTTAAGATCCTTTATTGTGAACAAATATGAGATTTGCATAATTCAAGTTTCAATTTCGGATTTCAATTGTGTATGTCAAATCAATGGTTCTCCTTTTGTTATAGGCAGTAACCATGCATGGCTTGCAATTATAATATGTTGCCGTGAAACTCATTATCAAGAGACTTTGGAAGCTTGTTCTGACACATCATCGTCATCACTATCCTCCCTTATCCCAATTTATTTGAAGTCTGCGCAACATGTCTTTTTCTCCCATACTTCTCTATTAGTCGTCATCAAGCTTGCTCTCACACGTGACAATCTAATTTTCTGTTTTAACCATATTCCAGAATTCCATGATTTCAAAACCATCTTTTCGAACATCCCACTTACTCCAGAAGAGGGCACCTGATGATGTGTTGCAACAAGCGATCGTTCCTTCTGTTTGTTTCACTTTCGACGCTCTTGTATAATCACCGTTATAGAAGCAAATACCAACGTCCACTTTTTCAGACGTTTGTATATGAACATTGAAGCTAAGGCCATAATTTAGTTATTATTTAAGCTTATGCTAATTGGATAATCATCAAAGTCAGGGTTGGTTAGTTCGTATACAAAGCATTAACAGTTATCAATTTGTCCCGGTTGAGTGAAGTAATTGGCCTCAAAATAAACATTGTGCCGCCCTCATATATGCAGGTATCATAAAAAGCAATTTGGTATTTTGCCTAAACCGGCTGTAGCGAACGGCAACCGCAAAAGCAATCGTGTTTTGTTAACGTCGTCGATTGCCGAACGTGGCTTTCTCAAAACATCGGGCTGTAGACCGGCCGAGCTCCGACTGCCGCGCCACTCGAATACCGGTTATATGACCGCAATACACCCTCACACTGTATCTCCAGCGTTCTGAGCGAACCAAACAACCTCCAAGTCCAACGCTGCTCGTGTTCCTCGCTGGCAAATACGACGAGAACTTACGCAGCAATGTATTAGACCCCGCCACATAAATTGTCACGAGCTGGTGGAATGGTAGAAGGTTAACATGACTGTATGACGTCAACCGTTCGGCTCGTCGGACTTCTTGACTCTCGACAAACATCGAGTGAATATGTGAAGTCTCGCGCTAGAAAATTATAGACGAAGCGGTTGAGGAAAAATACGCTGCTTTATATGTTGCCTGCCTGCGTTCAAATGTGCACCAATGACTCGCACTGTTTTATAAGTTGTTAAAACTTTTAAATATTATTAGTTTACGTATCTAATTATAAAAATAGATACTGATAGGTTATCTCAAACGATACATGACTCAATCCTAATTATAGATTTATTTTAAACAAAAATAAAATGGTTACTAGGTAAGAAAAGCAATAATAAGAATGACCAACAACTTTATATCGGGAAAAAAAATGTAGGTCATTATTAATATTATTGTACGAAATTGAATTAAAGTAAATATAGTAGGTATGCATATTAGATCAAATCTGAAATAAGGGATATTGTTATCAAATAGGTACGTAAGTAGTATCCGCGTGCAAGAATTCCTTATCTCTTATCTATGCGGCAGTCTCATTGATTGATCGTAATATTCTTTATCGATGTGTAAATAAAAATAAATTTCTGTTTATCGACCGCATTGTGCTCGTTTCCAATCCAAGTTCCATCGTTATTTTAACACAATGAAGCCGCAATACCGCAACCCGACGCGTTCGAAGGTGAATTGCGTATTGTTTGACGCCCGCATACAACGTGACTTTCGAAAACGACTTTAATTTTCGACCAATAAGGTTTCTTTTGCGCGAAGTGTACCTATTATCGCGGCTGTGGTATTTCAGACCTTGTGCTTTTGTCGCGTTGGGCGATAATTCCTTGGCCCAGTGATCGGTTGTTCAGTATACGGGCGCTAAAAGCGTTTCGCAGTCGTCCGTCGTGCGTATCGGCCGCCGAGCAGTGGAATGCCATCAACTAAGATAAGGCTGGCTCTTGGGACCGAGTCGAACGCTGCCGCTCGCTGTTTCTCCGTGACATTTGAAACCTATATTTACTTCGGTTTATACTTAGCTCGATGCTTAACATTTTATATAGAAAATATTTGAAGTTTATCCTGTTTTTTGTTGCAATCGTTTTAAAACTATAAATTGTTATCACTTGGAATTATGTTAATAAAATGTATTTAGACCATGTGCCGATTAGCATGGCCAGGAAAAACAAAGTAAAACAATTACAAGACATTCATTTGAACAGTTGATTTGCATAATTATCATGTGTCTTAATAACTAACGAAGTTATTAATTATTATAAAACCTTTACATAATCCTAATTAATACGGTTGCATAATGCATTTATGTGTTATCGTGTTTTATCGCTCGTTACTAAGTTCGGAAGTGATCTGTGCTTGATTGTGAGCATTAAGTATTCACCCTCACACATGCCATGTGTGAGGGTCGGTACAAGTGTTTGACGTTTAACTGAAAGGCCTCTATGTACGGCCACGTGCTTCCACGTCCTTGACAAGGCCAACGACCTTCGACTTAAAAAAAAAGATAAAACAAAACGCTTTTTGCCCCGATCCTGCCATAATGTTTGTTTTGATCGTTTTCACGTAAACGATCCTTCGTGGTTTGTTTTGAATACTTTTTTTGTGCCGTGAACGACGTGGTCGTTATTATTATTTATGGTGTTCTTTCTACCAACTACCGCCCACCTATTGATGTCACAAACAGTTTTTATTTCATATTTATGCGATTTCTTAGAATATTTCCATCCAGCCATCCAGTAAAATATTCTTCTGTTAGAATTCTATCTCGAAAAGTCACCTAAGTAAATTCTATTGTGACCACCTCTAGTATGTGTGTCTTTGTTCTAGTCAGCAAGTGCAGACTTCTTGAACATTCAAGTATCATTCACTTTGATATTGATTTAAAAGTATTTACAGGTCTGTTTTGCAAAGTAGAAGTGCCATTCAATGTAAACACGATTGTCATTATTCTTGTCCAACTTTGAGATTTAAGATTTGAATACATAGCTGTCCCTGAGTAACGGAGGGAGCACAAAAAAAAAACTTGTAAAAGAATATGACTTCTGTAACGGGAACCTGTTGCGTGTCTGCGGTCCCGCCTGTTGGCTGCCCATCGCCTAATTGTATTCAGATTACCCCGGAAAAGTGATAAATCTCGGCGAGTCAAGGTCGTCGGAGGGTTCGACAGCCCATTCACCCCGTTCCGTCTGCCCCCTTGGCTAATGGTGCGGACATTCTTTCCCTAAACTCGACCAGACTTGCCCGGCTCACTCTATACTCTATAGTATACTATACACATTCACTAAGTGTACAAGTGTACCCACCTACCCCCACGCCCGATAACCAGATGTACTTACCTCGCAGACGTAACAACCACCCTGTTTTCGGTCCCTCTCCCCGAGATTGTTGTAAGATTGAAAAGGAAAACGAGATTTAATTTGTCAATGAAATACTTCTAAAGGTTTCATTTGATTTGTCTTGTTTGTTATACAGCCATTTTGACAATTTGCCTCGGCTTTCGATACTGAATAAATGAAATTTATTCAACCGTACGTATGAAATTGCTAAACACGGTTTAAAATACGTTATTATTTTCTTGTATGCTTTTTCTTTTTGGAAATCCCAAGGTGACGTAACTGAAAGTTTTAGTATGCAGCTGCTGCACTGTTCAGCATAGCTCAATGTTGAATGTAAACTGTAGAAATGTGTAAATTCTAATATAAATCAGCGTTGTATATTCTGTGGTATGTTGGGAGGACGGCGAGTGTGTTAGTGGTGATCAAGTTAAATGGGTCGACAAACACCGCCGTCGCTCCGACGCCACCGTTTGTCTCAACTAGGCCGCTTGTTAACGCTATTGTCTATGTTCTGTTTATACTCCTTGCTGTTAACACATTTTACACGACGTACCCAGTAATCTATGTTAGAAAAAAATCATGCAAAGCGTTCGTTTATAATAGTTTTTGCTTGACTTGACAGTTTCAATATTAAATGGCTACGAAATAAGACAGGCATTGTCTCGTCAGAACATTCCAAAAATACCTATAAATTGGAACATTCAAAAACAAATATGTATATGAAATCTATATTATGGATCTCTATGTACAGATGAATACATGGCATACATCATGTTGCTAATAGCGTCGTGTCTGCGTGACTATGAATTCTCTTAGTACAAATACTCATGTCATACCACTTTTGAACGACCACGTTGTGAGTCTGTCAGTTTAGATACTTGGTGTAAATTGTGAACACTTGACGCAACGTTTATATAACTTATATTAGCTTCTGCCTGCGGCTTCGCCCGCGTGGATGTCGGAAATTATCCCACGGGAACATGCTACCAGGATAAGAGGTATGTCCTTCCCCAGGATGCCATCTATCTCTTTGCCAAATCAGAAGTTCAGTGGTTTAGGTGTGAAAATGTAACATACAGTTTCAAGTTGAAATCCTCCTCTTAAAAATCGAATTACCCCTTTTTGCCCCGTCAGGGGTCAATTTTTGACAACTTTACATACTTATTATTAATTATTTTCTGTCAAAACTATTAATACTGAGTTTCGAGTTAATCGGACCGCGCATTCAATTACTTCCACACAAACTTCTTCTTGAAAAGTTTCAAGTTTATTAACTTAATGAAGAAGATTATTCATATAAACTGTATCCCCCGCTTTTCACCCCCACAGGGGTGGAATTTAAAAAAGTCGTTTGGTATGTATTCATAACTTGACTCGGAGATTATTTATACTAATTTTCGAGTTAATCAAGCCATGCCGTAAAATCCTCCCCTGTAAAATTGATTACACCTTATCAGCCCTTCAGGGGTAATTTTCGAAAAACCCTGATACACATTATCCTTTACTTTCGATCCTAGGTATACTGAGTTTCGAGTTAATCGGACCGCGCGCTAAAATTCTTCCATACAAACTTTGAAACCCCCCAATCCCCTTTTAGGGGGTAGTTTAGAAAAACATAAAATGGCAAACTTCATAATTTACTTGGATTAGTATTGGTGCCAAGTTTCAAGTTTATTAACTCAAGGAATAAGATTTTCCATACAAACAAAATCCCGCCATTTCACCCTCTTAGGGGTGGAATTTCGAAAAACCCTTTCTTAGTGGATACCTACTCTTCACTAAAAACACACCCTCCAAATTTCATGTCTCTAGGACCAGCGGTTTAGGCTGTGCGTTGATATATCAGTCAGTCAGTCAGGACTTTGAATTTTATATGTATATATTAACGAAAATATGCTGTATTTTATACTGTCATAACATTTTCTGTTATTGCCTCGAAACTTACGTTTAGTATCTTGTTTATCAAAATTACAATCAACATAATGTTCAATCATTGGGCTGGTTATGTATGGAATTCTGCAGTAAATAGGTCTTATATTGCCTCAGTTAAATAACTTGCCTTGTTGGCGGTTTCAATGGCAGTAATTTGCGGTAGCGATGTAGGGTTTGCAAATAAAAAAAACATTGTCATTAGAAAAACCAACAAATGCTTAGTTTGATTTTTCATAATAATTTTTCTCTTATGACCACAATAAAAACCACGATAATGCTTTAAGAATGGCACAAACATAACTCCGGTCTTTGGACTTGTGTCAAATTGTACGAGTAAATGAGGTAAGGAATAATGTAAGGGAGTGTGCTCGTAATAAGGATTACCCACACAATAACCACGAGAGTTCCCAGCATTCATGTAGGAATCAAAGCCGACGATAGCTCACAAAACAAGACAGACCTCTTCCTTTCCCCAACAATGTCGAGTTGGGGTGGTTCGTTATAGTAGTACTAACACGAGTACTCGATTACTTGCTACTCCGTGGATCTCGGTGGAACCACAGCTATATACTTACCGACTACTCCCGCCCGTTTGCTTTCTCCACTGATATCCCCCATAAGAGAATAAGAGAGCTGAAAGTATGCACGTTCCACCGAATGGCAACAAAACAGCGTGCTGAGACATTCCACGCTTTCTACCGACAATCCATTTCAATTCCGATCATTCGGTAGCCCTATATGCAGCCAACGTGGGCGCGGTTGATCGTATGCGCGGAATGTGTTGGTAGCTATGACCGCGGTAGGTTCGCGCGGCTGTCCGCACATTGCTCGCAAGCCCGCGCCCTTCATGCCTGACACTTGACTTTGATGCACGCCGTGTTATATCTATGTGCGAAGGAACACCAACAAGTTCTCTGTGAGTCCATAAGATAAGCTGAGTAAAGTTGGTTGGAACGAATCTCGCAACAAAATGTAGAGGATACTATTACAGAAACAGGTTTTCAGACTAAAATTAATTTGTGGAAAATAGCTTACGTAATTTGTAACACTATCTATTTACCTACCATTAAAAACAAGTATTTTTTAGTCCCTGTGCCCCTGTGTGTCTAGGTTGATAACATGCTAGTCGGTAAACCCAAAGATGAAATGTATGTAGAGCATCCTGTTTTGACACACCAATTTGCTTATAAAACACCTTCACCGAATAAATTGTGACCGTTTCTTTTCGAGACACATGCTCAAACTTCAAAGTAACATTAACAGAAACCTTGCACTGAGTTGCACGTGCAACTATGGCGTTATTGTCGGATGGGAAAGTAAAGACCTCGGCTTGGTGCGTTACGCACGCGGTCGCGCGGTGACGGGCGCTGCCCTTGACAGAGCTGGTTCGAGCCCGCGACTTGCTGCGTTGCTCAATCAGACTACAAGACTTTATTGCATTTAGGGCGCCTGTGCACGCAAACGTTCACTGCTTTTTTATATGATTGAGAGAAGAACGCTAGTAGACCATAGTCTATTGTCTTCTGCTTCAACGTAAGAGATACGTCACGAATGTCTGTTAAAAAAGTTGTTGTATGCGTATGCTTTGTAACTGTGCAACTATGAGTTTTTGTTTATGTATAAGTCCGTATGGCAGTACACAAACTAACCATTGAATGACTGAAACGTTTTGAAATGAAGATCTCCTAATAGGTTGTTAAACAGTCTATAGGTCCTGTCGTTAGCATTGCGTCATTCTCTGTATCTAAAGACACTGTTGTTGTGACGTGAACACAATGGACTCATGTGCTGAAGATTGCAACTGTGTACAAACAAACAATGGAGATTACACGGCATTTCGTCCACTTGATAACAGTTGGCCAAAGCATATTAGGTGCCTGTCAGCTGTTGTTTACAAACAGATCTAGCAGACTTAGGATCATTAGTAAGAGATAAGTAAAAGAGAGGATTTCTGTCGTCACACACGGTTGCATGCTATCTTTATTACACATTTGAAAATAGGACGCGTGCTATTTTTACGAGACATTGGTCGGATGTGAGTCGAGTCGGGACGACCCCATTACCGTGGCGCTACACTCATTAAAGGTCGCCGTAAACAAATAGATATATAGGTGGGCGCGTATGGCACAGCGCTGTTATCTATGATTCACCGGCGCCTCGCCGTCTGCCGGCCGTCTGATCGCGCCGACACAATATAATGGCCCGATAATAGCCCGCTGATGAGATTAAAGTGACGACCCTCACACGTGTTTATCTTTATTCATATAAAACGTCATAAAGGGCGCCTTTCAAATGTGCACTGAAAAACATTAAAGCGCGCCGCTTTAGCTGGCGCGCAGTTTTCGCCACTGCACCGACGTAATTGCAAATGTATATTAACTGTGTAACAGACAGTAGTCGCTCTCACGTAACACTAACATAACCGACTCCAAATCGACCTACATAAAAGCTGCAATACCACTTTCGTCGTCGCAAATCACTGCCGCTCGTATCTCGGCCTCGGTCAATGCGTTGCGTGCATGTCGTATGCACATATACGGATGCAATAAAGTGCAGCGAGAATTCGCAGGCTAGCGGCGCATTCTGCTCACGTGCCGACGGAAAATGAAAGTGATCGGATGCGTCTCTCCGCCCTCGATTGATGCTCGGCCGGCTTAGGCGAGCCCTCGTTAACTGTATTATTCAAATTGTGTGTGCGAGCACCGGCGTCGAGCTCCACGATCGATCACAAAACCGATATACGCCAATGTTTGTCGCTTGCACTCTCGTATACAATTTAATTGATACACTTGACACTCGACTTGGATATGTGTTATAAACCGGCGCGACGCTAGTTTTGGAGCTATGACTCGTGAATGTTGTTTGCTCGATACTAAAGCAAGTCGTCTACAGTTCTTTAAAAGTTCGATTTCACGACTTGTGTATTATTTACATTAGTATTATGGAATGAATTATACCTAATTGTTTGATAACTTAATTGCAGGCACGCAGAACGTAGCGATGCCGCCGCGAACGTCGTCATCGCTGTCGGACGGCAGCGGGCCGACGGCGCGGCCGGGGCCCGGCGCGGCGGGCGCGCCGTCGCCCGGAGGCCCGCCCCCCGGCGCGCTGGTGGCGCAGCCCTACGCGCACCACCCCGGCTACAAGCCGCCGCACTACCCGCCGCCGCAGCCCTACGGCTACCCGCCGCGAAATCACCATCCTTACCCGTACGGGTACCGCCCGCCGCCGCCGCCGCATCCACCACAACATTACCCTCCTCTGAAGGTACCTCTACTGGACTGTTAGCATACTGACCCACTGTTTGATGAGTTTTCGTCGACAGTAAACCAATAGCAACAGGCGATCTACCTTAATTCGAACTCCGAAATCTGACTGAATACAACAAGATAGACTCGGTGATGTCGATGATTGTTCAGCTCGTAAGTAACCGTGTATCGTTGCTGTTTCAGCAGCAACCACGGCATATGGGCCCCCCAGGCCCGGGCGGGCCGGGCACGCCCGGGGCCCCCGAGGGCGCCATGCCGCCGCCCACGGCGCCGGCCGAGCCGCACGACAACGGCCCGGCCGCGCCCGCCACCGCGCTCGTCACCACGGGCCCGGATGGCGCACCGCTAGATGAAGGCAGCCAGCAGAGCACGCTCAGTAATGCGTCCGCAGGTACGAACTTTATCAATCAAAACTCATATCAACCGCCGTGCAGTGATTGCAATAAACGTTACTTTACAGGGGAAGATAAAAACTATCTGTAAAATGACCGTCATTGACGTTCTCCGAGGTTCATTATCATCAATAAAATCACGCAACTAATTAAAAGAAAAACCATACATTGTTCTTTACTGCACGTCGATAATATTGAATTGCATCGCCATCATTATTACTCCGAAAGACCTCCACTGTTGAGGCGGTCTGCCTCCCCCAAGTATCGCCACAACGACTGGTCCTGAGCTTCTCGCTTCACAAAATTGACTATAAATCAATTGTTTGCTTTAACGATGAACTAATCTAGCAGTACGTGTTGTTGCAGCATCAGGAGAAGAAGCATGCGGCGGCGGCTCGGGCTCCAGTAAGGGCGGCTCGCGTAAAGAATATGGCCCCGGCAGCGCGGCGCCCTCGCCCTCGCCCGGCGGCGGCTCGCACTCGTCGCTGCACGACGACTACGACGCCTCGCCCTCGTCGTGGCCGCGCCCGCCCTCTAGTCCCGTGAGTCTCGCCACACGTCACTACACACCACACCTGAACACAGTCACCACACTGGCCTATCTGTGGAACTGGCCAGCTTATCGACACTGAACTTACAATGAACCCTTTGGCAGCGCATTCACAATCAAATTTGTATGACGTAAAACCATTAATAAGTCATTGCAATGTTACCCTTATTTCAATATAATAAAGGATAAATTAAAAAGATTGCCTCGAGTTTGATAAATTTTCGGCAATCATCCTAATTTATACCGTACCTTACCGAGATAAGAGTTACATTGCAATGACTTACGAATGGTTTTAGGTCGACCGTGAATGTCCTACCTTACTGCTAAACAGTTTAGAATTTCAAGGATGAAAAATTGCTATTTATAAAAAGCCCTAAAAGTAGCCAAAACCAGACTAGTTCCACAGATATTATTGTCAAGTAGTACCACTCTTTGTCTACTCTGTCCTTTTAGCTGGTTCAGACTTTCACAACAATATTGTGTTACTAAGGATTTTGGCTTTTAGTTAGACTTGCGAATGCATGATTGACTAAAAGCCCTAATACTTGCCTCGTCCTTAAGCCAGTTCTCTGATGGCAACTGTCTGAAGGACGTTTTTGTTTTCGTAAGCCCAACAAAAAAAAAAAGGTTTTCAAGAGGTGATTTAAAAAACGAAACATTGATTTGATAGGGTAGGAAAAAAAGACGAATTACAATAAAGAAACCAATTGTCAAAGTAAATAAACTAAGCACAGGTTACGAGAACAAAAAAAAATGAATGAAATTTTATTATAATCGTCCTTTCGTATTTTTTACTATTCACATAATTATTGCTTTTATGTGGAAATCCATATCGAACCTCACTCGACACGGGTGTCGATCACACGAAAACCATGAATATTTGCTTTATACTATGTGATGCATTGTATACTTTGTACACCCAACTTATTTGTGTGGTCAACATTCGTGTATCCGACATTATTTTTTGTTCCTTTTCAATTGAGAGCCACATCACCGGCCGTTTAAGTTTTTAGTAGGTTTACCTCATACATTTCAACTGTCTTGTTCTTTCCTAACATGAGCTGTGTGTAAGCGAAAGGGAGGCATTGCATTTTATCATGTATTTCAGGTATTTAACAGTCACATTGCGCCGGAGTCCTACAGATCAAAGGTTTATATCAAGTTAAAGATCATAAGCATGAGTAGTGCTCGATACGATTAATATTTTCACTTAATACCGTGTTACGATTGCATGTTAGTCATTTTCTATCTGCATAATACAAAATGCATTGCCTTTTAATGCATAACATTGTCTGACTGCATCTTTGTACATGTTTTTTTCAGTTTCAACCTTCGACACCAACTCTTAGCTTGAAGCTTGAGAAATCCTTTAGTTATTCACTTTTGTTTCGCTTTCTGCTACGGTTTTCTTTTTGGTTGTGGACTCGCTTCAAGAAACAATTTAGGAACTTTTCAACTGAGAACTGTTTTAGTACTCTCGAACACTTTACACAACAAAAGGTTCTGTTGGTTCTAAATTACATTTTTATGTAGCATTTTCTAACACAATTTTATTTAGTCTTGAATGAAATCACCGTGTTCTTGCCGACTGTGTACTGTAGCCACTTGTGTATAGCATGACGTCTGAAGCCTGTTGAACTTATACATTGATATGCACTGTGCATCGGTTGCATGAAAATACCCAAAGTCCCCGTTTCGTAAACTATGTACTAACTTGTAATATGTAGTTTATTGAAAAGGGTTAGTATTGGAATGCAATTTCGTAAAAACTCCTTATTTTATATAATCATTTCACTTAATTTTTTCATTTTCTTTTTTTCTCTTCTCTCTCTCTAATTTTGTTTTATTTTGGAACTATTCATAAACCATAAGGAGTTTTTCCAAACGAACGGGGCTGACGAAAGTAGTTTGTTGAACATAAAATTTATATTAGTGGATTTTTTTATTCTAGGCTGAAAATTCAAGGCGACGAATAGGCGAGTCTTCGTCAGGCCCGGTAACACATACACTATCAATCTAAAACGCTTAAACTTGATTGCCGTGAAAATAGCTCACTCCATATACAATACTCTGCGTAAAATAAGACTATACCCTTGTATACCTAGATGTACTCGCTAGAAATTAATAACTAAGCACTGGTTTTAGTATAATTCAAAAGAGATGGATTTTTTTGATCACTTAATTGGTGTAGACTTGGTTAAATTTTAGTTATTACAGACATAAAGTAAATAGAAACTGGTGCTTAGTTTTAATAAAAAGGTAGACTGGCCTGAAAAGTTGGACCCATACGACATACTCATACCCAGAATTGAACTGTCTTAATTAGAAATCGACCGTAGTGAATTATTATGGTTGCATTACATTTTTTTAAATTACACGTCATATGAACTTAGAAAAACTATTCGTAAAATCTATGAAAGTTAGACCTTGCATGACTTTGGGTGACAAAATTCTTGACAAGCTGTCTTGTCACGTTAGCTATCACTTATGGTACCATTCGGTGTTCTTTGGTAGACGACAGCGACATACAATGAATTGTAGCGTGGCATGGGCCGTCAGTGGCGAACGAACGACGAAAGTACTGTTGCAATATGGCTACGGCAGTGCCGCTGTCGTCTCCCGAATGCAGGGCACCGAGTGCTGCCTATAGGTACCTGTACCTTCGCCGGCGAGGAAGCGACTAGCTATCGACTATTTTCTCGCTCAAGAAACCTACAATAGATGTAGGTCCTTAGTTGACGCTTACTGTTCACAGTGCCGGTGAGAATTTTCTCTAGTGTACGTTTATGAGCAAAAAAATTGTCGATAGTAAGTCGCTTCGTCGTCGGCGGTCGGACGGGTTGCCTTAGGGCCAGTTTCCCGCACGAAAATTATCGCAAAATTAATGTGACAAATTGTCATACACGCGTAAACTGATTACTGACTCCAATCTGCCAATCGCAGCAGTTTGCAGCGGTTGTTTGACAATTTTCAATTTCACATAAATTTAGCGATAATTTTCGTTCGAGAAACTGGCCCCAAGGGTGACAAGACATGATTGTGTCGCGCTAGAGCTCTCGGTATCGAGTATGTCCTGTGGGTGTATCCGCGGGCCGGGTATGTGACGAGCGTGTGTTGCACCAGAAGTCGGACTCGCTGGGCAAGCTGTACGAGATGGACGACGCGCCCGAGCGGCGCGGCTGGGTGGAGCGCCTGCTGGCCTTCATGGACGAGCGCCGCACGCCCATCGCCGCCTGCCCCACCATCTCCAAGCAGCCGCTGGACCTGTACCGGCTGTACCTGCTGGTGCGCGACCGCGGCGGCTTCGTCGAGGTACGGACTCCCCATCAACACATTATTAGTGTTCCCACTGCTGAGAGAGGAAGTGGAACGTAACACACCACGCGGGCTAGGTGTCTTCGAATTTTTGTTCTATGATATGCCGGTTTCCTCACGATGTTTTTCTTTCACCATTGTGGGAGCAGTGGTGATGAAATAGTTTCCACAAAGTAAAGTAGCTTGTCTGGTTCGAACCTATAACTTAGTTGTAAGTCACGGTCGTTTCCACTGGGCCAGTACTACTAAACTTCATCATATGAAATAGGAAAACTATCTAGTAAAGTCGCCAACTCGTTGGTCAGGCCCTCAGAGTTTAACGCTCAAAAGCGTATTATAGCTCACCGACCGAGCGTTTTACCGCATGAAGCAGCATCACGAGGTGGCTTGGTCGGTCAGAACCCGGCTCAACGCTCACGTTGAACTCATTAAAAAGGTATAATACAGTTTTGTTCAGCTCAACAAAGAGATTAGCGATTGACACAGGTCTATCGCGACGCCAAGCTGCCATCTGCCATAGTAACCCTACTCATGATAAGTTTTTACAAAAACCTTTTTTTCTTGCTTTGAGTTGTCGCGAAACCAGACGACTCATTTAATTCACAAACATTGCTAGAACTGCCTCTTGACTTCGGGAAAAAGCCTTGAGAACAAATCCTTAGAAATGAGAAACATAGTGGTGTATCAGCTACCTTTCACGGCGCGAAAGTAGCCAGGGCCAGCGGAGGGAAATGCGTTATTATGTTGCCGGTCTGATGTCGTAAATGAGACGAGACGAAGCAACATCGATCTAAGCGAGTCAATTCCATAGAATTCAAATACATGTCAGCCATGATAATTTAAAAATAACTTTTCTCAGACATTTCAAACAAATACATTTTATTAACAGGTATTTCTCATAGTAGCTAAGTCTTTTGAGTCTAAACAACTTTTACCATTTGGTTGATTTAAATATTATAACAAGAGAGTAAGTGGCACAATGTGAAGGCGTCTGCCATATTTAGAAACACTGTTAAATGCGCGCTCAATTTTAAAGTTGTGTCTAGTCGTCTCAATAAAAAACCGGATTACAACGGAATTAGTAAACTTTTTAGCTACCTATGTATTATTCGAAAACAATTTACAAATCTATCTATATATATATATATTTATCTATCTATCTATATATATATATATATATATATAAATTAATTGCTGTTCGTTTGAGTAGCTAAAACTCGAGAACGGCTGAGCCGATTTAGCTGATTTTGGTTTTGAAATGTTTGTCGTAGTCCAGGGATGGTTTAAACGGTGAGACAATATGGTAAAATTGCGAGGAAGGTAGTAAAAACTACAATTTCATTTTCCCATATAAACTGTTCTACCTGCTTTCCTGTCAAACATTTGACGATCGTCCCTTCGGTACGGTAGACTCGGGTCCACTCGAATTGAAGCACGTATTAAATTAAGGGTTTTGAACTCAAAATCAAACTCAAATCATGTATTTGAATTAAACCATTTCAGGCACTTTTGAATTGTCAAAATTAAATAATCGGTCAGTTAGTCAGAAAGTTGAAGCTTTGTAGTTGCCCAGTTGTAGTTGTAGTTGAATAGTGTAGGAGTAGGTTAGGAGTAGGGTAGTAGGGTAGGAGTAGGTTAGGAGTAGGGTAGAAGTAGGGTAGGAGTAGGGTGGAGTAGGGTAGGAGTAGGGTAGAAGTAGCGTAGGAGTAGGTAGGAGTAGGGTAGGAGGTAGATCACCACGCGAACGAAGTAGCGCCGGGCAGCTAGAAATAATTTATATGGCAAAACAACGTTTGCCGGGTCAGCTAGGCTTCAATATAAATAAAACAAAGTCGGGTTAGTTACACCATCTATAACTCAAAAACGGCTGGACCGATTTTTATGATCTTTGATTCGTTGGATTTGTCGCCCCGAATAGCAGAATAACTTAAAAAATGGGAGAAATTCACGAAAAATATAAGATAATTCATTTTCTCATACATTCTTTCTTATTGATTCTGAGACTGTATGAAGTTCGCCAGGGCAGCTAGTTAAATATAGAAATAATAGGTACGTATGAAAACTGAAAATGTGAGTGTAAAAATGTAACTTGATTAAAACTTCACTTGTAACTGTTACGAGTGAACATGATCACCACACAGTCGTTATACGTTTCAGTGCATTCAGGCAACGCTTAGTGTTACGTATCTTTTCCTCCGTTACTACTCACTATAAACGTAAATCTTGCATTTAAAACTGCAGTCTATTTTGCTTACCACACTAAAAGTCAAACAAATAAATATACAGAGGACGAACGGTGTGTGTAATTCAATTCGCTTTTACAGTTTAAACGTTAACATTTGTAAACATTTGTATTCTCGAGTATCACTTTAGCGGTGCTAGTAAAACCGAGGCGCAGCGCACTATGCAACTGAGACTAATAGACTTCAGCAAGGATTTATGTTAGTGCATGTACCGCGCTTTATGTGAATAGGCACCATAAAACCGGGCCTTTAACGATAGTTAATAAATTTTTATCATTGTACTGTTGGAGCGCGGGCGGCGCGACACTCCGGCGCGCCTCGCCGTCCGCGCCGCTCGCGTCGCCGCGCCGCAGTGAAATATCTCGCCGTTACTAAATCGCCGGCATGGTCAGGTTTCCACTCGTTAACACGCGCGAGTTATCGCCTTTTCCACTGAGCACTAAACCTTCACACTTTATGTTCGAGTTAACTGTCGCCTCGTGTTCATTTGTTTACTTTAAAACTGCAAAGTTGTTCGTTTTACGTTTACGCATTATGTGTGTTTGCAGGTGACGAAGAATAAGACGTGGAAGGACATTGCGGGGTTGCTGGGTATCGGTGCGTCGTCGTCCGCGGCGTACACGCTTCGCAAGCACTACACCAAGAACTTGCTCGCGTATGAGTGCCACTTTGACCGCGGTGGCATTGACCCACAACCCATCATCAACCAAGTTGAAGCATCCACTAAGAAAAAGAGCGGCAAATCCAATAGCACGTCCAGTACAGGTATGTTCGGATAAATTCATTTGCAGTAAAAATTCGTATTTCACGACTGTACATTTAATGGGAAAATATCTAATGAATTCTTTAGGTGACTGTCAGTTGCAATAATTATTTATTTTCGCTCTATGATTCTAGTCTGTTTTAGTGCTGTTTGTTTTGTTAAATACAGTTGACGTTTTGACCGTATGAAAATCATTTTTGACGAATACTTCCTACTAAGGTCTCTATTCTTGATTTGGATGCTACAGGCATGCAGGCGCATATTGAATTGAAGCTCCCAGTGTATTAGGCTTAACTAAAAACATCATCTGAGTTTGGAGGTCATATAACATTCTGTTCATATTCCCCAGCAGGGTCGTCAAATTCGCAAGAGTCATTCCCCGCGGGCGCGGGCGCGGGCGCGGGCGGCGCGGCCATGGACGGGTACGCCGCGCAGTACGCCGGCTACCCGCCGCAACCCAACCACTCGCAAGGTACATACTACGAGCCTGTCTACGGTATACTGCCGACTCGATCTCTCAATGTCGCTTCATCTCTTGCTGTACCATCAACTCTTTATTTCCAGTTCATTTTGTGCTAAAAAGTGGTTTTATGCGCTGGCGCATAGGCATAAATGACTGATGATGATAAATGTAGTTCGACACTGTTCTATTTAAATTTTCAGGCTAAACTGTTTGGTTTTTATAACTGTGGCAATATAAATGAAAAAAAAGGGCCACTAATGTTATTTAGCAGCTGAATTATTATTCTTCGTGCACATTTAAGCCATGCTTCCTACTGTGACGTCATAGCGACAGAGTTTCCATAAACCATGGATGTAAGAGTTGGCGGTACGGCCTCTTGATTGCTAGTGTGAATAGACAGTCGCTAGCTCCGACTGTAGTGGCACTGCGTCACTCGCACGGACGTGCACTGATAGGCGCTCTTGAACACCGGCGACTACGCAGCCTTTACGGTCCTTTGAAAATATGAAATGGGATATATAAAGTCTCGTATTCATGGTAAAAAACTTGCGCACCTATGTTCTCGAATCATGATGATTTACACATTTTGTATGCCATGTTGTTGCTGGCAAAATATTTTCAGCGACTCAAAATCATGTTGCTGAAACTATGTTGTTACCGCATGCATGATCATGACACGCATTAATTAATTAATGCGTGCCATTTTAGCTTTTATTATTTGTAAGCGTATTATTTGTACGCTATGACTAAAAAACCGCGTATTTTATTGTTCTTAGAACTGTTAATTGGGACGCCTATGTTTCTTCTGAAATTCAGATAATTCCAAGTCTTATAATTATATTATCATTTGTATACCAGAACATAATCGGTACCTGTAACAACAAACAAATAAAAAATTAAGATTTTATTATATTATATTACAAAAAATGGGAAGACTATACAAAACAAAAGTGTCACGTGTCACCTGTGTTCATAGAGCTGGCCCGTTAGCCCGCTGTACATGAGCTAGCCCTAGCTGAGCCGAGCGCGCCAGTGCGACGTTGACACTGCACGATGCGCCGCGCCGGCGCTTCTTTTGTTTCTTTTCGTGCCAACTAACTCTCTAACCGTCTCCGAGTGGCCACTGCTAACCAATCATACGGCTCTAACCGCTTACCACTAACTTCTAACACCCGGTGACTGAAAACCCGACCGAGCCTGATCTTTTAGGCTTTCTTGCATCATAAACAAATAAATACATTTAGCGCTAAACGTTTTTAAAACACCATTTTGTCTTTGTCAACTAACGATTTACAGATAGAACGATATTTTAAATATGTTAAACACTAGTATTTATGTGATTTTTTGGTGCAAATAGGCCTTGTCAAACGTCAAAACTCATGTCATTGTGATACGTTGTTGATAATAACAGCAAATCAAACTTGACATGGGGATTTTACCACAGATTAATTTGAACAGGCTTTCAGAAACCGGGGGTAACTGTCGTATCTCAGAGGAATTTAATATCTATGTGAATAAACTATGTTCTACTGTAAATATAATAATTGTATTCTTCTCTGGTTTCTACTACCGATGTTACACTGAGCACTTTGGTGGCACAGAATAAATAGCTACAGAATGCTTGTGTCTTACAATGCACGATAGGTTGGCTCGCATATCGACAATAAACGAAATCGCCTAAAGCGGTTGCTGTGTGCGACAGCAGAAAATCCTGATAGCGGTATTTTGGTTACTGAAATAATGGCTCATTCTATCCGGATTTTCATACTGTATGTCGATTTGTGCGAGGTCCCATTCGCGCATTGTTAAGTAGCTTCTGTCCCTATTCATTCCGCGCTCGTAGTTAGAATGGAAGTGAATGTCGGAGGGTTAGCGTTCCTCTCGGGTACGCGTGGGTACAAAGACGTGTGGTTGTAGGCGGCGGGCCGGGCGGCGACAACCTTGCCGCCTCCAACCCGTTCGACGAGCCGCCGGGGCCCAGGAGACCCCCAGGTACTTAACACTTGCACATCTCCTCACTACATGGCTAGTAAGCGAATTGAGGGTTAATAGAAATACTGCAAAGTTTAACGACAAACTAGTCGGGCCTACTGCATTCAAGCTGGAGCCATACTATGAAAGTGTTATGAGTCTACACTCACGTGATCAACGTCGATTAATGCCATCGTTCGATAGAACAAATCAATTTACATCGTTTGATAACGTTGATCGACGTTGGTCGAGTGGGTGTAGTAACACTCTCAATGTCATTATTCCGTTGCGAAAAAGGAATGTTGCTATTCGTCCTGTATTAAATATCTCCATTTCTTTCTCACAATGTAAAAATAATGGTTCATACATTGTCTTGCAGCTGGAATGCAGTTTTTTCGCATGGCCAAACATCAAATAGTCTGTTTGAAATGCTAGCACTCCATTTGTTAACTACTCCGTGGCTCTTACCAATGTCACATATTAACCCTTGTCCATTCGCATGATACCGGTAATAACCTAAAAGTAACAATCTTCCATATTATAATCTTTTATTCTTTTGGTCTTTCTATAAAAGCATTTATGTTTTAGCATGAAGACCAATAAGTGTATGGTCATCTCTAGTAAACTTTCAATATGACCAAAATATAAATATATAAGTAATAAATTATTTAGCCAGTTACAAAATATTTCATTGTTATTGCAAACCCTTATACAGGCTGGCAGGGACATCGACACGCAACCTGTTACCATGGATTTAGTACATGATTCTGAACCCCCTCGTGCGTTGCAATTTTTCGACGAATATTTAAAAAAAAATGCTGTTCCATACATTTTGACCGCATAGGTATTGAATTTTTCTATGAAACAGCAGATTTTTTTAAATATTCTCCTAAAAATATCTTCGCTTTTTTCTAGAACCATGTGCTGAATTCATGGTTACAGTTTGCGCATTGATGTCCTTGCAACCCTGTATTGTCCATATAGTTAAACAAAAGAGATTTATTTACGGTATCAAGTGATCAGACCTCCTGTGTATATTTAATTTCATTGTCTTGTCTCTGTGTGTTCCTATATTTTTCCTGTAACATATAAACGTAGCTTGTCATGGCCATATTTATATAATTTTGCAAATAAAAATAACACATTCATTTATTTAGTGTTGTTTATTGTATATCCCATAATATACAAAGTCTGCATGGTTTTTATTATAATATTATGTATATAATTGTCATTATGTGCACGTCTTTTTCAAATTGAAATATTTACAGTACCGACCGTTAATATGTCACAACGAGTTTCATAAATAAATAAACTATCGTTCATGTTGTAAGGACAGAGACGCTCTACAATGTTCAATTAAGTGGGATACGCTGAGGTAG
The DNA here is from genome assembly GCA_951799955.1 of Apamea anceps. Classification (NCBI taxonomy): domain Eukaryota; kingdom Metazoa; phylum Arthropoda; class Insecta; order Lepidoptera; family Noctuidae; genus Apamea; species Apamea anceps. The sequence continues at coordinate 6,499,270 of OX637522.1, read as the reverse complement.
TCAGCTAAATCCAAATTTTCTTACGTATTTTGCAATTTGCAAGTCTAGTGTCAGGTTGTATGTAGATTAAAATATGATTCGCGAACTTAAGAAATATGGCTTTACAGAATTATAATCATTAGAATCAGCAATACAACTCCTTGAGTTAGAATTTGGCCTCAAATGTCATGATTTCGTGAAATATTACTTCAATAGGGTAAAATTAACTCTGAGAGTTGTACTGATGTTTATAATTGTATAAATAAATATTTGTTACGGCCGCGAATCATATTTAGATCAACATACAACCCGATACTAACCTGCGAATTCCAAAAAAAAAATATGAAAATTAGAATTTCGCAGGCTACCCTGACGCTTTAGCCTTAATCTAGAACTCGCTTTGCCATATTTACGTCCGAATACAGTATATGTTAATATTTAATTTAAGAAATATTTCTATAATGTGTAATTCGATTGACAGGTTACCAACAAGGTTACGGGTATGAATACGGATCTCCTTACCAGCCGAATAGGCCTGTTTATCCTCCTTATGGTCCCGATGGTGACAGGTGAGCTGATAAACCCATATTTATGTAACAGAAATATTTTGGTTTTCTTAAGTGGTTTCATAAATCTTTCAAAGTTCACACAATTCTCGATAAAAAAAACATGAATTTCATAATAGACGGCCTATCAAAGAATACGCACAATCACTTGATCCTGAGTCACTAAATTTGAATCGCGACATATTCGCAAAAAATGTAAACAAATATGAGTTTATGGAGAAATAGTTCAGTTTGCGCTACAACTTCAAACATTTTTATAACTTTTTCATTAGTGCTAGTCACTCTGAAATCAACTTAATTTCCATTTAAATAAAGTAGATATTTATTTCACTTGAAATAACGTCAATTTGAAACATAAATAAAATTTGAATATAGATACATGATCCCTACATACATGATCTCCACCATTTTAAAAGCCTAAAGCAACAGTTGTTTATTGACGCGTATTAGTCAACTTTTGTGTTTTCGTAACCCCATACTGGGTAAGTGTTAAACAGCAATCTACAAGGTATTTTGTAACAAAGTCCATGATACCACTATTCAATGTGTTATTTTCCGTCTCGCAGCAACCCAAAAGCATCCTTACTGCAAAAAGAATAAAGATCACTATGGTTATGACAGTGACGTAAAATAACTGTGAAAGGACTACTCTAAGTTGGATGTGAATTTTTAGATCTATGTATGAATAACATCAAAAGCTAGCCGCATTATTCAATTCATCTAACACACATGGTACTGCATACTGATTATTTCAATCGATATCGGTAGAATTTTATTTCGGGGAATTCCTACGATTGTTAGTAGTTCCGGTCTATCGGTGTAAAGGGGAAGGCCCATGTTCAGTAGTACCTTTGAAGAGCTCAGTGCAGACGTGTGCACGATAGTGAAGTCATGTTGTGATCGTTATTTTAATTTTGGAGGATTATAGTGATGGGCCGTATGTTGAGGTTGATTTTGAATGATTTTCAAATGAAAAAAATGTATATCCCACGTATAATTTTTACTTAATTAGTCCTATCCGGTTTTTGTGGATTAATAATAATGATAGTAAACATTTATTTCGGGCTACAGTGGCCCTTACAAACTATCATAATATATTAAAAGTATAAACAAACTTGTGTTAATTAAATTCAACGCGCCGTGGTTTACACTCGTTCGATAACAAGGCGTTTCTTAAAGCCTTATTATTGCAAACTTGTCCTTTATTGTTGGTGTTTTCAATGCTAATGTGCGTGTGTGCGTCCTCCCAGCAGAGGGTACCGAGGCGGGTCGGTGGGGTCGGTGGGCGCGGTGGGCGGGCCGGGCGCGGGCGGCGAGTACCAGCAGTACGGCGCCTACGCCGGCGCCTACCGCGGCGCCGCGCCCGGGGCCGCCACGCCGCCGCCCGCGCAGCCCTACCCCGACTACTACCGCGCGCCGCACCCGCAGCACCCGCAGCACCCGCACCCGCCGCACCCGCAGCACCCGCAGCACCCGCAGCATCCACAGCACCCGCCGCATCCGCCCATCTCGCCGCAGCAGCCGCCGCATGAGGTAACTACTCGACTGTAACACATGTTACACTATCGTGTTTGTCTCGGTTATACATAGTCAAGGTTCACCATAGTCTGGATGTACCATAAAAGAAACGATACTCTGAAGTATATAATATATTTATATATTTGTTTTACGTGTAATAAACATAATATAATTATTGTTTAATAAACGTCGACGCTTCCAGACTAGAGGTTACAAAATTGACGCAACTTTTTTGATACTGAAACCAAGGTTCTAAATAAAAAAAAAAATGGGTAAAAAAGGTTGCCTCAAGTGTGTATTATGTGTAGCATGAATCATAAAGTTTAGTATAGATTAAATTTATTTACTTTATAGAAAAAGTTTATTAAAAGATACATATTTCGTCCTGTTCCAATCTGATTATTATAGTAGTTTCAAGTTAGTCAAAATTTAAAATACTAGCAGATTTTTTTTTGAACGAGCGTTAGTCTGGAATGTCAATAGTTACCGTCCCTGTAGCCAGTCAAGTATTGGCCTGCATGTCTAGCATGTAAGGAGTACTATACTATAGTCAAGTAAATGAAATGCTTATGTGTTGCACTATTACATATTTGGTTGATGTTCAATTTTTAAGTTATTCCTAGAACTCATCTGCCAAAGAGCTTATCAGATTGAGGGCTGATTTTTCAATAGTCGGCTTTAACTTTTCTCTGACGAATAAATTTTGCAGTTTGACAGCTTTTGTATGGAAAATATGTCAAACTGTCATGTTTATTCTGCAGAGAAAAGTTACCGGAGTACTGAAAAATCAGCCCATAGCCCAAATTCAATATCTCAATGCAAAACATCGAACATCATCCAATAACTTAGTGCCTTTATTGTAACGGTCCATAGAGAAACTAACAAAAGTTTAATAGGTTTTAATATAATGACATTTCTCAAAGTACCCATAGTATAAGTTAATTATTGTTAAGAATTAAAAATGTATCGTCCAATATCATGGTGTTATGTCCTATAATGTAGCGTGACGGCATGATGTTCAAAGACTCAATACACAGCCGTATTTCATAAAGGTCTGAAATGATAAGTGTCGTAAACCATTGTTATTTTATAAAGCCACACTAAGCAATTTATCGTCAGACATTTATTTATCTCTTTGTAAAATGATAGAAAGCTGTGCTTTCAATTAAGTTTCCTATTAGGGTCGGTGACTCTTATGATTTTTTAATAATAAATTGTTTGGTGAACGGCCAGCTAACATTGCCTGTAGACGTCTTAATATCCCACGTTTTCTGATAGTTCCATCAAAACGCTGTAAAAGGGGGAGGGTCGCATCACTGTGTGTGTGTGTTCTAATTGGTCAATATATTTCTGCAGACTGTGTGTGGCATTAAGACGTCTACAGGCATGTATAAGGTAGACGTATTAGCATTACGAGTATAACTCAGTTGTGTAACGCGTAATGTGTTGTCGCGGCGAGTGACGCTCCCTGTGGCGACGTGATGTCGTGAGTGACGGTTCTGTCTGGTGTGTAGATGTCGGGCGGCGCGCAGTCCGTCAGTAACTTATTGAACTCGCAGCTCGCGCGGCAGCTGGTGGCGCCGCTGTCGCCCACGCCCAGGCCCTACGTACGGACGCCCCGTTTGTACCACGCACTCAACACCGCTTCCCATCGATTGGCGATACGGTCTCATTCTCACCCGCACGGACTGCTCACGCGAGCCCCACAACACGATTCTCGTTTGCACACGATTTTGAATTACTATCGTGTGTAAAACATCGTATAAAAGTTACGATGCATTTTTTTTTAAGGTTGTTGCCGAATTAAGACCTAAATCAGAATACAAATGTGGTTCTTATTGAGCGAACAAACTTCAAGTTATAGCAAGTTTTATTCCCATCGCACATCATTCTTAGAATGAAGTAGTGATTTGAAAAATTGTGCACACTATTTTTCACTATTTATTCACTGATTAAGTTATTCTAGTTCACAAAGGCAACAGTTATTTTAACAGATCAATATGATTCAAACAGTTCACTATTTGTCATCTTGAAGACTTTTTTATGGGAGGAAATTAAAAAAACGATTATCGTGTAAGGGGCAAACCTCATTCGTGGTTTTGGCTTCATTTTTTTTTTTCAAATAATACCACTCGTTTGACAAAATTTTAAGCTATCACTGTTAATTTTTTCTTCTATTTTTGTTTAACAAAATTTTTGGCTTGCGGTGTGATTAATTGGCTTTTCGGATTCTCGTCGTCGCCGGTCGTTTGGCTGAGCGATGGCCCAATAAAAATTCGTCCACTAGCTCCTTCAAAATTTAACAAAAATAATCAATACATGGAAGTAAAGGTTTAGAGTGTGTGGTGGTGGCTTTATATGAACAAATTTGGTCACTAAATCATGTGCATGCATTCAATTCTCACAAATCATGTAAGCTTAGCTGTAAGTTAACGGAATCGTAGCTTTGTTTTTTACAGCAACACGAATCGATCGAATGCATCAGTGTATGATATATTTACTGTACATAATTTTGTACTTTATTCCATGATTCCTTCGATGGATTTTCGTACGAAATAATCATCCGTAAGCGAACACATTTGGGTGCACGGCCAGTGTAACAAAGTTATTTTAATGTTGCTTTCTGTAACGAATACCACCTCGTATGGTTCGAACTGTCAGTTTTCCAAATATTTGAAATTATGTAATGTGCATTTTTAATTATAATTAAAAAAATAGTTAAAGGAAAAATGAGAAATAATAAGCAGTAGTGAGTGAGGCATTTGAAAGAATTATTCGATAATAAATCGTTACATTACTTATACCATTTTATACCAAAAGCTCATAAACTGACGGTTCGCACCAATCTCCTGATTTCCGGGATCCCGGATTGAGAGACGAGTACCTAGAAGTTTCTCGGGAGGTCCCAGTGAGACTATTTCGGTTGCCGTCTCGAGTCCGAGGTCTGCAGTGCTACTCTGTAAAAATCTCACTGTGAAAACTTAGGTGAAGTGAGCTTGAAGTGAGATGTCAATCCATAGTCAATCTGCCTAGCCTTTTCCCAACTATGTTGGGGTCGGCTTCCAGTCTAACCGAATGCAGCGGTATTTTATATGCCTATCTGACCTCCACAACCCAGTAACTGGGTAACCCAATACCCTTTGGTAAGATTGGTTGACAGATTTTTGGGCTTCTGACTATTCGTAACACTGTCAAATATTTACCAATAACAGCCGGGACCGAGGGTTTAAAGTGCTTTTCGAGGCAAGTACGGGCTCGGTATGTAATAGATCAAGTGGAATGATTCACTTCGCCAAAATCTTCACGGTGAGATGTTTATAGAATAGGCCGGCTGGAGATGATAGAGAGCGAGGCTCGGGCGAAACAATGACATGCGCTCATACGTGTCGCTGCGTGTCCACAGTACGCCGGCGGCAAGGCGCTGGCAGGCGCGCCCGCAGTCGCCGGCGCGCCGCGCAGGCACCCCGACTTCGCGAAAGGAGAGCCCGCGTACGGGGGGCCCGGGGGCGCGGGCGCCGCGGGCGGGCCCCCGGCCGGCGCCGCGGGGGCCCCGGCGGGCGGCGCGGGCGCGCGCTTCGGCGGCGCGTGGGGCGGCCAGTTCCCGCGCGCGCCCGCGCCGCCCGCGCCCGCCGCGCCCTGGCGCCCGCAGCCCGGCGCGCCGCAGCCGCCCAGCTGGACGCACCCGCCCTACTCCAACACGGTATGTTCCTACACCTCATTTTCTAACTTCTGCTAATAAAAGCGCGCTGTGTGGCTCTGTCTCGCAGTGTTCAAGCATTATGCTGAGCAATGGCCGTTTTGCGTAGACGCATATTTTCCCCCAACTTGTTCTCTTTTGTGTTTGAGTTTTTCTTTGCGTCATGTTTACCGCAAAATAATGAATCTTTTTTTTTTCAAATATCACCTAAATAAAATATTCTTAGGTTTTTTGCTCTTTTATCTTAATGTAGTTCCTAAATAATATGATCAAAATTAGTAAACAATTTGTACGTATTCCAGCCGAGTGGAGGTCCCGCATGGGGAGGCGCGCCTCGGCCGCCGACGCAAGACCCCTACAACTCCACCGCGCCCTCACCGGTATATTGCAATACTTTATAATTGCCTTTCAAGAATTGTATCATGACTTATAAATAATATTAAAATCATTGTTCATGATTTGATCTACAACCTAACTAAAACAATTTATTTAATCATTTTTTAGGGCACGGCTCCAGTTATGACTGCCCCCGGACAATTGAAACGGGAGCTAACATTCCCTGCCGAGTGCGTGGAGGCGGCCGTCCCGACCGGCGAGAAGAGGAGAAGACTTACCAAGGCAGACGTCGCGCCTGTGGATGCGTGGCGCATCATGATGGCGCTCAAGTCCGGCCTGCTGGCCGAGACCTGCTGGGCGCTAGACATCCTCAACATTCTCCTCTTCGACGACAACTGCATAGGATACTTTGGCCTGCAGCATATGCCTGGGCTGCTCGACTTATTACTTGAACACTTCCACAAAAGTCTAAGCGACGTGTTCGACTCGCCGTCGAACGAAGACGGACCCTGGTACGCGCCGCCCGACAGTCCCGAGCCCGTGATCAAGTGCGCGAAAACAACGAGAGAACCGCGGGAGCCGCCCGACCCGACCGACCGAGTGCGCTTCCTCAACGGAGAGAACTACACGCTCGAGTCGCGGCGGCGGCATCCCGTCGTGTACAAGCCGGACGACGAGCTGTTCGCGCCCGAAGACGACGACGCGGCCGAGCACGCGCACCACGACGTGCTGGAGCCCTGGCACACCGGCGGCGACACGGGCGGCGCCGCGCACGTGCTGCCCGTGTTCCGCGCGGAGTTCCTGCACCTCCCCTTCGTGCGCGTCATGCGCGGCGCGCGCGCGCCCAGCCCGCCCGCCCCGCCGCGCGCGCCCTCGCCCGCGAGCTCGCCCGCGCCCGACGCCGACAACCTGGCGCCCGAGCCCATGGAGCTGGAGCCGGCCGGCCGCGCGCTGCTGGTGCGCGACCCGGCCGGCGTGCTGCGGCGCCGGCGCCTGGCCGACTACGAGGACGAGTGCTACACGCGCGACGAGCCCAGCCTCAACCTCGTGGACGACACGCGCGACGCGCTGGCGCGCCGCTGCATCGCGCTCTCCAACATCCTGCGCGGCCTCACCTTCGTGCCCGGCAACGAGGCCGAGTTCAGCCGCTCCGGCGCCTTCCTGGCGCTGGCCGGCAAGCTGCTGCTGCTGCACCACGAGCACGCGCCGCGGGCGGCCCGCGCGCGCGCCTACGAGAGGGCGGCGCGGGACGAGCACGACCAGGCCGCCTGCTGCTCCTCGCTGCGCGGGGGCGCCGAGTGGTGGTGGGACGCGCTGGCGCAGCTGCGCGAGGACGCGCTCGTGTGCTGCGCCAACATCGCGGGCGGCGTGGAGCTGGCGGGGCAGCCCGAGGCCGTGGCGCGGCCGCTGCTGGACGGCCTGCTGCACTGGTCCGTGTGCCCGGCGGCCGTGGCGGGCGACGCGCCGCCCGCGGCCAGCGCGGCGTCGCCGCTGTCGCCGCGCCGCCTGGCGCTGGAGGCGCTGTGCAAGCTGTGCGTCACGGACGCCAACGTGGACCTGGTGCTGGCCACGCCGCCGCGCGGCCGCATCGCGGCGCTGTGCGCGGGCCTGGCGCGCGACCTGTGCCGGCCCGAGCGGCCCGTGGTGCGCGAGTTCGCCGTGAACCTGCTGCACTACCTGGCGGGCGCGGGCGGCGCGGCGGCGCGCGAGGTGGCGCTGCACGCGCCGGCCGTGGCGCAGCTCGTGGCCTTCATCGAGCGCGCCGAGCAGACGGCGCTGGGCGTGGCCAACCAGCACGGCGTGGCGGCGCTGCGCGACAACCCGGACGCCATGGGCACGTCGCTGGACATGCTGCGGCGCGCGGCTGCCACGCTGCTGCGCCTGGCCGAGCACCCGGAGAACCGGCCGCTGATCCGGCGCCACGAGCGGCGCCTGCTGTCGCTGGTCATGAGCCAGATCCTGGACCAGAAGGTGGCGCACGAGCTGGCCGACGTGCTGTTCCACTGCAGCCAGGCGCGCGCGGACGACGCGGAGTAGTGTTGTGTAGTGAGCGGACGCCTCACGCCCGGGCTACCTGTGGGTACGTGTACATATAGTGATACGGACGCCCGGTGCGGCGCTACTACGTACTGTGACTGTCTCGCGACTCCGACCTCATTATAGCGGTGTCTCAAGTGTTAGGCTGTACGATCCGATTTTGTTATTTATGTCCATGATGATTTATTTACAACAAGAATGTCAATGTGCTATAATCGATTTCTATTGTTCGATTGTGAAAAAAAGATGTATTATAACACGTAATTTTGATTTTTATAATAAAATGGGACTTGAATCTGTTTATTGGTTTTATGATGAAGATTTTATACCGAGTACCTTTAGCGCCTTTGTCTATAAGAGAAAACGTAGTGGAGAGTGTGAGGAGCTTATGTGGGCTATAAGTTTAATTAAGTTTAATGTGAATTACAATAATCTATAATATATTGAAATTGAATCTGAATTTTATTTTTTTTTCATGAATTGGCATTTTATAATTTTGTGTACCTTTAACGAATTAAATTTGATTCAGGCAATGATGAAAATTATGACCATCATTAAAATCATAATATTCAAATTAAATTTTTATTTTGATAATTTTCGTTTTTAAAGTTAAAGCCAGCTAAAACCCATAAAAATGCGGTATCTTAGTGAGTGAGGGAACAAATCTTATAAGCTCTGGTATTTCAAAGTATATAACATAATCGGAAGTATAGCTATGTCCAACCATTTGATTCGCTGTCGGATTCAATTGAAAGGTTCGTTTAGGGGTAATGCTACACAACGCGGTAACTTTCTATACTGCCAATGCAGCAATATAGCGTTGTAACAAACAAAAAAAAAGAATTAGGTATTTCGTAACATAAACTGTGTTTTAATTATTGAGTGATTAATTTCAAAAGGAAACCAGGTGTAAATTTTTTTATTTATTTTTTATTTCGAACAAACTTAAACCGGGATGCCCTGGAGCCAAATTCGAAGACATGTGATGTCTACCAACCCGCACAGGGCCCGCGTGGTGGATTATGGCCCACTCCCTCTCACAGAAAGAGGAGGCCTGTGTCCCAGTAGTGGGGATATTAGAGGCTGATTATATATGCATAATGCGAACTTACTTTGCTATCCACCAATCGAAAACCGGTCTTTTTCATTGATTAGTTCGATATGTAGCCCTAAATTTTAGTTGTAGTCCTGTCAAACTAGTCAGCGCCTGGCGTAAATTGACGTATTTTTAGCAGCCATGTTTTTAATCACGTCTAATCTATATATGGAGTATCTTAATTTGACAGGAGTAAACTAATATTTTATCTTCTGTCCTTTTCTTAATGAAATAGAAAGAAAAAGATGCACAGAACTTAAATTTAGTTAAGTTTGTGAACAAGGGAATCAGGGCCATTATCTAAAAAGAATATTCATATTACCTATAAACTAAAAACACAGTAAACTTATTTAAGCGTTGTTTGAATTTAATATGTAAAGTTTTAATAATATTTTGTCCACTGCCTACATCCAAGTATATTCACATAATATTAGGTGGTTTGCCAAAGTCACGTGCTACGCAAATTTCGTTTTATGAACGAAATAAAACAATATTGTTTTCAATAAAATATAATTTAGATTACATTAATCAATACAGACTGATTTAACTTTTTACAAAGAACACAGCGAATCGAATAGTTGTGAATAGCACTGGCGGTATTTAAAATATTTGTTTTGTTTAGTTTTGGAAGGTTGGGTTTGAATGAAAATCGAAATCCTGAAATTAGTAATTGGTTCTGGAAATTCTTGGTTAGGGATTGGCCTATTGTGGATCCTATAGGTACAACTCTGCCTTACCCTTCTGGGCATACAGGCGTGATGATGGTATGTTTTGGGTCACGACATAGGCGATGACTCAAGATTTAGATTTCGTCGTTTAAATTAAAATTCTTGAGATTTGGTTATTTATGCTTTTACTAATAACTAGTGGCAGACCTAATGCACTAAGCATAAGATGCGGTCATAAGTAAAAACGCCACAAAGTTACTTTGCCGCGTGGCCAAATACTGAACTAACGCCGCCATCTTGTTTTGTCAATTACAAGGAAATGCGGGCGGAAAGACTTGAAAATTACGTATTTGAAGAAACTATCGCTGTCGCTCTGTCTCGCTATCTCTTGTCTATTCGTGCAATAAGGACACCTGCAGATCCGACTGAATAGCCTAAGCAAAAAGTCACATTTTCGAGGTTTGACTCTCGCCTATTTTCTCCACCAATATTGAACCAATTTAAAAGATATTTCATAAACTGGATAAGAAGGATATATACTGTGTCGCCATGTTTTCTTTTTTTCATTAATAGTTGTCAAATTTGTACCCTAGGCCTCTGTTAACAGCGGTCTAAATAGGCAATTTTGAGCATTTTATAAAAATAATGTATTATCAAAAAGGAAAACATAGGGACATACAAGTAACTAACATTTATTATTCTGTAAAAAATCATAGCCATATGGTCATTAACCAGAAAGAAAACAGGCGAGAGCGTCTCTATAGAAAAAACACCACCCGCATTTCCTCTTAAGTTTTTGTGACAATTTCACAAATTTTTACCAACAATAGACAGGGGGTGTATGTCATTCAGGCGTTAAATATCCTTTTAGCACCCATTATCTAACTACGTTGTACCACTATATACTACTCAGATTTTCTGAACTTATCTGCATAATTAGCCTATAATGTGTCCACTGGGAATAAGCCTCCTCTCTCTTGGAGAGGAAATTGAATCATGTTGCGCAAACTTATTGTAGGTTTAGGGGCCGCCTAGAAAGAAGCAATTTTGTTAATGATGGGGGCCACAGGGCTGTGATCTACCCAGTGTGGGTTGGTAGATGTCATTCACGATGTTTTTTCTTCACCGTTTTGACAGCAGCGGTGATGGAATTTATTTACACAAAGTAAAGTGCCTGCCTGGGTTCGAACCCACGACTTACATCTCGTAAGTCGGGGCCGTTACCTTTGGAGCCCCTCTGCATTGCACCACTGCTTTTCTGCGTCGTTACCCTATTATAGATCTATGGTTACCCAACACTCTTTGAGATCTATAGGTTTCTTCTCCACCTCTACTTCTATCGAAAGAGTTTGACATCGTATGAGTCTGGCAGCCAAGAATCTGACTTTAGAGCACAGAATTCTTAGTTCAACTTTACATATACACAATTGTCATCCCTCTGTTTTGACCTTGTATTTTTGGTTTTAATTTTTTTAAATTCTTATTTGTTTCGTAAAAATATTCTACAACACCATAATTAATACAGTGATGAGAGTAATAGCAGTAAAGTAGTTTAGGAATATTGATCTCCAATGTCGGGAGATCCATTTGACTATATACGATGGAATGTCAGCCGAGCGATAGTAAAAAAATTTTCAAAGTGTTCGACGCGTCAAAACGCAAGAGGAGTAGCAGAAAACGGGATGGGCTCGACGATTCTAACTCCGTAGTAACAGACTCTAGCGTAAGTATTCTGTAAGCATCGGTGAACTTCGCAGTCACATCAACAGCAACCTATTATTATGCTTATCCGAGAATCTGACTGTTCACACGCTAAGCTAAGCATCTCGCATCCGGTAGCGATACCGAGAAGAGTAAGTAAAACGGGTGCCTTTCTACCTCTCTTTGTTGTATAGTCATCGACAAAAGTAGTTGATCGCAAGAAACAATGAAGCAAGTAGGTAAAAATGTCCAGTAGTCTGCGATTCGGTAAGTTGGTAGATTGAAGTAATAATTGGCTAGTTTTTGAAGTAATAATAGGCTAGTTTTCATTCATGATTATCATTTATTTAGCTACATAAGTGACAAGTATGAACCAAAACTTCTTATTTGTTCCTATTATTTAAATGCTGTATTTTACTTGATTCTATCTAACCACAGGGTGGTCCAGCCGTCTGTCGAGTGCCCTCCGCGAAAGCTAGTTTACAAGAGACAGCCACTGTGCAGAATTTAAGTGGACAGCATGATTCCAACATTACGAAGAGGTTGTATGTATTACATTGTAACTATATTATCAATTTAGGCCTGTGGCCATGCCCTTATACATACATGGTGTAAAATGACCCATTATGAAGCAGTCATCTACACATTCTGTATATAATTACATGATTAATGGGAAACGACTTCAATTTTTGGTGTGAAAAATCGCTGTTTACGACACCGCGGAATGTGCCGCACGCAATACATTGGTGTTATGGGGCATACAACTGTACGGTACGAGTAGAGTTTAAAACTATTTCGTAAAAAAAAATTAGAACTACAAGTTTCACCTTCAACGTCTCAGTACGGTTGAGTACAAAATAAATATTACAATTACGGGAAGAACAAGTGACGCAGCTTCGATAATGCGTCTTTTTACACCTGTTATAAGCGACAATTGCCCAAATACGGGTTGGTACTGGACTAATAACTGAAATAAGTAGGAATTAACAAGGTTTGCAATCTCAATAGGGACCGAGACAGCAGTCCCTCAGCATCGCAGTCACCGGTAGAGACGCATCGTCATGCGCGCTCGCCGCGACGTCATCGACGATCCGCGTATGTTACTGTTAAATATTTATCTCTGGTAATGTTAAAATGTTAGCGTTTTAACCCTTAGAATATCTGCGTGGCAGAAACCAGAGGATTCTTGTGGAAAAGTTGACAGACCCAGAATCTGGAAAGTTTTACAAGACGTGACAAAATCCTAAAATAGCCGACCAAGTTAATTTTGTTAATTTATTTTAAGTTTTGGTCACGAATGTACCTGTTAGGTGGATCTACCCCAACTTCTAGCAGACCCAATTTCAAGAACTTGGTTTAGCTTACGTTAGAGCGAGCCGAAAGAATAACCCAGGGCCGAATTCAGCATTAGGATCGGACAGGACAGATGCAAAGTCTATGTTGGACTTAGATAGATTGGGAAAGGTGCTATCTGGTTCGCGTGTATACAGGTGACCAATAACATACATACACGTTAATTAATTTACCATACATACCAATTCAATTACCTACAAGAGTCCGTCACACGATAGAAGTCCCGCAGACTTGGCGCGACGGAGACAAATCTTTATTCATATATTTTTCTCAACATCATATTGCAGGCACTGGTTTATAAAATGCGAAAAGGAGTCTAATTTAGTCACTCTGAATTATTTTGTGATTTTACAGAAGAGATGGCGTTTCTTTGGCTTTGAAAGCGGGTCTGGTTTCAACTCCGCGCTCTATGTCACCTGCACCGGTTAATATATTACTTAATATACAATTGACTTATTAAATATTACCTAGTTGTTTATAATGTAAGTTTTATTTGGTTTAGGAACCTATCGGTGAATCCATCCCACAAGACCATGATTCGTTTATATACACTTTTCTAGAGGAAGCCATCAAAAAGGACAAGAAGAAGTAAGTATGCTTTTTTGTTAGAGATGCTTGTACATCTCATCTTGCGGTTAGCGAAGCAGCTATGCTTCTTATCCCTGTAAAAGGATTCAGCCTGTATAATGTTCGCGGGTATATGACGGAAATGACGGCTAATAGAGATGCAAGGAAGAAAACATGCCATGACATGCTGCGCCGACCCCAAATAAATTGGGACAAGTGCAGAAAGATGATGTTGAAAGATCTACTTTCACACACCCTGCCCTATAAAAGACATGTGGGGAAAGTCGGGAGTTTAGTGCTGATTGTCAGCCTAAAGGCCAGCGCACATCGGTAGACGGCGGGGCAGTGTAGTTTAAATTTAGCAACGTAAATTCGTACGTATGTAATTGTAACAAAATATAGATTCCAAAGCTCAGAGACCGACCAGGGAGCATCAGAGCTCATCTCTGCGGTATTGAAGAGCGCGGTGGAGGCTACTACGGTGGGATGCGAGAGCATGTGGCGGGAGGTAGCGACAGTATGCGCCGGAGTCCGCTAGCTTAGGATCGCGGGCAAGAGGCAGTGCAAGCTTAATAATTATTTCTTTCTTTCATTTCTTCAATTCTTCAAGTTTAATTGACGACACGGTTGGCGCAGTGGCGGAGCGATCGACTGCTGCGCTGCGTGTCGCGGGTTCGATTCCCGCACGGAACAAATATTATTGCCTACAGGTAGTTGTTCCGGGTCTGGCTGTTTGTGTATGTCAGTTAAAATGTTTGTAAACGCACCCACGATACAGGAGTAATTCCTAGTGTGGGGCAATGTATATATATTAATAAAAAATAATAACAATTTTTACACTGTGTAGAAATGTATTACAATTAAAACTAAAGCAACATGACATATTACTTGAAAGATTTAATACCGCGGGATGCTCCTCGGCAAATCCTCCTCGATGCCGTTCCCCGTCATCATTTGATTAAATGATCTTACTTAAAGTTCACATTTCAGACAGCGCCACGCTCGACGTCGCGAGGAGAGGCGCAGTCGTGACGACGATGAGCGCGATCATTCCACTGTCAGGGAGAGGCACCGACACCACCACAGGGACCGACACAGAGACGATGTGCCTTCTAGAGAGTACGACATGTAAGTCTCCGGAGGGGAGTAATGTAGCGGTATCTACTACGCCACATGCGAACAACGAGTCATACTGACGTCACGCAAATCCTCATCTCGCAAGCAGAGTTTACCGCGCAATTGGCACACATACAAACTTCCCAACATCAATCGTTGGGCAATTGCCCGCCAGACACAAGACCCGTCTGGTCGGAAGATCCTCCCTTTTCTATAGAGGATGAGTGAACTTTACACCCTGTTCCTCATACCTCTAAAATACACTACATCACGCCTTTTCTCCCCGAAGGGTTAGGCAAAGGCTTAAAGTCAATCCTCGTAGGTATAATGGTCAGCTATCCCTATGCCCATCACATCTGTGGAGTTTCGCTAGCTAATTTAATTTGATCTTGTAAAAAATAAGTAATAGGAGGCGAGTCTGTTGCTACAATATGACACATCAGCAGGGACATAGACTACGGCTTGTAAGTCTTCTGTTATTCTATTTGCAATGATTTCAGCCAACCAAAAGGAGTTCCTTCTCCCACCGCAGCTGTAGACCAATCTTTGCTCATCGAGACGTTCGCAAAGCTCTGTGCACAAATAAACGGCAACAAAAGTAGCCATAACACCTATAAAGTACAAGTGGTACGTAGTATTCTATAAGCACCTAATCACTTCTAACCTTAACTTCTTACTCAAGTTCGACTATCCTTACAGCCTCGCACTCAGAGCCACAAGTCATTGCAATGTGAAGTCACTGCGGGACGATCAGAGGCGTACGACCTTGACCATCGCCCAGTTAAATTAAATCATGAAAAATCTCGAGAAAAGGTTGGCGCGTCCAAAATACGGAGCCAGGAGAACTTCTCAGCCAAAACTCGAAGCCGCGAAAATAGTAAAATGGTAATACCTCATGAAGTCGAACGGGGACCGCAAGACAGATCTTACTACGAGAAGGACATTCCTAAATATCCTAGCAAACTGGATATTGCGAGGTCGAGGATGCGTCACTTGGAGGACTCGTATCCCGACCGATACCCCGAATATCCTCCGGTACGCGTCCCGACGAGGAGTTGTGTCGATCCGTATAGAACACGGCCCCCTGACTATCGCGACTACGACCGGGAGATGAGAAGACATTACGAAGAAGAGAAGAAGAAGTACTATGAACAGAAGACAAGCCGGAGCTTCGACGTGCACAGAGAAGGTTATGACGACGATCGGAACTGCCGTAGAACCGCACGAAGCGACACCAACAGAATCAGGCGTTGCGATGAGAGAGACAAAAGATATGACGAAGTTACGAAGTATTACGATGAGAAACCTGGGAAGTACTATGATGAGAAACCCGTGGAGCCGCGGCCTCGGAATAATGCGTCGAGTAAGGATCGGCGCTGGAGGCGGAATGTGGACAGATGTGATAGGAACTCGGTGGTGTCGCGAGAGGACGACTACAGAGAGAGAGACAAAGATAGGGATAGAGACAGGGATAGGTACTCTGAGCGAGAGAGGGACTCGGGGATGAGTGCGGCTGATGGAGAGACGAGCACCATTAGTGGAAGGAGCAACTATCTGAAGGTTGTAAAGGTATGTTTGGCTTATTTGCCACCAAACCAAAAGTCGAAGCGACTACGCTTCTATCAATCCTATCTGTCTTTGGTCTGTTCCAAAACTATTCGATGAAAATGTAAATAAATGGACCCCAAAACGTACATGATAGATGCCGATTTGTAGTGCTATTTAGTACTTACATATGGAGTGCTAAGATTTGATTATTTGAATACATAAACCCAGAATCCTAATTTCAAATAACCCTAAAGATGTTTTTCTTTTAGCAATATTAATTGAGGTTATTTTTATAACCTTAATTTTCGTCTTATGATTTTTCAATAACAATTTAATCATGTTAAAAGCTGTGCCTTCTTAAAACAGATGAATGTATTAGTAATTCCCTTTATTGAGTGATTGCGTAAGCATTCAACCTGGACAGGCGTTGTTAACATTTTCGTTAGATACTTTTGGGAACAGACCATAAGACTCAATATTCATGGACACCTTATTTTATTATAGAGTTCTACCAGGATTACTGATAAGACGCGTGGCTTGTTGCAGCAAGAGATAGCGGAACAGCGAGAGGCGATGGATAAGATGATGAAGCTCTGGAAAGAGCTCATGCGGTGCTTCAAGGGCTTCTCGCAGACGCAAATGCAGGATAAAAATATTACAGTAAATATCGCAAATTTTGATATATTATGTAGGTACCTATATGATTTTTAAGCTTATTGTAAAAGAGATTCAAAACATTTTTAAACAAAAAACACAAAAAACTGTACTTTGCGGAAATGGAACTTCCAGCACCCTAATTGCGTAACACACTATCACCCACAATTTAAATCATTTTGAAGGATATTGCTAATCCATTGCTTCATAAGTTCGAAAAATGTGTCTGCTCAACAACGTAAATAACGCAATGAATGTTGTTAAACTGTCAAAATGAAAGCCATTGCCACTGTTAGTGTGTTACGCGATTACCTCGCAGGACTGTGATCCTCAGACGTTGTAGAAAAGATTAGGTTGTACGCTGTACAGGTTTGGGATTGTCTTTGGTTGCGACTTCTTTAAGCATGATTGCCTTTAGCCTAATTTGAATCCATCCAAGGCGAAGGAAAAACATCGTGAGGAAACCATTTCATATAAGGCTGAAATCACCAACCTGTCCTGAGCAAGCGTGGTGATCAATGCTCGTGTCTTCTCTGTACAAGAAAAGGCCTTTGCCCTGCATAATGACAATAATAGGCTGGTATTATTATTATATCGAATGATTTTTCCGCCGAAACCTCGGTTGCACTCCGCTCTAGTTAGAAATTCAATGGTGGACCACCGTAAACTTGGTTACTGTTACTGTTAGCCTGCATGATCTCCCCGTGACTTCCAGCTCTTTCAATCCAGAACTAAAGTGGACCACTGGTCGTTTGTTTTCTCCAGCTCGTCCTGCCATCTTTTACGGGGTTTGCCGCGACGCTTTGAGGCTGTAAACTTGTATATTATCGCTAGTAAATTACTGTAATAATATTATCTTCAGGACTCAGCCGCTAACGTGCGTGAATCAGCGGCTGCGCAGCTACGGTTGTGGCGCGAATGTATGCGTCGCTACGAGACCGTGGCGAGGGACGTCGGGGACACAGACGCTAGGCTTATGGTAAGTGACTTTTGCAACTATCAGCATCATCATTTCGAAAGACGTCCACTACTGGATATAGGCCACACCCAAGCACCGCCACTTCGACCGGTTTTGTGCTTCTCGCAACCAGCGGATTCCTGCGGCCTTCACCACGGTCCATCTTGTGGGAGGTCTCTCACTTTTCATGTAAGGGCTTATTTTTCAATTGTCAAATAACTTTTATCTCAAGAATAAATATGACAGTTTCACATATTTTCCGTACAAAAGCTTTTAACCCACACACGGACGGATATATCGCGGCGGAATTTTAACGCGCACTACATTTTCAACTTTCGGCGTAGAGCCGAGCATTGAGAATCTAACAGAGCGCATCCCAGTGCGTCAAAACAACACACTGTTGGATTTTCAACTGTCGGCGCTAAGCAGTGCGTTGAAAACACAGTGCGCGAAAAAAACGCCGCGGGAAAAACGCCCGCGGCTGCCTGGGCTTAAGCGGCAATATTTATTCTTCAGACAAATGTTATCCCGACTATTGAAAAATCAGCATTAAGATTATATACGAGTATATCTATAAATAGTGTGAAACAGGATATTTGTTATTCTTTTTCAGGAGGAGATCAAGAAGCAACGCTCGGAGATGGCAGAGATGGCCACCATGTGGCAGGAGTGCTTGCAGCGGTACCGCGACATGAGCAACGACTTCAACAACCTCAAGCAACAGGTACAGGTTAAACGTGGGGATTTAGAAGCTGGATTTTTTTGAAAAATAACCGGTCAGGGGCTTACCACCAGCTCTTACAGCAGGGCAGAGATAAAACCTCTTTTATCTGTTCTGTGAGAATAACACATAGGATACTTTTTATTCCGATATTCCTACGGGATCGACACTTATGCGGGTGAAACCGCTGGGCGCTGCTAGTGCCTCCATATTTAGTGTAAGTTTTTGAATATGTACCTACTTAGGATTTCTTACTTTTTTGTCTGTTTTCCTATTTCATATGAATAAGAAGTAACATTTAGCTATATTTTCATTTCGTAATGAACACCTAGTGCATCTACCTTCGACAGCTGGTGACGCCCGAGAGTCCTACCCGCCTGCCCGCTCCGCCGATGGTGTGCGCGGACGGCGAGGGCACCCTGCCCGCCGTGCCCTACCGCCTGCCGCCCAACTACCCACACGTGAGTTATATTTGTAATTGAGTAGATCGTGTTGCGAAATAGATGTAGTAGTAGTACTGATTACTACAGTATTTTTATCTCACAAAGCAACGCGCGATCTATTTGTGGTTACAAAGTGTACAAACACGGCACCGTCCGACATTCTGGCGAGTCCGGTGTGTGTGTGCCGTGTGTGCCTGTGGGTGTTGTTTGCTGACGCTACTCGACTTCACGCACACATACACAGCGTGTGGCTAAAGTCAGTTAGATAACATGGAGTCGAGAAAGGAGGGCAGCTCAGAGAGAAGTGGCTAGATGACCTGTGTGCGCACCGCGACCTGAGGGGCAATTTTCGTAATTTTAAGAACGTTCACAGTCTGATCTCAGTCTCAATCTGTCAAAAATACCTCTAATTTCCCTACATTTTGACAGGTTTTTGACATTAGTTTGTCGCCGAGATGAGACTGCGACTAGATTTTGAACGTTTTAAATTACGAGAATTGGCCTTCTGGATGCATTTGGGGAAGGCTTTTGCCCAGCAGTGGGTTAGAGATCCCTTTCGTAGAGGAGAACTGTGTCCCAGGTGTGGAAACGTTATAGGCTAATAATAGTAAGGCCCACTTATACCAGAAATCGTTGAATGATGTTTAACGCATTCAGCAATCTGTAGTGCAAGCAGGCCCCAACTTTTCCCTTCTCCGCAGCACATGCCGCCGCCCCCGGGCCCCGCGTACTGCCCGGGCGGGGCCGGTGGGTCCCCGCTGCGGGGCCGCGCGTCGGCCCCGCCCGCGTGGTGGTGGACCCCGGAATCGGCTCCGCGCTCGCCGCGCCGCCGCTCGTCGCCCGAGTCGCGCACCAGCCGCGAGCGCGACCGCAGGCATCGACGTAAAGAGAGAGGTACATAGAGACCGATTGCCATGATACTCAAGCGGATATCAAACGCTTCACTTCGGCATCTTTCACTCGAAGTAAAACGTCGGAACACAAGTTTAATCAAAAATGAATACATTAAAAACTCACTGCAATTTTACTCACATTGCCTTCGATCAATAATAGCCTTGCACACTCTTTTTAGATGACTATTTTTGTTACACTTTTGACAGGTATAATTAACAAAACGGCACTTTTCTTTCGAGTGATTTTTGTACCCGCACACTTCACAATTCTTAGACACTCGCGAAAACTATTATCGTTCGAAGAAAAACCGCCCGGCCGCTGTAGTGCGAAACACAGGCTGCGCCCGCGCCGCCTCCGCGGAGCTCGCGCCAGCCGTGCCGGCCGCAACGTTGTCAACTTGCGCGGTTTGCAAAGCGGCGCGCGCACACCGCACGCTCTGCTCTATATCCAATGCCTTGTTGAATGTGAGGGTTTCAATGCTTTTTGCGAACAATTTCTCTTTTTCCTTGGTATTTTCTAATCCCAAGACGAAGTGTCGCGTAAAGCAGTATCTAAAGTAAGTAGTCTTGAATCTACAGTACTGTGCCAAATTGCGCACTCGCGCCGCCCATTCGGCTAGATCTTCCCCAGGACGTTGGTCCGCCTTGTAAATATTGTACCTTTCAGCGAACGTACTCTTTTTTGCTTGAAAATGGACGTTAAATTTTACTAACAGGTTTTTATACTCGACGTCCAAGTTTTCTGGAAAAACCAAATTTCTTGCGACGCGGTAGGTATCTTCCACCAGCGCAGTGAACAGCAAAGCTCAAATCTCATTCCAGACTTATCGGTGTTGTCTCCAATGTCGTTCGCCGCGCAGTACTGGATAAAACGACTTCTAAAAAAATGGTCCACTCATGCACGTGGTGATCAAATGAGAGGTTGCCGCCAAACGCCATATCAAACGATTTTGCGTGCTCCTTGGTCATTGAAATCACAATCACTAGTGACACAAAATACTAACACACGTGAATAACGCTTCGTCGCCAAATGTTCTGTATTTAAGGATTACATCAATAAAACGCTGTAATCACATAGACTCGTGTAATGGCTAACAACCAACTGAGCGTGACAAGCCTACCCACATATAGGATTATTATCAGATATAATAAAGTATCCCTACACAAACATGAAAACCATATCACTATTGGTCCATAGATTGGGCGATTTTGTATGGGAAAGAGGTCTCATACAAAATCGCCCGGTCTCCTTTGATCGTGAATGTCCTAATTTAATATATATCTGGTGAAATTCGGATGTACTTTGCACCTTTGGGGAAGATGGAAGTGATGTATAGCGAACAGTCAATCCAAATAAGTCGGCTAAATATATATATACGACCTTAGCTATACTGACGGGCTATTTTGACCATGGCATGAGCTGTTCTCATAAAAATCGCACTGATACAAGAGTAGAAGAAACAGCGTCCTTTTCATCAGTTTACGATGGCTCGGAAATCTTTCATAAACCTCAATATCGTATAAAAAACAAAATGCTATACTAATCCCGTGTCATAGTAAAAAAAATCGTTAGTGAGTTAAAAAAAAATGAATAAAAACATCTCGCTAAAATGACCTGCCCTGATTCTAGCCACGAAATAAGTTAGCACACTAACCTAACTTTAAAAAATGGTAGGCCATCCTCCGAAGAAATACTTATTCTAAAATCCAAGTGCCTTTACTTACGGCCGTTTTTCTTTCTAGTTTCAGAAGAACCTAGATACAAGGAGAAATCAAAACCTTCTGCTGCACATTCTGAGCACAGGCACAGAAAAAGATGAGAAACCCCTTCCAAGATAAAATTCTCGTAACGACAACACATCCAACCATGTTCGCAATGCACGAGAAATTGACGAAACTTTAGAACTAAGAAAAAATGTATAAGTGATTCAGAAATTATGCCATGT
The DNA here is from genome assembly GCA_951799955.1 of Apamea anceps. Taxonomy (NCBI): domain Eukaryota; kingdom Metazoa; phylum Arthropoda; class Insecta; order Lepidoptera; family Noctuidae; genus Apamea; species Apamea anceps. The sequence goes on along the minus strand of OX637522.1, from coordinate 6,477,473 downwards.
GCTCTAAAATTGTATTGTATCGTTTGATTTTTGAAGAATGTATAATTATGTATCAAGTGACTTTTTACTGTTGTTGCAAGATTCATTAAACACATGAAAAGGCTTTTGTTGTTTCTTTCCGTTTATTGCACGTGGTCCGATCGACAAGATCTACTAGTAGGGCCAAGGGTATTTTTCTTTTCAGTGGTTCTATCAATCGGACCAGAAACGGGCGGCATACGATTGATATGCCGTTCGGTTTTCGGATACTTCATAAAATGACCACATAAATGGTATAGTATTTTTATCTCATGATGCAATGCAAGTTTTACTTGTGGTAACCAAGACTAGTAGTGTCAGCAATAGCGCTCACACACACGACTTCGCCATTGTCCCGGACGGTACCGCGAGAGCTCCTGCGCATACACACATTCACAGCGTGTTTGTACACTTGGTAACCACAAGTAAAGCGCGCGTCGCTTCGTGAGATAAAAATACTGTAAGTACTAATGTTAGGTAACTTAAAACCTGCACTACACTACTCGCGATGTTTCTTCGACGAAGTACTGGTCGAAATTGACCAAAGTCCGAAGTACTTGAATACACACTCTTGCTAAGAACTACGAGACGCTTCCGAGTCCTTTGACTCGGGCGCAAAAACCGACAACGATCGGAAATCACCCGAGGCGAACCGAGGTTGGACGAAGCGAACGGAAGTGCCCTTCTACACTCTCGTCTTCGCGTAACTTCGATCTACTTCTCGAATAGTGTAGTGCAGGCTATAGAGGGCGCTATCAGTGGAAGTTCCTTTATACCATTGGTGAGGCAGAGGAAATCGCTGACGACAGGCAGAGAAAGACTGGTGCTTCACTTAAGAAGGATTCTGGATATTGATACAAAACAAATAATAGTACTTATTTAAAATGTATTTTTTTACTTTTTTACTAAAGTAAAGTTGTTATTTTAGCTTAAAATTAATAGTCAGTACACATGAATCGTCTTATCACAAGAGGAATTCACATTAATCCAAGCACAAACCTTCAAGCCAGTTTTTGTATTTCGAACTTCGTATTTGAACATTTTCAGAACAAATTTCGAAATTCAAAAAAGGCTCTATGGTTTAAACATGGGTCTAAAAAGTAATCTTGTATCGGCCTAAGTAATTACAAATCTAGTTTTTTTTTCGACCTAAAATAAGTTATACAGGCTGAATGATGTTTGTAATAAGGATCGCTATGACGTTTTATACAAATATCGTAATAAACATGAGTGATGAATTAAAGATAAACTGTAAAATAAAACATGGTTGTTGCCCATTGCTGCCAGAAAAAAAAAATCCCATGAAAAATAAAAAAATGATAGTGATCACTAGTGTATAATAGGAGTGAGATAAGGGTTTCTTTGAAGAGCGTTTCCGTCATATTTATAACGGACGTCATGAAAATCTGTCATTTCCACCAGTATTTGCCATTAATGTGTCAAAAACGCTCTGTATTTATTTGGACATTACGGTCGCCTGTGGGGGTCACCGTTCTTTTATGAAACAAGTAGCATAATCATTAGGTACAGTTCGGTCGTCGAGAGAATGCTTTTCTGACACCTGTCACTGCGACAACTCTAGTAACTAATAAATATCAAATTCGCAAAACGAACCGAAACGACGACGACGACGACAACGACGACGTCGTTTCGTTCGTTGTACGAAACCGACAGGTATCAAGAACGCATTCTCTCGACGGCCGGGCTGTCTGTCGGTACGTAGTACAAATTACCATTGTCTCATGGTAAAGCAAACTTTGAGCGACAAGTCCCATAATTTCTGTGCTGCTTCATGGTCAAAAGCTAGTTTGGAAAGAGTATCTTCCTCGCAGTTGGTGTAGTATCTACCCGAGGTATGCAACCCGGGCATCAGTTCCTGCGCCGCCAGAAATATTGAAGTCTGTGCTCCTTGTTTCGGCGTCAGAAACAACAACTTCAAAATGAATTTTATTATTCTTGGTTGATTCCGAAATATATCAGTGTAAACTGCTCCGGGGTGACAACAGTTCACAATTATATTGTTATTCTTGAAAAACACTTCTTCCGCTAGCTTCCGCGTGAACAGTATGTTCGCCAGTTTCGTATTGGAATAAACTCTTCTGCGTTCTAAAAACGTTTTCCCCTGCTTATCCAAATTCTCTACTGTCCCGAACATGTGCATTATTGACGTAACGTTAATAATTCGTGCTGTTTCTGGTAAATTTTTCATTACAGGCAGCAGTAACATAGTGAGTAAAAATGGACCGAAATGGTTTACTTGTGCTTCTATCGGCAAGCCGTCTTCAGTAAGAGAGTTGTCGAGGACTCCTGTGCCAGCGTTGTTGATGAGAATATCTACTTTTCCCTCAGTTTTTATTATATCTTTAGCGAATGCGAGGACGGTCTTGAAAGATGCTAGGTTCAAATATTTGGCGATGACCTCATGTCCCGTTTCTGATTGAATTTCAGTTGCAGCTTTCTGGGCTTTGTTGAGATCTCTGCAGGCGAGGATGACTCGGCCACCTCGTCTGGACAACTCTTTGGCGGTCTCGTAGCCGATGCCGGTGTTAGCACCGGTAACGATCACTACTTTATTTGTTATTCTAATCTTTGATACAAACGACTTGTGCAACCTCCTTTGATTAATAATGAACGAAAGTGCGAAAAAAAGTATAAAACATAGCAGTGCTTGAAACATTTTGTCTAAATTATGAAGTACCTACTAAGGAATTCTGATTTCCCTCGTAGGTATCTGGCGATGTAGCAATATTGTAATATTGGTTGGAACTTAAACAAATTTTAAGAAATCTGTTAGGTACTTTACATTGCATACAATTAAATAATCTATTATTGTTTGAATACTGCACTGCCTTGGAATGTCAAAATATCAACAAAACGATAAAATAAATCAATGTAGGGCGTCGCATCAACGCGTACCTCAGACGCTTACCGTCAGCAGTACTCTTTGGTCAGCAGAGTCACTGTCGTGCTGTCAAAGCGTAGAGATTTTTTTTTTAATTTTATTACCTGGCTACTGAGGCCTTTAAGACCAGTTTTTTTTTTTATTGATAAATTGGTTTTACTCAGTCAGTTAGATGCACAGGATGCACTAGGTCATAATTAAAAAATAAAAACTCCGACGTTTGTTCTCATTGGTTTCAATGCGTTTGGTCATTTAAATAAACAATAGGTACAGCCAGACCGCGTTAAAAACCGGTTTCTTATTTCTTAATATAAGATTAGTTTTTGGCCAAAGGTACCTAGGTAAACTAATAATGTAGGCAAATAATTATTGGTAATAGAAAACATGTTTTAACTCGGTCATTTTGTTCGGTTGGCAAACCAGACGTTCGCGAGCGCCAATTTTAAATACTGCACATTTTCATTGTGTTTGTTAGTACAAAGCAAGCAAATTCGTACTTAACTAATTGAATCCCTTGCATTTAATTAAATCTAATTATCTTTAATCTTTTCTTTTTGAGGGTTCCGTAACTCATTAATCATAACATCTTATTCTTCTCCATACGAAAACTACCTTTTGGAAGGGGCGACTAGAATCAATTTTATTTTAATTTAATTTTTGACATTCAAAAGTGCCTTGACTGCTTCGTTGTCCGTGTGCCAAGTCCCTTTTTCTCAGGAACGCATGAAGTTATCAAGTTGAAATTAATATCAAATACAGGCCTGCAATTCCTTGAAGCAGTGAAAAAAACAAAAATTAAAAATTTAAAAAACCCCCGACTACGTGAAACCCTATAAAAAGAAAAAAATAACCTTGAAATTATGACCCTACGTAAGTACGTATGAAATTTTTTGATTAAATGTTGTCCCGTCGGGGGACCGCTCTAATTATTAGCCTAACGTTCTGTTAAAGTTTAAAATAGTAGCGGTCCCCCGACAGGACAATATTTAATCAAAAAATTTCATACGTACTTACGTAGGGTCATAATTTCAAGGTTATTTTTTTCTTTTTATAGGGTTTCACGTAGTCGGGGGTTTTTTAAATTTTTAATTTAATTTCTTTATTTCATGCTTTTTGTAGGGACTCCTTATTATTTCTTTTCTTTTATTTTCTTGCGTTTTAAGATTCAGGTAATTTGGTATTTAATCAGGGTTTTGTAATTCGCCATTTTGTGGTGGTGGCCATTTTGGATTTGAAATTTGTCATAGTGTATAGTATTCTACTAGTCAAGCCCTTTCATTTGATACCCATATTGATGGAGTTGTGAAAAAAAAATTATTATTCGCCATTTTGTGGTGGCGGCCATCTTGGATTTGAAATTTATCATAGTGTATAGTATTCTACTAGTCGAGCCCTTTCATTTGATACCCATATTGAGGGAGTTGTGAAAAAATATATAATCCGCCATTTTGTAGCGGCGGCCATCTTGGACCGATTTTCATCAAACATAGCTAAGAACACTCCCGACAAATTCACCTTTCAAACAAAAAAAACAAAATTAAAATCGGTTCATCCGTTCGGGAGCTACGATGCCACAGACAGACATACACACACACACACACACACACCCCCACACACACACACACACAGACACGTCAAACTTATAACACCCCGTCGTTTTTGCGTCGGGGGTTAAAAATAACGCAATCAAACGATATGGGCGTTTATGTTCCGTTTATGCCGTACCTATACTTTGACACTCGCAAGGGAATCAAAACCTAGGGACCTAGAATCATGAAATTTGGCAAGGAGCAATGTCATATAGCACAAGTAAAGGACAAAATCCGAAAACGGTATATTTGAAGTTACATACCTACAAATTTGTACGGAACCCTCGGTGCGCGTGTCCGACTTGCACTTGACCGGTTTTTTTTCTATACATATTATCCTTTTGTTTTTAGAGCACAAATTAACTTTTAGAGTGACTCAACATTCTTAAACAGCCTAGGGTAGGCTGGGAATTATGTAATACGCCAAATAAAACGAGAAAACACTTTTGTAATTCTTTTATATAGAACAAGTTATTAAATGGACATTACAAATTATTTTATATACCTACATGTGTATAAACTACCAATGTTTTATAACAAAACTTTGTCGTTTTAACTAAAAAATGACAAAATTATTATTTTATTCAATCAGGGCGAGGCAGTCGATTGTATGTTATGCTATGTTTTCTGTAATAAGAAAGATATGGTTACCTATATGTTAGTTACACACAAATTGCAGTTCAGAATACCGGTAGGTATTCTGAACTGCAACTACCTATTCAGAGTTACTCAGTGCAAAATTAAGTCGACAGAAAAATAAATAAATAGCATAACAAACAAAGGAGTGTGACACCTTTTTCGGCTACAACACTGACGGGTTCTAAGTAAATATGTAAATTGTATATATATTTGTAAAAATATATAATTCAGTTTCAGTCTCCAGACGAACAATGTTTCAGTCATTCGGTTGCCCAAAACCGTTCGGGCAAGAAGACTATACAGGACGAGAAATTGACTTTAAACCTAACCTCTAATGATTAGAAAAAGTAATTATTATAAATTAGACTTATAGCTAAATATGAGACGTTTCAAAACAACACATCGATTATTACTGTCGTGCTAAGGAATAAGGAGTACCTACTTAGCAATTTTAGCTTTTTTCTTTGTAGTCAGCACAAAAAAAGCATGTGCCAATTTTTTTTTGTCTATAGAAAGATACAGCGATTTTTGCAACATAGGTTATGCAAGTTACGCCCTCCTTCCTTACCGCGGCAGAATAGTGTACTAATGTCTTATTCTATGCACAAATAGTTTTACATAATTCGACAAGGAGTGCCTTTAATCGATTTGAAAGTAAGTAAGTGATAGTTTTTTTTAGGAAAACTGTGAAATATATTTGAAATAGAATTTTTGAAGACATTTTGTTGTGTATCTAAATAAGAAAAAAAAAATGGATGGAAGATAAGGACAAAAGATGAATATTATACCAGGAAGGTAATTTTTCCGAAAAATTCAAATCAAATGCAAGAATAGCTATGTAGTTTATATTGAACAGAATAGAAAAATTAGAAAAAAAAATATAATAGAGATATTTAGATCTTGTAAAAGAAACGATTTGTGTTCAATATTATTTCTCTTGACATATTATTGAATACAAATCAAAGTATTGCGTGCATTACATTCAAACCGTCATCTAACTAATTTTATATTTAGCTAATAACGTACGAAATATAGTCTCTTCACAACATTCAGTAGGTTTAGGATAGGTAGGTAGGTACATACTACAGTCAACAAACTTTAATAATATAAGTATAGATTATAGATAGTAATTGCGCATTGAAAGGCAGTAGCGACGAAAGTCTATGTCATTTAGGAATAGATACATTTTATATTATGATGTCTGAAATTCTTTTTTTCAGGACTTTCATAAATGGCTTGGCAATGTCTCGAGGAATAGAATAAGAGGTACATTATAATTGAGGTTATAGGATTGAGGTTATAGGTCACAATAATTTGTTTATGGGTCTATAAAAGTTAAAAAAAATGAATTGAATCATCATTTCGAATTTTAGCAATTAATTCCAATACCCACATATTCAAATCGTAGATACCTAGGTACCTATTCGGCCCCCTAATTGCGAAACACACTATCAAACAAAATCCGAGAAAGATTTTGAAGGAAATTGCTAATCCATTGCTTCATATGCTTGAAAAATTCTTCTGCCCAACAACGTAAATGACGCAATGAATGTTGTTGAACTGTCAAAATGAAAGCCATTCCTACTGATAGTGTGTTACGCAATTACTCCGCTGGTAATAATAGGTCGATATTAGACACATCAAAACATTTTGTCTATGCCCTTGCTAGATAAACTAACACCTTTCTTCAAATCGATGATACAATTATTTTTATTCGTCTAGCTTCAACACCGTATAGTATAAATTCAAATTGACTAAGTAAGCACATCATTTACGTATAGGTAAATATAATTCTATAAGTCACAATACACAAGACACTTTATTACATAAGTACAATAACAGTCTGGAAGTAGATATTTATATTTGTTTTTTATAGATTTAATTGAGTTTAACTTTGTAAAGTCTGTTTTTTCTTGCATCTCTTATTTGGTAAACATTGTAAACAAACACAAGCCTATATGACCATTTTAAACACGGATCTACATGGTCCTCACATGATCTGACCTTGTTTAGGTATGTCTAGACTTTAAAAGAGACTTTGACCCTTGAGTTTGTCTCGCCATTTCTTCCAAGGGGTAGTCAGATAGGAAATGTCGACTCCATCAAGCATATTTTTTTTAATATGAAGTGTCAAGGTGATTTCGATATCCTATTTAAAGAAAAAACAATTTCATTTCCTTAAAAACTGCTACGAATACCATTTAAACACATAATTTATTTCTCAGCACGTTGTTTGTTTACCAAATTGACAAGAATAGAAAAAATACACTTTAGTAAATATATGGTTTTAATATGTCCTAGCTGGAGCTTAGTAGGGTCGTCTATTTACTATTTTATAATAGTTATGTACATTCGTCATCGGCTTTCACAGTAATTGACGATGCAGTTCTTAATAGCAAAACGAGAGAAGTCAAGGAACAATAGTTTCATGATACATAGACAACATAGACGAGTATAGTCCAATTTGCACTGTGTCGTGTCGACAGATAGTTGTCCTGTGGCGGCATCTACATTGCCACATGCGAACTACGCATCACACTGACGTCACGAAAAATTCTGAATCGCGAAAGCAAAGTTTTCCGCGCGACTAGCATAGTCAACGTCGTAGCGTACAGTAGACTACCAAACACGACACCCGTCTGGTCGGAGGATCGGATCCTCCCTTTACTATGGAGGATGAGTAAACTTTACACTCTTTACCTCATATCTCTATAGTCCTGTCTAAGTTGTCGTTGTGGTGGCGTTGTCGTTGTGTTGTCGTAGTTGTCGTAAATGGCGCCGGCTTTAGTCTGACCGGGTGCGGCTGAATTATGTCAGTATCTAATCTAAAGATGGCCGCGACAGATGCGGAAGGCGGAGGACAGGGTGTTGCGGCGCAGTCTGGGAGAGGTCTATGTCCATCAGTGGAGTGCGATAGGCTGAGATGATGTCGATGACTGCGTATCTGACGTCCACAATACAACAGTGTCATTTTTTAATTATGTTCTGTCGTCATGACCCCTAGAAACGACCGTCGTCACTGAATTCTTCACGACACAGAGCAATGGTATCTAAGTAGTACATCTAACATAAATTTTGGGTAACTCGTTAATATTCTGAATTCGGTTTACTTTCTTATTTACACAACAAAACTTACTGCTTACACTTAACGTAGTCATTAATAAATAGAGTCTGTTTAGATCATGTTCACACAGTGCATTCGATCACTCGGTTTTATCACTTGCGTCCTTCGAGGCGCCCTGCGCGCATCAATAAACCTGGAAATTGAAAGATAGAATTAGTTTCATGGTTGTATTTACAGTAGGTAGATATTACGAATACGGGAGCACGAATTTGTCACAGTTAACAGGGTAAGTATTAGATTTTTTTTTAATAACCGACGAAAAACTGTTCAGGTTACGTTTAGAACCATGTATTGAATTAATGGTAACAGGATGCGCGTCGATTTTGCCCAGTACTTCTGCGAGGTTTTGCAACTTAATTTAATTTGTCCTTGTTTAACTACCTGTCTAACCACCGAAGAGGAAGCGAGTAGCTAGCTTTTCTCCCTCAAGGAACTTACATTAATTTGTAGGTCCCGTCAGTAAAAAAGATACATAATTATGTTAACAGTTGATCGCTGACTGTTCAACCTACCGGTGAGAATTCTGTTAAACAAACAACTCGTTTTAGCTGATAGCTCTATTCGCTTCTTGCTTAACGCCGGCGGTGGAATTTCTAATAAGTCAGAGCAAATCAATCGCTCAATCAATCAATCGCTTAGATCAGAAGATCAATTCTCGTAATTTAAAACGTTCAAAATCTAGTCGCAGTCTCATCTCGGCGACAAACAAATGTCAAAAACTTTCGGAAACTGTCGGAAAATTAGAGATTATTTTGACAGATTGAGAGTGAGATCAGACTGCGCACGATCTTAAAATTACCAGAATTGCTACTCATATAGGTACATCGGGGTAATTGCGTAACAAACTAACAGTAGTAATGTAATACATTTTGACAGTTCAACAACATTCATTGCGTTATTTACGTTGTTGAGCAGATAAATTGTCCAAACATATGAAGCAATGGATTAGCAATATCCATCAAAATGATACAGATTGTGGTTCATAGTGTGTTATGTTACGCAATTAGGGTGCTGTAGGTACCTATCTGATCTAAGCGATTGATTTGTTTTTCCTCTGACTCATTGGAGGTTCCATCACCGGTTTAGCGAGGAGCGAATGGCACAGACATTTCTATCTAAGTTTTTCCCGAAGATAACAGGAAACTACATAGTTATTTAGCCTCCACGCACAATCTTCCACCTGAAGGACTAAGTGCGGAAACCAAACCCGTAACATAGAACATAGTTATTTAGCCAATGACACGACCAAAATATTCAATGATTCTAAACTCTGTATTGTTATTGATAACTTTGAATATAAATTACTTAAACTTGTAGTCATAAAATAGTAAGCTGTTTGTAGAAATGAATGATTCATTGAACCTCGAGAGTCTGGTTTTAAACTGGCATCTATTTCTAATGAATAACGGCATACGATGTTTTGTTATATAGTCAAGAAAAAATATTTAACTGCCAACTTAAAGTCCTTATATTAAAATCGTAACACATTCATTTACTCAACAATGTCTCATTCATTCTTTCACAGTTGTATAAGAGGAAAAGTGACATAGGGTGTCAATTTGCTTAACAAATAATTCCCCTGACTGTAAAGTCACCAAAGGAGATAAGTCACCAGGGTCGTTGGATATAGTTGAAGTTTAGTAACAAACCGATGGACGTTTTCGATTGAAATTTAATTTGATAGATGAACTAATTGTTTTCTATTAACTAAATTAAATTTTATTTAAAAACACCCATCGGTTTCTTACTAAACTTCAACTATTTCCGAAGACCGAGCAAAAGTATGTATACACTCGGCTTTATTTAAAAGCGATTTACTCCTTTATTTTGGAATAAAATTTTATGTTGTTACGAACATAGCATTTTCGAACCCATAGGTTTATGTAATATGTTGTATTTCACCGTTGCATTCGTTATTTCAAAGACTTTGAAAAAATCGAAATTGAAAGTTGCCAAGTGTTGAGATATTTCGCTCGTGATTGTACAGACGCCAGCAGGTCAAGCTACCCGAAACTGTCAAAATTTTCCAATCAACCTTGAACCTTAATGCTTCAGAGATAAAGTTGAAAATCTATTAAAGAAATTTGACAGATTGTAGTAGCTTGATGTGCTGGCGTCTGTACATAAGAACCGACAGTTTTGACAAGTCAGTGCGTTCACCTCAAACAAAATATGGCAGGCGGAAGATAATATTTGCATGAAATAGTTTCGCATCTACTGTTTCAGTATTGCCATATAGAGTAAAGGCTATTTTGTTTTACTTTTTGGCACTGATTGTCTAAATATTTATTTCAAAATGATTGCTTCGACCGCCTTCTATATCTAGTGGTCAAAAGCCTGACTGTTAGGGGGTTCTGGGCTTCATCTCTAGGTGGACCAAAGTGATATGGGGATTTCTATTTGGAATATCTCTCTAGCAGGCCAGAGGCTGGAGTTGCTAGAAATATAATCTATGCCTCTGCCTACATTTTTGGGGAATACATTATCAGCCTATAATGTTCCCACTGCTGGGACACAGGCCACCTCTCCGCGAGAGGGAGTGGGCCGTTATCCACTACGCGAGCCCAGTGCGTGTTGGAAAATGTCACATGTCTTCGAATTTTTGGTTCGGACATGCTGGTTTCCTCCAAACTGCTGGCCCGTGGCTAAATAATAACAGCCGCACAGGTCGATCGGTCAGGTTAAGCTACGCTTGCCGCGGTTGGTCTGTGGATGGGTGACCATCTTTACATACCGAGACCCCTTCGTGCCTCGGAAAGCACGTTAAGCCGTTGGTCCCGGCTGTCATTTGTGGATCTTTGACAGTCGTTACGGGTAGCCAGATGCCCGAAAGTCTGACAACCAGTCTTACCAAGGGGTATCGTATTACCCAGTAACTGGGTTGTGGAGGTCAGATAGGCAGTCGCTCCATGTAAAATACTGGTATTCAGCTGCATCCGGTTAGACTGGAAGCCGACCCCAACATAGTTGGGAAAAGGCTAGGCAGATGATGATGATGCTGGTTTCCTCACGATGTTTTCCGTCACCGTTTTGAGAGCAGTGGTGATGAAATAATTTACACAAAGTAAAGCGCCTGTCAGGGTGCGAACCTACGAACTATATCTCGTAAGTCGCGACCACTGATCTCCATTTTGGGGAATACCCGCGTCATACTATGTTCTATTAAATGATCTTTATTTATTCCATTCTAAAAACAGACAGACTCAAGGACCGGACCCAAGGTGACATTTACTTATCATTGATAATGACTAACTCCTGGCCAGGCACGATCTTTTAGAAACAGCAAAGACTCAAGGTTGCTCGCGTGATAGGTTTTAATGTTTTGAAATAACAAATTAACATAGCTAATTGGCTGTTAAAAACTGATGAGATGAAGTTTAAATATCAAATTGCAGTCTCTTAGCAAAAAACACTTTTGGAATCAGCCTTGACCAAGGTAATTTGTAATCAATCTAGGATATCACCTAAATATTTGAAATCTGTATCTAATTAATGGATGTTTAAGGTCAGTTTCAACAGTGATGAGTGATAGGCGACTAACAAAAGGTAAGGAAGACATGTTAGTAGAAATGCCGACAGGAGACGCCCTGGACGGACATAGTGACCTAATTGGTGATGTTCTTCAGATGTACGAACGTAAATAAAGCAAAATGAGTATGTAAGGATCGTAGCAAGTAACGTTCTATAGTTTCTGCCTACCCCCATGGGAAGAAGGCGTAATGTACTTATGTATGTGTATGAGTCTTTCCTCTACTAACTTTAATAACTGGCTACATCTTTTCACTATGAATCTATGACTAGAAATTCACTTTGGCAAGTTCAATGTGTGTAGACGACTGAGCGTCAGTAATAAGTGTCGCTAAATCCTATATCTGACCATTTTGAAAATAAAATCCGGTGCGCATGATGACCACAGCTGCCTCCATAAGTAAAACAACAGAGTATCCTTTTTAGGTCGACTAATAATATGCGCTGCAAGCAGGAATAGTCCTTACGGGGTGGTCAGATATAGATTTTGGCGATAGTACCTACTAGTGTTTTTATATAATAATAATAATAATATCCCTGGACATTTCACACAGCGCCATCTAGTCCCAAGCTAAGCAACCTAATGCTTGTGTTATGGTAACAAGATGGCTGATAAACTACTTATATACATTTTTTTTTTTTTTGTAAATACATACATATTATAGATAGAAAAACACCCAGACTTTTTGATAGCGAAAACTCTTGTTTTAACAAAATCACTGGATTATATCCCTGTTGTAAAATCCCACTATAAATTTTAAGCAGATTACATAATTACCTTAACGCCATACGCCATCTCGTAGCCGCCCTTGCTCTGCATCTGGTTCTGCATGGTGTGGAGCAACGACGACGGGATGTCCACGTCTGTTGAGCCTGGAATCATTAGAATGGAATAAATGAGTAAATATATAACTTTTAGGAAAGAATCGGTACCGAAGATGAAACAGTACAAGTTACCGAAGAATTTTTTGTACGGATGAGACAGATGGTTTATTTTTGAATGAAAGAAAGAATAATGTATAGTTGGACACAGAACGTGAAACACAAAATACAAATAAAACAGTGACAATAATGTTTTAACAACAATACTGCGTGCGTCACGGTTTCGCCAAAAAGGTCTAAGTATCTGAGCAAAGTTGATTTCTCGTAGCTGGTTTTCTTTTCTTTTGGTGCTGCACGTTTAAATATGCAACTACCAATAGCATAATTATGTTTTGCTATTCAGAAATTGTTAATTGTAGGATTTATTTTCAACAACATTTTAAAACTAGAGCCAAGACGTGTTCTTTCCATTAAAAGACCTTGGCGTTTAAAAAATATAACGCGCGATGTTCAAGAATTTGTAAAAAAAAAAGAAAAAAAATATTTTAGCGGATCTTTTTTTGAAAGGTCAATTGTTAGGATTGCAAAATTCTTTGATTTGAAGTGCCTTTGGTGCTCCAAAGGCCAACATTCTTGGGAGAAGGCTAGGCAAGTAGCCAACGCTTCCAAAAAAAAGCTTCGCAAAAGGAACATAAATAAAAATATCTATGAAAATAAATAAAAATTTCTAATAAAATTCTGTTTGTAATGTTAAAATAACAGCTTTTTACTAAATGCGTACAACGCGAACAAATTTTAAAAATTTTGTCTGTCTGTTTCGGCTAAACCCCGAAACGGCTCGACCAATTTTGACAGGACTTTTACTGGCATATACCTAGCTGATGTTATATGGAGTATTTTAGACTACTATTTTATAAAAATAATTAGGGTTCCGCGAAAAAAAAACTGCCCGACATGCACGCGAACAGCTAGTATAATCATAAGTTTAGCAAAATATCAGTGAAGTTAAGCTCATTATCACGAACCACCATCATAAAGAACAATAAACTATGTAGTCACGAAAATAGTCAAGTATTTCACGTAACAAACGACCAACAACACGCAACGAAAGTTATGTCAGTTCGCCATATTATCTAATTAGCGCAGAAGGTCACACAGTCACACCACTAGTGGCATGGATTTATGATAACTATCTACTTATTAATAGATCTTTTAGTATAACAAATGGTTCTGAAATGGCAGACAGAAAACCTTGCAAAAGTTTCCTAACTTTCAGTAACTTGCAGACTTGGGGCAGTGGGGGCTTCATAGAAATGTAAAGAACTTCTTTCCTATTTCTATGGGTGGCTTAGTGATAACGGCCGCGACTTTCGAGTTGTAGGTTACACTGACGTAGGTTCGAACCCAGACAGGAGCTTTACTTTGGGTAAATTATTTCATCACCATTGCTCTCAAAACGGTGAAGGAAAACATGTGAGGAAACCGGCATGTCTTAGAACCAAACATGCGAAGCCATGTGACATCTACCAACCCGCACTGGGTCCGCGTGGTGGATTGCGGCCTAATCCCTCTCGCAGAGAGGCTTGTGTCCCAGCAGTGGGAACATTATAGGCTGATTATGCTGTAGCTTGGGTTTTAACCAGAACAGAGTTTTTAGTCTTACGAGGAAGATCTTATACTTGATATTCTTTTGATTCATTTATTTTGAGATGAAGGATCTATTTCCAATTCAATCAAATAATTCAAAATTTCAAAAGTCGTTTTTCTCTTTCGATTTTATCTTTAAAGCGACCCGTCTGTTTTGATTATTCATATTCTATAGAGGGAAAAAGTAACAGTTCATTCAGTTTTTATGAAAAAACCGTGTGAGTCACGTCTATTTGTACGCACATTTTATCCGCGTAAACCATTTTAAGTCATAATAACCACCAACACCACAGAACAAATAAATCGGATCTGTGACCAAAACAATGTTATTAAATGTTATGAATCCAATTCAAAATCAGAAAAACATTCCAATCACACCAACGGCCTTACCTGACACAACACAACAGCTACTGATCTACAAATCCCGGCCATTTCGTGAGACACAACTATATCTGTCAAAACAGAGATAAGTAGCCCCCTGACTCATGCAGATGTCCTTGAGGTTGTAGATAATGGCGATAGTCTGTTGATTGATCGCGTTCTAAGAAACGGAGGGACGGCTTGGGACGGCGCCGCTGAATAAAAAGACGATCCAGTCTTTCTGATTGTAGGATAGGATTTAATGTAAAGATGAAGTTGTGGTTTTTGTCTTGTATTATTCTTTGAGATCTTGTCGCAAAGCTATGTGTGTGCCAGTAGCATGCACGGTCACCAAAGGAGATAAATAGGTAACCAGGGTCGTCGGATTTCGTTGAAGTTTAGTAAGAAACCGATGCATGTTTTCGAATAAAATTTAATTTAATCAATAGAAAACAAACAGTTTATTTATCAAATTAAATTTCATTCGAAAATAATAAAATAGGTATCCATCGGTTGTTTACTAAACTTCAACGATATCCGACGACCCTGGGGGCCTACTCCGAAGTGCAAAGTGCGAATGTTCGGATCGAACTGACACATGGCCGAACCGAATATTATTGAAAAATGCGAAAAAAGTTCGGAGCAGCTCAGTTGGGTCGGGACCATAGTCAATATTCGAAAGAGTGTAGGACTGTAGGATCGGAACCGACCGAAACAAATAGTAACTTCGTAGCAGGAAACGGCCGAACATTCGGTCGATACTACTTCGGAGTAGACCCCCTGGTTACTTATCTCTTTTAGTAACTGTACGTACATGATATATTGCAATGTCAGATGCGGACGCAGATTGCATGCAGAATGTAAATCTAAATAAAGTTTTTCTTTCTAAAATCCTACCGGGTTTTTAGCCCATAAGATCAAACAGCAAGGAATATATAATATTTCCTATCATCTATTTCACTGTTATGTATCCTATAGTTAATCTGTGAACAGTATTATTATATTGTTTATAAGTTTTGTATATTTTTTATATCTATGTTTTATATTGTAGCTGTTTGTTGTTCCTTTTGAATAAAATTAAATAAAAAATATATTGTTTTCCAAAGTTGTAGCTAGTGCGAAGTGCCAAGATTGCGGATCCCGTCAGATGATAAAACTCATCATAAAATAACAGGAAGGACAGAAAACCGGGGCTAACAAAATGTAACAGGTTGCTTACTCTAGAATCAACATGTGGGTAATTTACAAGGCTTAAAGGCAAATTACACTACAGATACCACTAAAGAAAGAACAAGATATTCTGAAGTGAGGCAAACACGCGATGCTACAACCTTCGCGTCGGCCTTCATTAACAAATAATAATCTTTACTCTAATCACACGGATTTTAAAAATTATACGAAATTACAGTCAGCCTCAAAGAGATGTCGACAAGAACTCATTTGATTGCGTACAATTTGTCTGCTTTCAAAGCCAAAGTGAAAAAAAGGCCAATTCTCGTAATTTAAAACGTTCAAAATCTAGCTGCAGTCTCATCTCGGCGACCAACAAATGTCAAAAACTTGTCAAGATTTAG
Source organism: Apamea anceps (assembly GCA_951799955.1). Lineage (NCBI taxonomy): Eukaryota > Metazoa > Arthropoda > Insecta > Lepidoptera > Noctuidae > Apamea > Apamea anceps. The sequence continues at coordinate 6,461,270 of OX637522.1, read as the reverse complement.
GGAAATTAGAAGTATTTTTTGACAGATTGAGACTGAGATCTGACTGTGAACGGTCTTAAAATTACGACAATTGCCCCTCAGGTATCTTTTGGGCACCCTCGTTCCATCATAGACCTCATTCATCGCTTTCGTGTTTTGGTCGAATTCAAGAGCGGGCCCATTAAGCAATAAAATCTGTAACAATCAACCTGCCTAGCCTTTTCCCAACTATGTTGGAGTCGGTTTCCAGTCTACCGAATGCAGCTGAATACCTGGAATGACTGCCTATCTGACCTCCACAACCCAGTTACTGTGTAACACGGTTTTGTAAGACTGGTTATGGACTTTTGGGCTTCTGACTACCCGTAGCGACTGTCTAAGATCTACGAATGACAGCCGCAATAAGTAGCTAAAATTATAAATTAATTTACGACTACGACTACGATTTGTGACTACATCATCATCAGTCTCCTGCCCCTATGCCAATTTATTTAGGTTCGGCGCAACATGTCTTTTTCTTCCATACTTCTCTATTAGTCATCGTCTCGGTAGTCACCCCCTTTCAGACCATATCATACAAAAAAAAAGACTTACAAAAATGTTTATTTCAATACCAACTAGTTTACATTAGTTTATGATTGGAGTCTCCTTTTAAGCATGATGACGCCTGTGTTAGGAGACTCCGCACTTCCATAGCTTTGGCTGTTTGTACTACTTACAAAATTCATTATCATCATTCACACAGTCCATCCATCCATCGTTTTTTGGTCTTTCCCTACTCTAATAGCCACGTTTTGTGGCTACATCTTTACATCTCTCTTTGAGGCTGACTGTACACGCCAGGTAGTTAAATATAATACTCTCACAGTCACCTTGTGGGAAGATGAGTCAAATGCTAAGGTCGCGCCGAACGGCCTCAGGAAAAACAATAGATATTGTGATTGCAAATGTGAAAAAAAATTGTGGACCGTATGAGTGTTACTTTGTAATTGCAATGTTGTGTTCTTGCCTTGTTTTTTTTTCTTTCGTTTTTGTGGTTTTGGTATAAAACACAGCGCACTAACTATAGCTAGTCATAGATACTCGTAATTATAAACAAAGATCATAAAAATTTGATCTTTGTTTGTAATTACGAGTATCTATGACTAACTGTGCCCGGCGGTTTCACCCGCATAAGTTTCGATGCCGTGGGAATATCGGGATAAAAAGTATCTTATGTATTAATCCCGGTTATAAACTATCTGTGTGCCAAATTACATACAAATCCGTTCAGGAGTTTTTGCGTGAAAGAGTTACAAACATCCATCTATCCATTTATTCATACATACAAACTTTCACATTTATAATATTAGTAGGGTTTACAAAAAAACTATTCTTATTCTTAAGAAATTTAATCAAACTTGAATTGTAAAGTGATTTTGGAAGTCAGTATAAAATTGTTGCATGGCGAAACATGTAAGATCGTAATCTATCTATACTTATAATAAATCTGTAGAAGTGAAAATTCTGTACATTGAAAATATCAAAAAAATAAATGGCAGGGGGTGTTACTAGACCGACACCGAACCCAAAAATGTGATTAAAAAAATTTTTGTCTGTCTGTCTGTCGGTCTGTCTGTCTGTCTGTCTGTCTGTCTGTCTGTTTGTTCAGGCATCACGCAAAAACTACCGGTTCGATTACGTTGAAACTTGGTATAATTATTCTTCAATATCCTGGGCACCACACTGGGTACTTTTTATCCCGGAAAAGTATATACAATAAAAAACAAACTTAATTTTGCGGTTCGATCCCTAGACCAGATTACTGCACCAACCGCAAATAATAAGTTTGTCGTAGGTTAAGTCACCCGCAATGGAGTTCATTTTATTCCTTTTAGATTTTAGAGTTATTTAGGTTTATTTTTATACAGGATTATTTTTTATTCAGTGCGTAAATTTTTACAGGGTGTTCTACCCATGAATATGAACAACATTCACTATGGGACCATCTCTGAAATCACGAAAAAAAAATCAGCAGATTCATACATTTTGGTCGAATAGGTATTGAACTTTTATAAGAAACAGCTGATTTTTTTTTTGTGATTTCAGAGATGGTCCCATAGTGAAAGTTGTTCATATTCATGGGTAGAACACCCTGTGAAAATTTACGCACTGAATAAAAAATTATCCTGTATAAGTCGTAGGTATAGATTTTAATTTTAAAGTATAGGTAGTATATTTGATAGTGTACGTAGTGACCGTAGGTTATTTTATAATACTGTTAGGTAGGATTAGTCATTCGTATAGATATTAGTTTTTAGGGATTTTGCTTATTTATTGAGTTTAGATTAGTTATCATCAGAAATAGGTTTATTTAGGTAGGTAGGTATTTAATATTCTGTTATTGAGTTTTTTTTTTTTTAATTAGGTAGGTACTTAGGTAAAGATATCATATAGGTACCCTCTTAATCGCCACTAATGAGACACAATTGGTTTTCTATTGTAATTAGCCACAAAGGGCCCGCGAGATAGATGGCATTCTGGGGAAGCACATAGGTACATTTTATCCTGTTAGCACGTTCCCGTGGGATAATTTCCGACATCCACGCGGGCGAAGCCGCGGGCAGAAGCTAGTTCTATTTATAAGACCTTAATGTTTAACGTCTGATTTTTCAATCGACTGATAATTTTTATTCGTGGAGTAAAATAATTGACGTCTGACAATTTTTGTATGGAAGAACTGTCAAAAATTCAAAATTATTCCTCCGATAAAGTTATCTGTCGTTGGAACAATCAGCCCTTATGCAAATAAATTACTCTATTCTCTTCTCTAACTTAGGGGAGAAACAATTTAAGATCAATCTGCGGACCTATTCCGTAGTCGTGATTAAAAATACACAGGGTGGGATATAGATGGTCACGTAGTAGTACCCAGCCGTCATACTGAACAACTTTCCCTCTGAAAACCTCAAAGCTATATTCGATTCGAAAAAAAAATCTTTTCATACATAAAATTGCCTGTCTATGTATGAATGGAAGGATGTGTGAAGTGGAAGTATGTAGAGTAGGTTGTTTCTCACTACTTGTCTATGGTTTTTACAAGTATAGTTGTTACGTATGCCGAGAATCGTCTCCTCCACGATTACGCGAGCTGTACATTTAGTCCGTCATCGGCCGAACTATGCTCGTATGTCATCGGCCGAACTCGGATCAAATATATCAACCGAAGTAAAAATATGTAAAAGAAAGCGACTGCCTACACTACTTAAACCGAAAACGAGCGATGACGTCCGATAACTAGGTGTACGCACTCATTTTCTTTTACATACATAAGTTAAACCCGATCCGACGAGTCGACAACGACGTACAAGCACAGTTCGGCCGAAGACGAATTAGGTGTACACGAACCGTTACAGGTAAATCACCAGCCAGCCAACTTGTAGGTATAAGTGGTACTTACGTGTACTCAGACAGATAAGATACCTTTCAAGATGCAATTTTTTATCTCGACAAGGAAAGTGTTGATCAAATAAACATAATAATATACGCCAATGATCTTATTTATCTTTATCTACTGCAATGTTTGAATAACATAATGTCTTGATAACAAGTCACCATCATCCCTTTCAAGACTTTTTATGAGACAAGAGATTTTCTAAATTAACTAAGTACCTATACATATAAGGCCAGCTGATCTATTCTGCAAAAATCTCATCGTGAAAACAGGTGATGTGAGTTGTCAATAGTGTCAATCCTTAGCAGCCGATCGATTCTGTAAAAATGTCACCGTGAAAAGTTAGGTGAAGTGAGCTTAGAGTGAGCTGTCAATAGTGTCAATCCTTAGCAGGTGGAGACAGCTCACTTCACCCAAGTCTTCACGGTGAGATTTTACAGAATAGACCACCAGGTTTCCCAACGAGGTTGTTCCTTCACCGATGTCGGTAATGTCCAGGACAAACACATAGAGAACGACAGCACATATGAATCGAAACAGTCACAATTGGTACTTGCCCGTATTTGAACGCACCCCCTCGTGCATGAGAGGCGAGGCCCTAAACACTGGGCCGTCACGACCTAAAGAGGAAACAAGGTTGAATCAATGTTCATATTTCAGCGTCATCACTTGAATTCTCAAATTCTCATTCGATATAATGACACAGCATGTCACGAAGACGCGGAAACAAGTTGCTTCCAGAAATAAATGGGTGAATCTTGAACTTCAAGGTGAGGCGGACGTCCGCGAATGTACCTAAGTATTAGCTTGCAGAATCACTCGTCACGATTCACGACCTCACACAGTGCGTATTTATAGAGGATACTTTGTCTCTGCCTTGCGTGAGTACTTTTTTTTTAGAGTATTTGATGTTTTTGAGATTTGAAGGCCAATTCACGTAATTTAAAACGTTCAAAATCTAGTCGCAAACTCATCTCAGCGACAAGCAATGTCAAAAACTTGAGGTATTTTTGACAGATTGAGACTGACATCAGACTGTGAACGTTCTTAAAATAACGGGAATTCCCCCCAGGAGTCATGGTGGTGGATGAGACAAGGCCTTGCAAGGTCGTAAAATAGTGTTTTACATTATCGCCATCAAGATTCAAGAGAAGAGAGATGTGGGTACAGCCCTCTCTGCCTAACCCTTCGGGGACGATAGTCGTGATGTTATGTTATGTGTGTAGATTCAATAACAGCCTAAGTCTTTCGTTTCGAAGGTCATGCATAGGACAAGAAGAAATGGTTGAAGCGAGACTGAAAAATAAAGTATTAATCTATTCAGATCTTTTGTTCGAAAGTATTGAAGATTCCTGAACTACGAATCGATGAGCAACCAGTATAATTATTTGGAGAAAATAAATAGAGTTGCAACATTAAATTGTATATAACACTTTTAAAATTTCATGTGAAACTAGGTGCACCCCGCGGTTTCACCCACATAAGTCTCGCCCCGTGGGGATATCGGGGTAGAAAGTATCCTCATGGTCTACAATATGTGCCAAATTTCATCCAAATCCGTGCTGCCGTTTTATCGTGAAAGCGTAACAAACGTCATGCCAAAATCAAATCCTTTCTCTTTATAGTATAATATTAGTTTAGTTAGATGAAATGCATTAGCAAAATTTTGCTTCAGTTATTACAAAAAAAAAATCCTCCTCTATTAAATCACCACCATTTTGATTGCTTGGAAATCGGTGCAATTAAGTTGTATTATGATTACATTCATTCTTTACCTAAGCCTCCTAAGGTCGTAGATTGCAAAGTACCAACCGAACTAAAACAAAGATACATATTACGTAGGTGCGAGTATCTAGAATAGTATCGCGTTATCTGTGGTTTTATTCATAATACTTGGAACTATAACATTCTCGTAGATTTTATGGAATCCGTTGTAGGTATGTAATCAATACCTCAGTAGGTAGTCCGTAGCCGTATAACTAAAGTTTTATGTTCTGCTTATTTTTCGTTTATTTCATTAAGGACTGATTTTTCCATCGCCAGATAACTTTTATTCGAGGCATAAAATTGACAGTTTTTGTGTGAAATAACTGTGAAAATTTCAAAATTATTTCTCGAATACAGTTATCAGATGATTGAAAAATCAGCCCTAAAAATGTTAATAGCTTCAAAAGTACAGGTTTTAAGGTACAAACAAGTTCTGATTAAGCAGCAGTGAGAATTTCAAACGTTGATATATAATCCTGAATTTCTGATCTGACTTAGAACAAAGTTTTAAGGAGAGTCATCGTCTGCCTAGCTTTTTCCCGACTATGTTGGGGCCGGCTTCTAGTCAAACCGGATGCCGCTGAATAATAGCATTTTACATGAAGCGACTACCTATCTGACATCTACAACCCAGTTACCGGGTAACACGATAAACTTTGGTAAGACTGGTTGTTAGACTTTCGGGCTTCTGAGTACCCGTAACGAACATGAAAGACCTTCATATGACTATGTAACTATAAAAAATTGCGGATATATTATTTAAGCATATTTCTTACATCTCATAACAGAGAACTTGGTTAAGCATTAAGCATTCCTTCATAACATCATAATAATTCATATTTGAAGCCGTTAATAATCTGTTAACTAATGGAGTATGAAGTGGCTGTTAGTCGTAATTATCACTGAACACATGTGGGCCACTGTGGCCCAGCATGGCGTAATGTGGCCCAATATGGTAACGAAATACGCCTGCGGAAGATATTAAAAACTAAATCTTGTAACAATTGAGGTCAGTTCTGGAGTTATGATGCAAATAAAGTACTGAATGAATAATCCAGGAATGTTTAGTTTGCTTGAATGGTAAATGTGTCATTGGATACGGTATGGTACAGTTGCAGTTGTTACTAGGTAAGGAAATTAGTTATTAAAATAAAAATAAAATTACAACGGTCATTCTTTGACATTTCTATGAAATGGCTAGGTATATTACCTACGGAAAATTGGCGTAGTGTCAATTTGATAAACAATTAATTTTCCTTATCAATTTAATTTCACTTAATTTGGGGAAATTAAATGAAATTAAATTAGCCAGGCCAGGGAAATTAAAATAAATACTGCAGTTCAAAGAAAGCGTTGAGGGTTTGTGGTCGACCGCTGAAATGTTTTTCTTGAAAGCAATTAGAACCTCTTCGTTGCAAAGCAATGGTGTTAGCTTTCTTACTATAGGTATTCGTATTATAAGTATATATGTATTATACAAGGTGGCAGGGACATCGATGCGCAACCTGTTACCATGGATTTGTTATATGACCGACACAAATATTTCGTCGGCTAATAGAATAAAAAACATAGCTGTTCCATACATTTTGGCGTGGGTATAGCCTTTTCTATGAAACAGTAGATTTTTTTTATGATAGCCGGAGATAAAATTATACGCTACGTCTAGAATCATGTGCTGAATTCATGGTTACAGTTTGCGCGTCGATGTCCCTGCCACCCTGTATAGGAATAGTAATAGAGTAAAGTATAATATGTATGCCACGAAAATTATGATTGTGGTCAAACAATCAAATGCTCAAATGTGGTCGAGTGGGAGAGCAGTGATGGCCCAGTTGTAGGTTCCAACTCAGACAGGCGCTTTACTTTGTGTAAATTATTTCATCACCACTGCTCACAAAAACGTTCAAAGAAAACATCGTGAGGAAACCGGCACGTCCTAGAACCAAAAATTCAAAATAATGTGACATCTACCAACACGCACTGGGGTCGCGTGGTGGATTACGCCAACACTCCCTCTCGCTGAGAGGAGGCCTGTGTCCCAGCAGTGGGAACATTATAGGCTGATTATGATTATGAATCAAATGTTCATGATTGACTCATCAAGATCATAATCCCGCTGTGGTTTTTGAAGTCACGTTCAGGCTTATACGCCATTATAGAGGATTATATCCTAGGTGCAATCAAATCTGATAAGTAATGTGAATAATAAGTGATTGATTGGACACTTTGTTTATTGACGTATTTGTTAGTTCGAGACAAAAGATAAAGGCTGATTTTAGCCAAGCGTACAGACGCCAGCAGGTCAAGCTACCCGAATCTGTAAAATTTTCCCTATCAACCTTAAACCTTAATGCTTCAGCGATAAAGTTGAAAATCTATTAAAGAAATTTGACAGATTGTAGTAGCTTGATGTGCTGGCGTCTGTACATTTATTATTTATTACCATTTTTTTTATTTATTCCCGTGGCGGGCGGGCCGCAGCGAGCCGCGTTGCAAAAACGTGATGGACTGTGTTCGCCCTGAGTCTCATAGAAATGTTCTATTTGGGGACTTGAAGTTGAACCGATTTCAAACCGAATCCAGTAGGTGACACCTGTATTGAAATTTGACCCATGAAGAGTTGCTGAACTGGATTGAAAAGTGTTAAAAGATATCCTACGTTGGTCAAATATCGATCCAGCATCACTGGATTTTATCGGCAATTACTTACGGAAAACCGCTGGACTGAGTAATAAATAGTTTTCCACTAAAGAGGTAGCTATTTAGTAGGAAAAAAGGTCAAAATCTTCTCCATAATAAATCGAATCACTACACATTCTGAGAAATGAATAGGTTCCTATTCATTTCTCAGTCACAAGGTATACTTTGGACTTGTCGACTGTAAGCTTACATTATCCTGTTCGCATTGTCATGCGAATGTCTGTTTACCGTCTATATCAACAAGTAATATGTAGGCACTCACTACTAATACATAGGAAGACATAGACGCAGCTTATCAGACAACTAGCTTCTACCCTTTTCGGTCTTCGCCGACGTGAAATTTCTTGTTATAACATCAAATATTGTGTCCTATTCCACTAGTGTGTCATAGCACCCCATTAGTGAAAGAATTTTCGGGATCAGAAGGCCAATTCCCTGTAGACTTTTGGTATTACATTAACTACTGTGGAATCAGTTGCCTATCGATATTTTACATAAAATTATAAAACAGAACAGTTTTGGGAAATCACCTAACACATAATTTCTGAGAATTCATACAGCAGACAAGCTATGAACCGATAAAAAACGCAGTTGGAAAAAACAGATTATCATATTCATTGCACAGGAAACTATATTTATGTGCTCTACTGAGTAACTGAGTGAAACGGCTACCTGCCAGTGGGTTTCCTGAGTAAAGTAATTAATTACTTGCATAGCAACCTGTTATACTAATGCACTAGTAGTTAGCTAGACAGCTTAGTACATTAGTAAAATCCCTATGCCCTTAGGGTCCGGATTAGCTGCCCCGGATTTGTAGCCCTTCTCTATTCTATACGTAGGTATTATATTAAACGACGGAAAATTGAATACAGTTTCCTTAATGACTGACTTTTACTTAAATCTAATCAAACTTGCCTCCCACTGCAATGGAAAGGCACCCATTTCCCTTTTCCACATAATTCTGTCTTTTACTTAGTATACCTATAATGTTCCCACTGCTGGGACACAGGCCTCCTCTCTGTGAGATGGAGTGGGCCGTAATCCATCACGCAAGCCCAGTGCGGGTTGGCGGATGTCACATGTCTTCGAATTTTTTATTCTAAGACATGCCGGTTTCCTCACATGTTTTCCTTCACCGTTTTGAGAGCAGTGGTGATGAAATAATTTACACAAAGTAAAGTGCCTGCTTGGGTTGAAAGTTGGAACCCACGACTGACAACTCGTAAGTCGCGGCCGTTACCACTGGGTCATCACTGCTATCCTTTGGCCAAAGTCAAATATAGTCTTTGCATTGCTATTCAATATCAACGTGGCAATGCCTGTGACAATGCAGCCAATTTTTTGGGCTCAGTCAACTTCGAGTGCTCCGTGGCTCGTCGTTGCTCCAGACTGTTATTCGTGGATCTTTGACAGTCGTTACGGGTAGTCAGAAGCCCGAAAGTCTGACAACCAGTCTTACTGGGAGCCGACCCTAACATAGTTGGGAAAAGGCTAGGCAGATAAGATGACCAGTCAACCTCGACAGCAATGCGAAGAAATACTTTGACGCCGTATTTTATTTTGTTGTTTCTTTTGTATAATATTGCTTATTATTGTCCCATCGGGATATGAGAGTGAGGGGAGAGGGAGTGTTGCTGTGTTTGCACACTCACTTGTGCATTAAAATATCTTCAGCGCACTTGTATATCTCCGTTGAGTTTGGTTACCGTGATCGAAATTCTGGCGGAAGGATGTAACACAATGATTATGATGTTTCTTATATTATATTTTTTAATTTTAGTGAAAGTAACTGTTGTCCGCGCCTTACAAACTTCGTATTTCTTCCACCGAACACTAAGATTTGGGCTGGTATGTGTATTCTACACACTTTCAATAACAATCTGGAGGATATTGCTAATCCATTGCTTCATATGTTCGAAAAATGTGTCTGCTCGACAAAGTAAATAACGCAATGAATATTGTTGAACTGTCAAAATGGTAGCCTTTGCTACTGATAGTGTGTTAAACAATTACACCGCTGATTCATCATAGACTACTAATTGTCTATTATTATGAATTCTAAAGTCTATTATTAATCAATTACTATCAACGATTGACTCTATGATTATTTATTTTTAAATGCAGACATATATCCATATAGCGTTGCCAAGTGTAGTAAAGTTTGCAGTTTATAAACATTTTACAAAGTAGTAATCTGTTTATAGCGCAAATGTTATCCGCTAGTGTGGTTCAAGGAAGTTCGAATTGCGCTAAATTCTATGCTACTAGGGTTGGCAACACTCTCGAAATAGATAGAATGGGTACTTATACGTTTATAATACAAGACCTTTCCGAGTTTATACACTGAAAGTTTGGTAAACAGTTTTGATGTTGCAAACTTACTGACAACTACCTAGCTCGAGTAGCTTGGGTTCTAAATACTATTTATTTAGGTAATTCGACTAAGGGCCGATTTTTTTATCCGTAGAATAGTTAAAAATAGTAACTAATGGTTAAATATTGGCAAAATGTATTTCGTCGCTAAAGGAATGATCACATTCTTTTGTGAAAAATTGGAACTTTTAAGGCAACTTTTGGTAGGAGGTTAATGCCTGTTTTCACTAACACTAAACGACACCTAAGGTAAGGTCTAAACAACACTATAATTTTCAACTTTAGGCTTAGCGTCGAGAGTTGAAAATCTAATAGAGCGCTTTTAGGTGTCGCTTAGTGTTAGTGAAGACGAGCATTAAGGGATTTACGATCAAAACAAAGTCATCATTTAAATCTGGAACATCACTAATTTACTGATGCCCAATACATAGCTACATGTCTTGTTCAGACGGGGATAGTTGGAGATAGTCGCGAACGGCTGTGCTCCGTTCAGACTACACACTACGGACGCGACGTTAGAATCGGGATGAGTCACTGGCTCGCTTGCCGACCGACACGGCCGCCGAACTCGCCTGTTTATTTTAAACTCGACTACAGGGCTGCCTTCTTGTAAACATGTGCGAAATATCAATATTGTTTTCAAGGATAAATGTGGACATGAATAATGTATTCGTAAGCAAGTTAATTGTTAATTAATTTACATGTTTTAAAGTCAAACATACGTTACATTTGCAAATATTTGCATTAATTACGTATTAATTGAAAGTTTGCATCTATTAACCTTTGCGTCATCTATCTACCACACAATAATAATTTTGTATTAGTAAAATATATTCCGTTAGTCAAATTAATCAGCCATATTTTTTGTAATAGTTAATTTATGCGGAGGTATCGAAAATAAGCTGTCTTTTGAAAAAGGTGTTCTAATAAACTGATTCACAAGAATTCATATCAAAGATAAACGTGTAATCTTTGGTTAGCATCCTTAGCTAGCAGTTACGAATAAATAATATGCGTACAAACCGTCTCGGATGTTCTAAATTTAAAATGCAACGACATTCCGCCGCGGTTCTGTTTGTATGACGCTTCAATGCTCGTTAAACTAATTTTCTTTGTCTATGGAGTCTCTTTTTAGTATCGGTTACTATTGAGACTCACGTATTGTTTTTTGCCAACACGATTAACTGTGATGAATCAAAGAATTAATTTGACGACTTCTACAGTGTCTTAACATTGTAATGTAATTAATTCAATTAGTTCATTATTCGGTAAGTTAGAGTTACACACAATTGTATTATTAGTATTCAACGTTAAAGTTCACCGCATAACCATAGACACGTAACGAGCACATTAGTATGAATGAAGTACATATATTTACTTATCTTTATTTATGTTTACTTTCGGGGTCAATAGAACTTTAAGAGCGATATCACTTGGCACATTAGCAGTCTGGACAGTTTTACCTATGTATTATATACCTAAATTATGTTTATTAATGTTTTAATTACCGTATGACTGACTTTGTATGATACATTTATATTGTGAATCGGTTTATAATGGCTCATTGCTAAGTCAACTTACTGTTTGTTGAATTCTTGAGGAGTGAGGTTCCTAATTTTTTTTATTGAAACCGTACTATCAGAATGGTTCAATAAAAAAAAAACATGCTGTGACTCTTAGGTAAATATGCCTTTTAGAGATATTCATGCATGATTCCCGCCCTGGGCTCGTGTGGTGGATTTCGTAATCTACCGAGAGAATAGATTTTAAAATTACCCAATGTTTCTGTAGTGTCTACTAATCTACTTTCAAATTCGTAAACAAGTTTTCAAATTATTTGCAAATTGAATGATAAACAGGCCAAATTTTAGACATTTTTATCTAAAACAAATAAGAAACTTCAAATACACAATGTGGCTCTAACAAACCGGAAATATTTAAAATTCAATTAAACAGATTTTATCTGCAATAGTTAGGTCTAATTGGCGATTATGACCATTCACTGGCGGGCGAGTGCAAAAACTAACGTTCACTATCCAAGTTTTAAAACCTCGTTTACAGATACATACAAAATGAACAGCTAGTAGTCAAATCAAGTCTATTTTAGTACCTACTCCATAATTGATTACCTAGTTCTTAAACGAACTAATAAATATTACTAGAAATACGCTTAATCTATAGGTACACACGGCTACACGTCAAGCTATACAAAATCAGTTTGTCTTGGCCTCACTTTGTAGGTATGATATTTTCTCACAATGAACGGTCAGCCAATACTGGTTTTGCATAGCTTGATGTGTAGCCGTGTGTACTAATAATAAACGCGCTAATCTCTGAAACTACCAGTCAGCTTTGAAAAAATCTTTTTTCATTTGATATCCAAATTCTTGAGGAAGGATATAGGCTATTAAACATCATGCTACAACCGTTAGGAGTCACGCAAAAATAAATAAATAAAAAAAAAACGCTAAGCGAAAAGAAAGTAACAGGGGGCCTAAAAAGGCCACTTTAAGCAATACCTCTAAAAGCTATTCATTTCCTGAATTCCCAGCAGATCATTAGCAATTCCCCTAATTTTCGTAAAATTTTATTTCATGTTTGGTGTAAACATTGCCGCATGAAAAAAATAAAAACCGTAATTTTATCGGTAAATTTTTCATTACAGTTTTTATTAATCAAATTGGTTTTTATTTTTTATTTCTACAGTTTAAATGTTATTTCATTGTGATATGAATTGCACACAGATCATAATTCAGTTCAGATCAGTTTGTGAGCATTTCACGATTTTTAATATGATTCATATGGTTATCCTATTATGATTCTGCCAAAGTGGCCTTTTTAGGCCCCCAGAGCACGGGGTATTTTTTTTGTTTTAACATTTTATGTGAAAACAAGAAATTACACGCGGACGAAGTAGTGGATAGAAGCTAGTTAAATATAAAACGTATAATTCTTGATTCATTTATCTCCAACAAAAATTGATTCGTTATTTATTGAAGCGGCTTTATAGATATCTAAAGACATAGATCGGTACCTAGATGAAATCAGATTGGATACAAATACCAGGTACTTGATTTAGCCTTAAACAGGATTGAAGAGGGCTATAACTGGTCCAGACAACTCTAGTATTAGCTCTGACTAAAGTACTAAATTATATCTAATGCTAGTTACTAGCAAGGAATGTCGCAGATGCAGACATTGAAGTATGGGAAAAGGAAATCATTTTAATTGCAGCTGTATCTGGCTTTAAACTTTTTTTGTTTGCAATTAGAAGTAAGGACTTTGGACAAAAAATATTCGTAGATAATTGATTTCTGCATTTAAGTTTGAACAGTTTTGTCGAAGTTTGAATGATATTTCCGACATATTTTTTGCTTGCAATAAAATGTTTAACAAAAACACTAACTAAGTACATGCTTAGAATGCATTTCATAGGTGAAATTAAACGCGATCATCTTAACAGGACCCCCGTTCAACCTCAGTCAGTGTTAATGTTCTTCAACAATGATGACACTGACAGCTGTTGAACACGGTTTAGATGTGCTGATCGTGTTCAGTTTCATTAGTGAAATACGTCCTTAGAAGGCCAATTCCCATAAACAAAATGTTCAAAATTTAGTCGCAATCTCATCTCAGCGACCATCAATGCTAAAAATTTGTCAAAAACGTAGGGAAATTAGAGGTATTTTTAACAGATTAAGACTGAGATTAGACCCTAATTGCGTAAAACGCTATCAATCTCAATCTGAATAATTTTGAAGGATATTGCTATACCATTGCTTCACATTTTCGAAAAATTTATTTGTTTAACAACGTAAAAAGGCAATGAATGTTGTTGAACTGTCAAAATGAAAGCCATTGCTACTGATAGTGTGTTACGCTATTACCCTGCAGACGAATTAACGAACGTTCACAGTCTCTGTGCAACCAGAGGGGTTACAAAATAAACACTAAAAGCTACAAAACTTTAAGACACAACCCTAAGAAAACCAGCTTTATCAAAATGCTCCTGGGGCTGACAAAATGTCACAAAGACAGTTCGTTAGCAACAAACATTTTACATTGACTGCACAAAACGCACTATGACGGTCGACAGGCCATTCCTTTTAGAAGTCCGATAGTTATCTCTACTGGTGCAGAATAGCATTCCTTAATAGGAACACAGAGTCTCCGGTCTATCCGTAACCAAATTAGGAGCACACTCGTCCTGTGGAATACAAATGCGATCAGTATTTTTTATGTAACGTTCGTACTAACGTACTATACGCGTGTGGACACGTTTTAGTCGTTAAATCAATTATGTAAGGGTCAGTTTTGTAAGCCTTTCGTGTCCTGACATGTAAGTTTTTACGGTTGTCGGTAAAGGAAAGTAAAGTGTCTGGTCTGCCTAGATCTAGTAAGGTAGTGTTTGTTTTAAGCGATTAGGAGTTAGTTGGTTTAAGACTCTGCTGTGTTTCTTGTATTACTGTTTGTTACTACAGGTAAAATGCTTATATTAGCATCTAGTAGTTGTGTGTGTTTGTATTTTCTATTTTCTAATGAAACTTTGTAAGATTTTAAGGGGAAAGCGTGAGGCGCTTTCCCCTTAAAATCTTCGCTCAAATCTTCTTCCCTTAAAATCGCAAAATTCAAATTTTCTTAGGTTTTTGCAATTTGCAGGTAAGCGTCAAGTTGTATGTTGATTAAAATATGATTCGCGACCGTAACAAATATGACTTAACAGTATTATAATCATTACAATCATCAATACAACCCTCTAAGTTCATATTATCCTATTGAATGACTAGTTCATGAAAATATAAGGTGATGTCAAGGAGAGAGTCGAATCGTGAGTTTGTGTTTTATCTTTTCTAACGAAACTTTGTTTGTTAAATATGTTTGCTTCTTCACTGTCTTTTATTGAGTGACTTGTTTATCTTGAGTCTTCACTGACATTGGCACCATTAAGGCTAAAGTTATAAAGTTTATAACTTTAGCCTTAACCTTTGAATGAGAAAACGTAATAGAGTGTATTAGGTTGGTGTAAAAACGAGGCGATATGGACATAATGAGTTTCTAATACCACAATTTCATTGCACTTCAGCTGGCAATGATGCTAAATTGATTATTTTTCATCTTAAGAGAAAATATTATTTACTTGTCTAAGTCTAGACGGGACTTGCACTTTCCAGACTAATTTACTACTTAATATCATCATCATCAACGTGGAAAGTTTTAAAGCTAGCTCGCTTCATACATATACTAGCTTCAGCAAGAAGCATATAAATATGAACCTCGGGTATGCCTCGGTCGTTCACCTTGCCTTTCCGGAAGGTTACGATAGTGATCGAATGACTGACGGCCCGTTATCAAGCCATCGATCGTCGGGATTACGATGATCGCCCTCGAGTACCTATTCGAAAGGGTTAAGAGATGTGCAAACTTGTTTAGCCAATTATTTTTTCGATAAAAAAGTTTACTAGTCTTAGTGCAAATTTCACCATTGAATCATAACGCGATCAGCTTTTGTAAACCGTGCTCAGGAGCTGTCAAAGTCATCATAGTTGTGGAATATAATTATTACGCCACTGACAGCTCTTGAATGCGGTTTAGATGTGCTAATCGCGTTCAGTATCATTGGTGAAATTCGCCTTTACTGTACCTAACTACTCTTTGGTTAATCTGGTAAGAGGCCGTGTTTTGGTTTCTCTTTTTTGCTGAATCTATTCGTAACGTTCAAGGTTACTAATACCAACAATCGTACAAAAAGTTATACATTATGATTACCATTGCCTTATTTACCAGTAGCGTTACCAAGAATCGTACATTCAACAGAACATAGTGACTCACTGTTATGAGAAATGTGATCAAGTCTAACAAAAACATTACATTACATTTAATTTGAGTTTTTGTGATGCTTTTTTCTAGGTTTGTAACTTTGGATCAATTGAGCACAATTCTACCGTGAACGTAATTTTTTCATCACATTTTGACTACTTCCGATTTTCCTTATGTTTTGAATCAACCCATTTACAAAAACTAAGGTGTTCCATCTTTCAATACAAGTAATAAGTAGTACGCCAGTAGGCAAGAAAGCTACAACTTACCTATGTGTCCTGTGTGTTGAAAGTTGGTCGGCGCACCGATCATGGATCTGTCTATTCTCCGCCGCGTGCGTTGCGCCTGCGCGGCGGGCTGGTAGCAGCACGCGAACCATTGCAGCCAAATTTCACCGCCAGTGCTAGCCATTACTATTCTTTAACGTCCACTTCACACGCGAGTCCTACTTAACCGTCACTGCCGCTTGAACGCAGCACGGAATTCGAATTCGGAACTTGTAGTGATGCACACTTGCGATCGAACGGTCGATACTCAAGCCACTGATATTCTCGTATAACTTGAGGATTAGCGCTTCACTTGACGTCACTAGTCTTCAGATGAGCGCTGCGGAGATAACGTTGATCGCATGATTCTCCGATACCATCTGAAAGTAAAACGTGGCTTGTCAATGATAATGATAAATGATAACACAAACGAGTATTTACTCTTTCTTAACGAATGGAAAACATATTTTCAAACTTTGTAAGCTTAACGATGTTAGACATCATTGAGATAATAATTTGAGCGAGTAGGTAGGTCTATAAATACCCCTAATTAAAGTAATGACTTTGGGCACAGCTAATTCGTCGTAATCAATTAACAAGAAACAAAAACGTAAATGTAGCTGTAAACGAACGTATTTTTCACAATCATGCTTATCATTATGATTTTAATTTGTGGATAATTGGTATTTAAGCAAGTAATGAGCGTTAAAAGCTGCTGGCTGCGTGTCGAACGAAAGTTGGGCCAACGTAGGCACAGGCTTAGATGAATATTTTACTTAGAAGCAAACGCGTAAAGGAAAATATCGTTATGAAACCGGCATGTCCCAGAACGAACAATTTGAAGACATATGACATCTACCAACCCGCACTGGGCCCTCGTAGTAGATTATAGGCCACTCCATCTCGAATAGAGGAGGCCGGAATCCTAGCAGCGGGAACATTATAGGTTGATTATCCTCCTAATGCTGTTCGTTTTTGACTTGTCAAAGGTGGATTTATGTGCGACATTTAAAATCATGGAGTCGTTCCGCGAATACAGCTAACAATGAGACAAATCGGGAATCACGATAGACAAAGATCAAAATTAGTCCATCGATACAGTTTCTTAAAATTGGCCACTTTTAATGATTCGAGAGCAATCTTGCTTCCTTTTAAGCCATGTTTATGTCTTAACAGCACCATATTTCTTTACCCAACTAGCATAAGCTTCCATATACATGCCAGAATGTTATGGAAACTGGTAAAAAGTCGTAAAATGTTATCTTGGTGTTGTGAGTTAGATAAACCTGTTCCGGTCCCAGCGCAGTTTAAGCGACATCGATGCAACGAGTTGTATTAACATACGTAGATGGTAAGTATAAGATTGTAGTGCAGAGATGCGTATATAGGGACATGCCTAATATCGTTCTTCATTGGGTATCCACTGAAATACTCACGATGTTACTTTCAGGAGTCTTAGTAAACAATAAGCGATCCCGGGATGTTAGAATGCTTAAAAACAATATGTACCTAGGTATACATATAAAAGTCTATTGATTTGTCTGTGTCTACCTACAGGAAAAAAGTGCCTCTACCTACTAGATTGGTCACTATTTTTAGTTCCTCATTTTGTAATACATACATATATTTATATACCACTTCCTATGGCAAGACCGCAGGACACAGTGATACCTACTTTATAATGTTACTAACTGCGCCCCGTGGTTTCACCCGCATAAGTTTAGATCCCGTGGGAATATTGGGATGTGGTACAAATTTAATACAAATTCGTTTAGTCGTTTTTGCGTGAAAGAGTTACAAACAGCCATCCATACTTTCGCGTTTATAATATTAGTAGGATAGTATAGTATTAGAGTATGAATTAACTTTTGTACAGGGTTTTTCAATTGGCACCGGGTATATTTGAATTGAAATAAAAACACATTGATTGTTTAGTATTCTTTTTTTCAAGGCTTACTTTTTGCATTATGTATGGAATACAATATCATTTAAATGACCACCTAGACTGTATGGTAGAGTGAATACGAGAGGTTCAATTTATTGTCCATCACTTTATGACTTAACTAGCTTCTGCCCGCGACTTCGTCCGCGTAGATTTCGGATTTGTGAAAATAACCCATAAAGATACAAAATATTAAAAAAAAAATTGAAGTAAGAAGATGATTTTTTTAAACTTTGCGAAAAAGGAAATGAAAATAACCCATAAAGATACATAATATTTTTTTTTTAAATAAATAGAAGTAAGAAGATGAATTTTTTAAACTTTGCGAAAATTCTGAAAACTTTATAACACTATACAGATCATGGATGTGATGTAAATAGTTATATTATGACTTGATTTTTGATTTTGTAAACTTATTCCTGCACGTGCACGGCCTTGGTGACGCCCACTTCGCAACGGGCCGTGCAGCAGAAATCGTAATATTTTAATTTCGCCATAACTTCAAAACCAAACGTCCAATTTTAATCATTTAAAGACCAAATATTATCTACATAAACAGTACTTACTGATGAAATAATTTATTTTGATAAGGATTAATATCATGAGTAAAATAAATGCGTTTAAATGTAGCCCAAAAAAAATCAAGAGTTTTTAAATTAAAAAATGGTTGTTGTGCCTCACTCGACATAGATAGGTATAGTGTATCGCGGACTTTTTTGTAGATATTTATAAGATCTACAATTAATTTGAACATTTTATGGTTCTATCTTTTATAGTTTAGGCAGCGTACGCAAAATAAGTAACGTTTCTGGTTGATTTTTTACACCTTCTGTCCGAAAAACCCAAATATCTTACGGAACCCTATTTTTTTCCAAAATAAAATTTAGCCTATGTTACTCGTGGATAATGTAGCTTTCGATTGGTGAAAGAATTTTTTAAATCGGTTTAGTAGTTTTTGAGCCTATTCATTACAAACAAACAAACAAACAAACAAAGTTTTCCTCTTTATAATATTATTATAGTATATTATAGTATATTAGTATTAGTATATTAGTATATTAGTATTAGTATTAGTATATTAGTATTAGTATTAGTATATTAGTATAGAAGTATAGATGACGTGTGACGATGGGTGATGTTACTCTTTAGGTCTTTGACAGTTCTTGGCATTGGCATACATCAGTGATTTCACATAACCCCACAAAAAATAATCAAAATGCGTGAAATTACCTTGGAGGCCATGTCTTGTCCCTAAATCTTGAGACCTCCTGCAGTGCGATTTTGTAACCATCTCACCGTGAAAACTTAGGTGAAGTGAGTGTGGAGTGAGCTGTCATTCCATATAATACTAGGGATTGACACTACTAACAACTCACATCAAGCTCACTTCACTTGAGTTTTCACGGTGAGATTTTTACAGAATCGACCGGCTCGTCTGTTGACCCGTTGAATTTCTCTTTCAATAAATCTTCGAATTAAACTGCCGTTTTGATCATTTCAACGCGCTGTTCAACTATACATAGCGCCACATCCTGATAAATACCGAACATTGAATGACTTATCTGTCAAAAAATCGCGCCAATAGACAATCTAATATGGCCGCCAACGGCTGTCAAAGATACCTTGTCTTGTCTCTATTGAAAAACCCTTAACGCCTTATAAGTATAACCTTTGTGCACAAATATTGGATTTGATTAAATTTTTTGTTTTGCCAAATTCCAATTCTTCTGCTCATACATCCTGTACATTTCAGGTCCAAATTCCCCAAGCCACATTCCCCGTACATGCGATCGCAATCCCACGTGAACATCACTATCTTAGATCCAAGTATCATTAGATGTTATCGTGTTAACAACTGCACGCCTTCACGTCTTATCCTAGTGTCAGGAACATGCTAGAGGAACAGATAAGTGGCTGACAAAACGTCAGATAGTTTATCTATGCCGCTATTATGTTTTTAGACGAGACTGTGAAGGGGAGACTTTTTGTAACAAAGGAATGGCGACTTCTACTTTTTTTGAGCGTGTGCCCAATTTTTGTGACGCACCCTGTCCTTCGATCAATAACGATTATTGATCGAAGACCCTGTCACAAAAATTGGGCGAAAAACTACATTATTGTTTTTTTTTTTATGAATGGGTATTCTTGACGTTGATCACGCCTGATGGAAAACGATGGATGAGGTATATGATGGAACGAGCATGCCCAAATGATGCCTGTTCACTCTGTCTTTGAAGGCAGTAGGGTTAATAAAGGTATTGTGATTTGCTTAGACAGCTTAGAAAAGAAAATCTGCAACAAGTTTGATGTCCCTTATTGATGTTCTTGATACGGATACTGGAGTTTCTTGCCCGTCCTTCCCCATAGGAACTTACTATGATTTGGAATGGGCAACTAGCTTCATCATTGTGACTGACCGTGGCTGGACCATTCAAAAGTGCCCGTAATTGGTTATATTCGAAACAAATGCTTTGAGTTTGAGCTACGCGACTCATGGTCATTTACCCGAAAATATTTTCAATATTTTATGGACTCTGAAATTGCTATCACCGTTTTAAATGTTCTGCAATGCTATACTGTAAAAATCTCGCCGTGAAAACGTAGATGAAGTGGGCTGTCATTCATCTGATGTTAGGGATTGCCACTATTGACAGCTCACTTCACGCTAAGTTTTCATCGTGATATATTTTCAGTATTATATAGACCGGCTGATTTTCATGTATTAACTGCGTTTTGTTTTGCATCAGCGCAAGCGCGCTGCTGTGAAACGCCCGCATTTGTTTTATTAGAAAGATGAAGAGAGTAGTTTCGCTTTCAGAAGACATTGTTTTTGTAAGAGCATGAACGACATAACGACACGTATTGAGAGATTTATTTTTATCCGAGCTGTCAGCGGCTGCGCATGAGTTGATCTAAAACTCAGCTTAACATCCATCTACGTACCTACTCTTAAGGCACATCACTTTTTGAATCCTACAAATTAGAATGTTTCACATAAGATAAATATCTGACCATTGTCTGCTATCAATGTAGGAATTTATTATAAATCTCACAATAGAGAAAACTCATACAAAGCACGGTTCGAAGTCTAGTCGAATGGCTGACTAGAGATAGGTACCTAGGTTTAGTCACACTCAACATCGAAAACATAAATATTAATATATCAGTAGTTAAGTAAGTAATAGAGATACACGATTTTTCAAGGCAAGCATAGCTTTGTAGCCTAGATTTGATACTGGCACTGCGTCATATTATAACTTCTAACGATTTAAATGGTTTGACAATAATTATAAGAATAAATAATAAACGGACTAGTTTAGTATTTGAAAATTCTGGAGTTTAGCACGGTAAATGATAATAGGCTCACAAGCTATATTTAAAGAATATTATATTATAGAAGATTAAAAGCTGGCGAAATATATGTGTAGATATGGTAGGTAGTGTTATACTTATAAATAATAAGTCCGTAGGCATTGTTTAATTTATGCCTTAATAATCAAAGACTATTTCGTTGTAAACTTTTCCACGTGTTTATGGTTTTATGTTAAAAACAAAATACAAGTTTACAACACTATAAGAATTCCATAGCTATTTTAACTTGGTGAGAAACCGTGTTAAGCGTATTCGGCATACTGGCCCCAATATTAAACCTGGCTAACTAAAACTTCTCGTGAACACATAGTAATAACGTAAAAAGAGAAAGGATTGATTTATTGTCATATTTTTAATCTAGCGCCATCTTGTTTACAGAATCTTTCGCGCCAAATTCCGAATTCTAAATTCGAGTAGGAACGTTCGATAAAAGAGGTTTCTCGGTGATGTTTCACTAACAAATGTGTATATTGTCTTGTGTTTAGTGGTGTTTGATTAATTGCCAAATATACTACGCTTTCTTATGCACGTTGATCAACACGTGAGTTTTACACGTCGAGGTAAGAGCAAAAGTATTGTTCTGTAGAGCGTCAAAACGTTTTTGGCTTCTATTTAACGTATTTACCTTTGAAATATTTTTATTATTTTTGTCTAATAGTTGGATCTACGGCAGAGGGCCCATCGGGAATACACTGAAGATTCAATTACCCACGTCCGTGTAGCTTTATCTACCTGATAATATGTGTAAAATATTCTTCTTGTTATATGTATAATAATAATAATGACTTTCGACAATAAGGGTGTCTCCCTCTAAGGGTGTCTCCCTCTGTTGCACACTACACAGTGAAGTCTTATTTAATTGATCACTTCCATTGAAACAAGTTTAATATAATTTACACGTTATACATACACATAACACCACGCTTGGAATCCTCGAAGGGTTATGCAGAGGATAACATGGACATGTTTTATTTTTAAGAAAAAGGAAAGCGATCTATATCCTACTAATATTATAAACGCGAAAGTTTGTATGGATGGATGGATGTTTGTTACTCTTTCACGCAAAAACTTCTAAACGGATTAGGATGAAATTTGGCACGCAGATAGATTATAACCAGGATTAACGCATAGGATACTTTTTATTCCAATATTCCCACGACATCGAAACTTATACGGGTGAAACCGCGGGGCACAGCTAGTCATAGATACTCGTTAGCTCGTCTGCTAGTATTAAAATAAAAGCGCAGAAAACAATGTAATTAAAAAGTTTTCGTTTTGTACTTTGTTTTCCCTTTCCATTTTCACTATCATCGAAAAACCAAAGTTTCTTATTGTATCCCATAGCTAGTAGATACAACCTTTTTAATATCTTATTGTTATCGACAGCCAGTGAAAGTTATCGGATCACTGGACCATCACTCAGTGATAGGGAAAGTACTCCGGTCGTCCAGCGTTGTCGATAGATGGAAGATAAAATTACCTTGTGCCATTGTAGGTACACACGACGACATATCAAGCTGTACAGTGTACATTTCCAGATTTAGCTGACCTCGCATTGTATAGGATTTTCGTACAATGAGAAGTCAGCCTATACTGGAACTGTATAGCTTGATAAGTCGTCGTGCGTACGGTAATTAAATCTCTATTATTGTAGTCCATTTCTATAAGTACTTATTATTATAAAGAGGTAAAATTTGTGAATTTATATGATGAGAGTAATGTTTGGAACTACTGTTAAGATTCCAAATTTTTTTTCTCGCTAGTGTCATCATAGGATATATTTTATGTTAAAACATGAAATTTAGTGCAAAGCAAAGTCGCGAGCAGAAGCGAGTTATTAATAAGTACCTAAGTAAAGCTATGTGTAAAAATATAATTGAGATTAATTGTCTAGGTTAAGTGACTACCTAGTATACCTACTAGATTCTTACGTCTTAGGTAGCTGGTCTTGTAGAGTTCACTTGATTTTGTGAAATTCATGTGTTGTCATAAAATTTGAAATTTAAGTTATTTGTTTGTAAAAAGTTGTTTATGTGTTGAAAGTTGTGCTGTGTACTCTTAAAAGAAAAGAGAAAATCGCTTTTCAATTTCGCTTACTAAATATTTTTGGAAGTCACTGTACTTATATTGTTTGTATACTGCAAGCTGCAAGCGTATGCAAAGTGCAGGATGTTACTCATTTTCTTTCTTTTGCAGTTTTGTTATGCGTGTCTTACACATCCAATAAGCATTTCAATATTGTGTCATTTTTTTCTTCAAATGAGACAGAGGGAAGATTGTACGAATGCAATGATAATGTTATCGTAACCTACTACATACTTTACATCATTTAACTTTATGAGAAAGCAATTTTATTGTTATCTAATTGTTTATTACGTCCTACCAAAATTGATATGAAATAAAATGAAATTGTTTACCTATTCTGTAAATAGGATATCGGAATCACTTTTGCACTTCATATAAAAACTAAGCCAGAGGGAGTCGACATACTCGTACAGGTCGCGTCATGTAAAAAAAACGCTGGAGGTCAAGCTGCGCTTAGGCGATATATCGGTCTATTTGGTGGTATGAGGTGCGGCGCGGGGCGGGCAAGTGAGGCGCCGCATGCTTGCCGGCGAAAGGCTCGTTCAAAAATAAAACAATATGCCTAGTACTTTTGTGTGCGAGTGCACCCACGCGCAAACAAACCCCCTCCACTTTCTTCCAGCGTTCTTTTTACATGACGCGACCTGTAATATTATGTGACTTGTAACGTGTCACTCAGACTCACTATCCTTTTTTCTATACTATACTTACCTACCTAATTAGTACATACTAATTCCATGCCTTTTCTATAAACAAATGACAACCAAATGTCAAAATGTCTTCTTACTTTTTCTTTTAACAGACGTCAATTTGAAAAAAAGATGATCGGATATTGTCAATAAAATTGTAAAACATAACATGCCAGTTTTAATTCTAGAAATTGGATATCACTCATTTTCATTAGCTCAAATAAAGGAAAACATGTCCCTAACAACAAAAAATAAGTAGGTTAAACAGTACGTAGGTAACAGACAATAGCACAATAATTATTACCAACACGTGTGCACACGGATCGGCTAGCCTATAATTAACTAATTGACGTAGGCACGCATATATTGTTCGTCGCTAAGCACTTCGCTTATAGTACACGATCTGTTAGATTAGAGTTAATTATTATAACAGCTGTCCAGTGCACAATGGTCCATAGACCAATGGTCAGTGATAATTATTTTTTCTGTGACAATGGATCTAGATTAATAAAACGTTAACCATAAGAAAACGTTAATTTATTCAGTTTGGTAGCAATTAGAAATTAACAAGAACAATTGCGGTCACCAATCCTATAGCCAATGGATGATTATACAATAAAAAAAATATATGACTTGGCTTACCTACTTACCGCCCGCAGCTTCACCTGTACCCTAATTGCGTAACACTCCATCAATCACCATCTGAATTATTTTGAAGGATACTGCTAATCCATTGCTTCATATTATTATGTTCGAAAAATTTGTCTGCTCAACAACCTAAATAACGCAATGGATGTTGTTGAACTGTCAAAATTAAAAGCCACTAGGCTGTTAGTGTCTTACACAATTATCTTGCCGGTTGGAGGTCGGAAATTATTCCACGGGAACTTACTACTATTGGGACTTTAGGTTCTAACCCAGGTCGTGGCCTACCTGTGTACCAAACTTCGAAATGCGTTCCAATAAGGCGTGAAAAGGTATATCAGACAGACTGATATATCTGTTACTTTCGCACTTTCCTTGAGTAACTATTGCATATAAGTACGAGAATATGTATGTATTTTTCTGTCTTTCTTATTGTGTGATTTAACGTAGCTACCATTTTCCCGAGGGGCCGTGGTGAGTGGTAACCTATTTTTGTAGCAACATGTCTACGAAAATCGATGTAGTTGACCAATCGAGTAGCTCAGTCCAAAGTCGTCACACCTGAGCGACCTGTCGCGACCTTATACTGATTTGTTTTGTTTAATCGATAAACGCTTTCGATTCTACGCTTCTTAACGATTTGACGGTCCCCGCGATCCGATTATAGTGATCTTGTTTTGACTACTTCGCTTTTTTGTTTTAATTTTAAAACCGGTTTTCGGCAATGATATTCAGCCTACTTTTTTATTGCTGGCGTAATGTGCAACGAGCGAGGTTTTTTGACAATCTGTGAATTTGGCGCAGTTTTAACTTTAGTTCATTATTATGACCATGTTGAAAATATGGCTGTGCATGGCGCGAGTGCATGCATGGCTACTAACATTTTCTTACTAACTGCCGTTTGTGAGACAATTTTACAAACGGTAGTTTGTGAGAAATTCAGTAGTAAGTTGGAAATAATTCAAATTTTAAGTCTAGGTATCTAGTAGAAAACTCGCGGACCGTATGTTTTACACCTTAATGTGCACAGCAAAGATCTATTTATTATGCAATTATTATTTATACATACATAGATGTAGTCATCACAAGTACAATTAAATACCTATATTTGTCTTGTCTGTGGTCTATTATCACATTATTTGTTATTGTCGCGTCGTTATCTACCACTTTCTACCAGTGACCTCGGCCAATGACAATAGGTACCACAATGATAAGGTCCTAGACCTATTGGAAAATAAAAATTATCCTGATTTGCACTTCATTAATTCAATCTACTGTCAGTGTCACATGTTCCACAACAATGATAACACTGACAGCTCTTAAACGCGGTTTAAATGTGCTGATCGCAATGAGTTTTTTTGGTGAAATTCGCTGTAAGTCGAATTTAGTTTTAGTTCAAATGAGGATATTAGAAAAAGTTGTTGGTCTTGTAAAATCGTGATTTAGCAAGACCATGGTTAATCTATTGCCGATTTTTATCGATTTTTTACAATGTGTAATTCGATTAGCCATCGATCGATGTTAGAAAGAACACCCACCATGAGTCAAAACTCCCATTACTACTTATATCTATAAGTTGTCTATGATAAAAATAAAAATTGCAATTCTCATAGATACAACTAACGGCAGTTTGCTAGCTCATTGCTACGGCATCATAATAACCAGTTTCCGTTTTTTGACTGTAACTGTAAAACTTAATTAAAGCAAGGAATCCAAGGGGTTTCATTCTTTAAGAAAATAGATATAAGGGCAAAGTTATTCCTGATAGTCGCATCATTTTCTTATAGAACAAAGGATAAGTGACCTTAAATGTAAATAATGTAAAGTTTATAACTGTTTGGAGCAAAAAGAGTGAAGTGTGAGGCGAGGTGAAACACCTGTGCTTTGTGCGTCTTCGCTGAGTCACCGCTTCGGGTCACTGTCGGGGGTGCTCGGGATGTTTCGGCTTTTACTGGTAAGCCGAACTTTCGTACTTCAGTACAAATTTTGTACATGGCTTCATAAGGTTTGCAAGTGGTATGTACTGTGTTGTCACTTCGGGTCATTGTCGGGGTGCTCGGGATATTTCGGCTTTTATTGGTTCTGGTTAGCCCGTACGTAAGCCAAACTTTCGTACATCATTCATTAAATGACTTGATTTATTTACTAGTGGTTAGGTGTTATTGTAATCTGCCCATGCTCAGCAAAAATATTGTATAATAATATATGTACCTATGTATTTATGTAGTATGCCTTAAGATATTCGAAGTAAGAGGCCTTTTTTTTTTTTTCAGGATGGGAAATCATCAAATGACTCCTCCCGCTCTGGGTGGAGCAGAAGGGAGTGTCAGACTCTTACTGACTAAAACCCACCCGTGTTCCTTCCTTAGCCCTTTATGTTCCAGGGCAGCGGTAACCCTTTCGGATGATCCCGCTACCCTGGCAGGCTTCGGCCCTATCGGGCCCCGTCATTTCTGCTGACATCTCTTTGAGGCGCACGTGGAACACATACGCGCCGTCCGGCACGGGCCTGGTCCTGATCGGACGGTGAGTTACCCAGTACTCACCGCCCGCAGGCGCGCGAAGCAAGAGGCCTTAGATGAATTTGAATCTAGCTTTGAAACTAGATTTAAGTATGGATTTGGCTCAAAATTGGATATTAAGTATGATCACAAAGATCTAATAACAAAATTATTTTTAAAACAAGAATAAAATGTTAAAACATTCTATTTATTTTAATTAGGTTTAAATATTACAATTTAAGCAGTTTAGAAAGCTAGTGTCATTGCATTTTCAAATGGCATTTGGCATTGTACCCGCATTTGATTGTGAAACGAGATTCTAACCTTCGCCTTAAATGGACCTTTTGTTTAGTGCCCACTACTAAATTGACAGGCACGGCTTACTTAGAATATTGTATTAACTTGTTTTCAATTATTTTTCTCTGAAAGAGATTTATTGTAGGTAAATCCCCTAGAGATTTTCCAAACCATTTCAGTTTTTCCAAAAGAAGGGAGATAGGCAGTCTCCAAGATAAAATAAATAAATAAGGAAACTGAGCAGAGCGCAAGTCACAAAAATATTCACCCTCGCTATTCCATTGTCCACCAGTCACCAATCCCCCTCGATCTTGCAAATAATGTTTTTTATTTATTACTTTCAGGCACAGCTTTATGAAAGAAGGCATTCCTCCCTTAAAAAGTGCCAAAAATTGTATTAAAAAAAACAATTCGTATAGCTGCCAGCATATAGAGGTAGCATGGAAATAGTATGTACGTAAGATGGAATCAGTATGTAGATTCCATCTTACGTACATACTATTTCCATGCTACCACGTGGCCATCTTGTTCTAAACTTGAATTCCCTAAACGGCAGCCGTTTTATCCTTACAAGTTGACACCCACAGTACTCCCACGATATGCGATAATGTCGTCTTCTTGCGTAGGAACTCCTTGCAGATAAACTGAAGGGTAGATAGCGTCCAACAACGAGTTAGGGGCACAATAAAAACGTTATTTATGATGTTTTTGTCTTGGATATGATATTAGAATGTGGTCTGTGGTTAGTGTTAGTTCTCACCTATAGTTAGCTCTAGGAAATTAATAGTATTGGTTTATACAGAAAACTATCTTAATCTGAAATGTTCAATAAGCTATGTTTTAAATTGAAATAAACTGAACCTATGAATAAAACAGAAATTAACGTACGCAATTAACGACTTAACGTAGGTATAAAAACATCGCCGCAACAAAGAAAAAAAGCGATAGGACGCAATCGAAATTTAAATACATATGCGGGTGGTTCATTCGATTGTCAATATTTAATCGATAATGGATTATGGCATCGACCCTGACTCGGCAGGAAAACGCGGAGTTTTATATGTAAACAAGGTTGTCTATAAGACTGTTTATAGCTTCAATACAATAATGTGGTTATAGTAAGTAATAGCCATTGTCTTAGGCCATTGTTGAATGTCTATGCAATCTCTATGGGCGAGTTTTCAGTTTTAGAAAAAAAGTCTAGAAAAGGATGTTTTACATTTGGCTTTGGTATTTCCGTTTTCACAACACAGTTTTTTCAATTCATTTTTGAAATTATTATGTTGTTTTTTCAAATCTTAATATAACAATTTACACGAAAACATTTTTTTTATTATCTCATACTTTGCAGTTAAACAAACATACTCGTCTAACAACTCACTTAACGATTGAGCCACATAACCAAAGAGGTGCTAACAATAGTGTTTTAACAGGCTGTGTGAGAGACAGCCTTTGCCATAAAAAATAAAATACTGTATGGTTCTCCATGGGCTGTTTCGCAAACTTAAGATGGTAATCTTTTAACAATAGAGCTTTTCAATGGCTGGCCAAGAGTGATCGCTATTTAATTGCATTTGCTATACTTGCGTCATGGGATGACATCAGAACTGTTAGTGATTAGACAAAAAATATAAGGTCAACAACCAGTTATTATAAGAGAGATACAAAATATTAGGGCGTAAGTACTTCATTGTGTGTGTGTGTATAAGTTCTGCGAAGTCGTGGCTTGCCCATTGCCATTTTTTATTTAAAAAAGTAAGTGCTTTGAACTTCCTTTTTTCCGATCTCGATGCGTAGAGAAGAGCGTAATACTTATACAGGGGCCTTACCACGAGCTCTTAACGCGATCCAGTTTAGGCTGTTGGAAAGAGACAGAGCTATACAAGTCGTCTAGCGCCATCTCGATCCCTGAGCGTAAATTGAATCGCGTTAAGAGCTCGTGGTAAGGCCCCTGTACGTCATAGTACTGAACAGCAAATTGCAACAACAATGACCGTAAAAAATATGTATTTACAGAAATGACCCACTGACCGAATTATAATCATTAGAATCAGTAATACAACTTGTTAAGTTAGCATAATCCTAAAATGTCAAGATTTCATGAAATAGTCATTCAGTAGGATTATTTGATCTTAAAGAGTTGTGTTGATGACTTTAATGATTATAATTCTGTAAATACATATTTGTTACGACCGCGAATCATTAGTACTGACCAGCAAATTGCAAAAAACGTAAGAAAATTTAAGAGCATCCACCTTCAGAATTAGAATTAATGTTCTGCTTGGAGTGCCTAATATCCAGGGGTTCTAAAAAGGCCACATTGAACGATTCAGAAAGAGGCTGCTATAGGCTGATGATGATGATGCTCTGAGCCTGTTTCGGAGGAAAATCATAGCTACAGTTGTCGCGTTTTAGCATGGCAATAGCGGTCATTGACCCGCCTGCATTTTCTATCCTTGTTTATTTAAAAAAACTAAAATATTGTTTGAGATCACGATAGATATTGATTCAGGAATCTATCGTGATCAATCATATTTTTCATTTGTTTTTTTCTGTACTCTGGTCTCTGGATGCTTTTACGGTGTACATCTTTTTTTGTTTGTATGTACATCGTTCTCGCAAATAATTATAAACTCAACATTAATGATGTAACTAATATTTTTGTAACAATATAATTTAAAAGAGTGTCTATGGAGGTTCTTGCCTGTTCTTCTCCATAGGTACCTAATACGCTTTGGAAAAAAAAAGAAGGGTAATAAAATTAGCTTCGTATTTTTCTGACTGACCGACTCCTTGTCAATTCAAAAGTGCCTGTAAATAATGATAAATGATTTTATTTTTGTAAGTAGGTTTGTACAAACACTTTTACACGTCAATCATATATTAACACTTAGGGATTCGCGTCCTAATTTGTCGCACAAGTACTCGCTACCGGGTCCGCTGGACCCAGTATAATGTCATAAGTTTTTTCCAGAACTGTATGATATGATAAACGTAAATGTTTACTTTTTTATACGGATTCTATATGATATTATTGAATCAAATATTAATATTTATTTATTTTACTTAAACAAAGGCTATTACAAAAATATACTTAATTTCTCCTTAGTTTTGTGACAAGATTTAGGGTAATCATTGTAATTTTTATATTTACTTATTTTAAACAAAATTTTCTGTATTTACTTACACAACTATAATATACTTATATAAACGGAATAGCAATGAGAGATCATCACAGAAGTATAAAAAAAAAATACAAAAAAAATAATATCTTCTTTGGAGTAAAATCACACTTGTCAACATTCTTCAGACACTTTGTACATAAAATTTAGTTATAACAATTTGTACAAACATGCTTCATGTGTTCTCCACAAATTGGTACACTGCACTTTGTGCAAAAAACTTTGGTTTTCCTATCTTTTTTCCAATTACATAGGCCGCAACGCACTTTTCGTCCACTCACAGGTGGGTTGGATGCAGCAGTTGGTTCTACTTCTGGTATTATATTTCGGATACGATTTTTGATGTGCTGAGGAATGTTTGTAATAGAAATTCTTTCATGAAGGTGTGGTACAATCAGAGAAATAGCCAATGTTTTGATAAAATCTCTTCGTGTGAAGTTATCAGAAGGAAACATGGCCTTTTGGATAACGTAAGCGTTTAGTCCGCCAATATTCAATAACCCAAAAAATATGCAAAGTGGCCAACGTTGAGTTCGTCTAGACACAGAATATGTACCAGTCATTTGGTCAACTACATCGACTCCACATTTAAGGTTATTGTAATCGGTTATCATTTCAGGTTTCTTTTGTTCACCAGTTTCTACGTCTATTTTAGCATCATGATGCATAGTAGATGCTAAAAGAACTACTTTGCCACGTTTAGGCACGTAAGATAGCAATGTGGTATTATTTTGAAACCCAAAGTAAGTTTCGTGCTCCTGTCTTCCTCTGGTTTGAGTAAACTCAGGAGGTATTTCTTTTTGTTCTTTCTGAGAGTTCCTAAGCATGTCAAGCCAAAGTTGTCCAGTAAATCTGTCATCAATGAAACACTCATAAACCAATTGTCCATGACAATATTACGATGAACTTTTTATCGGGTCCACCAGTCTTTTCACCACATCGCTTGGAGAGTTGCTGATCTGATTTAGACCATCATTTTGTTTGCCGGCGTAAATTTCAAGGTTTGATGTATAATAAGTTTTTGCATCACAGGCTGCAAATATTTTTAGGCCATACTTGGCTGGTTTGCTGGGAAGATATTGTCGGAATGGACATCGACCACGGAATGCTAAAAGCATTTCATCTATGGTGACATGCTCTCCATGCCTGTAGTATTTCCGAATATAACCCACAAATTGCTCAAAAATCTCTCGAATTGGCGCCAATTTATCATTTTCCTTTCTTGCTGGCCTTGTTCTTATATCATCAAAACGCAAGCATCTAAGCAAAAGGTGAAATCTACTTCTTGACATAGCTGCTATGCAGATATCACATCCGGTACCATCGGTGGCCCACAGGTCCTTAGTATTCAAGTGTGCTCCTCTCAATTTTCCAATATAAAAAAGAAGTCCAAATAAAGCTTTTATTTCCGTGACACTAGTAGGTTTACAGTCTCTCTCTCTTTCAAAATTGTCTCGAACTTTTTCAGTCATGTAAATATTTGTAAAATCCGTTATTTTCGTCAACATTTCATCGGGGAAAAAAAGACAAAACTTTTCCAACGGTGTAGTTGAGTTCAATATTTCTTGACAAGGCCCAGGAACTTCACGCATGATATTATGACTCCGAGTTCTTACATTTCTTGCGGGTTCTTCAATACTCCATAAAGTAGTTTTGTCTTTACCAATATAATAGCCATTTTGTAAAATCGACAATGGAACACAATCTAAATCCGGACGTCGGAGATCAGGCGCCGGTCGACGGATGCCTTGCCTTGGCTCTGAGTTTAGTTCATGTTCAGATTGTATATTTGATGCTGATGACCTTGGGAAGTTGAATACTTCGCCTTCTTGTTCGGAATCCGATTCATGTTCACTTACGTCTAAGCAGTCTTCAGTTTCAGAGCAGTCTTCGTTTTCTATTTCATAATTTAGATATCTATCTCTTCAGGCCTTAAAACCCTATTGGTTGCCATTTTCTACGAAAGAAATAAGAAAATAGGTAAATAAATAGTAATAACAAAATGCAAAATTCACTTACGTATTTAGTCGCTACCGGGTCCGGCGGACCCACACACACCTTTTACGTCCGTAGCACTCACTTGCAGCGCGCCAACTGACTGCCGACGTCGTCATTTGCTGTGCTACACTATCGTTAAAAGGTACTAAGAGCGGCAACGTCGCATTCGTCGAATTATAATATTTAAGAAGCAAAATATGAAGGACTGGGTCCGTTGGACCCATTAGCGACTCCTTAAGTGTTAAATGTTTCCTATCTGACTATTCTGAGAAGAAAGGCCGAAACAAACTCAGAGGTCACAGTCTCTTCTTTTAAAGTCCAGACATAATCTTGGTCAGCCGATCGATTCTGTAAAAGTTTCACCGTGAAAAGTTAGGTGAAGTGAGCTGTCAACAGTGTCAATCCCTAGCATTAGTTGGAATGACAGCTCACTCCACGCTCACATTACCTAAGTTTTCATGGTGATATGGTTACAGAATCGCACTGCAGATCATATGAAGACCATGTAGGTCGATGTCTGAGATGGTCTTCTGAGGAAAGAACCACACAGATTGAGAGGACCTGTCCAGTCAGTAATAGTTATTATAGTTTTAGTTTGATCTCCAACAACCGACACGGTTGGCGCAGTGGCTGAGCGATCGACTGCTGCGCTGCGTGTTGCGGGTTCGATTTCCACACGGAACATATATTTTTATTGCCTACAGGTAGTTGTTCCGGGTCTGGCTGTTTGTATACGTGAGTTTAAATGTTTGTAAACGCACCCACAATACAGGAGTAATTCCTAATGTGGGGCAACGTTATTTTTTAAAAAAATGTTCCAATAACGCAAAACCATACATAGTTTGTTGTTTGGGTTCCTACAGAGATATTAAGGAAAGGGCAATGACCGCTATTGCCACGCTAAAACGTAACAACTATAGGTACAGACAGACGCTAGCACATCAAGCTACTACAATCTGTCAATTTTCTTCAATAGATTTTCAACTTTATTCTTGAAGCATTAAGGTTCAAGGTTGATTTGGAAAATTTGACAGTTTCGGGTAGTTTGACCTGCTGGCATCTGTACTTACAGTTTATCTGAGAAGGACATCTGAAACCAGGCATCAATCAGAAAAGAGTAGAATATTTTTTATTGGCCAGTAACCGGACGGGGTGATAGGTAGTAGGTACAGATTAGGTCATAAAATCTAGTTATTATATTGAACTTTAAATAATCTATCGGATCGTAGAATAATGTCTTCATATTACACCTGTGTGTAGCATGGCGATGCCAGACATGGTGCATTCACACGTTTGCCTATAATTAGTTTATGAATAATAAGTAATAACATAACGCAAGTTTCCTCATACAGTTTTCCATCTCATCGTTGTTATTATTAAATTGACGAAATAATCCAGGTCAATTATGTAGGTAGGTACATATTATTACATACGTACCTAATTATAAACAACAGATTTGGGACAGTAATTTTAATTGTGTAATCGAGTAGGTATGCAAAAGGTAATTGAGTACAACGTAAGACGTATTAAGTAGTCGTTAATAATATAACTGTATGAATGATAATTCGAGGAAATGGCTTTTTTTATGTTTGTTCGCGCATAATCTGTCGCTTGCCAATCGATTTGAAAAATTATTTTTTTGTTGGAAAGGGTATACTTACCAAATGGTCCCATAGAAATTTCATCAAAAACGGTTCAGTAGTTTGGTTTTTAAACCAAAATTACTGGTAAAAATTACAACTTAAAAGTGAAAAATAAAAACTTTTTGCAAAAAAAAAAACAACCGACTTCCAAAAACGACACTACAAACTGAAAAATAACTTTAATTTCGGAAGTCGGTGGCAAACAACGAAAATGCGAACCCAACGACAACGACTTCCGAAATTAAAGTTATTTTTCAATTTGTAGTGTCGTTTTTGGTAGTCGGTTGTTTTTTTTTTTTTTTACAAAAATGGTTTATTTTTCACTTTTATTGTATGACATTTAATACTGTGTTGAAAGCAATGGATAAAAGTTAAAACGAATTTTCAGAACGATGTTTAAAAAGCTAAACTTTATTTGGTTTTTAATCCGATTAGCAAATACTTAAATAACTTTTATTTTATTTTTAAGATAATCTAATATAATTATGTTGTGTATATATTTTTTTCTTTGGGCAGGCAGTTCACTCGAGAAAAGTGCCCAAACCAGCTAGGTAAGTAGGGACATTCCGTTACTCTTCATAAGCTATTTGTGAATACACGGACACATTTTGGTCTCCTAATGAAGAAGCCGACCTTTACCAGCATTGTCGTCTGAAGGATGGATGACTGCGACTGTCAGAGGGCAAAAGAAAATACCTAGCCTTATTTCATTCAACATTCTCCTACAATCATCAATCAAGCCAGATATGCGGTTCCTTCTACATAAAAATCTATCTCATATAACCCCGCGTCTTCACGAGCGACGTGCATTGTAAAAACAATATATTATCTATGGTTCGTGAACATAGAAATGTATATTCTGTCTATATATTCTATTTTCTATCCTATATCTATGTTCATGAATGTCTATGACTCAACGCATTGTTTGTTCGCGGCATGCCACAGATTATACGCGTAAACACCATGCAGTTACAGCTTATTAGTTCTGTGTTATTAATTTATTATGTTATTAATTTGCTAACGGATGGAGCTGCCCTGGCTCTGGTCGTTGTGTAGCAAATTGCTTTGATATTAATTTTTCCTGTCCCGGAGCTAGCCATGCAGTGTTCAGTCAATTTCCTGTTGTAAAATGCTTCTGCTTTACTGCAGTATCTTTTCTATGTGAAAAATGTATACTAGTTTGATATAAAAAATGTTGTTGGCGATTTTTAACTAGTCAGGGGTTACTTATTGTATTGGTTTACAACAAAACTTGGAGAGTTCTAAGACTGTGGTAGAGAGAAACTCAAAATGTCTTAGACAGATTTTTGGTTTGTCTTAAATGGAGTCCTATTTCTGCCCAACTTAACACCAGGTCAGGTTTGCGCAAGTTTATAGTAAGAAATCACTTCAAAAATATGTTACTACGGCATGCTAATTATAATCATTAACATAGGGACATTTTACTACGCTAACTACTTTATCCTAACCTACTACTCTCATAAATTACGACCTACGCATACATAAATAAAGCATATTTAGTCCAAATACCTCTGTAAAGCATCTAAACAAGTCTAGCATGTCTTACGTTTAAGGTTAGTTCAGACCGTGGGATATACAACCACACAATGATTCGTAAATTATGAATGAAGCCAATGCGTGTGAACTTACCGTTTGTATTTAAAACGGATATCATGGCGCGAACGTTGCAATTTTATTGGTAAAACTGTTTGTGATTTGTAATGCATTTTAGTGTATTCTTGTGTCATTCATTAATAATAATATTTATTGTCATCGTTTTCATTTAAATACAATACAATACTTATTTGCATAGTAAATATATAAAAGTGGCTGATTATAATATGTTTTTAAGTTTTTCACATAATGTTTTAACATTGCTAAGATTAGGCAGACGTTAAGAAAATCTTGAAGAAGAAATGTCTGTACATACTCGATATGTGAAATAAAAAATATAGGATCTAAAACCTCTACAAACAAGTTACACAGTGCTAATAATCTGTAATGTTTTAACTTAGAATAAAATTAACTGGAAAATGAAGATGAACAGACAATATTAAATGATCTTTGCCTTAACTCTGATTGCTAGGAGGAAAAAAAACGGATTACTCACAAAAGGCAACTGAAGAAATTGCTTACTTTGTAATATTGACGCAGCTGAGTCCAGTTTACGTTCATTTGCACCACAAATGACTAAATACGTTTACCACTATCTATGAAAAATATTAAAAACAATTAGATATCTGTCATCTTCAAACGATTGAAAGAAACAGTTTTGAATTCGATTAGCGGTAACCGTATTTGGTACTTTTTGGTGCAAGAAGCACCCTACTTAATCTGAATCATTTTGAAGGATATTGCTAATCCATTGCTTCATAGTTCGAAAAATGTATCTGCTCTACAACGTAAATAACGCAATTAATGTTGTTGAACTATCACTATGAAAGCCATTGCTAATTTCTACTGATAGTGTGTTGTCTAAGAGTTTAGTTTATAATGCCCGTCAAGAAGTTTATTAAACAGACTAAACGTTCACTAGAACCGATAAAAAAACGTCCTTGCCAAAACAGGCTCAAGGGACCAAATATTACGGTAAACGAATTCGGTTTACCGTCGTGACCTGATCTCCAGATAGCTTTCGAGTTACATGTCGAAACGTTCGTGAGGAATGCTTGCTTGCAAGATCAAAAGAGGACGGATGGAAATAGCTCACCCCCCGGTTGCCATGGCAACCGCCTCCCGCCTTCTCGGGGAATATTCTAGTAGAAATGTATCACTTGCGAGTTGTTGTGACTAAAATTGTAACTACACTGCTAAAAGAATTTTCGCGCTCGAATCACGCAGACAAGAAGGCGCTGTTAGGAAAACTTGATTTTTGAAATTTATTGAAAATACAAGATGGCGGCGTTAGTTCAGATTTTAAGTAGGTACATTTTATTTTACTGTATTTCGCAGTAAACACAAAAATTGTTCCACAAAACTAAATTAGGTATATCATTTTGTTTTTGTTTTATAATGTTTATACATATATATATAAATGCTCATTACGTCTGAGTTTCGGTAACTAATTTAATTTGACCTCGTATTTCAATGCTTTATTTCGGCTTAAATACTCCACCACCACTGAGGTGATTTCTTGATGCTCACTTATAAAAGTACAGCGTACTGAAGCGAAAAATAAAATAGAAGAATTTTCGCTTTATCACGTTT
This sequence comes from Apamea anceps, assembly GCA_951799955.1. NCBI lineage: Eukaryota > Metazoa > Arthropoda > Insecta > Lepidoptera > Noctuidae > Apamea > Apamea anceps. The sequence continues at coordinate 6,423,374 of OX637522.1, read as the reverse complement.
TAATTTTTGTAATTAAAATAATACAGTAATAAAAAACTTAGCAAAACACACAGAACGGATATTATTTTTATTATTAAAAAACCGGCCAAGTGCGAGTCGGACTCGCCCATGAAGGGTTCCGTTACGTTACGATTTATGACGTATTAAAAAAAAACTACTCACTAGATCTCGTTCAAACCAATTTTCGGTGGAAGTTTATATGGTAATGTACATCATATATTTTTTTTAGTTTTATCATTCTCTTATTTTAGAAGTTACAGGGGGGGGGACACACATTTTACCACTTTGGAAGTGTCTCTCGCGCAAACTATTCAGTTTAGAAAAAAATGATATTAGAAACCTCAATTTCATTTTTGAAGACCTATCCATAGATACCCCACACGTATGGGTTTGATGAAAAAAAAAATTTTGAGTTTCAGTTCTAAGTATGGGGACCCCCAAAATTTATTGTTTTTTTTCTATTTTTGTGTGAAAATCTTAATGCGGTTCACAGAATACATCTACTTACCAAGTTTCAACAGTATAGCTCTTATAGTTTCGGAAAAAAGCGGCTGTGACATACGGACGGACAGACAGACAGACATGACGAATCCATAAGGGTTCCGTTGCCATTTGGCTACGGAACCCTAAAAATGGTGACTAATAATACGTTAATTTACGTCAATCGCTGGCTAATTTGACAGGACTAAACTAATATTTATCTTCTGTACAGTATTACCCAGTAACTGGTTTGTGGAGATCAGATAGGCAGTCACTCTATGTAAATTGGTACTCAGCTGCATCCGGTCAGACTGGATGCCGAGCCCAACATAGTTGGGAAAAAGCTAAGTAGATGATGAATCTTTAAAATAATAGTCTGAGTGATCAAATTCTAATAACAATCAACTTTAGGTTTCATGACAAAGTGCTAGGTAGTTGTAACTTTAATAGAGATACTTTAAAAGATATATGGTACACTACGGTATTTCAAATTATTTATGAGGTCTAGAACACTAGCCAAATTATCAGTTCTTGGCTTTCTACCAAACTCTGAAACGAGGCCTCTGAGCCTCGTTCAAACTGTAAGCGGTATAACGTCGTCGTTCAGCTTCGAATTCACTAGATTATTGCTAAAACCTCTCATAAATCAAATAATCCCTGGTCATTTGCAAGTCTTGCAGAAACCATAAAAGTCATACTTTCGCTGAGCATTACGCCAACTGTGATTTCTCAATAAAACAAGGTGGATGACAGTAATATTGCAAATGAGAATCTTGCGTCGGCGCCATTTGCGGTCACTGCAATAGGGGATAGAAAGGGAAAGAATCACAGTGCACGGAGACGCCTCGCTACCAGAGGCACCACTATCAACACTCCGTACAAACGAAGCCTGTTAATGTTTACTCGAACTATGCCACAAATAACGTATAAAAATCTTTCAAAGCTATTTTACCTCTGACAGCAGCACCCCAACAGCAATCTTATTGGAACTAGAATAAATTTCACTGTGATTTTGAGAGACTTGTCAGTGGCAGCAACCCAACAGGAACCTTATTGTAACTAGAATAAACATCACTGTGATTTTGACAGTGAAGCAAAGTCAGAGGAAAAGTACCTTTGATTTTCAAAACTAACGGCTTCGAATGGCGAAGATGACCGAAGTGGTGCGCTAAACCTTTAGAGACACAAATTTTACTAGGCCATTTCTAGACGACTTTGTGCTCTATGGAAACAATGAATTTCGAAACTATGGGGTGGCACCCCTAGTCTACAATACATAGATCGCAAGTGAATAGGAACTATTGTTCCGAGTGCAATGGCTGGCTGCAGTCCAGGATATGTAAGTAAGACAGTTTATAATTGTATGACCGAGATAGCTTTGAAAGCGAAGTACTCAGGCTAATATAAACATTGTTACGAAACTGGATATCATACTCATTCTTTAGCCGTGGTTAATATTGTAAAGCAAGCCTCATTTATTATACAGACAGGTTGAAGAAAAGCAGTGAAAGGGGAGAATGTTTTAATTAAATGTCTGTTGCTGTATATTCAGGCAATGCTGCATGACATCGACGCGCAAACTGAAACCATGAATTCAGCACGTGATTCTAGACCTTCTAGCGTACAATATTTTTGTCGGTTATCAAAAAAATAAACTGCTGTGTCATAGAAAAATGCAATACCTACGCAGTCAAAATGTATGGATCAGCTAAAAAATTGCCAACGAAAAGTTTAAATGCAGGGGCATAGTATCAGGTGGTGCGTCGATATCCCTGCCACTCTATATAATTGTTCCAAAATCATATGCAAATGAATCCTTTCACTTACGAAATAAATCTCAAATTAATAAACATCGTCAAATAAAATTAACAGCAATTAATCAATGAACGGCAACTGTGTTACGGTAAGTCCTCAATTCACTTAAAACAGCATGAGACTGAGAATTTCACGTCATGTTGAGTCTAGGTCACCAAGCCAAGACCTGATTTTGTCACAACATTTATCAATAGAGAGATTTCAGTAGAGAACGTCTCATGGACAAAAACAAACAGTTTTGTAAACGTTGCAATAAATTCTTATAATGCACGTTCTTTTTTATGTAAAACGATTCTAAAAATTGCTTAACTGCTGCGTCTGGTTGCCGAGTTTCTCAACCATCTTAGTGGTTTTAAAGACAAACTTCTTGGAAAAAGACTTACAATGTTCATTACGAAAATCTTCCTATTCAGACTGTTGCAAATAAAAGTTTCAGAGCTAGATCTAGATCTTCCAACAAAAAGATAAAAGGTGGTGGATGTTAAATAAGTGCTGAGCGAAATACTGAATAAACACTTAGTAGATATTGGCATAAAAATCGATCGAAGCTCTGGCAAACACAAAAAAGATGCTACTCTTGATTTTGCTATTACACCTTATCACATAAACCTTAAGGTTAATTTTCCATCGAAATTTAAAATTAACGTCAATGCCAGCGAGTCTGTTCCTCTCAACAATGGTGCAGGCCAACACGTCACACATACTCTTCCATTGTTAGTGAACCTTATGCGTGCATAAATTTTATAATATGCCATTGTGTTAGTCATTGCTACGATCGTGAACGTCTTGTAAACATTAAACTGCCATTTTATGCATGAGAACTTAGAAACATTGAGTTCAGATGCATTGGAATTGATTTGGAGCTTGTAAATGAATCTAGATTGCTGATTTTGATTTTTTTGTGGATTAGTAAGATACTGTGGCTAAAGGAAGAAGGCTGAAGGTTGTGGAACAAATACATAGGCTCGAACGCAAGCCAATAGAAATTTAAAGAAATATTTAATTCTATGATGTGTCATCTCGTCAGTCATTATCATGAATGCTTGTCACAGTTAACGAGGACTTTGCTTCGAAAAAGACAGGCAAAACTCGCCACAGAATGATTTGCCGTTTCTTTTCGATGCTCTATACTACTTCTATTATGCATATTGAAACACTTGGTCTTACAGGGAATTCTAAGATAATGCAATACCTGACTGGCACAGAGGAAAATAACAGCAAAAACAATTGACATCTATAAGCAAAATGCTAATAAGTATGACACAAGCACTGTAGCCACATTGAACTATTCTGCTAAATCGGCAAAATGTTGAATCGGTTTGCATAACAAAAGAGGACGTATGTAATGCTTTAATTAAGTTTCGTAATATCAGTTTAAGTACGTGAGTCATTTAGCTTGACTTGGATTGGATACGTTTCGACGACAAGCTTGTGTAAAAACTGTGGTCGTGACTATGACTAATGTGTCATCTACATTACTTCGTAATTCGGCCCATGTATTACAAGGAAACTCCATCAGTTTGGAAAACAACACACCGATGAGTCTTTTTGAAACCAGTTAGAAGAACCCCATTTAATTAATACCAGTAGTTCTTTTGGTCGTCGGACTAGCGATAAACCTGCTGCGTATGAAACATTGGACACATTTGAATCGTTAGTGGACAGTGGATCTTTTACAACTTAACAGTTTTAACTACTTTTCTTATCTTTGTCCCTTTCTTCTATCCGCGGGCCAATTCCCGTAATAAAAATGTTCAAAATCTAGTCGCAATCTCATTTCAGCTACAATCAATGTCAAAAATCTGTCAAAAATGTAGAGAAATTAGAGGTATTTTGACAGACTGAGATCTGAGACTGAGATCAGTCGGTGAACGTTCTTAAAATTACGAAAATTGCCCCTCGGTTATTTAATAGTTTTCTTTTCATTCATTATTTTGGTCAGAGGCAATAGGTAATGTCGTATCCTATAAACCAGTTGATTTGCTGAAGTCAATTCAATCAAGACGATACAGATATCCCAAAAAGTTTGCTTCATCTTTGACTTTACAAAATATCTCTTAATATTCCTCACCAAAGACAGTAAATATTTACGTTGTTATCTCTTCGTAGTCACATTCTAACTGAATGGTATCATCAAAACAATGCTCTCACAGATGCAGACAATACAACAAGAGATGTTTGAATGTAAACAGCAGCAACGTTGCGGCCGTTGCGGGTTACAACAATGTCACTCGTAATTGGGTAGGCAATTGGCTCATTAGATTTTGCTAAGCAAATACATTGAGTCAGGACAAAAGATTTTCTTAGCAGGTTTTTTCTTAATTCTTTCTCGTGAGTCATATCTTGGTTATCGTAATATATATCCTGATCCTTAGTGGGCCTTAAAAATATGTATTCTAGTGCAAATATATGAGCACGTGCAAACTCTTTCAGCAATTCAAAGCTGACATCATAAGTCTTCCAAACTCTTTTATTAATCTTATAACAAACGGCTGTGACATTAACTTCGTCTTTAAAGTTTTGAGTGTTAAAAGGTCCCAATAAATCATGTCCCTTAACAAATGTAGCTGCTCTAGGAAGTGTCAGTACGATATTTTGCAGGCGTCTACTTAGCATATAGTACCGTTTCCGTCTTCCATTTTGCTACGTTGTCTTGTTAATTTTGTTCCTGTACCGTTGCTTGAGTTCACCATATCTTCGTCTATTCACGTGCTGAATATATTATGTTCATTATAGGAGTTAGGATCAGTTTTGTGAATGCCTGGTGGGTTTTTGTGTTCGTTTTTTGAGTTCGCGGAGATGTGGCTATCCTCTTTAATATCACTGTGGTTAAGGTAGAGTTGCGAATACAAATAATGGTTTAATGATGGATGTTTTGGCTACTTTGGATTGAAACCGGACGTTATTTGTTATGACAAGTTGAGGAATGTTTAAGTTGATTGGAATTCTGCTATATAAAATGTTTCAAAACTCTTATTTGTATCATAAATTTGATTGAAACAAAGCAATTGTAATTCCTAGTCCAATGACTCAAGAACGTTAAAAATAGGTAGAGGCATCGTACCACTATTTAAGCCAGTAAATAAGTAGGAATTGAAGAAATGTCCCACAGGGAACCGACAACGGACCCTTACGGATCTTTCAATCAAAATGTATAATTCATTTGATTACTTAATTAATTGATATTACAAGTTATATTCCTCGGATACGAACTTCCGTAATTGATATTCCTTTATAGTCACCTACTTATAAGTAAATGAACCACAGCGGGTAACCGCATGTTAGTCACTGGTCGTACCGATGATCTTTATAACGTAAACATAGCAGCTATTAATCACGTCGATGTCGGCCATAAACCAACTGGCCAACAAGAATCGATTGTAACACATTTATATATTCATTTTAGAAATTAGTACTCTCACTATGTTGATAAGAAATGGAATGAACGCTTAAGAAATGGCTGACTGACTATAGTAGTCAGACAAGTTCAAAAGAACACATAAGTAACGGAATCGTAGCCGCAACGTGCTTTCTCGGCAAACTATCAACTTTTAATTGAATGAATCAAAGGGATCTGATTAAAAGTACTTAAAATCAGTATCGATCAGGACAACAAAAATGATGGTAAGTGACGGAATAAATATCCTGTCACGTAGCAGGAGAAAAATCGATATACTTACATATAAAAACGAAATCCTCGTGATAAAAATATTGAAACACACACTGTTGACGGAGTTACACGGTTTAATAACACAAATGCTAGTATAGTTTACACCGTTGTTCAACAAATAATGGGTTAAAATATTAACGTTTGTTTTTCTGACAATAGTTTAAAACCGACGCGGAGAAATGCGTCCTTCCTCCACGCGGTCCAGAGAGCGACTGATGACGTTCCGAGCGGTGCGCCGGTTGGTTCATACTGAGCAACAAAACGCCCTAACTTTGGAAGAAGTAGGTAAGCAAATATGTACAGTATCACTTACAATATAAAGTTTATTCTAGGCGGCGTTAACATCAAGTTGTAGCAGCTTTAGTTTTGCTCCACATGCACATTGTGTATGCCACGGTCGTACACACATTTCTTTGACTCAAGAGAAAAGGCGAAAGGACATTGCGGCGTTCGACTTGTTTGTATTTGCCACGTAATGTAATAAATCAGAATGTGTTAAAAGTATTGAAATCATTTTGTAAAACTGTTTTTACTGTAACTTGACTGAACTTTAGCGTGAAGACGTAACTAGCAGCTTTTCGATTTTGTACATTCTCTCATTTCACTCCAAACATTTCTAGTGTAATCTAGACCACTTATTCTGTATTTCGAAAAACTAGACGCAACGAATGGATTTTATAACAGCCAAAATTCAATTACAATTTCAAAGATCTTGCTTTTTAACAACATCTTTCAGTTGTGTTTTGTCATAATGCAATCCAAGTGCCCGGAACTTCCGGAACTGCAAAACATAAAAATGGTGTGATTTCACGTGTAGGTACATACTTCCTTATAAAAGTCTTGTTATTTTACTTTCTTCCTGTTAATTATTTATAGATTAGAATCAAGGCTTTCTGTCATTATTTTACTCGAATGTTAGCTCTATTTCAACCTCCATTGTAAACTATATTATTAGGTACAAAAATAAGTTGAATTTTTGGAATAGGTACTTGATATCAGTTATTTCTTAAGTGTGCTTTGTGAACATGGATATTCCTACGCCTAAAGTAACGTTGTGGGTTTGAAGGAACTGTTTACATCATATAGTTATATTTAATTTAAATAATCTTCAATAATTAAACATTCCAGTCTACTGACCGGAATGTTTTCAAAATGTGTTTGTGAATTTCCACTAATACTGATATAAACATCATAATTATGAAGATTTCACGAAGGATAAGCTTATTATGTCCTCGTATAATTGTCTTATTACTAAACTACACAATGGATGCGGTTTCATCTACCTTTCCGAGAAATAATTCCGAAAGCTCTATGTGTTTAATACATTATTATTTCACAAAGATATAGCAATATATACATCACAATGTTTTAACATGGCTCCACATAAGTATATGACACCCGAGCAATGACATGCTCTGACTAATGTCTGAACTTTGAAAGAGACTTATTGGACCCCTGAGTTTGTTTCGCCATTACTTCTCTGGAGTAGTCATATAGGAAATATCGCCACCATCAAGCTTATTTTTTTTTAATATGACTGGAAAGTTCCGATATCTTATTTACAGCATTTGATTTCTTTTCATTTCAAAGCAAGGGCGGCTCTTTAGCTTAGTTACAAATAAAGCTGATAAAACCCAAGGCCAGGTTTCTATAAAAAATATATCTACCTAAGGGAAAACATGGGGTTCCCTATGTAGCACAGTGAACATGTGGACCATTGCGCTGAATAGTTTTCTACATGAACGGAGCTCTGCGCACGCACCGACCCGATGCTCGCCCAAGTGGAAGACTGCTGTGACCAGGGCTTCTTTAGAGTCCATAATGTGGAAAATTTTCTATTCTAGTTAATTATTGACTGCGACGTAGTGATTAGAGTCATTTACGGCATCATGGAGACATTGTCTATTGAAAAGTTTATTTAAATGGGGTCTTCACGCACGGGTCCATCGATCAGGTTAAGCTACGCTTGCCGTGGTGGATCCGTCGATGGGTGGCTATCTTTACATACCGAGAACCCTTCGCGCCTCGGAAAGCTCGTTAAGCCGTTGGTCTCGGCTGTCAATCATGGATCTTTGACAGTCGTTACGGGTAGTTAGAAGCCCGAAAATCTGACAACCAGTCTTAGCAAGAGGTACAGTATTATCCAGTAATTGGGTTGTGGAGGTAAGATGGCAGTCGCTCCAAGTAAAATACTGGTATTCAGCTGCACCCGGTTAGACTAGAAACCGACCCCGATAGAGTTGGGAAAAGGCTCGACAGATGATGTTTTTATTTTTAAACTGAAGACAATTTGGAGATAACGACAATTAGGCATTCTCTCTAGAAAGCTATCGCGGTGTGTTCCATAAGTTATAGTTTTATGAAAGCTGAAGAATTAAAAGGCAAGCTAGCACCCCAACAAAAAAACAGAAATTCTAAAACTGAGTTGATATTAATTCGTGTGACCAACCCGCACTGGGCCCGCGTGGTAGATTACAGCCTATTCCTTCTCAAAGAGAGGAGCCCTTTGTCCCAGCAGTGGGAAACTTATGGGCTGATTATGCTTATGCCTGTGGATAAGTTTCTAGATCTCATCAACCTGCTAACTGGGCGAATTTTGATAACGTAACGAAAGCGTTGCGATGTTAATATTCCTCCGAAGTTAAACTAATACCATGTTACAATAAAGTTAAAAGAAAACATGGGCATCCTATTTTAACATTGGGAGGTTCCTTGGGAGGTCCAACGTTGGAAAGAAAAATTTAGACAGAAGGGTAACGTAGCTAATGTACCCAGTGGGCTTCATATGTGCGTTGAACCAAGTATACGTTGATCATGATGTTATGTATACCTAGGTTAAAAAAGACTGCCTTTTCGCCATGAGACGACTCAATAATGAAGAGACTTTTGTAATAAACAACTATGACATTCAAATTGTCTATTTCTTGATCTACATTTTGTTTTTCATCTATTTTGATTTCGTCCGTCTATATACTAACAAATCACAATATTAATGCGGTATTTTCTTTCTAACCAAACTAACTTTTTTATATTGATTTATAATGACAATTATTATTATTTTTGACAGTCGTTACGGGTTGACAGAAGCTCGAAAAATCTGACAACCAGTCTTACCAAGGGGTATCGTATTACCCAGTAACTGAGAGTCCATAATGTGGAAAATTTTCTATTCTAGTTAATTATTGACTGCGATGTAGTAAGTAGAGTCATTTACGGCATCATGGAGACATTGTCTATTGAAAAGTTTATTTAAATGGGGTCTTCGCGCACGGGTCCATCGATCAGGTTAAGCTACGCTTGCCGTGGTGGATCCGTCATCTTTGACAGTCGTTACGGGTAGTTAAAACCCCGAAAATCTGACCACCAGTCTTAGCAAGAGGTACAGTATTATCCAGTAATTGGGTTGTGGAGGTCAGATCAGTCGCTCCATGTAAAATAATTGCGAATCTTTGACCTAGCTATACTAACTAAACCATATATATTTGATTTAAGTTGTGTATGCAGACTTGGGAACGTTATTAGATATAATCAGCCTATAATATTCCCACTGCTGGGACACAGGCCTTCTCTCTGTGAGAGTGAGTAGGCCATAATACACCACGCGGGCCCAGTGCGGGTTGGCGTTGTCACATGTCTTTGAATTTTTGGTCCTAGGACAGGCCAGTGTCCTCACGGTGTTTTCCTTCACTGTTGTCAGAGCAGTGGTAATGAAATAATTTATACAACGGTGACGGAAAATATCGTGACAAAACCGGAACATACCGGTTTTGTCACGATATTTTCCGTCACCGTTTTAAGAGCAGTGATGATGAAAAACTCGTAAGTTGTAGCCGTCACCACTGAGGCACCACTGCTCTCATTCATACAGACATTGCGAGGCATGTACTTCGAATGGTGAACCACGCATATAACGGATGCCTCAGGCTGAGGCATTTGACATATAAAAAAAAATCACTTACGGCGCATGCCTCGTTCTGTCTGGATGCAACTTTAGATATATGCGTTTAATTTATGGTCGTATTGTCGTATCCATCTTGTATAAATGTTTAAGTTAAAAAAAAATGGGCTATCATCCGATCTCCAATAAGAACAAGTCGTGTCGTGTACCTGTGCCCTAAGTAGAGTGACGAGACAGGTTTTGTCAACTTTTACAACAAGTCCCTTCCCCATACTACTTTCATTTCATCACCAAAAAATGTTGTTTAACTAACTTTATGGTTGTGAATACCACCGTTAGTTTATAATCTATCTGATTACTGACAAATACGTGCACTGACTGGACAGATCCACTCAAGCTGCGTACTTCTTTCCTCGAAAGAACATTTCAGACACCAATCTACATGGTCTTCACATGATCTGACCAAATTATGTCTAGACTTTAAAAGAGACTGACCTCTGAGTTTGTTTCGGCCTTTCTTCTCAGAGTAGTCCGATAGGAAACGCGGACCTCATCTAGTTTGAAAAAATACGATTGACGTGTAAAAGTGTTTGTATAAACCTACTTACAGAAATATAATCATTTATTACCTACTAGCTTCTGCCCGCAACTTCGTACGCGGATCCTATTGCTTATGCCAGCGACAACGAGGTCGTCAAAATCTAAGATCTGAAACGTCTGATGTCGAATTCTAAGAGCCCGGGGACGGGAAAACAGAGTGATGCGCGAGACGATTCGAGACTTTCCAGATATTTCATTTTTGTAAAAAGTCGGCATGAATCCAGATTTAGTGACTTGATGAGCTCCAAATGAAGTCATCTGAAAAGCACTGTTGTAGGCTTGAATATTGCTTAAGAAATGGCTGGACTTGGGATGCTCGCCATTCAAAAGAACTCGTAAGATTTCCGGTAGCTCTTGCATAGAGTTTAGTCGTAACTTTCCAGACGCACAACACATTCCCTTGGTCTCTCCCTTCCACTTACGCGCGTGACAGTGTGCACACACCTCAGACATGGTGCCAATGTCTCCGTGTTCGATGTAATTAATAAATGGGTTATAGGAAAACGCGCTCCTTTCTTTATTGAACCACGGTTGCTCTACAGGATCATAAACCATAGACTCAGTATCAGATGAGGATGAATTGCGAAGATTGCGACGTATACGGTCTAGATCAATTTGAGCCACACGCTGTTCGACTGACTGACTTGCCCGAATTTCCTGATTCCGCTCACGTTCTTGCGTGGAATGAACAGACACCTCAACGCATGTCATGATTTCTTTGCCGAGCAAGTGCGTTGCGTTGCTCGCGCTGCTCGTCTGTCTCCAAAGACCGAGCTAGAGCATGCTATGACCGGTCTGCACTAAGGCGCGTCTCATGCTCTTCAGGATTCTCAAGTGATCGAGATGTGGCAGTGCGAATACGCTGGGAGATTAAACGCGAGTCTCTCTGCGTGTAAGTCTCCGAAGCGCGAGATACTGCGTGGCGCTCGCGATCGCTTGCTTGGCGTGTATCACGCTCCTGACTGTTCTCGAGCGACCGAGCAGTCTCAGTGCGGAAAAGCTGAAAACTTAATCTCTGCTCGCTCTCTGTATCCGTTTCGGAAGCGCGAGATAAAGAATGACGCTCTCGTTCACGCGCAAGTCGTATCTCACGCTCCTGACTGCTCTCAAGTGATCGAGCAGTCTCAGAGCAGATATTCTGAAGACTCAACCTTTGATCCCTCTGTGTAACCATTTCGGATGCGTGAGACAAAGAATGACGATCCCGGTCGATAGCTAAACGCATTTCTCGTTGTTCCACACTTTCCTGAGATCGAGAAGCAGTAGTGCGGACTCGTTTAAATTCTAGTCGTAATTAGCGCTGCGTCCTAGTTTCTGCGGACAAACTTAGTGCATTACGCTCACGGTTAGCACCTAGCCGTTGTTCACGCTCTGCGTCGGTTTTGAAAGATCGAACTAACCTGTGCATCTTAGAACCCTTGAGTTTAGAGACAGATTTGATATTTTTCTAAAAGGCATAGCTAAAATTCCTTCTTAATCCGATACTAACGATATTCAAATCAATGAAAAATAATCGAATAAGTACGTAAGAATTGCTAGTTAGTAGAAAATAATTATTATTCGCAGGAAAATTAAACACATCAACCAACACAGACAACAAAGGTAACCCCCGTTTCTATAGGATGAGAGCGGCACATTGGCACCTATAACATCACTTTTTGGGAACGAAACCACAGCGTGATCTAACTCGACGCCAACGCCATATACTTAGTTAGAAAACGGAAACTACCGTAATATCATTTACCCAAATTAATTCAATTATGAATAAAACTAAATTGTCGTTAATTTAACAGACAACTACATCATTTTTGCATTAAAAAAAATATGGTAACAGCAGCAAGGAACAAAACTAAGAATCACATACTTAAATCAATTACCTACAACAAATGTGCTTGGTAAGATATAACTTAGAACCAAAAGTTTGACTTGACTTCATGATAGTGTAGCTTGTTGTACCACCAATCAATCTGTTTAGTAATATTGGTGTGAAACTCTCTATACAATTAGATAGGACATGTAAAGTTCTCAGATTTCATAACAGTATCGTTCCTAATGCACATAAAAAACGCAAAAACTAAAAAAAAAGAATATTACGATTTTTTAAAACATTAGTATGGGATTTGAACTCGCACCATTTAGTGCGGTAAACGGTCGCCTGACAATACCGCTAAATTCCCCGTTGACATATTGTTGAAATAGCTGTTCCCTTGCAATTTATAATATTACTGCCCCGCTCCTTTATAAAAATAGCGTGATTATTATGTTCCCAGAGTTAAATTATTATTAACTAAATAAATAACATGTCATTTTGTGCATTAAATTATTTTGTGCATTCAATTACGAACAAAAACCTTTTAAAATCAATATTGCTTACCTCCCGTAACATACGGCGTGATAATATGTAGCCTAAAGCCTTCCTTGGTTTACAAAGAACATTTTTGCTGAATTTCAATTGAATCTATCCAGTAGTTTTGGCGTGAAGCCGTACCATACACACAGACAAACAGATAAACAGACAAACAGACAAAAATTCTAAAAAGTCACTTTTTGTCATCAGTTACGTTTTTCTAACAAAAGCCACTTATTTTTTCTCGAAAATTCTCAATGTACAGTTTTTCTTTCGTTACTGTTTTATTATATGTATAGATTTATCTCGCGAGATTGTAAACTGTCGATAAATTGTGAACTGTACCATACAGTTTACAATATAACGTATTAATTTTCGATAGTTTATAATCTGTCCATACACCTTAATTGCGTAACACACTATCATTCCCAATCTGAATCATTTCCAAGGATATTGCCATAGATATAGGCATGAAGGAGATATGCCCCGGTAGTTGAAAATGTATCACATATTTATTGTAAATGGTTTGTTGCAGTTCACAATTTCTCGATAGTTTATAATCTCGCGCGAGATAGATTATAAACTAACGATCCATAATTATACGGTGACATAATAGCAGCGGTGGCCCAGTAGTAACGGCCGTGACTTACGAGTTGTAGGTCGTAGGTTCGAACCCGGACACTGCGCTTTCTTTGTGTAAATTATTTCATCACCACTGTTCTCAAAACGGTGAAGGAACACATCGTGAGAAAACCAACCTTTCCTAGTTCGAACCAAAAATTCGAAGACATGTGACATATCTACCAATCCGCATTGGGCCCGCGTGGTGAATTACGGCCCAGACCCTCTCACAGAGAGGAGGCCTGTGTTCCAGCAGTGGGAACATTATAGGCTGATTATCTAAACTTCTAAACTAATATTATAAAGCTGAAGAGTTTGTTTGTTTGGTTGAACGCGCTAATCTCAGGAACTACTGGTTCGAATTGAAATTTTTTTTTGATAGGAATTGAGGAAGGCTCTAGGCTATATAACATCACGCTGCGACCAATAGTAGCAGAGCATCAATGGAAAATGTTGCAAAAACGAGAAAAAATATTCCTTTTTGAGCGCTGCGTGCGCTGCGTAAACGGAACAATTCCATCATACATGATTTTTTTGATGGAATTGTTCCTCTTTAAAAGTTCTAAAAAAACATCTGCGACAGCATATGTCTATCTTTTAAGACTGACTCACTATAACCTTTTTTATGGTAATCAAATTTGTTCGAAATTAATGCATTATTTGCGACGACGCGCTACTTATAAGGAAATAAATAACATGGACCAATAGGTTTTCGAACACCGAGCTTTTTGGTGACTAGAAAACTCTGACTAAACTAAATCTTTCTATACTTATAATAAAGCTGAAGAGTTTGTTTGTTTGTTTGAACGCACTAATCTCTGGAACTACCAGTCGGATTTGCGTTTGATAGCCCAATTCTTGCGGAAGGCTATAATAGGCTACTTAACATCACACAATGATATTAAAACATATTTTTCATAGGCATAACAAATAAGCATAATAATTAACTCCTAAAATGTTAGCCACTAATACACATTTTTATACAATATTGCTCTAATAAAATTTGTAGGCACTTTACATTGTAGGTAGAATAAATATTTTTTTTTTATTTTTCTAAGTGGACAGTGCGTGTCATAAAACTATTGTGTCTCTCAGTGTATTATTGCAAAGTTGTAATTCAATCCTTAAAAAAAAAAAAACAGTATTCTGTAATGAATAAGTCAAACTCAAACCCTTTATTTCAATTAAAGCATTTACAGGTAATTTTGAATTGTCAAAATTAAATAGTCGGTCAGTTAGTCAGAAAGTTGAAGCTAGTTGCCCATTCCAGAACGTAGATCTCTTTGGAGAAGAACGGGCAAGAAACTCCACGGACACTTATTACACATTATTACAAAATCCTGGGTACATTATTCTTATTGCTTCTATATGTGAGAACAATGTAAAAAAGAATCAATTTAAAATATAAAATTAACCGTAATGGTTAAGTAAATATCAGGAAACATCATACTGTTATATCTTCATCTAACCCAAACCACAACCCACAACACCAACAATAGAGAGGATCTGGCGCTCGGCGGCCGCTGCCGCGGCACGCTCGCTTCGCTCGCTCCACTGTTCTGACCTAACCTAACCTAACTTATATGATTCAATAACAGTAGTAAATATCAGGAACCATTATACTGTAATAACCTCATCTAACCCAAATAATTCACCAACAATAGCGAGGATCTGGCGCTTGGCGGCCGCCGCTGCTGCGGCACGCGATCACCTGAAAAAGTAATCATTTATTTGTGACTTTCTCGGTTTGGATTAGGTAGGTATGTACATAGAAAGAAGAAAGAAAATACATTTATTTAGCACAGACTAAAAGACACACAGTACACCAGATAGCAACAAATAGAAAGTATAAAGACCGATGTAAGAAAATAGCAGGAAAGTGTGCCTCACGGCTGCACCAAAAAAGGCCCAGTTCAGCAAAAATGCCAGATAATAGTGCCTGACGCTGGTTTTCAACTGAACCTGATGTGTGAGGTGACAGATCGAAATCAGTTTTACACTGCAACGTGACGTGTGTTTAGATATACTTAAATAAGATAAATATGTGTCAGATAAAAATAGTAACGAATATGTACATAAATAGTGTGAGAAGATATTGCAAAAATAAACCAAAAAATACTGACAAATATAATGAGATGGCCGCGTTAATATGTAAATAAATAAATTCTTCGAAATGACCCAGAACAACATAAACCAGTTTTAAACGATGCCTGACGTCCACGTTCCAACACATTGTCATAATTAATTAATCCGTGCATTTCATCGCACAATACGCTGCAAACAGCCGAGCGCGGACTATTTAACACGAATTCTATGTGTGGACGGCACTACGAGTGTTACATGTAATACTTGTAGTGCTGTCCACACAGAATTCGCGTTACATTTCACGATAAATTACATTACGCGTTACACACGTCTGGACCCGGCTTTACGGACAGTTTGCAACTTGTGTATATTGAAATTGTCTTAGCTATGGTTGGTATTGGGATACATAAGCTCACGCCTTCTTCTCATGGTTGTAGGCAGAAACTATACAAGGCCACCGGCTACGATCCTTACATACTCCTATTGCTTCGTTTATGTTCATGATACTTACATCTTTCTCGCTTGGATTAATACCACAAAACAGCTTCCTTAAGGGACTACTCACACTTATTCAGCTCCATTCGCGTTTCGTTGAACGATTTTGGTCACACTTATACAGTTCTGCTTCTATCAGCCGCGTACAGCGTCGTAAGAATGAGAAAAGCCGACATAGCGTGGTATCTCCACTGAAACGCTTCTCTGTTCCCAAGCATAACTTTTTCTCTGTTGATCGCTATAATGTGACGAACTAATATTGTACAAGCAAGAATATTTTTGCACTAGCAATATAAGTTTCTCTTCGTCCATCATTTTACTTCGTAAAAATAAAATAACTATAATTACTTAATTTTAAAGTCCGCCGCGCCGTCCAAACTCTCTCAATCCTTGCGTGCATAATGATTACGTAATAATAAATCAAATCTATGCAGGAACTATGCAGGTCGCAACTTGTCGACAGGAGTTGAGAACTATCCGTGTACAGCGCTGTTCCACCGCGTTCGATGCTGACTGCGGCGGAACAGCGCTGAACTCTATCTATAGCACTCGCATGATAATAACACATTTGTCCTCATTTTATATTTGTTTGCCGCGAATGCTGAATAGACGCGGAAAGCTGAACGGATGCATACACGTCTCCATACAAAATCGTTGTTTTCTATGGGCATAAGCTGAATAGATCTGAATAAGTGTGAGTAGTCCATAATACGGAAAACACTCACTACTAACTCCATAGATTGAATTCGTGTCGCTACACGTTTTGATGCACTGATTAAAAAATATTTAAATATTGCACCACTGATAAATTTAAATACGTCATTATCAGTAATCTATCATCGTAATGAAAAAAAATATTGCTCCACTGATAAATACTTAGTAACTTACCTATGTTAAGGATTTAACTTTACTGATATAAACACTAGCTATAGCCCGCAATTTCACTCGCAAATTCGCATTTTTGGGGAAATTAAAGTACTTTATATAATAATAATAATATAATAATATCCCTGGACATTTCACACAGCGCCATCTAGTCCCAAGCTAAGCAACCTAATGCTTGTGTTATGGTAACAAGATGGCTGATAAACTACTTATATACATTTTTTTTTGTAAATACATAAATATTATAGATAGAAAAACATCCAGACTCGGAACAAATATACATGTAGGACTTACAAATATTTGTTCTGTGCGGGAATCGAACCCGCGATACGCAGCGCAACAGTCCGATCGCTCAGCCACTACGCTAACCGTGTTAAAATCGGAAAATATGCGGAATATGTGCCTACCAAATTCGTTCAGCCATATCTATGCTTGATTGAGTACCTATTTCACATTTTACATTACAAGCCCCCGATGGGATTTCTCATCGGTAAAAAATTTAAAGAAAAAAAAAAACTTTTTAAAAACAAGCTTTTATTACTTGTTAGTAAAAAGAACTAAAAAGTTAAAAACAATTTAAACTTGATAAGAAAAATACCATTATATAGGTACCTACTAAATAAAAGCGTGTTACATTTTGATGGAACATTAAAGAACATTTTAGCATATTACATCTTCATTATTTTTCTTTTGCGATCACAATGTAACACGCTTTTATTTAGTAGGTACCTATATAATGGTATTTTTCTTATCAAGTTTAAATTGTTTTTAACTTTTTAGTTCTCTTTTATTAACAAGTAGGTAAAAAAAGCTTGTTTTTAAAAAGTGTTTTTTTTTTTCTTTTAATTTTATTTTTATCTTTTTAGTATTTTTGATGCGAGATTGACTACGGCGTAGTTGTTAGCGCGTAGCAGTGTTTTTCCGTTAATGATCGAACGAACTTATTTTCCCAAAGATGGGGTCGTATATTCACGTCCACCAAACTACCACCACTCACCACCCATCAAAAACGGTCCAAGACGAATCAAACTCGACGCGGTTGTGTCACTTAATTACTGAATTCCTATGGCCATCTTCTAGCTCCATCATAAGTCCTGTTTACCATCTAGCACCAAAGTATTCGTCAAGACGAATCATACGAGCCCAAACTCGATGGGGTTGTGTCGTTTAATTACCGAGTTCCCATGGCCATCTTCCAGCTCCATTACAAGTTCTGTTTACCATCTAGCACCAAAGTATTCGTCAAGACGAATCATACGAGTTCAAACTCGATGGGGTTGTGTCGTTTAATTACCGAGTTCCCATGGCCATCTTCCAGCTCCATCATAAGTCCTGTTTACCATCTAGCACCAAAGTATTCGTCAAGACGAATCATACGAGCCCAACTCGTTGGGGTTGTGTCGTTTAATTATCGAGTTCCCATGGCCATCTTTCAACTCCATCAACAGACCCTGGTTACCATTTAGCACCAAAGTACTCGTCAAGACGAATCATACGATTCCAAACTCGATGGGGTTGTGTCGTTTAATTACCGAGTTCCTATACTTCCTATGGCCACCTTCCGGTTCCATCATCAGATCAGCTCCATGTTATAATAATTTCGCATTGTCGTCCGATTTACACATGCATGCAAAACTTCAGCTCAATCGGTAACCGGAAAGTGGATCAAATTTAACTTGCAAGATTTGATTACAGACAAACATCGGGACAGGTGCAACCAAAAATAAAAGCTTGTAAAAAACACGAACTTCCATACAAACTTCATCATTTCAGGCGAAAGACGTCCGCTGCTGGACGTAGGCCTCCCTCAAGCACCGCTACTTCGACCGGTTCTGTGCTTCTCGCATCCAGCGGAATCCTACGGCCCTCACCAGATCAGCGGTCCACCTTATGGGTAGGTCACATTGCTCGCAGAACAGATGGCTGATGGGGCCGAAAGTTTCTGGAGTGGCGACCAAGTCCGAAAGACGTAGCGTTGAAAGGCCTCCTTAAATCAAAATCCACACATTTCCGAAAATTAGAAAAAAGAACCTACTGTTTTTATTATTGATTCGTGTCGAGAATCAGTAGCATAATTACTTCCTTGAATTTGACGAGGATGCAAAACGACACCTTGTATAAGGAACTTTTGTGCACTATTCTATTTTTCTCTAAACCAATGGTGCTAATGTCAAAAATTCTGCCAATGTCAGATGCAAGACCCAGCGGTTTAGGCTGTGCGTTGTCTGTCAGTGAGTCATCAACGCACAGCCGAAAATTGAAATTGTATTGTCTAAGTTCTAAGGCCCGCTTGCACTACTAATCACCAAATATGTTTTAGTGATATGTGAAGAAGCTAATAATTACACGAATGCAGCTAATTTCAAAAGCGTTTTTTCCTACCTTACAGTTCGATCAACGAAAGAACGCGTTTTTGACACCTGTCAGTTTTAGTCAAACGAATACGTGTTTTGAGAATTTGATCTTTGTTTGTTACTTGAATTTTTTTTACATAATGTTACCGCATTCTCTCGACGGCCGTACATTTTTGTCAATATTTGATCACTGATCTATGACAATCGATCTAGTACTCTATAGCTTTGATTCGTAATCTTTTTATCTTTTATCAGCTAGTACGTGACTGTATAATACCTGCTGATCCGCTCTGGCAGGACCAATTATTCATGTATTATCAGTAAGTACACATTATCGGGCTAAGTTCGTTTTTTGTGTGACTAGCTTGGACTTCGACTTGGTTTTTCTTAATTTGTAACATCACTAACTTCCGTATATTTATAACTATAGCTGGGCCCTATTACTCGAAACTATTAGTTTACTAGTAAATTAGTGTAAAAATTACAACTCCTAATATTTTCCGTTTCTCAAAAACAGGTACTGGACTAATAACTAATAGTAGCAGACTTATAAAAAATATTAGATTGGCTCGGCTGAATACATATATTACCCATGCTATACTTATTAAAAAAAATATGGAAAAAGTTCCCGCCACTTTTGTACGAGTATTCGTTTGATTTTGTCGTTTGCACATTGGCGGTAAAAGCGGGTTGTTTTTTTTAAAGTAAATTACTTAATTAATTTCAATTTACAGCTCAACATACACTCGTCTTTGAAATACCATGCATATAAGCTACTGCGTGGTACTGTGCTCCCGTACCCATAACTAATAGTACACAACTAAAACAGTAACAGTAGTAGTAGTATATAACTAATAGTACTAGTTTCGGTGAAAAGGCTTGTTTTGTTTCGGTTAGCCGTTGCAAACTAGGCCCGATAACAACCATCAGGCTTTCCATGTTTATGCTCGCTAAACGAAACCTTTCATTAGAATATGGATTCGAATATGTGTCCATTTCAACCGCGCGGCCAACTCATAAAATTGGATGAAATTTTACCAGGAATTAGTGGTAATTTGTTACTGTACACACCTCTTTTCCTGAATTTGTTGCAAAAAAAACTGAGATGCTATGACCAAAAATAGTTGGCCGCTAGAACCGCCACTTGCCGTAGCCATCGCCTGTGATTACACAGAAACTTAATAATGCAGATAGGCGAATGATACATCAAAAGAAAGGTCTTAATTTGTTGTATTTGTTGCAAAAATAAAAAGCATCAAAACGTAAATATACAAAAAGTTATGCTATATTTAGTTTCCAGGTTATGGGTAGGTAGGTATCTCACCATAAATATCAAATTAATAGAGCCTTATGTGTATGGACAATTAGTTGCTAATTTGTTGCAGCAAATAAACAAGAAAAATACTACAAAAATAGGTTCAATCATTTGTTACAGTCGATTTTAGTTGGCCGCTCGGACGGCAATATGCCTAAAATACAAAGGCGTTTATTTCGTTATTAAAAATAGGTTCAAGCTTAGTTAAAGTACTAATCGACGGGTAACGTAAGCTAAATTGGATAAATGTGTCGAAAATAACGGAGAAAATCATATTTTAGGAGATATTCACTGAAATATTTAAGTACTAGCTTCTGCCCGCGGCTTCGCCCGCGTGGATGTCGGAAATTATCCCACGGGAACGTGCTAACAGGATAAAATGTATGTGCTTCCCCAGGATGCCATCTATCTCGCGGGCCCTTTGTGGCTAATTACAATAGAAAACCAATTGTGTCTCATTAGTGGTGATTAAGAGGGTACCTATATGATATCCTTACCTAAGTACCTACATAATAAAAAATAAAAAAAACTCAATAACAGAAAATAAAATACCTACCTACCTAAATAAACCTATTTCTGATGATAACTAAACTCAATAAATAAGCAAAATCCCTAAAAACTAATATCTATACGAATGACTAATCTTACCTAACAGTATTATAAAATAACCTACGGTCACTACGTACACTATCAAATATACTACCTATACTTTAAAATTAAAATCTATACCTACGACTTATAAAAATAAACCTAAATAACTCTAAAAAGTAAAAGGAATAAAAATGAACTCCACTGCGTGTGACCTAACCTACGACAAACTTATTATTTGCGGTTGGTACAGTAATCGGATCTAGGGATCGAACCGCAAAATTAAGTTTGTTTTTTATTGTATATACTTTTCCGGGATAAAAAGTACCCAGTGTGGTGCCCAGGATATTAAAGAATAATTATACCAAGTTTCATCGTAATCGAACCGGTAGTTTTTGCGTGATGCCTGAACAAACAGACAGACAGACAGACAGACAAAAATTTTTTTAATCACATTTTTGGGTTCGGTGTCGGTCTAGTAACACCCCCTGCCATTTATTTTTTTGATATTTTCAATGTACAGAATTTTCACTTCTACAGATTTATTATAAGTATAGATAGAAGATGAAACTGTAAGAGAGTAGAGTGACCATGAATACATAAGTACGAAAGCATGTTTTTAAAATTTATCAGGTAATAATTAAAAGAAAAATAAACTTTTTAAATACAAGCTTTTATTACTTGTTAATAAAAAGAACTAAAAAGTTAAAAATAATTTAAACCTGCTAAGAAATAAAAAAATTAAAAGAAAAAAAAATACTTTTTTAAAAACAAGCTTTTATTACTTGTTACTAGAAAGAACTAAAAAGTTAAAAAATAATTTAAACCTAATAAGAAAAATACCATTATACATATAGGTACCTACTAAATAAAAGCGTGTTAAATTTTGATGGAACACTAAAGAACATTTAGCATATTACACCTTCATTATTTTTCTTTTACAATCATAATGTGTGTGTGTTGTGTCATTTAATTGCTGTATTCCTATGGCCATCTTGCAGCTCCATCATCAGTCCCTGGTTAGGTACTATCTAGCACCAAAGTACTCGTCAAGACGAATCATATGAGCCCAAACTTCATGGGGTTGTGTCGTTCAATTACTGAGTTCCAATGGCCATCTTCCAGCTCCATCAGTAGGCCCCCAGAACCTTTCGGCCCCATTGGCCATCTGTTCTGCGAGCAATGTGCCCTGCCCACTGCCACTTAAGTTTGGCAACTCCCTTGTTAGCAAGATCGTACTGGAAGATAAGTTGCAATCGAAAGTGCTGATGGATACATCTCTATATGAGACAGGTGGTCTTCCATGTCCCAGAAACTTACAGGAACCAACTGGGAGACGCTGCTTCCATGTTTTTTTTTCTCTTAGGAATAGCGAATAAAACAAAGAAAGAAAAAAATGTATTACTGTCACGGAAATACGTCACGGAAATCAGTCCTGACAGCAGTGGTGGACCTGTGGTAACAGCCTTGACTTACGAGTTGTAGGTCGTAGGTTCGAACCCAGACAAGCGCTTTACTTTGTATCAATTATTTCATCACCACTGCTCTCAAAACGGTGTAGGAAAAGGTCGTGAAGAAATCGGCGAGTCCTAGAACCATGTGTCCCAGCAGTGGGGACATTATAGTCTGATTACGCACAGAAACACGTGCATAAAAAAGATTATTAAACACAAATTATGATTAAAAGCTATAATTACTGATAAATGAAGTCAGAACCTATCCAATACATTGAAAGCAAAACAACAAGAAGCTTTTGTATACCTAAAGTTAAAAACAAAGAATTCACGACCACCTATCATCATCATCATCTCAGCCGAAAGACGTCCACTGCTGGACATAGGCCTCCCTCAAGCACCTCCACTTCGACTGGTTCTGTGCTTCTCGCATCCAACAGGTTCCTGCGACCTTCACAAGGTCGTCGGTCCTTGTGGGAGGCCTTCCAACGCTACGTCTTCCGGTCGCCACTCCAGAACACCTGTAATGAGAGGGCAATCGAAACCAATCAAGGTCACTTAATCGAGACTGGTTCGTCAACTGGCGAGTGTGAAATTCGCGCGCGCGCGAGAGTTTGCAACTTCCAATTTTACCTGTATATTTTATCGTCTAGGTAGGAACTGGTGTGTGGACACATCTATGTGGTGTTCATTTCCCTGTAAGAAGCATGCAAACAAACATACACTATGCATGCAAGAAGCATGCAGCATGCAAACATGCAAAGAATGCCCTGTGTCCCAGCAGTGGGAACATTATAGGCTGATTATGTACTCTGCCTAGCATCTAAAAATTCATGTACCTACATTAACGAATTTTGCTTTGTTTTGAATCTAGTATGCTTTAACTCTATTAGGTATGAATTATGGTAATAATATCCGGTTGGTTGCGCATATAATTGATCACCAAATTTTTGTTGCCGTAAATTGCTCTTGTTTACTGCTAGTCACCAAGCGGAAAAGGTTTGGAGTACTTACAATTAAAGCCTTGCTTTAGTTTTAAGTAGTACTTTCTACATGCCGTGTATTCAGTTAGTTCGTAAAATGTTACAAAAGTAACAATCTGGCAGCGCTATACTTACTCGAAGCATGCTTGGGCATCATGCGTCGTCGACCGCGTTCCTTTCGCCTCATTCCTCACCTCCAACCTAAATAATCTAAGAAATCTAAGTAGAGGGTCGGTGCTTAACCCAATCAGCCAGCGCGAGCAAAGCCGCGGGCAATAGATAGTTATTTATAGTTATTGGTTTAAATCCGTTTTATTGTATTTTACTGTACTGTTATATGCGAGCGAGTTGACGATAAAAATAATTGGTAAAATCGGAAGGTGTCAACTCGCGCGCGGCTCGCGAGCTTTACACTCGCCAGTTGACGAACAAGTCATTAATCAAAATTATGTAAATTTTCGTCAGGACACGGATCGAGACGGATAAGATAAAACAAAACTAGTGAATTTACCAAGAGAATTTTATGTATATCACCAGCTAAGACACGAAGTGTTATCTGTTACGTAAACTGTCACGAAAAGACTTATGATTGCTGTACAGTCGCCTGTCAGTGTTGCAATGCTTCGGTTGTGTTTAATTGGAGTACTCTTTGCCATAGTGTTCGCAGGTAATTTTTTGTTTATTTGGTGTAGGTTCTTCATGCGCGGAGCTGGAGACTAAATTGTTTGGTATTAGACCTTAGGTAAGTTTCAGGTGGGTAGCGGGATCGTCCGAAAGGGTTACCGCTGCCCTGGAACATAAAGGGCTAAGGAAGGAACACGGGTGGGTTTTAGTCAGTAAGAGTCTGACACTCCCTCCGCTCCGCCCAGAGCGGGAGGGGTCATTTGATGATTTCCCATCCTGAAAAAAAAAGGCAAGTTTCAGGTCAAGTTTAATAATCAATGAAAATTATAATTGCCTCGGTGGTATAGTTGTCGCAAGCGCTACTGCTAGCATGTGTCATGGGTTCGATTCTCAGGTTGGACAAAGTGTTATTGAGTTTTTTATCAGGAATTTCTCAGTAGCAGCGCGGGTCTGGATTTATGCCTGGTTGACAGCAATAGGCCTGGCTTCTTTTAGATGGGACTAAAATATAAATCGCAAAATGTTGGTGTTATACCCTGTCTAACCCTTAGGGGAAAACAAGCGTGATGTTTTGTTATTTGTCAAATTAAAATTTTGGAAGAAGCTTCCGATTCTGTGGAGCTAAAGAATTTTTAAGTGGTAGGTTTTTGTTAGCATTGGGCTTTAAGATAATAAATAATAATAATAATTATTATTATTTATTTTTGAACCAAATACGTGTATACATTTTATAAACCTGCCAAACTGCGTAACAGTTTGTCGGCAGGATTAGCGCTCGTCTTAAAACATACACAATCTGATCAACATCTAAGATACATAATTACAGATACATTAAATGGACGGTAAGAAGATTACAATAAATTACAGCAGCGCAACTAATTATTAATTATTGTCGCATGTTGCGACAATTTCATTAAGCAGTTCAGTTTTTAATTTAGTCTTTAGTGTTCGCTTACTAATTCCACCATTATCTTTTCTTAGCCAGTCGATATTATTCAAAAGTGTAGGGGTCACATACTTATTGGTTCTTTTGCCATAGTAATTTTTCACTGGTGCTCGAACAAATTTACGTTCTCTAACGCTTCTAGTATTGTAAGTGTTTTGCACATATATAAATCTAGTACTACTTACCTGCTTGCATGCAATAAAAAATTCGGGGTGAGTTTTTAGAAATAGTTCGTACATACCAATTCAATATATTTGCCCTATAGAAGCAAGACGGGACACCGGCGGACCGTGTTGCTCTATGATTTGCCCACTGTGTGTTTTGTTTTAAAAATTGTATTTGTTTCTTTTATATATTTTATGGTGTACATAAAAAACAAAATATTTCGCCAAAAAATAAAAATAGAATAGTTTCCTTTTTTAAATCGTTTAACTAATATTGGGCGACACTTAAATAGAAGCGCCCTATTAGATTCTCAACTTTCACCGCTAAACCGAGAGTTGAAAATCCATCCATAAATCCAATCATTTGCGACTTGTCCCTAATATTCAAATAGACAGAGATAAAATGAAACAAAGAATATAAACTCAGTCGAATACTTGATAAGAAATCTTTGACTTTGAATGACATATCAGCATAATCATCAAATGATTCCGGTAATTTCCACAGGACATACAGGCTTCCTCAAAGATATAAATAAAATTAAAATAAACTTTTCATCAAATCATGGCTTAGATTCAACTAAAAACTGCTACCAACCGCATCAGACTGCTTGAAAAGTGAGCTTATTTTGAACTTTTCAATTGCAGTCGGGTTTCAATCTTTTAATGTGTCTCCTCAAGCCCTTTATTTTGATACCCCACATAGTAATGGTCCATTTTTCTTTTAATTAATAACTTCTAAAATCCGCCATTTTGATTTTATTGTACACTTGCACCACAAATCGTTAAATACATTTAGCGCTAAAAGAATTTAAAACATAATTCTATTTCTATCAATTGTTTGAAGGACAGAAATGAATTGATGGTTTAAATATCAATAGTGTCAATCCCTAGTATTAGTTGGAATGACAGCTCACTCCACGCTCACTTCACCTAAGTTTTCACGGTGAGATGGTTACAGAATCGCACTGCTGGTACTCGTTGACAGGCCTACACTGTCCTCCCAAATCATTTCAAATCAAATTATAAAACCTCCCAATCCCATACATAATTATTTTGAAAAGAGTAACTGTGGAGTTCCTTGCCGGCTCTTCTGCATAGGAAACGACCAATTGGAACCGTGCTATAGGTCTAGGATACTTATTTATATATTTAAACTTTTCGCACACAATAAGGTACAAACATCTACCCGTCAACCAAAGATGGTGAAGAGATAAGATGGCTGGATGGATGGTCAGACTTAGATGGTTCATTAATCTATAAATAATAATATACCACAAAATCGTTTTTTGTATCTGTCTGTGTTTCCGCGTTATTCTTTTAAATTTGCAACGGATTTTGTCGCGGTTTTCACCATAATTTAGAGAACTTATGCCGGACCGTTTTTATTTATACATTAATATTAAACTTTCGTAATAAAATAAAGGTCGGGCTGGTTCACAAATTCAAGGTCAATCAAGTCAAATCACTGCGTCATTGAGGTGTCAAAATGGAATAGGAACGCGACTATTTTGACGCGGTTGGGCGAATCTAACGATTTAAATATTGGCCGTTGTCATCATTTTCATGACAGCCGCCAGTCACTACGGCCGTTAAGTGCGGCCACCGCTCTTCAAGGAAACTGTAGATTTTTATTTTCTATGAAAATTACACGACGTTATCTCGGCCTTACGTTTGTGTCATATTTAGATCACTCCCCACGAGTTTAATTTTGACTCTTCGTTGATTTTCGTTCGACAAACCAGGCGTTAGTCGTGCTACTCATATGTTCGGGTCGGCATTATTAGGCACAGCCGAGCGATTAAATCGAATAGTATTTTATCTCACGGAGCGACGCGCGTTTTACTTGTGGTAACCAAGTGTAGAAACACACTGTGAATGTGTGCGTGAAGAGAAGTAGCGTCAGCACATGACACACACATGCACACACACACTTCCGACTTCACCATTGCCTCGAACAGACCTCCTACGCTTACACGAACATTCACAGCGTGTTTCTACACGTGGTAACCACAAGGAAAGCGCGCGTCGCTTCGTGAGTTAAAAATACTGTAGTTGTATGGTATCGAATGTATACGTTCGGAAAAAAGCTACCTACTCGGGTTAGCTCGAACTGTGCGGAGCCGATCCGAACATGAGTCAGCGATGGTAGATACCGGACGGAGTTTGCCGATCGGTACTAGCCGAACGAAAGCCGAATATATGTAGAAATTGCTTCGGATCAGTTTTTTTGTTCAACAAATACTAATGTACCGACCCGAATAAGTGTGTAGCAACCTTTTCTCATACCACTATTAAATTAATATCGTAGTTTCTTTAGCTAAAAGTGAAGAAAACGTTATATTAGATGTCGTGGCATTTATGATTATTTTTGATGACTACTTTACTTGGTAAAAAACTGGATCAATAATTCAATTAAAGGAGTCCAGCTCGCTTAATAAAGACTGGTCCTTGTTAGCTCTGGATAGAGGAGGTGGAAGGAGAGTCTTTGCCCAACAGTGGGACAGTAATGCAGTAATGGCTAAGAATAATAATAATTCAATAAGCACTATTATCAGTAAAATTTATTGTGGCTGCCTTGCTGGTCTTTTACTCATCATCTGCCTAGGGATGCAGCTGAATATCAGGTATTTTACATACATGGAGCGACTGCCTATCTGACCACCACAACCCAGCAACCGGGTAATACGTTACTCCTTCATAAGACTGGTAGTCTAGACTTTCGGGCTTCTGACGACCCGTAACGACTGTCAAAGATTCACGGATGACAGCCGGGACAAACGGCTTAACGTTCTTTCCGGGGCACGGAGAGGTCTCGGTATGTAAAGATGGTCACCCATCCACGGACCGACCGCGGCAAGCGTAGCTTAACCTGATCAATCGATCCGTGCAGCTGTAATTTACCACAAGCTCCTCTCCTAGCTAGCTCCTTGCTGGTCTTTTAGTATTATTAGGTTTTTCGATTAATACATTTTCAGCAGCAACCCGGAGTCTAAGTTACTACCCAGTTGATGGCTGCAATAGGCTTTTGACTTATATCATGGGAAAATTCTACTGTCTAGGGTGGTAGAGATGGCGGGATGAGCTGGACTCCTATCATAAAGATTGGTCCTTAGCGGCTCTGGCCAGAGAGAGGAGGAAAAAGAGTAGGCCTTTGCCAGCTGTGGGAAATTAACGGCTAATAAAAAATAAATAAAAATAGTGATACACACAGTCATGTTATCATGTAGCCATATTCTATTAAAAACAAAGCCGACCCGGGTTAATTTATTCTAGAAAGGGACGTTAGTTAATTAATGTAGAAAAAAATTATCATGTTATTGTGGGATCAATTTGTACCTATCAACAAAAAAGCGAAACGTTAAAAATAGCTTTTGTTTTCTTATTTAATAATTAGTAATTATTATTTTTTATTATTTAGTAATTGATTACAATCTAGCCTAATAGACTAATAAGCAATTTAACTCTAATTTAATATTTTACGAGATAGATTATGTTTTAACTAAGAATAGTGTCAATTTGCACATTTAAGGGCTGACTTTTCCAACGCCAGATAATTTTATCGGCGGAATAATTTTGAATTTTTGACAGTTCCTCCATACAAAGTCAAAGTCAAATCATTTAATTCAAATAGGCACATAAAAGGCACTTTTGAACGTCAAAATTAAAATTAAATTGATTCTAGTCGCCCCTTCCAAAAGGTAGTTTTCGTATGGAGAAGAATGGGCAAGAAACTCCACCGTTACTCTTTTAAAATGTTTTACAATATTTTGCATACATTAATTATATAATTATATGTGAAGACGATGCACCTAAACATAAAATTACTATACCACAATAGGTAAAAAAAAAAAAAAAATGAATTAATGAAACCATGACATATAAATTGACTATGTGATAGGTACATGGTGCTCACATATTTACAAACATTCCAAAAGTAGTAAAGTAAAAAGTAGTAAAGTAAAGTAAGTAGTACAAAATCTGTCAATCGTCAATATAAAAAGCTGATGATTATTGATGCAACGTAAGAGACTAAAATAAGGTACCTACAGCTACAGGCAACCTAAATGTCGCAAGCATTATCAAGTAAGTAATTAGACTTATAGAATGATGACATGTTATTAGTTATCTTGATTATAATGAGTTATCTGTAATATCACGGACAAATTGACGTAGATATGCGTGAAATGCTATGCCAAGTATTTGAAATATTTCATTGTCGTAGCAGCCATAGTCACGTGCAAAAAGGATGCGGAGCTTCGTAGCACACTCACAACGCATTGCAAATATCCTCCAGTTAGACAAGAGGATTTTTACTATGCCTTTCGTTGCGGCCCGGCCCCCCAAATGTGCGCTTGCTTCATTGCGCTGGAGTGGAAAACATTCAAATTCGAAATTTAATCTGTTTGAAACAATTACTACGTTGCGGTGTGGCCCGCCGCCGGCTCCTAATGTGCGCTTAACTTTACTACTCGACGTACCGTTACGACCTACCCTACAGATTGGACTTATAAAAACTAGCAGATGGTGAAATTTGAAAATAAAACCTTGTTGGAGAATTATTTATTAAGCATGAGCAATCTCTTATTTAAATTCATAATTCAAAGTCTATTTTCAAAGCTATTTTTATATATAATTATATAAAAAATATATAGACAAAAATTATTTGATTTTTAAATAAATCCTACGATGTAGGTATTTGATGTTATAATTTGAAACCTGGATGTTTGCTAGTAGATGGTTGACACACTGCCTGGTAGGAAAAAGTCAAAATAATTAATTTGCCATAAACACGAAAGGTACAGCCGATCGATTCTGTAAAAATTTCACCGTGAAAAGTTAGGTGAATTGAACTTAGAGTGAGCTGCCAAAGGTGTCAATCCCTAGCATTAGTTGGAATGACAGCTCACTCCACACTCACTTCAACCTCAGCTTTCTCGCTAAGATGGTTACAAAATCGTACTGCTGGATACTTTTTATCCCGGTAGTACGTTCGTGTCACATAATTGAAACGCCGCGGGCTAGTAAAAAAATGGAAAATTTGTAATACTTATTATTATTTACTTATTATTTGTGTATAATAGAGAGAAAAGAAAGGAACTACGTAACATGGATTTACGTACGTGTTACACGATTTACATAAGTACTAATACTATTTTCAGATGGCGTTGATAACAGCGATTCTAGAAGAAATGTCATCGTAAACGAAGGAAGTTATTTCGGAATC
The DNA here is from genome assembly GCA_951799955.1 of Apamea anceps. NCBI lineage: Eukaryota > Metazoa > Arthropoda > Insecta > Lepidoptera > Noctuidae > Apamea > Apamea anceps. Next base: position 6,392,826 of record OX637522.1, on the reverse strand, counting down.
TTCGTGGACACAGAGGCAAACCACAATGCGCAAACTTGTCTCATAAATTCACCAAAAAATAAAATATTCGAATTCACACCACGTAATGTAAGCGCCTCAAATGAGAAATATCAAATACATGATGATTCTCCGTTCGATTGTATGGTATCTGTACGTAATATTGATATCAACGATGAAGGAATCTGGATCCTGACCGAAGATCACGAACTGCAAGACAATGCAAACTCTGCATCCGTCAATCTGACTGTGGTTGTTACAGGTAAGAATGTAAAGATACCCGATTAAAAGTTAATATAAACAAAAGAAAAGATTGTACTCATACAATTTTGTGAAAGGACAGCAGTGGGGCGCACAATTTTAAGCAAGATTGTCTAAACAAATTCTCTTCATCCCTTCCAGCAGGAAATCTTGCAGAAGTTTTAAATATATTAAGTTCTACGAGTATTTAGAATAAGTAAAAAATAAACCTGTCATGTATCCTGAACCTTTAAAAAACATTTCAGAACCGGAACATTACGAAGATGAAAATATAACGTTGCTAAGCATGATCGACCATTTCACAAGAATTGGACTTTCCATTGATATATCTTTAGACAAACGATCATTTGAAGAGGAGTGTTATGTTCTGCCTCCAAATGGAGTGCTCACAAAGGCAGACCACTTTAACATGGAAAATGTCACTGTACAAAGCAGCAGCAACTTTGTCTCGTGTAGAATCACCTTAGGACCGATGTCTGCAAGTTTATTAGGAAACTGGAGATTGTGTGGCAAGTCTACCCAAACAGATGAAATGCGATGCCAACCTGCCAATATTGTTTGGAGTAAGTTTAGTATTGCTTGCGTTCTATATAATTGAATAGATTATTATTACCAAGAACTTGAAACGCTATTATATATATACATTATCAATGTTTTTTTTTTGCCAATATTGATAAAAAGAAACACTGGTAGGTTTGGTCAAGTTAGGTTAGGTTAGCTTTGGAATCACTTCAGTCTATCGCATAGCATTTTCTCTGATAATATTTAGCTGAATGGGGCATAATACCAGATAACTAAAGGTTTTAGTTATTAGAAGTTACTCGTATATGTTCTGTTAGGTTTAAAAGAGAATTGAACAACATTTTTTTCATTTTATGAATTTTCATGACTTTTTTTGGCCACTGATTGCGTAATGCGTATGTACAGTCAACAGCAAAAGTAGATGATCAAAATCAGAAATTCAATACTAATGAACGGAGTGTGCAATGTTGTTTTTTTTTTTTTGTGGAATCATATAATTTATTATCTCTAGTAACAAAAAGGCAATGAACCATAAATTTTAGAAAATACCTATATATTTACCAAACACAACAGTAGGCGTAGGTAATAAGAATGCATGACTAATATTATTCCATTGCAGGGCAACGGCCTCTGACATCGAAGGCATAAGCATAAGCATTGATCATCACGGTTGTTCAGGCGATGTCAGACTTATCTTTAAGACTTTTTATTTAGTACTCTTTAGTATTATTTTTATTTATTATTATTATGCTTAATTAATCTTCTAGATCGAGACAGTAACCCGAATGCTGACTGGGGTTCGCTCACACAGAATATGTTTAGTCACCCGGTTCACTTCGGTGGTAGTGTAAATCCTGGAGTGTCGAGCACTGCAGATGTTGTCACCTGTAACGTTATCACACCCAATGGTGAAGACCTCGTTATCACACGTGACGTCAATTATCCACACATCGAAAGAATTGCTTTTGACCGTACACATCTATGTAGCATTAACTTCACAAACATAGATAGAACCTTGATAGGAGAATGGACGATTTATGGCAAATTCCGTTCAGCGGTTAGTGGTTTGCATGAAATACATCTGCCATTGAAGTTTTTCCTCTACAGTAAGTATTGAAAACTAAATTTAAAATATTTACTTTATAAAAATCCTAAATTTTAATTCACTAACAGACAATGCACAGCCTAAACCGCTGTGTCTAGAAGCATAAACTTTTGCACATCCTCATATAACGAAGGCGAGCACTAATGAAGCCGTTTTGAAAATTCATTCCCTTTCGGGTGAAATACGGAATGAACGTTTATATATGGAAGTACGTCATTTTCGCCGATGGTATTGCCATCGGGCACGCAGCTTGTACGTATATAAAGTTGCAGGTGTGTCTCTGTCTCACAATGATATTGTTTCAGATGAAGAGCGACCTTATGATCAGGCGTATAATGTGACTACATTACCAGAAGACAGATATCTCGCTATTTTGGGACGCACCTTGGAAGTTAGTGTGGCAAGCGTAGTTGGGCAAGTCGAAGACTGTCAGTACAGAATGCCTACCGGCCAATCTTATGATTTAAACAATGCCATCGCTCCGACAGGAGTAGTTTTGAAGGGTGTGGACGCACCAGCCTGTCGTATTACTTTGAGCCCAATTACTAAGGACATGCTTGGTGAATGGCAGCTTATTGGCAAATTCAGTAATGGTAATCAATTTACTGAGAGACGGCAGACGTTCTATATCATACAAGAAGGTAAATAAGTTTTTAAGTTGGATACCGTATTAAATACCGTATATAATTACTATAATATTTTGATCATGATAATAATAATAATAATAATTCATTTATTTCAGATAATAATAATCCATACAATAAATTAAATCACATTAAAATCAATTGGTACGTAGACCACAGACACCGAAACAGAATTAAAACAATTTAAACAATACTAACATTACATTAAATTAAATAATTTACAGTAAAATCAAAATCAAAAATTGTGTTAGTATATATATATTATTATACAATTTCAATAACAATACAAACATAAAATAAATTAAATTAAATTAAACTTATTCAATACAATAAAGGTCACAAAAATAAAAAATAAAATATAAAGACAAAAATAAAGCTCGTAATTACAACTTCCTAGTCGGCATAGGAACCGCAACATGCCTGCCACAGCAATGCCGGACATAAGGGCAGTCCAGCCTGTTCGCGATCATTGCCAGGATAGCATTGGGGCTGGCCCGCACCCGGCGCACCAGGGATGCGCACCGCTTACGCATAGAAGCGTGGAAACAATCAGTGCGCGCCATCGCGAACATCCCTGATGCGCTACAGAAACGGGGCAGCCCCAACACCGCCCGGAACGCGTTGTTGAACTGGACACGGAGGGTACTGTATGCCCTTACACTATAGTCAGCCCACAGGCTACACGTATATAGGGATGTGCAGTACGCTCTAAAAAGCGTGACCTTCACACCCGTAGTACAACGCGAAAACCTGCGGGCTATCATGTTGGCTCGTACCGACAGCGCCCTCCGCTCCCGGTCCATGTCAGCATGGTCTTTAAGGTCCTCGGTGAGCAGATGCCCTAGATATTTAAATTGGCCCACCCGGTCTATTGGAACACCATCAAGATAAACACTCGGAATATTCATAGGGCTCAACACACCGATGGCCTGAAAAACCATGTATTGGCTTTTCTTCCCATTATATTTCAAACCATGTCCATGCGCGTATTCCGTACACGTACTGAGCAGTCTCCTCAGCCCACAGATCGACGCGCTCAACAGCACCATGTCGTCCGCATAGCTCATATTGTTGACACAGACTCCGTCAATATAGCATCCGACATGTTGACTGCTGAGCGAGACGATCAGTTCGTTCATGTAAAGATTGAACAATGTAGGCGAGGTCAGACCGCCCTGTCTTACGCCACATTCATTAATATATGAGTCCGACATCGCTCCCGCCCATCGGACACTATTGACCTGGTGCCCGTACCAGTACTGGAGGATGCTGATGAGTTCCCACGGCAAGCCCGTGCTCTCCAGCTTCCCCCAGAGGATGTCATACGAGACGAGGTCAAAAGCTTTGGATAAATCGAGGAAGCACGCGTATACTGGGGTCTTTCTCTTCGTGTAGTATTTAACGGTGTGCTTGCATGAGACTTTTTGGTACCACTTTTGACCATTGTCCTTTCTTAATTTACGTATTAAAAATAATAGCTTTACGGATTCTTATTAAAAACTGTGTGTCCGTAATTAAACATAAACCTATTGAATTTTTTCCATAATAATATATTTTTTCCAGATCCAGCAAATCCCATTTTAGATGACTTTAGAATTGTTGAAAATTTGACGGAAACGATTCTTGATACGAAATTGGGGGCGTCACATAGAGTAACTATTACCACCGCGAGCCGTGTTGAAAATGAAAGTTGTCACTTAATGACACCAAATGGCTTGCAGTACGCGTTTATAGATGGATTTCATATCCCCAACGTAGAAATTCTAGAAGGAAATGGCATCGAATGCGGCGTCAAGGTCGATGTTCTGGACCTGGACATGCTCGGCGACTGGATACTGATTGCAAGAGCTACTAGGTCATCTAATCGTATCGAGAGAAGGAGGCATTTCACTATCCGCATCCAAGGTATATTGCGTAATATTTAAATTAATGTTTTTTTTTTAGTAAGAAATTTTCAGTAGCAGCTCTGAGTCTGAATTTCTACTCGGTTAATGAACAATAGGCTTTTGACTTGTACCATGGGAAAGTATCCGATGTGTATACAAAGAAATCTGTCTCAGGAGTTGTTGTTGTTGAATATACAGTATTCTATTATAGTATACAGGATGTAAGTACAAACACTTATATCCGTCAACGACGCATTCTGTACATCCAACTAAGTAACTTTGTCCAAAAATAATCACTGGGAAACGACTTTTATTTTTGGTGTCTGAAAAATCACTGTTTACGGTAGTGAGCAGCATAACGCACGCCAAACATTGTGCTTATGGGTGCATGCGACGGCCGACGGTACATTAGTCGTGGGAATATTCGAAGTTATAACATTAAAAACTGGTTTTCGTAACAAAACGTCAGTAAAGTTGGACTTTTAACCTTCCATATCTCCGTAATGAGTAGGGGACTTATAAAATGTATAATATAATAATATGATTTTGTAAATAATATAATATTTCGGAACAAAGAATCCATATGGTGTTAGTAACATAATATTAAAATAACTTATTATCTCGTGTTAGTACCAATCACTCTCCGCACAAACTGCTTTACAATTGGAGAGCTGACACTTACCTCTCACTCTCCTCAGTAGTGAGAAGAAGCTGAAGTTTTCTTGCGCACACTTATACATAGGATACTTTTTATCCCGGTGTGACGTTCTTTTGAGATACGACCTTCACGCGGGTGAAGCCGCGGGCAACACCTAGTAAAAAATGAAAAATGCACGATACTTAAAAAAAAAATGGAGAAAGAAACTACTTGACTGGGGTTACGTACGTGTTACACGTTTTAAATACTAATATTATTTGCAGATGCCGTTGATAACAGCGATTCTAGAAGAAATGTCACCGTAAACGAAGGAAGTTATTTCGGAATCTTCGTGGACACAGAGACAAACCACAATGTGAAAACTTGTCTCTTAAAATCACCACAAAATAAAATATTCGAATTCACACCACGTAATGTAAGCGCCTCAAATGAGAAATATAAAATATATGTAGATTCGCGGATAGATTGTATGGTATCTGTACATAATATTGATATCAACGATGAAGGAATTTGGGTCCTGGCCGAAGATCACGAACTGCAAGATGGTGCAAGGTCTGCATCCGTCAATCTCACTGTGGTTGTTACAGGTAAGAATGTAAAGATTATTTATAAAAAGTTAATACTTAGTTAATTTTTTATATTTATTTATTATTTTTTGCCTGAGTATTCCATTGTATTTGTTGTTATATACAATATTGACATGGCTAGTTGACATAGTGCAAATAATTTAATGTAATGTTCTGTGTCTCGTAATGTTAATTACTTTGCATACCTACCTACTATTGTATATAATCAAGTTTTTCTAACTGAATAGACAGCTATGCTGCTGGGGAGTTTGTTCCGGCATTTACTTCCTTGTTCCTGGCGAAAGTACTAGGAAGTGGTGGGCGGGAGTTTTGGGCGAATTTATTATTAATTTTGACGTGTAAAAGTGCTGATTCTCAGCAAATTTTTGTGTACTTTTGATATTGGTTTCGATAGAAACCAAATAATAAAAATTGTACTCATACCTTTGTAAAAATCGTAAATTAAATGTTGCGGGCCCCTCTACAACATTTTTTACACAAACAGTAGCAAGCAGAGGAGGGGCGCACAAGTTTAAACTTCAATTCTATTCTATTTATTCTATTTTTTCCAAAGAACAAATAAAAAAAAGAAAACAAAAGAAAAGATAAAGAAAAGGTTTTTTAAAACTTATTTTATGTTTAAAACTAGCTTCTGCCCGCGGCTTCGCCCGCGTGGATGTCGGAAATTATCCCACGGGAACGTGCTAACAGGATAAAATGTATGTGCACCAGGATGCCATCTATCTCGCGGGCCCTTTGTGGCTAATTACAATAGAAAACCAATTGTGTCTCATTAATGGTGATTAAGAGGGTACCTATATGATATCTTTACCTAAGTACCTACCTAATTAAAAAAATAAATAAACTCAATAACAGAAAATAAATACCTACCTACCTAAATAAACCTATTTATGACGATAACTAATCTAAACTCAATCATCATCTGCCTAGCCTTTTCCCAACTATGTTCAGGGCCGGCTTCCAGTCTAACCGGATGCAGCTGAATACCAGTATTTTACATGGAGCGACTGCCTATCTGACCTCCACAACCCAGTTATTGGGTAATACGATACCCTTGGTACGACTGGTTGTCAGACTTTCGGGCTTCTGACTACCCGTAACGACTGTCAAAGATCCACGAATGACAGCCGGTACCAACGGCTTAACGTGCTTTCCGAGGCACGGAGGTGTCTCGGTATGTAAAGATGGTCACCCATCCACAGACCGACCGCGGCAAGCGTAGCTTAACCTGACCGATCGACCTGTGCGGCTGTTATGATTTAGCCACGGGCCCCTCAATCTAAACTCAATAAATAAGCAAAATCTCTAAAAACTAATATCTATACGAATGACTATCCTACCTAACAGTATTATAAAATAACCTACGGTCACTACGTACACTATCAAATATACTACCTATACTTTAAAATTAAAATCTATACCTACGACTTATATAAAAATAAACCTAAATAACTCTAAAAAGTAAAAGGAATAAAAATGAACTCCACTGCGTGTGACCTAACCTACGACAAACTTATTATTTGCGGTTGGTACAGTAATCGGGTCTCGGGATCGAACCGCAAAATTAAGTTTGTTTTTTATTGTATATACTTTTCCGGGATAAAAAGTACCCAGTGTGGTGCCCAGGATATTAAAGAATAATTATACCAAGTTTCATCGTAATCGAACCGGTAGTTTTTGCGTGATGCCTGAACAAACAGACAGACAGACAGACAGACAGACAGACAGACAGACAAAAATTTTTTTAATCACATTTTTGGGTTCGGTGTCGGTCTAGTAACACCCCCTGCCATTTGTTTTTTTGATATTTTCAATGTACAGAATTTTCACTTCTACAGATTTATTATAAGTATAGATAAGTTTTAAAAAACCTTTTCTTTATCTAAACCTTCAAAAAACATTTCAGAACCGGAACATAACAAAGATGAAGATAAATCAGTACTAAGCATGATCAATCATTTCACAAGAATTGGACTTTCCATTGATATATCTTTAGACAAACGATCATTTGAAGAGGAGTGTTATGTTCTGCCTCCAAATGGAGTGCTCACAAAGGCAGACCACTTTAACATGGAAAATGTTACTGTACAAAGCAGCAGCAACTTTGTCTCGTGTAGAATCACCTTAGGACCGATGTCTGCAAGTTTGTTAGGAATCTGGAGTTTGTGTGGCAAGTCTACCCAAACAGATGAAATGCGATGCCAACCTGCCAATATTGTTTGGAGTAAGTTTAATATTTTTTGTGTTCTATAGAATTGAATAGACTACTACAAAAAACTTGAAACGAAACATATTTTTTATTTCCAACATTGATAAATAGAAACACTGTTAGATTTGGTTAGGTTAGGTTTCTTGCGATCGATCGCCTTCTATGGAGCCCCGTTGTGGGCAGTTGATCTTACGGTTCTCCACATTGCAATACTGCACAAACCGCAAAGACCGATGGCCGTTAGATTCATTAGAGAATATCGCACAATCTCTTGCGAGGCGACGACAGTCACGGCTCTCAGGCCAAGAGACCGGGCGATAGACTGGTGCAGCGACAGATCACACTGCGCCCGTCGGAGCTCCGTCAGGTCATGGTGGCGAAATGGTGGGAGAGGCTTTTTCAACCTACCGCCTGAATACAATCGAAGCGGTCCGGCCGGTGCTGGACGACTGAATCGAGAGAAAAACAGTAGGCTTTAAAAATAAGACAAGACTATTACTTTCCCATGGCAAAAGCCTCTTGTCATATAGGGAAGGTTGTTGAAGGGTTTGAAGGGTGTTTTTTTTATTATTATTATGCTTAATGAATCTTCTAGATCGAGACAGTAACCCGAATGCTGACTGGGGTTTGCTCACCCAGAATAAGTTTAGTCACCCGGTTCACTTCGGTGGCAGTGTAAATCCTGGAGTGGCGAGCACGGCAGATGTTGTCACCTGTAACGTTATCACACCCAATGGTGAAGACCTTGTGATCACACGTGACGTCAATTATCCACACATCGAAAGAATTGCTTTCGACCGTCAACGCCTATGTAGCATTAACTTCACAAACATAGATAGAACCTTGATAGGAGAATGGACGATCTATGGCAAATTCCGTTCAGCGGTTAGTGGTTTGCATGAAATACGTCTGCCATTGAAGTTTTTCCTCTACAGTAAGTATTGAAAATTAAATTAAATTATTTTATAAAAATCTTATATCCATTCCCTAATAGACAACGCACAGCCTAAATCGCTGGGTCTAGAAGTATGTTCCACAAGACTTCCTCATAAAACGAGAGTAAAACACTAAGGAAGCCTTTTTGAAAATTCATTCCCTAAAGGGGTAACAAAAAGTAATTTTTGCCGATGGAAATTCCATCGGGCACACGGCTTGTTGAAATGTATGAAGTTGAAGGTGTGTCTAACAATGATACTGTTTCAGATGAAGAGCGACCTTATGATCAGGCGTATAATGTAACTGCGTTACCAGAAGACAGATATCTCGTTATTTTGGGACGCACGTTGGAAGTTAGTGTAACAAGTGTAGTTGGGCAACTCGAAAATTGTCAGTATAGAATGCCTACAGGCCAATCTTATGATTTAAACGATGCCATCGCTCCGAATGAAGTAGTTTTGAAGGGTGTGGACGCACCAGCCTGTAGGATTACTTTGAACCCAATTACTAAGGACATGCTGGGTGAATGGCAGCTTATTGGCAAATTCAGTAATGGTAATCAATTTACTGAGAGACGGCAGACGTTCTATGTCATACAAGAAGGTAAATAAGTTTTAAAGTTGGATATCGTATAAAGATTTAATAAACTAATTCGAAAAAGAAGGTACAAAGTAAAACAAAAGGTTTTCGCTTCCATGATATTTTGTTACTTTATTAGAAAAATAGTTCATCAATTTCTTATTTAAAATCGTGTATTGTATTGCAATTTTTCCATACATTTGTTTTCAGATCCAGCAAGCCCCATTTTAGATGATTTTAGAGTTGTCGAAAATTTGACGGAAACGATTCTTGATACGAAATTGGGGGCGTCACATAAAGTAACTATTACCACCGCGAACCGTGTTGAAAATGAGAGTTGTCACTTAATGACACCAAATGGCTTGCAGTACGCCTTTATAGATGGATTTCATATCCCCAACGTAGAAATTCTAGAAGGAAATGGCATTGAATGCGGCGTCAAGGTCGATGTTCTGGACCTGGACATGCTCGGCGACTGGATACTGATCGCAAGAGCTACTAGGTCATCTACTCCTATCGAAAGAAGGCGGCATTTTACTATCCGCATAGAAGGTAATCGGTAATATTTAAATTAATGATGATTATTTATCAGGTCACGTCCATAGATAACGCAGTTAATACACTTTATCGGGCAACGATTACAGATAATACATTTTAATACAAATATATTCTTACAGAATCATCGTCTTTAGGAGATGCAATCACTATAACAGAAGGAGCCGATCTGTATCTGAGTCTACCGAATGCTACGAATATGTATCAGACTTGCAAGCTATATGCTAACAATGAAGAATTTACAGACTTTGAAGTTGACCTATTCCGTTATAGTTCTTGTGGTTACATTGTTCGAAACGTCACTCGTGCTCAACATGGATCATGGGCTATTGTATATGGAAACCAAATAATGTATAGAGCGACTGTTGAAGTGAATATTTTAGGTAAAGAATATTCACTGCGCTTACGATTTTATGACATTACTTTATACAGGATGGCAGGGACATCGACGCGCAACCTGTTCCCATGAATTCAGTACATGATTTTGAATTCCACTGTTTTGAAATTATTCATCGGCTCATTTAAAAAATTAGCTATTCCATACATTTTAACCGCGTTACCTACGCGGTCAAAATTCTATTGAACACCAATTTTCTTTTGATAGCCGAATAAAGATTATTACACAGTTCAGGTCTAGGTCCCAGGCACCTAGAATAATGTGGTGAATTCATGGTTACAGTTTGCTTTTAACCTTTTTCTCTATACAATATAACGTCATATTTGGTGGTTGGATAAAATTAATAACCTTACAAATGTATGTCCTAGAATCGGTCGAAATCTCCGTGGAGAATGTGGTATGGCCTGTGGGTAGTTCCGTGAATATTACCATTGGTCCTGAAGATGCGGTGTACTGCCGGCTTATAGACTTCAGCGGTAACTACGTTTACGACGGATTTGGTCCGTGCAGAGCTGTGGTGGACAGAGTAACGCAGGCCCATCAAGGATGGTGGACGATATCAGTCGGAGTTTCTGGCACAGTCATGCTTCGGCAGAACATATTCTACGTGGACGTGACAGCAACTGGTATGTAATATCCACTATTGTTACATTATATTTAAGAATCCTTTGATGTCGTATATCTGTGGGTCAAAAATGATATTATCTAGCGAAACTTTACCCACATGTTGGGTATCGATATCAAAAACAAACGTTTCGCTAGCTAATTTAATTTGACCTTGTTTATATTATTTTGTATTGTATGTGTATATTCCGAATAATTTTTCATGAGGACTTGCTAAGAACTTTAACGAAAAACCACAATTCTGATGAACGAAATCCGATGGATGCGTGAAGCGGGTCTTTTCGTAGTTGCGATGCTTTGGGGGTCTTATGTCCAACATTCGACTAAATGATGACGACAATGTCAATGATGACCTCAATCTATTCCAGGCTCCAGGCCAGTAGTCACAACGGACGTGGTGAGGAATGGTTCCTCGGTGATAATGACGTGTTCCGTGCCAGGAGAGAACGAAATCCATGCCTGCTTGTTCCGCGACCCAAGCGGTAATGTCCTCATCGCCAGCCACGGGGTTGGGCAGGACGGGTTCAGCGGGGCCGTCATACGGTTAGTACTTAGTCCTGTCAATCGCCATTTTAGATCTACTCAACTCAACATCCATAATATCTCCTTATTATTATTCGCGAGTGATACCTACTGATTTAGTTCGTAATGAGATACAGTGCTACATAATCTACATGGACCTCACATGATCTGACCAAGATCTGAACGAAGAATTGAATTGAATGAGATCTGGACGTTAAAAAGGATTGTGAGTCCGTGACCTCTGATTTTGTTTCGGTGTTTCTTGTCATAGGAACCGACATCATCTAATTTTTAAAATATCATTTACGTGTGAAAACGTTTGTACAGACTCCAGCACATCATGCTCCTACAATCTGTCAATTTTGTTTAATAGATTTTCAACTTTATCGCTAAAGCATTAGGGTCAAGTTTGATTGCGAAAATTTGACAGTTTCGGGTAGCTTGATGTGCTGGCGTCTGTACAAACCTATTTACAGGAATAACTTTCGTATGTTTTCATCTTACAGTTACGAATCAGATACTGACAGCCATATCTGCAGTCTCCGCCTCTTAACGCCTTCTTCGGAGCACCAAGGCATATGGCGCTGTGCTGTCAACACTGCACGGGACATCAGCTATGGCTTCCTTACCGTCTCCGGGTCTATATTTTACCAGGGGTCTAGTTACTATAATACTGGTAGGTTTACACTTTACATTCACTCATAGGCAGAAACTACAGAACGCCACCTACTACGATCCTTTCATACTACTTTAGCTTGGTAGGTTAAGTTCCTCAAAATAATGGCATTACATTTTATGTACTTTTTTATTACATGAGCGATGATGCCTTCGAGAGCTTGGCGAACGAAAGCTGACCATGAAATTATTTTCTACATTTTTAGCAAGGTAAAAATTTTAGGACTGTCAAAATTGTCAGTTTCCAATTTGGATTATTTTGATGTTTCGGCAATAAGAAATAAAATAAACTCCCGGCCGTAACAAATATGTATTTACAGAATTATAATAATTAAAGTCATCAACACAACTCTCTAAGATCAAGTAATCCTACTGAAGATTATTTCATGCAATCTTGACATTTTAGGATTATGCTAACTTAACAAGTTGTATTACTGATTCTAATGATTATAATTCTGTAAATACATATTTGTTACGGCCGCGAATCATATTTTAATCAACGTACAACTTAGTACTGAAAAGCAAATTGCAAAAAAACGTAAGAAAATTTGAATTTTGCGGGCTACCTTGGAGCATCACCTTAATATAATCTTGTTAATTCTTTCAAGGATTGTTTCTGTTTAGCTTTTGTTTAGTTACTCTTTTTGTTTATTAATTTTCTCTTTTCTGTGCAATATTCGTACAAGGCGACTGAACTCGATTTTACATTTTTTCGGAGTTTAAAAATTTACTTTTACTTAATTAAGCATCATCTATTTTATTTGTCTGTCGTGTATTTGAGTATCATATCTTCTGTAATGAGAGTGCATTACAGGATAATGTATATTATACAAGTTTTATTATTGTAAAAGATATATATATCTCGTTGGTTAAATAAATAAAACATGTCCGAACATGCATCTTTTTAGGTCGCAAACCCTTTGCTATTTCCATATTCATTTTTTTATTTGACGTTTGCTGCAATAAAAACTAGTAGGTACTCAGAAGTGCTACTTGTTAGCGTTATAATCATTAGATTGAGTAATATAATATGTATTTATCTAACTGTTGTGGCTTTGACTTAATTGAAAAATAGTTTTAACTACTGATATTTTTAATCATCAATTATCAATGTTAGTGTTACACTGATATAGATTTTTTATAGTTAACAGTTTAGTATACCTACATAGCTTAAAAGATAACGGGTGTAATAAAAAGACGGACGAAACTAAGTCACTGATTGTACTCCCCATCATTCTGATATTTTTCTTGTACCGAACAGTACCTGGGAACCTTCTGGTCCCCTAGATACTAATGTTCAAAGTTGTAACTGTTTTCAAGCTTATGTTCCCGAAAACAAGTTTTAAATTTTATAACATAAAATCAAAAGTCATTTATTCAAATTAGGCAGAGAATCAGCACTTTTCGAACGTCAAAATTACAAAAGACAGTCACCCAAGTTACCCGCCCTCCGCAGAAGAAGTGGCGCAACAAACTCCCCAGCAGCACAGCTGCAATAACTTTAAATAGCCCAAAACTCGTGTACCGCTGCGCACGCATAACTTTGTGTTAAAGGGCACTACGTTATGCGTGCGTTACATTGTGCACTGCCGTTAACAGCGATTGTTCAGACAAAAAGTGAAAGGCGTTTCTCATGAATAAATTTTGCTCAATGTTACTTAGTTTAATTTGATGTACAGAATCTGTAAATAACGACTCTATGATTAGTGCGTTTACATCTTATATATTTGTTTGAAAAAAAAAAGAAAAAGAAGAAAAAAAAGCGTCTTTGTAAATTATTTATTCCTTTCTAGTTTTCAATTGTATTTTTAACCGACTTCTAAAAAAGGAGGAGGTTCTCAATTCGAATGTTTGTATTTTTTTTTTATTTGTGGTGTTCAATAAAGGTTTACCTTATCCTAAGTTTGCAGTCATCCAAAAAGTATAATAAAAATATTAATTTCCAGAGCCAGAATTAAAAAGCGCGGACATATTTGGGGGTGAAGAAGGCGACGCAGTGAAGTTGTCTTGCTCCATAGATGCCGCTGTTCGCTACTGCTACTTCAGGGCACCGAACGGAACTGTCTTCAACGTTGGTCCATGTGAGTATCACACCAGCCGATCAGTAAAAATCCCAATGTGAAAACGTATGTGAAGAAATAAGCTAGTCTCCTAGCATCATGATCTCACTATTAATGTAATTGTATTTTATTATGTATTTGAATTATTATTTTTAACCGACTTCTAAAAAAGGAGGTTCTCAATTCGGATGTTTGTATTTTTTTTTTTATGTTTGTTCGCGCATAACTCCGTCGCTTGCCAACCGATTTGAAAAATTTTTTTTTTGTTGGAAAGGGTATACTCCAAAGGGTGGCAACTGGCAAACAACGAAAATGCGAACCCAACGACACCGACTTCCGAAATTAAAGTTATTTTTCACTTTGTAGTGTCGTTTTTGGAAGTCGGTTGCTTTTTTTTGCAAAAAAGTTTTTATTTTATGTTAATGTTAACTACCAATTAGTTTTTTTTTAAATTATTTAGAAGGTAATTGCTGTTATTATTATTGAAATGCTAGGGACTACCAAAAAAAATTGAATAACTATAATTGTAAATATCCTTTTTGGCTTTGAAATAAGTTAAACCATTAATGGTGCATGTTGTGTTAGCCTGTAAGTAATTGTTGCACTTATAAACGTATTACTTCGGAAATTATTTGTTAAATGTATTGTGTATATAATTGTTGGCTAACCTTAATAAATAAATAAATCATGCAGCTCGACAGCTCGACAGCTCGCACTTCAAGCTCACTTCACCACGTCATGGTGAGAGTCTTACAGAATAGAACGGCTGAAGTCTAATAACTATTATATCGCTAATCGTTAAATCGTCGACGAGTGACTTTCTTCAGTTAGCAGCAACTCAACTACCTGAGCTACTATCGGATCGTTATAAACAGCAGGGTAATTGCGTAATACACTAATAGTGGCAATGGCATTCACTTTGACAGTTCAACAATATTCATTGCGTTATTTACGTTGTTGGACAGACAAATTATCCATTATGAAGCAATGGATTAGCAATATCCTTCGAAATGATTCAGATTTTGATTAATAGTGTGTTACGCAATTAGGGTGCTGGATGTTCCGTTTTCGCAAAGAACAGTTTTATTTTGTTTAAAAACGTTTTGAATCTCTTTTACAATAAGCTTAAGAACCATATAGGTACCTACATATTTTGCATCCTTAACATTATGGTGGATGCTTCAAGGTAGTCCGCGAAAATCAAATTTTCTTACGTTTTTTGCAATTTGCTGGTCAGTACTAAGTTGTACGTTGATTAAAATATGATTCGCGGCCGTAACAAATATGTATTTACAGAATTATAATCATTAAAGTCATCAACACAACTCTCTAAGATCAAGTAATGCTACTGAATGACTATTTCATGAATTCTTGACATTTTAGGATTATGCTAACTTAACAAGTTGTATTACTGATTCTAATGATTACAATTCTGTAAATACATATTTTTACGGCCGCGAATCATATTTTCATCAACGTACAACTTAGTAATGACCAGCAAATTGCAAAATACGTAAGAAAATTTGAATTTCGCGGGCTACCTTGGAGCATCCACCTTAAATCTATATTACTATACTCTTTGCATTAAATTAACCTATCCCAAATGACTGTCTATGGTACTTTAGTGACTCTTATTAAACTCCCTCTACAATGAAAACCTTTATTTTGTGTATTATAAGGTGTCATATCTTTATTAGGTATACTCCTAGACTTCCAGTAGTGTTTGAATAAGACGCCTGAAGTTGTATCAGACAATCACTTTGCTATGGATATTTTACGAGGCGTGAAATATGTAATGTGTTTTTAACCATTTTCAGTTCAGTAGTTTTGGCGTGAAAGAGTAACAAATATCCATCCATCCATACAAACTTTCGCGTTTATAATATTATTAGGATTAGTAGGGTGACGCCAGTAGCTGAACTGTCTACTGGACGGGTTCACAAACTGGCCTTGTTGTCAGAGCCCACAAAGTCAAGGGAGATAAACTTGCGCTTACTTTGAGTCTAAAACTACCCTCGTTATTATTTCGCAGCCCTCTCATCAAAGGACTACGAGTACGTCGGCAACGGTTTCGATGCAGGAGAATGCGGCATCAGGTTCAACAATCTCTTGCGTAATGACAGTGGTAGTTGGAGCTGCAATGTAGGACTGGTCCACAATCATGAAGAACTGAGCAGAGCCTTTGAAGTTAGCGTCTATGGTAAGTAACGACTAAGGATGCTACAGTCCATTCACAGTTACTTTACCTCTGATTTTGCCTCACTGTCAATATTACCTTTATCTTCTATCTTTATCTTTAATCTCGTGACAGTAAGGTTGCTGGTTGGTTGCTCTAACTTTCAAGTTTATCAAGATCACAGTGATCTTTATTGTTCTTGTAATAAGGTTGCTGTTGGGTTGCAGTTGTCAGAGGTAAAATAACTGTATTATACTATAGTGTCAGCAAAAAGTTAAAAGGACATTAATGCCTGTTCCAAAAGTATGTAATGAAAGTGTAAACAAATAATGTTCAGGTTTAATTCTTACGCAATCACTCACAACTGAGAAGTAGTTACACATTCAATTGTATATAAAAGGTTTAAACTTCTATATCACTTTTTTTTTTCACTTTTAATTATCTCTTTTCAGAGCCCATGCGGATGTACCACGGTTGGCAGGGCAATTCTGTGAGCTTAGTCTTAAAAATAGGGGGCGCGCCCAAGCTGGAATATTGCAGATTCGTCCGTATTGACGGACTAGGTAAGGAAAATACTGAAGGCTGCATTGACGCCCGTTAAACTGACAACACATTCATTTACATTCGTTACATTTATTTCTCAAGATGACCACCTCACACATCTCAGAAAGAATCACAGAGCACGAAATCGCCGCTCCAATGTGTAGAGACAGCAGTACTTATGACATTCAGGGCGCTGACACTACGTTCAGTGCAGACCGCCATCCAAAGCCGTCAGATTCTAAAATAAATGAAAACACTGGCATTTATGGCGTGATGTAAAGTTATGATTCAGAATAAAGGCAGAACCTTTTTTTTTGATAATATGAAGTGTAACTTTAATAATCTCAACTTCAATCACTCGCAACTGTACCACGTTGACAACTTTTACTGTATGAGAGAGTTCTAAAATACAGACTTGGGCATAGTTTAGAAAATTGACAAAATACATGTTAACTTAGCTCATAAAACGGCGAAGGAAAACATCGTGAGGAAACCGGCATGTTCTAGAACCAAAAATTCGAAGACATGTGACATCTACCAACCCGCACTGGGCCCGCGTGGTCGATTACTGCCCCTCTTTCTCACCTAGAGGAGGCCTGTGTCCTAGCAGTGGGTACATTATAAGCTGATTATGCTATTCTTTAGTACTGGTATAATAATGTATTCATTTGTCACAGGTTTCACGTCCGACAACGTGCCTTTTGGGTACGACTTTGACTCGCATGAGCTGTCATTCGGTGTATGTGCCCTCAAAATTCCGAGCCCCGTGTCTCAGGACCTGGACCCTTGGACGGTGTTCGCCAAGACCATTACATCAGAGGGGGAGCTGTCCATGACATCCACTTTCATGTTACCACCTCCGCTCTTCAGTGATACGTCTCGTAAGTATCTATAATTCTATAAATAGTTTTTCACACCACCTAACCTAAAGCAAGTCATTAAAGACCAAGGCTCCAGCAGGGCAATAATATTGTACTATATTTCATTATGATCCGCTGGTGCATAATGTGATTGAAAAGAATCGGTACAGCAAACATTTCATGCTCCTAGTTCGAAGTCGGTTAAAAACTTGTACCACAGCATAGTGATCATATGGTCATTGAGATAAGGGTTTTACGACTGCTGAAATCATATTTATCTGTATATCACTGATTAATGTAAGGATCACTGACTGAATAGCGATTTTAGGATTAGGTACTGACAACAAATAACAGCATTTCAGATGTAGGGTTTACTGGTAGTAGGTATTTAGTTTTTTTTACTATACAAATCTGAGCAGAGCGGTGGTCGCCTAGAGGTAACGGCTACGACTAGGTCGTGGGTTCGAACTCAGGCAGGCGCTTTACTTTGTGTAAATAATTTCATCACCGCTGCTCTTAAAACGGTGAAGGAATTCGTGAGGAAACCGGCATGTCCTGGAACGAAAAATTCGAAGACATGTGACTTCATCAACCGGCCTGGGCCCGTAATTAAAAACGTTCAAAATCTAGGCACAATCTCATCCAAGCGACAATCAATGTTAAAAACTTGTCAAAAATGTAGGGAATTTAGAGGTATTTTTGACAGATTGAGACCGACATCAGACTGTGAACGTTCTTAAAATTATGTACGTGAATTGCCCCTCAGCCCACTCCCTTTCGATGAGAGGATGCCTGTGTCTGAACAGTGAGAACATCATAGGCTGATGATGCTATACAAAGAATTAAGTGATGTTAGGACGACATAATGATGCGAGAATCCCACATCTATATAAATAAAAATGAATCACCGAAATGTATTTACGCGCGTAACTTCCGATCGACTGCACCAAATTGGATAATTCTTTTTTTTGTTTTTGTTATTGTCAGGACCAGGTTTGTATAGAAGAAAATTAAAAGAAAAAAAATGACGGTGCGATGTTCGCCGGGGTCTGCTAGTTGAATATAAATCTGAAGTTGACTAAACAAAACTCTTTTGTTTCAGTGATCATTCCAATTCTGATGTGGACTTTATTTGCTCTCGTGTGCTTGCTGATAGTCCTCGCTGCCGTGTCCCTCATACCTAAGAAGAACCGCGAGTGGACATACCAGAGAGCCTCCGTTATAAGGAACAGCTTCAAAAAACAACAACCCCGACCTGAACATTCTGATATGCTTTACTGATTTACCGCCAAAAAATTAATAGAAAAAAGATAATATAATATTAAGTAGGTAATAAAACTAAAAACTTAGGTTTTCTCGTATCATCAAAAAAGTGGTTTTGAAAAAGTGGGGATGTTTGCTGCACTCTAATTGCGCACACACTATAAATTACAATTTGACGTAAATAGCGCAATGAATGTTGTTGAACTGTCAAAATGAAAGCTATTCCTACTGTTAGTGTGTTACACAATCATCCTGCTGGACGCTTTGCCGTGAGAGAGCGCTGAGTGCTTGTCACTTGTCAAAGTGACAAGCACTCAGCGCTTTTCAAAATGTTGAATGAAAAGCATGGAAATAGTATGTACTTTAGCTCCATGAAGAAAAGCGACCAATCGGCGACAGGACAAGACACTCAAGCTTTGGTTTCACACTTTGGTTTGGTACACCAGTATTTGACATTAATTCAAATCCCGCTGCTCAAAGATTTAAATCGCTAGATTTGTTCTCACCGTACGAGTCACACAAAAAAGTGTCCATGCTGAGAAGAGTGAACTCACGCATTATTAATAATTAAATAGCGCTTCCATGACAATCAAGTCAAGTCACTGCGTCATTGTGTGTCAGAGGAGTCAAAACGGAACTGAAACAAGACTATCTTTTGATACGGTTAGGCAAATCTAACGATTTAAATCTTTATCGCTGTCATCATGTTTATGACAGGCCGTTAAGTGCTGCCACCGCTTTTCTAGGAGACCGTACCTTTAGCGCTATCTCGTAGCAAAGTTTTTAACGAGGAACTCCATTTGCACATTAATGAAAGTAACACACACGTGGCGCCATCTACGCGGAACTTATTTGAAAGTTTTCTTCCCCATTGATAAAAAGGAATTGTGTTAGTAACTAGAAATTTAGATGAGAAATGATTATTTACCGACATATCTCATTTAATAATTAGGTACTGCTTCAAATAAAGTGAATTATATTATTTAATATTATTTAAATTTGTTTTCAATTATTTTATGCTCACTTTTAAGCAAAATCTTTGTGTCCTATAGGAACCTTTTCTATTTTTTATAAATAAAGTTATTCATGTATCTGTGTGGTTTTCACTTGAATTTCAAATATTACCATTTCTGACCAAAACTATTGCTATTATACAGGTGTGAGGAACAGGGTGTAAAGTTCACTCATACTCTATAGAAAAGGAAGGATCCTCCGACCAGACGGGTGTTGTGTGTGGCGGGCAACTACCCTACGACTGATGTCGGGAAGTTTGTATGTATGGTAATTGCGCGGTAAACTCGACTTGCGAGATGCAGCATTTGCGTGACATCAGTAAGACGCGTTGTTCGCATGTGGCGTTGTAGATACCGCTACACTATCAACATTATCAACATATCAACAGCTGTAGTTGTTGCAAGGACGCTCAGATCCGGTGACAGCTAGCCAATACTCTCCCACCCTATCGTGCCCTATGGCTAAAAAAACACAGGTTTGAATAAATCTAGTTCGAGCAGGTCGTTGCCTAATACTTTAATTTAACTATTGTAATAACAATGGTTTGGAACATTAGTTTAGAACATGTTGTTACATGTAGTTTATTTTTAGGGAATGGTTTTTTTTTCAGGGTATGGGAAATATACTGCTACTTAAATGATAAATGATTTTATTTTGTAAGTAGGTTTGTACAAACACTTTTACACGTCAATCATATTTTAAAACTAGATGAGGTCGGCGTTTCCTATCTGACTAGCCTGAGAAGAAAGGCCGAAACAAACTCAGACGTCACAGTCTCTTTTAAAGTCCAGACATAATCTTGGTCAGATCATATGAAGACCATGTAGGTCGATGTCTGAGATGGTCTTTTGAGGAAAGATGCTACTCTGCTCTGGTACTTGTACTATTATGTATTCTGTGTTATGGTTCAATGTTATTGTAAACGTTTTTAAATAAAAATGATTAAACTATTAGTATTTCTCTCTAATTATTTTCTATTCCATCGCCCAGTTCTTACTATACCCGAATCGCATCTACATTTTCTCAGCCGATAGACGTCCACTGCTGAACATAGGCCTCCCGCAAACACCGCCACTTTGCCCAGTTTTGTGCTTCTTCCATCCAGAGCGGATTAACTATCAATCTAAAAAAAAAAAAATTGTATTACTCGTACCCATCAAATTATACGTGTGGTGAATTTTCTTTTTTTATTCGCTACAAAATGTGCGAGCTCACTCTTCTCACCATAGACACTTTTTCCCGTGACTAAGTACGGTATACTGGATGTTGGAAAGAAGGCTGCCAGGCTCAAATGGGTTTGGGCAGTTCACATCAGCCGTATGCACAATAATGACCGCTGGGCAAAAATCTCCACACAATAGATGCCTGAAGATGGACGGCGCCGCCGAGGCCGGCCCAGAAAGAGATGGCGAGAGTGCCTGGACGCGTACCGCGAGAGCTGGTTCCAGGTGACACGGAGAAGGAGTTCCTGGAAGGATTTAGTGAGGTCTTTGCCCAGCTGTGGGACAGAATAGGTTAACAAAAAAAAAAACACGGTAAGGGCAAATCTAGTGATTTCTAGTCTGGAGCCCGGAGTCTGGATTTGTAGCCGGTTGATGGCAATAGGCCCATCGCCCCCTATTACATGACAAACATAATTGGCGAAATGTGGGTGTAAGTACTATAGGCACTCCTCTGCCCAACCCTTCAGCAAAACAAAGCGTGATATTATGTTATGTTGCGTTTTGTTAAACTGTTGTTTTCTTTACGCAAATAGTATTTCAGAGATTTTCACCACAGAGACTGAAGTCTATTCTGTTTCAAATTGTTGTTATTTCAAGTTAAACAAATATCAACTTTATTTTAAAGCCGGGTATTCATTAGGCAACATTTGTTAATAAACTGTTTATGACGTGTTTATTAACAAGTTTACCGTAAACCCTGTTTCTGAAACTTGGCAGTCCACACGTGTCAGTTGTTGCTAGGATGTCGCCCGAGGAGGTAGTGATGCTCTGTGCTGTTTATAAACTCGCGCACACACGTCCACATCTATTGATTTTCGCTTATAAACTAGATGTTTCGTCTTGCTTTCCGCTCGAAGTGGGAAACACGGCAACATGTTTAAGAAACAATGTTTCATCACCTTTGTTTATAAACTGTTTTCAGAGATGATGAAACAGTGAAACACTGTTTATAAACAATGTTTATTAACAAATGTTGCCTAATGAATACCCGGCTTTATTCTGATTAAGTTGATTTCAGAGTGGCTAGCACTATTGAAAAAGTTATAAAAATGTTTGTGTTCTAGCGTAAACTGAACTTTATTGTGTAGAAATTAAAGTTATTTTTGCATAAACTCATATTTGTTTACATTTTTGGCAAATAAGTCACGAATGCAGATTACATATAAAATGATTTAAAAAAAAAAAATATTTTTATTTTTGTGATTAGCACATTCCAAAACAAAAACATTGGTTCCAGATTACATTATCCTGCTTGATCCATCGATTTAGTTCGCCAAAACGATAAGATAATGATGGTTAGTCATTAAGATTATCATACATTTTTGGGCCAATTTTCAATACATATATTATGTAGTTGATTAACAGGCAGTGAAGTGCATACACATTGCAAAATGTGGAGTTTACATGTTTTATTTTTATTTTTTGTCTTTTTTAGTGTTAAAGGTAAGAGTTTTTCTAGTAACTAATGCGAGTCTAGCAACTCATTAGGACCGGCCGAAAAATACGTTACGTAGGTAATACACAATGTAGGTACGCTTCCACGTTTTCGGTTGATAAAGGAGTTTGTAGATTTTATTTGGAGCCTGGCAAACCTACTGTCACGCCATTTTGAAAATGGCGGCCACGCATGAGATAAATCGATAGCTGACATCATTATCAATGCAAACACAAAACATAATTACACCAAACCCCGTAGTGTCACATTTCCGAGATATTGGTGCCGAATCCCTTAAGTATTCGCAAACTAAATTAAATTAAAGTTCAGTGCATCTTTTTCTTTCAATTTCATTAAGAAAAGGACAGAAGATAAATATTAGTTTAGTCCTGTGAAATTAGTCAGCGCCTGACGTAAGTTGATGTATTTTTATCGCCATGTTTTTAATCACGTCTAAAATTTTTATGTAGTATCTTAATTTGACAGGACTAAACTAATATTTATCTTCTGTCCTTTTCTTAATGAAATAGAAAGAAAAAGATGCACTGAACTTAAATTTAGTTTAGTTTGTGAACAAGGGAATCGGTGCCATTAACATTCAAAGTTGATGATTGAGTCACGTGATCAACTTTGAACGTTATCTGGGTAATGTGACACTGTACGGGGTGTGGTCTTATAAAATCTCTGTTTGCATGGATGTCACCTCTCGATTTATAAAGGTCTCATAGTGGCCGCCATTTTTAAAATGGCGTGACAGTAGGTATGCCACATCTTTTCCCTTGGCAAAGACGCACCATGTCGAAAATTACGCATCATAATTTTATTACAATTTAAAACAATTGCAAAGAAGGTTCAAGTTCCGACAGACAGATTTACACTGGCATAGATTTTTGCGCCTAGATCATGACTTCATTTTCGCCTGGAGGCTTTTAAACCTGCGATAAAATGTTGTAAGTACTGTGGGCTTATCATCAGCTCTTATAATAGGGCAGAAGTTGAACTGCACTGTTTTTTTGTACTTAGTCATAGAACAAAAAAGCAGTGCAGTTCAACTTCTGCCCTGCTATAAGAGCTGGTGGCAAGCCCCCTGTGCATAACTTTCAACTTCCTATTAGCCTGTTTGTAAACCTCAAGAATAACTCACACTCAGGGTAAAGAAAACTCCGTCAAGTCTTCTCGTCGCCTATCCCACAGTGTTTGAAGACTAAGGTTTTTAACCAGTGCGTCCAGCTCCATGTCATAACATAAGGCGCCGAAACGTGGACACTGACGGTCGGGCTGGTCCACAAATTCAAGGTCGCTCAGCGCGCTATAGAGCGAGCTATGCTCCGAGTCTGTTTGAAGGATAAAATCAGGAATGAAATTATCCGGAAAAGAACCGGAGTTACCGACATAGCTTGCAGAGTAAACAAACTGCCGGTCGATTCTGTAAAAATCTCACCGTGAAAACTTAAGTGAAGTGAGCGTGGAGTGAGCCGTCATTCCAACTAATGCTAGGGATTGACACTATTGACAGCTCACTTCATCTAACTTTTCACGGTGAGATTTTTACAAAATCGATCGGCTGAAGTGGCAGTGGGCTGGCCATGTTTGTCGAAGCAGAGCCATGTTGTTGAGCAGACGAGTCCTGGAGTGGAGACCGCGTATCGGCAAGCGTAGTGAGGACGCGCCCCAGCTAGATGGATCAACAAAAATGCCAGACAACTACTGCCTGACGCTGATTTTTAACTGGACCCGAGGGATGACATGCATTCCTTCGGCATGTTATTAGGTTTTTAAAACAAAATCGTTATGATGGCTATGTTAATGAATTGCATCATAATCAGATTTTCAACAAGAATTTGTTTTAAAAACTAGATTACCTACTAAAGTTTCAACAAAGAAAGATAAGATTTCTCGCTCCATTTTTAATAAACAAATTGTTCCTTTGTACGATTGCACTTATCAAAATGGTGATTAAAAACATCGCGTCATTGCGGAGGGATACTAAGTCCTACTTCATCCAACCCTACTCCTTTGTGCAGCTAGGATCGAATGCCAACCCCTAATTTTACTTCAGGTTGTATGTTGAATAAAGTATGATTCGCAATCTTCACATACATGGCTTTACAGAATTATAATCATTAAAATCAGCAATACAACTCCATAAGTTAGAATTGTCCTTAAATATTATGATTTCATGAAATAGTCATTCAATAGGGTAATATGAATTTAGAGAGATAAAAATAAATCATCTATGAATCGTCTATAAATAAATATTTGTTACTGCCGCGAATCATATTTAGATCCACATACAACCTGATACTGACCTGTAAATTGCAAAAAACGTAACAAAATTTTAATTGCTCTAATTCCACGATTGTGTGTTGTTGATGTCCAGGATTCTGGCGCTGATAATAACGACCAATACGTTTTGTTCATAGAATCGAATGCAACCTATAATAACGAAGATAAAGAATGGACAGAGGGCAGTGCTGTAAATGTTACCTTCGGTCCTGAAGATGCAGTGTACTGCAAGCTGGAGGATAATAAACACAGACTTGTTTTCGATGGATTCGGTCCCTGCAGAGTTGTGTTGGACAGAGTAACGATGGACCATCGTGGATATTGGAAGCTATGGATTGGCGCTCCTGGAACAGTTGTCGTTCGTAGACTCCTTGTCTTCGTCGACGTAGTAGCAGCAGCTGGTATAGAATAATATTTTACCATAATCTGCACCCTACCTGCGTAACACACTATCAAATTCAATCTGAATCATTTTGAAGGATATTGCTAATCCATTGCTTCGTATGTTCGAAAAATTTGTCTACTCAACAACGTAAATAACGCAATGAATGTTGTTGGACTGTCAAAATGAAATACATTACTACTGATAGTGTGTTACGCAATTACCCCGCTGCTTGACATCATGTATCAAAATCTTTTTTATAAAATTGCTTTAAGAAGTAAAGTAATGATTAGCTTCTGCTTAACCATACACTTTTTGACGATTAGTATACGTCTCTTAACTTTAACCAAACGTTTTTAAGTAAAGGGCCGTCTCCACGAGCGAGACAATCGTGGCGATATCATCGTCGTGCCACGTATTTCTATACACTCTCCTAGAACTTGTCTCCACACGGCAATATCATCGCGGCGAGAATTAGATGGCACGGCGAGACTATCGCCTCGATTCTCTCGCCCGTGGAGATGGCGCCTTAGGAATCCTATCTTATTTTGAATTATAAAACTTTTATATTTTTTTTGTGCAATGCTGTGACTTCGATTCCTTCTAGTTGAGACCACGCCACGAGTTACTGGGAACGTGATGAGAAGGGATTCAATGGTGATACTGAATTGTAACGTGCCAGAAGAGCACGAGGTAATGACCTGCACGTTCAGCGACCCTTCTGGTATTATTTTCATCGCCACCCATGAGGTACACCAAGAGGAACAAAACGCGATCAACAAGTTAGTACTGTATACATGGTGGCAGGGACTTCGAGCAACCTTTTACCATGGATTAGTACATGATTCTGGAACCCCTTGCGTTGAAATTTTTAGTAGGTAGTAAAAACAATGCTGTTTCATACAAAAGCTATTTTTTTCAGGGGTCCAGGATCATGTACTGGATCCATGGTAACAGGTTGCGCGTCGATGTCCCTGCGACCCTGTATTGTAAAGATGGAGACAAAAGTGCAGCAGTCGTGGAAGGAGCAATTCTATTTTTAGAAGCGGTGGTATTTTCGAACATGAAATGTTGTTGAGCTGGCATCATTTGAAACGAAACTAAGGATAGAAAAGGAAGGAACTCCTCATTCCGGAAACTTTAAGCCAAATATTAAATTAGTATTTTTTAAGATGAGGTTATTGTAAGAAACGGTGATGTACAATGTCTAGCTAGAGTACCCATTGAGGGATGGTCGTAATATCATGAATGTTAGTTATGAATAGTTAGAAATTAAGAAGTCACCATACTTCCAACTCTGCCGCACTTTAATCTAACGGATTCAGTAACTAAATTCGGAGTAGGTACTGTACCTACAACTTAATTTGGCCAAGTGGAATATATAGCTGACATATGGCAAGTAATTTAATTTAATGTTCTGTCTCTTAATTTTGATTACTTTGCAACCACTATTATACAGGATCAAGTTTTCTAACTGAACAGATAGCTGTGCTGATGGGGCGCCGTTGCGCCATTTTTTCCCAGCGAAAGCACTAAAAAGTAGTGAAGGGGGGGGGGGGGGGTGAAGTTTCAGCCTAATTTGATAAATCACTTTTGATTTTGATACGCTTTAATGAATGAAAATGGCTGTTTACTGTAATTTTATCGACAAAATCGTACAATATTGTTATGTCTTACAGATATGAGTCGTATATTAATCGTCATGATTGCACTCTCGCCCTTTTGACCCCTCTCAACGAGCGCTCGGGTATATGGCGCTGTTCCGTCAACACTACACAGTTCACCAGCCACGGCTTCCTCTTCATCCACGAGTCAATGCTAGATCAAAATTATACGCATGATAGCTATGTGGCAAGTGAGTTCACGAATTTTTTTTTTCATTTTTAAACTTGCTTTTGCTCGCAGCTTGACCTGGATTGGGGTCGAAAATGATCCCTTTGGGAACGTACAGTCACCAAAAGAGAGAAATAACCAGGCTCGTCGGATATAGTTGAAGTTTAGTAAGAAACCGCTGGATGTTTTTGGTTGTTTGATTTGATAAATGAACTGTTTGTTTTCTATTCATTAAATTAAATATTATTCGAAAACATCCATTGGTTTCTTTCTAAACTTCAAGTATATCCGACGACGCTGGTTATTTATGTCCTTTGGTGACCGTACCACTGCGGACAAAAAGTATCCTTTATCGTAACCTAGGTCTTCTACAGACGCCAGCACATCAAGCTACGGCAATCTATCAAATTCCTTTAATAGATTTTCAACTTTATCGCTAAAGCATTAAGGTTGAACCAATGCTTTAGACAATTTGACAGTTTCGGGTTGATTGAGAAAATTTGACAGTTTCGGGTAGCTTGACCTGCTGGCGTCTGTACACTACTCTACACGCGATAATTATCAATGTACTCGTAACGACATTCAAAGTAAAAAATAATACTTAATTAAATATTATTAACAATTTTTTTTTATTGTTATATAGTAAGATATTTCTGTGCTTAATCCATATTCATATTCGTTTATTTGCATTCCATAAGATATAAAGATGTTCACAAAAGGCTTATAGCTAAGAGCCGTTGTAGACCCTGTTAGGGCACAGCAAAATTATATATATTTAGTAAAAATCTAAATCGTAGAAACAAAAATCAAAATAAAATTCTACATGAAAACTAAAAAAATCCGCTCAGCTTTTATACCCAGTTTTTGTCCAGACGGTAATAAAAGCCGGTATTCAGGGTCAAATTTTTTTTTTCTTCCACTGCAGTTAGTATAGTCACAGACTTAGTTTAAAAAAACTGTTTTTTTTTTAATATAAACTTCACAGACGTATTCGATATCTTAACGCAATAAAACAAAAGAAAATACGTTTTCTCAATTCATATTTTAAGTAATAACACTGCCAGCGGTAGGTATTTGACCCCAAAAAACAAACATCTAATCTTTTCATTTTTATTTTATCGTGTTTATAGATATCCTCATCGATCGATCACGTCTGCGGGGTTTCGCTAGCTTATTTAATTTGACCCTGCGTATCTTATCATTACTACTTAGCCTTTGTAATCAAATTAGGAACGTAATTAAATTCTTACCTGCTGTTAATTCGATTTTGTCGATAGCAAGACAATGGCGTTATACTCAATTTAATGGCTTTATACTTTTAGCTTATCTTGATTTCTTCTGAGTAAATTGAATACTTTTTTCTTTAGTAACTTATAAACTACGCTCCACCTCCTATCTTACCCTCAGTGTCCCAAACGTGGACATCTGATATCACTTCTGTGGAAATATCTGAGGATCACAGGCTGCTAAAACAAATTGACTTAAATAAGTCAGCAGGCCCGGACAACATTCCACCGGTTTCCATCGCGAACTGCACCAAAAGTCTTGCTGTTCCGCTCTCGATACTATTCAAAAAATCACTTGCTACGGGTGTGGTACCCACGACCTGGAAGTGGGCATATACATATAACACCGATATACAAAAAAAGGCCAAGTTCCGTCGAAAATTATAGACCGATCTCCAAATTGTGTGTGTTTGCAAAAATTCTGGAAAAAATTGTTAGTTAACAAGTTTATTTGGCTGTCAATCAAAGTCTCTGCGATTATCAGCACGGTTTCTTAAGAGGTCGGTCTACCACGTCCAACCTAGTTATTTTTAGCGATTTTCTATCAGACTCCATGTCCCTTCGGACCCAGGTCGACGTTATATATACCGATTGCAGCAAATGTTTCAATCGATTTGGCCATGTAATCTTAATGCGTAAACTTTTATCCTTGGGTATCAGGGGTAACCTATTAGAGTGCAGATAACCTATTAGAGGGCTACTCATCAAAAGCTATGCGTACTTTTACTATGTGACCAAACTTGAAAGCGCGAAAAAAAATCAGCTGTTCCCTACATTTATGTTCGTATAACTCGTCAAAATGTAGGGAACACCTGATTTTTGTTTCGCGATTTCGGGTTTGGTCCCATAGTAAAAGTTGTTCATAATGATGAGTACAATGACCCCCTAGAGTTATGGGATATTAAAAAAAAACACGTTGTATATTTATTTTTATAACGCATTTTGTTTTACGTAAAAAGTTAACTTTTACGTAATCTGGAATATGTACGTTCTATGACAGCTGTCAAAAACGGTTAATCTAACGGACAGGGTATAGTGTGTCATTTTCATCATACATCTTTGTGGATAGAGGAACGAGGTGGGAAGTTCCTGGAGGTGTTATGTCTGTTGGGTTACTGCTCGACGGGCTAAGTCGACGGGTTAAGTGGTGGCCTAGTGGTAACGGCCTCGACTTACGAGTTATAGGTCGTGGGTTCGAACTCAGGCAGGCGCTTTACTTTGTGTTATTTATTTCATCACCACTGCTCTCAAAATGGTGAAAGAAAACATCGTGAGGAAACCGGCATGTCCTAGAACAAAAAATTCGAAGACATGTGACATCTAACAACCCACTGGGCCGGCGTCGTAGATTACAGCCCACTCCCTGTCGCAGAGATTAGGCCTGTGTCCCAGCAGTGGGGACAATATAGGCTGATTATAGTATGTATTGTAGATATATCGTATAATTATGTTTGATATCACGTTGCAGGATTTGTGTGACTTCAGGTGTTTGCATCATCTTTTAATCAAGTCCTTTTGTTCGACGGTTCCTCCTTAACAAGAAGATCTAAAACTAAAGGAATACATTATTCGTTTTCCCAGAGCCGGTGTTACGAAGCACATTCTCAACCATTTCGGGTATGGAAGGCAACGCAAAGACGTTTTCTTGCTCCATAGACGCCGCTGTTAGCTACTGCTACTTCAGGACGCCGAACGGAACTGTCCTCAACGTTGGTCCATGTAAGTATCACGCCTGTACAGACGCCAGCAGGTCAAGCTACCCGAAACTGTCAAATTTTCCCAATTAACCTTGAACCTTAATACTTTGGCGATAAAGTTGAAAATCTATTAAAGAAATCTGACAGATTGTAGTAGCTTGATGTGCTGGCGTCTGTACATTAAGCCTGAGTTTTGGGTCTGCATATTTGTCAGTGGTTGCAATGATTGCAGAGCGTATACAAGACAAAATGTGCCTTGTTCTTTCTAACCTACGGTGCCCAAAGCTGCATACCTATTCACAACAATCCGACAGGCTATCATATCGAAAATGACACATTTCCATTATCTGATCTGCCTTGCCCCCGACAGCAAACAGCTGTCGGAAGAATAGCGGCCATCTATTTGATTTAAATTGACATTTCTGGGGTTTCGGACTTGTGAACAACTTTTAGAGGAATCCGTAAAACCGTCCGGAGGTTGTGTGATGGCTGCAGGAACCCGTTGGATGCGAGAAACACAGAACCGGTCGAAGTGGAGGTGGTTGGGGGAGGCCTATGTCCAGCAGTGGACGTCTTTCGGCTGAAATGATGATGATGATGATGATGACGGTCCGGAAGCGTATCGAGTGGTTGTCAATAACTATGCAGGTGACTCACAGAACAACAGAAAATGCAAACTCGAGATTAGCTTTAACATGCAATGAAGGTACTACCATCCTAGTAGGTTAGAAACAAACTGCGTCATAGCTCAGTTATGGGATGATGGAGAAAAAACAGACAGCTGAAGTGGGAGTGTGCTGACCACGCTATTCGATCGTCGCTCGATCAGAGGGGCAACGATTCTGGTCGTATTTGTAGGGCAGACGTGGTTAGAAATCGTAAAATACTGGGTGGCTGGGACATCGCCGCGCAACCTTTTACCATGAATCCAGTACATGATTCTGAATCCCCCCAGCGTTGAAATATTTCGTAGGTTATTAAAAAAAATGCTGTTCAGTATTACACGTTTCTATAAAACAGTTGTTTTTTTTTTAAATCGTCGAAAAGTGTCTACGCTAGGGAAATCTAGAATCATGTGCAGAATTCAAGGTCACTTTTGCGCTTCGATGTCCCTGCTACCGCATATAGAGTATTCTGGAAAGGGGTATCAGGCCACAACATAGGGAGGGCATAAAAATAACACTCTTTATGTTTTCAGCCACCTCATCACCAGGCTACGAGTACGTTGGCAAAGGTTTCGACGCGGGAGAATGCGGCATCAGGATCGATAATATCTCGGCATCGGATGAAGGCTCTTGGACCTGCAATGTAGGACTGGAAGGAAATTATGAGGAACAGACAGACTTCTTCTTTGTTTACGTCAACCGTAAGAACAAGAATGTTATGCTTACACCATTGGTACCAGCATTTTTTTAACAATAGGAATCTAGTATCGCCTAGTTTGGGGACCGCTGTCACCGCGGTGCCCGTATCTTGAAGACCAGTCAAAGAGTTCACATCAGTATTATTTTCTCAGTGTAATTTGTTAGATATAGGTACAGACGCTAGCACATCAAGCTACTACAATCTGTCAAATTTCTTTAATAGATTTTCAACTTTATCTTTAAAGCATTAAGGTTCAAGGTTGATTGGGAAAATTTAACAGTTTCGGGAAGCTTGACCTGCTGGCGTCTGTACCTATGGTGTACGATAGTACCTATCCGTGGACATCGTAGAATTCGGCTTCGTTTAGGACACTGGACACCCTGTTTATTCTGTTGCAGAACGTTTGGTGGCGAATCACCGCTGGTCGGGCAGTTCTGTGGTGGTGCGCTTGCGCATATTCGATGGGCCCAAGCTAGAATACTGTAGATATGTGCGCAGTGACGGACTAGGTAAGGAAATAACACGGTAAAATTATTCGGTACACCATCTCTACCTAACTTATTAAAATAATTGTAGTAGTATATTAATTAATGTCTAAAGTATTCGATTTTAAACACTAATGATTGACATAACATGGTACTGAACCATGTGCACTGTGTGTCTAAGTATTAGAGTTCTAGACCTCTGAGTTGGTTTGGATGTTACTTCTCAGAGAAGTCGGACAGAAAACACTGACCTTACTAGTTTTTAAAGGCTTATGTTTAACTTACCACCAGATATAGTAACATATAACAGACAAAAATAGTAAACGATCACAAAAATTAAACCCGCATTTTAATGTAAACTTATAACCAAAGTTTTAACATCTCGCTATCCTATTTAAGCAAAATGACTCCAAATAAATCATCTTCGGTTCTCGACAGCCTGCAAAAAATAATCTCTTTTTTCCATATTTTTTTTTTTTCTATACAATCTAGTCGTTGCTGGCTGGTAGGAGGTCACAGTTTCATGTATTTTTTTTTTATTTGACCTCGTCTGTCTAGTTTGCAGCAAGCCGGAGGACATAACTTAATATGGCATCATAATACTTTATTTGGTAATAAACCTACATTTTATGGCAATCATAGTGGTTTTACTTAGGCAGAAATAGCGCATTAATTTGCTCGCTAAGATTTAGTGATCATTTACTACATTTGGTGTTCGAATACAATTTGAAGTGCAAGAACTAAGGGTATCAAAACACGCACAATGGTCCATCTGAAGGACTAAATGCGGAAACCAAACCCGTAACATAGAAGCGTATCAAAGCATTTTATGGTAGTCATTATATTTAACCCCGTTTTTAAATATTATTGACGTGTTAAAGTGTTTCTATAAACTTACTTAGCATAATCAACCTATAATATACACACTGCTAGGATCATCTTATATCTATGGCCCTAGCCAGGAGGAGGAGGAGGACTGAGTCCTAACTCCTCTCTTCGAAAGGGAATGGGCTGTAATCTATCACACGGGCACAGTGTATGTTGGGAGGTGTCACGTGTCTTCGTATTATAGATATAGTCCTGCAGACCATATTTCGGCCATGGCGGACAAGTGTGTGCGCAGACACAGGTGCACACAGGAGCACTCTTCCCACACTCTCATAGTCCGTTGGAACGGCAATCCGACACGACAGGCATCAAGCGTCATCAAGCATAAAACCAACGGCTTAACGTGCTTTCCAAGGCACGGGAGTATCACACTACCGGCATCGAAACTCCGGGCTGTACTATGAAATGTACTAAGAAAATTTTAATGGAAAAACACACTAATAAAACTACTTACTAAAATAAAATCATTTATCGGTTTGATGCAGGTTTTACCGCTGAGCACGCCCCTCGCCATTACGTCTCCGAGGGGGGTGAGGACTACGGAGTCTGTGCGCTCACCATCCTGAACCCCACAGTAGAAGACCTGCGTCCTTGGACAATAGTCACCAAGGTCATCGGGGAAGACGGGGAAGTGTCCACGACTACCACTTTGGATTCGCGAGGGCAACCCATGCGTGGACTGGCCAGTAAGTATTTTATCTATCTAAGATATACCTATACAGGGTGTAAAAAGACCCGAAACATAGCCGTCAAATACGCATTTTGTACATCAACTAAGTAAGTAACATTGCACAAAAATAATTGCTAGGAAACGAATTTTATTTTTGGTGGTAAAATTTGCTGTTTGCGGTAGTGCGCAATGTAACCCACGCAAAACATTGTCCTTATGGGTGGATGCAATGAAAACCGGTCAATAGTACCTACCTAAATGCCGCATATCCGCGAGGTAATTAACCTTAACCATTTACCAACTATGTTAAAAGAAAAACGATAGTTTAAATTAGGCTGAGAATCAGCACTTTTTGAACGTCAAAATTCCCAAATAACAGTACCCCAAAACGCCCGTGTTTTTGTTGCGTTGGTGTCGGCTTCCAGTCTTACCGGATTACCGGATGCTAGTAAATACCAATTACCAGTATTTCACATCGAGCGACTCCATAAGTGGCCTCCACAACCCAGTTACTGGATAACACGGTTCACCTTGGCAAGACTAGCTGTCAAACTTTCAGGCTTCTGAAGTTAAATAATTTCTTTTTTCCAGGACCCTATGCAGTGCTCCTTTGGTCTTTCCTCGGCGCCATTTTGGTATTCTTGTTTGCTGTGTCTTGCTTACCCAAGAGGAACCGACAGTGGACAGCCCAAAGAGCTGCCAGTATTAGGAACAGCTTCAGGAGACAGCCTCAGCCACAGCAACAGAATGTAACCGACTTACCCAAACCTGTACATACTGATATTCTTACCGACTTACCACTAAAATTTTAGTAGGAAAGTCAAGAGAAGTCGTAGTACCAACCTAACAAGCAGCGGTGAAGGGTTTAAAGGTGTTAAAGTTAGAAGATCTATGTGTAAAGAATAGAATATTTTTATTTTCGTTTTAAACATGGTACAATTAATGGTCTTAACTACTTGGTTTTATATCCCTATTGAGCCATCCATCGGGCGCAAATCCAGACTCAATAACACTTTGCCCAACCCGGGAATAGAACCCAGGTCCTCATGCTCAACAATACCGACCAACGAGGCAGTTTAAAGAAAATAAGTAATGATTATGTAGAACTAATTATAATGAGTATAATCAAACTGTCATTGTACAGACGCCAGCACATCAAGCTACTACAATCTGTCAAATTTCTTTAATAGATATTCAACTTTATTGCTAAAGCATTAAGGTTGAAGATTGATAGGGAAAATTTGACAGTTTCGGGTAGCTTAACCTGCTGGCGTCTGTACTATTAGATACAACATGCTTACAACCCTTTTATAAAATTGTAATCATTGTAATTGTAATTGTTTATTGTAATTTTGTATTTTGACAATGTCTCATAAATTTTTAGGGTTTCGAGTTTTTAAACTAACCAGTATAGTACAATTAATGACTTACGTATGTTTTTACTTTATACTATCAGCTCCAGTTGAAAACCAGCGTCAGGCACTAGTTTTCTGGCATTTTTGGTGTACTGGGCCTTTTTGGCGCAGCCGTGAGACACACTTTCCTGTTAATTTCTTACATCGGACTTTACACTTTTTATTTGTTTTTATCTGATGTACAGACGCCAGCAGGTCAAGCTACCCGAAATTGTCAAATTTTCCCAATCAACCTTGAACCTTAATGCTTTAGCGATAAAGTTGAAAATCTATTAAAGAAATTTGACATAAGTATTGTAGTAGCTTGGTGTGCTGGCGTCTGTACCTAATTATCTGGAGTATTGTGTGTCTTAGGGCTGATTTTGCCATCGCCAGATAAAACGCTCGCTCGATCGCTTTATTCGAGGAATAAGATTGACGTTTGACAGTATTTATATGAAATAACTGTCAGCAAAATTATTCCTCGAATAAAGTTATCAGATGGTTCAAAAATCAGCCCTAGTCTGCGCTAAATAAATGTCTTTTTCTTTATTTATCAATACGTATTCTGCTTACGCTACAATTACCTAGATACAATGAATAGTGTATGTTTTTCCCCTTTGTTAAGTAGGCTAGGTACACACCTACATAAATGTTATCCTCGAAGTGCCAAAATACCATGTGAATGAAACCTTTTTTTATTTTTGTTAAATAAAGTTATTGGAGAATTTTACATGGTTTTTATTGATATGTTTTATAATTTGTGTCTTTTTCTTTATGCAAACAATCCGTTATTACGATAATATCTTGATGTACATACCTATCGACACTGAAAAATTATCTGAAATTCTCGTGATGGGTGCGTGCAATCAAAAAGTTGGCAACGTCTTATTGACATTGAAAAAAGTATTTGGAAACTTCCAAAATGCTTGTTTCACACCTAAAACGAAGTAACTATAACATCACGCCTGTCTTATCCGAAGAGGTAGGCAGAGGTGTACAGACGCCAGCACATCAAGCTACTACAATCTGTCAAATTTCCTTAATAGATTTTCAACTTTATCGCTAAAGCATTAAGGTTCAAGGTTGATTGGGAAAATTTGACAGTTTCGGGTAGCTTGACCTGCTGGCATCTGTACAACCATATTTCTTTCTCCTCTTTTCTTTTCTTTTTTTAAAAAACGTTGCCCCACACTAGGAATTACTCCTGTATCGTGGGTGCGTTTACAAACATTTAACCTCACATTCACAAACAGCCAGAGCCGGAACAACTACTTGTAGGCCATACAAATATTTGTTCCGAGCGGGAGTCGAACCCGCGACACGCAGCGCAGCAGTCAATCGCTTAACAACTGCGCCAACCGTGTCGTCGTATTTCGTTAGTTTTAACTCCCATATATTACGTAATATGGGGTGAGCCTTCTGACATCATCAACCGGGCACGAATCCAAACTCCAGGCTGCTTCTGAAAAATTCTAAATGGAAAAACTCAATAACGCTCTACCTGACCAGCCCCAGCAGTCTCGACATTCACAGCGATCGCTTTACGACCGAATTCGGTCGCAAAGTCCTGTCACTCCATACATTTCACCTGTCAATTCGGGACTTTGTGACCGAATTCGGTCGTAAAGCGATCGCTATGAATGTCGAGACTGCTGAGGCTGGGAATCAAACCCAGGACCACATGCTCAACAGTCGCGATTGCGACCGCCATGTCAACGAGGCAGTCATTTCTGCAGAAAACACATAAAATTTAAGTTCAACGCTCCATTTATTTAAACAGCTACTTAATCAGTCGAAGGTCACCCGATAATCGGATTCATGACGATAATTATTTAGATAATATTGATAGTTATTGAGATATTTTAGATTATCACACATTCTTTTATTATTCTAGTAGTTGGTTAGGCAGTGAAGTAATACAAAATGTTGAAGATCTCTGTTTTATTTTTAGTTTATTTCTTAGTTAATGTCAGAGGTAAGCAATTTATTAAACTGCTAATTTAAAAAATCAGCTGTTTCATAGAGAAGTGCTATATGTACAGACGCCAGCACATCAAGCTTCTACAATCTGTCAAATTTCTTTAATAGATTTTCAACTTTATCACTAAAGCATTAAGGTTCAAGGTTGATTGGGAAAATTTGACAGTTTCGGGTAGCTTGACCTGCTGGCGTCTGTACTTACGTTGTCAAAATGTATGGAACAGCGATTTTTTTTTATTAGGTACCGACTAAATATTTTCACGCCGGTATTCAGAATCATGTACTGAATCCATAGTAACAGCACCCTAATTACGTGACACACTATTAGTCACAATCTGAATCATTTTGAAAGATATTGCTTAACCATTGCTTCCATATGTTCGAAAAAATTATCTGCTCCACAACGTAAAAAACGCAATGAATTTTATTGAACTGTCAAAATGTCATTCCTATTGTTAGTGCGTTACGCAATTACCCCGCTGGTTGCGCGTCGATGTCCCTGCCACCCAGTACACAATAAATACATACAATAGGTACTTATCCATATAAACCACTAAAGGAGAATAAATAGGGGGTGAAAGTTTGTATGGAACATCGTCATTTTTGCCGAACGGAAATCCCATCGGGCGCATGGCTTGTAATTATAATACAATGATATAATATACTGCCGATCGATTCTGTAAAAATCTCACCGTGAAAAGTTAGGTGAAGTGAGCTTAGAGTGAGCTGTCAATAGTGTCAATCCCTAGTATTAGTTGGAATGACAGCTCACTCCACGCTCACTTCACCTAACTTTAACGGTGAAATTTTTACAGAATTGCACTGCCACACGACGCGAAAATGTAAACGCGTGTAAAAATCATTTAGCAATATGTCGTGTCTAGGAGCAATATCACTATACAGGAAACCATTAAAACATTGAATCATAGGTACTCATTGTTGAATAATATCAACAGATTTCAAATGTCTTCTCATTGATTTTTCCAGGACTTTCAGTTCACTTCTCTGGCAAATAACTTAGGTAGGTATCTATAATATGAATTCTAATTGAATTAAGCGTTGGTAAATGCTCTCACGATACACGAAAAATCTTAGTATAAACGCTAACACATCAAGCTACTACAATCTGTCAAATTTCTTTTATAGATTTTCAACTTTTTCGCTAAAGCATTAGGTTCAAGGTTGATTGGCAAAATTTGACAGTTTCGGGTAGCTAGATGTGCTGGCGTCTGTACATCTACCACTAAGTAAAAAAATAACTATATTTCGCCAAAAACATTTGACGTAAAGTAGGTTGCCAAGTTGTTAATTCACCCCCCTCCCGCGGGTTAGGCAGATACAGGTATTTTTATTTCAGTCCATCCAGTTTCGTCATTCATGGAGCAAGCATATTGGCACGAAAAAAATTTTTTTTTTCTTAGGGAATTCTAAAAGTGGTACAAAAACTGAGAATTTTCAAATAGGCACTTATTATTTGATACACTTTTTCCAGGTCTGAATACAAGAATAGCTGGCGGAGAAAATGCAAGTATCAACGAGTACCCTTTCCTGACTGCTCTGCTGACCAACCAGGGTGTAGGTGCCTATGTTCAGAAATGTGGAGGTTCCATCCTTACCACATCCGCCATCTTGTCTGCTGCATCCTGCTTCTATACTGATGGAGTGTGAGTAGAACCTTCGAGTGTAGACAAGAGAACTTTTGTTCCATGTCAGAATAATAATGGTTCTTCAATGGTTTCGTTTGGTACTTAGTTTCAAGAACTGTCTGCTTCCGTTGAGAACTGATCAAATATAGGCAGTGATTGATTATAACTTGAGAATTATACATAGCCTAGTAGGTATAGCTGTCATTAGTTTTTACTTCGAGGACGAACCAAAGAGTCCACAAATGTTCGATTCTCTCATTGGTCCTTGACTAAGAAATGCAAAAAAACTTGCTGAAATGCTGAAAATGTTTATTTGAAGTATAGTTATTGCTGGGGCAATTTGTTCATCATTATCATTTTCTGAAAGACTTCCACTGCTGGACATAGGCCTCCCACAAGCACCGCCATTTTGCCCGGTTCTGTGCTTCCCGCATCCAGCGGATTCCTGTGACCTTCACAAGTTCATCGGTCCACCTTGTGTCCACCATCACACGTAGCGTTGGAAGGCACACAAGCACGCGATCGATCTGCGAGCAATGTACTCTAACCACTGCGTGTTAGCCTTGGTTTTCCTGTGGATCTCTTCATTTCCGATTCGATCACGTAGGGAAGCTCCAAGCATAGCCCTCTCCATTGGCCTTGGTGACTTTTAGCCTTCTAATTAGGCCCATTTGTTATCTCCACCTACTAGGTATTTATCTATCCGTAGGATACAGCAATGACGTAGGTACACATATTATGTACAGTAGGTCAAGAGAGCCAGTCGTGGCTCGTGACTGTTTAACAAAGATTTCAGATCGGCAAGTCTGTTGCAGGTATGTATATTCAGGTATTCAAATTATCTCGTCTAAACGTGACATGTAACATTAGTAAAGGAATGTTCTACCGACTATTTTTATATTAATGTACTAGCTGCGCCCCGTGGTTTCACCCGCATAAGTTTCGATCCCGTGGGAATTTCGGAATAAAAAGTATCCTATATGTTAATCCTGGTTACCTGTGTGCCAAACATTCAAATCCGTTCAGTAGTTTTTGCGTGAAAGAGTAACAAACATCCATCTATCCATCCATACAAACTTTCACGTTTATAATATTAGTAGGATTAGCTTTTGCCCGCGGCTTCACCCGCGTGGAGGTCGGACATTATCCTTCAGGAACGTACTACAAGGATAAAAGAATCCTATGTGTTAATTCAGGTTACAAATTGCATCTAAATCCGTTTAACCGTTTTTGTGTAATCCAAATTTGGATTTGCATATGGGTAGAGCATGACCTGAATTAGGACATAGGATACTTTTAATCCAGATATTCTCGCGGGATCGAGTTTATGCTGGTGGAACCGCAGGGCGCAGCTACAGTAGTAAATAAATTGCAATTATTATTACAGCATCAACTCTTTCACTTGGTGGCGAGCCAGGGTAGGCTCCAACAACGGGAACTCCGGAGGAACCATCTACATCATCAACCGTATCACTCCTCACGAGAACTTCGTGCCCTCGACTCTGGCCAACGACATCGCGGTCCTTAGAACGAACCTACCCATCAGCTTCCAGCCCAACCTGGTTGCAGCTGCCCATATCGTAGGAACTGCATATGCGTATCCAGCCCATCAGATGGTTTGGGCTGTCGGATGGGGAGTTACGTCTGTAAGTCAAAAACTATATGTCTTCTTTTTCAGCTAAGCGTGTCAATGGCAATCGAAGTCGAACACCCGTATTCACAAACATTACTATGAGGTCTAATAACCGACGAAAAATTTCAACGCAGGGACGGTTCAGAATCTAGGGCGTATAGAATCATGTGCAGAATTCATGGTTGCAGTTTGCAACGTCGAGTCAATATCGCTGCCAACCTGTATAAAAATATATCGGGAAAAAGGGAACCGCCCTTTCAGAACACTAGAATTTTGCATGCAGAATGATCTCATTCATACAGCTGTGAAGGGTGGTCAATTCGTCATAGTGCCTCAGATCGCTGGCATGAATTGCAGCGACCTTCAGTGATCTTGTAATATTGTACATGTTTTTTTTTTAGATTTAATGTTAGTTTACCAACTATATTTTCAAACTTCGTAGTAGTTGCATATGATTTTGACCATTTCTTGACGCCAACACCATGGATCTCAATTATTTACCTCTCCACTCAACAGACTGGTAGCGCAACGACCTCGGAGCGGCTCCAAGTGGCACAGGTGTGGTTGATCAACCAACAGACCTGCACCAGCCGCCACAGCGAGGCTGGGTTCACCGTCGCCAACACCATGGTCTGTGCTGGTTGGCTGGACGTCGGCCAGAGGGGACAGTGCGAGGTAAATCATTATAAAATCTACCAATTATAGTTTTAAGCTTATCAGCATAAGCATAATCAGCCTATAATGTTCCCACTGCTGGGACACAGGCCTCCTCTCCGTGAGAGGGAGTGGGCCGTAATCCACCACTCGGGCCTAGTGCAGGTTGGGTCAGGTCTTCGATTTTGTTTTTGGTAATCATATAAAAGGTAATATATTATATACTAATGATACATCATGGATCTCTTGCCCTTATCCCAATTTATTTGGGGTCGGCGCATGTCTTCTTCTCCTTCCATACTTCTCGATTAGGCATCATCTCAGTAACCTCTTTTCACCTGTTTCTAGCCATATCATCTTTCACACAGACACAGTCCATCCATCATACCTTTGGTCTTCTCCTACTCTTATAGCCATCCACGTTTATGCTCAAAATTTTCCTCAAAACATTATCCTCATTCCTCCGCATCTCATGCCCAGTATGCCCTTATAGAGGTATGAAGAAAAGGGTGTAAAGTTCACTCATCCTCCATAAAAAAGGGAGGTTGCTCCGACCAGACGGGTGTTGTGTCTGGTGGGCAACTGTCCGACGATGGATGTCGGGACATTGTATATAATTATGCTAGTTGCGCTGTAAACTCTGTTTGCGTGATGCAGGATTTTGCGTGACGTCAGTGCGTTGCGTAGTTCGCATGTGGCGATGTAGATGCCGCCACACCCATACCATGACATCAGATTTCCACACAACTTTTCAGTCACCGGTGTCACCTTCAAACTTCCTCTTATTGGAACAACTTTAGCTATGGATCTAAAGTGTAACACTTCATCTACGAGTAGCAGTGCATTTGCAATATAACAGAAGTACCTACTATTACATTTATTTTTTAAAGACAAGGCAGCTAAATATTTTTTTTATAATTTTCAGGGAGATGTCGGCGGGCCCCTGCTGGACTCATCCGGTTCTGTGATTGGCGTGTTCTCGCATGCCTACGACTGTGCCAACCTGTACTACCCTGACATCAACACGCGCGTCGGTTCCTACACCCCCTGGATCATCGCCACTGCTAGGGCGCCTTAAATAATATTAGTAAACATGCCTTAAATACAATTAAGCAATAGGTGTTTTTATTTATACATTGGAAGGTGTGTTTTAGCTCCATCTCTGTCCCATTGGTAGGCTTCTTGTTCATAAATAGTCTCAAACGTTTCATAGTAAATGAGTAAAACTGTAAAAGAACTACACTAATGATAGTACAAAATTATTATGTATTTATATATACATATAAACAGCTGTTTTATGAATTACAATTCTAAATTATAAATACTAATCTTTGTAGCATTTGAAAGAGATTCCTGAAGAAAAGGGAACACCAAAATACCTATGTCTTGGTAATTTCTCCGGTTACTGTTCAGAAACACAGGGCAGAGGCCTCTCCCCATGACTTCCAGCTCTTTCGATCCAGGGCTAAAGTAGACCACTGGTCGTTTGTTTTGTCCAGCTCGTCCCGCCATCTTCAACGGGGTCTGCCGCGACGCCTTCTAGCTGTGTCAGGGCTCCACGTGGTGGTTATATTGGCCCACAGCTTATTGGGCTTTCTCCTATTTGTTATATATGGGCATTTACTAAAACTATTTGTGTTATTGCAAAATCCTCTGTTGGATCTGTTAATAAGAATAGCCTACTGGTTACTGCTATCTCACATACTTCCTTTCGTAATAAAATGTACCTTATACTAATTAGAAATGATGTCTCTTTTATTACCATCCTGAAAACACGTTTCTGTCATTAAACGAATGCAAATAAGGCCAAAATGTTAAATAGGTACTAAGTGATCAATGTCTACCTAACCTTAAAAACCTGCAGGTATGAGTAATGTGTTCCAGTCGCGTCTCCATTGTATAACAATAATAATCCACACTAATATTTTAAATGCGAAAGTAAATCTGTCTGTCTTTCTGTTACCTTTTTATACCTAAACCACCTAACTGATCGATATGAAATTCGACATAAGTAGTATAAGTACGCTACTTTCATCGTGGATACTTGTATTAAAAAAATGATGAAACACAGGATACATACAGACGAAGTCCCGGGCAACAGCTAGTTTACAAATTCCATTCCATACCGACCAACTTGGATATCACACTCGCGGCACCGCTCGCTTCGCTCGCTCGGCTTGCTCGCGGTCGGTCGCAGTTCTAACCTATTTGGTCGCGTTGCTGCGTGCGTCCAGCTGTGAGAAAAGGCAGAAAGTTAAAGAGAGGCTCATTTATTTAAAAAACTGTGCATCATTAGAAGCCAACAAAGTTTTTAGAAGTTCGAGCTGCATAGGTTCCGTCAAAACCGGAAGGACGCGCGGGTTCGTGAAAGATGGAAGTAGTGGATGGAGGCTTTTGCATAGGAGTGGGACAGCGTAGGCTAGTCAAAAAAATAGATTATACATTTTAGACTAGTACTTTATTTCCGTTTTTTAGTTTCAGCCTACTTTCAGAAAAGGTGTGAGTACTATGAATTTATGTAAGTGTAGTGCGTGATACAGAACCGTCGGAGTGCGGCAATTACACAATTGACCGGTTTTCATTCAAGTATTTACCTACATAGATAGCCATTTGCACAATCTTTCAGTTAACTTTCAAATGTAGTTTATTTTTAGTGTCCTATTTGATGTGATTTATCTGATAAGGTGTGTAATCAACAATGGATCACACATTTTCAAATATTTGTATGATAAAAACATATGCGCGGAGTAAAGTTGCACCGATCCACTTCGGTTCAACCATACATTTTTCGAGATTTATGTTTGGTGAGATGACCTGGAAAGGAGTTCCTGGAAGGACTTGGAGGAGGCCTTTGCCCAGCAGTGGGACAGTATATGATAACAATAAAAACAAATAGCGTTTAAAAAAAATTGGGGCTTCAATGACCTTTTAAATTAGTAGGTACAGTCACAGTCAAAATATATTCGTCCCCTTAGCATAATTAGCCTATAACGATCCCACTGCTGGGACTTATCTGACCTCTTATTCTGTTGAGACTCCGTACGATGCTAGGCCAGCTGGAGGTCAAAGTGACCGCTCGCTCACTGTCTGCAAAACAGCTGTTGCGATGCTGTCCTTACTCTTGACATTATCGCTAGGCACTATTTACGAATCTGCCCCAGATACTTATTTTAGCCGATGACCGCTCGGCAAGTAGGTATAACCTATGTAAGTACAGTACAGCCGTCGAGAGAATGCGTTCCTGACAGGTGTCAGTGCAACAATTGTAGTCTTTTATATAAAAATCAATAATAATTGTCGTTCGTTGGTCTCGTAAAAACTCGATGA
Source organism: Apamea anceps (assembly GCA_951799955.1). Lineage (NCBI taxonomy): Eukaryota > Metazoa > Arthropoda > Insecta > Lepidoptera > Noctuidae > Apamea > Apamea anceps. Next base: position 6,348,566 of record OX637522.1, on the reverse strand, counting down.
TGCCTCGACCGATTGCGATGACATTGGCCTGAGAAGGTTCCTAACAAAAATAAAAAAATGAAAAAGGCATTGCAACGCACTGGCATTAGCTAATAAAAAACAAATTCGCAAAACACGCATTCTTTTACATGAAACTGACAGATGACAATAACTCTCGTTGGCCAGACTCTAGTTACTAATTATCATGAAAAGTTTGTAGCAATGGGTTGTACCATGATCAGTCTATAATGTTCCCACTGCCGCGACACAGGCCTCCTCTTGGCGAGGGGAGAAAATGGGTTGTATAATTTTGGTGATTACGGGAAGTAGGTACAATGATTTTTAGGAATACCTGTCGAAAATATTATAATTATTAATTTATTATATTTAATTACGTAACAAATTATAAATCAAATTGAAGTGTCTGTTTGTAATGTCAAAATAACAGTTTTTTACAATAATAATATGCAAGTATATAAAAAGGAAGGGAAATAATCAAAGGACATCAAAAAATTCGTCCGCATCGCTGTCAATAGGAAACGGCTGGCAGCATTGCCACGTTGTATGGCAATGCTGATTCTTTGGCCAAAAAATAGGCCAGCCCTCTGGTCACGTGAAGAATCGACCAACCACTTGGTGATGTCTCTCTCATTATTCATTAGTCCCTTATTTCAAAATTTTATTTTTGTTAGGAACCTTCTCCGACCAAAGTTTCATCACAATTGAGCGAGTCATTTTCGATTTTTTTACTAAATGCATTATGATGATACGCATTTTAAATGTTTGTCCGTTTGTTCCGGCTAATCTACGAAACGGCTGGACCGATTTTGACGGGACTTTCACTGGCAGATGTTATAAGGACGTAACTAACCTAAGATACGTCCTTAGAACAAAACATTTATACAAACTTAAAAAAAAAAATTGGGCTGCGCGCTATAGGCACAACTTGTTAAAATAAAATAACATTGTCCTTTACTCTTGTTAATTTAAATAAAGTAGTATTTTCTTTTACCAAAAAATATTTGTACAGACGCCAGCACATCAAGCTACTACAATCTGTCAAATTTCTTTAATAGATTTTCAACTTTATCGCTGTAGTATCAAGGTTCACGGTTGATTGGAAAATTTTGACAGTTTCGGGTAGCTTGACCTGCTGGCGTCTGTACCTACCATACCTTCGGAATGGTAGGTACCTACAATTATTTTAATAAGATTTCAGCAATATTTTTTGTAACCACTGCAAGAAACAAGACTATCACAGGCAAAGCTACAAAAATAAGTACCAACCTACTTACTGTACGTATTGTCGTGAAATATCGTATCAGTATGCTGTAGTAATGTGCCGCCTATCAGTGACTGTGCACAAGAACATGCGCGCGCTCTTACCCAACCGAGGGGTAAAAATAACAGTGTTGTTGACTCTTACCCTCGCGGTGTTTACCCACACCCTAACCATCAAAAAACTCGGACGCCCAGAAATCGTCGGTACGTACTTCACTATCGATTTTAACCGTCAGGCTCGAATGATCCAGTTAATGAATCAGAAATATTAATTCTTGAGAAAAAATGCGATAAAAATTACGTTTCGATATTTTAAATGTCTCTTATTTTGCCTTCTTGAATGCATTTCGGTTATTCTATAGCCATTTAAGGCCGTAAATAGGTCAAATCAATGTTCTAGTTGCTAAATAGAAGTAGGTACAGATGGAAGCAGGTCAAGCTACCCGAAACTGTCAACTTTTCTCAATCAACCATGAACCTTAACGCTTTAGCGATAAAGTTGAAAATCTATTAAAGAAACTTGACAGATTGTAGTAGCTTGATGTGCTGGTGTCTGTACTTATAATCGGAAATGCAGTTCTGAAATTGGTTCACGGTTTCAGTAAAACAGTGACGTGAAACGAATCTGTGCGAGGTAATTGCATGCCCATTAAAGAACGTGCCTAAACCGAGACAGTAGTTGTGACAAAACACAACGAGAAAATAAATAGACGTTTAGGTAATTCGCTCTTTAATCTATGAAGTAGTTTTTCTCATAATTCCTCTTATAAAACTTTGTAGTAATTTGTTTATTTTACTACTTCCACAAAGGTGTTTAGAGATATGAGGAACAGGGTGTAAAGTTCACTCATCCTCCATACTTCCATAGAAAAGGGAGGATCCTCCAACCAGACAGGTGTTTTGTCTGGCGGGCAACTGCCCAACGATTGATGTTGGGAAATTGTATAATGCTAATTGCGCGGTAAACTCTGCTTCCGAGATGCAGGATTTGCGTGACGTCAGTATGACGCGAGATTCGCATGTGGCGTTGTAGATACCGCTACAGGTGTTTTAAATAAATCTATACTAATCTATCTAGCCTTTGCCAAGGAGTGAGACAGCGTAGACTAACACAAAAAAAAAAAACTATATAGATACCTATATCCATACTAATAATAAAGCTGAGAAATTTCACGCGGACGAAGTCACAGGTAGAAACTAGTTAAATTATAAATTGACTAAATCCATATTCCTGTGTAGGAGACTGGTGCCTGCTCTAGTTCACCCTGTCTATCCTATCAGTAGGTAAAAACAATAAGCCTTTGTTATGAAACTAAAACTAAACATGTATTATTTATTGTGAATATTCCTTTAACAATAAGACATGCCTACTATTGTGATATTAGGTACACATACTGGGTGCCAGGGACATCGACGCGCAAACTGTAACCATGAATTCAGCACATGATTCTGGACCCAAAGCAAAGAGCTGTTTCATAGAAAAGTGCAATTACCGACTAGAAATTTTAACGCAGAAGGGTTCAGAATCATGTATTGACTCCATGGTAACAGGTAGCACCTCGATGTCCCTGACACCCAGTATAGCATCATGCTAGTATTCCTGTTGGGCTGGGCCTTCAAGAACTGTTTTAACTCGTTTTTAAGATATAATAAACAAACACATACCTGTATCTCGTCATTATTATCTAAAGATAAAAAACCACGATTTAGGAGAGTAAATAGTGACACATTTAAATGAAATCAGTATTCTCAGGGCTAGACAAATACACGCGTATCGTTTGCTGCGTAAAATGACCGCTAAATTGAAACAAAACAATCTAACAATAGCCCAGTGACTAGGAGGCAGACTGTTGGCTAGTGGTTGCTACTTGCTAGTTCACGTTCAAATCCCGCTCGTTGCTATTGATTTACTCTTATTGATTTGACGCAAATGAGTCAATATTGTTGGTAAGGTAACGTTAAACCATGCCGCATGCCGCCGCGCCGGTGCGTTCATTAGCAGTCCCCTCTCCAAACGCAATATTAATATTGCGAGCTGTTTCTGCCGCGTTAGTTCCGCGTCGGAACTCGTATTCAAAAATAACTCGAATTTTATAGAAGTAACCATCTTTCTTTTCTAAGCTGAATAAAAAAAAAATAACTGAAAGTCGATAATCGAATGTTGCACATTTTTTAAAAGGAGAACTTCATAGGTACCATGTGAAAAAAGTTTCACTCAAAAATCTCAAACCATGAAGGTTCTATGTCCATTCGAAGTACCTATTACAATCAGAAATCAGAAATATTTATTTGTGATACATAGGTAGGTACAGTGGTTGGACATGTTTTGGATTAATGTGCGCTATGATCAGCCTATAATAGGCATACAAAAAGAATTAATTACAATTTTTACATGCAAATAAAGTTCTTACTCGTACTAAACTACAAATTAATCACATAAATTATTGTATTATTTGATTACTATAGGAACAAAAGTCAAAATAATTTGTTAGTTAAATGTCAAAATAATTTGTTAGTTAAATGTCAAAATAATTTGTTATATAAACGTCAAAATAATTTGTTAGGTAAATGTCAAAAAATAATTCAGATTTAAATAATTAATTATGATTTGTGATTACAATATAGTCAAAGAAGCAAATTACATTACATTACAAAAATTACATTAAAATGTCAAAATTTATCTGATAAAAAATCCGATACATTATAATAACATTTTTGACACAGCAAACTTCTCAGTTTTGGTTTAAATAAGTTAATATGTAGATTTTTTAGCTCTTTTGGCAATTTATTAAATAGAACTGTTGCCATGTGAAAGACACTTTTATACATCAAGGCAGTATTCGTTTTTGGAACGCACAGACGACTTTCGTCCCTTTGGGTCCGATTGAAAGCTGTAGATGCTAAAGTAAATAAATGAGGATTTTGTTTAACGAAAGCCGTTACTTCAAATATGTATAGTGACGGTAATGGAAGGATACTATGCTTTTTAAAAAAAGGCACACAACTCTCCGTTGATTTTAAACCTACATAGCCCGAATGCATCGTTTCTGTGCCTTAAAAACGAGATCTTTGTCGGTGGAGTTCCCCCAAAAAATTATGCCATATCTGAGAACAGATGCCACGAGTCCATGATACGCAATTAAAAGGGCACTGGAGTTTATTTTGCTTGCAAGTGAATGTAAGGCATAGGCAGATTTACTAACTCGCTTGCATAGTTGTTGAATATGTGGTTTCCAGGTCATTTTGTCATCAATATACAAGCCTAAAAATTTACAATTGTCTACTTCCTCTATTGTTTGCATGTTATAATTTACATTTAGGTTATTTGGTGCTGGTAAACGTTGTCTAAAGTACATTAATTTAGTTTTGCTTAAGTTGGCTTTCAGATTATTAGTATTAAGCCAATTCATAACAGAGCTCAATGTGTTATTTATGTCATTTTCAAAAGTATTTATGTCTTTACATTTTATGGTTACTGTACTGTCATCCGCAAAAAGAGCTATAGGATTATCAGTGGCATTGGGTAAGTCATTGATGTACAATATAAAAAGTGGTGGCCCCAAAACGGTTCCTTGAGGAACACCGTAGTTTAGTTGACGTTCACATGATCTAAAGGTTTCTACTTTTTTGTTACGATATTCACTCTACAATAAAACAGCAATTTCATACTTATTTAGGGCGGCTTGTTTCACGTCCACTTGACACACGTATATACTTACGTTAAAAATGGCGCTAACTATCGTCAAACAAAAAAAGGGTTGTTTCAAGTTACAATTAAAAAATTATGGCCTTGCCTTACGTCAAATAATTCAATTCAATTCAATTTATTTATTTGTGTACATAGGTTACAAAGTTGTTACAAAGTTGTTAATAACGAGTACGTAATCGTTATTATTTGACGTACGTATGTTACGTTAACCGTTTGAACCTGGGCACTGGGCCCGCGTGGTAGATTACATTACAGCCCACTCCCTCTCAAAGAACGGAGGCCTGTGTCCCAGCAGCGGGAACGTTTTGGGCTGATTATATTGTATAGGCCAGATGACATTGATTTTAATAAGTAGCAGCTAGAAATCAGGATTTGGATCCCGTTAATGACAATAGGAAGCGCCCTCTCATATGGGACTGAAACCCAACAAGCGAAATGTAGGTGTACTCTCCCCAGTCCATTGCCTACCCCTACGAGAAATACCGGCTTGATGTTATCTAACTGTAACTCTGTTGTTGTTAATTTTAAGTCTTCTTTCCCAGCCAAAACGCGAGTGGAGTTGACACCAATAACAATCGACGCATTCCTCTACGATATCATTCGTATATCAGCACCGGTGACAAATACTAAGGCTCTATACTACTTACACAAACCGAATGGAGACGCCATGAAGCTAGACATAAGCTCACCCAAACTACGGCATATAAACGTGGAACAAGACGTGCAATCAATCATAACAAAATTCGTAAAAAATATGAAACCTATTGTGAACCAAGAAGACAACTATAGTGTATTTTCAATAGATTTGTTTAATAACAAACTAAAAAACATGGAAGCAAATGACTTTATGCTTGGACCTCTTTTTGAGGAGGATCACGGGAACTGGGTGCTTAGCGTGTACATGAAAGATTTTAATGATGACTGGGTAGAGCTGTTCCAAGTTATCAGTGTCACGATAACAGGTAAGGTTTTGCTGGAGTTCTTTGAATTATCTTCTGCTTTCAGAATAATACTGAATGCGAAAGTTCTTAATACACGGGAATTGCCCCTCACCATTCCCGTATTTTAAGAACTTTCGCATTTTAATCTCAGTCTTATTCTATTCAAAATAGGTACAGACGCCGGCAGGTCAAGCTACCCGAAACTGCCAAATTTTCCCAATCAACCTTGAACCTTAATGCTGTAGCGATAAAGTCGAAAATCTATTAAAGAAATTTGACAGATTGTAGTAGCTTGATGTGCTGGCGTCTGTACCTTTACACACACACATTCCTAAACATTCCTTCCTTTCATTCCTATACATTTTTGCCAAGTTCTTGACGTTGATAGTCGCTGAGATGAGATTGCGACTTGAATTTGAACATTTTAAACGAACGAACGTTTTACGGAAATTGCCTTTTGATTTGCAAACAGTCATTAAATGCGTAAAAATTTTTTTGCCAACCTCTTCTCGGCGACAATGAATGTCAACAACTTTTTAAAAATATAGGAATAGATTTTTAAAAAGTTGTATATATATGATGTAGTATTTCTAACCGACGAAAAAAAACGGAGGAGGTTCTCATGTCGACGCGTATATTTAAAAAAAAAAATTTTTTACTGATTGATAATGAGACTAGATTGCAAACGTACTTAAAAATTCCCTCTGGTTGAGCAATTTTTATAATTTTTCCACGACTGACTTTTCTATTTTCCTTGTGTAGGCAGTAGTAGAAAAGTAGTTTTTTATCTGACATGCAGGAAAAGTGAGGTAAATAATTTAGTGACTTACCAATGCGTCGAATTTGCATATGATGGTGGTATATCAGCTGAAACCTCGGTCGCTGGTGTAGGACCTTGCCTCAGCGACCTAACCTGAATAAAGAGAGTTCCTTTGTTTTTTTACCGATCGCAGTATTTTTACGTAGGTTGTCACGATAGAATGTGTTGTGGCGCAGCCTGGGAGAGGCCTATGTCCAGCAGTGGACTGCGATAGGCTACGATTACGATAGAATATAATATTTATATTTGCATTAAAACATACTACAATAATGGTCTTAACAACAGGATTCATAATGTCCCCACTCTGGTGGGACAGGCCCCCTCTCGGTAAAAGGGCATGGTAATCCACCACGCGGGGTCACATATCTTCGAATTTTTAGTTCTAGGAATGCCGGTTCCCTCCAGATCTTTTCCTTCGCCGTTTTTGATTGCTCTCAAAACGGTCGACGAAAACATTGCGAGGAAAACGGCTAATCGGGACATCATAAAACCTAAAATTCAAAGACATGCGACATCCACTAACGCGCACTGGGCCCGCGTGGTGGATTGCGGCCCACTTCCTCTCACAGAGAAGAGGCCTGTGTCCCAGCAGTGGGAACGTTGCTTTATGGTATGCTTAAACTAGCTTTTGCAAGTTTCTTAATTTTTTATTCCTTAAGAACCCAAAGTTTTAGAAAACTTAAAAAAAAAAGATGGATGAAATCGGTAAAGTCGTTCTCAAGTTATGACGTGACCAAGGGAAATAGGGATTCATTTATATATATATATATATAGGTATAGATATAATAAAAAAAACTAAACTCAAACTTGCTTCATTTCCAGAATATGTGCCATTGAGTGTATCCATTACGCCAAATTCAAGTGTCAGTTTTAACTTAGAGTCTACACCAAGAATTAACTTTGGCGATAATTTGAACGTGAAAATGGCTTTCCCAATACCGGATCTTGAGAGCTGCGAGCTGGTGGCTCCGAGGTCTACCTTTGACAGGTTCTACGATAGAACCCGAATAGATATGAGTTCCTGTGGGTTCTCCCTACCTAATATTACGGAGCAAGATGCAGGAATCTGGAAAATACTCGCTGTAGGGAAGATGGTGTATAAAGGCTTAATGATTTTGAATTTAGTTGATAACTCGACAATAACTGTAATGAATTATTAAATTTTGATTGTAATGGTCACTTTTTTCTTAATGTTATTAGATCTTCTTCTTAGCGTATCGATGGCGAAAAGTTCAAACACCTTTGGCCCAAAATCCAGCTGCGCTCACTAACGCAGTCATAAGATCGTCAAAGGCACAGGTGACAGGGTATGCGGCGCAGGATGGAAGTTGGGCTATTGTCTGTTGGGAGGTACCGCATACGCACTTGAGATCTGAGCCGTCCGTGAACCCCTATATTTATTTATTTATTATTCACAAAATCCACAGCTCTCTGAAATTTTGCTTAAAATATATAAGCTAGTCTTACAGTCAATTACGGATTTACAATTTATTAACTATACAAATTACACAACACAAAAACACACACACACACGCACACACGCACACCCCCACACACACTCCCACCCCCACACACCCCCACACACACACATACATCCACCCCACACACATTTATTAACTATACAAGAACCCTTCCCGAGCGACGTACTCTTCTTCTGTTACTTCTGGCGCACCCTACGCATAATCCTTTCACCACGATGGCAAATACATATAATATATTATTACATAGCAAGCCGTCAGGCTATCGTGTTATTAAGTATTCGTAGGGTTCCATGTAAAAATTTCTTCGATATATATTGTGCATTTCTAACTTCTAACAAAAAAAAAAAACCGTAGCGTATATACCATCCTGTTTGTTCACATTTTTTTGCGAAATCCAAGAGGTACAGACGCCAGCACATCAAGCTACTACAATCTGTCAGATTTCTTTAATAGATTTTCAACTTTATCGCCAAAGTATTAAGGTTCAAGATTGATTGGGAAAATTTGACAGTTTCGGGTAGCTTGACCTGCTGGCGTTTGTACCTAATTTTCTAACTAAAACATAGACACGCTGCTAAGCGGCAGAATCAGGTACTTATGTGCATTAAAATCATTAGATGATGTAAGTAGTTTTAATATCAGATTGTCCAAACTTGGGAGAGCTGTCGTAGTGATCATTATTAAAAACTCATCCTGTTGGCATGCAACCCAAGTCGCCGTTAGTATAAAAACACCATCTACAGTTACTTTAACTAAGCAGATGTCAGATTAAAAAAAAAACAAGTATTTAAATAACTAGTTATATTTACAACTTTTAATAATCAATTACACAGTCCTTAACTACTAAGTAACACAATACAGTTGGTTTTGTCAATATCTAAACATCTCATTCACGCCTTTGTGAATTAAATCATGCACATTTATTTATCACTCATCAGTATCATAACACTTCGCGGTCCTCAGATAATTGGCAATCTATTATCATTTATACAATAGCAATATTGTATAACAAAGTTGGATGTACAGACGCCAGCAGGTCAAGCTACCCGAAACTGTAAAATTTTCCCAATCTACCTTGAACCTTAATGCTTTAGCGAAAAAGTTGAAAATTTATGAAAGAAATTTGACAGATCGTAGTAGCTTGATGTGCTGGCGTCTGTACATGCATAGATTTACTGAGCTAGATCTTCAGAGCTATACAGGGTGGCAGAGACTGCGACGCACAACTTCTTACCATTTTTTTTTTTTTTTTAAACGTTTGCTCCACACTAGGAATTGCTCCTGTATCGTGGGTGCGTTTACAAACATTTAAACTCACATACACAAACAGCCAGACCCGGAACAACGACCTGTAGGCAATACAAATATTTGTTCCGTGCGGGAATCGAACCCGCGACACGCAGCGCAGCAGTCGATCGCTCAGCCACTGCGCCAACCGTGTCGTCAAAATGAATTCCATGAATTCAGCACATGATCCTGAACCCCTCTGTGTTGACATTTGTCGTAAGTTACTACGCTAGCGGGTCTACAATCATGTCATTGTGCTTAATTCACGGTTAGGCTTCCTGTACATGAAGCCGAAGCCGCAACGCATGATTGTGTATACTAATGAACATCGCATCAATGCGGTACACACGCGGTTCCGGTGCGGCGCATGCACGATATTTACAATACAGGAAGCTTAACAGATGGCGCATCAATGTACTACCGGCCACTCCGTATAGCTTATACAAGCTGGTGTAAAGAAATAACTCACTTTTACTATAAGACCAACCCAGGAATCGCGAAAAAAATGCTGCTTCGTAAATGTTGTCGAGTTATTTATTATTTATTTTATGAACATAAATGTATAGAACAGCTGATTCTTTTTTGCGATTGTTTGGTCCTATAGTAAAAGTTGTTTATATTGAGGAGTTCAATGAACCCTTTTCAGGTTTCGAATTATTTTAATCCAGGACAGGAGAATATGTCAAAATTTCTTTCATACTTCATCCTTTGGCAGGCTTTACACCCGTAAGCCTTCCTCACGTAAGTCCCTTACGTAATTAACTTACGTAAACTCTCGTGTAAGTAACTTATCATAATTATTATTTATGTATAAACGAAGTCATAGCCTCTTACAGAGAGGAGGCCTGTGTCCCAGCAGTGGGAACATTTTGGGCTGATTATGTTGAAACGCAGTCATAAGTCACTTACATAAATTTTACGGAAACAACTTACAAGTGTAATAGCGGGCTTTGACCATTCAACCATCACACGCCACTGTGTACACGCCTCACTCGCTGCCGCTTCCACTAGCGGAGCCACTGGCACTGCTATTTCTCCTAGGAGTGGTCTGGTCATCCGCATGGTCACTGCCCTCGTCGTCAGAGTCTTTGAGCGCCTTTGCCCGGTCGAGGCGTCGCGCGCGGCGGGTCTCCACGTCAGAAGCGTCAGATTCTGAGGAGTAGATCGCTGCGCCTGCTGATGCTGTAAAGAATATGGTGGGGTTATAGTAGTAGCAATTTATAAAGGGTCAAATTAAATTAGCTAGCGAAACTCCGCAGACGATGGGTATCGGATATATATTGTAACTTGATAAAACGAAAAAGAAATGATTTGATGTTTTTTTTTTCTGTGAGGTGATTGACGCTGGTATATGGTATATGGTATATACTTATTTGAAATATTGTTTAAATCATTTTATTTTTTGTGTAAACTTCACCGGCTTTGTGGGTATCGATCGATATCTTAAAACGATAAAACAAAAAAAAAAACTGTTTTGTCTAAACTCATACTTCAAGCAACTAAACCCAAAAAAAGTCATCGAATCATTATGTTGACTTCAAATTATCTTGTTCAGCATGATAATTCGAAGTCAAAATATGATTCGATGATATCGAAACCCATCACGTCTGCGAAGTTTTGTTGACTAAGTTAATTTGACCCTGTAGTGGAGAACGGTTTATTTGCACAGGGAAATATTTCAGTTTTCCATAAACTTTTGTACGCCAGATCTACGCGAAATAGAATGGAATTTGATTGTGTGTATGATTGCGAACTATGTGACGAGCAGTTGGAACCAACATAATAATATTTATTTATTTATTGCACACAGTAAAATATATAGGGATATGACATAATTACAATTTGAGTACAAAGCAACTGCTTATTTCTTAAGAAATTTCTTCCAACAGACCTCCGAAATATTGCTATTTGAAACATAAAAAACATAGTCAGAAACAAAAGAAAGAAAGAAAAAACATTTATTTAGCACAGACTAAAAGACACACAATACACAGAACAGTAACAGTTCGGTTACCTTTCTGCCCCTGCTTGTACTTGTTCTTGATGGCGGCGAGCGACACGCCGCCCTCGTCGTCCGAGTCGTCCCGCGCCGCGCCCGCGCCGCGCGCCCCCGCGCCGCGCCGCTTGGGCCGCGTGGACGCGCGCGAGCGCATGGCCGCGCGGAGCTCCATCTCTTCTTTCTGTAATGCCATCATCGTTTTGAGTAAATGCTTTTGATATAACCTTATAGGTTGGCAGGACCGGTCATTGTGGCTCGGGGGATGTATATGTAATTATGATAAAAAGTTAGCTCGGTTTACTGCCCAAATAATGGAAGTAGTGGTTACGGCTACCCATAGCTACAAACATCAATCAACTTTGCACCTGGGCCCCAAGTCTGCTATTTTTATAAATTTGTCATTCCAACACGATCCCATTCCCATCCCATTGTCTTTTTGGTTAAAGTTCGTAATCTGCTAAATTCTTAATGGCGATCATTGGTCGATCAATGGTTTCGTAATAGAATTGTGTCATAATTAGGCATGGGTTCGATATATCAAAACGTAACTTATATCGGATATGTGTTTATTATCATATCATATCGATATCTAAATATAATAACCGTTTTCACAAAAACTAAAACTTCATCGAGCTATGGTTTATCCAAAGCGCAACAACGAGAACGAACTACGAATAATGGCGCCGATTCCCTTGTTCACAAACTAAACTAAATTTAAGTTCAATGCATATGTTTCTTTCTATTTAATTTAGAAAAGGACAGAAGATAAATATTAGTTTAGTCTTGTCAAACTAGTCAGCGCCTGACGTAAATTGCCGTATTTTTAGCAGCCATGTTTTTAATCACGTCTAATCTGTCTATGGAGTATCTTAATTTAAAAAACTTAAATTTAGTTTAGTTTGTGAACAAGGGAATCAGGGCCATTGTCGAATAAGTAATAACGAACAAAACGCAAACTTCGCATCACGAGGATATGACATCGACGGTTTTTATTCGCTTTGTCTCTATCTTACCATTCAATGTTTTACTGGCGTAAAAGTGATGAAGCGAATATTACGTAACTTCGGCAAGTGATTGATAGTGCGTGCGTAATATCTATATCCTAACGCGCTAGCAATAAGGTCTAGTTTATATTTATTCAGTTACAACAAAGATTCCATAAGTTAACAATTTTCCGGCGGCTACTCGATATCAGGGAGAAATTCATTCTTTAAACTAGACCTACGTTAATATCAATGTATTATCGGTAAAAGTGTGAGTTTGCGTTTGTCGTTAGTTTGCGTTTCGTTCGTTTCAGTTACTTGTGCAAATCATACTACTGATATCGATATCTGAAAACGGTTTTCGATATCGATATGAAAACTGAATATCGGTTACATATCCTGCTCAACAATGCCATCTGCAACAATTACTGCCATTCTCTATGTGATAAAGAGCTGGTGCTATAGGTACGGAACATAGCACTATCCCTTTTCTCTGCTCTTGAAAAATGATAACTTTCACAAAATCAAAAGTCGTTTATTCAAATTAGGCTGAGAATCAGCACTTTTTGATTTAACTTATTTTCTGTAGATCTGTTTGCCAGTCGACAAAGGCCTCCTCCAACCTTTTCCACTCAGTCTTTCTTGAGCCACTCTGTTCCACGTGACGCCTGCCACTTGACTTATGTCGTCATCCCATCTTTTTTGTGGTCTACCTCTTTTCCTTTTAACTTGTCTAGGATACCATTGGGTCACAATTTTGCTCCATTTGTCTTTTCCTCTTATCATATGGCCTGCCCACCGCCAGTTAGAAAATACTTGATTGTATACAATACTAGGTATGACACTCCCCTATACGACCCTTGCAGGGGTTTACAGTAAACCCGCATATCGAAAATTACACTATTAATCCCATTTACTTTCCAATTTATCTTGAAAGGAAAAGCTCAGTCTTGTTTCAAAACTATAGTAAGGCCTTCTCATATTCACAAAATAGTTTTTGTTTTTATTATATTAACATTTGCATACCAAAAACCCAACTATGACGGAAACCTAACAATGTATGTTATACTTGTCAACTTGTACTCTGTACTCACGCATATTCATGCTCAAATGATTCTTATTCTACATACCTTAAGCTGATACTTCCTATCAGCATCAGGATCAGCGCCGACCTGCGACAATATCTTAATAGCCGAGGTCTTGGTAGACCGGTCAGCTAGCGACAACGTCATCTTCCTATGAGTGAAGGACTCGGTGGAATGCGGCCGGAAGGAGAGCTTGGTGCGGAACACCGCCTGGCCTTGGAGACCTGTTCCTTGGCGGACGAAGAGGTGGTTGTGATCGCCCTGGGGAGAGGAGAAAAGTGGGTTAAAAATCTGTTGAAAGGTTTGTAGTGTGTAAACGGTGGACAGCCATAGCAGCCATAGCTCAGTTTCTATAAACAAAAATGAATCGTTTTGCTAACCAATGGTAGCAATTTTTATTGCCAAACTGCATATAAATAGATTCGTAAGCTAATTTTACCTCTGATAGCTACTTCACTATGGGAGGGTCTACTATGCAAAGCATGGGTCTTGGCTTCATTATTGGTAAAGATATGTCTTAATTTTAAACAATAACGGTCCGAAAATTATGGGAATCGGCCATTAATAAACAACTGACAATCATTTACGAAAAATCCGTGATTGTTTGATTGCTATACTAATCTATATCTATACTTATAATAAATCTGTAGAAGTGAAAATTCTGTACATTGAAAATATCAAAAAAATAAATGGCAGGGGGTGTTACTAGACCGACACCGAACCCAAAAATGTGATTAAAAAATTTTTTATCTGTCTGTCTGTCTGTTTGTTCAGGCATCACGCAAAAACTACCGGTTCGATTACGATGAAACTTGGTATAATTATTCTTTAATATCCTGGGCACCACACTGGGTACTTTTTATCCCGGAAAAGTATATACAATAAAAAACAAACTTAATTTTGCGGTTCGATCCCTAGATCCGATTACTGTACCAACCGCAAATAATAAGTTTGTCGTAGGTTAGGTCACACGCAGTGGAGTTCATTTTTATTCCTTTTACTTTTTAGAGTTATTTAGGTTTATTTTTATACTAGCTTCTGCCCGCGGCTTCGCCCGCGTGGGTGGTCGGAAATTATCCCACGGGAACGTGCTAACAGGATAAAATGTATGTGCACCAGGATGCCATCTATCTCGCGGGCCCTTTGTGGCTAATTACAATAGAAAACCAATTGTGTCCCATTAATGGTGATTAAGAGGGTACCTATATGATATCTTTACCTAAGTACCTACCTAATTAAAAAAATAAATAAACTCAATAACAGAAAATAAAATATCTACCTACCTAAATAAACCTATTTATGACGATAACTAATCTAAACTCAATCATCATCTGCCTAGCCTTTTCCCAACTATGTTCAGGGCCGGCTTCCAGTCTAACCGGATGCAGCTGAATACCAGTATTTTACATGGAGCGACTGCCTATCTGACCTCCACAACCCAGTTATTGGGTAATACGATACCCTTGGTACGACTGGTTGTCAGACTTTCGGGGTTCTGACTACCCGTAACGACTGTCAAAGATCCACGAATGACAGCCGGGACCAACGGCTTAACGTGCTTTCCGAGGCACGGAGGTGTCTCGGTATGTAAAGATGGTCACCCATCCACAGACCGACCGCGGCAAGCGTAGCTTAACCTGACCGATCGACCTGTGCGGCTGTTATTATTTAGCCACGGGCCCCTCAATCTAAACTCAATAAATAAGCAAAATCTCTAAAAACTAATATCTATACGAATGACTATCCTACCTAACAGTATTATAAAATAACCTACGGTCACTACGTACACTATCAAATATACTACCTATACTTTAAAATTAAAATCTATACCTACGACTTATATAAAAATAAACCTAAATAACTCTAAAAAGTAAAAGGATTAAAAATGAACTCCACTGCGTGTGACCTAACCTACGACAAACTTATTATTTGCGGTTGGTACAGTAATCGGATCTAGGGATCGAACCGCAAAATTAAGTTTGTTTTTTATTGTATATACTTTTCCGGGATAAAAAGTACCCAGTGTGGTGCCCAGGATATTAAAGAATAATTATACCAAGTTTCATCGTAATCGAACCGGTAGTTTTTGCGTGATGCCTGAACAAACAGACAGACAGACAGACAGACAGACAGACAGACAGACAAAATTTTTTTTAATCACATTTTTGGGTTCGGTGTCGGTCTAGTAACACCCCCTGCCATTTATTTTTTTGATATTTTCAATGTACAGAATTTTCACTTCTACAGATTTATTATAAGTATAGATAGAAGATAAGTCGTAGGTATAGATTTTAATTTTAAAGTATAGGTAGTATATTTGATAGTGTACGTAGTGACCGTAGGTTATTTTATAATACTGTTAGGTAGGATAGTCATTCGTATAGATATTAGTTTTTAGAGATTTTGCTTATTTATTGAGTTTAGATTGAGGGGCCCGTGGCTAAATAATAACAGCCGCACAGGTCGATCGGTCAGGTTAAGCTACGCTTGCCGCGGTCGGTCTGTGGATGGGTGACCATCTTTACATACCGAGACACCTCCGTGCCTCGGAAAGCACGTTAAGCCGTTGGTCCCGGCTGTCATTCGTGGATCTTTGACAGTCGTTACGGGTAGTCAGAAGCCCGAAAGTCTGACAACCAGTCGTACCAAGGGTATCGTATTACCCAATAAAATACTGGTATTCAGCTGCATCCGGTTAGACTGGAAGCCGGCCCTGAACATAGTTGGGAAAAGGCTAGGCAGATGATGATTGAGTTTAGAATAGTTATCGTCATAAATAGGTTTATTTAGGTAGGTAGGTATTTTATTTTCTGTTATTGAGTTTATTTATTTTTTTAATTAGATAGGTACTTAGGTAAAGATATCATATAGGTACCCTCTTACGGCCCATTCACGACTTCGGTCTTAGCGGCAAGCGGCGCGGCAGGCGGGGCGGCGGCGGCAAGCGGTGCGTTTTACACGCCACGTACCCGCAGTAGCGGCTAGCGGCAGCGGCCGAGGTGGACGTATTTAGGTAGTCAGAACGTGCTCAAAATTATGGCATTATCAAAATTATCCCTTCTGTGTTTAGAAAGCCGTATATTTTTAAAACAAGATATTCTTAATATGAGAAGAGTGCACGAACTGAATAAAGATCGATATTTAAATGGCGAATTTACCTACGTTAAAATTTACCTACCTACGTTACTCAAACATACCGGTAGTTTCGTCTCGCAGTACCAAGGACTAGGTACTATGTTTTTGTGTTATCAATTTAAATTAAACTTACCATCATATTCCGGAAAACATTGTTTTATTTCTTCCCACAACCTTTTTGTAATATTTTTGTATTTGTGTTGGGGATGTTTTGACATCCATATAGGGGGTCGATTTAAAATTTCAGTTATAAACGCCTCGCTATCCATTACCGCCACAAAATCGTCTAAAATTTTTTGTTATAAGTTTGCCGCCGAGTCCGTCCCACCTACACCGCTATCCGCGCCGCTCTGTTTCGTGGCGTCGCACTCATTCGCTCGTACTTTTGATCTCGCCGCTCCCCGCACCGCGCGCCGCTGCAGCGATTCGCTCCGACAAAACCGCGCGCGTTTTCGCTATGAGCGGCGACTCGTGGCGTGCTTCAAACATTTTCATACGTTTGTTCTTACCGCTCGCCGCCCCGCGCTTAGCCGCCGCTCACCGCGGCAAGGTCGTAAACGCGGCGTTAATCACCATTAATGAGACACAATTGGTTTTCTATTGTAATTAGCCACAAAGGGCCCGCGAGATAGATGGCATCCTGGTGCACATACATTTTATCCTGTTAGCACGTTCCCGTGGGATAATTTCCGACATCCACGCGGGCGAAGCCGCGGGCAGAAGCTAGTTAACAATATTTTTCTCCGCGATGGAAGTCGCTACAATGCCAACTAAATCTTGTTTTTGATATTTTAGTTCATAGGCAATCATTTTAAGAAGGGGCTTGTGGCTAAGTAATAACAGCCGCACGGTCCGATCGATCAGGTTAAACTACGCTTGCCACTGTTGGTCCGTGGATGGGTAACCATCTTTACATAATAAGACCCCTCCGTGCCTCGGAAAGCACGGTAAGCTGTTGGTCCCGGCTGTCATTCGTGGATCTTTGACAGTCGTTACGGGTAGTCAGAAGCCCGAAAGTCTGACAACCAGTATCTTATTATCAAGAGGTATATTTTGTGGATGTTAGTTAGGCAGTCACTCTTATTCTATACGCAAAATACGCGCATTGTCGTGGAGTTGCGGACATCAGCCCGTTTTACCTATTACCTAATAATACCTATTAGGCAGTCACTCCACATAAAATACTGGTACTCAGCTTCATCCGTTTAGACTGAAGGTTTAGTTGGGAAACGGCTACGCAGATGAGGAGGCAATAATTTTAAGGTTTAAAATAATAACAGATAGTTTGGGGTTTGATTAAACAATATCGCTCTTTTGGATCCTAGAGAAACATGGATTGTGTACAGCCATAATTTATTCTGGATACTAGTTCATAGTTTGAACCTTGTTAGTCAATCTTCTAATATGAAACATACATATACATCTATACCATATGTACAGTCAGGGAAATCAATTATTTATCAGATTGGCACAAAACATCAATCTATCGTGTTATAGTCATTTTATACAGCTATCAAAGAAAGACAGGTGTGATTTCAATACACGGACAATTTGATTTACAATAAAATTCCCTCATTTTACTTACATGTAGCGGCTGCTTGTACACGTCGAATATCTCAGAACCGAGATGTAGCGACATGCTGCCGTCTGACCACTTTACCATCCGCGCGTTAGACTCTTTGACCGCGTTGCCTTCCTTGTCGAATACTGTGCGCCAACGCATTGTGTTTTCTACTTTAAGTTTAAGCCTGGAAATAAGTTAAATGTTAACAAATATACAAAAAATGAAATCGTTACCGGTTATGAAGGTATTTTTCTCGTCTTCACGCACACATTCACAACGTGTTTGCATACTTGGTTACCACAAGTAAAGCGCGTGTCGATTCGTGAGATAGAAGTACTGTATCTCCTATTGTTTCAGTATTCCACATACGTATGTCCCCATATGCTTACCTGGCGCGACCTTCCTCGTCCAGAGTTTCCTCCTCATCAATTTCATCCTCATAGGTACTAGGGTCGTAAGGGCGCGTCTCCACCGATAAGAAATTGGGCAGCTTCACAAAGTGCAGCTCCTTGCCCAGTTCTGTCCAGATCTTGGGCATGTCTACATCAATACGTGTTTCTGGGATTTCAACTTCTTCTTCCTCTTCTGGTTTGTCACGCGGTTCATGCTAGAATGTTGAGAGAAGATGCTTATTTTTTTATTTATTTTATTTATTTTATTATTTATGTACACACAGAAAAATACATATTGATATGACATAAACATAATATGAGTACAAAGGTACTGCTTATTTCTTAAGAAATTTCTTCCAGCAGACCTGCGAAAGGAGAAGTAAAAAAAGAAATGTAGACAATAGTGTGTGAGAACAAGAAGAGAAAAATATGAATGTGTGAAGTCTAAAACAAAAATATTAAATATACCTACACATATAACGTAAAAAAATAATAATAATAATAAATACTTGAGTATACTTAAATAAATACATAATACAAAAATATATAAACATATATATATATATACAAATACTCACGGTATAGAGGAAAGGTAATGCTCTTTTAATCGACGTTTAAATAGAGAAATAGTTTTTAAATCACGAATGCTAGGCGGAAGTGAGTTCCACAATCTTACAGCATGGACAGAGAAGGAATAAGAATAGTAGCTCGTTTTATGAGGATGAGATTTAAGGATGGATCTTAGGTGTGATCTACACGGTGCGGCGCTAGAGCGAGCGTAAGAAAAACGCTCACGCAGGTAGGAAGGATAAGACGGGTTGTGTAGTATGTTGAAGAGTAGACATAAAATCCGAGTGTTCCTGCGAAGGCGGATTGGGAGCCACTTGAGTTCTTTGCGAAGGTGTGAAACATGGTCATACTTTCGAAGACCGAAAACAAAGCGAATGCACAGGTTTTGCAAGCGCTCAAGCTTGTTTAATAGCTCCTCAGTAGCATCCAGGTAGCAGGCGTCGGCATAATCTATAATCGGCTGAATAAGTGTTTGTGCCAAAGAAATTTTAGTCTTCAAGGGCAGAAGACCCTGAAGGCATCTCAGCGAATGAAAAGAGAAATGTACCTTTCGGCTGACCTCATTCACTTGAGCACGCCACGAAAGATTGGAGTCAATAACTACACCCAGGTCTTTAGCGGTTTCAGTATAGTCAATACGAACACCATCGAGAAATAAAGGCATGAGAGATGTAACATCAGCCACATTGCGAACGAATCTGCTGCCGATGATCATGGCCTGGGATTTAGTTGGGTTAATTTGCAAACCAAATGACTTAGCCCAAACGCTGACGCAAGCCAGGTCATGATTCATTGCAGCAATTGCAGAATCCGCGTTAGCTACAGTAAAGTGTCGATAAAGCTGCAGGTCATCTGCGTAGAGATGGAAGCTAGAGGAGATTACTCTGGTAACAGAGTTTATGAAAATTGAAAAAAGAAGGGGAGAGAGAACGCTACCCTGAGGAACACCCTCAGTGAGACTACACCAATCAGAGAAGGACTCCTCCAGGCGAACACACTGAGAGCGTCCCCGAAGATAAGAACTGAACCAGGCTAAAGTGGAAGAAGAGAAATTGATAGATTTGAGGAAACCTAGTAAAATGTCGAAATCCACCGAGTTGAAGGCGCTACTAAAGTCGAGCAATACTAGAACAGTAAGTAACTTATTCTCCATTGCCCAGCGGATGTCATCAGTCACCTTCAAGAGCGCGGTTACAGTACTGTGACCCGAGCGAAAACCGGATTGAAAGGGGGATATTATCGAGTTTGACGCCAAGAAAAATGATAATTGTCTATGAACTATGTGCTCAAAAACTTTAGAGAGAAATGGGAGAATAGAAATAGGTCTAAAGTGGGTTAATAAAGTAGGATTATTAGTTTTAGGTAAAGGTATTATGTGAGCCTGTTTCCAGACTGACGGAAAGGAGCAAGAGGAAAATGAGTGATTGAAGATGTGAGTGAGAACAGGAAGTAATGAGGAAAGAATAAGAGTTATCATTCTTGAACACAACTTATCATTACCGACTGCTGAAGAAGTTATCGCAAGTATAGACTTCTTAACGTCATCCTCAGTAACATCGTTGAGCTTGAAGTGAGAATATTGTGGTACCGGCAAACTAGCAAGACTCTCCAGTGTCGCAGCCTTAACAGACGGATCAAGAGAAAAGGGAAGGAGAGAGAAATGCTTATTGAGATCATTGAGGTTAACATCCTTACACTGGTTGGCAGGAGACTTGCCTATGCCTACAGATTTGAGAAATTTCCATACATCAGAAGAACTGCGGTTATTGAGTTGGTCGTGGAAATAGCGTCTCTTAGCATCTTGACACAGGTGCCTGCAGCGATTTCGTAACGATTTGTAGTAAGAGAGATTCAGCTCTGAAGGTCTGCGCTTATATCTGCTCTTAGCTTTATCCCTGCGAGCCATAAGCTCTTTAATTTGTAGTGTTATCCATGGTGCAGGGTTATGTCTAACTTTGACACGACGGATAGGGGCATGCTGATCATATAATTCGAGAACGGTTGCGTTAAAACAATTCACCTTATCGTCGATATCATCGAACTCCACCAGAGGGGTCCAGTCGAGATCGCCGGCATCACGCTGCAAAGCTTCCAGATCTATGCCCTTGTAGTTACGGAGATATAAAAGCTGGGACTTACGCTTGGGAACACGGATACGATATGAAAGGTAAATAAGATCGTGGTAAGAAAAAGTAGCCGTAAGTTGACCATGGTAAGAAACATTACTAGGAGAGGAGACAATCATAAGATCTAGAAGCGAGGGTGTACAATTAGGAAAATAGTGAGTTGCAGAAAGAGGCAAAACCTGAAGATTGAAAGAAGACAAGAGTGAAAGGAGTTTAAGGGATCGAGTGTCATTTTTAATCAAGCAGGTATTAAAATCACCCATTAAAATAACGTGCTCATACATGGGGCAAAGATCACTGAGTGTGGAGTCGAGAGAATTGAAGTAGTCTATGTGAAGATTAGGACTGTAGAGCACTGCAAGCAAAACTTTTGTGTGATGAACAGTAATCTCAACAAACAAGTATTCAGCCGACTCAGAATACCGTGAAGGAGATGAACTGACCACCCTGTAGGGTAAATCAGCACGGAGGTACATGGCAACACCTCCTCCGCCTTTGCCGGTCCTATCGTTGCGTATCAAGACGAAGCCGGGGAGTGAGTACTGAGTAGAGAGGAGTGATGGCTTCAAAAACGATTCCGATATTAAGAGCGCATCCAGATGAGCACTGCTAAAGGATGCCAGAAGGTCAGAATAGTGACCAGGAACACTCTGAGCATTGATGTGAGCTATATGAAAATTCTTAAGGTCATTGGAGAAAAGAGAAGAGATTTTATCATGTAAAGTGAGTGGTAAGGAAGAGTCACTGTCCGCACTAGCAAAACTAGTAGAAGAAGAGCACGAGAAGAAGCTGTCGTTAAGATCAGCTACATCATCCATGAGCATAAATTATAATATAAATGTAAAATAAAATAAAAATATTATAAATATCTAAAATACAGGAGTAATATTTAAAATAACTTAACTACTAAAAATACAAAAATTCAAGATTTTCCTTTAAGAATAACCTCCCCCACTCGCTGGTATATTGGTAGGAATTTTACAATATTAAATAACAAAGATGCACAACAATAGTAGTGCAGTAGCAATAAAAACAAAACAAAAAGAAGTAAAACGAAAACATCGAACTGTACATAGAAAGGAACGCGACGCAATGACGGCCGAGTAGGAACATGACACTGACATCTGTCTACATCAGACCACAAACAACTGTCACATTGTCAAAACAAGATTTATGCCCGTCAAATAAACGTAATGTACATACCGGCAATAATAAAAATAAAAAGTGACATGATAAGCGGTGATACAAATAAAAATTATAAATTTAACTACCGGCCCAAGTTCAACGTGATTATGCAAGCGGCCAAGTTGAGAAGTAGTGAATTATGGAGAAAAATGGAGTGACAAAACAATAACAATGAATGTGCTACTTGCGCAGACGCGTCTTCCTTGTTCTCTTAACGGGAGTAGCCAAGGTTGCGGCACTAGGAGATACAGGATCTTCAGATTGCGCAGAATCCTCGGTGTTGGCTGAACAAGACGGGAATTTGGCTATCAGATCGTGAAGTTCGCCTGCCGTTTCGATCTTTCGGCGGGATTTGTCTGGGCAAATAACGACAATCTTGCCTTCCATGGACCAGCAATTTGGCATACCGAAATGCTTACGAGCAGCTGCAAACACACGATGCCGAACTTGTGTTAAGAACTCTGAGATAGTGATCCCGGTACCCTTGAGAGCTTTCTTACTATCCCATACCAGTTGTCGGTGCTCCATTTTGAAGAATCGTACCAGTATGGGTCGGGCTTTCTGCTGTGAGAATCCAAGTCTATGACAAACATGGATAATATTCTTGTCCTTACATACCTCTGTCAATTTAATTTGGTTGGATATGATGTTGTGGACCACATTAAGTAGATTTTCACTGTCCATCTCTGGAACACCATGGAACAGCAAGACCTTTCTTCGCATGATGGTCTCATGCCTATCGAACCCATCAGCTAGCAGCTCAATTTGAGTTTTTAACTTGGAGAGTGCTTGGCAGACAAACAGCTTAAACTCGGAGAACTCACGTGCAATGGATGCAATGTCCGGTGAAGCTGATGTGGTACCAGTGGTAGCCTGCTGCAATTTCGCTTCATATTCCTGCATTCGGGAGCCAAACAACTGCTCGAGGTCCTCCAAGCTGGCAGCAAGTTTAGTGTCCATATTCAGTATGTAGTGAAAGTGAACCAGATGCAAGTGTTACAGACTTGATAACAATAGATAGCGGATGTGGGGGGGTCTAATATAAAATGAACTGATTTATTTCATTACGTAAATAAATAAACTATTTTTAAATTTTATTTTACCTGGAGCACACAAAAATGTATGTTACCCCTATGTCTACCCACAAAGGAAAAAAGCTATTGTATTGCTATTGTATTAAATGTCGTCCCGGTGAGGGCGTGCGGTGGACACGCGGCCTTTGTAAATATCTGTATCGCGAATTCGGCGCAGTCATGGCGGTGGACAAACTGCCTAGAAACCTTATTTTTTTAAATAAATATCAATAGCATCTCGTAGGTCACAACCTGGGAGGTTGTCAGCCTGTGGGTGCCTCAATAAATTAAGATAATAATAAGATCCCTGGACATTTCACACAGCGCCATCTAGTCCCAAGTTAAGCAACCTAATGCTTGTGTTATGGTAACAAGATGGCTGATAAACTACTTATATACATTTTTTTTTTCGTTAATACATACATATTATAGATAGAAAAACACCCAGACTCGGAACAAATACATGTAGGTCATACAAATATTTGTTCCGTGCGGGAATCGAACCCGCGACACGCAGCGCAGCAGTCAATCGCTTAACCACTGCGCCAACCGTGCCGTCAGATAGACGAAGATAGAAGATATCCAGGCAAGGCTTAAAACTTAAAAACTAAGCGACTACATGCTAAGGGCACCCCCTGTGGGGTACGGACCTCGGCTTCGGCATCGCTGGGGGACGGCAGCAAGGGACAGGCTGGCTGAAGAATTATTTAGGGGCGAATTTAAAGCTACAGGCTCAGCGGCGCGGGCTGGAGAAAGGGTCGGGGCCTTATAAACCTTGGCATTGCATTGTTTATGTATAACATTACCTCATCCCCACTTCGTCGCTCGTCACCAGATCGCCGTGCGTCCCCGGGGCTGCGGCTGCGACTGCGGCTGCGACTGCGACTGCGGGAACGAGACCGTGCAGACGCCTTGTCTGCGCCGCCCTCGTCTTCAGTACTAATGTCTGACGCGTCGCCGAAAAGCGCGTCGGCGGTCACTGTTGAATATGAACGTAAATGTAACAAATGAAACGGACTTTTGCTACAGTTTTTGCAAAGGGCTTTGAAGGTCCATACCTACTTGTCCGCCATTTAGATTTCTTTTCAAAATGGCGGACACGCATAAAACCTATATAAATCGATAGCTGACATCAATGCAAATAGAAAACATAATAAGACCAAACGCCGTAGTGTCACATTTCCGAGATATTAATTCACTTCATTAATATTCAAAGTTGATTATGTGACATCCATATTTTTTTAATGAGGCGGTTGTATTGAATGCCTGATTCAGAAGGTAGTACTCCTCGATACGGTTCGCATCGTGAAGAGGTTCCCGTCTCTGGAGCCCTAACCACCTCGACCTTGGAATAAACGACAGCAAAAGCTTTATCAACATACCACCATCACCATCTTTCTTCGCCTCCTCATCATCATCAGAGTCAACAAGCGCCTTGGTCTTCTTCTTAGGTTTATCGCTGGTCTCCGACCCACTGTCTGAACCGGCCTTCTTGCGTTTGGGAGTGGCCTTAGTGCCGCCATCGCTTTCAGAGTCTGATAGGACTGCACGCTTTTTCTTTTCACCTGGAAGAATTATTTGAGCTATGTAGATTTGTTTTAGAGTTGAGGTAACTTAACCTAAATGATAATAATATGTTTTTGTTGTATCAAAGAATATTGGGTGTAGTTAAAATGTCACAATGATTTTTTTCAGACATGTTACATATCTCAAATGGAAAATACTAAATAGGTAAGTTCTAAAGTCAAAGGTAATATAAAATCGTTCAAACTCAAAGCATTTATTTCAATTAAATCATTTATAGGCACTTTTGAATAGTCAAGGAGTCAGTCAGCCAGAAATAGGAAGCTAGTTGCCTAGATAAATTGTGTGGTGTTAAATTAGATTTTTACAAAATAATTAATTAATAATCATTAATGTTAAATTTATATGTGAGAATCATGTAAAAATGACGTACCCATTAAAACCGTCCAAAAGTAGGCTCAATAAAAATTAAGGAAGTATTGTCAGCAAATAACACCATTTGAGGAACAGGGTGCTAAGTTCAATTATCCTCCATAGAAAAGGGAGGATCTTCTGACCAGAGGGGTGTTGTGTCTGGTGGGCTACTGCCCGACGATATCGGGACATTGTATATATGCTAGTTGCGCGGTAAACTCTGGTTGCGCGATGCAGGATTTTGCGTGACGTCACTGTGATGCGTAGTTCGCATGTGACGATGTAGACGCAGCCGCAGACTAATATAAGTTATTTGACTGACTACTTACCAATACCAGGTTCAGAAGCATTGGAGCTTTTAGACCTTGACCTCGAGCGACTTTTTGACTTCGACTTTGACTTGCTTCGGGACTTCGATCTTGAATGCCTTGAACCAGATCTGAAAAAACAATGTTTGTATAATTTATTACAATAAGTTAATACTGGTATTCAGCCACATCCGGTTAGACTGGAAGCCAACCCTAACATACTTAGTTGGGAAAAGGCTAAGCAGATGATGAAGTATAGATATTTTTATTAAAATGTAGTGTTCATAATTAAATTGCAAGATTACCAATATTGTTGTAAAGAATCTCCTAAACAATGTTTAAATGTTTTACTTGTATTTCATTTACTAGATTAATGCAAAGATTGATAAAAAGTGTTATAAAATAATTATTCACCTGGAACGACTCTTGGACTTTTCCTTAGCTGGTGCATCTGCATCATCAATCATAAGCCCCGGTGAGTTAGACCTGCTGTCCTGACCTGCTTCTGGCCTAGCAACAGGACTCTTAGACCTCGACGAAGCACTCCCAGACCTTGATCTGGACTTCCTACTCTTCGGACTTGCACTGGCAGCAGACTTTGACCGAGACCTACTTTTGGCAACCTGTGATTTTGGTGTCTGTGACCGGGATTTAGGGGTCTGTGATCGTGACTTCGGACTTTGTGATCTGGATTTAGGAGACTGGGACCGAGATTTAGGGCTGTGTGGTCCAGATTTTGGGCTGGCTGAACGGCTTTTAGGAGTTCCTGAACGAGATCTAGCACTGGCTGAGCCTGAACGAGACCTTCTTGAGCCACTTCTAGACCTTGAGGTTCTTTGTTTGGGGCTCCCAGAGGCATTGGACTTGGGGCTTGAAGACCCAGACTTGTTGCTTTGAGCAGAACCTGAGCGAGATCTGTTAGAACGAGCAGGAGAGTTGGATTTGCTTCTAGAAGCATTTGAAGATCTTCTGGAGTGGGCAGAGTGAGCTGATTTAGGAGATTCACTGCCTGACTTGGCCGGGCTGCGGGAGACCGATCTGGAATTATAATAATTTCATGATACTATTAATAGGTAATAATAGGTACCTATTAATATGGATATTAGAGACGGTTACTAATTCATAGACTAAAATGCAAAAATGACTGCTAAAGGTACATTAATAAAGCAAGCAAAATAATTAAACATAGCTTGGTAAACTATCAGTTTGGCGAAAACTGAGTTATTTCACTCAAATGTGATTAAATACATTAGAATGTTATTGTGGTTTGTTTAAATATGGTATCGACAGTCAAATGCTCTGGAAACCGATAGCTAGTCTGACTAAGCTGTTGTTACCTGTTTCTATTAGTTTCTTTGTTAATAATTACCTTGAATGACTACCTTCTTTGCCAGGCGCTGGGCTAGGGCTCTTACTGTGGCTAGCACTTGAACCGCTGTCAGAATCGGAGCCCGAATCTGTGTCTGCAATGAATAAATATATTCGTGTTTACAAGACGCCATAACGAGAATAAAACTACACGAAATATGTTTATAATACAAAAAATGCGTTCTTAAAGAACACTATTTTATATTTTTTAAACATATACAACATCAGTAAATGGTAAATAATCTTATATTTTCAAAAGAAAGTCGTAATTTCTGAGTCCATTTGTGCAGTGGCTGGCAGTAATTTTACTTACCATTTAATGAATTATTCGCTATTGGCGCCATTTTATGCACCTAATATAACACAAACACACTATTTTACTATCTGATCATTAATTGAACGATAACTGTTTATATTTTTAGCAGAAATGATTGAATTCCTGTGACAAAAATATAGGTTAGAATGCCAACGAAAGAAACGTCAAACAAACAGTAATGACAATGACAAGTTGACAACTTGACTAACAAATCATAGGCAATAAACAATTAGTCGATTAGTAAGTTTTAATAAGTAAGTGATGTTCATTAGATACATTAGGTATATAAATTATGCAAGAACTACGCTTGTAATGCGCAATCATAGAGCAACACGGGCCACCAGGCGGTTTTATAATTTATAAGTTATTTTGTGTTTATGGACTTTAAGTTTTTGTTATGTTGAAGACTGGAGGCGTACGACGGAAATAACCTGAGGGGCAATTCCCGTAATTTTAAGAACGTTCACAGTCTGATCTCAGTCTCAATCTGTCAAAAAATACTTCTAATTTCCCTACATTTTGAGTTTTGACAAGTTTTTGACATTTGTTTGTCGCCGAGATGAGACTGCGACTAGATTTTGAACGTTTTAAATTACGAGAATTGGCCTTCTGATCGGAGTTAAAAACCAACTTGAGGATGATGATCCTGACTAAAAAACATCAAAGATTTTAATTCTAGTACTGATCTAATATGATAACCTAAACACACACACACCTTTACTATAATTTACATAATATCGCACCAAAAGTGCCTGTAGGTAATAAAAACAAACATGTACAGAAAATGTATGGATATACAGCTAGCTGTGAAATTCTTGGACTAGTGATTGTAGCGACATCTGAAGTGAGCAAGTGGCAGTTTTTATGCATTGTGTCATATCATGTGTCATTAATAACATATAATAGGGGGTGAGTCCCTATATAATATAGTGCCCCTATAGATATATGTATAGGGGCACTATATTATATAGGGACTCGCCCCTATTATTATTTAGGGAGATATATGGGCGAGTCTATTGGCATAAACCACGCACAAATCCAGACACCGGGCTTTTAGGGGAATCACCGATTAGAAAAAACCAAACACTGCTCGACCTGGGGATTGAACCATGGACCCCATACGCAGCAGTCGCATTAGACCAACGAGACAGTCAATGCAACATTGCGGTTCAAAATATCAGACTAAACATTTCCAGTACAAGCTCACATCTTCTTGTACGGCAAGACGAACCAATGCGAGGTCAGCTTTACTGGAAAAGTATAGCTTACAGGTAGCCGTGTGTACAATTTATTGCACATAAAACTTCTATTATACTATTCTTCCTATTAATAAAACGCGAAAGTTTGTATGGATGGATGGATGTTGGTTACTCTTTCACGCAAAAAATACAAAACGGATTTGGATGAAATTTGGCACACATATAGTCTGTAAGCAGGATTAACACATAGGATATTTTTTAACCCGATATTTCCACGGGATCGAAACTAATGCGGGTAAAACCGCAGGGCGCTGCTAGTCCTACTAATAGATGATGAGAAGATCGAGAAGATGGATGGATGTTTGTTACTCTTTCACGCAAAAACTACTGAACGGATTTTGATGAAACTTTACAGTAATGTATAATTATAATTAATTATATAATTTTTATTCCGATATTCCTACGGGATCGACGCGTATGCGGGTACAACCGCGGGGCGCAGCTAGTGTACAATAAATTGTACTTATTAGTTGATTACGCAATTCACAGGTGAAGTGGTTCATTACGTGAATCCCTCAGATTTCATCCCTCTTATTACGACACCTAGGGGAGCAATTGAGTGGTTCTATTTATATCCGGAATTACATGCCTAATGGCTATTCAGTGTTGTAATGCGAGTTTCGTTGTACTCAACTATTCATTGATTTTTCATTTGACGTGAAATTGCGCAAGTGGAAAGTTAGGATTACTCATAGACAAGCATTCAATCAAAGCATTGTCGAGAAAAGTTTAATTTTAAAAGTGACGACGTCTTCTTTATCCAATTAAAAAAAAGGAGAAGGTTGTTTGCGGACACCTTTTTTTTGTTTGTTCATTAAATGAAATTAAAACAATATGAGAAAGAAGAAAGAAAATTCAACCGAATTGAGAACCTCCTCCTTATTTTTTAAGCCGGTTAAAAATATGTATTTTGTTCCGTTTCTGTGCGCCCGTTTCACTTCTTAGCAAGTACGAGTACTTAATTAAAAGTGTAAAGTTCGAACTTACTTCCTCTGGCTTGCCGCCAGTCCGGTCCGGCCGCTAAGCGGTAGGGTTTTGCCTGCCGCATCTTTTTAGGGTTCCCTACCTCAAACGCACAACAAAGAACCCTTATAGGATCAATTCGTTGTAAGTACGTCTGTCTGTCAATCTGTCAAGACCCTTTTTCTCAAGAACGCGTGAAGGTATCAAGTCGAAATTAATATTAAATACCTACGCATTCCCCCCTCATTTGATTTCTAAATAAAATAAGATTCTAAGTCAACGCAATAAAAATACGTCCATTTATGCGACATATTTTCATACTCGCAAATCAATCAAAACCTATAGGGTACTTTTCCCCTTGACCTTGAATCATGAAATTTGGCAAAAGCAAAGGCTCACCCCAGTAAAGGAGAAAGTTGCAGTTTTGTCACATTTACGTAACTTATCTTGTTGGTTTTTGGGATAAATTAATTCCATCCACGGAACCCTTCATTGAGCGTGGTCCGACACGCACTCGGCCTGTTTCTTTTTTATTAAAACAAGTTGCTGTACCTATTTTCTTCAAACCGACTTTTACGATCGTTGAAGGAAGATAAGGGGTCGAAATTAAATAAGTAAGTACCTAAGTAGGTATTCATTTCAGATAGTACAGACGCCAGCAGGTCAAGCTACCCGCAACTGTCAAATTTTCCCAATCAACCTTGAACCTTAATGCTTTAGCGATAAAGTTGAAAATCTATTAAAGAAATTTGACAGATTGTAGTAGCTTGATGTGCTGGCGTCTGTACATAGTACAAACCATTTTACTTTGTGGTTCGTCGTAGAATTTAAGTGAGAAATAAACATAATAAATACCCATTGACATTTTGTTAAACAGACTGTCAATGCCAAAAAGCGCTGTGTTTCACTTTTACCACGATCCAATTTGACCGTGATTGCATTGTGTAACACACTCACTACTAGCGCATATCTACCAAATTACCTATGTATTGATATTTTATTGAGTTGCGAGCAAGCAAACAAATCATACTTTGTTTACGTAGGGTAATCTACAGTATTAAATGGTTGTGCAACCGGCCATATTAACATTTTATTATGTTTTATGTACCAAACAATGTCTGTACTAATTCCGTATTCGATAAATAAAACTAAATCATTGTCTGTCATACATAATCCCTTGGTCAAAAGTTACACACGATCTTTTTGAACTCGTCAACTTCTCTTATCAAACGAAAAGACGTTATCTCTTTCTTAAACCAAAAGTAGGAGAGAGACAAAAGGTCCCAAAAACAGGCGCCTTTTCAAGGGTAAGGTACCCAAGTGGAGCATGCCTTGTTCGCATCTGTTCCGAGTTTGAATGGGGGGATTGAATGGAGTTTTTTCAACGTAACTTTAGTTGAACGATGGCTGCGGTGGGTGACGTTTGTGCCGGTCTGCTGCGGCACAAACATATTTTATTGCGCGAACTATGCGAAACAAATATTCTAGACGTGTTAGTTAAGAAAGGGATTCTAAATCTTAATGAGTTTGAAATAATAACGGGTGCGAATGACAGTGATAAGTGTAATTATTTTATTGAGATAGTTAGTAAACAAAGCGGTGCCAAGTTAAATGATTTGTGTGTTGTTTTAAGCAAGGAATGCCCCAAATTGTCGAAGGAGCTTATGAACGACAGACACAGGTTCATTGTCAATGGTAAGTAAATGCTTCTTGATATGATTGGAATGTTTTTTGATCGTAAAAGGTAGTTGAGATAACTGCTTATATACTTTGATATTTTACTCATGATTCATGTTTTCAATGATAACAGATGACAAGAATATGTACTTATTTAAAAATGCTTTCATTGAAGTTCTTTTTCCTGTGTTTATAATTAGCGAAGAGTAGGTAGGTGGTAACATTGACTTTGATTTGCGTACGTAGTTACCAAGTAGTTACCTAGTCAGTGGTTTTGCTTGATTAGCATGAACCGGCTAATTATACCTACTTGTAAGACGTAATTTACGTAAGCTGCATAAGTAAGAAGGTAGATACAACCTACAGGTAAGTACCTACTAAGTACCTACCTTCTTTATAGTTTAGAGACTATTAACGTATTGTAATGAGTACCTATACCTACCTACCTAGGTGGTAGTAGTCTCCTAACTAGGTAGGTACCTGACCTACCTAGTTATGAGATTCCTACTTTACTCTCCTACCTCATAAGTAGGCTAGGCAGTTATATAAGTACTTCTTCAAACCAAAAAATTGAAATACCTGTGTATATAACACCCCGTCGTTTTTGCGTCGGGGTCAATAAAAAACTTTTTTGAGAAAAAAAAACAACCGACTTCCAAAAACGACACTACAAAGTGAAAAATAACTTTAATTTCGGAAGTCGGTGTCGTTGGGTTCGCATTTTCGTTGTTTGCCACCGACTTCCGAAATTAAAGTTATTTTTCACTTTTATGTTGTAATTTTTACCAGTAGTTTTGGTTTAAAAACCAAATTACTGAACCGCTTTTGTTGAAATTTCTATGGGACCATTTGGGAAGTATATACCCTTTCCAACAAGAAAAGAATTTTTCAAATCGGTTGGCAAGCGACGGAGTTACGCGCGAACAAACATAAAAAAAAAATACATACATCCGAATTGAGAACTTCCTCCTTTTTTAGAAGTCGGTTAAAAATGTATTTGTAGAGCGAATAAAAACTTACAACAAAGTTCAAATCTTCATCACCGCGAAGACACGAAGGTGCGATACGATCCTCCTAGCAGTTCTAGCCTAGGTATGTCGGTAGAAGTTTCTCCCTCTGGTAGATGACAACCAGTCCTACCCCTTGGTAGGACTGGTTGTCAGATTTTCGGGCGACTGACTACCCGTAACGACTGCAGCCGGCACCCACGCCACGGCTCAATGTGCTTTCCGAGGCACGGAGGGGTCTTGGTATGTAGGGATGGCCACCCATCCGCGGACCAACCGTGGCAAGTGTAGCTTAGCCTGAATCTGGAATTCCAAAAGGTAATAGAACAAAAAAGACAATAAATCGAGAAGAGTAATCCGTCATTAAAAACCTAGATGAGGCTGGCACAGGCGTGTAGGATTGAAACATGACAGGCTTATGAAGAAGTTAAGTCGGGATGTGTTATCTGTTACATTCGTATTTACCTACCTAAGGAAAGACAGCACCTTTATTGCGAAGGATATTGCTAATCCATTGCCTCATTTTTACAAAAAAGTTGTCTACTGAACAACGTAAATAGCGCAATGAATGTTGTTGAACTGTCAAAATTAACCCCATTGCTACTGACAGTGTGGTACGCAATTACCCCGCAGTAGATACGTATGATCGTAAATTCGTAACGTAAAATAAAATGTAGGTAGCTACTACAATTATGTCAAATTTCTATAACAGATTTTCAACTATATCGCTAAAGCAATAAGGTTCAAGGTTAATTGGGAAAAATTGACAGTTTCGGGTAGCTTGACCTGCTGGCGTCTGTACCATCCATATAAAATAACGTCAACGTCAAAAAAGTTACGGTCTGTTCAACAAACACGAAACGAAAAAAAGATACGGGACAAAGGTTTTAGATATTCGTCAAGTTGTCACATAACATAAAAACTTAACGAGGCTACGCTAAACACCTAAATTCATGCTTAGTAAACGGTAAAAGTAACATAATCATGTGCCGAAATAGTTGCTTAAAGGTACAGATGCCAGCAGATCAAGCTACCCGAAACTGTCGAATTTTCCCAATCAACCTTGAACCTTAATACTTCAGCGATAAAGTTGAAATCTATTCAAGATGTTTCACAGATTGTAGTAGCTTGATGTGCTGGCGTCTCTAAAGAAATTGCTACCAAGCACGAAACGCGGCAATTCGAAATAGATTGAAAAATTGCATGACCAACGGCCAAAAAGGGGAAGAATATTGTTAGAGACCATTATTTAAACTTTACAACGATAAATGCGTTTTTAAATCTGGCATTGAATCTTTTTGACCAAGACACAAGGTTGAAAATCGCCTGCAATTGTCTATGGGACATTACTGAGTAGATGCGGGTGCGTTCGGAAATTGACCCCGCCTGCTATGGGAATCAATCCACTATTGAGCTCCTGGCTATTCAAGTAATTCAAATGAAACCGCAATTACTGCCATGACCATAAAGGTAATTTGTTCATGTCCTCTGTCATGACTTTGATGTCGTTACCGAGGGACATGCCATAACAATTTCTAGTAAATTAGAAGGTTACGTAATCACGAAGCTTAAGTTTTTAGGTGTAACCACAGAACAGATAAAAGAAGTTTACCTGTTCTGTGGGTGTAACGAGAAGTCTTCGAGGATAATATTTAGTGTTATTCTGGTTAGTAGGTACATAGTTGACCAACTTTCCTGTGATACAATGTACATTGTTCAGCTCGCCATAGTTCTTTGTGGAACTGTAAGTAATGTAGGTAGGTATATCCTACATAGCACAGTGGGGAAAACTTAGGTCTCAGATTAGTGAGTTACCAAGTATACTAAGTTTTGGAATGAATAAATAAGGACGAAGCTTCGGCCATTTAGAACTAACTACGCATACAGCTCCAGCCACAGTAAGTGTAAACCACCCCTTTTTAGGGAATATTAACAACATAATACTGCTGGGACACAAGCCTCCTCTCGGTGAGAGGGAGTGGGTCGTAATCCTCTACGCGAGCCCAGTGCGGGTTGGTAGATGTCACATGTCTTCGAATTTTTGGTCCTAGGACATGCCAGTGTCCTCACGGTGTTTTCCTTCACTGTTGTCAGAGCAATGGTAATGAAATAATTTACACAAAGTAAAGTGCCTGTCTAGGTTGGAAACTACGACCTCCTCGATACTTGGGTTGTTATTATATCTTCTATTTTCAACCGACGAAAAAAAACGGAGGAGGTTCTCAATTCGACACGTATATATATATATTTTTTTTTCTGTATGGCCATGCATAACTTTTTTCAGAGCAGTCCGATTTTGATAATTCTGAGTAGTCGAATAATTTTGAGTCGGCGCCGTTTAAATTTAAGGCAATTTAGTGATCTTTGTTTATTGATTGTTTGGCGTCGACTCAAAATTACTTAGGTATACTTACATTAGTTTAAGAACTTACCTTATTAAGGTTAAATAAAAAAGATTTATTATTTTTTGCTTTTCAGTTTTTTCGGCGGTTCAATTTTTACGTAGTTAGGTTGGTAATATAATATTACTTAATGAAGATGTTACGTATATTCAAGCATTTATGTGTGTATTTTATTGTGAAAATTCCAAACCAATTTATGATAAGTGAACGAGCGATAGTGTTTCGCAAAATTAATTAAATCCATTGATTTTTCCTGGTGGATAAGGCCATGAATGGTGTTAAAGTTTGATAAGAGTTACAGCGCTTTCATCTTACTGATCTGTGACCGTAATAGCTCTTCGGTTCTTCGCCAATCCCTTCCTGTATCAATAACTCCTCTTCGACCTGCCCCCTATGGCAGGTCGAAGCGGAGGTGCTTGGGGGAGGCCTGTGTCCAGCAGTGGACGTCTTTTGGTTGAAATGATGATGATGATAGGGGGCAGGACCTGGCAAAAAATCGTATCTACGCCTCTGAAAACTTCTAATTTTCTCGAGAAATGTTTACATCATCTCCAAGTAACATTTAGAAGAAAGAATTGGAATTGAGTAGCAGTAAAGGCCCTCGAATCAAAAAATCTTGCTCACCACATTACCATGTTTTTTTCCGACGCCAGATCAAATGACATGGGTATCATCATCGAAATCACAGGAATATGAAAAATTTCTCAATGAATATCTCAGTAGCAGCCTGAAATCTAGATTTGTGGCCAGCTGATGGCAATAGGCTCGCCCCCTAGGTGTTACATGGGACAAAAACATAACTGATGAAATGTTGGTGTACCTCTGCTAACCCTTTGAGGATTACAGGCTTGATGTAACGTGTTATGAAAACTGTGTCTTAGGTTGCCCTACGGCCTGTTTGAAAACTGATCAAAATCATAAGTGATTTATTCTAATTAGGCTGAGAATCAGTACTTTTCGAACGTCAAAATTACATAAGACAGTCCCCCGAAACGCCCACCCTTCTCCACTTCCTAGTGCTTTCGCTGGGGAAAAGCGAATCACTTACAAAAGGAAAGAATGAGCCTATATCGTGAAACCACAAAATACTGTAATATGCATGAACTTGAAACAAATCCATCACCCAGCAATAGTTCCAGGAACATCGCACAATGTTCTCTCGATTCCTAGAAGCCGTTAGCGTTAGTAAGCCGAAACAAAAACACTCGATTGTCTCTGGTTTATCGAACAACGTTATGCACTGTTCTTGTAGGTGTCAGATACGTGGCAATACTTTGCATAGCATAGATTTGCAGATGGGAATTGTTACATGAACTTGGATTCAATCTGTTTCTTATAGGAAGTATACTGTCTTAACTTCTCAGGGAGAAGCGCTAGGGTCGCCCGCGAAAATCAAATCTTACGTTTTTTGCAATTTGCAAGTCAGTGTCAGGTTGTACCTATGTTGAACAAAATATGATTCGCGACCGTAGCAAGTATGTATTTACAGAATTATAATTATTAATAATAAAAAAAACTTGAGAGGTTTCAAGGGACACCCGGATGGAACGAAGTTCCTTTCTATAGACAGACAGAGAAACACGCGCACGCCGCGCCGCACGGCTTACAACTATAGCAAAAAGTGTCGTTACAACTTTTGGTCCCCTTTCGCAACGCGCGATAAGGAACTTCGTTCCAAAAAAAATATTATAATGATCGTAAATCATATTTTGTTCAAAATACAACCTGACCTGCAAATGGCAAAAACGTAACGAATTTCGTTTTTCTTAAAAAGCCATGTTATCGAGTCCTAAACAAGACCCCTAAAGCCCTGCGGGCTAATTGCGTAACACACAATCAATAGTAATCAGAATCATTTTGAAGCAGATTGCTAATCCATTGCTTCATAAGTTCGAAAAATTTGTCTGCTCAACACGTAAATAACGCAATGAATGTTGTTGAACTGTCAAAATGAAACCGATTCCGATTAATTGTGTGTTACGCAATTAGGGTGCTGGTTATTAGAAAAAAGAAAGCAAGATAATAGTGCAATTATTTATCTAGTGTAAAACTGCGCTCCGAAACCCAATTTGCTGATGTAGGTCACACGGCTGCTGCGCCTAAATCGAAGAAGGTTGCTCTCATCTGTCGTAAACAAGAGGACCTGTTAAAACTACCACAGCTCAGTGGGTCCTAATAAGCAAATGGCTTGCGGCAGCGAGGCAGGCCCAGAAAGATACTCCAGAAAAGGTAGCCCAGAAACATGTTCAAGGAACGACGAACTCAGAACTTTTCTCAAATACTGGGTCATAGTCAGCAATCGACAAGTAGAAGAAGGGAATGAAGGTCCTTGGTCTGCAATAGGTCTGTAGGACCCTTGGCTATTAAATGGCCATTAGAAAAGGATAGAACATAAATATTAGTTTAGTCTTGTGATCCTGTCAAATTAAGATACTCCATAGCAAGTTTAGACGTGATTAAAAACATGGCTACTAAAAATACGTCAATTTACGTCAGGCGCTGACTAATTTGACAGGACTAAACTTGTCCTTTTTTTAACCGACTTCTAAAAAAGGAGGAGTTTCTCAATTCGGATGTTTGTTTTTTTTTATGTTTGTTCGCGCATAATTCCGTCGCTTGCCAACCGATTTGAAAAATTTTTGTTGGAAAGGGTATACTTCCCAAATGGTCCCATAAAAATTTCACCAATAACGGTTCAGTAGTTTGGTTTTTAAACCGAAATTACTGGTAAAAATTACAACTTAAAAGTGAAAATAAAAACTTTTTTGAAAAAAAAAACAACCGACTTCCAAAAACGACACTACAAAGTGAAAAATAACTTTAATTTCGGAAATCGGTTGCAAACAACGAAAATACGAACCCAACGACACCGACTTCCGAAATAGAAAGAAAAAGGTGCACTGAACATAAATTTAGTTTAGTTTGTGAACAAGGGAATCGGCGCCATTTTCTGCTAAGATAATTATGATAAATCTTTTATACCTAGCGTAAAGTTCACAAGTTTTATTTACTCGTACTACGCGAACCGGAAATATTGTAGATATAATTAGACAAAATAACAACCTGTTATGCACACAACTGCAATTTAAACCGGTGTTTAGCTAATCATATATTCTTTATCAGCCACGTATATTTTGTTTATTTCGTCTAAGTTTAGCCCGAGTAGTTCAACCTGTCTAGCCTTTTCCCAACCTAGTTGGGTTCTGCTTCTAGTCTAACCGAATGCAGCTGAATATCTTACATAGCGCCACTGTCTATCTGCCCTCCACAACCCAGTTACTGGTAAAACGATATCCTTTTGTAAGACTGGTGGTCAGACTTTTGCGTTTCTGGCTTCCCATAACGACTATCAAAGATCTACGAATGATAGCCGGGACAAACGGAGTGCTTTCCGAGTCACGGAAGGGTCTCGATATGTAATGGATGGTCACCCATCTACGAACCAACCGTGGCAAGCGTAGCTTAAACTTCATCGACCCGTGTGGCTGTTATCATTGAGCATTAAAAATTAGATCGGTCCTGTCTTCCACAGCAAGCTCTTGAAGGAATGAATTGGAGTCCCTGTTTATTATTCTCAGATTGTCTAAATAAGTATACTACAAGAAATACTACTGTATAAGTCAAGCAAATTATAAGAATTACCATGTTATGTTGTTATGCGTCATTGCTTCATTAGTTGAGAAGACTTATAATATGTATATTTGTTTAACGACGTTAGTACAAGGTACCAGCACGTTTCAGTGTCAAGGCTTCTACTTATTAACGCGATTGTCCGCCAACTCCGGCGCCATGAGAGGCATAGACAACGTAGATTTTGTTTCTTTTTCTAGTTTAACTAGACATTTTTGTTGGAGGCATGTCTTTAGAATGACACAAATTGTCTTCGCAATTTCGCAGTTTATTTTTATTGTATTCGAGTGAATCGTTCTTAGTTTTTTTAAAGTGCTCGTTAAGTTAGTATTTTTTTGTTTGTTGTTTGTTATTTATTCGTTGTATTTAACATAGAAGTTACCGTACTTTGGCAGATTATTTAGGAAAATTCGGAAAATTGTGCCAATTGTGTTTAAAACTTGAACGTTATCCTTTGGCAAGGTTTGATTTAATTTTTATCATAGTCATAGATCCATCCAACTCCCAGTGAGAGTGCGGTGCTTCTGATCAGACCCTGCCCCACTGTGTGCTGGACAGCTGGAGTGTCCTAAGTGCCCGTTCACATGCACCTCGGATGACCTAAAGAATACCACTGATGCCGCAGTCAACGTCGCCACATACTGGGCTTAAACTATATGTATAAAAAAAATACAATGAGGAAGAGTACATACCATCGCTGCATCGCCACGAAAAGAAGATAATCATAGATCAAGTAAAATACTGTCTTGGTTGTGTACTTACTATGTCAACTTAACATGCACTTTGTGATAAATTAATAGTTGGTTGGTGATCTGATCATAGAGGTATTAATAGATATTACATATGACGGACGGAGGCGTAAACTGTATTTCATTTGCTTATAGGTCCGTAGTGAACGATAATAAAGGCATTCTGTCTTATTTAACTACGTAACATTTCTGCATTTACATATTATAAGTATGTGGCTAAGTAATAATCACGAAAGAATGGGCCGGACTGTTATTCGTGGATCTTGGACAGTCTTTACGGGTCGTCAGAAACAGTCTGACAACAGTCTTGTTAGGGGTATCGTATTAGCCAGTAACTGGGTTGTGGAGGTAAGAAAGGCAATCAGTCGCTTCATGTAAAATACTCGTATTCAGCTGCATCAGTGCAGATGACGATGAAATATGTATTATATAATAACTTGACCTATTATAAAAAGTATTGTTAAATGTTTCGTCATAAATGTCACTTATTAAAATGGTGTTCTTTAAGATGAAAAATAAATTGGTCGACGCGTGCTGTGAACACCTGCCTGTCTTTTAAAGATGCAAATGTTGATATTTCGCGGGAGCAGATGTTTTGATGCCGATGCAGTATTAGTGCAAGCTAAAATTAAAAACATCTGTCAAATTGCTCGGCGCCATATTGCTTTTTTGTTCTTTTTTCAATGTTCGTTTCTAAACTTTTAAGGAACATTTTTTTTTTGTTATTGTTGAAGATAGGTAGATCGATTCAGTTATACCTATTAATAATTTTTTAATGTAAAAAATCAAACAGGATAATCTCGTAACACACAAACAGTAGCAATGACTTTCATTTTGACAGTTCAAAAACATTCATTGCGTTAGGTATTTACGTTGTTGTCTTGTTGAGCAGACAAATTCGAACATAAATATGAAGCAATGGATTAGCAATATCCTTCAAAATGATGCAGGTTATGATTGGAAGTGTATTACGCAATTAGGGTGCCGGTTCGCTTAGCGCTGACTAAATAAATACAAGTCGAATGAAGCAATAAGTCAGATCTAAATAATTTATTTCAAAAGACTGGCAAAAAACTAATTAATTTATAACTTCCCGTAGCATTCGTATCATTTGACGTCATCTTAGGACAGGCAGAAGTCACGAATAGAATTGAATCAGTACCCTAATTGCGTAACACACCATCAACCACAATCTGTATCATTTTGAAGGATTTTGCTAATCCATTGCTTCATATGTTCGAAAAATCTGCTCAACAACGTAAATAACGCAATGAATATTGCTGAACTGTCAAAATGAAAGTCATTGCACACTGATAGTGTGTTACGCAATTAAAGTCAAATGTCATTCCCTATAATATATTTCCCTATAAGAGCTACAATGCTACTACGGGGTCAAAGGCCGTCCAACCCCGTGGGCAATTTGAGCAGTCGGCAGTTATAGCTCCATTGCTCACGGGGTGTGACGGCTCGTGTGAATGTGCCATGGGAAACGTCTTCAAACAACATATTATCAGCTTTTTGTTAAACTGGGATTTTAATGTTTCTATTCTTGTCGTTTTGTTGTACTATCAAACTCTTTTGTGAAATAGGTAATACTTTACTTTTGTCACTTTTTTGGAGTTTGATTGATGATTTCAATTATTATATCTTCGTAAATACAGACTTTTTACCGTCGTGAATCATATTTTCATCAACATACAACTTATTACTGACCAGCGTAACACACTATCAGTAGTATTGGCTTTCATTTTGACAGTTCAACAACATCCATTGCGTTATTTACGTTGTTGAGCAGACAAATTTTTCGAACATATGAAGCAATGGATTAGCAATATCCTTCGAAATGATTCAGGTTGACATAGATAGTGTGTCACGCACTTAGGGAGCTGGAAATTGCAAAAACGTGTCAAAATTTCGCGGGCTGACGTAGAAAAAGACAGAAAATACGTTTATTGTCAGTAAATGACTGAAAGAAAAAACACAAGACCTTACTTATACCCACTTATGTAGGTAGGTAGTTAGGTACCTACTAGCAAGTAGGCACTTTAATGAATACTTAAGTAATTGCTTAAGGCACGGGAGCTACTTTTACCTTTTACATACCTACATTATTTTTTTTCTAAAGTTCTTAAGTAATAATTTCTCTTTGCTTTTAAATATTTACCCATGCTTCTTAAGTTGCACTATTGATCGTAACCATCTCTTTGTAGAAATCGGCTAGTAAACGATACTAAGTAATCTGTGGTTGAGCAATAGCTAAAGAAATCCTGACCACAGATTACAATTTATTTGTTTTTTACTAAAACCAGTCTTAAATTAAACTGATCTGAACAAAAAGAACTTGACTGTCAAGTAATTTGTTCCATATTTTCACGTTTTATATTATTCCGCACCCTAATTGCGTAACACACTATCAAACTCAATCTGAATAATTTTGAAGTAGGTATATTGCTAATCCATTGCTTCATATGTTCGAAAAATGTGTCTGCTCAACAACGTAAATAACGCAATGAATGTGGTTGAACTGTCAAAATAAAATCCATTGCTTCTAATAGTGTGTTACGCAATTACCCCGCCGCCGCCGTAACGCAATAATAAGTGCCTCATTTTATTGAAAGCGTCTAACGGGCCGCGGGTTAGCTTCAGCCCATCATACGCCTTCCAAAGATCCGGGACACAAGGGTCCCGAGTATTGTGCGACATTTAAAAAATAATAATAGTCAATCGTTTTCAGAACTTAATAAAAGCAGAAACAAAAACATTATTAGTTCCACACTGTCACGATTCTTTTTTTAAAATAAAACGCCTGGCTGAACGCAGAGAGAATTTTTAAAAATCAAACTAAACTTTTTTATCGGTCTCCTATCCTAATCGATTCGCAATGGAAAGAAGCGATCGATTCCTTCGATGTCATTGCAGAAACTCGAATACCATAAAACGTCATTGGTTAAGGTGTGCAGCTACGTGCATAGCAAGTTTTGGTTAGGAGTTCGATGCCCGGCTGCGTTTCAAATTAAAAATAATGTCCAATTACTGAAACGATATTGACTTGAAACGCTCGGCCGTGCATATCGGCTAGAGATGCGGGTGCGTTATTTGATATTATAAAATCGACTAACCCGTTTATTATTATTAATTTATGGTTTATTTTATATTTACTTAATTAATGATTGACTTTTATAGTGCAGTATGTACGATAGTAATTATGGCTGCGTAGTATGAGGTAGCAGATTTTAGCTTGATAAAATAAAATTGTGGTTTTGCGAAGAGAAAGTTTTTGAAATCTCCTGTCAATCGTAATGCGGTTATGAAGTATTTCAAGTAACAAAATCTCAGTATTGCTCCAACTTTGCAGCTACATTGTAGATAGTAGGAACTTTCTAACGATAAGTTACGAAAATTATTGAATTTAATTGAATGAAATGTTGATACAATCGCTAAAATATTTACTTGATGTGACTCAAATGTTTAAAAAACTTATTAAGTTAATTAGTAAGTAGCCCATCACTAATAAGACACAAGGCATAATATAAGGAAAATTGGGTAAGAATGGGGGAGACCGTTGCCCAGCAGTGGAACAAAATAGGTTAACAAAAAAAAGTTAATCATCGACAACCATAGACAAAAATAAAAACAAACTGTCAGATTAAAACAAACAATTTATTCGTAATTTGCCGTGCAGTAAAAGAATGACGGTTACGTAGTAGCTAACAGATTGTTTTCAATTAAACCAAACTGTTAATTGTCGATTAACGAGACCGTGTAACTTTTTCTGCTTCCAGAAATTAGTTTTATGTCGTGTAAACGAGTTTTACTTTTTATTTTTAACGATCGAATAGTTACAAAACTTAACGTAAGTACAGCTCAATTATGTTTTTGCATGGAAACCGATTGTGCTCGTTTGCAAAGTTATTGTTTTAATGTTTTGTGACCCATTTAATTTAAACTAAAATACAAATTAGGTATTCACAAAATATATTACGAATAATGTTTAATGAAACCGCTGATTTGATCTGGAGAACTAGGTTTACAGGTATTCTGCCTTTGTAAGGCAAAAAGCGGTATACCGTACCATACTTTTTTTTTTACATTTGGTAGCTGTCTATACATGTCGCAAAATTTAAATGGGATATTCAATTTTCACGTATTATTTCTTTTCTCGAAACATAAATTTGTTGAGTTACCGCTTTTTGCCTTACGCGGCATTGGTACACAACGCAGAAAACTCATCTTCCATTAAGACCAAAAAATAACCATTCAGTGAGGAAGATGAGTTTTCATTGTTTCCCAGGACTCTGGTAGAGACAGCAAAAAAATATTTCAATATTGTAGTAAAAATATGGTCCTATCTCGACAGTATGGCAGCAGGGCGTGGATCTAGAGCTGTAGCGCAAACTATGTCGCACCTCCTGTCCTGCCCTCTGTGGCCCACAAAATGCAGCCATACAGGTCTCTATGGCTGCATTTTTGGCGTTATACTTTTAACTTATCTTCAATAATTTAATACTTATTTCTTTAGTAACTTGTATGCTATGCTCCGCCTCCTGTCCTGCCGTCTGTGTCTCATAAAAATGCGACCTTTGCGCTACCACCGACGATGCTGTGGAAATGGCATAGTTTTTGGCCAACAGTCGCGCCATGAACACGACGAAGAAGAAGTAAAAAAAAAATGCGGAATAACACGGTTAAGTTATGCCCTTATCGCCAGCCATGATACCGTTAGAAGTACAAACAAAATAGATATTTATTTAATGTCACAAGTTCCCACAAACATCGGCAAGTCGATAGCAAGGCGATAATAATTCGTATTGAGTCAGAATTCCTGATAATGGCGCAAGTTTGTCTAATTTGTTTATAAGAATTAGATAAAAGGTCAAGAAGAATGAAATGGCAGAGGCCAAACTGTTTTGTTTGTTCATGTTTTCGGATAGTTATAATTATACATAGACGTAATTTATTTACATTATATAAGCTAACATTTAAAATAATAATACATATGTACATGTGAAAAAATAAGCAAAAGTATCATAGAGCATCAAAAACTTCGTCCGCATCGCTGTCAACAGGAACAGTGCCCAAAAGGCTGGCAGCATTGCCACGTTGTATGGCAATGCTAATTCTTTGGCCAAGAAACAGGCCAGCCCTCTGGTCTCGTGAAGAGTCGACTAACAGCTTGGCGAGATCTCGAACAACCAAGTGGGCATTCGGACCCCATAGTGTTTCAACCCCAAACGGCTTGAACATATAACTCCCAATCAGGTTGGAATATTTTCGCCGTTTGAGGTTTTCTGCACCAGCAGCAGCCGCTCCAGCACAGCCCACCGTGCTAGGAAGATGGGATGGCGCAAGGGTGTCGACACATGTTGCATCCCACACCAAAAAAGGTCTGCCTAACATATATTAAAGTAAATAAAGATATTTTATTTGGCTTTATTTGATTAGTATTAGGGAGCCCTGACAGCTGAAAGGCGTCGCGGCAGACCCCGTAGAAGAAGGCGGGACGAGCTGGACAAAACAAACGACCAGTGGTCTACTTTAGCCCTGGATCGAAAGAGCTGGAAGTCATGGGGAGAGGCCTTTGCCCAGCAGTGGGATGATGTAGGCTAACAGTAATCAGTTGTATTAGGCAAACGGTTTGATAGTCAAGAAATACAAACAAAAAAAAAACAATTACGATTAAAATACAAATTACTGGCTAATGCATCAAGACTGCCTCGTTGGTGGTGGTCGCAAGCGCTACTGCTGTGCATGTGG
Source organism: Apamea anceps (assembly GCA_951799955.1). NCBI lineage: Eukaryota > Metazoa > Arthropoda > Insecta > Lepidoptera > Noctuidae > Apamea > Apamea anceps. Next base: position 6,303,585 of record OX637522.1, on the reverse strand, counting down.
TCCTGGATAGGATTCCCGGGTCGGACAAAGTGTTATTGGGATTTTCTATCGGGAGCTGCAGCCCGGGGTGTGGATCCGTGCCCGGTTGATGGCAACCCCTTATTACATTTTTTTTTTTTGTTAGCCTTTTTTCTTCCAAACCTCCTTGTCTTGTGCGATCTCTGGCCATGTTTTCCCTGCAAATGATATTAGATCGTCACACCATTTTCTCTACCTCGACGGCGATGTCCTGCCTGCCTCAGGCGTCCAGTAAGTGACGATCTTTGCCCATCTTCGGGTGCATTCGTGAGACGTGTCCGGCCCACTCACTATTTGAGTTATGGAGCGCAGCTTGGTGTTTCTAACTCCATCATCATACATGCATACACATACATGGGACTTCAAAATTACTGGTGAAATGAGGGTGTACTCTAGGTGCACCTCTGATTAACTCTTCCGGGAATACGGAATTTTATTATGTTATATCAATCGAGTCCAAAACCCATTGCCGACAGTAATTATTAAGTTGAATATTTAGATTAGAATGAACTATAGTAGTCCTTCTTGATAACCATCATCAGCTTAACATAGCTCAGAGGGATCTTAGGCTAGCTTAGAAAGCGAAGGTCTCTAACGACCTGACAGCTTTAATTTCTCTTAAGCAGTTGGATGGATTTACATTTTAATGAACCTGTCGCAGCCTAACGCTTAGGAAGCGAATTCAATCTCGGTCGTTACAGGAACTTTTTCCTTGCATTTTAAACTTCAGCTTTTGGTATTACTTACCAAAGTACTATTACCTAATTACAAGTATTCTATGCTTTTGTTTGGGGACTTATTGTAACGAGAACAATTAAAACGAGAGAAACAGAATATAATTTGACCTAATCTGCATTCGCGACATATTCGCCAAAAATGTAAACAAATATGAGTTTATGGAAAAATAACTTTAATTCCTACACGATAAAGGTCAGTTTACGCTACAACTTCAAACATTTTTATAACTTTTTCAATAGTGCTAGTCACTCTGAAATCAACTTAATAACCATTAAAATAAAGTTGATATTTGTTTAACTTGAAATAACGTCAATTTGAAACAAATACAATTTGAATATAAATATACGCTTGCATACAACCGTGATGGGCCCGTGGCTTATTAATAACAGCCGCACAGGGCGATCGATCAGGTTAAGCTACGCTTGCCGCAGTTGGCCTGTGGATGGATGACCATCTTTACATACCGAGACCCCTCCGTGCGCCGCCAGGGCTGCGGGTTGTTCGAAAGAGATACCGTGGCCCTTGGCACAGGCAACTGAAGGAACACGGGTGGGTTTTAGTCAGTAAAAGTCTGACACTCCCTTCCGCTCCGCCCAGAGCGGGGGGGGGGGGGTCATTTGATGATTTCCCACCCAAAAAAAAAAAGACCCCTCCGTGCCTAGGAAAGAAAGAAAGAAAAAGAGTTTATTGCGAAAGCACGTTAAGCCGTTGGTCCCGTCTGTGATTCGTTGATCTTTGACAATCGTTACGAGTAGTCAGAAACCCGAAAGTCTGACTACCAGTCGTACCAAGGGGTATCGTATTACCCAGTAACTGGGTTGTGGAGGTCAGATAGGCAGTCGCTCCATGTAAAATACTGGTATACAGCTGAATTCGGTTAGACTGGAAGCCAACCCCAACATAGTTGGGAAAAGGCTAGGCAGATGATGATATGCTTGCATAGAAAACCTACAATATGATCGATACTGAATTATTCTACTTGATGAAGGCGTTTCTGACCACAATAGTGAAAAATCATGTCTAAACGCCACATGGCTATACAGCCATACGTGTCTATCGTGATTATCGTTAAACATATTTAAATCTCCATATGGAGAATTGAAGAAGAAAAAAATTTGTGCCGACCCCAAGTAACATGGGACAAGGTCAGGAAGATGATAATGATACGAGTATATATCTCCCTGCACAAACAGCGTTGGCTATATTTCTTGGCTTTTGCGTCCTTCCCAGTAAAGAGGTTTCCTTCTACACGAAAACTGTTACAAAACAAACAAAATTTTATCAAAATTTCTTGGGATTCAGTCCAATTCAACAATGGGCTATTGTCCAAGATCACACAATGCTGTTTGTGCTCAGACGCTATCAAGAAGACAATATGATTACTCATGACGCAGTGTGTGTTTTTGCATTAAGATCAGCAGAATTATTACATGTTTTATAACAGGATGAAATGGGAGCCGGCACTTCATCCTACTTCTTTGTCCCAAATCTTACCGTGCGCATGCGTCCGAATCAGTTCATTCCTGGACCTAGGCCTAGGCCTCTCTAATCACACGCCATTTAACTTAATCCCCGGCTACTCTCATCGAGCTGCTACCAGCAATCCTGCAAAGATTTCCTCTAGCCTGAGGCCGTCCCGCCTTAGGAAGTAATGACCCAATGCGAAACCTTTTCGAAGCCTTTTGGAACTATCGACCGCCATTCTAACCAGATCCAAAGATTTCTCCTGATCAGCAGTTTATAAGAGAGGAAAAACTGAAGAAAAGATCTACGGTCACACACAAACCCGCTTTAAAAAAGTCAAAGTCTTGTTAGAGTTGCCTGTATTACTAATAGATTAATGTTTTTGATCGTCAATTATTTCAAGGCTTCCAAATATTAGGGCAGAAAAGGCACGAAGGCTGTTAGAAACAAACACCAAGGACAGTAAATATTAAATCTGTACTGACCATCAGTTGAGAGGCACATACCAAGCGAACTCACTAAATTAGTTCAATGAAGCTCATGTTGTCGGTGATTAGGTCACGAGCATTGACATGATTGTGTTAATCGAATTAGCGAATTCTGCTCTGCTGTTTCTGGTTCTTATAATTGTTTCGAATACGTTTTGGCCTACCCAAATGTCCTTTCTTTGGTATTATTCGTCGAATCGTTGAGCTTCTTAAGTTCTGAGTTGAGCTTCACGATTACTGACAAATGCGTGCACTGACTAGACAGATCCACTCAATTTGAGTGGTTCTTTTAAAAAGACCTTTTCACCAATCATGGCACCAATCTTCACATGTGACCAAGATTATATTTGGACTTTAAAAGAGTTCTCAGAGTAGTCAGATAGGAAAGCCAACTTTAGATAAGGTTGGCGATAAGGTAATAAGGTAAAGGTAATAAGGTATAATAATAATAAGGTATAAGGTCAATCATATTTTTTTTAAACTAGATAGTTTAAAAAAAATATGATTAACGAATAAAGTCATCATCAAATCATTTATCATTTAACGGAGACTAAAATAAAAAGGCTTTTGGTCTTCGAATAATTCGTTGCTTCTAGTTTTTGTGCTATATGTACATCGGGTGGTCTTTTGTTTCAGAGCTTTTTAACTGTTCTTATTTCTATCTTCAATTTCACATTTGTACCTTCATTTAATAGACGTTATATGTAAAGTTAAGGAGTAACCGCTCGTGTAAAGTTAAGGAGTAACCGCTCGGGCAACCTTAGATAGTTTATTGTTTGTGTTCCTTGTCATCGGGATAATTGGTTGTATTCAAAACGCATTTCAATAGGACTTAAAAGATCCCTGAATTCTTTGGGTGGTATGGTGATGGTGTTTTGTTTCCCACCAATTTACTTTTCCAGTCTCTATAGTATTATATGATATTGGTTTTCTGTCGATAGATATATGTATCATAATTATTATACTTCGTGATCATGCCTAAGGATCAAAAGGAAAGGTTGATCAAATAAATGAAGAGGAAAACATTTAATTTCATCTGCACTGCTCTCAAAACGGTGAAGGAAAACATTGTCAGGAAACCAGCATGTCTTAGAACAAAAAATTCGAAGTGTGGCATTCATCAATCCATCCGCACTGGGCCCGTTTGGTGGATCATGACCCACTCCTCACAGAGAGAAGGCATGTGTCCCAGCAGTGGGAAGATTTATAGTCTGATTATGCTAGACTTGCCATAAATCTATGTCGTTGTTTTTGTAAGAGTCAGAGCTCTCTAATTGCAATGCAATGAAAAACCATTTGATGCACTTAAAGCTACCTCGCGCACTATGCGACTGCGATAGCAGGACGACTAGATGCAACGACTGGCTACGGCTAACAATTTTCAGACATTTTGTATGAAATTGTTCAACACCTGGCGTCGAGTAGAGTCGCACGCTCTGGGTACTTGTCGCAGCGATTAGACGCACAGCTAACGCGCACACCTGACGACAGTCGCTTGCGCAGCTTTTGCGACGAAAGCTGAGGAAGGTGCACGTAGGTTTATTTTGCGAACCTCAACATGGATACGTTCGATTTCGATGTTTTCAAATCGTACGTTGAAGCGCGTCAAATATTCAAAACATAATGATCGTTTCCTGCAATACGTCTATCGTAGACACACGCAAACGACAGCTCTGCGTTGCGTCCAGTCGCAGATACAACTCTGTGTCGCAGAGACGTCGCAGAGCAACGCACAGTTCAATTCTCAAAGCAAAACAAAAAAAGACTAACCGTACTGAATCAAATTGAAAACCAAGGAAGAATTTCGCCTCCATTTTGTGATCTTCGGCCATTCAACCGAATTAATTGCTGCACCGTTCAATTGCAATTTAGCAATTGGACATTCCCATTTCCCGGATTTCTTGCCAATAGAACTAATGCTCCTACCTTAGGAACCAGACGTTTAATCTAATGGTTCATACAACGGTCGAGCACTTACCGAAATTAAAAATAAAAGGTGAAAGCCTAATGCATAAAGTTCTGCGCGCGTATATTCCAATTGCTGAATTGAAAATAAGCAATTTGGTAAAATGAAGGCGTGAGGAACGTAGTCTTGTTCTTTGAATTTCGATGGACGCGATCCATTAGCAATATCTGTCTATTGTCCATATATCATTCTAGAGAATTTCTTTGGGAATAGATGGACATAGCATACGTACTTTAACGCTTAATATCGGACTGTTGAATTATAAAATCCGCCTAGAGGTTTCGCCGTCTTCTTCAGACAACCGGTCTGATTGATTCTTTGTTATTTCTGGCTGTACCCACCACTCAGACACAGCCTTCTAATATACTTTTAATAACTTTTTTTTTCTTTTGTAGCTATGCTTGCTTAGCGTGCTAACTAAAAGTCACATTCAGATACGAGTTGTATCACCTTTTGTCTCTCTCCAAACTCCAGCCAGACATGTCAGCTATCATTTTATACGGTAGATACTTAATTTATTTCATTACAAGATATATTCTGTACTTAATCCTTTATTGCATAGTGGCTCTTATTATAGAAGCCCTAAGGACTTCCTACAACGTTGGTAATTTATTTTGGCGAGCATTCCCTTGGGCACATTATCCTAATAGTATTATCGCCTTTATTCATCTTCCACTCACGCACTTGCACATGCGGTGTTGCCCCATAACACGGATTCATTAGATTGTTATAAAAAACAATATACAATTTTAGTTTTTACCAAAATACAGTCCCGAAACTCCTTTGAAAGAAAAGAAAAAACGTATTTGCGGTAAACATGACGCAGAGAAACAACACAATCACAAAAATAAGTAGTTGGGGGGAAAATATGCGCACGCTTGGAAAATGCGCCCTGCTGAGTAATAGCGTAACACAGTATCAGTAGCAATGGCTTTCATTTTGACAGTTCGACAACATTCATTGCGTTATTCACGTCGTTGAGCAGACGAATTTTTCGAACATATAAAGCAATGGATTAGTAATATTCTTCAAAATAATTCAGATTGTGATTGATAGTGTGTTACGCAATTAGGGTGCTGTATAGTGTATACTCCACAAAAATCTTGCCACAGAAAACAAAACTAATTATCATCCAGACAGTTAATTACATAGAAGTTTCCGTTTCATCATAATAATTACTATGATCTGTTCCACGTTCCTTTGTTTCCCATAGAACTGATCCCACGTACCCGTAACCCTTGAAAAAGTAATCAGAAGCTGAAATGGGAGATAGATCGAACCACATTGTATGTTAATTGTCATAATTATGTGATGTATGTTCTTGAGGTGGTGATGGGAATGTGGATCAATGATAGTTGTAGCGACATAATCAGCCTATAATGTTCCCACTGCTTGGGACACAGGCCTCCTCTCTGTGACAGGGGCCGTTCTCAGTGCGGGTTGTTCGATGTCACATGTGTTCGAATTTTTGGTTCTAGGACATTACGAGTTTCCTCACGATGTTTTCCTTCACCGTTTTGAGAGCAGTAATGATGTAATTATCTACACAAAGTAAAGCGTCTGTTTGGGTTCCAACCTACGATCTATTATAACTCGTAAGTGAGTAGGGGTGGCCCAGTGGTAACGGTTGTTATAGTAATGAAAAAATAAGATACAGCAGATGGGTATTATAGAAATGAAAAGTTCTGAAAACTGAAATTACTTTTTTGTCAGCAATGGAGACTTGGAGTGAGTAGAAGATGATTTTGATGAAGGAGAAAGAACAATACAATATAAAGTCCCGTATATAAAAAATGAAGGCCGCAGGAACACGTTGGATGCGAGAAGCACAGGACCGAATTTCTATTATACGAAGTACCGCGAATTACTGTAACTGAAAACTTGTGGTAAAAGTTCCTAAAGATTAGGTACAAACAAATGAAAGTCAAGTAAATATAATATGACTATATTCCGATGAAGTAGCAAAATCCATCAAGAGTTTGGAATTTCGTAGTTTTCGTGTTAAAGGAGAATGTATATTTTCTATAGTTAAGCTCTATGCTCTATGGACATCGATTATTACCTGAAAGAGAAAAGAATAATAATACTTAGCCAATCCCCAGCGGCATAGCTATCCAATACTTAATTTATCCATTTAAATATTCAGACCAATTAGGGTCGTGCCAGACGACCTGATAATTTATTGAAGCCATGAAACGAGCGTAATGAATAAATTCGTCTATGTTTGAGTCTGTGTTCAGCATTTTGGGGCTCAATGCTCAATTCCCGAATGAGAGAACGTTGAATGGACCTTTTTATTGCACTAAGGCCGGCTGTGAATGCTGCGATTTTTTATCGGACGATCTGGATTTACGCGGATTTTGGACGCGTTCATATGACTTTTGTCGTTGGCTACGGTAACGTATTGAATGAGCATACAGATTGGCCGTTTGTCCGACAAAATTGGTTTCTTTTCTTTGCGTCAGTTTGTTTGGCTTTGATATTGAAAATGCAAAAGGGACTTGGGACTATTTGGAACGGTAATTTGTACTTCGGTCGGAAAACATGTTTAGAATAACGATAACATTGGAAGAATTCCTGTAAAAGTCCAATATTAGACAAAGAGGATACCTACTTTTACACACTACTCGCTCCTTCAACAATACCCCAGATAGTTTCATTAAGTTTTCTTTTATTAATGTAAAAGAAGTCCTCCACCCCTGTATCCCTGACAGTTATCGCTCTTTCAGAATCTTCCGTCCTTTTATGAGTAACGAACCCTACAAACCTAATTAATACCTAAATGGAAGGTGATAATTTACGACGGCATAAAGTAATGAATTAAAAACTAACAAAGAGGGACAGGCTGTCATAGGCCAACAGTGGGCGCACGCGACAATAAAACGGTCCGGTTTTATAGCCGTTCGCTGTCCGTCACACAAAGTCGAGGCGTGTATGGAATGCGTTATTTTTTAACGGCTTGAAATGCTGTAGAAAATGTAATTGTACAGTTTGTAACTGGCCAGTGTTTTGGTTGGTATGTTGCTGTTGAAAATGAATTTAGAACAAAGAATGTAAATGGTTTTTTTAAGTAGAACAATGTTAGCAATACAAAAAAAAAACAGCTCAGTGCTCAACTGCTCGCGTCAATTCGAAAAACTACATAAGAATCTGAAACCCTTCTTGATTGAAACTGGGACCGTATCCGTATTATTCAAATTCAAATGTAGGTGTTATATCGACACAAACATGTCACCCGTTAATTCAATGTTCACGACGCCTACAGATATGTTTGAGGTTGACTCTATTATAAGAAACCTCAAACACGATAGTGCATCTGGTCTAGATGGAATTAAACCGTCTCTAATCAAAGTGACAAGGACCATTATTTTGGAACCTTTCACTTACATTTGCAATCTGAGTATGTCATTAGGAGTTTTTACAGAATATTGGAAAATAGCTCTAGTTTCTCCGATTCATATAGCCAGTCCTAAGAACTGCCCGGATAATAACAGACCTCTGCTTTGCATTTTCTCAAAAGTCCTCGAGAAATGAATGAATAACCGTTTAGTTAATTACCTAAAAATCACAAAAAATCACTTACTTCTCTCAGAAAGACAATTTGGGTTTAGAAAAAGAAAATGATGATGAACATAATAACATAAATCACTGATGCGGTCGAACTGCTGACGAACATAACATCTAATCTAAACATACAGATGGTGGCGAACGTTGTCATGGAATTTTCTTAGACCTTGCTAAAGCGTTCGACACCATCTCTATTCCTATCCTTATTAGAAAACTCGAACTCCCACCGTGATCGAAAACCTAAATCCTCGCTTAGTGTTACTACAGACAGACTCTTGACAATAGCCGAAATTAGTAGCTCCTGGCAAATTATGCAGCTCGAGAACTCGAGACAGAAGTCATCCGTGTCGAATGAATGAGCTAGTCTGTGCTAGCGAACAGCAGGAACACTGTTTACTTAGCCTTTATCCATTGTATGTGTGTAAATGTACACATTTATTAACTAGCTTCTATCCGCGATTTCACCCGAATAAGTCTCGATATCGTTGGAATATCGGGACTCGATAAAAAGTATCCTATGCCCTAACCCAGGTCATGGTCTACCCATGTGTCAAATTCCATCCAAATCCGTTCAGCCGTTTTAGTATGAAAGCGTAACAAGCAAACAAACTCACTTTTGCATTTATAATATTAGTTAGGATTCAAAAACTTTTACTAATGCTGGTCCACACGTATCGGTATACCTGGTAGGTAATACAAGCTGCCAAACAGCAAATGTAAACAAGAGAAGCTTTGTTTGCCGTGTAAAGTAAAAAGCATTACCAACGTATGTGTAATTTGAACATAGACTATCTGTAATTTAAACCCCGACACGTTTTGTTACACCGCTATGGGGGCGATGAATCGCCCCTGTCCCCTCTCATTACAGCATAATATTTATTTTACTATATAATACGATAAATTAATTTAATCTAGCTTTCCAGTAGTCAAGCAATACCTAATCCTACTAATATTAAAAGCGCGAATGTTTGTATGGTTGGAGTGTGGAGTGGAAGTTTGTTTGGCACACAGATAGTTTTTAACCAGGATTAATAACACATAGGATACTTTTTACCCCGATATTCCCACGGGATCGAAACTTGTGCGGGTGAAACCGCGGGGCGCAGCTAGTAAAACAATATAATCGACCTGTATTTTTTTCTATTGCAGGATAAAATTTTTTTCACGTACATAGAATAAAAGCGCGGTAATTTGAAGAGCGGTAAAAAATCAACGAATCTTGGATTACGTCCTGCTGAAGTGCTGACGAATTTCACACGTTCTGTAAAGGTCTTACTATACAACTAAACAAAAAAGACTGTCACAACTTACATGCAGTCCAAATGTTGAAGTTAGCAGTTCTGTAAGCAGTTTCCACTCAGACCCTGATAAACATAAGTTATCTAGTCTCCTATTACCAAAAGCTTTTTTAGGGTTCCGTAGCCAAATGGCAAAAAACGGAACCCTTATGGATTCGTCATGTCTGTCTGTCTGTCCGTCCGTCCGTCCGTCCGTCCGTCCGTATGTTACAGCCACTTTTTTCCGAAACTATAAGAACTATACTGTTGAAACTTGGTAAGTAGATGTATTCTGTGAACCGCATTAAGATTTTCACACAAAAATAGAAAAAAAAACAATAAATTTTGGGTGTTCCCCATACTTAGAACCGATACTCAAAATTTTTTTTTCATCAGACCCATACTTGTAAAGTATCTATGGATAGGTCTTCAAAAATGATATTGAGGTTTCTAATATAATTTTTTTCTCCAAAGTGGTAAAATGTGTCCCCCCCCCCCCTGTAACTTCTAAAATAAGAGAATGATAAAACTAAAAATGGTGTACATTACCATGTAAACTTCCACGGAAAATTGGTTTGAACGAGATCTATTAAGTAGTTTTTTTTAATACGTCATAAATCGTAAACCGCAATTTACCTTTCATTCAATCAACTCAACGGAACCCTTCATAGGCGAGTCCGACTCGCATTTGGCCGCTTTTTTTTTACGTTATTTTGCTGAGAAAGTTTAATTTAAGGGGCATTCACCGTTAGTAACGTTAGAGTTTGACAAGTTCTCAACTTCAAATTCTCAATTCAGCGGGGTAATTGCATAACACACTATCGGTAGCAATCGGTTTCATTTTGACAGTTCAACAACATTCATTGCGTTATTTACGTTGTTGAGCGACACATTTTTTTGAACATATGAAGCAATGGATTAGCAATATCCTTCAAAATGATTCAGATTGAGATTAATAGTGTGAAACCTTGTTAACAGCGGCTTGAAATTGATTTCAAATCTTTTAAATTTATATCATTTTTAATCTTCCGGCGTAATACTCATTTGAATATGAGTATGACGCCGAAAGATTTGAAATTAAGCTGACTGACAAAGGAGTTACTTCTCCTTAGCGTATCGATGGCAAACTAAACGGTCTCGGCCCAGAAATCGGCTACGTGTTTGGCGGCACTAGTAACTTATACACCGAGACATACTTACCTATCCATGAGTCAAGATCTCATAGAATATGGTCAAGGCCATCCCTATTATATTATTAGTTCGCCGAATAAGTCGCCGTCGCCGACTTATCATCCAAATGGCATGCATTAAACATAATTTATTAACCACGTGGGTTCATTTATGAGTACATTGGTACTCGGGAGCGATGACCAGTGGACGGTTGATTGGTCACCTTGCATGGGCCATGATGGCACATTACACATGGTAATGAATTCTTCACTTGTTGAAGACAAAAGACTTGTGTTTGATGTTCAATGATAGTTAAAGGAAGCTGTGGTTTGTGTAGGAACTGTGGGATGGTGCTTTGATGTATCGCATGTATTTGATGTGGTACGGTAGTACTCGTTTGGTACTCGAAAGAATATCGCTCAAGATTTAGAAGCCTTTTGAGTGTTAAAGCTCATTTTAGAAACTAGAAGCGATGGATTAATTAATATAAAATTAAAACAATATTTCTTCTTTTTTATTTTGACTATGGTAAGAAATCAAAATCAAAAGTCATTTATTCAAATTAGGCTGAGAATCAGCACTTTTCGAACGTCAAAATTACGAAAGACAGTCAGTCCCCCAAAAACGCCCACCCTTCGCAAAAAGAAGTTGAGTTTTTGGTAATAATTATTTAAGTAAGCAATTTATGAGAACCTCGTGAAACAGACACGTTGGCTGTCTTTCCGTTGATGATATCCCGCCGGTTGTCCAGTATTCAATAAAAGGATGCCGAAAGGTTACAGGCCGATTCAAAGTTTACGGCGGCTCGGAACATGAGGCGAGTCGCTGCGCAGTAACAAATTCACCTGTCAGCGGGGGTGAGGGGTGCGGTACTGCGCAGCGAGAAGTGCCCTTCAGTCGCCATAAAGTTTGAATCGGGCTGTCAAGGGGCAATTCTTGTAATTTTAAGAACGTTCACTGTGTGATCTCAGTCTCAATCTGTCAAAAATACCTCTAATTTCCCTACATTTTTGATAAGTTTGACAGACAGTTTGACGTTGATTGTCGCGGAGATGAGATTGCGACTAGCTTTTGAACGTTTTTAATTACGGGTAAATTGGCCGTTGTACAGACGTCAGCACATCAAGCTACTACAATCTGTCAAATTTATTTTATAAATTTTGAACTTTATTGCTAGAGCATTAGGTTCAAGGTTAATTGGGAAAATTTGACAGTTTCGGGTAGCTTGATGTGCTGGCGTCTGTACACTACGTTTCAACCCTCGACAGCAAAGTAATCAACGTCTTGACAATTTAAAGCGACTTTGAAATGAGTTTGAGCATCATAGTATCTCGTATCTCGGGTTACAGGAACTCGATACGGGAAGTACGACAGATGAGGGGCGGCATTAGATCATCAGAGTATTTAGATAGATGACGAGAATTAAATAGACATTTCTTTAGAACAGACATTCCTTTTGAAAGTTCTTACATTAGTGGAGCCTGGCATTTCATTTTAGAACTTGATGTAATTGAATAATATAAATTTCAGGGGAACGTATTTTTAAATGTGAATGTTGAGTGTTTATTAAACAAATTGGTGTCTGGTTCTTTGACCATGCTGGTCTCGAAAATAGCTGTTTCGATTTCAAGGAGTAAGTAGTTCCAGAGATAAACATAGAGCCAACAAATAAAAAGGACAAAGTACCTTTATTTTATGTACTAACGCCAAAACTTATATCTGACCAGTTTGAAAAGAAAATCCCGTGTATATATGATGACCACAGCTGCATCCGTAAGTATAACAAAAGGGGATCTTTTTTAGGTCGACTAATAATATGCGCTGCAAGCAGGAATAGTCCTTACCTTCCTTGGTCAGATATCTAAGATTTTTTTTTTTGAGCGATAATGGCCCTGATTCCCTTGTTCACAAACTAAACTAAATTTAAGTTCTGTGCATCTTTTTCTTTCTATTTCATTAAGAAAAGGACAGAAGATAAAATATTAGTTTACTATGCTCCATAGACGGATTAGACGTGATTAAAAACATGGCTGCTAAAAATACGTCAATTTACGTCAGGCGCTGACTAGTTTGACAGGACTAAACTAATATTTATCTTCTGTCCTTTTCTAAATTAAATAGAAAGAAAAAGATGCATTGAACTTAAATTTAGTTTAGTTTGTGAACAAGGGAATCGGCGCCAATACCTAGTTTCGGAGCCTATAAACGATTATGATTAGTGCGTTAAAACAAACACACAAACTCTTCAGCGTTATTATTATATTAGTATAGATTAGAAAACTTTTTTCTTATTTACGTAGTTTAATTTACCTTTTATATTATTTCATTTCATTAAAAGCTGTGTGATCATTATGACCGTCATGTCTACAAAATGACTTGACTCCCTCGTTGGTCTAATGGTTGCAAGCTCTACTCCTGAGCATAAGGCCTTGGGTTCGAGTTCCGGGTCGGGCAAAATGTTAACTATAATATACACACATCTGCCTAACCCTTTGGGGAAACAAGACGTGGCGTTATAGAACTATGCTAAGTTACGTCTAGTTATGTCTGTTATGTTATGTGTTGTGTAATTTGATGAAAATTTTGTACAAATTTGTGAAAATTTTGTGTAAACCTAGCAGAAATACTAGCATAACTAAGTATAGTGTCAAACGACAGACTAATTACATAACAACCAATAATCAAAAAACAACCAACATTATAATACGTTTGTCAAGCACTCAAGCGTAGCTATTCACAACTACTCGATACGCTTCCGTACCGAATCGAACATCAATCAATGTTATCCAATCAATGTTATCAATGTTGTGCTCCTAGTCCTCTAAACGCTGTTCACAAGTCCAAAACCCGAAAAATTTGTCAGTTTAAATCAAATAGACGACCGCTATTCTTTCGACAACTGTTTGCTGTCGAGTGAAAGGCAAATCTATCGAAATGTGTCATTTTCGATACGATAGCCGGTCGGTTGGTTGTGAATAACTATGAAGATCGCAAGTCTGAAGTTCTGCTGTTCTGGCGCCATATTGTTTCGTTTTGCTTCAGCTTTATTTAGTTGTCTACCGAGCAAGACGGATGGCGTGACATGTGTTTTGTTCAGAGATTCTTGTAAAGGCTAAAAATAATAAGCATTCATTTGATGACAGAGACTAATTGTATTAGGATCCGCTTTGGACAATGAACCTTTATACTAAAGACCTAACTGTTACAAGTTTGCAAAAGTACTTACGGTAAGTTTTGAATTGAGAACGTATTTTGAAACTAGCTTCTGCCCGCGGCTTCGCCCGCGTGGATGTCGGAAATTATCCCACGGGAACGTGCTAACAGGATAAAATGTATGTGCACCAGGATGCCATCTATCTCGCGGGCCCTTTGTGGCTAATTACAATAGAAAACCAATTGTGTCTCATTAATGGTGATTAAGAGGGTACCTATATGATATCTTTACCTAAGTACCTACCTAATTAAAAAAATAAATAAACTCAATAACAGAAAGTAAAATACCTACCTACCTAAATAAACCTATTTATGACGATAACTAATCTAACTAAACTCAATCATCATCTGCCTAGCCTTTTCCCAACTATGTTCAGGGCCGGCTTCCAGTCTAACCGGATGCAGCTGAATACCAGTATTTTACATGGAGCGACTGCCTATCTGACCTCCACAACCCAGTTATTGGGTAATACGATACCCTTGGTACGACTGGTTGTCAGACTTTCGGGCTTCTGACTACCCGTAACGACTGTCAAAGATCCACGAATGACAGCCGGGACCAACGGCTTAACGTGCTTTCCGAGGCACGGAGGTGTCTCGGTATGTAAAGATGGTCACCCATCCACAGACCGACCGCGGCAAGCGTAGCTTAACCTGACCGATCGACCTGTGCGGCTGTTATTATTTAGCCACGGGCCCCTCAATCTAAACTCAATAAATAAGCAAAATCTCTAAAAACTAATATCTATACGAATGACTATCCTACCTAACAGTATTATAAAATAACCTACGGTCACTACGTACACTATCAAATATCCTACCTAAATATAAAAATAAACCTAAATAACTCTAAAAAGTAAAAGGAATAAAAATTAACTCCACTGCGTGTGACCTAACTTACGACAAACTTATTATTTGCGGTTGGTACAGTAATCGGATCTAGGGATCGAACCGCAAAATTAAGTTTGTTTTTTATTGTATATACTTTTCCGGGATAAAAAGTACCCAGTGTGGTGCCCAGGATATTAAAGAATAATTATACCAAGTTTCATCGTAATCGAACCGGTAGTTTTTGCGTGATGTCAGGCATCACGCAAAAACTACCGGTTCGATTACGATGAAACTTGGTATAATACAAATTCAACAAACAGACAGACAGACAGACAAAATTTTTTTTAATCACATTTTTGGGTTCGGTGTCGGTCTAGTAACACCCCCTGCCATTTATTTTTTTGATATTTTCAATGTACAGAATTTTCACTTCTACAGATTTATTATAAGTATAGATTAGTATTTCGTCTGTCTGAACCATAGACATAAGAAAGAAGTTTTTTTATATATTTCGATGGTCTGCACTATTGAGTATGAAGCATATGAAGTAACAAATTGTTAGCAATTGATTGCTACGTAAATTATAAAGCTAAGAAAAGTAGGAATAACAAATTGAAAGAGCAGCAGTGCGATTCTGTAACCATCTCACCGTGAAAACTCAGGTGAAGTGAGCGTGGAGTGAGCTGTCATTCCAACTAATGCTAGGGATTGACACTATTGACAGCTCACTCTAAGCTCACTTCACCTAACTTTTTACGGCGAGATTTTTACAGAATCGATCGGGTGAAAATTTTCTATCAGTTTTAATGTTTTGATATATCGAAATAATTAAACAACTCAACCAAGAAACATATTATTTTTTATTTTGATTTGGGAAAATAAACGGTTATATGTATAAACTAGTATGGGCAGGTAAAATTTTTGGCATACTTACCTAAGTAAAACTGAATTCCGTGAAATACGTCGGGCATATTTTTCAGTGTTTTTTAAAGTTTTTCTTGGTCCTCCAATTCAATTAGATTAGAATTATCTAATAACTGGCAGCGCTACGCGGTTTCACCCGCATAAGTTTCGATCCCGTGGGCACATCGGGATAAAAAGTATCGTATGTGTTAATCCTGGGGGCCTACTCCGAAGTGCAAAGTGCGAATGTTCGGATCGGACCGACACATGGCCGAACCGAATATTATTGAAAAATACGAAAAAAGTTCGGATCGGCTCAGTTGGGTCGGGACCATGAGTGTGGGATCGGAACCGACCGAACCAAATAGTAACTTCGTAGCAGGAAACGGCCCAACATTCGGCCTATACTACTTCGGAGTAGACCCCCTGGTTATAAACTATCTGTGTGCCAAATTTTTTGCATGAAAGAGTTAACAAACATCCATCCATCCACCCTCACAAGCTTTCGCGCTATTCGCGGATATTTCATCATTAAAATACTACGCTTCATCTTGAAAATTACCTAGCCAAATGATTCATTAGGTAACTAAAAACAGTCCATGAAACTTCAAACAAAGCTGACCACCTCACACCGACCACAAAGCACAGACCATAGACTAGCCACGTTTGTTTCTGTTTACATAACGCTTGTTAGTACAGTTCAATGACCTTTCAGGTGCAATGCTAAGCTCCTGTACATGATGTTGAACTTTTTATTGGCTTGATAATGACTGTAATGAGTAAACATGTTCGTGTTAAGTAGTTATGACTTGTTAGCTTGACTTTTTGTACGGAAATGTGGTAGTTTTGATGATGCGATATTGTTTGTAACGAAGTTCATATAACTTTGAGGTTGCATTATGAAAGAAAATGTAAAATATTACATATTATCTCAACATTCGTGAGGAATAGAAAAGTTTCTAATACATTGAAAAGAATATGGGAAGAAGGAGTAAGTATAAATTTTAATGTGTGTTTATGAAGAAAACTAATAGTCGAAAAAGTGTGTTTTATTCACATACACTAGTAATGGATTTAGAAATGGATGCTTATGATTGTGGTTAGTTACAAAAGTAGAGGAAGAAGAAAAAAAACCGGCCAAGTGCGAGTCGGACTCGCCCATGAAGGGTTCCGTTACGTTACGATTTATGACGTATTAAAAAAAAACTACTCACTAGATCTCGTTCAAACCAATTTTCGGTGGAAGTTTATATGGTAATGTACATCATATATTTTTTTTAGTTTTATCATTCTCTTATTTTAGAAGTTACAGGGGGGGGGACACACATTTTACCACTTTGGAAGTGTCTCTCGCGCAAACTATTCAGTTTAGAAAAAAATGATATTAGAAACCTCAATATAATTTTTGAAGACCTATCCATAGATACCCCACACGTATGGGTTTGATGAAAAAAAAAATTTTGAGTTTCAGTTCTAAGTATGGGGACCCCCAAAATTTATTGTTTTTTTTCTATTTTTGTGTGAAAATCTTAATGCGGTTCACAGAATACATCTACTTACCAAGTTTCAACAGTATAGCTCTTATAGTTTCGGAAAAAAGCGGCTGTGACATACGGACGGACAGACAGACAGACAGACAGACAGACAGACAGACAGACAGACAGACAGACATGGCGAATCCATAAGGGTTCCGTTGCCATTTGGCTACGGAACCCTAAAAAACGATGGATGGCGGATGGATTGTGTTAAAGAAGAGTTATGGCTAGAAAGAAGGTGACTATACTGACTGAGGTGACATCCAATAGATGTATGGAAGAGGAGAAATGCTGCGTGCGCCCACCCTAAACCAGACTTGGGATCAGAACAAAAGGACAACAGACCCAAAAACAGAGGGACAGGGTTTATAAAACAATTGAGCATCAAAACTACCAAATAAGGAGTTCCCACGTGACTACGTAAGGCTTCTTGAGTACTCATCCTTAAGAAGACAAGCTCAACATACAAATTACTTCATTCAATACATCGGTTAACGAATAATATTAACACTTAATATCATGTCTTGCGTGTCCTTTCAGCTGCACGTTACAGGAATTGATGGACGGCAGTGATGGCACCAAACACGTATCCGAATTCTGGGCCGAGACCATTTAGATAGTCATCGACACGTTAAGAAAAAGAAGAAATAATAATAGGCCTCTTTTTGTTCAAGGGTTTGTGTCACTGTATCATGTGCATATCAATGATGCTCTTTAGAAACTGCTCCTCGACAGTTACAGTGGTAAGCCTTTCATTTTGACAGTTCAACAATATTCATTGCGTTATTTATCGTGTTAGGTAAACGAATTTTTCGTAAATATGAAGCAATGAATAATCCAACCGAAAATAAACGTGGTTCATCACAGTCCTAGTTACCAATCAGTATTTCTATACAACAAGCTTCCCGTAGAATTTAAAAGCATAAATAGCGCAAACTTATTTAAAAACAAATTAAAGACATATTTATTGAGGAACGGCTATTAGTGTCGATGAGATGATAAGCGACAATCGTAATATCATCGTTCTGGCTATTAATTTATTGAATGTTATTAATTTTAAATGGCATGGTTGATTATTATTATTCTGAAATTTTTACACTCCATATTGTTTATTTTTATTTTTTAATGTGTCTTTTTGTTTTTATTATTGTATTTATTCCTCATATAGATTATTAAATGACATCTTATCTTTAGTAAAATTTCTACACAATGTATATTGTTTTGAAATAAATGACATGACTTATATTAGCAATATCCTTTAAAATTATTAAGATTGTAATTGAAAATGTGTTTCAAAATTTGGTATTTTGGTTGTAGGAGGCCAAGCATCATATCAGGTCTTTCTTACAATTTCTATGCTTTCAATGTAGATCAGATCAGTGAATCTGCGTAGCCTTTTCCCAACTCGCTCGTCGGCTTCCAGTCCGGATGCAGCTGAAAACCAAGTATTTTACATGGCGCGGCAGCTTATCTGACCTCCACAACCCAGTTACAGGGTAAGATGATACGACTTTGTAAGACCGGTTGTCAAACCTTTGGTTGTCCGAGGCACGGAGGGGTCTCAACGGTCGAAGGTGGAGCTACGCTTACCGCGGACATTGAGAGTCTCAATATATAATGGATGGTCACCCATCCAAGAACCGACCGCGGCAAGAGTACCTTAACCTGCAATCGACCCTTGCGGCGTTATTATTTAGCCAGACACAAACACCTCTCAAAGTAAAGTTCGTTTTTTAATCACAGATACTAATCTGACATTTTTTTTTCTTTTTTGTTTTCGTTTTTTTATTATAGAAATTTGACATTATACCTGTCAAATTAGTATCTGCTATTCTATTTTACTTGATGTTTGTACTGTAGTATGTATATAACATGGATGACCAATTTACCATTCCTAGCAGGTTGACGCGCTCTATGGAAACTACACGTGATACAAAATAACGATCGGACAAATCGACACAGTTTGTTTTATTTACAAAACGGATCGTGTGGAATTGCTCTATAATCTATTTCCCCAAATCTTCGTTGTTTATGTTTACACGGTCGTTTTGTTTGTGGACTTAATAGATCGCTTCTTTAGCATGCTAAATTAGGTTGTACAGTATCCATTTTGCTTAAACCGCTGATCTATACTATAATATTATAAAGAGGAAAGATTTGTATTTTTGTGTATATGTTTGTAATGAGTACACTCAAAAACTACTGTGCCGATTTCAAGAATTCTTTCACCATTGGAAAGCTACATTCACCCTGAGTGACATAGGCTATATTTGTTGTAAAAATATTTTAAAAAATCTTATGTCCACCCGTGCGCAGCCGGGACGGGCCGCCAGTAGTTTATATAGAGAAAGATGGGTGCCAAAATGAAAAAAGAAAAAAGCTTTACTTACCTATAATGTGTGTACAGTCCGTTCAACAGTTATTTTACCTGTGACAGCAGCAACCTTATTGTAACGAGAATAAAGATCATAATGATTTTGACAGACTTGTCAGTGGCAGCAACCCAACTGCAACCTTATTAAAATGAGTATAAAGATCACTGTGATTTGGACAGTGATGCAAAATCGGAGGTAAGATAACTGTGAACGAACTGTACCTGTAATGTCAGATGAGCTGTCAGCTAAAGGAACCACTAATAGACAACATCGCGGCAGACCCAGACGAAGATGGAGGGACGAATGCCATTGCAGGCCAGCAGTTTCGGCAGGAGTGCACCTGCCGAAACTGATGGCCTGCAATGGCAGTAGACATACGTTTGTGGGAAAGGGAGGCTTTTGTCCAGCAGTGGGAATGTTTAAGGCGTCCGACTTGCTTTATGCTTTTTTCATAGAACTTTCCTTTGTCAAACAATATAGACCAACAGAATGAAACTCCCCATCCTAACTTGTTTACAGCGTTAATTTAACTACTATCTCTTCTTGTTTCATCCACTACAGTTTAATGGCCTGCTGAATATTATGGAGCAGTAAAATCAATGAGACGATTGACCGTCGCATTGCAGCCTGCAGTTGCATACTTATCAATGAACCTCCTTTGTGGTTGAATATAAACTTTGTAGATGATATTGCTTCCTGGTTTCTATTATAGTTTGTGTTCGTAACCAATGAGTTAATTTAAAGTTTCTCTTGTATATAATTAATCGTTGGTTTGATGTCTAAATGAATAACGGCAAAATAACGACAGTTATTGTGTAATATTGTTCAAAATGGTGCACTTTAAGAGTTTTTTTTTTTTAGTACAAAGGGGAAATAGGTTACAATGACATGGGTTTGTAATTATTGTGAAATAAGGGAGTTTATTATAAGTTTATAACGAAAGGCCGTTATTTTTCTAATGTTAGAAATGGATTATAGTTTCTACAACTCAAGATCTTATAAAAATAAAAATGAGTGACGACAAATTTTCACATTGTTAGATGGTAATATGGTAGGGTAAGGTAGGTATCACACTTTTGGTTTGGTAATAGATACTGCTCTCACAGTTGACAAAGCTGAACGTTTCTGTAGTCCTCTTATATGGATTGTTGATCCTGGAACCTAAGATGATGCTGCCAGTTTAGTTTCTTTACTAACAAGAAAATAGACGGAAGACTTAGAACTATTTCAGTCAATCTTTGAAGAATGAAAGATCCTTATTTCTCTTATATGGTTCAAAGTTGGTAGATATTCTGTCAGATCAATTTATTCTCTTCAATATTACACGCACGCCTGATAAAATAAACAAACACCAATAGACTACATAAGTGCTACTCACATGATCAATGAACCGGAACCCACGACAGTCCCTATTTGTTCCGGAAACGATGCATCAACAACGATTTGTTACAAATCATTTGACGGAAGACCCAATGTATAGACTAATATAATCTGTGGCTTTGATCTGCCGCGCTGTCAACTATACGATATGCATGGAATTAGTACGTACGATATGTTATCTGTAGCACAGAGTCGGTGGTAATTTTGGTTTAGTTTTGGAGCTCTCGGGACGACTAAAGCAAATCGATTAAACTCGTAGATTGGGTAAAGTTTTAATGGGTTTTCTGTCAATAGGTTGTATGCTACGTTTGAATGAGTGTCGGCTATGATGAAATAGGTACGTAAGTTATTGAGTACAGCTCTATAGGTTTGAGTTACTAAGCAAACCTTTTGGATATAGGTCAATACTCCATTGATCAAACCCATTCACTATTATCGCACTTTTATTTATAAGAAGAAGTAAATATTTTACTTCGTGAATCAGCAGGATCATAGACAAAACCTGGTATTTACATCGTGGACAAATCACAGTCAATTAACAATGGTAAATCTTTGGAAGAAAGGATCTTCATTTTCTATAGAAACAGTATAAAGATGTTTACTAGTCTTTAGCTAAAGAATAAAATAAAAGCATTATAAATGAGGTCATCACATCTATACTTCTATATCTATACGAATAATAAAACCGAAGAGTTTGTTTAAATGTGCTAACCTTTTGAACTGCCAGTCGGCTTTGAAAAAATATTTTTGATTTACATAGCCCAATGCTTGAGGAAGGCTATAGGCTACTCACCTTCAGCCAGACGCAGGTCCTTACCGGACACGGTTGTTTTGGGAGGTTCCTGTTCATGAGGCGGGAGGAAACGACAGGGTGTCACCACTGTGAGGATCGCCCGGAGGACACGGTGGAGCATACGGTGGAGGTCTGCCCGGCTTGGGCGGAACACTGCCGCGTCCTCGTGGCGGCGATCTCTCGCGTCCGGTCCTGGTCCAGGCCATGGTACGGAGCGAGAGTGCATGGGAAGCCGTCACCTTCTGAGAAGCAGTAATGCTCGCAAAGGAAGAGGCGGATCGCGTGAGGGAGAGGCAATCTCTGCGCCCTCACGCCCCTAATCACCGCAGGAGACGCCCTGGACGTCGGGAGTCAACAGCCGACTCCCGGCCACCGTAGCCGCGGGCTTGCGGGCGGCGAGCAATGAGCAGCTCGCCGCCCGGTAAGGACCAGGCCCGGGTCGACGACGGCGCGTTGTGTTCCACGCGCGCCTCAAAGAGATGTCAGCACGAACACGAACTGATGGGTTCGGTCCGCTAGGGCCGATGCCTGCCAGGGCCGCGGGTTGTTCGAAAGAGATACCGTGGCCCCTGGCACAGGGAACTGAAGGAACACGGGTGGGTTTTATCAGTAAAAGTGACACGCCCTCCCCGCTCCGCACAGAGCGGGAGAAGTCATATGAAAATTTCCCACCCAAAAAAAAAGGCTATAGGCTACTTAATATCACGCTAGAACTAACAGGAGTCGAGCAGAGTAAATAAGTAAAAAGGAACGCGCGAAAACGAAGTAATAGCGCGGGCAGGCGATGCGATGGGACGCGGTGGATGGGGAACAAGAACTTTTACGCGGACGTTGTCACGGGAAAAGCCTAGTATAATCAAGACTTATGAGATCGGCCTTCAGACATGACAGACGGCATTATTCTCGACGAATCAAGTGTAATTATAAGAATTAATCAGAATTCTTCCCGCGACTCGGCAGTAATGTCATCGGATCATGACTGGCTTCGTTCATGTTGAGCTCTGTGAGAAAATGCGCATCTTTCTGTATGTGTACTTGACATGGTATGCGGTGATTATAAGTCCATATCAAAATGAGGGGTGATTGATAACGTAATGAATTACTTATAGCCCTTATAGGGCTTTGGTTGAACCACTCTTAGGCCCGACAGCACAATAAAACACCCCTTTATTTATAAACGTTACTAAAAATTTAGAGAAGTTTAAACGTCAAAAAACACTAAAAATATACTAATGTTTGTAAATAAACCCTGTATAGGTTGGTATCAACGCGCTGCCAGAGGGGCAATTCTCGTAATTTTAAGAACGTTCACAGTCTGAAGGCCAATTCTCGTAATTTAAAACGTTCAAAATGTAGTCGCAGTCTCATCTCAGCGACAAACAATTATTTTAAAAAACTTGTCAAAATGTAGGGAAATGCGACTATATTTTGAACGTTTTAAATTACGAGAACTGGCCTTCTGAACTATGGATTCAGTACATGATTTTGAACTTTTTCGTCGTTAATTTAAAAACTGAAATAGAGCATTTCTTTCACCTCCAAACGTTTGTCAGAAACAGGAGAATGTTTTAAATTCGTTTAGCGCTAAAAGTATTCAGTGATTTGTTTTGCAAGCCATTTTGCAAGTTGGGGTAAGGCCGGACCGGAAGAGCGTAGTTAACGCTACCCTAAGTTGCCGATATCACGTAACATTTGGTTCGAAACATTATAGCCGCAAAATCTGTGGGGTAATGGCTTAATACGCTTACAATGGCAATGTCATCCATATTGACAATTCAACAACATTCATTGTGTTATTCCCGTTGTCGAACAGACGAATTTTTTGAAGATATGAAGCAATGGTTTAGAATTTTGATTGAAAGGGTCCTTGGTAAAATAGGTCCCCCTACCTACAAGATGGTCAAGCAAGGTGAAGCGTAAACCCAACGGAAAATTGTCAGCCACCAATCCCATCCAGTGGTAGTAATAATACCCGAAAATTTGGAGCACTCCGTCTTAGAAATTGGATCATTCTAAAAGATTGATCTGGCCTTCTTCAACCAAGCACCCTAGAGATATTTATTCGATCAGAATTTATGACTGACGCGATCGAATCAAGTCAAGCCAAACGGGAACTAGCATGAAAATGTTTTTCTAATGACATTTCGAACATAAATGGAACTCAATTAAGTTTCCATTCTGTTAAACTTTTCACTGCGGTGCAGCGTGACTTATTACTTTAATAGACTGAATAGTTTACACCATTGTGTAATTGTTAGAAAGAACGTCCAAATTCCTTCCAATGACCGGAGAACGTTAAATTACGCTGAACCGTAAATTAACCGTTAACTTGTAAATTAAAGCTAGTTCTGAAACCTGACGGAACATCGGATTCAAAGCTACAGGAATTTTCATTCCTAGTTTTAGATTATTTTTGAGGGAAGACTCCTTTAATAAGATGGCGGACCCAAGGTAGATCTGTGTATGGACATTTAAAATTTTGGGGGTCTAAATTTAATCTAATGTGTCTGTAGAGAGGTAGAGAAAAAAAAACGACAAAAATGCTGGTCCACATTAGCTCTGGACCGAAAGAGCTGGAAGTCAGGGGAAGATGCCTTTACCCAGCAGTGGGATGATGCAGGCTAACAGTAACAGATCTGTACGATTTGCAAAAAGTAACGAAATAACAATCTCTAAAAATGCGTTAAATATCAAAACAAAAGACGGAATCCTAATAAGACACCAAAAAGGCGAAAACAAAACGATTTTATTAATTATGAAAATTGTACTCAACTTTGCTGAAGCAGAGCATTCTTATTACATTAATGTCCAACAAAAGAGTCTTTAATATTCCCGTGACACAAACGTTGTAAATTAACTCGGAGAAGTATTCTGAAAGCATTATCAAGAAGTTCATAACAATCCCAACTTGTGTATAATTAGTTAAAAGCTTCGAAAATACGTGAAAAGATTAATGGCTGAATCAGATTAGAATCAAAACATTAGTCTGTTAATAATGTATTCTCCAAATTGTCTATTTGTCCATCTATATCGTCTTTCTTATATCTATGGTGTGTATAAAAATATGTTTCCCAAAATGTCCTCGTCGGCCGTGTTGAGTTTGAATATAACTCACGACGAAATAACGTTAAGTATAAGATGTCCATTTTGGATCTAGTTTAAAAAAAGTAGTTGCGTAACACAGTAAATGTAGCAATGGCTTTCATTTTGACAGTTGAACAACATTCATTCCGTTATTAACGTTGAGCAGACCAATTTTTCGAACATGTGAAGCATTGGGTTAGCAATATCCTTCAAAATGATTCACATTGAGAGGTTTGTTGCGTAATACGCTCTGGCTATGTGTAGAAATGCAAAGTTTTGAATTTTGGATATTAGAATGACGCAACTAATTTTAATCTACTTCCCAAGGAAGTTTTGAAATGTCTTCGACTGGTTATTTCTGCTCCATTGAATTCATTAAGCCTATATTTAAAAAGGACACGTCTTTAAAGAAAAAATATGTTGCCACCTACAGAAAGGATGTGTTCACATTGTGGTGACAATTTGTGGTCAGAAAAACGTTTCGACGACATCCGCCACATTATCGAGTCGAGATGGACGTAACATCCTGCAATCACTGCATTATTTCTTCGTAAATGAAACAAAACTACTTAGGACATTATCATTATTCTGTGATAAATAATTATCTGCTTAGCCTTTTCCCAACTATGTTGGGGTCGGCTGCACCTACATACCAGTATTTTACATGGAGCGACTGCCTATCGGACCTCCACTACCCAGTTACTGGGTAACGCGATACCTCCAGGTGAGACTGGTTTTTCAGACTTTCGAGATTCTGACTACGTATTACAAGATCTACAAATGACCGCCAGGACCAACGGCTTATAAAACCATGTTAATATCTGCGTTTATCATTTTAAAATATGATCAGTTTATAACGTTCTCACTGCGGGGACTCGAGTCTCTGATCAGTGAAAGCCAGCGAGTCGCGTCATCCATCAAACGGGTCTACTGCTGGGTCGTGGATATTAATTACATGTCTTCAAATTTTCCGGCTGTAGGACATGCCCGTTTCCTCATCTATACAGATTACAGAACGTCTTAAATTCCCCAACAACTCCCCCTTTTCTTGAATTATTTAGTCTACGGAAGTGTTTTCCTAAGTGTGACGTAAAGACTTCCTGACTTTCAGCAAATAGCCTAGGAAGCGGACTAATTAATTATTCACTACAAACTTCCTCGGGACTGGTCATTAACTATTTGCACGCCTTGGATATTAATGATGTTCCGTTTTGTTTCAGGATACGGGGATCATACTAAAGAAAATATGGTGATGAACCATAATCTACACAGGTTTGTGCTTTGTTATTTTAGAAATATACTGTCCCACAGGGTACTTATTAGTGATAAAGACAAGGGCCCTAATTTACTCGAAACCACGTCAATTCCTTAGCTAATCCCGCCAATCTCGCGTTCATTTTCATTGTATCGAAGAATATAAGGCCCAAGCTTTAGGAAGACACTGTCACACAGGTACTTATTAGTGACACAGCGAGCTTTAGGAATATACTGAGTGTTCGTGGAGTTTCTAGCCCGTTCTTCTCCATAGGAACCTACTACGCTTTGAAATGGGCAACTAGCTTCATATTTTTGTCTGACCAACCCCTTGACAATTCGAAAGTGCCTGTAATTGGTTTGTTTCAAATAAATGGTTTGAGTTTCTGTTATTTGTATTGTTAACTTTTCATATGAAGCGTATTTATTAAAATTGTTTGCACTTCACGACCTTAATTTATGGTTTTCTCTGTTTGCTAATTTATTTATTACTTTAATTAAAACGGTTTAAAACCAATTACAGTAATTAAAGATACAATGTTTATATACACGAACACAAGATAAAATAAAAGATAAGAAGTACACAAAAGATAAAATATAAAATCATCTAGTAAAACAACACTTTCATAAATCCCTCTCACAGTACTTCTGACATGCCGACAAAATCTTCGTCCATTCGTCCGCAAACAGATCGTTTGTTGGATTAGAGTCCAAGAGATCATTAAGTGCGGCCAGAGTACGTGGTATTGGGGACTTAGCACGCGCTAGTGTGCGACATGGAGGCACAGAAAACAGCCTGTGCTTTCTGCCGCGGCAGTAGTTGTCTGGCACAAAGAAGCAAGCTAGCTCAGCATGTAGATCAGGTGCGTCTATAGTGCCACGGAGCGTCTTACAGGCTATGGTGAGCTGGTCTTTTGCTAAGTAGCCTTTGTTACTCTATATCCAATATTTAGTATAGCATAACATAAGACAATCACTCTATAACATTCCTTCCACTGCAGTGACACAGGCCTCCTCTGTGGGCCGTAGATAATCCACCACGCGGGCCCAATGCGAGTTGATTATTCCATATTTCCACAGGCTTATTTTGAGTCCATACTATTTCGCTATGTTGTTAATTCCAGCACGAAGTAATTACGTAACGCAGCGTATCAGATTTTAAATAAATAACGGAAGGTCGCACAGAACAATTAATTGTGCCAGGGACGGCGGACGCGCATTGTACAGTTGTACTGCATGGAGTTTGCATAATGCTGTGTACTAGATAAGTACATAAATAAACAATACACAGGTAACTAGGTATTGAGGAGTCTCGGATATTTGCAGTAGTTTAACGGAGTTCGGAGTACAGCGACCCGAAGTGAATTTTATTTATTTCTTGGATCGCCAACAGAGGCTACACAATGACTATTTTTTGGCCAAAGAATCAGCATCGCCTTTCAACGTGGTAATGCTGTCAGCCTGAGATGTTTTTCCTTTTTTCATATATATGTAGTTACTCATGTTATTTTTATTTTATACCTAAGTGTTATCAATTTAAGGAAAAATCATATTGAAGTTAGGCTATTTTGGTTACTTCCCGCTCTTAACCCCTCATCTATTACGCAAACTTATTTAGTTCGGTAAAACTAGAAAAAGTGATTGTGTCTCATTACTCATTCATTAGTGTAAGTTGAGCTCTTATGTAAATATTATTGGTCTTTAATAAATTGCATTAACATAAAAAGGGACAAATAAATGTAGGTACGCTTCTTTTTGGCCTTTGAAAGAACACACTTGAGACGATCTTGCAAAGATTGACCACCATGCCAAAGCATACCAACACCAAAAACGGTCAAAATAACACCTTACCACCAAAGGATGAGTTCTTAAGGGCGGGTAGACCAAACGAAATAGGCATTTAACGCAACCAAAAGTTGCCCGCGATTCCCGCGAAGCGAGCCGTGCGCTTACGTCGCTGGCGTGAACTTATATGAACCCAAACCCGAGGGAAGTGTCACATTATAGGTAAGTAGGCAGCAGGTCAACTTATTTTATTAATTATTTTAAAATTTTAAGCTACTTATGTCAAAGTTGTCTCGAAAAAAATAGGGATAAGTAGTTAAAAATAATACAATTGTGAGAAATAAAAGATTTATGTGCCATAATTTTGTCACAAAAATTATAGGTTTATTATTGATTAATTTTTTTTTAGTTCTATGAAACAGTTGAAAGTATACATGAGTAATTAAAGTATACATATATATATACTAGCTTCTGCCCGCGGCTTCGCCCGCGTGGATGTCGGAAATTTACCCACGGGAAAATTTACGCACTGAATAAAAAAATATCCTGTATAAGTACAATAATTATTTACAATTTATTTTATTTCCTATTAATATTATTTACGGAGCAGATGAGAAGCGCGCCGCAAAAATTTGGCACAGGTCTCACCTCGGTAACGTCCCGCGGGACACTGGCAAGCGACGCGCGGATCGAAAATCACTTGAATAATCGATAATTTTTTTTATAAATGTAATAAAAAAAAACGATCGGGTAGATTCGATTCCAAAATGAATTACCTATAAATTGATATTAATTATAGAAAAAAAGGAGTATTAGTACTTGTGTAAAATGAAATTTTGCTTGTAAAAAAACTGCAAATCGAAGTTAGTTCGGTATTTTTTTCTATCGAGAAAATTGTATTGTATCGTGTATTGAACGGGTACATGTTAAGGAGAAAGAATGCATCTAAAATATATATTTATTTCAGATTCTAAATGTTACAATTTGCCTATCAAAAATTAATTCTAAAACAGGCAAAAACGGGAACACCTGGCCTTAATCCTATTTTGAAAATGCAGTTGGAAGATGGTTTGAGTCGAGTTTAGCTGCCTGAACGAAACAGTATAGATTCTGATAAGACACACAAATAGGTACCTACCTACTACAAAGTAATTTGATGCTACAACGCAATTAATACTGTTGATGAAAAATACGATCAATCAGCATTACAACTTACAGTCGAGCTAACAAATGACATCATTGCTTATTTTTGCATAGGTAAGGCTTAAACTTCTAGAACATCACATTACCTACGTGTAGCATATGCACATGCACAAACAAGAACCA
Organism: Apamea anceps; assembly: GCA_951799955.1. Taxonomy (NCBI): domain Eukaryota; kingdom Metazoa; phylum Arthropoda; class Insecta; order Lepidoptera; family Noctuidae; genus Apamea; species Apamea anceps. The sequence continues at coordinate 6,274,418 of OX637522.1, read as the reverse complement.
TAAAAATATCGAAACCTTTGAATTAGTGGATACAAGGTGCCATAACACATTGGATAATTTGATGCAGAAAACATGACAGCTGCCTGCAGTCACAGTATTGAGTCATCTAACCTTTTCCCAACTGTGTTTGGGTCGGCTTCCAGTCTAACCGGATGCAGCCAATACTAGTATTTTACATGGAGGGACTGCCTAAGGGGTATCGTACAACCCGGTTACTGGGTAATACGATACTTACCCCTTGGTAAGTACTGACTAGTCAGAAGCCCGAGAGTCTAACAACCAGTGTAGCAAAATAATGTCAGCCGGGACTAACGGTTTAACGTGCTTTCCGTGATACGGAGGAGCCTTGATATGTAACAGATGGTTACCCATCCAAGGACCAACCTCAGCAAGCGTACCTTAACTTTCGATCGAACCGTGCGGCTGTTATTATTTAAGCCACGAGCCCCGAAGACGAGAAAAAGAAAAACCTTAATAAAGCAACATACTCCAAACACTTCATTTCTAATCGTACCAGGAACCCATAATCTCGAGAAAGTAAACGGTTTCTTTATGAGCGTATACTAAAAGGTGAACATGCGTTTATCGATAGTGCAGCTGATTGCGAATGCAGCCTCGCAGGGCACGTGTTCCGACTTTCAATGTTGTTTAAACAATCTATTATTGTGTAACTTAATGTTTCTTTGTATGGTTATAGGTTGTTTTTTGTACTTAATTACTAACTGCATCATCAGCGTATAGCAGTCTGCCCACAGCTGGACATAGGGCCTCGGCTAAGGTCTATTTAATATTTTCTGAAATCATTTGCAACTTGTTCAGTGTAAAATATTATGGTACACTCAACAGCAAAAGTAGATGATCAAAATCAGAAATTCAATACTAATGAACGGAGTTCGGGTTAGAACTGTGTGCCGTCGAAGTGATTCAAAAGTATGTGGTTGTAAATTATACCAAACATTTACTACTAGTACAGCTGCCATATAGCTGCGAACTCCGTTCATTAGTATTGAATTTTTGATTTTGATCATCTACTTTTGCTGTTGACTGTACTAGCTGCGCCCCGCGGTTTCACCCGCATAAGTTTCGTTCCCGTGGGAATATCGAGATAAAAAGTATCCTATGTGTTAATCCTGGTTATAAACTATTTGTGTGCCAAATTTCATCCAAATCCGTTCAGTAGTTTTTGCGTGAAAAAGTAACAAACATCCATCCATACAAGCTTTCGCGTTTGTAATACTAGCTGCGCCCCGCGGTTTCACTCGCATAAGTTTCGATCCCGTGGGAATATCGAGATAAAAACTATCCTGTGTGTTAATCCTGGTTATAAACTATTTGTGTGCCAAATTTCATCCAAATCCGTTCAGTATTTTTTGCGTGAAAGAGTAACAAACATCCATCCATCCATACAAACATTCGCGTTTGTAATATTAGTATAGTACGATACTAGTAAGAGTAACATTACCAGTCCCGTTGGTCTGTCTAGTCACTAGATCAACCAGGCAGTTGCGACCTAGGAACGGCTATAATTCGTTGCCAAATTTCCAAAACTCCTTCAGATTTCTATTTGCCGACCAAGATTGCGAATTTCCCATTTTCATAGCTGAAACTTCAGAATCAGTTATAAAAGCAAATTCTAAATTATATAATTTAGAATTTGCTATATTGCAAAGCACCGAAGCTTTTAGCTTATAACTGACTTTGTGAACACAGGTGGATGCTCCAAGGTAGCCCGCGAAATTCGAATTTCCAATTAAGTAGTTTTTGTCGCAGCCGGATGGACACTGGTAAGATTCCCTAGAGCCTGGGGAATTGTTTTTTTTTTATTTCTTATCCTGCACCCTAATTGCGTAACACACTATCAACCACAATCAGAAACATTTTGAAGGATATAGTTAATCCATTGCTTCATAATGTATGATCGAAAAATTTGTCTGCTCAACAAATTAAATAACGCAATGAATGTTGTTGAACTGTCAAAATGAAACCACTGATAGTGTGTTACGCAATTACTCCGCTGTATTTGGTTAATTGTTTTTATAGAAAGTCCGCCCTAGACCTCTAGTCAATCTAGTGAATTTGTCTTGGCTTTAGGATTCTTCAATATTTCATTCAAAATTGCCTAAAACATTTGTTTTACAGCCAGGCGTCCAGAACTGTCGACTATTTATGTGACTGAACATCATGCAAATACAATGTTTCGAAGAAATTTGTATGTGTAACGAATTTCGCTTTCAGTGTGTTGATATTGTCTTTGGTTGATCTTCTTCTTGCCAGTCCACGATGAGTCCGAGGCATCCAGGAGTTTTTAAACATTATCCGCTAATCAATCTGTGGACGAATGCGGCGATGCTCCCTCATACTATTGAGTCTGCAAACTAAGAACAATTGCGAATTATTGTCGTACAGTTGGCACTAATACCAATTCTCGGCCATTATCTCTACGTCGCTTCACATTGGGGTCGTTCTTACTGCAAGCTGGTTCGAGCAATATCTGTCCTAAATTCGCCTATATTTCTCACCCACGATGACTGAAACTTACTTCTACAGCCACATCAAAAGTCCTTATGTTTATATGTCTAAGGTTCATTATTACTTCTACCTCAGGTCAGGTTATACTGGCCTTGTTAGTTGCAACTTGCAGCTCGCCTGCATTCAGAACTTTTATTCTAGATAGTTTTATGATGTTTTATATAAATACGCGGGTTTCCGGCTAGTTATGATGTTATGAGCTTAAATTATCTTTATTGCTTAGGTTTGGGAGTGCCTGACGTTTAGTGTAATGAACAGCAAATGGCAATGTTTTGTAAATAATTGTACTGTGACATGAAAAACTTTTAAGTACAACGTAATTTTTCGTAGCAGCGTAAAATTTTGTGAGTCACTTTAGTATGTTGGGAGGTTTCTGGATGTTTTAGATTGCTATTTCCTTTGTAACTCAGCTGCTTTGTAACCAGCTTGTGTTCAAGCTTCGAGTTTTCTTTCGTGAACAAACATGCGATCTATTTTCTTTTAAGGTCGGTAACCTTGTCTAGCTGTATTGCGGAATTTCGGAACTTAGCTAAATTGTACATAACTTTCTATCTACGTAAAACTACAATTCCATGAATTAAAAAATTAAATACATCGTGACAGTCGGGAGGTAAATAACCATATCCACATAAATATATTTTCAGGCATGGATTCTTTGGCAGGCGGCCGAAAGCGGCCAGTCGACGCGAGCGTCGGACGCGCTCGCCTCGCTGACTAACGCATTCGAATCAAAATTTTCGAAATTTAAAATTTTGGAATTATAAAATATCGTAGAACTTTAGTGGTGCAACACCTAAAATAGTAAATAGTGTGTAGTTGTGACGTAATATTATATTCGATTTACGAACACGAATAATCGAATACGAGTGTAAAAGTGAGAGTGAAATAGTGACGAAAGTGTTTAAAATTAATTTATCACCAATTTATCGGTTTAAAAAAGTGCTTATTTTTTACTCAAAAATATTTCTTAGCAGGTGCCAGTAGAGGTATTTAAAAAGGTTAATTGGAAAGGAAGGCCAAGTGACTGCAGTTGCATTTTATTGAATTGACATTTTGCAAAATAATAATTGATTGACCTATTGATAAATTGTTTCGGTCCAATTTTGATGTAACAAGGGGTTTTAATTGGACAAAACAGTTTATTTATAAATATAAGCACAATGCATTGACCTGTATGAAACAGCGTCGGATGTGAAAACATTTGCTGCCGGAATTTGCTAATGACGGATAAATGAGGACAATATTTATGCCAATTTGCTTCTTAGACATAGATATTTTAATTTAATAGGATTATTTTACACGCTGAATAAATGCTCGATTTCATGTTTGTTGTTAATGTTGTTAATTTCCCAGTATTTTGAACAATTTTGAAATTAGTCATGAAGTATTTAAACTACATTATCTTGACGTCATTGCTCTTTCCACATTGTTACACAATCATAATATCTTCATCACTTCTTTAATATTTTTAAGCAAATATTTATTTATTTATAATTACCTTTACAACTATCTTAACAGGATTAACCTAATGCGATAGTGTGGTATTTATATACTTACAATATTAAATTAACCTAATAAGGAACTTCTATAACATACTACCTATCCTTTATTATATAAATCTCATACATAACAATAACACAGAACAACTATTATATAACTTAGTAAGTAACATAATATTTAAGTTACTTAAGTATATTGTGAAAGAACTTATTAATAAAAAAACTACATTAATATTTTACATTAATTCTGACAGTTGCTTTAATTACACATGTCAAAATCCAAGTTTGTTTACTTAGTTGTCAAGTATGACCCAATCGTCAGTCACATGCTACCCACGACTCGTTAGATTCAATGTAAGAAGCACTGAAGAGGCGTGTTTATACCGCACGTCAATTTACTGAATGAACGACACCACGCTGTCTTATGAAGCCTATGATGTCATTCATAAAAATTCTATTCGACTAAAATACTAAACTATTAAAACAAATCTTAGTAAGGAGGTCAAACTTTGCTTTGATGTTCCTAATGGAGAATATTTTAAAAATTGGAATGCGATGTCAGAAAAGTGAGTGCTAGAGTTCTTTAGAAATAAATCGACTATGGAGTACGGATTTTTCTGATATATAAGATATCAAAGGTGGAGTGAGACAATAATAATGTAGGTAGGTCCATCTTTCATGAACATCCATCAAGTAATTATGAGTTTCATGCACAAACAGCTATTCTCAAAAAAAAAAGTTGAAAAGTTTGATTAAACCTAAAAACACTTCGACCAAATCATGAGATTATTCGAAAAATCCTACTCAGGCGGCTAAACCGATGGACAAAGTGATATTAATTTGTAAAAGCAACAGTCTGGCCGTGTTGAGCACAATAAAGATAAATCTGTCGTTATGGATAGTCGTTGGTGTGCGGTTCACAGCAGGGCTATTCGTGTTCATTCGATATTCGGTTTGTTCAAATTTCAAATTGATATTCGACTAATTTTAATGATGATTAGTGACGTTCTGCTACGACCTCTTTGGTAATTCATTCAAAGATCGTATTTCGAATTACGACACACTAAAAGCGTAGCTAAGTGAACCGTAAAAGATAAAAGAACACACTTAGCAAAATTTTAATATGATATCCATCTATACGAAATTACGAACAATAAAGCAAGCAGAAGAGTTTGTTTGTTTAAACGCGCTAATCTCTGGAAGAACCAGTCGGATTTTAATAATTCTTTTTGCATTTGGTAGTCCATTTTTCGAGCAGGCAGCTTAATGTCACGCTAGGACACCAAAGAGCCGAGCAAACACATGTTGGAGGGAACTCTTAGCGAAAACAAAGTAATAGCGCGTGCAGGCAATGCGCCAAACAACGAAAAAGAAATTTCACGCGGACGAAGTCACGGGCAAGAAGCATTATAAATACATAGCCATAAATTCTCTTCTGAACTGAAACGAGAAAACGTTAACGTTATAATAAAAGCAAGAACTTCTAACTCCATATTTTAATCTTATGGGACACTTAACACCGATCCACCTGTCTCTTATAATCCCGAACTAGAACTGGCATCTATATTTATACGTCAGTATGTGACATCCCATCCGCGCTCATATTTCCCCATGGATGTGTTGTATCCATACGAAAGATGTCAACTGCTAGACAGCCGGCAACCAACGGATATAGATCTGCAAAACATGGCAGGTAGGGTTGGGTTTCCGATCGTTGGATTACTTATTTTGAGTGAAATAGTTTTTTGTGCAATAAAGAGAGCTGGCAATAAAAAAAAATGACTAGCGTTATTTATTCATTTAAGCTTCACGTACAGAAGTGGTACTCAGCCGGACTTATACAAAATAGTAGTCAGGATGATGAGGTCAGGTCAGAGATAATAATATTGCAAAATAATGTGTACACCCATACTCTTTGGTCCTAAAAAAGAAATAAAGATAAAGATAAAATTTCCTCTGCCTTTTAACTGTTCAGAATATCAACCACAATTAAATAGTATATAAGATTTTGAATGAAGCTCATCAGCTCTTTTGTACCTACTACTACCTAACAGAGGGGTAATCCTCGTAATTTTAAGAACATTGACAGTCTGATCTCAGTCTCAATCTGTCAAAATACCTCTTTTTCCCTATACATTTTGACATTTGCTTGTCGCCGAGATGAGGCTGCGATTAGATTTTGAACGTTTTAAATTACGAGAATTCGCCTTCGTATAATGATTTTGATTTTTACAAAACTGCAAACAAAAACAAGTGACAACCTTAGCCGCAGATCGGTCACCGGCTACGGAGCGTAGGCGTCGGGATCGCCGTGTGCCCTAGAAATTGGTCTGTCACGTCACTAATACAACAACAGTGGTAAAGACCGCGGATTTCATTGGATGCCCGGCTCCCCACTGACACGGCTTGATGGAAGCTCTGCTTTGGGTTTTAGACAGCTGGAGGATTGCTTTTGTGTCTGTGACTATTTTTGGACTGGTCAGTAGTGTGTAGGATTTGTTAGACGAGTGTGGAGTTATATGATCTCTATTTCATTATTACTAAGTAATTGGGACACAATAAAGGCACAATCATCGAGATCAGCACCCTAATTGCGTAACACACTATCTATGTCAATCTGAATAATTTCGAAGGATATTGCTAAACCATTGCGTTATATGTTCGAAAAATTTGCCTGCTCAACAACGTAAATAACGCAATGAATCTAGTTGAACAAAATGATTGCCATTGCTACTGTTAGTGTATTACGTAATTACCCCACAGCCTTCACCTTTATTTCTAGTTTAAAATGCATTCGGCCAGCAATATATGCATTGTGAATTTCTGTGCTGATTGATTAGTTGATTATCGATTGGGTATAATCGATTGGTAATAATCGACTAATCACATAACAAAGCTTTCGATCCTGACATATCTCTTACGCTAATACTGATGTGCTTTGCTCATAAATTTTACTACCACCAACAAAGTATCAAACGTGTCTTTTATTCAAAGAGATTTAAGATAGGTACAATAGAGAGGCTATGCAAAGAAATGTCATAGAAAAACTGTGATCCCATGTCTCAGTGACGCCATCTAGTATAATATAGCAAAATTAGAGCGGCAATTGGGAACATCTTAACACAAAAATTGCAAACATGAATTAAATTTAGTAAAATATATTCAGCTATTGCTCGGTAGGTGGCCAGTGTGGTCAGTGTTGCCAGATCCGATTTTCAATCCGTGGGTTAAGCCTGAAAAACCTAATATACTTAGTTCAAATGGTAAATAGATATAAAAAACTAAACAAATTAAGCAAAACTTGTTTTAAACAGTAAAAACTATTTTAGAATTTTATTCATATACATTTTAAAATAAAATCATTTTAAATGTGCCTGCTTTGCCGTTGGATCATTATAGCACTCAGTTTATTACACTGTTTGTGTAAAGTAGACCTATTATGTCACAAAGCGCATATTTTCTTTGCAATTGTCGGTTGCGTTTCGGTTTTAGCAAAATATTTTTTTTTTCACTTTGTTTGCAAATATTTGTAAATCTTGTATACGTATATCCGAGGCGAGGTCCAAAATCCGTAGATCTATAAAAAAATCCGTAGGTCTGGCAATAAATGGGGTGACACTAAGTAGACAGTATAAAACCTGTGGTAGGGATTTTACCATTTCGATATAAATGTATCGATAATATTGAAAAAAGTGACTAAGGCTATATTTTTTTCGCGTTTGAATAGATTGAACCAAGTGCCAAAAAAATATGAAAACAATAAAATGATTAGCAGTTTAAAAGTTATTTATTTATAAAATTATTTTTACATACAAATGACTAATAATTATCGTTATTTATGATCTAGTAATCTAAGTGTGAGACCAGATGGAAGCCAATTTTCTTCTCTACGGTCTATCTGAACAAACCGTATCCACTTTTCACGTTCTACATTATTTACATTCGGAAACCTAAAATAACAGAAACCTACATGAATGAATAGTACTTGTTCATTTATTGATATTTAAATAAAATGACATGATTATCTTCAAACAGTATTATATTTTGTGTTATTTATTTTTTAACTTAATAAATATTATCGATAACCAAATCGATAAACAAAATTGCATCTCTACAACTCAGTAGTAAAGCTACTCAGCAATAGAGGGCGTTTATCACAAAATTAGCAAATTTTCTAGATCTATTTATGAAAATTATTTAATTTTAATTACTGAGTAAATATAAATAATTCATACGAAAATAAACTGAAGTTAGGTCCAGCCGTTTTACCGTAACGAGATTTACAATATCTCAATGCGCAACTTGGCATATTTCCTTAGAAAATATTTGTTTTTGGTGGACACAAATACGACTTGACACGCAGGCGTACCACACTAGACTGAGTGACTTTTGACCACTAGGACAAAAGTATTGGATTACGATTTTGTTCGTGATGTCCTGTCTATTGTCAAGTAAATAATTTAATGTCTTTGCTTTTATTAAAATTGAAACATTAGCATCCTCACGTTGATACGTAATTGAATCTCCTTTAGCCACGTGATCTTGTAAGCAGATATAGTTGACATTTTTAAAGCGCTAGACAGCGTGTTCAAAGCTTGGCACACGGAGTGACCCCGTTGTATAGCTACAACCTACTCGATTGACGGACTATCACCTACTGCACTTATCGCGTAGATGTCGTAGACAGGGTAGGAGCTATTTCTAATGCTTTAAGATACATTGATTCATCATCTCAATCTGCCTTTTTTGCCATTTACTCGGCTCTTTTGGGTTGTACTTTCCTAAAGAATTAGGCTATCAAATGCAATTTTTTTTTTCAAATCCGACTCTTAATTTTAGAGATTAGCGTGTTCAAACAAAAAAAAAACTCTAAAGATATATAGACTGACTGGATCCGCATGGTCGACAGCAGTCCACACTCTGACAAGGGGAGGAGGCGTTAGTAACAGCGGTGGGAACGTTATAGATTGATTGTGTTTTGTTTTTGACTGCTGATGACCACCTCAAACTTATTTACTGAGCAATACCGATATGCAAACATGGGCATAGCTAGCGGGGAGCAAGGGTGAGCAATGCCCATCCTAGAAGCATCTTTAACTACCCTACTTTTTAATCGCTTTTTGTTAGGGTTCCGTACCTCAAAAGGAAAAGACGAAACCATTATAGTATCTCTTCGTTGTCCGACCGTCTGTCTGTCTGTCAATATCCGTTTTTCTCAGCAAGCCGTGGATGTATCAAGTTGAAATTAAGTAATTGGGCTTGGCTCTACGTTCGATCTGATAACTTTTAACGGGCGAAAATATTTATAAAGTCTTGGTAACCGACTTTTCACGAAATATTTTTGGTGGGGTTATTCATTACTAGGCTTTATTTATGATCTTTCATTAAATAACTGTGGTTAGTCCAGCTGGACGGCTGCCCCTCCCCAGACAAAATCCCTAGCTACGCCAATGTATGCAGGGGTTACAGATATTCAGGCTTCGGAGTGTTGCTATTGTTAATTAAATGCATCGATCATTAATATCTACTAAGTGATGGATGTTTTGTTGACAAATTGAACATGTTCATGAAGCTATTGGAGGTATGGCTTTTGGCCGACATCATTTGGCATTAAGTTGAGTAATGAGTTTTAACTTTTGTGACATGTAAATAAAATAATTTAATCCTCTAGATTAGACTGTTTTTCTGCCATGGCGGCCAGTTTCAGCAGAGACTAGCCTTTTTTTTGTGTAGAAATGGCATCTCGTAGTTGACCTTGAGAGGTCGTAACTACTTAACCGGACTATCCTGTGGTTGCCTTTTGTAAACCCAAAGCCTCCAACCAGGACCGAATATCTAATAAACAATAAACAATAACAACAACAACAATAAACAATATTTATTCGTTCAAGACTTAAACCTATACATACCACCCACACACCCAACACCCCACACCAACCTACCTATACATGTGCAACTGGGCTTAAACTAGGAAGACTCCTGTGCTATAAGCACACCGACTGCACGCTAAGGGCACCCCCTGTGAGGTACGAACCTGGGCTTAGGGCGTCGCTGGGGAGAGGACTGCAAGATAGGACAGGCTCGATCAAATTATTATTATTTAAAGCTTGAGGAGAGAGAGAGAATAGTGCACAAATGTGTGCGTAGACACGTTTCACTCCGCCTACCTCCAAACTCCGGGCTGTTACTAAGAAATTCCTAATGGATAAACCCAATAATATCTTGCTCGACTTGGGAATGGGACCCGTAAACATAACAAATGAGAACACCTAAATGATCAGCGTAATAATTGAATAAAATTGCCACGAAAAACATCTTGGAAAAAAGCTATGCTCACTGCATCCATCTGTCGAAGTTAGTTATCCTTATGGTCTTTTTCATAAACAAAGCTATCCTACTAATATTATAAACGCGAAAGTTTGTGAGGATGGATGGATGGATCGTTGTTGTTTGTACTCTTTCACGCAAAAACTATTGAACGGATTTGTATGAAATTTGGCACACAGATAGTTTATAACCAGGATTAACACATAGGGTACTTTTTCTTACTTACTTTCGTCTAACATACGTATATTAAGCATCTATCAAATGTTATTAAAATCCGTTTACTGCTTTTGTGGTGAAATCGTACGGTTAGTGAAATGAAATGAAATAGTTTATTCTTTAAATAAGATATCAAAATCACTTTTGCACATCATATTATTATAAAAAAAAAATAAGTCATTTCCTATCTGACTACCTCTGAGAAGAAATGGCGAAACGAACTAAAGAGTCAAAGTCTCTTTCAAAGTTTAGACATAATCTTGGTCAGATCAAGCGAAGACCATGTAGATTAGTGCCTGAAGTGGTCTTCTGAGGAAAGAACACACAGATTTGAGTGGATCAGTCCAGTCAGTCAAAGAGACATTCCCATTTATAATAATTTAATATTCGTTTGGAGTGTGAATGGACCAATGGACGCTCCGAAACACATAATTTATGGTTCCTCTCACCAGTCTCATCATAGATATCCCGGAAATTCATCTCACGTCAAACGGGGCGTGGAAATCAAATATATCATTTTAAAACTACTAGATTTGTTCGCAATAAATAAAAATAAAACTAACAAGGAACTTGTCATCGTAAGCTTGGTTGGACTCATAAAAATGAGTTCAAGAGGCATTTTTAGATTTTGTCAACGAACTATTGCATCATGTGAAACGAATATTAATGGGGGTTTCAGAGGAATATTATTATTATTAATGGGTCATTTTTCAGATTCACTGCGATTCTACGATAAACGGAGCTGCCACAACTAATGAAAATAAATATTAGGCTTATTTTGTTAATAGGCAGTTTCGTTGAAAAATAGTGTGTTGAGTTGATATTAAAATTATATTAATTTGACTAAAGAGGTAAATTACCTACTAACCACAAACTTAAACTCCAAACATTTATTTCAAATAAACCAATTACAGGCACTTTTGAATTGTGAAGGGGTCAGTCAGTCAGAAAGATGAAGCTAATTACCCATTCAAAAGCGTAATAGGTACCTATGGAGAAGAAGAGCAAGAAACTCCACGGACACTCTTTTAAATCAAAATAATATGGTTACAAAATTTGGTTACGTCATTCATGTTAAAATTATGCATGTGAGAATCAAATCAAATCAAATGTATTCAAATTAGGCTGAGAATCAGCACTTCTCGAACGTCAAAATTACAAAAGACAGTCCCCCAAAAACGCCCGCCCTTCACCACTTCCTAGTGCTATCGCTGGGAAGAAGAAGTGGCGCAACAAACTCCCCAGCAGCACAGCTGTCTGTTTAGTTAGAATATAGTTGCATGTATACAATACTAGGAACCTAACCTATGTTCAGTAATGAACATTACAAGAAACTTAAATTATTTGCCATAATATGGCAAATAATTTAAGTTTCGTGGCTAGCTGACATACAGGATAATTTTTTATTCAGTGCGTAAATTTTTACAGGGTGTTCTACCCATGAATATGAACAACATTCACTATGGGACCATCTCTGAAATCACGAAAAAAAAATCAGCAGATTCATACATTTTGGTCGAGTAGGTATTGAACTTTTATAAGAAACAGCTGATTTTTTTTTTGTGATTTCAGAGATGGTCCCATAGTGAAAGTTGTTCATATTCATGGGTAGAACACCCTGTGAAAATTTACGCACTGCATAAAAAATTATCCTGTATTATGTTAGCTAGCCACGCCAATATACCAACAAATATAATAAAAACTATACGTACTCAAGCTAAAACATAATTAATTAAAATAAAAATAAAAACTCACTACCTAAATAAAAGCCTCCAGGCATAAAGGGCGTGACAGCTTACATATTTATGCATTGCTGGGTTCGTCACATAGCTGTCACTTGCAGTCACAGATGATGAACTAGGACCATCGATGTGAAATAAATAAGTGAGTTAATACTAATAACAGTAACCTGTCAGTACCTAAGCTAATTCTGGAGAAAGAACATGAACATTGTCTTGAGTTAATTAGGGCGACCAACTATTCTTATCGTGTAGGTAGTCGTTGATGGAATAGTAAGCCTTTGAACAAAGGTTGGATTTTACTTGAGCTTTAAACGCATTAAAAGGCAAGTCTAGCAAAGAAGAGGGTATCTTGTTATAAAAGGTTATACCAAGGTCCAAGCCTAACAAATGAGTTATGAACCTTATGAAGCCGGTGAAAGAACGATGCTGCACAGATTTTAGGCTCATATTTTTGTGATACTACTTTATGATGAGAAACGCACAGACCAGGGAAGCATGGCACAAAAGGGGTGGAGCCCTATACTTAGCAGTAGGTAGAACAAGGCTGTCAATAACGATGATGATAACTTTATAATGGACGATATTGAAAATAACATAATTCATTTTTTTTTTATTATTTCGATACTGTCAACTGTGTAAGACTATTGTGAGATATAGAAGCTGTTGGTGAAAACCTATATACGACCATTTTGAAAACAAAATCCCGTGCACATGATGACCACAGCTGCGTCCGTAAGTAAAACAAAAGGGGATCATTTTTAGGTCGACTAATAATATGCGCTGCAAGCAGGAATAGTCCTCACGGTGGTCAGGCATAGATTTTGGCGATAGTAAATTATTAAAAAAAAAACTGAGTCTAAGTCGACCTACTTGCTTATCATAGGTACATATAGGTACTATATCAAAACAGACAATATATCCCATAAGGATAACGAACAGAAAAACATCGACGTGAATAACATAACATGAACCACTTTCTGAATACGACATAAGTTCCAATAACTCACGCCCAAGTCAAAATAACTCGCCCCCATAATAATAATGATGAGAATAAGTGACATAAGTTCTATCAAGTTGAGCCTACTTATCTAACTTAAGCCTTAATCCTTAGTAAGAAACTCTGAACAATCCTGTAATAGAGTTCTACATTGTATTTTCCATTATCCAGATTACTTGTTATCTCTACGTACTAGAGTACAAAGTATGGAGTAGGTTAGGGTCGATTCATAATCGCCTAGAGTTGAAGCGCAGCGACGCGTCAATCTTACAGATAACATAGCAAATTCACCCTTATCTCCACAACGTAACGTATTATTTTTATCGGGAGAGAAAAAAAAGACACGAATTAGAGCGCATTCTATGGAATACGCGCGACTGCGAGCGGCCAGCGTTGACCGGTGCGCGCGCGTTACCGATCGGGAAAAAGTGTTATCAGGTTTTTCAATTAGGAATTTCTTAGTAACAGAGTTTAGTTGGCGGTGTGACACCCCCGTGCCTCGGATAGCACGTAAGGCCGTTGGTCCTGCGCCTGATCTCTCTGCGGTCGTGTCGGATTGCCGTACCATCGGACTAGAGTGACGGAAGAGGGGGTGCACCTGTGTCCGCACACACTTGTGTGTCAGTCACGGTCTGGAGGATTATACTTTGTACTCTAGTTCGTATTTCGTGTACGCACTAGTATGAATCTACCCTTATTCTACTTATTCAAATATTCAGTTCGGACTACGGAGTGTGATCTGATTAACTGAATGAAGCTGCAGCGAGATGGGATTTACATGTGCAATATCCGAGCGAAATTTAATCTGCATCGGTTTGTATTTTAAGTGCATTTTCCGCGGTGGATACTGGATGGATAAATGGCATAAATTTTGGGAGTCGAAAGGCATATTGATTGTGCTATTCAGCAGGTGTGTTCATGATGGAAAGCCTGACTTGCAAAAAGAGGAATGTTTTGGTGAGACGATGACGAAACACTGAGACGATAACTGCTCGAAATGTAAGGTAGAAAAACGACTGAATACTGGAACTACGTGGGTGATAAGGCCCATTGTATATTTTGTAGCGTTTGATAAATATTTGTTTTGTATGTGGTGTTTATTAAATAAATTAAGTACCTATGTAAAAATAAATAAGGGCAAGGAAACATCAAATATTAGGATTAAACATAAATTAGTAGACCTTCCGTCATCTGAAACTGTCAAAAGAAGTAACGAAATATTACATTACTAAACATGTTATATTGATCCGGCAAAATCTCTGTGTGCCTATCCCTGAAACAGAAAGAAATATACCTAGGCCAAAGGAAAATCACACGTTCAGCCTAATAAGTTTTTATTAGCTGTGGAATTAAAACAGAAAGGTCGGTATTGTTTTTTCAAACCCGAAACTGAAAGGTTAATGACCAAATAAACCTAACCTTTTCTCACGTAAGATTTCCTATTACAGCTAAAATCTTTATAAATGGCGGCCATGGGGCCACAGAGGGCCTTGAACGCCATGAATTCATTGCTCTCACAAAAAAATTGCCCAAATAAATCCTTATCTCAAAGGGACAAGGTATGATTTCGTATAAAGCCAATTCCTGATTGATGGTTGACATTGATAACAAGACAATAAACTTTTATTGCGATCAAGATAAACGGACGAACAGACATCAATACGAAACTAACATTCGTTGTTATCAATTGTGGAGATTTATATTATGCAGGTTATGCGGGTGCATACAGTGAGACAAATGGCAGTTAAGAATAATGATCATTCCAAATTGAAATACGAATGACGAAAGAATAGACAAACAATTCAACCAGTGATCATAAAATTGATTAAACTACCTTTAATTGTTACGGCCTGAAAAATATCAACCAGTCTACGCTAATTAACTTTCCAATTACAAATACTTACTTAATTTATATTTTATATAATTTAAGTAGTAAGTAAGTTATAATAATACGCGACTCAAAAATCGACTAATTAATAAACATCGAACATCACTACCGTAAATCAAAGATGGCCGTTGAATTAAATGGCGTCCCACTCCCATCTGTTTGTGGTGTGTTTGCGGTGAATTTATTCAAGTTGGAGCCAAACAATGGGTTATGATAAAACTTGGCACAGGTAGAACGGAAGCTTGCCTCGCTAGTCTTACTAGGTCGGAGGTTACTATTATACTAACTACGTAGATAAATCCTCTTTGCAATTCAACCACGTCTTCTGGGATCAATAGTTATTTTAGCACTGGGTATACGGAACGAGAAAAGCTTATGTAAACTTAGAAAATGTTTGAAACTGGAGCACAGGAAAGGGTGATGATATTTTTTAACAGTAGATACTGGTATATTTTCACTGATGAAAATGAGTATCTCTGAATGAGGCTACAATAAATAATTGGAAAGAAATATGAGTAAGCACGTATGCACCTCTGGTTAGTTGAACGGATTAGTGGCAGAAATCAATAGAATTTTAGTAATTAGAACACAAACAACAATTACGTTTACTCTCTAATAATAATTATGAAAATTAGGATGTCTCAGATGAGATGATGATGATGTCTCTCTCTCTGTCATTTGTACATCTTTGACTGTCGTTATGGGTAGTCAGAAACCCGAAAGTCTTGACAACCAGTCTTGTCAAGGGGTATCGTGTTGCCCAGTAACTGAGTTGTGGATGTCAGATAGGCAGTCGCTCCATGTAGAATTCTGGTATTCAGCTGCATGCGGTTAGACTAGAAGCTGACCCCAACACGGGAAAAGGCTAGGCAGATGATGATAATGATGAATAAGTATGAAACTATTCAAAGACTATATTTAAAATGAACGATTTATTTACTTACTCAAGTGTTAACACCAACTATACAGATCTTAAAATAGACTTGAAAGTAAACTTTGTCCCTATCCTACCCTAATAATACCTACCTACATTGAATTGTTTACTTCGAACAAAAATAACCTTCAGTGTTACTTTTACTAACTACAGACTTGCTACTACATAACCTTTACAATAATCTTTTAATCTCTAATATGTTAAATGCTGTAGGAGTCATTTTAATAAAGCCTAATAGATTTACATAAAGTCATGATAGAATAACTCCTACATTATATTCGATTCTTTTACAAATTCGTTAAGAAAATCGTCTACACTTTCTTTACTATCCTACAGTCTGCTATCCTATCACCAAGCTGTCTCGCAAGCTAAAAATACTCGAGTGTCCCTTTCATACGATGTTCTAGAGATGTGGAACCGTGCTACGGTTCCCTAATAATAATTTATTGTAGACATAAACGACTCTTAGGACTAAATTAGTCAGTTTCCGTTTCACGAACTGCTGAAAATTTCAAGCGTCACTTTTCACAACACACGAAGCTGTCTTACAAAATTCCGCTTTAATTAATAGAGACATTTCTCAGGAAACTATAAATTATAAGTGTTTAAATTATTAACAAATATCGCGAATTTATAAACATACTCAACCTATGTCGCAAGTCGCAACACGCAAATTATGTTCAGACAAAACAAAATAATATCGTCATTCGAAAATTTTTTGGCAACTAAAAGATACTTAGAAAAACAATGATCTAACAAAAAGTCTGGATGTTTATTGACAGTTCACTGAACTTTACACAAGCAAACAATAATAGACTTTTCTCAAAGTAGGTACATGCTAATAGTTTCAGTTTATCTCGAGCAATTTGTGTGTCCGGTTCTTGTACAGTGATGTCAAAGAAAAGTCATCAAAGTTGAACAGCAATTTTAACTACAATAAGGTCCGATTACACCACAACTCGCCAAATACTTGTACCGCTAAACTTTTTTAAAATACCGCTCTGTTTCTGTCAATCGTTTGAAGATGATAGAGACAGAACGATGTTTTAAACACATTTAGTGATTAGTGGTACAAGCGGGCCTAAGTAAAACTGTTATCGCGTTTAATGTTTGTTGCCCAGTTTAACAAAAAAAAAAGTGGTATAGATACTGAAATAAGATGCAGAACTATGGCTCCGAACGCGTTCAAAATAGCGCATCTAGCAGACTATAACCCGTGAGGTAATTGCGTAACACACTATAAGTAACAATGGCTTTCATTTGACAGTTCAACAACATTCATTGCGTTATTTACGTTGTTGAGCAGACACATTTTTCGAACATATGAAGCAATGGATTAGCAATAGTCTTCAAAGTGATTCAGATTAATAGTGTGTTACTCAATTAGGGTGCTGTTTACACTAACGAGTGTTAGTGTGATTGCCTAAATAAACGCGCGCTGTTGGATTTCCAACTTTCGGAGCTAAGCCGAGCGTTGAAAAACCCAACAGCGCGCGTTCAAGGCACAGGTAACGGGCATATCTCTTGTAAAACTGAGTTATTTCCAAGCAAATTTTACAACTAGCTACGTTTATACGAAATATTTTAGACACCTTTCTGTAAGAAACCGGTACGAAGCATAAATAATAATAATAATCTATCAAAGATCCAACTTTACTTCTGATTCACAGCCTCACAGGTCGTCCGACATTCCGACCCCTTTTGTGAAGAACCCTTTTCTTAAACAAACACTCACTGTTAGTGGAAGGGTTACTGCGAATATGAGTAATGCATCTCACATTGTCAGTTTGGTAAACAATAAGATTGATACAATGACCCTGTACCACTTACTGGGATAACATGTTATAAGAAATGCCTTTGAACAAGACGATGACAGAGGTTTAAGCTTTTGCGTGTACGGTTAGAATAATATTGAAGATACAGGGTACACACGGCGACATAACATCAAGCCAAACATTTCCAGTTTTAGCTGACCTCGCATTGCATAAGTTTTTCGTTCAATCAGAAATCAGCTTATACTGGCTATGTATAGCTTGATGTAGCCGTGCGTACATCACCATAAAAAATCTTGTGGCAAAGAATTGAATTAATCTCGCGTCTGAACTGAACTTGAATTGTCTACAAACAGTGTTCTTCACACTTATTTTATCTCTGAATTTGCATCACTGTCCAAATCACAGTGATCTTTATTGTCATTATAATAAGGTTGCTGTTGAGTTGCTGCTACTGACAAGTCTGTCAAAATCATTGTGATCTTTATTGTCGTTATAATAAGGTTGCTGTTAGGTTGCTGCTGTCAGAGGTAAAATAACTGTGAACTGACTGTAGTTTTTCGAATCTAGCTTTTGAAAAGTCCGAGAAAGAAAGACAAAAGACTCCATTTTTAATTGAGTATCTATCTATTCATTATTCAATCCCTGTGTTTAACACTATTCTCAAAGGATTCAAAAAATGAATAGCTAGAATCTACAAACCGGAAAAAACCTGTGAAGTAATGAGACCCACACGTTTGGGCCGACGAGCATTCGTCGAAATAAGGCAGGGGCCCAGCTCCCAGACTTAACTATGGTTAAAAAAAAAAACCAGCCAAGTGCGAGTCGGACTCGCCCATGAAGGGTTCCGTTACGTTACGATTTATGACGTATTAAAAAAAAACTACTCACTAGATCTCGTTCAAACCAATTTTCGGTGGAAGTTTATATGGTAATGTACATCATATATTTTTTTTAGTTTTATCATTCTCTTATTTTAGAAGTTACAGGGGGGGGGAAACACATTTTACCACTTTGGAAGTGTCTCTCGCGCAAACTATTCAGTTTAGAAAAAAATGATATTAGAAACCTCAATATCATTTTTGAAGACCTATCCATAGATACCCCACACGTATGGGTTTGATGAAAAAAAAAATTTTGAGTTTCAGTTCTAAGTATGGGGACCCCCAAAATTTATTGTTTTTTTTCTATTTTTGTGTGAAAATCTTAATGCGGTTCACAGAATACATCTACTTACCAAGTTTCAACAGTATAGCTCTTATAGTTTCGGAAAAAAGCGGCTGTGACATACGGACGGACAGACAGACAGACAGACAGACAGACAGACAGACATGGCGAATCCATAAGGGTTCCGTTGCCATTTGGCTACGGAACCCTAAAAACACCTCTGTGATGGTAACGAGCGACTTTGGAGTCACGTACCAAGGCGTATTGTACTTACCGTTGTTGTTTTCAATTACAAGATTGAAAAATGTACGTAGGTACTAGGTAATCGTTTTGTATGGTAGAAACAGCAGGTTTTGCTGTTGGCATTGTAGATTTTCAGTGTTCCGTGGCGAAATTAGCAAGAGAAATTTTTTTGAAACATGTTTTTGTGTGTGTTTGTGAAAGACTGACAGACAGAAAGCTGTTTATTGTGAACGTAAATGGTTTAATAAAATATTTGAAACATTGACGTTTTAAGCCCTTTGACTATCCCTATGCCTAGGAAGACCTAAGCCCTCCTATACCTATAACTTTAATTCTGCGGGCCAACTCTATTGCATTAGCTGTGTTGTGATCGGCTATATAAAACAAAAACTTTTTTACAAAAAAAATAAAACAACCGACTTCCAAAAAAAAAACACTACAAAGAGAAAAATAACTTTAATTTCGGAAGTCGGTGTTGCTGGTTCCGCATTTTCGTTTTTTGACACCGACTTCCGAAATTAAAGTTATTTTTCTCTTTGTAGTGCTTTTTTTTTGGATGTCGGTTGTTTTTTTTTTTTGTAAAAAGTTTTATATTTCACTTTTTAGTTGTACCTACCTAACCCACACAAATTCGTATATACTTACAAGATTAGAGGTACCCCAATAACAACTTTGACAGAAATGAGGGTGTACCGTGATATACTGAACACATCTGCGTACCCCTTAAAGGGTACAGGCGTGACGTTATGTTGTGTGATTGCGTAAACAATACATACAACAACAATACATAAGCGATAGCAGCAATAGCCGTTGATTTGCTGGCATTTATTGAAGAGTTCCGTTGTCTGTCTCCGAAACTCATCATCAGATCTTGTCGAAATTTCAATGGGACCATTTGGGAAGTATACCCTTTCCAACAAAAAAGAATTTTTCAAATCGGTTGGCAAGCGATGGAGTTATGCGCGAACAAAGATAAAAAAATAAATAATTAAAAACATCCAAATTGAGAACCTCCTCCTTTTTTAGAAGTCGGTTAAAAACTAAATAAAAATCAGATTTTTTTATCAATCCAAAAATCCTTGTTACAAACAAACATATAGTAGGGGATTACATTAACAGAAAACAACACACAAAACATAATGTTAGCATAACGCAGCTTGCCAAAATTCACTCCCATATTTCTTTCAAACATGCATTCGTGCACCCACTCTCAAATATCGTAACAAAAGATTGCCAAAGAAAACTGCTCGTAATTTTACTTCTACAGTTATCGGCAGTGCAAAAAACGTATCCAAAAAACTGCACCTACTTGCCAAGGTGGCTGATGTCACATACCTTTTTGTATCTCAGAATAATTCGGTGAGTAATCAAACGTGTCTACTATCAGCACATGTGGGAGGAAAAGCTTATATACGTTATTAAAATCACCGTCAAAGTCGGATTTTATCGTCAAAATCTTGCATTGATGCAATTATGTGATTATCCGCCTACCTTTAGTTCTTAGGTATTTCGAGCTGGTAGCAACAAGATCCTTTGTTTGGAAGACGAGGCAAACGTTCAACACGAATATATTCGGTTCTGGATCTAAGTTTTAAGGCGTATTCAGGCCACTCACATTCCAAAAATAGGGAGCTATCAATAGTGTCATCAATTTTGTCCTGTTTCCCGGAAGAGAGAACTTCGTTGATCAGTCTTAAAATAGAACAGCCCACTAAGAAGACAATCAAAACAGTAATAGAAAAGACTGTGACTTAAAGAACATTCCGTGGCTTAAAATAAGGCCTTTCTGAAGTTTACCTTTAGAATCCATACCCATTGGCCATTTCTCTAACACCTGTCGTACAAAGGATTGTATCTGCAGCTAATTTGCCTGCACAACACATTTGCTTACAATCAGCTTTCTCAACATGTCCCTGAAAGCTTAAGTTCTATACAAAACATACGTTCATTAGAGAGGGCAGTCGGACTGCAACTGTCCTACAAAAGCAATTGCCAAAGAGTCGCCGTAGTACAAGACAATGTTCGATGAATCATCTACTCACCAACAAAAGTTACAGCTGTAACTGGTGATTTTGAATCTTATGTGGATGAAATAAAGGTGTTGCTTAATGCAGCAGAAGATTGTCAATCTGTTAACAAAGGGGATATTGAGTTTAAGAATCGGAAACAAAGTTCAACGAGTAAGCCCATGAGTAGTTGTGGTGTAAGAATTGAAGCGAGTTTGCGCGTGAACAATTTATGGAGATATAAAGGAAACTATGTTGGTTTTAGATTTTCTTTGTTGTTTGTTAAGAATGAGGTTATTGTCTGTAGATAGAAAGTCACAACAGATTGGTTTATGGCAGCTTCGTTTATAGCCGCCAATCTTTTGTTGATTAGCAATTTTGTTCCAATACACATACATAGTTTAAGTACAGACAGATAGATAGAAGTGTAATTCTATTCTTACTTCTTTACTCTTTACCAACTGTTACTAGTAAAACCTAGGCTATATATATATGTACACTCGGCTACACATCAAGCTACAAATTACCAGTTTTAGCTGACCTCGAATTGTATAGGATTTTCGTACAATCGGAAGTGAGCTTATACTGGTTATGTATAGCTTGATGTGTAGCCGTGTGTACCTTACTATTTACACCATCTTCGGCAATATTTAATATTGAATAGTCGATTGAAGTCTTTTTTGCGTAGTATAGGAGCCTCCTGTTCTCAAGATTCAGTATTACCAAAATGTCAATAATTTTCATTAATTGCTCGTCGTTTTTACTATCTTCCCATCGCTTCGCAAAATAAAAATTCTTCACTAGATATAATCTTCACGAGAGTCACTAATACAAAATAAACGTGTAATCCGTCCGTGTAAGATCGTCGTCGTATCTACAAATTACATAATCTTTTCTATCTCCATTAAATTGTACGAGATGAAGCAATTACCGTGGACATTAGAATTTTGTATCCGTTTATAAACCCACGCTATTGTAGTTTTTTTGTCCTTAATGCTTTTTTCGTGTTTAGTTGATAATTGTATAGATTCTCATGTAATGAAGATGGCAAGCCGGTGATGATATTAAGCTCTCTATGATAGTGACATTAGTTTTATGGTCTAAGTATGAAACAAATTGTTCATCAACTGTAGGAAATGATCTCTTTTATGCAAGAAGAGAGATCATGGGAATGAGGGACAGACTAGAGGCCATAAATGTAAGTAAAAGAAACATGGAGAAAAATTAGGAAATCCCACGAGGAGACATAGCATAAGCATAATCAGCCTATAATGTTCCCACTGCTGGGACACAGGCCTCCTCTCTGTGAGAGGGGGTGAGTCATTTTACACCACGTGGACCCAGTGCGGGTTGGTAGATGTCACAATGTTTTTTAATTATTTCTAGCTAAGACATGCCCGTTTCCTCACGATGTTTTCCCTCGCGTTTTGGGAGCAGGTGACATATATATATGTACTGGAAATAGGTTAAGGAAAATACTTATTTTGTTAGAGCCGAACACAAAGATGCAGAAAATACACTCATAGACGAAACGATCATGCTCGTAACGTAAGTTTTATTAAATAACAAAACTAAAACGAAGGCATCACTAATCTTAAGCTACCAAAAGCTACTTAATCCTAAAATAGCCCAAGACGTAGCCGCTAGTAGATAGCAACGTACAAGACGTAGGCACGTTGTATTAACTGAATACGGCGGCAATTTTGGCAGATGTTAAAACGTAGATAAAATCTAGGCGCAAACTGAATACTAATCAGGACATAAAACCATATAAGGATTTGGACGAAAGCTTATGCATATGCAAATTTGCCTAAGCTTGTCTTTGACTATTATCTCTACTGATGTTGTTAAGTGACAGTGCGATGAATGGCCTACTAAAAGGCACATAATTATGCAACTATGCTAGATTCGTTTTTGATATGGAATGGAACCGCAAGAAGATAGGTAAAATAATTTTAAAAACTTCGCGGACTATCTACAAATTCTACAATCTACATGATTGTTATCGAATTCTCATACATATATAAGACAATAGATAGCATCATATGAAATACGTACACTTTTATCATTTCTAACGTGACGTTATTATCGTGGACGTCCACGTCCATGTCGCGGCATCGCGATAACACAGGGAAGTAAAATGTATGGGAATATATGAAGACGCTTTTAAACCGTCCACGATAACATTATAACGTGCACATTCCATACATTTTATGGACGTTCACGGTAATATTAACGAAATATTAAAAGCGGACATTGATCTCACAAAATTTTAAGTAACCATCTAAGTGGTACCACACATTATGGAATGCTATAAACGATTGAGTATATAAAAAAATCCGCCATATGGAATTTCTCAAAGAAGTATCCTAGAATCAATATTAATTTTGACATTCAAAAGTGCCTTTTATGTGAAATTCTTTCTATTTGAAAAACAATCTTCACATCGTTTCTTAACAATTTTTAGATACCACGAGACTAATCGAAATGCTATTCGATACGATTCATTTAAGGTTCAATTGACGACCCAGTTTCAATCCGATTTATGTCACAGATAGAGGAATTATACACCTTCCAATAACTTCTTGTAACATCACACCAGGCAGTGGCAGCGATGAAGAAAAAATGGTCAACATCACTAACCAGAAAATCCATTATCTTTTTACTGGCTTTAATAAACTCGGTTTTGTGGAAAAGGTGATAACCGAGGCTTACGCCAGGGGTTTAATCGTGCAGTTTTTCTCTTGTTTATGGCATTAGGTGCCCTTTCATGTTTTTCTTAATCCACTTTCAAATCATTTTCTTCAGCAATCAATCAATTAATCTCAATTCACTGTTTTAGACTCGTTAAGTATATGCCATACCTCTCCATCGTTCGTCATTCGCATCCAATACACACCTCAAATATTTAATTGTGGATACTCATTTATTGTAAAACTGTGACCCATATGATTCAAGTAGAGAGGTTGTAGGCAAACCACGTGCTAACCCTTCGAGGAAACTCAAGCCTAATAATGATGACTGTATGTACTCACGTAAAAAACGCAACCCAAGCAGAAGGACTGCTCAAAGCAAAACATCTGATTCCAAGCATCACCCACGCTCTGCGATGACTGATGTTTATTTTTTTGGACCTCACACAGACCCGTGACTCGCTGAGGCTTGAATTGGAGCTTCTATTGTAAATAATACGTCGTTAGAGACAGTGACTAGATAGGAAATGGAGTGTTACTAGCATAGAAATGTAAAAAAATAAGTTACTAACGTACTTACCATTACGAGGGATACGTTTTTATGCATAAGTCACATAGGACATAACCTATCAGCCTATAGCCTGTGCTCATCAAATGTTTTGTTAAATAACTAATATCGATTCTCGGATAATCATGACATCAATCAAAGTATTGACAGTTCGTTCCGAGCAGGTTTAAAGCTCACTGTTTGGCAAATAATCAAATCATTTCGTTCTTGCTCCTAATACTCACGTTATTACAAGAAGTACCTAACCAAAAAAAAAAAAAAAAATGTATGTAAGTAAGTATTAGGTTGCTTAGCTTGGGACTAGATGGTGCTGTGTGAAATGTCCAGGGTTATTATTATTATAATTACATGAGAGATTCTCAGCAATAGTCGCTTGTCTATTTTTTTCGCGTGGCGTTGACTATTATGGTCACTCCATTTGCTAATTATCCGTGGACACGTAAGAAAGCTTGGCTTGATTATGAACTACTATGAAGTAAGAAGTAGTTCGTATTGTTAAGACTAGTTAGGTTACTTTATTAAAACTAGGTCATTGGATACTAGCAAGAGACCTAAACAAACAATGTGCAATCAATAAACACGGGCTTAATGTTTTTATCGTACTTACGGTAGATGTCGAGTATGACTTGTTTTTGAGAAGGATTGAAGTAAAAGATAACTTTGTTCCCACATAATACTATTAGTTCAACCCATAGAAATGTAAAAACTTATATTTATGGTTAAACCAAACTATTTCCATTACGACGCATATTGACTAATTCTTCTACAAACCTTCAAATTAGTGTAAGAACTGATTTACCTACATAACATGCCAGCCTTTTAGGTACTGATCCTGTTGACAGCGAGGCGGACGAATTTTTCATGCCCTGTGATTCTTTCCCCTTATCTTTTTTCTGTCTTTTTTTATACATGTACAAATTATTATTTTAAGTCTGTTAGCTTATATAATGGAATATTAACTTGTTTGAAAATAAAAATAATAACATCTTTACTCTATTTTTGAGTCTGTGGAATACCTAGCAAGATAGGACAGGAAGAAACTGAATAAAATAGAGGTTTCACCGAAAAGAAAGGTCCGAAACGTCCGATTAAGTAGAAAATCACAAACAAAATCATAATTCACCATCTGCCTACCATCCAATTTATGAACCTCAAAACAAAAACCACGAAGCAATCAACAGAAACTTTCTTAACGAACGAAAAAGGAAGCGCGGCTAGAGGCTAGTACAAGTTTAAAATGCTTACAATGTGTCTGCTATTCTAAGTAGACTGGCAGCGCTTACAGCGCACAGCGGAACTACGGGCGCGGCATACAAATGTCTAGACGCTGTGACAAATACAACCGCGGACCGAGGCCTTACCACGAGCTCTTAACGCGATTCAATTTACGCTCAGGGATCGAGATGGCGCTAGACGACTTGTATAGCTCTGTCTCTTTCCAACAGCCTAAACTGGATCGCGTTAAGAGCTCGTGGTAAGGCCTCAGGTCGGTAGAAAAGTGGCAGAGTGATAGGTTTATTTGAAAGAGATTAATGTGTGACCACACCGTTATTAATACTATATAAATGCGAGAGTGGCTCTGTCTGTCTGTGTGTTACCTTTCACGCCTAAACCACTGAACCGATTGTTCTGAACTTTGACAGATAGTCGATAGGTAGCCTGGGACTTGGAAAAGGACAATCTGGTTATTTGTATTAAAAAATGAAATACGGGCAACAGGATGGTATAATATGTATAAACTGCTTGCATGCGGAGAAATAAATGGATGCTTGTATGTTGGATCTAAAACTTACTTAAACCCAAATCGTTAATTAGTCTAAATCATTAAATGTGTTCCATCTTTTGATGGTCGTAACATACATACTATCGCCAAAACCTATATCTGACCATTTTGAAAAAAAAAATCCCGTGTACATGATGACCGCAGCTGCGTCCGTTAGTAAAACAAAAGAGGATCCTTTTTAGGTCGACTAATAATATGCGCTGCAAGCAGGAATAGTCCTTACGGTGGTCAGATATAGATTTTGGAGATAGTACAAACAACAGTATGCCGTATATTTTTACAATAATTAAGATTGCAAAGCGATCACATGACTATCTGATGGATACCATTATGTGCTCATCAGTACCCAATCCTAATATACATTTCTCTGACTATGTATGTCCATTCCCATCAAATGCCTGACAGATCGTGAGTCACAGTCACAGACCGTGCTTTACAAACAAACCAACAAAGTCCCCATAATTCATTCTCATCACTTCTGTGCCCGACTATACTTGGT
The DNA here is from genome assembly GCA_951799955.1 of Apamea anceps. Taxonomy (NCBI): domain Eukaryota; kingdom Metazoa; phylum Arthropoda; class Insecta; order Lepidoptera; family Noctuidae; genus Apamea; species Apamea anceps. The sequence goes on along the minus strand of OX637522.1, from coordinate 6,247,555 downwards.
CATGTTTAACTAAAAGCTTAAAGGATGATTTACTATGAATTCTATGCTTGTATGTATGTCTGTCTGCGTGTCTGTATGTCCGAGTGGCAAGATATACTAATGAATTGAGGTAAGTCTGTCCGTTTGTCTGTTTGTTCACGACGAAGACAACTCTATTTAACGGTTGATGTTGAAACATTAGTTTTGTGTGATAAATTGTTGTATCCGACAGGAAAAGTTTGAAATGTTTTTGAAGGTGTTGAAAAGCTGTATTTATTTATGGGAAGGGGCTGTTCATTTATTACGTTAGACGATTTGAGGGGGAAGGGGGTCCAAACAAGTTTAATTTTTCTAGATTGGGTCTAGATTGTTTTTAATTTTTTTGCTACTTTTTCTTTGCAATTTTGGTAAATACTGATCTTACGTAAGATTGAAAGGGGAGGAATTGAAAGGGGACGAAGGCGTTCATCCAAGTCTTATTTTTTCTTACGTAGGGGAAGTGGGGGTCGGAAAGTGGTCAAAATTGTCTTACGTAATAAATGAACAGCCCCGAAGAAACAGAGTCTCATCTGTATGGATGCTGATTATTGGGATTACTTACCCTATGACCAGGAACGGCCATGATATTGGTCAAAATTTTTTTAGAACTTGGAAAAGATACTTTGATCGCGGCAATTTAAAAAACCTGCATTATATCGATGTTCTCTAACCCACTGGCATAGTTAAGCCTCCTCTGATTTTCGCGACGTCAGCAAGTTTATAATGCTAGTAGCTATAAAGTCAGACTGGGTTGGTGAATCTCCCACTATAAAGATTACGGAACATATACTTAATGACTTCGTAATACCGGCCATTATCGCAAAGCCATAAAAGTCGCTAGGCCAAGGAATTGCAGTCGCATGACCTGCATTTTGTGTGCCAACCAGGGCTTAAGTTAAGAGCTTAAGCAAATTAATTTCGAGCAGAAAGGGGCTCGGAAAGTCGGAAACCAGTTTACCGATAGGTATGTTTTCAGCTATCGAATAGAAATTTAAGTAGATAAATCGTTTATTTGGGGCACACAAAATACATAGAACAACATACAAAAGCACGATGAAATAATAAAGAATTATATGAATACTAGCTGCGCCCCGCGGTTTCACCCGCATAAGTTTCGATCCCGTGGGAATATCGGGATAAAAAGTATCCTGTGCTAATCCAGGGTGTCAGCTACGTCCATACCAAATTTCATCAAAATTGGTCCAGCTGTTTGAGCGTGAAGAAGTAACAAACATACAAACACACAGACACACACTCACTCACTCACAAACTCACAAACTTTCGCCTTTATAATATTAGTGTGATTAGGAAATAGCTACAAGGTGCCAAAATACAAAAAAAAAGAGAAGGAAACAAGATATATTGTGATGACAATTATGTTTTTTCATAAGTACAAGTTCTCCAAGTAACTGGTTTGTAGAGGTCAGAATAGGCAGCCGTTCCATATACTGGTATTCAGCTGTGCCGGTTAGACTGGAAGCCAACCTCAACATAGTTGGGAAAAGGCTAGTGATGATGATGATGCAACTTCTAAATATCTAAACTAATATTTTAGAGAGAAAAATGTTTGATTTTTTCTATGTTTGTTTGTTACGCTATCACGCTAAAACGGCTGAATGGATTTGAATAAAATTTGGCACATGGGTAGATCCTGACCTGGATTAAGACAATGGCTACTTTTTATCCGGATATTCACACGGGATCGAGATTATTGCGGGTGAAACCGCGGGGTGCAGCTAGTGTATTATAATTTTCTTCTTCTAATTTAAGTATTCAGCTATCTAACTGTTGGCTGTCTACATTTAGAACGGCGTATGATTTTTGTAGTCAAAATTACTGCGGAAAAAATCAAAATAGCTAATACCCACTACTTCCCATAAGAAACCCTTTCTTCCTACATACCAAAGCCAAAAAAAAAATGTGAATCATAATTACATTATGTCGGATCCTTTGTGAGTCACGATCCTAAAAAAATACACCTAGTAAAAAAAAAAGAATATCGTTTCCCAGGAATGCGCGTGCCGTCACGTCCAAGACGGTTGGGATGGTTTTTTGACGAAACCCGAGCTTGCTACAGCTCTTTATTTGTTTAAAAACAATGGCTAGAGCAGCTGCTGGGTTACAAAAATGTTCATAGATTAGAGGGTTATAGACAAAAGTGTAAGAAGAGAGAGAAATACGGAGCGATATTGGGAATAATCAACAGCGGGTTAGTTGCTTAACACACTATAAGTAGTAATGGGTTTAATTTTGACAGTTCAACAACATTCATTGCGTTATTTACGTTGTTTAGCAGACACATCTCTTGAACGTATGAAGCAATGGATTAGCAATATCCTTCAAAATGATTCAGATTGAGATTGATAGTGTTACGCAATTAGTTTCGATTAGCGAGATTGGCTATTCCCAAGTAGTGGAAATCACCTTGAAAGTGGTACACTTTGGCTTATCTTCACATGTGTGTAGCCTTTTGTTTTTATAAAGAACTAGCGAACCTGACAGACGTTTTCCTTCCCGAACAGCGCCACTTAACGGGTCCAATATTGTGAATGTAAACCCTCCAGGGACCCACTCAAACACACACAAAAAACAAAATCATCAAAATCGGTTCTGCCGTTTAGGAGTTCAGTGATTTCCACACGTACGGAAGGATGGAGTTAGTGCATAGGACATACACCTTTAAATTTTGATCGTTTTAATCCTTAATAGGGGTCATTATGAACAACTTTTACTACGGGACTAAACCAGAAATCGTGAAAAAAATATCAGTTTATCCATAGCTTTATGTTCGCATAACTCGACATAATGTATGGATCAACTGATTTCAATGTATACACTTACAGAAGAATTATATAGGTACTTATGTATATAAAGATTTGCCACAATGTTGCCCGTTGCCCACAAATTCGACAATAACTACGATATCCAATTTAGGCAGCCATCTTCAAATGGCTTATTTTAAGATGGTTTTAATTTGAATCATTCACGACTTTATTGAAAGAAGCGTTGTCTTCATCAAAGATTTCACCAAGACTGTTTAGTGAATTAAAAAGATTCATTCAAAATTACTTCATGACATGGCCATGAATCAAAGAGATTCATTCATGATGACTTCTTGGAATAATAATAAATAGACTCCGTTATACTTAAGCAGGTTCAACAAAAAAAAAGAGATCTATACACTATGTATATAGACTATAAAAAAGCGTACGATTCGGTACCACACACGTGGTTACTTGAAGTTTTAAAAATATATAAGATAAATCCATTAATTGTAACCTTTTTAAATAACACCATGTCTCAATGGACGACTCGCTTACATCTTAAATCACATTCAGGAATAGCTGAAATTGAACCTATAAAAATCCGAAGAGGAATATTCCAAGGAGATTCGCTTAGCCCATTATGGTTTTGTCTAGCCTTAAATCCCTTATCCAACAAATTAAATACACTAAAGCCGGGATATAACCTACCGTTTAAAGATACTACAGATGACTTACAGACTCACAGACAAAACTGTAAAATTAACCACCTTCTTTATATGGATGACATAAAATTGTACGCTTCTAAACAAGACGACTTAAATAAACTTGCAGAAACCACAGACCAATTTTCAAACGACATTAAAATGGAATTTGGTATTGATAAGTGCAAGATCAACTCAGTCAGGGCAGGCCAAACTTACGAACATTCATACACCATACAGACAGGTGAAATCATAGACTCTTTAGATGAAAACGAAACATATAAATATTTAGGATATATACAAGCTCAGCAAATTAAACATAAAGAAATAAAAAATAAACTTACTCAACAATTTAAACATAGGCTTAAATCCATTTTTAATACTCAATTGCATTCCAGACATACCGTTAAAGCTATTAATACCTTTGCAATTCCCGTTCTTACATACTCTTTTGGTATATTAAGCTGGACCAAAACAGAACTAAAAAACCTACAACGCGTTATTAACACCACTTTGACCAAAAACAGAAAACACCACCCTCGATCTTGCGTACAGCGACTAACACTACCTAGGAAAGAAGGAGGACGAGGCATAATAGATATTATGAACCTACACAATAAACAGATAAGTACCCTAAGAACATATTTTAACACAAAAAGTACCACTTCTACCCTACACAAAGCAATAGTTTATAATGACAAAAAACTGACACCGTTAAATATGTTTGACAAAACTACACAAAGTAACGAGAAACAGACCGACCGACAGACTAAGATAATGGAATGGACCCAAAAGTCACTCCATGGACGACATCGCCAAGACCTGTGCCAACCCAACGTCGATAAATTAGCGTCGAACGAATGGCTCAGGTGTGGAGATCTTTTCCCTGAGACAGAAGGGTTCATGACAGCAATCCAAGACCAAGTAATCGAGACTCGTAACTACCAAAAGCATGTTATGCGAATCCCCATTTCAACAGATATTTGCAGGCGATGTCATAGTTCTTCCGAAACTATCCAACATATTACTGGAGCATGTAGAGCAATTGTTCAGACTGACTATAAACACAGGCACGATCAAATAGCCAATATAATCCACCAAAAAATTGCTATAAAATATAAATTAATTACTACACCTCCAGTACCTTACTACAAGTATAATCCAGAAATAGTTCTTGAAAACACAACACACAAGTTATACTTTGATCGAGCCATTCTCACAGACAGAACTACTCATTACAATAGACCTGACATAACTCTACTAGACAAAATTAATAAAACTGCGCAAATAATTGACATAGCAGTACCAAACACACACAACCTACAAAACACTATAGCAGAAAAGCTCTCAAAATATACAGACTTAAAAATAGAAATAAGCCGAATGTGGCGATTAGGCAGCGTTGCCATAATCCCAGTAGTAGTCTCAACCACGGGTGTCATTCCCAAACAACTGCACCAATCCTTAAAAACGCTAGACTTATCTCCTTCCACCTACCAAACCCTACAGAAAGCTGCTATTCTGAACACTTGCAGAATTGTCCGAAAATTCCTTCAGAACGACAATAATGCCCAATTATCACACCCACAAACATCATCAACAACACAAAGTCTATAGCTTAGGTTAGCACTTGGCTTCGGCCCGTGTTATTCTATAAAACCGGCACATCAGTGCCGAGATACAAAAATGTATACCAACAAATAATAATAATAATAATAATATCCTTGGACATTTCACACAGCGCCATCTAGTCCCAAGCTAAGCAACCTAATGCTTGTGTTATGGTAACAAGATGGCTGATAAACTACTTATATACATTGAATAGCCACCTATTTGCATAGAAATTAAAAAGGAAAGGGGCGCCTGCTACGAACCTTCTTGAATTACCTAGCACATTCTTGGATGCAGCTGAACCAAAAATATTCACTGACGAATATAAAGTAGGTACTGTTACAATAATACATAGCACTTAAGTGGTAGGTGAGGATATGTAAATAACGCACCATGCATCGGGTTCATCTTGATGATGCGCGTGCGCTTAGGTAAGTACAGTCACGAGCATGAAGAAAATCGTTTTAGAATTTTTCGTAAGTGTCCTTACACTTGCGCAGAATTCTAAAGCGATTTTCTTGTGAAATAACGATTACGACTGAGAAAAGATCTATTTCATGACAGTTTGGTTTCAAAAATACTTTTTTCGTAACATCATAAAAATACCAATGTTTTAGGAGAAAATCGCTTTTGAATCTTCCGTGGTTGTAAGATATTTATACTCGTGACTGTACCTACGGAACAAATATTTGTTCCAGCACAGGAGATGGAATGTTACCTATGCATCACGGGTGCACTTCCAAAGCAAGTACTTATGTAGTTGGAAAATGAGGTATTTTGAATTTTTTACACCTTGCCAGGCTTTGCCTTATTATTTTAATAGTTAAAGGATAAAACAAAGGATTATCACGAACATTATAACATTAAAGATTGATGGGGTCAACGTTCTGATGAGTCTAGATTTCGTACTGAAAATAAATGAAAGTACATAAAACAAATATGATGAAGCAGCGCACTCTCAAATAACTCGGCATTATTAAATTCTCCACATAAATTTTCATTTTACTTGTGGTTTATCATCATCAACATTTCAGCCGAAAGATGTCCACTGCTGGACATGCCTCTTAGCACCGCCACATGCTTTATGTACCTAGTTAAAATGATTAAATAACGTCTTAGGTCAATAACACCTATATTTGTTGTAACATAATCCATCAATTTGTATTTTTTTGGGCTACCACTGATAAACAGTTGGGCCGGGCGCTCCAATTTCTATGACCAACGTGTTAACCTAAAAACAATTATTATTACAACTAATCTTATCATAATTATCATACTTATCATTACTATTCCGATTTAATTGTAGACGCACCTCGTCACTTCCTTATCATTTTGTTTGTACACTAACTTTAAATAACCTTAAACTAGTTTACAATTTACACTGAAACTCTGGCAACCAGTGGTGTTTGACGTGTTTCTCAAATTCTGTAGTAATTTTCGACACGTGGTACTTAATAGTGTTAAATAGTGCAATTAGAAAAGGCTGTGAGTGCTACCTTAATGCCTGTTAATTGGACAGTATAAGGAAAACTTTCTAAAACAGTGTTAAAAAACTAACTATCGAAAAATGTGGTGTTTTTCTTAACAAACTGTGCTTGTTTAGTGTGAACTGTATCAGATTGAAAGACATAGAAATCTGTGCTTTATCAGTTGTGAGATTCTAAGTCAACATCAACCTACTTGTGAGACTAGCAAATCTACAAAGATTTAAAAAACATACCTCAATCTTAATACAACTTCGATAAACCGATTGAAGAAATTTCAATTTCAACCAGCCCCTCGAAAAAAAGAATTTCTCGAAATTATTCGTTCAAAGTACCTGCGCTTTCATTCAACCAGAAGTCCATAACAGTTTTTTTTTTAAACTAGAAGTGCAAGCGACAGTCAAACATTTACTAAGTAAAATTACAAAACTGCAACAGTCAAAACAAAACCTTCGTTTCCAAAAAACAAAACCAAAGAAAGAACAGTTTTTAAAACAAGGGCAGTTATCTCCACGATGCCATCAGCCCTGGTCATGGGCCCATTCAGCCAGCCGGAGTGGAGTGACTCCAGTGATTCCACGGAACCAGGGCCTCTACCCCAGCTGGGCTACTTCGTGCCGGTCAGGTGCAGGTGTGAGCGGAATTCGCACCACGTGTGTCGGAGAAGCAGAAGGTAATTAGCTTAAGTCATTTAAAAATGATGAAGTGAAAATAGTTTCAACAAAGACGATTCCTTTCGTAATGTTTTCGTAAACTCTAGAGGTATAAAACATTAAATATAATGTTGTTGATTAAGCGGTAGACCTATTCGTAGACTTTAATTGTGTAACACACTTTCAATTAAACTCTGAATCATTTTGAAGGATATTGCTAATCCATTGCTTCATATGTTTGAAAAATCTGTCTGCTCAACTACGTAAATAACGCAATGAATGTTGTTGAACTGTCAAAATGAAAGCTATTGCTACTGTAAGTCTTTTACACAATGGGGTTGGTGATAGATATAGTCGGCCTTATTATAGTTATTACATAGATTCATCCAACTTTTTCCAATGGGAAATGTAGAGTTATTCACAGGAAAACAAGGAATACTTCTATTATGGTTATGTGAATCAAAATTGGTTCAGCTCTTATCTGCTTCAGGAATACAGAAGTCTACCGCATGTTCATTTACACAGTCTTGAACATGAAACTCTCCTCAATTTAAAAGTACTCAAAGGTGTTGTCGTTATGCCTCCGAACAGTCACAACTCGTCACTTTTACAACCAGTCTCGTGCCAATGCTCGATTTAAGGCCTCATTAACGTCTCCGCACCCACTCTATTTATACACACTTTCTGACAAAGAGTAAATCTTTGGAGAAGGAATGCCATCATGTGGTAATGTTTGGGTTTCTTTCATGGACTGCATCGGCATTAGTTGCTTCTTGACTGATTCGAAAATATCTATAGTCGTTAATGTTCCAACTTTCGGTCCCATGGGAATTCCATATTGTTATAAGATAAGTATATACGAGTGGTATGATCGCTCCATGTATATAATACTGTTATTCAGCTGCAACTAATTAGCTTGGAAGCTGTCCCCAACGTAGTTGGGAAAAGGTTAGGGTTATTGGTACCATTGAAAATTATCGGTTTTTGTTATATCAATCTAGAAGTAACGGCTAAAGAATAGGACTGCTCATCTCGTGCTGTGGGAGCAGTAAGAGATGAAACTGACGCACCAGTATTATTACCGTACTATTATACAGTATTATTATGGAACGATAACGGCCATAATTTATACTGTCATCATACAATTTAAATAGTAGTTTTCTTTTTCAAAAATTCGAAGACATGTGACATCTACCAACCCGCACTAGGCCCGAGCGGTGGTAGATTACAGCCCACTCCCTCTCAAAGAGAGGAGGCCTGTGTCCCAGCAGTGGGAACATTACAGGCTGATTATGTACGCTAACACAGGAAATGTTGACATAGGCGTCATTCATGGCTATATGCTACTGATTTTTATGTTCCGCAAGGCAGGCTTTTGAACTATACGTAATATGGCATTCATGTATGTAGGTAACAATAACAAATTACCATCAGTTGTTTTCCGTGCCCCAGTTCCCACAAAGTCGTTGACCGCCGGCTTATTAAAATTTTATAGTAATTAATATTCTGTCGATGACAAATAGCATCGCATGGCTGTGTGTTTACAAATGTATGATTAATTCCAAAGCTTTGTTGAATGAATGAATGTTAATCGGGAACTGTTACAACGAGAGCTTTGAATGGTCTGCGAAGAGTAGGAGGCAAGCAGTCTGCAAAAGTTGTTGCTACTAGCAGTTTTAATAAGGATTTTTATGTTAACGCTACATCGGCAAATATATAATTGTCAATATCTACAAGTGACTGTCGAAATACAGCAAGAGATGTGGTATAGGCTAGAGTCGACACCTGTGTCCTGAGTCCTGTGGAAAGAAGATGGGTGACGTCCAAATGCGGACAAGGAAACGCTTAAGCAAAAATCATAACAGGTTAGCCAGAGGAGGAAACATATTGTGTAAAGAATATTTTAGGAATATCATATTATGGAAACGAAGGTATACAAGGTGGTATAGCGAGGAAGGCTATGGAAGCATTTTTCTCAACAGTGGGATACAAAAGGAGCTTGTACATATAGTCAATACCTTACCCATAAACGCTAGCTATGTAGATAGCTACATAGAAGATTAGCCATCATTCTTCATGATAAGTCTTCACATCATTCTTACTGATTCATTGTTATTACTGTACCCGTGTGTTCCAGCTTAAACTAACACAATTCCAATGTTAAGTTTGGAATGCTGTTTACTGTAATCGATACCTCACTAAGCATGCACAATATGCATATAGCAGTCTGAGTCTGACTTATGACTTATTAATAAACATGTCCAGAATTATGATGCACAGAACCGTATTATAAATGGAAGCTTTGGTGAACAGCGGAACCTACGGGTTAATTGCACACGAACTATCAGTAACAATGACTTTCATTTTGACAGTTCAACAACATTCATTGCGTTGTTTACGTTGTTGAGCAGACGAAATTTCTGAACATATGAAGCAATGGATTAGCAATACCCTTCAAAATTAATCAGATTGAGATTGGTAGTGTGTTTCGCAATTAAGGTGCTAGTCGACTTATATATCGCGGACAAAGTATGTCTAGTTTCGGCAACCATTCGGTGAGGGCTCTGCTTCACCTGCCATCACCAATTCACCACGTCTTCAATTTGGATGAAGCTATTAAATTGAATCGTGTAAACAAAAGTGAATCATTACATTTCAGCCATAACCTTCATAAGAACATTGATGAAAGTAAATCAATTTGGTTGAACAGTTTAACATGACCATAAATGTAAAAAAAAAAAACTCAAACCTTGGGTTTGCGATCATCTCACGTCACTATCACTACGTCTTGCTTTGGTGGGTTCCAGCAACCCTAAACTTTTTTCGATTCTACCAAAACGGAAGGTGGAGAGATGTGGTTGTGTGAATACTCTCAAGTTCCCCCAAACTCACTTTTGTAGTTTCCCTGGGTAGAGAGACTAATATACTATGTTTATGAAGCTGCGTTGAAATTTTTCGTCTGTTATTTAAGACGGGGGTCTACACTTGGTCATGTGCCGAATTCATGGTGTCGGTTTGCACGTCGATGTCCCTGCCACCCTGTATTATTATGATATGATATAATAAAATGATCAGTGCTTATAGTGTGTTTCGTGTGTTGTGTCAACATCCTTCGATGTTTCTATAAAGTCTAATAATGTAACGTTTCCATTGTCCATAGAGAATCTCCCCGTTCCCGTCGGTCCGTCTCGCAATGTTCCTGCAACAGCATATCTCGAAGGTCCTCGGCGGCGGCGTCACCCATGCCGATGCCGCTGCCGCCCCTCAACAATACCGTGGAGATGTACGTCGAGCCCGTCGTCGAAGATGTAAGTCCTATATTTATTTAAACTAGATAATGAAGCTTGTGGCGGCATCTACAACGCCACATGCGAACTTCGCATCACAGCTGACATCACGCAAATCCTGCATCGTACAAGCAGAGTTATCCGCGCAATTGGCATATTATATACAGAAACCTATTTTTCTATGAATACCTTTCCAACCCTGTTCCTCATACTCCTATAAGGTTAGGGCTCCTGAGATGACCAAAGCTTTTCTTCAGCACAAGTTATGAATGAGAATAGCTCATACTGACATAAATAATGTCCAGACAGCAAGCAAGGCTAATGGCAGACCAATTGTCCATGGTGAACAAGATTTACTTAGTGAAGCAGTATTTTCGTAGAGGCCATCCATGATCCATGAGTGACCTCCCAATGCTCAGAGCTTTTGAATGTAGGACCGTAGTTAACTTTACAATCAAGTTTGGGAAAATAAATGTAAAGAAATTGTAAGCGGAATCAGTCATTTTACTGATACAAAAAGAATACAGAGTCACAGACTGATCTTAATATCACACATACTGATCTATATCACAGTTTGCCAGAGTAATTTTTTGGATTTTTTGGTTTTTAAGGTTTTTTAGGAGCCTGGAACCAATAAAACTTGTCAATCCTCTAATTTACACAGAAAAAATTAAAATAAATTTCTACATTATGATGTTTGCAATGTTTTTGTAGTTGTTTGCGTCTACATCGGTAAGATCTTCTAGTAATAAACTCTTCATACGTCAAATTGTTCCTCCGTGTATTTGTCTAGCACTTTTTTCATTGACTTGGCAATTTGTTCAGGTTTACTATAGAAATACTTGTGTTGGGTACTGCCTTCTTCATTCACAATGTCGGTGTCCACCAAGCCTTTTGGTGATATGAATAGGATTCTGGGGAAAGAAATACGGATTTTATTATGTAATGCTTTATTATCCTCCTGCCCTTCTTCCACAACAACTTCTTTAGCAGTCAACTGCTGGATTAGGACTCTTCAATCGGTCAAATCAAACCAAATTATTTGGCACGTTGTTTTCTTCCATCCATATCTATGAGCCGTAATCTCATCCATCTGTTTTTTCATTCCTTTCTTGATAAGTATCTAATGTTAACTAGTAGAAAATAAAGTATAAATCAGATTGAACTGAACGTGGAAGGCTAAGGACTGAGTTTTGTCACAGAATTTTAGAGAAGCCTACTGAGAAATGTAAAAAACAGGAGAAGAAGCAAGGGGGCGTGTCTGTGTCGTCGTGGCATGTTCAAACTGACCATGTCTAGGCAAATGGCTGTCTCCGCGAACTAGTACGCTTTCCACCGTGATCGTGAAAATATATAAGAATGCCGTGTTGTTCAGTGGTTTCTTGTAAAAACCGAAGCCAAAACCAAAACTTTGTGCATCATGGAATTGGAATCACTTACCATACTAAATAAAAGTATTTTACTATATCTGTCTTTAAAATCATGAAAAACAACAAAATGTAAAATATTTCTTGCTTTTACCACGTTAGTTTTGTTTTCAAATATCTCAGCGACTGTACTATTTTCGCAGTAAATACATTGCTCCTTCGTATTGTCTAGACAAGCAATGTAAAAATCACAAAACGATACTCTAATTATGTGGTGCATCGCATGGTACGGCCGCTGCTTCTTGCGGCCAGCTAGTGATGTGGCTGTGCAGATCCACTAACGTTCGACAACAATGTGGATTACTCAACGAATATATAGTTAATTTTATAATTTGTCAACCGTTTTAACCCGGTTGGAAGACCTAAAAAAATTACGGTTAAATCCGGTTGGAAGACCCTTGAGATGGTTTTAAATAATGTTTATTTTTTTTATTTACCTACTTTAATTTTTTTTTTATTGGTTTATAACATTTTCTGGACACATAGGTTTTTATTTATTTATTTTATTTTCAGAACCCCAAATTGTTTTTAGTACAATAATAAATGGGAGAATCAATAACTTTTCGGTTTAGTAAATCACTAGCGTATATGTAAAATAAATGGCTTTTGCACAGCACAACGATAGCGACCGACGTTTTTCTGTGAGTAAGTTGTACGGTGCATGGTAAATGCAAATGCACACTATGTTTGATGAGTTAAGGTTTACTATTGATTGTGTAGTACGTTCTGATTTATGAATTGCAAGTGTGTGCGCGACTTTGTATCTATTGCTTTTACTGAACTACATGTGTAGTAATGGCGCTGTAGTGGGATCGTCTTAACGACATGGAGTTCTGATACATTTTCAACTGCCGCATGCCGGGGCATATCTCCTTTATTCCTATATCTATGCTACGTCCATGATAGTATATCTAGTATAGAAAATTGAAAAGACATGAACATAGTAAGTTTTCTATCAGCATTCATATTAATGAATGATGTCAAAGAACTACTTTTAGATAATATCGATAAATTTGCATTAGATTTAGATAATAGCATAGTATCCATGTTGCGATCATTTTCATAATCAGGCATTTAAGCAGCTTGCAAACAGCTCCCGTCAACAGAGACCCAGATAGAATGACCAATATTATAGAAAAGGAGTATGAAACCGCTTACAGATGATGTTCGAATAAGTAGACACGGCACCGGTGTTATTCATTCAACAAGCTAAATAACAAGACAAACCCATGAACCGAGAAAGGTTTAGTATTTTTTTTCCCTTGACCAGCCTAAAAGGGGAGAGGGAAGGCTTTGCCCTCCAGTGGGACAATATAGGCTGATTAGATAGATAATATAGCTTAAAAAACTCCTGGACCGTAGTTTCGCGGGCAATTTAAACTTGTACCTTGGTATGTATGTTCCGTCCGGCGCAAACACAGTGTTCTTAGGCTCATCTTCATCAACCAGATTGACCATAACAAAGTGTTTGCTCAACGTCTGTATCTCTGGAGAGTTGGCGAATTTCGGCTTCAAGTTTCTGCAGGCGGTGCACCATGACTTGTGGATGATCACCATCAGAGGCTTTCTGTGGTGAGTGGCTATCTGGAGTCCCGATTCTAACGAACCCGCCCAAACATAATTGTTCCCAAATCCATTGTCCTTCCCAGTGATCCCAGCACAGTGTACCTTTTCGAAAATTAAACCGAAAAACGCTTTAGCAACCTTTGCAGCTGCCATTTTGATTGTTGTTACTTTAATTATACTTGGACCGGGCTCGTGTCGCAGAAACTATGTACATTTTAATAATTTTATTTTTATGTTACTTTCTTTTGGTCCGCCATTTTTGACAAATCGTTTTTGAATATGAAGTGTTATGTCACGGTCAATCAAGTAGGTTGGGTTGACCTTCCTATTTAAAGGAATAGTGTATAATCTATGGGTTGACCAAAAGGTTGACTGAGTTGACTTAACTCTGCGCTGGCCGCGCAACACAACGCCATCTAGTAATCCGCGGTAGTAACTAAATACTGGCGTGGCTTGTGATTCGTAATCGAGACAAGCGTTGTTGTGTTGATGGTCGCAGTTGTTTTGTTCTCGGTTTTATCCACTAGATGGCAGGCATCTATATTCAAAAGTTTTTAAAAAGCCATGAAGTTTGTGAGCAATAAGGTATTTATGAATAAATATTTTTTTTCGTGTTTGGTTCTCTGAAGTTAGACACACTACAGCTTACAGCGCTAGCTTTTAAATTTAATACTTCCACTTTAATCATAATAATGAAGTAAGAAGGTACCTACTTACTTAATTAATTTTTAAAATTAAGTATCGATATTAACTCTTACTTTATTTTTAGAATATATTGAGAAACCAGTGTACCTCATCTAACTGACGCTCATAATGAATTAGGTACTTAATATTAAATTAAATGCCTAGAGCACATAGTCCTCCAAATGGCAAGCTTGTACATGGAGTAGGTACCCACGCAAAGAACTGGCAAACAACTTTCTTGACTTCTTGGCATAGGTACAAAAAGGAAGATATTAAACTTAATGTGTAAATGAGCTTCGTCTGAATCTTAGTTAATTACACTAATTATATTGAATAGTAACTTACGTAAAATAATAAGACAGTCAAATGACGATAAAATTAAAAAATAATTGATTTTAATACAAATAAAATATAATTATGACAGACTTTTTAAACCTACCGATGTGGATCGGCGCGCGAATCTGCGTGTGCGCATTTTTTTGTTCATTTTCAAACATCACTATGTCGATACGTCGCGCTCCACGTACCCTATTGGAAAAAGCAGATAAACTATGATAATTAGATGTAATGTGTTCATGAATCATGATGGAACTCTGCATTCTCCAACGAAACACGCATTTGATACTGTGACAACAACACCGGCCGCTCGCGTTCATTCAACAACATTTAATCGCCCAAAAACGGGGAACTAAAGATCTTAATATTTCTAAAAATATTTATCTATTAGAACACCTCGTTATAAAACTAATTATTATAAAAAAATAAAAATAAAAAATACTCCGGTAGCTTTTTTTTTTTTTAAATAAAAATAAGTTGTACTTACACAAACTGCGTTTTGCATTCTACGTGGTCTTCGCGATTATCTGTTTCATTTTTGCCCGTATTTTATGAGATTTTTTGAACGTGAACGTGCAAAGGTAGAAAACTGTGGAGCCAGTGTGAATTCGGTGTGATGATGAATATGTACGGGCAGCAGGGACGCAACAGGAGTTTGTATGGCACAGTGCGGTCTATGGTTCCATCACGAGGGACGCCTATCGCGTCTGGGATGGACGATATGGTTTACACGCCGCCGTATTTCTACCATGTTCCTCCACCACCGCAGCCATTGAACACATATCCTGGGAGGAAGAGACGAAAAAAGGTATGTTGTAGCAATAAATTTAAGTTACCTGGATACCTAGCTTTCTTCGATCTATTCTGTCCCTTGCTGCTCACCCCCTGGGACGACCTAAGGGGGTGCCCTTAGCAAGTAGTCGCTTAGTTTTTAAGTTTTTTAAGCCCTGGCTGGAGGCCTTAATTTATTGACGCACCTATAGGCAAGCCCGGTTAAGGAGTCGAAAACCTCCTAGGTTGACCTGGGAGATGCCATACATAATAATTGAAAAAATCTGGAAGTAAAACTACTGGTTAGAAATGCAATTCATCATTGTGACCGTAGCACGCAACAAGGCAACCGCCGCAAAGAGAAACAGTCGTCTTGACTGAGTGATCGAGTCACCGTGCGTTTCATACCAAGAAATAAATTATGAGGACTATGACACACCTAAGCTAAGCATGGGCTGGCACTGAGTTTTATAAGTCCACAATCGCAAAGTTACCTATCGGACAAGGCAGTTTAGTTAATGGAAATTCATGTCATGTGGTCCCTACAGGAACGCGCTGACGGAGAAGCACGTGCTCGTTCCTCAGGGAAAGCCGATCTTAACACTAATATTAAATTAACAGAATTAGGAAAAACTAAAATTTTATCAGCTTAGGGTAATTTAGTAACAGTCACATGTGGTACTTAGCCATTGTGTTAATAGGAGTACCTATGAGGCAAGTTCAGGTAAAACTGAAAGAGAATCAACGGCTCTGGTTTGTCTTTGGTCGAAACGGTACCACTTTCTTAACCCATTGATTTCTAGATTAAATCCTGCCACTCTCTCATGTGTTATCAACATCATAATTCATTTCCAGATATAATTATTTATTTGCTAATCTCTTAATAATGGTTTACCTACTCGTGCGGGCTGTGCAGCCGGCCTAAACCCTTGATTTGAATATTAGGTCAATAATGCTGCAGCCAGCAGTAATGGTAAGCGCACACGAGCTACCAACCACAACCACCGGTGGCAGTGCCTCTTGTTGCGGCGTTGAGGACTGTTGTAGCAGGTGTCCAGTACCGACCGCATGGGTGCGACAAATCCATAGATATCCGTGGACAAATCCATACAAAACGTATGAAAAAGCATGTAAACTGCTTGACACTGAGCTACCCGTGGCTGTGACCGGTGTCTCGTTTGCGCTTAAGCTAAGTTCTAAATTGCATCCCTGATAAAAGTCTATCATTAATTGTAATTAAATTTTTACATACATTTAATCATCGCATTTACAAGGAAGATGTTCGTCCCTTTGTAAAGCTCTTGGGGCATTCTTATAATAATCTAGGGGGGTAGTAATATCCCTCTGAGTCCGATCGCAGCACCGATATCTGTTTATAAAGCTCTCCATGAATTTATACGAAACGGCGAATGATATTGAAAATAACAACACATCCTGTAAAAGTGTCCTTTTAGGCATTATCACTATAATTTTGAATAAGATTTCCGTGCTTTTATTCTTCTAACATTAAATAACACTCGGCGATTTCCATTTCTTCCAAGATGTCAAGAGATTGACATTGTCATTGTTTGTCGTCTTCTGTTATCTGTGTTTGACAGTTTGTCCTTGTCAGTCGCATATCTTATTCTTTTATTAAATAAAATAAATAAATAAATAATATCCTTGGACATTATTATGTTTAAAGCATATGTCCCACCCGCGCCGACGAGAATATAGCTATCAACAATTTTCTCGCTCAAGAACCGCACAAAAGATTGTAGGTCCCGTGGAAGTAAAAGAGATAAATAACTACCTATATTAATAGTTGATCGCTGACTGTTTACACCGCTGACGAGTACTCGTTTCTGGCAATGACGAGAGCTATCAGGGTACTCGATCTATGAAAGACTCGCTTGGCGGACAGGGGGCTTACCACCAGCTCTTATAGCAGGGCAGAAGTTGAACTGCACTGCTTTTTTGTTCTATGACTTCGTACAAAAAAGCAGTACAGTTCAACTTCTGCCCTACTATAAGAGCTGGTGGTAAGCCCCCAGAACACTCGCTGAGAGTCGTCGCGCACTCGCTGCTCGTTGCTCGCCAACTCGTTTTTAGTTGCAAGCTCTACTCGCTTCTCGTTAATCGCCAGCGGCTAGACAGCTGCCTAAGAGGCTACCTATTTCAGCCATTCTTGTTTAGTTTGAGAGAAAGGGAAAAATAATAAAAAAAAACAGATATTCTGTTTATCCACCCCAAAAAATCCACCCTAAGGTGAAGGACGCGGAAACGCATATACGTCCCGGTTAATTTGCCAATATTTTTTAATGCTGACAACATTATGTAGGACAGGATAAAGTGGCGCAGAACACAATGTTGACAGCATTAAAAAATATTGCCATAGCCGGGAATTTAAATGATTCGTACGGTCTTACCCGTGCTGAGCTTACCCCAACATACCTTATATCTTGAAGAGGGTAAAAGTGTTGACAATATTAACAACAGCTATTAACATTGTACTAAGATTCTGCTATTAGTCAAATAGGTATTTTTGTACTGTCATCTCATGTCTTCGGCGCATGGCTTGATTTGACTCTGGCTGTTTTAGTCTGGGTCTCTGAGCAGGCCCGCCACACCAACGCCCACGTGCAATACCGATAATGCCGCTCTAGGTTAAATGCTCTAAGTGCCGCCCCCTCCCCAACCCTATTTTTCTCACTAAGCTTGTACAAAGGACGGTCAAGGTAAGTTTTATATGAAAACGCCACTTAGTCTGAATACAAGACAGGGCAGAAGTTGAACTACTCTGCTTTTTGTTCTATGACTAAGTAGAAAAAAGCAGTGCAGTTCAACGTCTGCTCTGCTACAAGAGCTGGTGGTAAGCCCCCAGACCTTCGTTGCTTGTGAAGCATGTGTGGTGTAACTATGAATGAGACTAATGTGGTAAGGCAAAGTTGCGTTTTAAAATAAGATGTAGTGCCAATAATTGAAAAGAGTATATTCTTATACGTTTGAGAGGATGAATGAAAGGCGACTCTAACAAAAGGTATTTACAAGGCAGATGTGAGTGCCAACCTAGAAGAATAGTGGCCTTATTGGTGATGTTCGTCAGAAAGCCGAAAGGGCGTAATACTCGCAACCGACGTGCGAGTAAGACCAGATGTATGAACGTAAACAAAGCAAAAGGAGTATGTAAGGATCTATAGTTTCTGCCTACCCCGATGGTAAAAGGAGTTTATGTATGTGTAAGCAAAAATCGTTGGCAAAAGTGGTTGAGATATAAAGTTTATTCCATCAGTAACAATCACTACTTTACATAGAACTTAATCGTTATCAGATTCTTAGATTTTCTTTTTTTTTGGTTGGGCTTTTTCACTTTAAGATCTTAATTACCGTTTTACCCATACTGTCCTATGACACTGAAACATTGTGCGAGAACCAGAATTAAACTGACAATTGGAGGCAATCCTTGTAAACCTTCCTTGCCAGAACTTGTGTTGTCATTTCTTCGAAGAAGTCAAATTGTAGACCGCATAATTATTTCTATAGACTCGGCACGTTATCTGTGAAATACTTATGCCATTAAGTACTTTGTGGCCATCAGTGCCGCAAAGAGGACTACAGTTATAACTACTTAAGTACTAATATTTGAATGAAATAAGTCTTAACCGATGCAATAAACCATCTTAGCGACATCAACAGAACTGTGGCATGGCATATGATGAGGACAGAAGAATGAGGAACTTGTCGCGAAAAAGTTTTGAGTATTAATGAGTAAAAAAAGAAAGCAAGAAAAGAAAACAGAAAGAAAGGTTTATCCAGAATTGTAGGAGATGTGCCCTAACAGGCGTTGCACAGAGGAGGCGGTTTTGGATCGGTCTTTTGAGAAGCATTGGAGCATCTAATGTGCACATGGTGACCGAGGAGGTTTCAGTGAGGGGAAGACAAAAGAAACGATGAATGGCATGTGTAAGTGACGATACAAAACGTAAAGATCTATGAAAGAAGATTTGCTGCGCCGACCCCAAAATATAATGAAATAATGGGATATTTTACATACGGTTAATCGTCGTCACCATCCCTTTCCTTTATCGTAGGCTTTCGCTGATATTGATCGTAATGACCGTGTGACCCGTATCTATCTATGACAGCTTGAAAGAATTTGTACGAGAACCAGAAAGAAACTGCAAATTGGAACCAATCATAAAATATCGCCCTCGCCATAACTGTCACTTGAATTTATGGGTGTTATTATTTCGCATTTATTCTGATGCCATGTTTATTCTGCTAAACTGCTTATTTTCTATAGTTTTTCATTAAGATATAATCGCAGAGGTCACCACAATATTATTTTGAGAAATCACTCCGGAAATGAGTGGTGCTGTCAATCACAGAGTACATGTTGTCAATACCGCGAAGGCACTGCCAGCTTTTAACCATTGACAAGTGTCTTTTAATTTACACATTCTTTTTAGAGAAGATCTTATTCCAAGGAATAATCCAACGGGAGTTGTCACTGCTTATCAGTATATTGGCGTCTTCCTAAGACCCGTTGTACACACACGTTTTTTGTGCCGTGAAAACTACGTGTGTAGACACGGTCATCAGTGTGGTATGGATTAAAACTACGTGTGTAGACACGGTCATCAGTGTGGTATGGATTACTATAGATAACCGAACTACTGCTACTAGAGGGAAGTTTGTTGGCGAACGGCCATCGCAGTAGGACCGTGTCATATACAAGCTCACACGATTATTTTAACATAAAAGTCTACCCTGTCATAATTTTAACTCGTTTGGTAAGTTATTATAAACTAAAACAAACATATTAAACACATTTTTCAAGATATCTTTATGACAGGGTCAATCAATAAAGAGGAAATAATCAGCCGTCCCATACATTTGGGTGGAGAAGGTAATGAAGTTTTGGATGTGACAGTTAATACTTTTTTTAGCGACTAACATGTTGGTCTCATGGCGAAAGCTTTTCAGTTTGATGGTCTGTACCATACACTGACCACACCCTTTCTGATATAATCCTGTATAAAGCAAGAAAATTAAAGGGCTGAGAATGCTACCCTGAGGCACACCATTTATATTTATTATTATTAGACTGCTGAACCTGTTCCTGGGCTAGATTTCCAGGTTGGGCGAAGTGTTATATGGTTTTTCCAGAGTAGGTACTTTTCGTGTCTGCTTGTTCCGCTAAACTACACAATGGATTTTGGTGTGGGTATAAACTTTCCGGAATAAATAATCAAAACGATGGTGAACATCATTTTGATAATAATATATATATATATATATATATAATACAGTCATATTAAACATATAGTCGTCTCAACGTTATATCAAGTATTAAAAACCGTGAGTAGCAGGGGCAGGTCGGTCGCTATTTTTATAAAGTTTTGTTAATGGTCGCTGAAAAAAAAGGCATCAGTTTTCGTCATTATTTATTTATACAAATATACTGTTATTAAGGCGCCTACTAAATAAAACATTCAAAACCAATACACGATCTTAATTTGTATGAAAAGTCGTCTTAAACAGCATATAGTGGGCTAAATTATAAAAGCGCACAATTAATGTTAATTAAACCATCTTAGCGACGTCGATCCAAAAGGCGAAATCGGTTGTCAAGATATGGCATGTGATGCAGAAGAATGAGGATCTCGTCGTGAGGAAAGTTTTAAGTTTAAATGTGAGTTCATGAGCAGAGGAAGACCAAAAAAACGATGGATGGAATGTATAAGAGATGATACGAGTAAAAAGAGGTGACGTCGGAGATGACGGCTAATAGAGACGTATGAAAGGAGAAGACATACTGCAACGACCCCAAACAAATTGAAACAAGGAGACGATATGGAGATATTTTACATACGATTAATCGTCGCCATCTTCCCCATTTGTCGATTTCGCGGGAGTTTCTTCTTCCTGATATTGATCGTAACAACCGTGTGACCCATATCTATCTATAACAGCCTGAAAGAATTTGTACGAGAACCAGAATGAGAGTACAAACTGTATTATATCGCTTTCGCCTCTTGCGGATGTCATGTTACCATCACTTAATTTCGTTACCACGTCTTTCTGAAATGAGCTGTGCCCTCAATGCGACAAAGGTACTGCCCGCTTTATCTAAAATAACCTTTTTTTGGGTAAATAGGTTGGTAGTTAATTGATGGACAGTGAATTGCCTCTCTGTGGCCACACTCAAAAATAAATATTCACGAAATGATCTGACAGTAAACCAACATGTCCAAGAGGCAAAAATTCAATTTATCGAGTCGTTTGGTTTTTCACAATGTTCAACTGGGTAAATGTACCTGTAACAAAAATAAACTATATTATTATATGCTTTTCTAGAGTATTATTTTATATAAGGCTGCCATCAGACGGACTGCATCGCAGCAACCGCGCGCAGTCAATGTATTCAACTGCATGCAGTTGTACGTTCGACTTCATTCAGTCATGATATTAACTTCACACGGTCGGCTGCAGTCGTGTGAAGTCAATATGAACTGCATACAGTCGTGACTTCAACTTTACGCGGTCGGCTACAGTCGTGTAGTGTCGATGTACGCTGTTCATTGCTAACCGCATACAGTAAGAGAAGTAACGTCTGTTCTTCCATTTCGACGTGAAATCTTACACTGAGCTCCAGGGTTAGATGCCTGGCGTCAACTGCGCAAAGTTAGATCCGACTGCAGATGCATGCAGTTGAATATATCGACTGCGCGCGGTTGCTGCGATGCAGTCTGTCTGATGGCAGCCTTATACGAGAGCTAAGAGCTGCCTTATACGGCAGCTAGAAATAATTTATATGGCAAACGTTGTTTTGCCATATAAATTATTTCTAGCTGCCCCGCGCTACTTCGTTTGCGTGGTGTCCTACCCCCTACCCTACCCCTACCCTACTCCTACCCTACTCCTACACTACTCCTACCCTACTCCTACCCTACTTCTACCCTACTCCTAACCTACTCCTACCCTATTCCTACCCTACTCCTACCCTACTCCTAACCTACTCCTACACTACTCCTACCACACTCCAACAAGTAAATAAAAGTATTAAATTTAAAAAAAATAAAAAAAAGTATCCTGTGTAACGGACCTCTGCGAGTAGGCTTTTCCTATTATGATTCAAAAGATAAAGCCCTGTGACAGATAGACAACGGAGCTTTAACAATAGGGTCCGGTTATATGATCGAAATGATAAATTCTAAGTATCTGTACTGATAATGCCACTACAACAGCATGCTTTACCAGGTGTCTGGGGCTGAACGGAGTAGGGTGTGGATGTGGAGCTAAGTCGAAAACTATGCTTGGCCTCCTATGCTGCCCTTTGTGTCCCAAAACATGCTTCCACCGACGACGCCGTGGAAGAGGCAAAATTTTGGGCCAACCAAATCTGAAATACAGTCGTGCCATCGCACCGACACGAAGAAGAAGAACAGCAGGCAATACGCTCATTCAATCATCATCATCAAGCGGCAAGCCATCTGATCGTCTTCTTATGACCGTCCCATCGATCGTTCCATATTGATCTATGACCGATACCATGAAACGGTATCTGATAATGAACGAACCAGCAAACCACAGGCAGTCTAACACCTTTGAAGTGAAACTTGTCACTTCAAGGCTACAATTTTGAAGGTGTTTTTATTTCCATTTTTTAATGAAACCAAACAAGGTTTCTGCTAAGTGAATGACAGCTGACTGTCAGGCTTCATCTGACGGTTATAAAGTTGCCAGTTGGGGTTTTTCCTTTTTTTTTTTTTGTTAAAGAAGTATGTAATGGGTAAGCTAACCTCTGACACGTCTACGGCTGCCGTCGACAAACATGCCCCTGTGTATTTGAGCACCGTACCCAAATACACGAGCGGCACGTTGTCGACGGCTGCAGTGGCCTCTACCGTTGACGCGTGCCGCTCGTGTGTATGAGCACTACATGTGCACGTTTGGCTCAAATGCGATTAGGACTCTTCTGTCTCTGGTTGTTAACATCGGCAACCAAGCACATGTATGCACCATTTTAGCACAAAACTTTTTACATTTATTCCTTAGAACTGAACTGAACCCGTGATTGCGTGTTTTTTGTATTAAAAAATGAAGTGACTCAATTCCTGTTTTTACTTTTCAACAAAAAACTTAACAAGTACTTAGGGCTGATTTTTCCAACGCCAGATAATTTTATCCGTGGAATAATTTTGAATTTTTGACATTTCTTCCGTACAAAATTTGTCAAACGTAACTTTATTTCACAAATAAAAATTTTCTGTCGATTGAAAAATCGACCCTAAAAATTAAGGAATACTTTGCACACTGGTGTCTGAAACACCTATACTCCATTAATTGTAACATTAGAAAAATAACGTTATAACGCCATTGTTATTTCCATATAAGCGTATAATAAGCTCCGTTATTTCACCATAAATACAAAGCAATGTATTGTATTTACCATTTACATATAAATTGAAACACTAAAATGCAGTCATTTCAACAGTAAAACACAATAACTGTCGTTGTCGTATCGATATTTGGACGTTATTTGTCTAGTGCTATAGTAAATGGAGTATAGTCTTCGGTGTTTAAGGCCTTCAACTGTTATAGATATTGTATTGGTTTCCTTTGGTGTTGGTAGATCATGCCACGTTACCACGCCACCACTAAACACCACCAGAGTTAAGCCAAGCTACACTATGAAAATCATATGGTTGATATCATACACATCCATCTTTACGTAGCTTAGCAAAAGGTCCGGGACTTCAGGGTACCCGAGATATGTCAAAAGACACTATATTAATAATTACCTACACTATAAAAACAATAGTTTTTATTTTTGACGAGTTACCAAAGTCGCAGAACTTCAAACAAATTGGATTTAAAACGAAGAAGGAGAACAGCGGGCAATACGCACATTCAATCATCATCATCAAGCGGCAACCCATCCGATCGTCTTCTTATGACCGTCCCATCTACCCTATGTGTTCCATAACGATCTATGATCGATACCATGAAACGGTATCCGACAATGAACGAACCTGCAAACCACAGGCAGTCTAACACCTTTGGAGTGAAAATTGCCATTTCAAGGCTACAATTTTGAAGGTGTTTTTATTTCCATTTTTTAATTAAATTAAACAAGGTTTCTGTTATGTGACTGACAGCTGACTGTCAGGCTTCACCTGACGGAAAAGAGTTGCCAGTAGGGGTTTTTTTGCACTTTTGATAAAGAAGTATTTAATGGGTAACCTAAGTGCACATACACGAGCAGCACGCGTCAACGGTAGAGAGAGAGAGAACTGCAACAGCCGGTCGTCTAAAGTACAATCGTATTTATAATATGAATATGTATTATAATCTAAGGGAGATCTAAAACCTGCCAGGGTAGCGGGATCGTCCGAAAGGGTTACCGCTGCCCTAGAACATAAAGGGCTAAGGAAGGAACACGGGTGGGTTTTAGTCAGTAAGAGTCTGACACTCCCTTCTGCTTCACCCAGAGCGGGAGTTGTCATTTGATGATTTCCCATCCTGAAAAAAAAAAAAAAAGAAAAAAAAGGTAGATCTAAAAGGAGATCTAAGGATTAAAACATAAGAGCTACGTAAATCGAAAAAGTGGTTCTTGAGTTATAAGTATGGTAACGGAAAAACAGATGTCCAAATAATACGTGTTTAATAATAAATATTTCCGTAGTAGTTACCACTATCAGTTACCATCTGTGATGTATGAGCTCGTTTTTCTGTGGGCGTCAACGATTTCTGTCAGTGAATCACAAATCACTATATTGTTGATAACGGTTGTTAACTAGTGAATTGTGTCAATGTTTGTTTTGATTATATTTAGCTAGCAATGACCAACCCACGGAGTATAGATTGTGGACCAACCTGAATCATCACATCACCGATGATCGCTAACAGACTAGATTGCCCTTTTATCCGGCAATGCTACAGCAGACATATTGCTACCTTGGGAGTGTTCGTTTTTGTCTGTGCTTGTTACCCTGTCTGTATCTGTTTGTATATGGGTCTTGTTACTTGAATTAAAATAATTTAATTTTTAAAGACGAACCTAGTAAATGGAAACCTAATAGTACGTACCTACTAGTACATAGTACTCACACATGTGCTATGCAATTATGAATCACTAAGTGATTTAATTTTATACAATGAAAAGTTTGTTAATCTTCAGCAACTCTAACAATATTTTCAAATGCTTTTTTTTAGTTTTACTTATTAAAAACATAAGGGACTTTAAAAAAAAATAAGAAAGTATCGTCAGCAAATAACACCATTTGTGGTTGGGTTTTTAACAAATGGGTTAGGTTAGATCATTAATATGTACTAAAAAGAGCCCAGAAAGAGCTCCTAATATGCTGTGCCTGAAAGGGTCCTTAATAGTTTCATACATTTTTAGCCTACCAACTGTTTTAACAACATTATGGAATGCAATAAAGAATTGTGAAGAGGAAAGGACCCAATATCGAGCCTTGTGGTACACCCATTTTTATTTTAAACCGACTGAATTGAACTTGCTGTTGTCTATCATTTAAATAAGATTTTATTAAACTAAGCGAAAAGTTTTCAAGTAAGTTTTCCTTTAACTTAACGCTATACCTTGTCCCATTGAAGTAGTTATTTTTATTTTACGCCTTGAAAAAAAACATTTTTAGGTAATCGTGCCTAAAATACGCGGGCAATCGGCAATGGCCCTTAGAGAGACAGTTAAAATTCTCCCTCCTACAAACGATTTATCAACCCAGAGAACAATTTTGTTACGAGATCTAACTCAAAATATAGAAAAGCATTCTGATTCTATATTGTCTTTTAGAATCAAATCGCGAAATTTCACAGGCGTGATGGACATCGGCGCCCAATATCCAGCAATAGGACATGAAAAACAATTATTTATAAAATTCCAGAAACATAGTTAACCAGCATAATACAAGCATTAGGTTGCTTAGCTTGGGACTAGATGGCGCTGTGTGAAATGTCCAGGGATATTATTATTATAATTGCGTAACACACGATCAATCGGAATCTGAATTATTTTGAAGCAAATTGCTAATCCATTGCTTCATAAGTTCGAGAAAAGAGTTAAGAAAAATTTGTCTGCTCAACACGTAAATAACGCAATGAATGTTGTTGAACTGTCAAAATGAAACTGATTCCGATTGATCGTGTGTTACGCAATTAGGGTGTTGGTATATGAGCCCTATGTTCTGCAATGGACAAAGCTATTACCGAAAGGAAATTACTTACAATAATAAAAACATGTGCTTCATAGAAATATTTGAACCAATTTAAAAATTAAAACAATTTTATTACCATTTTTTACAATCTATAAGTAATAATATATAAAAGACAAGCAAAAATATATAACTGAGAATCGCAACGAAAACAAAAATAAAACGCCAACCTAGGGAAATCTTTTTCCCTCTGATTGGCTTGTTGTACGCTTAACACCATTCTGTCCCAAGATCTTGGTTTGTTGTTTTACGAACTTTCACTATCACAATTACCACTAGCACTATGAAGAACATCCAGCTCCAAGGTGGCTGCAGGCCTGATGGCAGGTGGTACCTTTGTTTCTGTTCTGTCATCTTTGCTCATATCTTGTGCAGATGTAGTATTTCTGCTGCTACTCCAACATGAAGGAATTGGCAATGTAAACATTCCAAAGGAATACGCCACGCCAGCAGTCATTGACATAACCAAACAAAGGAATTTTAACTGCTCCCGTCTGTCCATTTTTATTTTCTGGCCAAGTTAATTTGAAATCTTTCCCATATCCTGAAAATGTTTAAAAAAAATGCTTTTTTCGGTGTCTTTTCCCGGATGTCAAACATTTTTTTCGCAAAGATGACACTTTGTATCAAAGACATTCTTTTTTACTTTTTACGAATCCCGTAGGCAATCGAATTCGGGAGAACGACCAAGTGTAATTTCGCTATTACGGGTTAGAGTGAGGTGGAGATGGGAAAAAACTGTTTAACGGCTGGCGAATTATTTTACGGAAAATACTTTTATGATTTTCCTACGTTTCTATTATTTTTTTCCAATAATCATTAGATAGATGAACGGAAATTTCAAACTAACAAAAAACTCACACCCTAAAGCTACGGTTCCCTAGAATAGCGGTGGCCGCTACTTACGCCCGCAGTGACGGCTATCATGAAAATATAACGGCTGTACGGCTGTGCTGATTGCACTGGTAAAGATTTAAATCCTTTGCGAAACGAAATAAGACTTATAGGGAAATTATTTAAAAATAGTAAAAACTTAACGCAAAGGGCCATGGATTTCTTAAACGTGAATTAAAACTGTTATGATTAAAATCTTGGGCCCTCAATCCAGACGCGTGCATAGTGGCATAAGTAAGTACTATCTCTGGGTTAATAATTTTTATTTAAGAAGTTAGTTAAGACTTTCATATTTTAAGAAATTCCTAAATCTGTAAAATATGACATTACAGATTTATGACGGTTTATCTAGGGCCTTCACTTCATTATTGTCTGTACTGAGGAATCTGCAAAACATGGATTTATCTGAAGAAATACATAATGCGACTTGTTTGTCTTGACTTGACATGTTTTACTTAGATACCTATGTGAATTAGTTAAAAAGAAATAATGACAGAAAAGTTAATTGTTAAGAAGTAAATGAAAGTCGAATTTGACTAAAACGTCTGAACTGAGAGCCCAATATTTTCGGCTTTATTGACTAGGCTCAACCTCATAGATTAACGCAAATTAGAATAAGATTTTTAACTATTTCTTAGTTAAATTTTAACATATCGTCTGTTCTTCTAAATGTCATACTTTTAGAGAAAATTAATTTTCAACTTTTTATAAGAGAAAAATTTGTAGGGTGACCATAATGTTCATAGTAAGTACCTGTACATTTTGTAAAGCGTAGTCGAAAAGTCATAATATTTGCAGCTAAAAGTATTTGTATGTAAAAATAAAGAAAACAAAATTATAAACAGTAGGTACCTACCGTTTATAATTTTGTTTTCTTTATTTTTAATATCATTTTTAGGGTTCCGTAGCCAAATGGCAACGGAACCCTTATGGATTCGCCATGTCTGTCTGTCTGTCTGTCTGTCTGTCTGTCTGTCTGTCCGTCCGTATGTCACAGCCGCTTTTTTCCGAAACTATAAGAGCTATACTGTTGAAACTTGGTAAGTAGATGTATTCTGTGAACCGCATTAAGATTTTCACACAAAAATAGAAAAAAACCAATAAATTTTGGGGGTCCCCATACTTAGAACTGAAACTCAAAAATTTTTTTTTCATCAAACCCGTACGTGTGGGATATCTATGGATAGGTCTTCAAAAATTATATTGAGGTTTCTAATATCATTTTTTTCTAAACTGAATAGTTTGCGCGAGAGACACTTCCAAAGTGGTAAAATGTGTGTCCCCCCCCCCTGTAACTTCTAAAATAAGAGAATGATAAAACTAAAAAAAATATATGATGTACATTACCATATAAACTTCCACCGAAAATTGGTTTGAACGAGATCTAGTGAGTAGTTTTTTTTTAATACGTCATAAATCGTAACGTAACGGAACCCTTCATGGGCGAGTCCGACTCGCACTTGGCCGGTTTTTTAATTATGTGATATTAGTCCTTATGGTACTACTATGGGCCTAGTTGCCTAAAGCAAATAAAACAAAGAAAACTTACAGAGAATGTGTCAATTGTATTAGGTATTTAAAAAACCGGCCAAGTGCGAGTCGGACTCGCGCACGAAGGGTTCCGTACCATTATCTATAAAATCACGTCTGTTGTATCCCATACAACAGACGTGATTTTTATAGATAATGGTACGTGGTAAAATAAATATTTAAGGGGGCTCCCTTAAATATTTATTTTATTATTTATTATTAAAGTAAAAATACAACTGAGTATTTTGTCAGCGTCAGGATGGCTGGACCAAACGAGATATGTCCTTGAGACCATGTGCACTATTTATTACCTACTTGCTACTATTTACTACCTATAGTGAAATATTTGCTACCTTTTCATTAAGAAATTTATCAAAGAAATAAAGTGGTCAGCCAACCTGACGTCAGGTTGGCTGACCACTTTCAAGTTCTATAGTTTTAGCGTTGTATTAACCGCGTTGTTAATGTAAATATTCACTACCTGATTGCTACCTTCACATATATTTTTTACACAACTCTATGAAGCTCCTATAAAAAGTTATTAATAAAAGCCATTTAAACGCCTGTACATCAATTATTAACATCTTTTCTTCTCAGAACAATTGCTAAAAATGTTTTTATAGGCGCTTAGTAGCTTATGAACAACTTGTTTCTGGATAATTTTATAATTATTAACATATCGCATTTATGTTATAAGTATGTACATACATACTTATAACATAAACGTTTAGTTCATTTAAAATGAATGTAAATATTACTTTAAAGTCGAAAAGCAAAAAAAAAATTCTAGTGACTTCTTGGCGGCCAATCTCAACGGAGACTAACCTTCAGCGCAATATTGTAGTGAACAAGTGTGTGCGTAGCCACAGATGTACTCTCTCTACCCTCACTCTCATTGTCCGATAGATGAATATATGGTTTTTGGTGTGATTACCTCGGAAAGCACGTTAAGCCGTTGGTCCTGCGCCTGATCCGTCTCCGGTCGTGTCGGATTACGTGCCATCCCCGGAGTGACTTTAAGGGCATCACTCTTCATAATTGTCGTTAAATAAAAGTGATTGTACAGACGCCAGTACATCAAGCTACCCGAAACTGTCAAATTTTCCCAATCAACCTTGAAGCTTGATGCTTTAGCGATAAAGTTGAAAACCTGTTAAAGAAATTTGGCAGATTGTAGTAGCTTTATTAAGTTACGATACAATATTTGATAATAATTAATTGACATCTTTGATTATTTTTATTTAAAACTACCTACAATATTCACAACTATGATGATAAATTATTCTGTTCAAGTTCAAGTTTTGTTGTTTCTGACGTGCACACGTTAACAATAATTTATTAAAAATCACATTAGATATAAGAGTGTTTTCACGATGAAGCGAGGAAGACAATTAAAAGTATCGTTAAAAGATCAAAAAAGTGTTTATTCAACGTTCGAAAATATTTTTTCTGAAAAAAATGATCTTCCGTCACCGTGTGATCCAGTGTTTCATAAACTTAGTGAACTTTTAGAATATAAAATGTCAGAAAAAGCTATATATCAATCAATTAAAAAAAAATTACGATTTTTTTTTTTTCGACAATTGTAGACCTGTAAGTAGTAAATGCATAACTGAAAAGAATACAGTGATTACAACAATCCCAACTTCTAACTGCAAAACTTTTGATTTTTACATAGATTTTTATCAGTGGCAGAAAATCCAGCCTATTGTACAATGTGTAAAAAGAAATAAAGATAAATTCTCTAACTTTAGGATAAAGACTCTTTTACCAAAACATCAGTGGGCTAATATCTTACGAGAAAAAATTTGGAACACAATTCGAAGTCCGTGTAGCTGGATTTTCAAAAATTATTCGATTAAGGATAACGATTGTGTTACGTGCGTGTGTCACGTGTGTTACGTACGTGCTTTCCGAGGTTATCACACCAAAAACCATCTCTTCATCTATCGGATACTGAGAGTGAGGGTAGAGAGAGTACATCTGTGGCTACGCACACACTTGTTCACTACAATATTGCGCTGAAGGTTAGTCTCCGTTGAGATTGGCCGCCAAGAAGTCACTAGAATTTTTTTTTTGCTTTTCGACTTTAAAGTAATATTTACATTCATTTTAAATGAACTAAACGTTTATGTTATATGTATGTATGTACATACTTATAACATAAATGCGATATGTTAATAATTATAAAATTATCCAGAAACAAGTTGTTCATAAGCTACTAAGCGCCTATAAAAACATTTTTAGCAATTGTTCTGAGAAGAAAAGATGTTAATAATTGATGTACAGGCGTTTAAATGGCTTTTATTAATAACTTTTTATAGGAGCTTCATAGAGTTGTGTAAAAAATATATGTGAAGGTAGCAATCAGGTAGTGAATATTTACATTAACAACGCGGATAATACAACGCTAAAACTATAGAACTTGAAAGTGGTCAGCCAACCTGACGTCAGGTTGGCTGACCACTTTATTTCTTTGATAAATTTCTTAATGAAAAGGTAGCAAATATTTCCTTTATTCCCATCTGCCCCCTTCGAACTTGCCACCGGGGTGGTGGCTGGCACTAAGTAGTGGCGTTTACCACCCCGTGGCAGATGACACTTATTTAGTGTCATCTGCCCCCTTCATGATAATTGTAAGGTGGTCGATTCTCATATTACGTACTGGACATTATCAATAGAAATTTAAATAAAACCACTGGATATCATTAGCAATAAAAATTAATCCCTCCACCGCCACAAACCGCCACAATTTTTTTTTTTTTGTATAAAAACTAGTTGATTATTGTAAATTATACTGTGATTGTGGCAATAGAACATTATTTAAAATTAAAAGATTATTTTTCTGTAGCATAAGTTTTTGCTGATTATTCCATTTTGTGAAAATATTCATCACTTGTGTAAAAAAAACTGTGACTATACCCAATAAAGAAACAGAAATGTATAAATATTGTTAAAATAATGTAATGATTTTACACCCATCTTAAATTGTTGTAAGAGTACTGCTATACTAATAAAGAAATAGAGAATTTAAAATTATATTTATACAACATGTAAATTGTTTTTTATAAATATAGAAAAGTTCCAAAATTATTTGCCATTATTAAAGTTAATTTTTATTGCTAATGATATCGAGTGGTTTTATTTAAATTTCTATTGATAATGTCCAGTACGTAATATGAGAATCGACCACCTTACAATTATCATGAAGGGGGCAGATGACACTAAATAAGTGTCATCTGCCACGGGGTGGTAAACGCCACTACTTAGTGCCAGCCACCACCCCGGTGGCAAGTTCGAAGGGGGCAGATGGGAATAAAGGAAATATTTCACTATAGGTAGTAAATAGTAGCAAGTAGGTAATAAATAGTGCACATGGTCTCAAGAACATATCTCGTTTGGTCCAGCCATCCTGACGCTGACAGTATTTTGTGAATATTTTAAGTGCCCTTTTTTGCTCGATATCAATAATGGCAACAGGCCATTATTGATATCGAGCAAAAAAGGGCAAAAAATCGTGTTTGTTGTATGGGAGCCCCCCTTAAATATTTATTTTATTTTGTTTTTAGTATTTGTTGTTATAGCGGCAAAATTTCAAACTGTCTAGCTATCGCGGTTCTTGAGATACAGCCTGGTGACAGACAGACGGACGGATAGACAGCAAAGGCTTAGTAATAGGGTCCCGTTTTTATCCTTTGGGTACGGAACCCTAAAAAGAACATTTATTTAAAAGCTTTTACTGCCTTGAAGTGGCAACGCAGTACGAGTACAAAGCAGTATTCAAAATTAAAATAAAACTCAGTTTTGTTTTAGTGGATGTCTTGTTTTACTTGTGATTATTCTGATTGGTAGTTCTTATTTTGTTACGTCATTCTGCTTTTTTCCGTTTAGGGCACTTCTTTGGACGAGGTGGCGGTGGAATGGCCGGACAGGGATCAGAAGGACATTTCTCATCTTCTATTTCAAACTTATCCTTACAATCATTTGGTTTACTGAAGATTCCAAACATATACGCAGTGAATGCAGCGCCGCCCATAATGATACTATACAATCGTAATAAGTCTTCTCGTTTCCGCACGTCGTAGACTCTCGGAGGGCAAGATTCGAGCCTGGCCGAGTATCGAGCACCCAACATATTTTTCATATGTATTTTGCCAGTCTTGTGCCAGAGACGAGTCGGTTTGATTCCATTCCACATTGTGATTATCGGTTTTGATGAATCTGGATTTTAAAATAGTTTGTTGTTGAAGGTTGTTGGTGTGGCCTGTGGTTGGTTTACGGTTGGTCATTGGGCGTTTGACTTCCGCATTGGAGTTTTGAAGCCTGAAATTTGAAACATGCGCTATGAAATCTCAAAATCAACATAGTCCAATTGAAGAATCGAATGAGATATTCACAGTCATATAAATCATGTTTTGGGCTAACTCGGTGGTAACTAAATGGTCTTTACTGCCGAACCATAATGCTTCTCTGAAAGAAAAGAGGTCTTTGCGTTGGAGTGGAACAGTGACCCACAGGCTGGAATAGAAGGCGAGAAAACTGGAGGTGCAGTATATTATTTTGGTATAAGGTGGCTTCAACTCCATGTTGGAAACCCATGACAAGATTCTTGGATGATTATGTTATTAGCATAGCAAGGAATATATATTACCATTACGGCTTGCGTGGAGGCCCTCTAGATTGGTCTAACATTGTAGCGCAGCATGACATAACCGCAGATACTGTAATTACAAAAAGTAATTCTTGTTTAGTCATAACATATTGTTTGACATCTCCTTTTCTTCAAAAATATTTTTGGCAGGTTATCATAGATCTTAAATGATATATATTTTTTTCTAAATAGATTTAATGTTTGTCTGCTGCATCTTCCTGTGTGAGTTTCGTGAGTTCGAATAAGGAACGCTTTTTTTGTTTCTTTTCTTAATTTC
Organism: Apamea anceps; assembly: GCA_951799955.1. Classification (NCBI taxonomy): domain Eukaryota; kingdom Metazoa; phylum Arthropoda; class Insecta; order Lepidoptera; family Noctuidae; genus Apamea; species Apamea anceps. Next base: position 6,213,678 of record OX637522.1, on the reverse strand, counting down.
TTTCGGGATTATCCACTGGATTGGCACCTGGGCTTAATAATGTAGGCATGGAACTATAAAGTACTATCGCAGTGCGTCAGGTGCTAGTAGTTATTCAAAAGCCATTCAGTAGTGACCAATAGTCACACAACAATCAATGACATGTTAACTGTAATGAAAAGAATCTATAATTGAATAATACAATTGCGTGTTACCTAGCCATGGCATGCGGATTTCCTTTTTCTATTTTCCGCACTACATAATAAACCGTCTGTCTCGTTAATGTCTGCAACTACTTGGAAGGTATGATCGTTGCTTTATAATGGAAATAAATATGAATCTAAATAATAAAGAATCACACTCATACTCAATACTTTTACATTCCAAAGTGTGACCTTAAAAAAAAAAACAAAAACTAACAACGAAAAAAAGTCCCATAAAGATAGGGTCCAAAAATTAGAGGCTGATGATAAAATATGTCCTTCAAATAAAACAAACTCAGATTTAGAATTCACATCCTTCGTGCACAGATATTGAAGAAAAATGAGCACACCTGCCTATCTAAGTAGACAACGCAGTATTTATAGAAATAGCACTTCAAAAAAATGCCAATTGCAGAGGAACGCAAAGACCAGGTAAGCATAATCCCTGTGTTATAGCCGCGTGCGTCTCACTGACAGCTCTCTTGAATGTGGTTCCGTGTATTCATGAGAGGCTGTGTTAGTGTGCGTGAGTCCCTGCGCAGGAGTGTCCTGTGTAGAGGTTAGCTCTAGCGGCCTTCACCAGAGATGCATTGGGACCGGTTTGGTTCGATTTATCAAATGTATCGATCGTTTCTGTGATTGAATTTGTTTCTTCACTATTAACGTTCGCTTTAAAAGTTTAATTAAATTTACATTTTCTAACCTACATCCCAACATAAATGAAAGTTTAAATGTAAAAGCAAAAGTAACACGTGCTTAATTTCCAAAGAAATCAACACAGAAACTCTACAAACCGGTAGTATTTGAGGGTTATGGTCATACGTGTCCAAAACACCAAAATGCGTGGTGGTTAGTGGCCATTTGACGACTATGTAATGCTTGTTATGTTTTTCAACTAAACTTTCAAGCTCGAGGCTCTCCGAGTCCGCACCGTGCCTCCTTGTAGTGGGAGAGCAAAACCTGTAGATACTGTTCGCCCACTTCGAGACGGAGTACCTGCGGACACTTCGTCCCTTTCACTCTCGTAGCGCTACGCACCAAAACGAGAATGTCCGTTTCACCTAACCACTCTGGTATGCAAAGATTGATAGCTTATATGACCATTTGCTTTTGAGAGTCCCCCAGAAATCACGCACGGTTAAGTTTTCGCCGCCTGGCGTCCTTACGATCGGCCAGCCGAACGTTGTGCTCAACGAAACTTGTGACAAACTCTTTCATTTCCGAGAAAACTTTTGTAGTTCACATCGTAATGTTATTACGGAGGTTTATTGATTTAAGTCGGTGGTGTAACTCGTTTGTTTAAAGTAAGCCAGTGAAGCCTTACTCCGGAGGGTCAGGCGCCTGTGTATTCACTAGTTTCTGTGCCTAGATGCGTTTTTCTTTAGTGACTAAGACTGGTGTCGGTGGTATTGTGCCGCGGCTCGAAGTTTGAACGTGTATAGTGCAATGTGTGGTTGAAACTTAAACTTATACGGATAATGATTTGACAGAAATGGATCCAATAGCAACAGACAACGGATTAGTGGTGAATAATTTGAACCACGTCCGGAGTGACTCTCAGGTAAGCCGACCGCTTCTCGGAGTAGGTATCGATGAAGCAAAACACGTTTGCCGTTGCATACCTACCTATGAATAAGTGCAATGACTTCTCAATTATTTGATACATTTTAGTTTTATGTTTCGAACATTATTGGTGGCGCATGAGCAACCTGTGGTATTGTTAAAGTTCAAATTGTGTTGACCACTAATTTGCGGTCAGTGGTGTCTTACAATATGCGAGTAATTTTCATGTTGCCTTGTGAAACTTCACATCAACCAAAAGTTACTATAACTAACTAACAAACAAAAGACATTTTTATAAAAATCTGCGTTAGACAATGGGTCTATTTACATAGTTATGTGACTGTGTCATTGTGCAACTATATAAAAATAATAATATAATTCATACCTGAACACAAACGAGTTTTCTAGCTCCAGTGAGTTAGTTATGCAGTGGTTGCATGCACATTTGATATCAAATTATATAAGACTGCAGAATCAAATGGCTGTGTGCGTGTGATTTATACTTCAACGCTTGGAAAGTAACTGGCTCGAGTGAAGACAGTTCATTAGATGGACCATTTAATTGGGAAATATCGCGAAACACTGTTAAATTAGTTGAGTAAAGTCGACAATTATCACGTAATCCTTACAACGGTCAGTAGGATTAAGCAAATACACGATAAGAGGGACATTACAGGACACAGAGCTGGTAGAACAAGTTTCAATACTTCAAATCAATACTTAGCCTTTGACTCAAATTCTTTATATACTTCTAAATAAAATAAATACAACAGTAACCATCACACACACGACAAGGCAATGACACAAGTTGATAAAACAAACAATGAACTGGTAACAGTAAGTATGGAAAGAAAACCTCGATGCGTTATGGACACTACTTTCGGTTGAGAAAGCTCAAACAGTTGTGAAAAGTAATGAACCTTTTATGATAATGAATGAACCTATGCCAAAGGAATACAATTACATTACATAAGTACATATAGTGAGCAAACTTATCCAGATAGTTAGCTCTCAACATAACTTGCCAATGCTTTCAAAGAATTACGACAGAACCGCTTGAAGTTTTAACAAGACAAAGAAAGGTCTGAAGTTAGACCGTGTTAAAGTTTTCATAGTTCAGTTTCAAGAACCTGGGTCTTATGCATAGAGTTACAAAAAATCCCTACGTCACCTGCTTGTAATAATAACAACCAAAGCAGACAATACACTAACATAATAATAAGGAGCCGTAAAATCGAATGGACCTCAGAGATGAAAGAGTCTTTGTTTTTTGTTCCAACATCCAAAACTGGAGGAAGGCACATGTCAGGTGACGTCACTGATCCCGCCAAAAACCTGTTTCGCGCCAATTCGCAGCTGTCGACGGCAAAGTGGTTGGGTCGCCAATAATTTACTTTTTTTATTTTATTTTTCTTGGCCTCGAACCCAGTCGTTCAGCCTCCAAGGTACACCGTTAACTCCGCTAATTATTGGCTCCTGTTGTATCTTGTAATAGAGGACTAAAATTAACCGAAGATAAATGTTTTACTCTGTATTTTTTTATTTTATATGCAGTTCTGCAAAATTACTCTTGGCTCGCATAACAAGGAATGAGTCACACGTCAAGATTCCCACGTTTGAGGGCTCCGGCAGTCTTTACCTACAATGTCCGTTCATTTGTTGTAGTCGAAGTTTTTAAAAGATGTCTCTCATAGTTTGAGCTGACCTTTCAAGTTATTAACACCGGACACCGGTATGTTAAGGTTGGGTTTATCATTATGAAATACTTCATACATAATGTACCTATCTATTACCTATACATACCCTAATGAAGAAAGCGTTGTATCTAATGACGTAATAGCCTCTTGAATACTCAGGTCAAAATGTCTTGTACTTTAACGTTAACGTGTAAGTTAACGTCAAAAGCTTGGTTATCATAAACCAAACATTTATGAACGATAAATGAGTCACCGTAGTGCAACAAACTTTGCTGTTTACTTAGCAGCACATACTGTTGCTTGGTAATTTCATCACTCACTACCACGCGAGCTAAAGATTTTACGAAACTATAAAGGATTTTGTTGGAAATCTAGACGTTAATCAAGAACCTAATTAGTGTCCCTATTGTATAAAGCTTCGCATGGTAACGCAACGCTTCTTGCAACGTTAGATCAGCGCTAGTAATTACTATGATCATCCTCATCCCTTTTTTCCATATAACGCTATTACATAGTTCCATCTTAGTAGTGGGGTGACTTTCCAGCTCCCATATCATCAATCGCACAATTCATCCATCATTTCTTTGGTCTTTCCTTACTCTTAAAGCCATCCACATTCATACTCTGCTCCATAATTACCTGTATTAAAACAATGAGCGTCGAAAAAAATTTAAAAACTTCAATATTTTGATCTCTTGCAATTTCTCTCAAAGAATTGTCCTTACAAATCAACTGTTGATGTAGTAGACAAGTTCAATTCATACAAATATAGTCTCCATTGAAGTACCGGCCACCAATATAGGTCGTCTGCAGTACTTCCCGTCTAAATCTCGAAATAACTGCGAGATGCAAAATGACCACGTTGACTAAGCAATATGGATGCAATATGGGCATTCACCTACATAGAGTAAGGATTAACATTTTGCTTTGAATATGGTGTCATGTTTCCCCAAACACCTCGTAAAGAGTCTCATTTGATTGGCTTGGAATGCCTCCTGGCTTGCCGCCATTTTGTCATTTTTCAGGAAATATGATATTCTGTATAATATCTTTGCTATTGACTGAGCAAGTAGCAATATAATGTGTAGGGTTTATAGATTTGATTGTAGGTACACACGACGACATATTAAGCTATACTTACATTTCCAGTTTCAGCTGACCTCGCTTTGTATAGGGTTTTCGTACAATGAGAAGTCAGCTTATATTGGAAATGTATAGCTGGATACGTCGTCGTACGTACAGACGCCAGCAGGTCAAGCTACCCGAAACTGTCATATTTTCCCAATCAACCTTGAACCTAATACTTTAGGAATAAAGTTGAAAATCTATTAAAGAAATTTGACAGATTGTAGTAGCTTGATGCGCTGGCGTCTGTACCTTGGTATCAGAATTTTGAGATATTGCACATATAGACATGGTTGTAAAATTCAAGACTGCTTTTGTTTTTTGGACTTGAATTTGCATGTTCATGATTGGTCAGAAATCTAAGCGTCTAGAACCACCAGAAAATCTTTTTTCCTGCCTGCCCAAAGGTACCTTTCGGCATTATTTTTGGTGCACTGGTGCTGTGCCTACGATTTGCTTTATAATTTGGCTAACTACTAAACGCTCTCAACAAGAGTTTTATTGAGATACACAAGTATCCAATTTTCCTACCGATTTTGCGTACCGACTTGCAACTTCACAAACAGTACCTAACTATCAGACAAAATGTTCAAGCAAGAGTTCGTCCATAAATATAAATTGAAATGTTGAGTGAACAGAATCATGAACAACAATAAAAATATGAACTACACGAAATAAGTCGCGATACGTTTCCCGCTTTTATGGATGCTATCACGCAAGCGCGAAGTTTTCGCGCGTTTTCACTGACCATAAACAACGCGTACAGCCACTGGCCAGAACAACTCTCTCTATTTAGTCGATTCTTGTTTTGATTAGCATTTTATAAATAATGCAAATAACAGATCATCTCATCTTGATAATGTGGTGTAGTAGGGACTGTTTTTTTTTAATTTCCCTCCTAGCTTCAACGACGTTGATCCATCGTTTCTAGCTATTCATAAACAGTGTCACAAGTTAGCTTCTATGTTGACTTCCAGAAGCTTAAAAGTTCAGTTATCCTCAGTTACCACTCGCCAGTAAGTAGTGGTAGTGTATCAAGACCAGAATTTTTATTTTAAATTACTTTTATGTAGATTTCAGGCTGCAAAAAGTTATATTTTCTTAGTTAATTGACCCTCGGTTCAGGATCTCCCCCATTGTTCCCAACCCTTTCTATTTTAATGTTCATTTTACGACGTAATAATTATTACTCAACTGTAATGAATAATTAAGTAAAAAAAAAAGTTATGTCAGCAAAATCATTTAATTATACTCGTATCCAAACCTACTAAAATACCTGCGTTTAATATGTAACTGAACCGATTAAACTTGCTTCCTATAAAATTACCTCATCCTGTCCATACTTAAGGACCCCAAGACTCGAAGGTAATTATTCAGAGGAAGTGATCCCGTTCTAATAGATATCTAGACTGTCTAGTGCTTACTTCCTTCTGCAACGTACTGAGAGACTCGTTTTCATAGGAATGTTTCTCTAGCAGCTTTCTTCTAGCCGCTCTGGTCAAGCGAGACAGCTGTCGGTGCAAAACATTGCGCCTGCTATGGCCATGTTTTCACTATTACAATATTTTAATTATGGGCAAAGAAAAAATGGTGTTTAAAGTACATAATGGTAGTGAAACTTGGCTGTGTTTATGCATAAAGACTGGATCTTAATGGGTTATGTAAATGAGATTGTAGGTACCAAACATGTTATTAAACTGCATTGCAGTTGTGGTTTCGGTTACAGAGGGGCCCCTCTCTTTTCCTTTTAGTTCTCATAAACGTATCATCATTTCCAGTAAATTAGACCTGCACTTAGTGGTGAGAAACATACACCTGTGGTTTGTGCAATCTAATATTTAATTGGCCACATAACTTTGTAATTATGGCAACATCTACAAAGATTTTCAGATTTTACCACTAGTTTTAGACACTTGGTGTAACAGAGAGCATTGGTGCTGCATAAAACGAAACGCTGGCCGTATTTGGTGTAACAAAGAGAAAAAGGTCCAGTCCAGCCAATCGATTCTGTAAAAATCTCACCGTGAAAAGTTAGGTGAAGTGAGCTGTCAATAGTGTCAATCCCTAGCATTAGTTGGAATGACAGCTCACTCCACGCTCACTTCACCAAGTTTTCACGGTGAGATGGTCACAGAATCGCACTGCAGGATTTTTTTTAGTCCTGTTACGCTTTTTTTCACGTCTCTACGGTTTGTAATCGAATCTCAATGCTGCTTATAATGAAACACTAACCATAGTTAGTGTGACCAAAGAGAAAAAGGTCCAGTTCACGAATTTGGTGGTCCTTTTACGGTTTTTCTCACATCTCTACGGTTTGTAATCGAATCTCAATCGACATCTATACTGATATTTTTTACATATAAAGAGGTAAAATTTGTTTGTATGTATGTAGGAGGTAATCTCCGGAGTTAATGATCCAATTCTAATAATGTTTTCACTGGTAGAAAGCTACATTACGTGTGAGTGCTATAGGCTATAAATTATGTTTACATCATGCATTTTAGCTGAGCTATCACCACTTTTGTCTAGCAAATCGGAAAGAAATAAAAACCAGAATTACTTGCATGCGCTGCCTTAACAGTTATATATAACTAAAAACAATGTATGGCAACCTGGTCCGCCTTAAATATTGCTTCAAAAAAGTCCGCGACACCATATTTCTATCTTTGATATTTTATCTTTTAATATCGCTTTAAAGTTTTAAAAAAGTATTTTTTTGGCATGCTTACGTTTGGATGAAAATATAAATTTTAAATATGAATCCTTATCAAAATAAATTATTTTAGGATCACAAGGATACCAAAGAGATAAGATTTGCCCTTTACAGTATGTCAATCATATAGTTTCGGAGATAATATAAAATTACTAAAAACACAAAATGCCGCTAAAACATTCACAAATACAACTTTCATTCATCGCGTGCATGCTTTGTGCAGACGTTTTATCCCTTCACCCATAGATGGCGTTGTGCAAATACATAATTTTTCTGAATAATTGCGGTGTTAAGACTTTCCGCGGATTGATGACCCTCTGGATTTATCTAAACTGAAGAGTTTGTTTGGTTGAACGCGCTAATCTCAGGAACTACTGGTTCGAATTGAAAATTTATTTTTGTGTTGGATAGTCCATTTATCGAGGAAGGCTTTAGGCTATATAACATCACGCTGCAATCAATAGGAGCGGAGCATCAATGGAAAATGTTGCAAAAACGGGAAAAATGATTCCTTTTTGAGAGCTTCCGTTGCGTGCGCTGCGTAAACGGTTTAAGTTACGCAAAAATCATGTATGATGGAATTGTTCCTCTTTAAAAGTTCTAAAAAAAGTCTGCAACATCTTATGTCTATCTTTTAAGATTGACTCACTGTAACCTTATTTATGGTAATCAAATTTGTTCGAAATTAATGCATTATTTGCGAAGGTTTTTATCAACATGATATTAATCCTTATCCAAATAATACGTTATTAATCACAAGTATTTAATTGTGAACAAAATGGCCCTTGACATCACTTGATTTCAATCAACATCTTAGGAGATATCATAATTTTAAAATAACTCCGCAACAAAATCTATATCTACATAATTATACTAATAATAAAGCTGAATAGTTTGTTTGTTTGAACGCGCTAATCTCTGGAACTACCAGTCGGATTTGAAAAATTCTTTTTACATTTGATAGCCCAATTTTTTAGGAAGGCTATAGGCTATTCCACATCACGCTAGAACTCTTTGGGCCGAGCAATTAGAAAAAAAAAGTCAGAAAACGAAGTAGGTAATAGCGAAGGCAGGCGATGCGATGCGACGGGGTGGGTCGGAGGAACAAGAAATTTCACGCAGACGAAGTCGCGAGCAAAAGCATCATCATTATCATTGGCAGCCTTGTTCCACCTACTGCTGTATAAACCGACTTCTTTTTGTGCCATGCGTCTCTGGTCTGTGCGACTCTTATCCGTGTCTTCCCCGCGATCTTCTTTAGGTCGTCCACCCGCCTGGGAATGGCCAGTGGTCAACATTCTGCCAACGCTCCTTCTACCGTCTCGCGGCAACCATTCCGTTAGGGCGCTGCTCCAGCTGCCTCCTTTAATTATTAAGTAAATATTTGAATGCCGTAAATTTCCGGAAATCGGAAAGTATTTCCAGAAAATCGGGAGTAGGACTCAAAATGAGTACCTAACAACGCACTTACCAGTTCCATAGAAAGGCAGCGAAAGCAAATTGCCTACCTATAAATACAAATACGTGTTAAACCCATTTACACGGCAAATTGACATAGACTGACCATCTTTTGGTAGTTGAATCATACCTAGTTCACATTTACATAGCTTTAGCAACTCCAATGTTCGTAAAAAATAGTTTGCGGGGCTCGGCCACAAGATGGCGTGCAAAAAGTTTTGTCATCGGTCCCCGCCCGAATCCCGATAGATGGCATCATCTTTATTTCAATTCTGAACAATATCAATATTCTGTAATAATAACATTACAAACAAAAAGAGATTCTTGTTTGTGGGATTTGAACTTTGAACCACGGCCAGCGAGGGCTGAGTCAAGGGCCAACCGAGTCAGTGAAATATTTTTTATGTAGATACACATATGTAAATGTGTGTGTGTGTCATTTGCTAGGTAGCAATAATGAAATATGTACAGCTAAATGAAAAAATCAAGACTATGACATTATTTATTTTTAACTAGAAATACCTCTTTCTAATAAAAAATAAACCTTTCTCATAGTCTTAATTTTTGCTAAAAACTGTTATATCTAAGGTCTGTTATTAGGTTCCTTAGATATATAAAACAGTTTTTATCAGTAATCCTTATCAATATTTAGTCAAAAGGCGTTAGAAATATGGTAGATATTGTAGATAATAAAAATGCATAAAACACCATTTTGTGCTACGTAACATGTATTTAATAGGAAAGTCCTTTTAGGTTTTACAACACTTAAACACAACAATAACACAGTCTTTCATAACAATTTTGAGACGGACTGTGTTTACAATCATTAATGGACATTTATTTTTTAATAACCAGGTACAAGTAGACATTTATAATATAAAAAGCGTTATAAATAAAATCGCTATATATAAATTAAAAATCAACAGTTTTGCATTGTAGTTATTGCAAATACTACCGACTACAACAATAGAAAATGCATACTTACCTACATATTTCCACAACCACATAAAAGAGTGCACAATATACATTAAAAAAAAAAGTTAATTACTTATCTAACATTAAGATATCCAAACTTATTTACCTACCTACTTAGAAAGGTAGGTATTCCTATATACATTGGAAATAAACATCACATATTAGTGCTAGTGCCTAATATAGGCACCCTAGATAACATGTAAGTACCTACAACACTTATTTTAATTAAAAAACTTCATTCCGTAAACATTTTTAAACAACACAAACCATAGAGAAATATTGAGCCATTATCATTGTAAAGATACAAAACAATTTTAATCGTGTATCGTATACTTACATAATAAAATAATTAATTAATAATGTCAGAAAAAGTCTTAAAATGTCCAGTCGTTTGTTTTTAAAACAGAGATTGTAATACCTAAACTATGTTGCATAAGTAAGTTTAATTTATTATAACGAGAGATTCTTAAACATATAAATTCGACAGATATAACCATAAAATTAAGTTTTATAATAGTCAGGCATGTAAAATGCTTTTTGCAAAAAAATACTATCTTATATCAAAATAGTTCTTCGTGTACAATATTTCTCCCATCACGACGGAGATTCCACAAAAAAAATGTTTTGATGTTGGATCACGCGTACTCAAAGTCGTGACGTAATAGGCGTATCGCGTGCTATGACCCGCTTAAAATTAAAAACAAAGCGGTTTTGGTTTAGAACCAATCACGAACATGGCTCGGAATGGATTTATTGTCATGGTGTTCATGACGACATTTATTAGAAAGTATGGGATTTTGAAGTACTTAATTCTATACTTAGTTCCTAAAAATTTACCTTAAAATATACTTTGTACCGCCTGTTTGAGCCTGCACGGGAGAAGGGGGTCCTCAGGCAGATTTATGGATTATAAAAAGTAGATTTTTTTTTTTTCAAAAAACAACCTAAGAACATGATTTTGATATGAGACACATGACCGATCATGGTTAGTTGATGTAGTCAGACCATCTCCCATTCGCCGGTATTTGAGCCAAATGCTTAGAAGCTATATTAATAAGGCTTCTCAGCGTTTAGCTCGAAGATAACAACGAGTGATTGATGGTCGGACCCAGAGGACTCATTAGGAAACTGACCGAAAGGCAGCAGACGTAGGCGTTTCAATGGCCGCAATCCGGTCCGTGCGTTATAGTACACATAGTCAACGTGGTTTCTTGGATTGCATGCACAGTTTTCAATATCGTGGCGACACTCTTGAAAAAAGTGATCGTTGCGATACTTAGCAGTGTCGTATACCGACTGAAAATGTAGCGAGTGTGAAAGAATCTCGCTGGTGAACATGTCGATGTTCAAGGCGCTGTGCAGTTTATTGGCTGCGGAGGCTACTGTTCCAGTGCGCAGGCTGGAGCGGTTGCAGTATTCAGAGTTATTTATTTCTAATTCGTCGAAGTTAGTTGGTAAACCCTGATCTCTGTTCATGTAAACTGCCATGTGTTGGCAGTTATCTGTGATCCCAATATTTTTCCACTCTTTGTCAATCCAGTCTTTATACTTATTAATTTGGCCTTGTTCCAGTAACTTTATAACGTTACTGTCTGGGTACGAGTTGAGGTCTCCAGTCAATATTATTGGCAGGTGCCCAGAGCTCCGTCCGTCAAATTCATAAGCCACTCTGTCGATCTCAGCGAGAAACAACCTCAACTGCGCGAGTCGGACGACGGTCTTCTTCGCGTGACACAGAAGATGCGTGTTACCTACCACGAATTTCGAGTTGGGCATGCTGTGCGGCCTCAGCTTCACTATGATGCCCACGTGATGATGATCCAAGACGGATACTTTCGGCTGATAGAACTCCACAAGAGTATCTGCTTCCAATGCGAAAACATCTTTCTTGAAGTACGTTGCGCAGCCGTCGATTAGCGTGGTTCCAGTCTTTTTTTTATAAATTCCAGAATAACCGCTGTCCTCTAATTTTTCGTTTAATAAATTGAGATGCTTTATTTCTACCTCCTGAAGGCATAAAATGTCGGGTGACAGGTCGAATATATGTTTCAGCAATTTATCATTTCTATACTCCCACAAGAGGTGCGACGGATCACATCGTTGAAAAAACAACGTATTTGTTTCTAATAAACTTTGAGCGAGGATGTTATATGACATGAGTTTAAATTGAAGAGATGATCCATCCGTTCGGTCATTCTCTATTCCGACCGTCTCCCAAAGTCTACTTATCTTGTCTGGTGCGTTGTCGCTGCTCGTATTATCTTGCGCTTGATGCCTCGGATTAAGATCTCCTGGCTTATAAAATCCGCTTTGATACACATCTTCATCATTCGGGCGGGTGTTTGCCGAAATTTTTGCGGCGGTTATTCAACAAGTTGTTTTAACTTTTTCTTATAGTTAGGTTCGCTACCGAAACGATGGAGGCTGCGTTTATTGATCGCTTAGTGATGCAACTGGTAGGGAAGGTAATTAGTCGCGTTTTGATTTATGATGCAACCCTACGAATATTTGGAAATCTCCTAAAAGTTTTTGTTCTGTAACTTGTTAGTTTTGATACTTTTTATTGAGTATTCGCATTGCTAGACATATAATTTAATAATAAGAATTATAAAATAAGTTTTTTTTTAATGTTTTGTTTGTGCCACAGAGTGTAAAATTAAATCAACATCGTGCGTATATCGTGGGTATTTCGCTGTACTCTCTTGGATAGGCATTTTGAACCCATGAATTAGAATAATAGAGAATAGAAAACTTGTAGAATATTGTATGCTTGTAGTTGTAATAAAACATTTTTCTTTTGTAAAGTAAACGTAAAACTGTGCGCGATCACCAACCCCTCTGCCAAGCGTGGCGATTAGGGAATTTCCCGTTTCACCTTTCATTGTGGTACTTAGTAAATGCGGATATGTTACACCAAGTTACACCTTTGTTCAATTAAAATAAAATCTTGTACATACTAGGCATTATACACTGGATTATGCATGATGATAATAGATGATGTAAGTATAGAAAAAGGGTGGGCCCACTTAGTATCAGAGTAGAAGGCAGAGCAACATTGTTTCATAGTAAAACTTATTTATTTTTAACTGGTACTGGGAGGCACAAGGCACATTTTTTTCAGATTAAGATTACTTGCTGATGTGTTGCTAATGCCACACCAGCTATTATTGACATTCATTCACTCACCCCCTAATGCGCCAGTTACCGCAAGAACGAGGCACGCAGTTAGGGTTGGTACTTGCTAACTTTGTATACTGATTTTTTACTATGTTTTGCGAATTACAATTGATAAATGAGTGTAAATTGATGTTCTGGAAGTTTTTTTATTCTTAGATTTAATTTATGGTTTACTTTTGAATTATTAGTTAAACAAACGATCTCATGCTTAAAATACGAAGTATTAAAATGTGGTAACCGGAACTCTAAAAACATGCTCAAACTACGGACTAATGCATCGCTGAACCGCGCTCCCGACATTGGTGCCAACTTTACAATATCCATACCAATCACACGTCTGTTTCCACTACAAAGCGAGCGAACTTCATCCTTCTTTTGACCAATCACGTATCGTATCTGCGGAATGCGCACACCGCGCAGTCCGCACACCCCGCTATCGTGCGCCGCCATCCATCTTGTTTTTAGAACATCACGTTTCACGTGTGCGATGTATATAAAAATACAATAATCATGGCTATGTTAGCAGCACCCCGGCGTAAACAGAAAGTGATTAATTTACGGGCTAAAAATAATGCGTGGAGCGATGATTCGACGAAGTTTGGCCAGCGAATGTTAGAAAAAATGGGATGGAGTGAAGGGAAGGGGTTAGGTGCTAAAGAAAATGGAATTGTGGAACATGTTGTGGCTAAATACAAGAACGATGACAGAGGATTGGGTTTTGAGGACAAGAACGACCAGTGGACAAAACATGAAGACGACTTCAATTCGTTATTGGCTAATTTATCAAACGGTGAGTACGTACTGCAAATCTGTGAAGTTCATAATATTTTAAGTGGAGTTTCAGTGATAAAAACACCATGGGTGAGATAAAAACACATAACGTGACCTCTTAAATTATTGTTATCTGTTGCTAATGAATTACAGAGTATAACTATTAAATTTTTCATTGGACAATACATTGTCCATTTGTATTATTGTGCCTAATTTCCTTGTGTACAATTCTTTTATTTTAATTACAGGTGATAATAATGATGAAAAACTGCACAGTGGTGTATCTTTAGAAGTTAAGTCCAAGAAAAGTAAAGCAAGAGTGCATTACCATAAGTATACACGTGGAAAAGACCTAACTCGCTACAGTGAAAAGGACTTAGCTAATATTTTTGGAAAGAAAAGCCTGAAAAATGAAGAAAATCCAAAAGTTGATGAGAAACAAGAAACTGCAGACAAACCTGTCATCACAACTGAAAAAGTTTTCACAGAAAAAGGTAGTATGGAGGATTATTTCAAAAGCAAATTGGCTGCTATAAAATCTAAAAACAAATTGAATATAACCAGTAATGATACAAGTCATGATAGAGCTGACTATTCATTCCAAGGGTTCTCAGGTGCAACTAATGATGAAAAGGAGGAAGAAAGTCATCAAGGATTTGGTTTTCAGTCATTTTCTTTTAATAATACAGAAGACAACGATAAAGTTGAAAATGAAAATATAGATGTTGACTGTGAAGAAGTTACTGTTGAGAGTAAAAAGAAAAGTAAGAAAAAGAAGAAACAAAAACTTTTAGATGAAGAACAGATTACACAAGAGGTGGTAGATAATTCAGAAAATGTTGATACTCCTATAGATGAACCAGAAAAAACTAAAAAATCAAAAAAGAAAAAGCAGAAGAATGGCTTTGAAGAATTAATTGAGGAACCAGTAGATAGTAAAAAATCCAAAAAGATAAAAGATGTTGAAATAATTGAAGAGCATGTTGCGGAAGATTATGTGCCTAAGAAAAAGAAAAAAAGGAAAAACAAGGATATTGTTGAATAAATATTTTTTTTTTTTTTTATTGTATTACATAGTTTTTATTTGTAATTCATTATTTTCTACTCCAAAATCCTTTTTAGGGCTGATTTTTCCATCGCTAGACAACTTTTATTCAAGTATGAAAAAATACAAATAACTCGAAATTTCAAAATTAATCCTCTAGTAAAGTTATCAGATGATTGAAAAATCAGCCCTTATTCTTGATATATCAATGAAGCAGAACTATCGTTTGCTAAATTATAACGAGACGATAGTACTGCTTCATTGATATGAACAATCATTAAAAAAATAACACTTCATATGCTTGTTAAATTAATAAAATTATCAATTAAATTATAAAAACTTTTTCATTTAGTCGACTATTGAAACGAGTTATCGATTGTGAGCCATAGAGATAGCGCGGCGTCCGACCAACGTAACGTCATGGCGCCACTGCGCGCTCTGCGCGAGTCTGCGCATTGAGGCACGTCTCTACAACTGTCAACGTCAAATTGTCGGGGCGTATGTTTGTTGGGGAAACACGTGTTTAATGTAAAATTTTGAATAAATCGTGAATAAAAGCGCAATAATTCGTTAACATAAAGGTTAGTTGGATGAGTTAAACACAATTTAATGATGGTCGTTCATGAAGATAGCGAAACGCCAGTGGAAGTTGCCATCATTCGAAAACCGCTTTTGGAACAAAAGTCGTATGTTATTGTGAAGAATCATGTCCGAGAACTTATTAAAACAGATGAAAGCACGTCTCCCGTTATGACTAGCAAGGAAAAATCACCACAGCCTTTAGAAAATGTTCGAAAGAAGAAGTCCAAATCGGATAAAAAACCTAAAAGGACTGCGCAAATACCAGTGACCTCGGCGGAATGCGACAGCGAAACAAACATTGCTACAGAAATAGATAAAAATGACTTAGAAGAGCTCAGAACTGTTTACAATAATTGCAAAGAGGTTATGGCAAAGATTGAAGCAAAGTATGGCCATTTATTGGACTTAGATAGCGAAGGTGGACCAAGTTTGTGCAAAAAGCGAAAATATTATACAAAAGAATTAACAGATAACGAGTGTAATTGTAAATTGAACACAAAGATAGTATTTGATGATGATGGCAAGCAGTCAACGGTTAAAACAGTCCCGGAAAAGCATATTTGTGCAAGAAAGACAAATAAAGGTCACAGTGAGATGCAAACAAGGAGTAAAACTATTGCTATAGAGTATACAGAAAACGAAACTACCTTACCTGACAACTTGCCAGAACTGGCCAGTCTGTTACAGGATCCAGACATAGAAAAAACTCTCCGTAACAGGATTGTAGAGAAAATGAGGATGCTTAAACAAGAATATGTAAATGATATACGATTCAATAAAAATTCTATTATAGAGAAGTTGAAGGCAAACCCTGATGAGGTATTGGGGTTTAAAGGGACTAATTTGTCCACTATTCCTGGATATTCATGATACTAGTATGTAATTGGATACTATAATGTATTCAAGTAGTTTTAAGAAGTCTTCTTTTGATAATAATGTGATGTTATTGAATAAATATTCTGTATTTCTTGAATTTGTAGCCTTTTCTGTGTTATCCTTAAATTAACTAACTTCAATATATATGTTTAATATAATATACAGGGTGGCGATTAGGTTATCACATTAAATGAAACCACGTACTCTATATTAGGTATTTTATCATATTCAATTAAAATAATTTAATAATAAACAATATTATAGCCGCAGGACCCTTTTTTTCATTTTAATATTTCACAACAGCATGTATTGCATAAACATAATCAGCTGACCAATAAAAGTAGGTCAAAGACCCGTGGCCGGCGAAGATAGTTCAAAACTTCAAACGTTGCCATTCCGAATTACCTACAAGCACTACTAAACTACCATTTTACAAACTATTATTACAAGAATCGTAAAAAATTCAAGCGAAAAATGTCCTTACCGCCTTCTTACGGCTAATAGTTGAGGGCGTTTTTTGTGCGCAAAATTAAAAGATGAAAAGGGACCGCATGAGAGGTATGAAAAAAATATGCAAAAGTATTCTTACGGTTGACGACTTAAGGTATAAATTTCTATGCGCGAAATGCGACGGGGTGCGGGGGTGTGCTTGTAGGCATTTCTTTGGCGCGTGCGACGAATGAGTCACATAGTCCGCCGCCAAAATCCTTGAGGGATAGTTGACGATTGGCGCACGCGCCCTTCGTAGTATTGTTATTGTTTTTATTTTGTGGACATTGTTTTGTGTTAACTTTATTTTAGTAATAGGAATAGGATAGGTTAGTGAAGGTGGTGTGTGTGACAGTTTAATGCGAAATCAAACGCCTAAATAATAATTATTGTTAGGTAGCTATTTTCATTGTGTTATTGTTTCCAACAAGATACCTCGAATCAATTTCGCATCGCCGGAGTACACCGATATGATTTGGAGTTCGGGCAATGGACATTTAAAGAATGAGGTATACGCTACTGAAGTGACGACTATGGACGATTTAAAATCTCGAATAATTGGGGCCTTCGACAATTTAAAAATTTTAGCCGCGAAGCCTACTCTGAAGAGTCCGAAATAATATCGTAAGACGATGTCATTTGTGTGTACAGAAGAACGGTGGACATTTTGAAAACGTAAAAATTAAAATACGTAATAATTGAGCATTTATGTGGAGATTTTTAAAGTTAATTTTTGATTATTTCATAAAACAATATCGTATGTTGTGAAAATGTTGAATTACTATCGCACGCGCCACGCGCGCGTGCCTACATCCACAAGTAGGTACTCGTACTCGTACCTCGCGTAGGTACGGCGCGTGCTCCGCCGGCGCGACGCTGCGGCGTTGCCGCTTTTACAGGTCAGTAAACTAATATTATAAAGGATGATTTATTTTTTACCAACTATAACTCCATTTATTTTGTTTGAAAAATGCATTTTCTTAATTTTAGTAAAATTATTTATTTTATTATTTTAACGGACTGATAACAACTTGTAATACCTGCTGTACAATTTAATGTGATAACCTAATCGCCACCCTGTATAACTAACTTTGGTAACACAAATGTCTATAAAGGTATTTGCGGGAACCGCAGAACTGGTTGAAGTGGAGGTACTTGCGGGAGGTCTATGTCCAGCAATGGAAGTCTCTCAGCTGAAATGATGATGTTGATGATGATTGTGTGCTAGTACTTTAATTTTTTTGATCATAGTTAAATGTCCATGTTACATACCTACATAAACACACATTTTCTTCTCATGAGGGCAGGCAGAAACTACAGCACACCAACTGCTATGGTCTTTACATACTCCTTTTGCCTCTTATGTTCATACATCTGGCCATACACATTTTAATTATGCAAGGCAATCAGTACAATAGGTGCGTCCTTCTTTTTCCTTTCAAATTGACGATACTTGTAAGTAATGACCTACTTTTATGAGGTAAATTACAGTTGCAAGTACTTTAACTATAATTCACCTCATAAAAGTAGGTTAAGTTTTTTTTGTCTACTCAAATTGGTAGTTGAAACTGTCTCCTAAATACAGATTACTCAGTGATCTTGCAGGAATCGTATGTATTTATATATATATAATCTAGAAGGAGAGCAGTGCTTTACCCAACAGCTTGTTACCTACACCATGTACCTAATTAATAAAAATAAAATAAAATTTTACGTCATTTCAAAATTTAAAAAAAAGCCAATGCTTAATGGGCTGTTGCGCAATACACTCACTTTCCTAGCGATAATACCATACCACCACAAACCAGCCACCACCTACATACAATTTTTTTTAAATCCAAACCCCCTATTAAATCGCCATTCAAAATACAGAATGACCAAATAACATATTCTTTCTTCGACCAGACAGAATACCAACGCCCATATTTGGTTATCTAAAATACACATATCAGCTTTTATAGCAAATGTCTATACTTGATATTCAATAACACATTGTCGATAGGCGCTGCGACGCATCATAATGACAGCACTAATATCAATTCTAGGATACAGAACGCATTGCCAAGCAACTTTGAACCCTACGCAGCAGTTTCAAAGGCTAAACAAACTGAAAAGCCCCAGATAATGTTACCGATCCGGTGTGGATAGAATGTCCATTGTTTCTGCGCTAAAACAAAACTACAACAGCTGTTGGGAAAATCGCTCTTCAAACGATGATGAACCTTATGGCGTTGGTATAAGGGTGTCATCATTTTGTTGTTGCGTGTGACATTCTGTTGTTTTTGTAGCTTTGGTATACGAATCGCTGGGTGAATAATGATGTGGCCGCATACCTACACTTTACTGTGAACTCGACAGCTTTGTGAAATACAAAGTGTAACTGGAATTCAATTTGAGACCTGTCGTATCGGTGTGGAATCGCGAGCGTCGGTATTCGAGGAGGCAGACTGGAATGAAGACTAGAACTGACTTAGGTACCTACCGGCATAGCTTTAAACTGGGCAAAGGTCAATAAACCTCTGCATGCCAAGTCAGTAGATAGATTAATTACATCAGCTGCCCAGCTCATTCCGATTTCAATAATTATGGCAGAAATACTCGTAGATGTAATATTATTTTGTTAGCATCCCTAAATGTCTGTATTCATCCCTCAACTCGTATTTTTCTGCCATTTTTTCTGGGTTTCTTTAGCCAGGGTTGTACTCTTCCTCATCCTGAAATCTTCATCTACCTACATCTCCCGACATTTCAACAAGTAGCGGAATCCCTTCTTTTGGTCTTTTTCTGTTTAGAATTTCAGTTAAGTAAGTATTTTTATTTAGTTTTAATGTATTCGCACCTATTTTAATGTTCTACTATAAGCGTCGCAAATCACATCGTTCAATCAAGCGATGTCAATAATAAATTAAGCTTTCTTCAACTAAGACGAAAAGTGCGAGCGATGCGTACAAATGTTTTAATTAAAAGTACCGATAAGTGGCTTACTATGCGCATGCGGTGGTTGTTGAATTGCGCAGGCTTTACCCGGACTTGTCCCAGTTTGTCAGGCCATAACAGCTCATCAGCTGTTAGATACGGTAATTTCGGAGGCCCTTATATCCTACGATATTTTATAAATTAATTATCAAGATATCGGAACGAATACCTACTTTTGCTGCTGCTACTGCAGGACACGAAAGTTTAGGGTATTTCCAAGATAAAATCTAAGAAATCGAGTGTTACTAAAATAAAAGTGTACTTCGTAGCAAAAGGTGAAACCTTGTCCATGTAAGCACTCAAATAGGTACTTAAACTACCTGCAAAACCTACGCTTTGTGATAAAGAGGCAGCTACTTGTCATGTTTGGTCAATACTTTCTTCGACGCTCTATCTTGGGCCCCGCCCGGGTACTAACTAAACTAACTTACATGTAAACAAAACCTCAATTTACATAGCAGTACATTGCGTTCAACTTGCGTTCGCGTTAGGAAAAAGAGTGCGAGTTACAGATATTACCTCGTGTTGAGTTCATTTTAATTCTTGGCTGTAAAGTATTTAGTGCCTTCGGAGTTTGGGAAGGCTGTTCGCATTCGTCATCTCATATGGCGCGAGACGGGCGTCACCGGTGGACGCCTATACAACCTTCGACGTGACATTTGAATTCTAAATTCAAAAAGCTCTGTGCCATTGTGTTAAAAAATTCCTTTTTATTTTTAAATATTCCGTGGTCTCATTTGTTTTTTTTTTATTACTGAAATAGTGTTGTGGTTCAAGTGAAGTGTTCTTAATTAGCGCGGTAATGAAATTGAGGCTGTTGTTCCAAAGTTTAGTGACATATGAGTGACTCCGGTGACATCAATCTAAATAATTTCAACATGAAATTGGATAACTTTGGATTTGAAAAGTTACAGGTACACCCACTTATGAGATAACTTTATTATTGTTTATTTTAATGGTTTGAGGTAGCTCTTCTCTCAAACCATAAAGTTTTGAGTTGTCGAAATTTCCCGCTTTTCATATTTTATTCACATTATTTACCTACCAGTAGCGTAATTTACATTATGTACTTTCTAATCATCTCTTAAAATTAGTCTAACAAAAGCGCAATAAGATTGCTGGCTCTATTAACATGACATATTCCTTGAGATTGAAGGTCCGATACGGCTATTAGATATGTATTATCTAAGTAGGTAGGTGTTACACACATCAATGGCTTCATTCAACCTACATTAATTTATTTTACAAACGGAATAAGCGCGGGCGAATTTATTCCATATTTTATTTGGACGTTTCTGTTCATCAATGTATTCATTTATATTGGCACAAAACTTAATAAATTAACTACACTGAAATATAATTAAAATTTTACAATATTTAGCCTACATGTCATTGCAAGGAATGCATCTACTTCGGTAGGTACCTAGTAGGTACCAACTGACGTACCTAACTGTATTTAGTAAGTATCGGTCAGATATACAGTTAACATCCACATTTCCGAGAAACTCCACATCCACTGTTATTATACAATTCAGTGTGTTATGTTAAACAGTTGAAGTGACCCCATAGCATTAATTTATTTAGTTCAAAACATAACTTAAACATTAGTAACTTCTTCTATTATTTGCGTAGCTAGTTTTAGGTCGTGGGTTCGAACCCACGACCTAAAACTAAAAAGTAAATTATTTCATCACCACTGCTCTCAAAATGGTAAAGGAAAACATCGTGAGGAAACCGGCATGTCCTAGAACCAAAAATTCGCAGACATGTGACATCCAACAACCCCAACTGAGTCTGCGTGGCCCACTCCCTCTCAATGGAAGAGGAGGTCTGTATCTCAGCTGTGAGAACAGTATAGGCTAGTAAATTATGCTTATGCGTAGCTGTAGCTACAGTCAGGGAAATTAATTGTTTAAAGCAAACTGGCTTCCCCCAATTTGCCGTGTTATAAGCCATTGTATACAACTGTCAAAGAATGACAGTTTGTGATTTGAAAATACGGACAATTTAAGTTGTTTACTATTAAAACCTGACTTTACCTATCCATTATTCAAATCATATGCGTTTCAGTCGTAATTGCTTGTGCAATGGCTGTCAACTGCATGGCTAATCGTCATTACGTTGTGAATGAATTATTTAGCGTAGGTATGTATTTAGTAATGTAACGTGAGGGAAAGTTGTCAACTCATGATTATGAGAGCATGAGATTGAAGGTACCTACTGGTAGTGTCCGACCGAAGGTGCAATTCTGGCCGAAGCCGAAGCCGAAGCCGATTAATCGGTATTCACCAAAACCTTCGGCCTAAGCCGAAGCCGAAGCCGAAGGTGTCATTGACCTTGAGAAATACGATAGTTACTTTGATCTCAGAATATACTAGATACATATTGTGAGAGCTTTAGAGATTTAGCCCAATAACGAGCCGAGTGACCAACATATACAAGTAGGTAATAAAATATTGTCTAAAATAAAAGTTTCAAATATACAATGTTAATTAAATACTTATTTACTTAAAGTAATTTTAACAAAAATAATCAAATAATCAGTCACATTTTTAGGGTTCCGTAGCCAAATGGCAACGGAACCCTTATGGATTCGCCATGTCTGTCTGTCTGTCTGTCTGTCTGTCTGTCTGTCTGTCTGTCTGTCTGTCTGTCTGTCTGTCTGTCCGTCCGTATGTCACAGCCGCTTTTTTCCGAAACTATAAGAGCTATACTGTTGAAACTTGGTAAGTAGATGTATTCTGTAAACCGCATTAAGATTTTCACACAAAAATAGAAAAAAAACAATAAATTTTGGGGGTCCCCATACTTAGAACTGAAACTCAAAATTTATTTTTTCATCAAACCCATACGTGTGGGGTATCTATGGATAGGTCTTCAAAAATGATATTGAGGTTTCTAATATCATTTTTTTCTAAACTGAATATTTTGCGCGAGAGACACTTCCAAAGTGGTAAAATGTGTGTCCCCCCCCCCTGTAACTTCTAAAATAAGAGAATGATAAAACTAAAAAAAATATATGATGTACATTACCATATAAACTTCCACCGAAAATTGGTTTGAACGAGATCTAGTGAGTAGTTTTTTTTTAATACGTCATAAATCGTAACGTAACGGAACCCTTCATGGGCGAGTCCGACTCGCACTTGGCCGGTTTTTTTTAATTATCAGACGATTACGTTAGATAACATAAAATATTTTAAACCAGACAATACTTACGGTTTTTTGGTTCTTAGAGTGCCTCACAATAATGAACGTATCACCACAGGTACTACTCACAGTAATAAATAAAATAATTTGTAATAACAAATATGACTTATTAGAATTTTAAGACGCGCTCTCAAACTTGTTTTGACTCGTTTAGTTTACTAACTGCGATTCGTTTGGTCCGGTGCGGCGGCGCGGCGAAATTCTGCTGCTCTGCACACTCTCCGTCTCGCTCTAGCATCGCTCAGTAAATTTCAAATTTTGACAACTAGCAAACCTTCGGCTTCGGCCAAACCTTCGGCAAATTTTTGGCCGAAGCCGAAGATTTGGCCGAAGGTGCTTTTTTGGCCGAAGGTGGCCGAAGCCGAAGCCGAAGCCGAAGCTTCGGTCGGACACTACCTACTGGTGCTGGCGTATTTTAATTCAGTAGCACTTGGTAGTACATAATAATAGAGTAATGTAGCAGTTTGGTCTTCATAATGTGGTAATAACGCTATTCCCGTAAATTCTCTCCAGCACGTGCAGCATGACCACCATAGAAACGGGTTTGGCGACGGAAGATTGGACAGACAGATATTATAGACAAAATGAGAGATTGTTTTCGAAATCTGTCATTTTGAAAAATTTGAAAATTCAGTTTCAATTTGAAAATGTTCCTGGAAGGTTTTCCAATTTTTCTTTACATAAAAACCTATTTCGGACTATTAGGAACATTTTAAAACAAAAAATAGCTAAATGGGTCCTGCCGTTCTCAAGTGATGCGCTTACCAACGAACAGCATTTAATTTTTATTTATCTAGATTAGATACAGTGCCCTCCAAAGTTAGTAGACATTTTTCTACTTCAGGTGTGATGCCACATTATGTTTTAAAATAATTAGGCAGGTACTCCTAAGAGATTACTTGATTATTTTTTATGATAAGTCATAGGTTCAGGTTCAGTTCAAATATTTGAATCACTAGAATTTCAACTTCATAATGTGAGGTGTCACAGGTGAAGCGAAAAATGTCAACTAACTTTTGGAGGCTACCGTATGTATACGATAATAATCTATTTATTTCAGAAAATTCAATTCTATTATGTACAATAAATTACATTAAAATGATATAAAAATGACACATAAATAATAAAATAATAATCAAACATTAAAATCAAATTAAGTATATGTGTACAATGTCCATGCACAACATAACAGTTTGAAATAGTACACGCACTATGGTCCTTCGTTCCTCTGTATGGGAACATTCACGTCTTTATTACAAACTGTTGTTCCAAAAGCTCTGTACTGGATTTGCCTTTGACGCAATGAAACCGCGCCTTACTGAGCACTAACAATAGTCTTGTTCCACCTGTAGCTATTACTGTTTATACAGGATAATTTTTTATTCAGTGCGTAAATTTTTACAGGGTGTTCTACCCATGAATATGAACAACATTCACTATGGGACCATCTCTGAAATCACGAAAAAAAAATCAGCACATTCATACATTTTGGTCGAGTAGGTATTGAACTTTTATAAGAAACAGCTGATTTTTTTTTTGTGATTTCAGAGATGGTCCTATAGTGAAAGTTGTTCATATTCATGGGTAGAACACCCTGTGAAAATTTACGCACTGAATAAAAATTTATCCTGTATTTCTGCTCACCCCTCAACAAAAGGTCGTAGACCATTAGCGAAATACGTGTAGTAAATACGTCATGACAATTAGTATTACTTCCTAGGGTTATAAAGGGCGCGAAATGTATCAGCGGCTGCAATAGCAGCAACGTTCTTAGCTAATAAACTTAGTACGTTTAGGAGTTCCGGCTAAGGAGTGACTCATGGCTCATGAGGCGTTGGAATCTTTGCTTCGTATTTATTTTTGTTTTTTTAACAAATGAATGTTGCTATTCATGTGTTTATTCGCGTTGTTGATGATGACGTTAGGTATCATAAAGTTAAAGGTGATTTCGTGGTTAATGCTTCAACAGGTGGTGACTAATGATTTAGCACCATAAACGGTGAAAGCAATATAATTTTCTACTTAACTACCTACTGAGACAGTGTACATACGAATCTATAATTCTATGTAATTATTTACTTCGTGGTACTCATAGTCTAGCGAGGAAATTTTCTACACTTTAACATGATGAAAATTAATTAGATTGTTTCGCTCGCACAAAGTGGGTCAAATGTGGGCTTTTGTATCTTCACTTCCTACCAAGATGACACAAAAAAGCAATGTTTCTTGACCAAAGAAATTGCCCTCCCACGTTTAACATATTCACGTAATAAGTCGTTAATATTCTTCCGCTTTATGTAATTCTTTTGATTAAAGCTTGTCTTCCATTCTTCGGTGATCACGTCTCCTTTCACATATCCACAAAATGACATCATCATCTTTCTCCCTACCCTCAGCCCAACTTACCCAGATAAGTTGGGATGAGGGTAGGATAATGATGTCGGCGCAACATGTCTAAAATCATCATAATTATGTCATCCACAAAATGACCTATTGTTTAGAAACAAATTCATGATATCTAAGGCTTGGTATTTGCGGAACGCCCCTACTCAAGTTGCAGTTGAAATTCAATCCACTCTATAAATATTACGCACTATGAAATATATCAGGCGTTAATGTATTATTAGTACTTATGGCTTGACTTTATGTGATTTCTATTGCATAATATCTACCTGTTTGGTATCGCGTAGGTGCAATATACCTACCAGTCTTCACATACTTTGACCTAACGTTGCCCAATGTGGGGCTCTTTGTATAAAATTTTCCGTAAATGGGCAAAATTTTGGGGCTCGTTTATTTATGTTGTGTCAAAAAGCTTGTTTAAATAATTTTGAAGAGGCTTCGGTATTATTGAGAAATCTTCATCAATTTTAATATTGTATTAAGCACCTATTTTGTTTTCTTCAATTAGGGTAATAAGCGTAACTCATTTTTTGATCAGATGCTCATTCATTTGCGTAAGTCAAACTGGAGCACACACAACCGTTGTACTCGTAGATAGTTTGAATTAACAGCTTTGCCAATGAGTAATACAAAAACCCACTACTCTCTGTTGAATAAATCCTCGATATTTAGTCCTTATTTTCTTGGCTAGATACTCTTTATATTATATTGGTGATTCAAGCAAGCTGCAAGACTAACAAAATTGTTGTTCGTTAGAAACTGTATTTGTTCTAGCCTATGAAGCTTCTCTTCTATCTTAGATGAACATATAGAGGCTAGAATTAGTCTCGTAGTAACTTTCTTCAGCTGTTCATACTTCTCTCTACAAGCCTTTGTATGCGTTTTGTCTTGCTTGTCTTGTTTGTATTTGCCTTTAGGAATACATATATTCGAGTGGATTTAATGAATTCAATGTTACTGTTGATTGAAATGATTGTTTGACAACAGCTAGCACAAGCTTCAACAAAATATTCACTTGACACTTAACTGTGCGTCCAAAATCGAGGGTTTCTTAATCACAATCAAACCTTAGCTAAGTCTAATACCTAGCTGACCATAAGTAGGTACCGATGGATTGCTATAGGCTGCCTGTGTATATCGTAATAATCAATTGTCCACAATCACGCCCTTTAACTTAACTAAATGCGTAATAAATAACATAAATATTTTATAACTGTCCCGCCCAGATGTTATTGCGGTAAACGATAAAATAAAGCCTCTTTGAACTGTTAAGTTAATCGGATAAGTAGCTGGTACTCATTTTATTATTGACATGCAGATGCAGCATCATTTTTTTATATCCTCCTACCAGTTTTAACCTTCTTTTATTCAAATCCTAGTTGAAAATATCGGATCACCTATTGGTTTTGAAAAGTCGGGGCATCTTTATTTTCTCTTTCCCATAGTTTTTGTGAGGTGAGACAACTTGATTGATTTACCTAATTAATAAAGTAAAGTATAATTATCTTTATATTCTTTATCAATTTATGACCGGTTGCCTATACTCCTAATTGCCATGTCTTAATTTTAACAGTAGGTAGACCTGTTATTTAATTTCGACTGGTTGGATCAGACTCCTTGGGCAAGTCATGTGTTGTTTCCAGTTTGAACATGTTGCGACTTGTCGAAAGCTCTGGGTACCTGTATTCGAGGTTCCACGGACCCTTCAATATGTTTTATGTCCTTGAATCCTTGTGACGAGTATCAACATGTTGCAGTTTAGCACGGTATGCTGTTGTTGCTGTTGCTCTAAAAATAGCCTTCACATCCGGCCAACGTAGATCAATTAAAAAACAACGAGTAACTTTTTATACAGGGTGGCAGGGACATCGACGCGCAAACTGTAACCATGAATTCAGCACATGATTCTAGACCATAGAGTAGAAATTAAAAAAAACAGCTGTTTCATAGAAAAGTGCAATACTTACGCGGTCAAAATGTATGGAATAGGAATAAAAAATAATAATAACCAACGATAAATTTCAACATTGGGGGGTTCAGGATCATGTTCTGAATCCATGGTAACAGGTTGCACGTCGATATCCCTGCCACCTTGTATAAAATCAGAAGCACCTTGGCTCATTGATTTTAGCCGCATACCGTCAACTCCTTTCAAACCAAACCTGCCTGACCTAGTAATATGCTAATACCCTATCCGTCACAGTGCGAAGCACACAAAGCTGCCGAAGATAGGTAACAAAAGGATCGTTCCATTTCTTGTTTTGTTAAAAATCATTTAATTCAAGTTACTAGAGCTACCTAAATTGTACTGCGGTAATTTCTAAAATAAGAGCACTCATAACCAAAAGCTTTCAATTCAATTCTTAAACATTGTATTTGGGCATCTATTCCCAGCAGTATTAGCTTCTTTTATAGGCTCATTGTATAGGAATTGGGTAATCACCGTTGAAGCGTATCAAACGTGGGCTGACAGAAGGCATAACATTGGTACAGCGTATAGTCTTTTTGTCTTAAAACATGCGTAACTTTGACAGACTCGCGTAGGAAGCAAGGTTGTTTTGGTACCAATAGAATAATTTACTTCTTTTGTGCACGCAAAACGAATATTAATGATTTGAATGCGCGTTTCATTTATGCTATAAATATAAGGCTAGTACTTAACGGTATACAAATAGCACCAACAGAAGTTTCACTCCCTGGTTATAAGCTTTCGCAGAATTTCTCAAATTCTGAAACCGAAATTACTGTATCATCATCCCCATCTTGGGTCCATGATATTTCTACTATTTCCCCTTTGGCAGCGAGGAGAAAATCTCCATGTGGTCTTCATAAAGGCAGGCAATACTTTACACTACACTAGCTTCTCCTCGCGACTTCGTCCGCGTGAAGTTTCTTGTTCCCCCGATCCATCCCGTCGCATCGCATCGCCTGCCCGCACTCTTACTTCGTTTTTGCTTAATGTTCTTTCTGACTTTCTTTCTTTTGGCTCGGCTCCTAAGGGTCCGCGTGATGTTAACAAAAGAGAAAATCAAACGAATGAGAAAATCTCAAAGGGCAGACAATGCCTTTACGCTAGCAAGTCATCATCATCAGCCTATAAGGTACCTACTGCTGGGACACAGGCCTCCTCTCTATGAGAGGGAGTGAGCCATTATCCACCACGCGGGCCCAGTGCGGGTTGTCACATGGCTTCGAATTTTTGGCAAGCAAGTGGGTTTGACAAACTGCATATCCAATCCTCATAATATTGAAGTTTTGCATCCACCTATTCCCAAAGTTCCCCTTCTGCTAGTGAATAAAAATATTATACGAATTCCAATGGTGTATTTACTGCCATATCTCTTATAACGACATAATGGTCTTCAGTTATCTGCATTCAAATCTGCAGTCACGGTGCCCTATCAGACTGGATATAACTGTTAAGTATTATTCAACATTGCAAGAATACACTAATTATTGTGCGTTATAGATGAGTATCTTTAGCATGGTTCATGATTTCGTGATGAAATTTGATTAGCATAACTTGCATAATCGTCCCCATTATAACATAAACGATAATGTTAAAAACAAAATGAAATGTTTCTGTTTATTTTGCACGCAGAGATTTTTTGTACTGTAGTCTTCGATAAATTTGTCTTTATTATCATTATCATTTCAGCCGAAACACATCATGTCGTAGCATGAAATAATTTGGTACATCCGTTTACAGTCAAATCAATCGATAATCTTTCAAAATCAGTCGAAGAAGAGCAAACATCGTCTATCAATCGAATGATTCAGCAAGGGAACTCTGCGCGTGAGTGAACTCAAATCCAACGCAATTCTCGTAGTTTGTCAAGGAGTGGCAACCTCTCCCGACGGCGTGGGAATCACGGCTTGATGTTTATGTTCAACGACTGCCTCGGTACTACTTCGTATAGCTCGCTACATGGTGCTTAATTACTGTAAACTTTATCCACTTTAACGCTAAGTAAATAGTCGTAACCCTTCTTAATGAATGGTTAACTTTAGTTTCTTCGTACTATCTTTATTCATCCTTTATAGAGGTACATACAACAGGTGTTGTTAGAACACAATAGGTACTTGTCCAGAAAAGGATATTGCTGACTTGAACTCATTCGTCCTTCATTTATTTTACTTCTTAGTGCCATTTCACCAATGAAACTGAACGTGATCAGCACATCTAATCCGCGTTCGAGAGCTGTCACATATAGCTGTACAACAATTATGACACTTATAGTTCTTTAACTTGATTTAGATATGCTGTTACGTTCAGATTCGTTGGATTATTTAACAAAGGTGAAATGGCTTTGCACGCCAACCTTTCTGCATACTTCTGAGTCATAGGTTCTTTTTGAGGGACACGTCTTGCAACGATATGCAATAGGCTGATTGTACGTGCACATTACGCTCACTACCTAGCAGTTACACCACATTTATTGGCTCTCCATCATCCTTTACAGAATGTCGTGTACACTGTTTGCCAAGTAAAAGGACTGGTTTGCTTATTGATGTAAACAGTAGCATTTGTGTTTGTGAACCGGCAGATTGATAACTCGTCAACAATGAACATTGTTGTCAAAACGTTGATACTGGGAACAAAAGTTTCTTTGAAGTCAACGGTTAATCTGTTCATTATCGAGGGGAAAATTGCAATTCTTTGTTCGTTGTAGCGAGTTCAGTTTTAATTGAGATGTTTAATGCATGAATAGGGAGGAATGGGGACAGTGTTATTAGAGGTCGTGTTCGTTTAACTTAACGACCCTAAATTATGATTTAATATTTCTTTGAGAATATTCATGGGAAAGACGAGGTGCTTGAATAAGATTTGTTTTTGGTACCTAATAAGGTTTTTGGACTTGGCAAATTGGCGCGTGGCATCGGATAAATTAAGCAATGTAATCCAGAGAAAAATGTTTATACGACCGTCTGCAACAGGATTGACCGATAAAGCAACTAGATTATAGAATGGTTGAAATTATTAGGAATGGCAAATTAGTTCCTCAGTTCAAGTAATTAATGACTCCAGAGCAATATAAAGATAATAATGAATAATTATGATGATGATATTCGTTAGTAATTCGGTTCTCACGCCATATCGTAAGAATATCTAGCAAATAGGCTAATAATTGTAACATATTTTAAAAAATCCTGCTGTATTAAACTATGTTTTCTGATTGACTATTATTTTAAACTTCCATTAATTAAACGGACCATACCAGAAATAATGTTATTGTGTATGCAAGTCAGTAGTTTTGAGATAAACTCGGACATTTCAAGGCTCCTGTGCCCATAACGTTATATATAAGTTACATTATGTAGTATAAGCGTATGCGCAAAGTTCGTACAAAACAGCAATCAAGTATCAGGCTGTGCGTATGAATATTATCTTTTATACAATATCTTAGACATTTGAATTCTTTGCAAGGCCAGGAACGATAAGACTGGAAACAACTTTCCAAGCGGATCTTGTTATAAGAATGATGAAGCCTGCATCTTTCGCAAAGTTATTATCATCGAGCTGATATACATTGACACTGCTTTAAATGTGACCTAGCTACTGGATCATAAACAATTTAACACGCTCAGCGCCATGTGTATCTTTTGCGATACACACTGTCTAAACACTTGTGTATCCTTTTTGATACACAAGCACCATTCCAGTCTAAGCGCCGTGTATCGCTAACGCGCGCACTTTCCATACATTTTGTATACAAAAAATGTTGCCCTGGCCTAGGGAATTTTCCTGGTGTATGGGGCTTGGCGCTGAGCGTGTTAAAAGAAATATGTATGTAGACAACAATGCACATTGGTATAACGAAATGAATTCTTCAAAATACTTCAATCACTGTTGAAAGATCTCTAACTGCTGCATTAATCTTGCTTTGAGATAGTAAGGTAAATATTAAACAAACCGCAACAAGAAATGAGTTACTTAGTTGTTTCGGAAAATTAATGTAAATGTCGTTGGTTTTTGAAAATTCTTCAGGATTTTGTTTCTCCTATGTTATTATTGTCAGTCACATAATAAGCAGGTTTACTGAGCAATTACGATAGTGGATATATTCCGTTGGATGATAATTTCTACCAAATGCAGTGGCATTTTCATACAAGTAAAAGAGACGACTGACGATAAACTGGCGTCTAATCAATATGTTACCAATATAGGTCAATAAGTGAGTGTCCGATAGAGGGTAAGCCTGGTGATCTGTAATACAGGTTTTACCTACAACAGACACCCGTCTCTATTAAGTGTTACCTTGGCTTTGTACTGTGTTTGTGATAATGAGAGAACAATAAGGAATATTATAATATATCATTAAAAGTTTGATAGAAATTACTATCCCACTATCGTAATAATACCCCCAGAAACTATGCCTACTTAGTTGCATAATACTAAGGTGACTTACTATGTCAATTTAATTAATAATTCACGTTACTCAACAAAATAATTACTGCACCACGCTTTACCGTGATTACTCAGTAACTTATGTTCGAAGCACGGTCATCCATCTTAGTGTAGCAGGTTAAGGATAACAACCTTCATTAATCTTGCTAGTCATAAGCCTGGGCTTACCTAGTAATCTAGTACATCGTTGTTCTTGTACTGATTTATCGCGACCTTTTCTCTTAAGGTGTGAGCAGGATTAACCGAGATAACGTTAGTTGTTTTAAGTTTAAGACAGTTCTTGTAAATACCAGTACCAATTCTTGTAGTTACACCTCTGCCCGGCCCTGCGGGGAATACAGGGGTTATGTTATGTTGTAAATACTATTTTGTACTACAATGCTAACATTTCGTGGATGAGCAAAACTGCTCTTTTGAATATTTTGTTGACAACCGAAATTAGGTCATATCGATGTTAACGTTTTATGTCCACTAGTCTTACCTATACTTTGGAAATATCTACCTCTGCATTTGTGAGTTCATTAACAACCTCTGCGCTTACGGTTTTTCAAACAAAGGAAAGAGCTGATTATAGTTTGTCTTTTGTTCCAATTTTGGTTGGTTTCTCATTACCTACCTTAGTTAAGTGATTTGACCATACTAAAACTCCCTCTACTCTCATCATCATCAGCCTTTTTCTATGGGGTCGGCTTCCAGTCTAACCGAATACAGCTAAACTCAACTCCCTCTGCTCTATTCCCTATAAAATAGTATGACGTCATCCACACACCTAACCTTAAACTTTACCTTACAGACAGCCGAACGCAGCGCAGGGTGGGAGACTCACCGAGTCCGTCTCAACCGGGTGCCGGGCTACGGCTTCGGTATCGCGGTTTCTGGTGGTAGAGACAACCCTCACTTTGCCAGCGGCGACCCGTCCATTGCAGTATCTGATGTGTTAAGAGGAGGCCCGGCGGAAGATAAGCTGCAGTGAGTACCTATTGTTTTATTGCATAATCAGCCTATAATGTTCCCACTGCTGGGACACAGGCCTCCTCTCGGACAGAGGGAGTGGGCCGTAATCCACCACGTGGACCCATGTCTTCCAATTTTTGGCTCTAGGATTTCCTCACGATGTTTTCCTTCACCGTTTTGAGAGCAGTGGTGATGAAATAATTTGCACAAAGTAAAGCGCCTGTTTGGGTTCGAACCTACGACCTGTTTTATTGAAAGAATGCAATATTCGTTTATTGGCATAAGTAAATACAAAAAACCACTCCAAAACTATCTTGGTCCTGTGATACGCTATCTTTTGTATTAAGTAATCAAGTTCTATTTGCGAAGTTGGAACAATTTTTTCTCCAAATAATAAGGCACTTTCTCGAGGACAGCCTGTTGGAGGAACGGCCTCGGATAAAAACCACGCTTACTTTAATCTACGACTGTTCTTCAGACAGACGTGGCTTAACGCGTTATTTACATTACAGTTACACTGGTTTTTCTTAGCTATTGGATAGCTTTATGATCTGAACTATTTCAGCAATATATTTTTTAATATTATCTCCAGATTGTTCATGACTAAATGTTGTATCTTTCCAGAGTAAACGACAGAATAGTATCAGTGAACGGCGTGCCTCTAGAAAATGTGGAGTACGCACGAGCAGTACAAGTGCTGCGCGACAGTGGCGCCACCGTGTCGCTGGTGGTGCGGCGACGTGCGCCCGCGCCGCCTCCCACCGCGCCGACCACTATCAAACTGTCACTTACTAGGAATGGGAAGAAAGAAGGTTGGTAACAGCTTAGGTTTTTCATTTGTTTCACGACTTCCACGTGACCTAACTTCAATTACTAGGCATTTGGAAATACCGATATTTTAAGCTTTACCTATAGGTATATCTTGTAAATACCATAAAAATGACTGAAAAAACCCCAGTATGAGTATGGGTCGGTCGATGTAGCGGTGCTTGGGCTCCCCCAAGCCTATGTCCAGCACTGGACGTCTTTCGGCTGAATGATGGTGATGAGTTTGAAAAGTCCAATGAGGGAAAACTAGAAACATGTATTGATACTTTAGAAAACTCAAATACAAAGTTTCTTAGAGTGGCAAAGTTCATTTTTAACCGACTTCAAAAAAAGGAGGAGGTTCTGCGTTCGTCTCTATGTATTTTTTATGATACTATATTTAGGCAAAAATCCTTGAGCTTTTCCACTAGTCTAATGCCATATCTTATTATAAACATTTCTCTCTTGCAGATTTCGGAATAGTATTAGGATGCAAGCTCTACGTCAAAGAACTAACCTTGCGAGCCAGAGAACAGTTGAACCAAGGTGGCCAGGGTCTCTGCGAAGGGGACATGGTGACCAGGATCAACAACACCCCAGTGACTGATGCCATGACCCTGAAGGAAGCTAGGAAACTCATAGAGTCCTGTAAGGACCGCCTAAACCTGGTGGTGACGAGGGAGCTGATCAGGGAAGAGACGGTCACGAATGGGAATTATCAGAATAACTATAATAGTCTTGGTAAGTGAATGCTATTCTTTCTTTTTTCAGTCTGTGTTTAGTTTGATCTAATACAGCCGATCAATTCTGTAAAAATCCCACCGTGAAAAGTTAGGTGAAATGAGCTTAGAATGAGCTGCCAATAGTGTCAATCTCTTAGCATTAGTTGGAATGACAGCTCACTCCACGCTCACTTCACCTAAGTTTCCACGGTGAGATGGTTACAGAATCTCACTGCTGGATATGACTTCTCATATTTACATCTATATTCTAATAGTAGATTACTCACCAAGGGGTTAAAGCAGTGTCTTATGTCATGGGAGCTATACCGAATACCGAGCGTAACGAAGAATTCTCGAACTAATTACTCCTGAGTGCAGCTTTTTTTTTGAGGCTTCGTTTTAATATACAGGGTTTATTTTCAAAGACCAGCCAAATTTAAGGGTGTGGTACAGACTATCAAACTGAACAACTTTCTCCATGGGACCAATATCTTAATCGCGAAAAGTTTATAATCTGTCACAGAAAACTTCAATACCTACTTGACTTAAACGTATGAGACGGCTGAATTTTTATTCGCGATTACGATGTTGGTCTCATGGAGAAAATTGTTCAGTCTGATGGTCTGTACCACATCCTTAAATTCGTGTGGTCTTTGAAAACTAACCTTGTATGTACAGTGCAACCTTAATATAACGTACCTACCTCAATATAACGAATTCCTCGATTTAACGAATTCTTCGTAATCCCCTTGATTGAATTGTCCATAAGAGTCAATGTAAAATATACCTTTACATTGCGAAGATTTTTTGCGAACAACCTTTTTGTAACGAATTTTCTACTATAAAAAAAAAAGTGTAAACCTCTAATTAACGAATTTTGCTAACCCAGAACCTTTATATAACGTTCCCAATAGTATGTGATTCAGTCGCGACAGGTTTCGACACGTTTTTACCTGTTTATAACAAATTTTAGACCAACCTAACCTCATTATAACAAACCTCAGTTTAACTAATTACTTGATATAACGAATATTACGAATTTTACTTAGGAGTAAAATAATCACAAATGATTATTAATGATTGATTCAATAAGAACTTTACTGTACCTACCTACTCCAAGCTAATAGCAAGTGTAGGTACTTGAGGTACTTCGTGTACGAAGCTTCAAATTCAACAGCTGGGGAATCACAAGTAGGAATTAGAATCTAATATGCTAAATTATTCACATAGTTCGCTAGCTCGTTTGCAGTATGCTAGACAAGCATTTTCGTCAGGCATATCAGCTTACCATTCGTTGGCACATTACGTAACAAACCAAGAAGTATAAGAATTTTTTGGCCAAAGAATCAGCATCCCCATGCACCGTAGCAATACCGGTAGACTTTTGGACACTTTTCCTGTTGACAACGATGTGGATTTTTTTTTTGATGCCCTATGATTCTTTCGCCTCCTATTTTTATATACATGTACATTAATATTATTATTTTAAGTCTGTTAGCGTATATATTATATAAATATTATCCAGTATAAGAATAGAATAATGAAATAAACAAGTATTAAATAGATAGCATTTTATAAGTCATTAAGTATGCTCACACTAAAAATATCACGATCTATATCGTGATATTTTTAGTGTGAGCATACTTAATGACTCTTTAATAATTCTTTAATAGAAATTAAGTTAAATTGGTCGTAAAGATCTATATCTTTACGACCAATTTAACTTAATTTCTATTAAAGATTTCAAGAAAAGAAAGCACTTATTTCACAAACGTATGTAAATCGTGCAATAACCGTAAATAATTAGAAAATTAATGCAAATCCGTGGCCTTAGCAAATATTTGCAAGATTGGTAAACTCTTTCTTTAATATTTGAATGGTGGATATTGTTGTATTATTCATATTTATGTATCTGCGTGATAAAAATATTATTTGAACAAAAAGAATAACTAGGTTCTTATTTTTTTTAATACACCATAGTAAATTATTAATTTTTAACAAGAGAGAGTTTGTTATTCTGACTACATTTCTTAACTAAGTACTTTTACGTGTGTTGTGTGTGTTTATCGAGAGCAATGATAGAGACGCTTAAAAGAAGACTGAAGAAGTAATACCTACTTGATACGTCTACTCCGAGGGAAATATTCATCAACATTTTTGTTCTTCATATATTATTTTCTAACAGAAGCCAGTCCTCACAACGTTTACGGACCTGTAGAAGCATCACCTGGGTATTCAAGTAGCGGTCAGAACCTGTATGTGGCGGCGCCAGTCAGAGGCGGAGACGCACGACGAGGCCCGATGTCGCACGAACAGATCGACCAGCCGCCGAGACCGCCGCCGCCGAGGAATGAAGGTACTTACGTGAAGTTGGATGGAAGGACCAAATTCAGGAGTCGAGAGTTTGGAAAGACCAGAAAAAAACGTCCACGCTTAAAACCTTTATAAATCGATAGGTGAC
Organism: Apamea anceps; assembly: GCA_951799955.1. NCBI lineage: Eukaryota > Metazoa > Arthropoda > Insecta > Lepidoptera > Noctuidae > Apamea > Apamea anceps. The sequence goes on along the minus strand of OX637522.1, from coordinate 6,177,083 downwards.
ATCAATGCAAACAGAAATTAAATAAGACCAAACGCCGTAAAATGTCACGTTTCCGAGACATTTGTTCAGAGTTGATCACGTGACATCCATATTTTTTTTTGAACTGCGGGCAGTATATATGCCTTTCTAGCTTAGTGGGTAACCGAAACGCGGGCAATAAAAGTGTATGTGTTGAATATGATGATAGTGTTAAATCTCCATTGAAATGCTTTTAGGCATTATGACAATAATAGAAGACAAGGAATCTGAGAGATATTAGTATTTTAAATATTCAGCCTAATTAATTTTGTTTGATAATTTTATAATAATAATATCACAATAAACTTTACAGATTACTACAGCAGTAGAAGACAACTATACGAAGAAGAGGCAATGAATAATCAAAGAAACAAACCATCGTAAGTTAATCCACACATTCACTCTTCGAGATTTTTTTCGATACACATAAAAATCACGCCAAAATGCCTCATAAAGAAGTGACACACTTGGAAGCTATACATATTATAAATTAAAGTCTGTGTGTGTGTCACATAATTTAAAGTATCTATTCTAAAGCAATGGATTTTCATGCGATTTTCACCATCAGTTAGATATTTTTTTCCAGAAGCTTTATGTGTATAATCCATTAATATTAAACTAACATTTAATAAAGAAAGCTCTGTGTTTTGTCAAGTCGATCAGGCGAGATCGAGGTCAAGAGCAGGTCCATCCAGCAATAAAAAATAAAAAAAGTCGTAAAACCCGTGCGAAGCAGGGGCGTATCGCTAGTTACATAATAAAATAACCAAAATAGTGAGTACCAACAAAAATCCTCAAGGGTAAGGATATTCATATAAAGTTATCTTGGCTTCCTTTTACAGTAGCGAGCCAAGGCTGATCAGTTTCCAAAAGGAGGGCTCTGTGGGTCTCCGGTTGTGCGGCGGCAACCGGTCCGGGGTGTTCGTGTCCGGCGTACAGCCAACCAGTCCTGCCGCGTTACAGGGTCTACAACCGGCTGATAAAATACTTAAGGTATGTGTTTCAATCAACTTTTTTTACTGCACTATTTTTAAGAAAGATTTTTAACATTCTTAGGTCCATTCCTGTACAATAGATTAAATAGAAAACTAAGTACCTACATATAAACTAAATTACTATAGCTGTAAAATTATACTTAATTATTTACCCATCATCATTCAATCATCATTCATTCATTTAATTTTATTTTTCATTTATTTTTTTCCTCATCATTATTTTTCATCATCATTTTATTTAACCATCGATTATGCACAGACAGAAAAGACTACTAACATGCTATTTTACTTTTATTTACCTAAGTTTTTCATTTAGTTTTTACGTTATATTTATTGTTAATTTATTTAATTAAGTATTTATGCACTTTCTAGCCTGAAGCACAGGTTCAACCTAGTTCAGGCAAATTAGCAACTGTGCGCTATTTTTAATTGTTAAGGTATTAAATGTAAATGTATTCCCTTTTTATAAATAAACGATTATTATTATTATATTATTTGTCTAAAAATCAATTGATTATTATTATCACAGTACGAAGTATATTTAAGTGGTTTTGCGAGAACCATTGCGGTTTCCGTTATTTTGACATTCATACCGTGGTAAATTGTTAATTCTGTATCATCTAAAATTACAATGACGGATTTTTATAGCCATAACGTCATTTGCTTGACATATTTGTCATCTCATTATACTATGTAGCAGAAGTAAAGGGCTGCTTTTTCTCTTCGCCGTTTTTACGAGGCACGTAAGTGGCCAATTTTAAATTTTTACGGGTGTAACCAATTTTTTGAAGATAAAGTAGTTTGATCCGCAAGACCCACTATTGCCCTGCATTATCGTGGCATTAAACACAGTTCTAAGTCCAGACGCATTTTCAAAACCCACCGGACCCGTTTGTTGACATCACACGACAAAAATCTAAATTCCACCTGTCCATCGCTTTCTGAGACAGTTTACAGAATAACACGAACATTGAGTCCTAGTTTTGTGCGGTCGAACAGGTGAACGACATGGAGATGAAAGGCGTGACCCGGGAGGAAGCTGTGCTGTTCCTGCTGAGTCTGCAAGAACGAATCGATCTCATCGTGCAGCATTCACCTGATGAATATAATGCTGTGGCCAGTGGGCAGATGCGTAAGTAGAACTTACTTTATTAATGTTATAATGCGAAAGTGTTTTTGCTTGTTCTTATCAAGTATTTTCTAACTGAACAGACAGCTGTGCTGCTGGGGAGTTTGTTGCGCCACTTCTTCTTCCCAGCGATAGCACTAGGAAGTGGTGAAGGGCGGGCGTTTTTGGGGGACTGTCTTTTGTAATTTTGACGTTCGAAAAGTGCTGATTCTCAGCCTAATTTGAATAAATGACTTTTGATTTTGATTTTTTTGAAAGATATATAGTTTATGGATTGGAGAATGATTTAGACTACTTTTTACCTCGAAAAAATGTTTTGAAAATCCAGTCCATGCTAAATGTCTCTGTTATTACTTTTTGCTTCGCTTGTCTTTTTAAATAAATTAAATTTTATATAGTTATAGATATTAGGACAGATTCAATCATTGTTTATTCTGGATTTTTTGTCGCTCCCCTGACATTTGCTTTTCACGATATTCAACTGAGTGCCTGATCTTGTTTTCTTGTGAGACAATTTAAAATGTTCTTTTCTGTTAGTTAAATATTAACTTTTACCATTTCAGCGGGCGATTCCTTCCACATAAAAACCCATTTCCATTACACGGAGCCAACAGACGGCGAGATGTCATTTAGATGTGGTGATGTTTTCCACGTGGTTGACACGCTGCACAACGGCACTGTGGGGGCCTGGCAGGTCTATAGGATAGGTGAGCTTTATAAATAGTCAACAAATCATAGATACTGAAAAATATGGGCTTTCTCTTGAAGATGTTGTCTTAATATCATTCCCAGCATGCATCTCTTGACTATTGCATTACTGTCAATGTGCTGTGAATGGTCTTCTTGAAATAAATAATTTGTATTTGATATATTTTTGAAACAAGATGTCCTGCGGGGTAATTGCGCAACACACAATCAGTAGCAATGGCTTTGATTTTGACAGTTCAACAACATTCATTGCGTTCTTTACGTCGTTTTGAGCAGACAAATATGAAACAATGTATTAGCAATATCCTTCAAAATCATTCAGATTGTAATTGATCGTGTGTTACGCAATAAAGGTGCTGGCCAAGGCGTTAAAGACCTTCACAATCTATAAGGTCTATATTCAACAATGCATTTTTATTAATTCCTCAGCATTACCTCTTTCAGGTCGCAACAACCAAGAGGTCCAAAAAGGCACAATCCCTAACAAGGCTCGCGCTGAAGAGCTGGCAACGGCACAATTCAACGCTACCAAGAAAGAGATGAGCGGCAACGAAGGCAAACACAACTTCTTTAGAAGACGCCGCTCTACGCATCGGCGTAGCAAGAGTCTTGGCAAGGTAAGACAATGTTATAAATCATTAAAAAAATTACCCCAACACAGTTGTTAAGGAATGACGGCACGCCTGTATCCCCCAAAGGTAAGCAAAAGTCAACGTGCATCCACATCATCATCTGCCTAGCCTTTTCCCAACTATGTTGGGGTTGGCTTTCAGTCTAACCAAATGCAGCTGAATACCAGTATTTTACATGGAGCGACTGCCTATCTGACCTCGACAACTCAGTTACTGGGTAATACGATACCCCTTGGTAAGACTGGTTTTCAGACTTTCGGGCTTCCGACGACCCGTAATGACTGTCAAAGATTCACGAATGACAGCCGGGACCAACGGTTTAACGTGCTTTGCGAGGCACGGACCGTACCGTGCACGGGCCGTGCGTGCGTTGCATGCCGGAACGTGCGTCCACAATCATCTACCCAATAGTATTTTAAATGCAATTTAATAGTAACCTTACATCAATCCACAGGAACATTGGGACGAGGTAGTCCTATCAGACAGCATCAGCAAGTTCCCAGCATACGAACGCGTGGTACTCAAACAACCCGGCTTTGTTCGACCCGTCATAGTACTGGGTGCAGTCGCAGATATAGCTAGAGAACGTCTGTTGACTGAGAGTCCTGATAAATTTTCGTCGCCAAGTAAGTGTTATTTAGTTATTTTATAGTTTCTACGGTTTCTTAAAGTCCCTCAGTTGCCATTATGTTGTTTTGTATAATCCTGAGATTATAAAGTTACAGAACTTCATCCAAAACTTTTTTGGACTTTGAAGATGAACCTGACATAAACCTTAGGCCAGATCCAGTCACCAATTTGTTCTAATATTACTTTTTCTTTTGTTTAGAAATGGACAGCACTTTAGAAGATACCAAAACGAAGTCCGCTGGTATAATCCGCCTGTCCAGCATCAGAACGATCATGGAAAGGGGCAAGCATGCCTTACTGGACATCACCCCCAACGCAGTGGACAGGCTCAACTATGCCCAGTTCTACCCTATTGTGATATTCCTGAAAGCAGATAACAAACATATTATTAAACAGCTTAGGGCTGGGTTGCCAAAGTAAGTTAACGTGTATAATGTAGTTTCATGCTTAATAGATAGCAAAATAATGAACTGTGACTAACATGATATGAAGGAAAAAGGAGTGAATGATGAGGTGACAGGGTAGAATGAAAGAGAATAAAACACTGTACCTATCTAAGGAGTATGGGACCGGAGCAGGCAGGAGATGATTTTATTTTATTTTTGATGTATCAGAGTAAATTGGCAAAAATCACCGTCCGTTTTGGACGGCTACCAAAATACAGCAAACATTAAGAAGAATTAGTCCTAAAATGTTGTCGAAATATCTACTTTTTGGAGTGCCCGTTCACCTGCACCTTGGATGACTTAACGAATGCCACTGATGCTAGGCTCAAAAAAATATAAAATATCGAAGAAGAGTACCATCGACACGAAAAGAAGAAGAAGTCGAGATATTCAAATGAAACATTTTCTTTTGTCTACAGGTCTGCACATAAATCATCAAAGAAACTTCTAGAACAGTGTCAGCACATGGAACGAGTATGGGGCCACGTGTTCACCCACACGATCACATTGAGTGAAGCGAACCAAAACACGTGGTTCAGCAAGCTCATAGACTTGATACAAAGGACGCAGCAACATCAACTGTGGGTGTCAGAGACTAAGGTGAGCATTTTGAATGTATTCAAATTGATGATATTGGGTTAATTGTAAGGATGGCGGTGAGAGTTTTGCTGTAAAACAAGGATAGGTTTGAGGTCGGTTTTAAATATTTCATGTGATTCGTTATATCATTTGTTTATCTTCTGATTACCTTGCACTCGGTTTCTGAAAACCAGATGAATCTACTCTACTAAGTGCATCTATGGTCACTTGATACCTAGCTGCTGTGATTGGTTCAGCAACCGGGGCTTAGTAATATTACGAAAATCGTTAGTCACTTGTTTTATAACAAAACATACTCATCTTGGTATATGTACGTATGTTCTTATTATATGTAATAATCCATTTCTCTCTGGGATTCATTCCTCAATGTTAACGTATTCTGTATTACAACAGTAAACGCATCATGCTTCGAGACGGTTGCTTGGTAAAGGCAATTTGGTGCATTTGGTAAATTTTATGTGCTCTCAGTGTCTCTAGAACCTTTATACTTTATTTAATCGGCATCTAAAATGTGGATATCACTATTATTACTCCAAGATATGGTTAAAGATCAATGAAAATCATCATAACTATGGCTCGCAAGGGGTGTTGGCTAAAGCTTAGGTTTTCAAAAGCTATATTATATCAAGCTTGAGAGTTAATAAAGTTCACATTCGGTTGTATCCACATTTCAATGATCATAAACATTATATATTAACCAATTCGTTTCTGTTCTGTCTTGCGGCGGTGTAGCACGTTGAAATGGTGTCGGACATATACTTCCCCATTCCCCCTTCGCCGTACCCAGCCTTTTACCCCATCTCCTATCCTTTGAGCATGTACCCTCCTTCCCCCCAACGACCTGTCAGTTCACCCCAGAATTTGCCCCCCCTGAATCTTAACCCCAGCACTAAACATCACGACCATTTGTATGACGCTAACAGAAATCATGTGGTACCTTACTACTACTCCGAAACTCTAACCCCATGCATGCCTAATAATGCTTACAGTGTGCCAAATACTTACCTAACTAATAAAAACAGACATACTCTAGCTAGTTACCCCTACGATGACAGGCAGAATTATTATCAAAGGAAAATAAATCCTAAGTTAAAAACTCCCCTAAACGCAAGCCCTGAGCTCTCCCACATATTTGCCAAAAGTAATGTTTATCCACCACAGAGTTTTCGACCTTATAGCGTTCTTGAAACGACACGCAAATCACCAGTTCAAAACGTTCAACGGGCATCGTCAGTCGTTCCAATGTCAGAGCAGTACCGACCAGCTTCCTTTTTCCAAACTGCAAATGACGTAAAAAAAACAAATGAAGTCCCAGAATGGAAGGCAAGGCTTCAAAGAGAGAATCCAAAACCTTTATTCAAAACTTTAGAAAGACCGTTGAGGCAGGTTTGTCGGATCCCTAACTGCAAATGTAGTGAAAAGTCCCCAGCGGATCCAGGGAGGTCTAGCGAAGTACGAACGTTACCTATACCTTCTGGTAGGAATTTAAATAAGTATAGAAACTTATCTCTACCTACATTAAAGTTGGAAGAGATAGAGAAAATAGAGAATGAAAGTAAATCAGAAGCAGAAAGAGATGCTCATCCTGTCATCAGTAAACCGATTTCTGAACAGCATTTAGGGTATGTCTAGAAATTCTAGAATAGAAGTTAGTTTTAACAAAGTTAACCAAAGTTACCATTTTAGATTTAGCACAAGTATTCATCTCTCTTTCTTAGCTTATTATTTGTATATTGGCTGTGTGTTAATTTGCTTATAGCACTACTTTTTATTATATATATTTTGTTTGTTTATTTGTTTAGTTTTAGCCAAAGATTTACTGCCAGTGTGTTTTAGTTATGTATATTGTCACAATTTACCAGTGTTAAATACCACCTGTGTTTTATTGAATCGATATTCAAACACTTATTTACCGTCATTTAACATTCTGCATTTATCACCTTATTGCATTTATTACGAACTCCTTGGACGAATCTATCGACTCATTTGTCTCTTCTATCTAACTCTATAGTTTTTTGTTTTCGTTTGAATATCGATTCCCAAGTGTGTAAAAACCCGAAACAACCATTAATCATTGACAGACGCTAAACCCCGTTTTTAGTTTCTGTAATGTGTTAAATGCAATCATTCATTTGTCTTGTCTTGTCACCCCATTCCATAACCTACCTCCCGGATGCGGCGAACCACGTTACCAAATTGGATTGGCGGAACAGAGGCCTGAGCCGTTATCAGACGACTTTTTGTTCTCAATGTCTTCGAGTACTGAGAATAGACTTTCGTACGCTTCGAGTCCTGAAAGTGACTTGGAAGTGAGTCCTCCGCCGGCCCCAAGACTCGTCAAGTCGTCTTCTGATCCCTCAATAGCTACGACTCAAGATAACATGGATCGAGACGACGATATCAACCATATGGCCGACGCTGTGCCTCCTCCTTATACGGTTTGTATCTGCTTGATGTATTATATGTGATTTGGCCATATTTGTTAAAATATCGAATTTATTTTCGATTGGAAAATTAATTATCTTGCGCGTAAATAATGCGAATGTTGAGACTAGTTAACGAGAACTTCCTTTTTTGTAACATCAGGCGGAATTACAAAACATTTAATTTAATTTAAGAGAACGGAATAAGGTTCTTAACCCTAAAGCTATATGTGCTAATTTCTCTTAAACTAACTTCTTCATTAAGAGTGGAGGATCTTACTTGATTAATCTGTAAATACAGTTTTCCTCATATGTTTTCGGATCAATCTAATTAGTTTTCGACTGATTTGGAAATAATTATACTACGATACCAAAACCCAGTTTGACATTTTTTTATGCATGATGCACGTTTAAAATCGAACATATCAAAACCTTCTAAATGATTCCCAAGGATGATGATAAACTATATTTCGACAAACAGCAAGGCGGCTACGGCGACAGCAAGTACGGCTTCTCAGCGACCACAAACGGACCGCCGACCAATGGGGTGAACCACAGTCAGAGCCACAGTTTGGGCAATAACGAGGCCCCGCCGTACCAGCTCAATCCGATGACGCACTCGCCACCGCACTCACCGCTGTATGGAACCGGTAAGTTCGTTACGATCACAGGCATTAGCAATACAACAAAATAGGTTCATTGAAATGTTTTTTTTTTCGAATTTATATACGAGTAGACTACTAAAGATGATTTATAACAATAGTACGGCCAACGTTACACTGGATTCCGTAGACACAACATTTAAAATCGCCAAAGGGATAAAACAGGGCGACCCGCTCTTCTAAACTATTTACCAGCACCCTTGAGGAGGTATTTAAAAAACTCGCAGACACATGGGCAACGAGGGGAATTCCGATCGGCGATAAAATGCTGTCAAACCTTCGTTCAAATTCGCAACACCACAATACGCTCCAAGGCAGGTATCGCCGATGTTGGCGATAAGTCTGCGAGGCTGAAGTGGGACTTGGCGGGTCACACCTATAGAATGCATCCAGACAGATGGGCCAAAGTCGTTACACAGTGGGTGCCTGAAGATGGGCGTCGTCACCGAGGCAGGCCTAAGAAACGCTGGTGTGACGATTTCGACTCGTTCCTAACCGATTGGACGGAGAAGGCATAGCACAAAGAAAAGTGGAAAAATATGGGGGAGACCTTTGCCCAGCGGTGGGACAATATAGGTTGAGTGAAAAAAAAAAAATCCATGAACCTAATTTTTCAAGTACAAAGAAAGAACAGCCCACAGCAATGGCTTTTATTAGTTTTAATGAATATGTGAATACTAGCTTTTGCCAGCGGCTTCGCTCGCGTTAATTTAGAATAATTCAATCATGATTCAAAAGACACGTGGCGCCATCTATTATCATAATAACGTTATTGTTGTTTTCCTCGGGATGAAAGGTACCCTATGTCCGTTTCTGTACACCTGACAACGTATACCTATGCAAAATTTCACGATGATCGGTTAAGTGGTTTAGGCGTAAAAGGTAACAAACAAACAAACTTACTTTCGCATTTATAACATTAGTTAGGATTTTACTTCCATTTCAGTCAATTTTCAATTTCTTAGTCTATCGATTGCCATCACTCATTCTTCATTGGTATTGCTTGATGCAGCTATTTGTGAAAGTTAGTCTCGAAATATTACGTACGGGGTCAACTACTCTATTATAGGAATAAATTAATTTGATTGAATATAGTTTTACCAATATCGAATACTTAAATCATGTTCTTAAAGCGAGCTTTGCTAGAATGGTTCATTACCTCTCATGAATTTGCCAGCCAGCTAGTATTGGCCGCGCTAACGCTTGTCGGAGGCTCAATCCACTTAATACTTGTTCACCTGTATAATGAAGAATTGTTTCCGTCAGTACCAGAACTGCCCCCGCGCGGCACAGTGAGCCGACCAGCTGGCGGCGTGCTGTTACCAGCGCCGCCTCCCGGAAGACCGCCTCACAACCTACGTCACAACACTTCTGTAAGTATCCTCACATATCTTCTAGCGGGACTAACCAACATCCTAGCGAGTAAAACTTTAGATAAGATGTTCTATGTTTGAGGGTTTGGTTTCCGCACTTAGTTCTTTAAGTGGACCATTATGCGTGGGTCTTGGCGGCTGTCGGTGGTTATTTCAACCAGTCCACCTCCCCCCAGAAGTTGGTTACATCCACCAACACCTTAGTTATGAATAATAAACTCTTTTAAAAACTTTGCGTTTTTAAGGACTAACAAGAAGATCGGTAGGTCTATTTTTGGAGCTTTGAATCAAGTTTCAAAGCCGTCTTTAACTGATCAACCTACGTTCATAAAATGGTAAATATCTTTACAGATGGAAAGAAAAATAAATACTTTTATTTTGCCTTCTTGGTAGCTACACGTCTGTCGTGACAAAAAAAAAATCCACACAGATATGATGCTGCGACTATTAATCTACCTATTTCAGAATGTTTTTCCCTGTGAACGTTTTTCAAATATTCTTTCTTCTCCCAGGCAAATCGTCCAAGCGCTCAAGAGCGTCTATTTGGGCCTCCGAAAGATCCGGGTAGCGATGAAGCAGCGACGTACACTGCACGACCGACGAGTATGATCATACAGCCTAGTCAAGGACAGGGGTCGCTGGATAGACATCGACATCCTTCTAATCCGGTAAGTAGAAATAAAATCAGAATTTTAGTATTGTGTGGACATATTCCGAAAGCAATCCTTTACTTCTACACATTGTAGCGTCACCATCGAAGCTCAAATTTATTCATATGCAGTAGAAAATGTATACGATGAAAAATTTAAGAAGTACAAAGCCATTTAATGTTAGTCTTGTATATAATGGAAAGTGAAGAAATATAAAAGTTAATACCACCGCACCACACACAGTTTTGAAAGTATGTGTCGTTGAATTTGTTTAGGCAACGCTTCGACGGTGAAAGGTTTTGAGACTTGCCTGTAAATTGTCAATTTTACTTTGTCCTATACAGCAGAGTTCATACGATGGCACTTCATCGTATGACTACAGCGGCGCCTCCAACAATGGTTCAGCGGTAGGTTCCTGTCGCCTCCCGCCCAACGCACCGGATGACCTCAAAGTTGCACCACCTTCTATGTGAGTATAGGAATGAAGTGTAAACATTATGTCGAATTCTTGAACACCTAAAAATCATGGTTCGTTCGCAACAGCAAGTTGCAAGTCGCAATGCAGTTTGATTCCCAAGTCAACTAAAGTGTTAATGGGTTTTGTGACGGAAAATGATCTGCATAGCTTTGCACAACCACTCGATACGTTTCCGTACCGTAACGAACATCAATCAATGTTATCGTAAGAGTCCGTAGGAGACACTAAACGCTATTCACAGGTCCAAAACTCGGTTTTTATTTCAGTTAAATGAAATACACGACCGCTTTTCTTGTTTACTGTCGGGGGGCAAGTCAAATCAGGTTATTGAAATGTGTCATTTTCGATACGATATCCTGTCAGATGGTTGTGAATAGCTATGCAGAAGTAAACAGAGTCAAGAACTGTGTTCGTGAAATGTCCATAGGTTTACCCCTTATTATCTACATGGAACTATAGCTGGCAAAAGATGGATGTAATATACCTCTGCCAATCCCATTCCGGGAAGACCTGCTAGCTTTCATTACTTGTTGAGAGTTAGCCGGATTGTATGTTTAACCAGACTCTTTGAAGTTTTGAAAAACGTGTCTTATTCTGTTTATGAACCCTGAAAGTCTACCTACTGGTACCAGTTACGTAATGATAAATCATTCGTTACAGTAAAATGGAGCCTCCGCCACCTCCGAACCCCACGGCAATGTCACAGAGTAACATGACACAGAGTCCTCAACGGAATTCAAACTCACACGAACACAACTCGCTTGACTACAGAAGTCCAGATCAGAACTACAGGTCAGTTTCATTTATAGCTATTTCCTGTTTGATTATCAGCGCATAAGTTTAGTTTATCTTTTGTAGAATTTTTTTTCGATTCTGCAACTCACATGAGTTAACTTGAGAGTTCGCTCAGATGTCGTAAGCGCGCGGTACTGAGGCGTCCGTGGCGAGAGCGGTGACAGCGCGGGGGGCGGGAGGGGGCGGGAGGGTCTCAAGTTAACTCTTACGGGTTATAGGTAATACCTATCCGGACACTGTGCAGAAGGACACACTACCTACTTCTCACAAAAAAGCCATTATATTACAATAATTATTTTACTGAAATAAAATAATTATCTTTGCCCAATATATTTAAATTTTAAAGTTAATGTAATGTAAATTAAAAATTTATGTAAGAACTTCATTTAATTGTAAATTGATTTTGTAGTAGCACTATGCAATGTTATGAACACCTATGTAAACACCATGTTTCTGGCAAATAAATATTATTTTCTATTCTATTCTAATACTGGGATAACAATAGCTAGAGAAAATCAAAAGATTATTTGTAAATTATTCCAAAATATTCAATAGTCACCAAAATTGGCAATATGTAACACAATCTCATCCCGTTTTAAATACCATGCAGTTCAGAAAAAAAAAAAACACAATAGGAACCTTTTGATCCCAAAAAAGGTTGAGTCAACTGACCAAAAGTAACTTACAATGGTTACCAGACAATGGACCAGCAACTTGTTACTACTTTCATGGTGTTAGAGATCTCTTTACTCCACTATCATTGTGCTTCAGGATCTTGGAATATGTCTACGTGTTTCATGTTAGTGTAGTTTTCGAAGTGCAGATGTTTCGTGCGATTAAAATCAGGTTTAAAAGTGGTGCTGTAACTAAATGTGTTGTGTTGTAGTTGGATTAAATTTCGTAATGCTCGTATAGTGTGTTGGAAACAAGGTTTTGAAGTGGTGCTGTGTAATTAAATGTGTGTTGTAGTTGGGTTAGGTGGTGATATCAAGTGCTGACAATGATTAAGTATAAGAAAAAGTATGTATTAACGGAAGAAAATACTAACTTCAATTGTTAATTTTTTCTACCGACAGCAAAAGTGATATGATAGCTTATGAGTGAGAACTTTTGTTATCTTATGAGACTAAGCGTGTGATGACTGACCAAATTGTTATTTTATCTCTGTATCTTGTCAATAATAAATCATTATTGATAAGGTGGGCTATGGGCTGACTTTTTAATAGTCAGATAACTTTTATCTGAAGAATAATTATGGCAATCCTACTTTCTACTAATATTATAAACGTGAAAGTTTTTATGGATGGTTGGATAGATGGATGGATGGATGGATGGATGGATGGATGCTTGTTACTCTTTCACGCAAAAACTGCTAAACGGATTTGGATGAAATTTGGCACACCTACAGTTTATAACCAGGATTAACACATATGATACTTTTATCCCAATATTCTACGGGATCGAGACTTATGCGGGTAAAAGCGTGGGGCGCTGCTAGTATGACATATTTTCTCAACAAAAGCTGTCAAACCGCAATATTTATTTGTCATATAAAAGAGATTGGAAGAGAAAAATCAGCCCTTGCACAGGTAACTAGGTACTAAATGTGACACAAAAAATGTCTGTGAAAAAGTCTCGCGGCTGACAGCTTTAAATCTATTCTAATAGTTGAACCTTACTTTAGTAATACTTATCGATAGATTTTCTGACAGGCCGCCAGAATACCGAAGTCCTCAAACAAGCCGGCCTCCGCCTATGAACGGCAACAGTCCGCACACGCCCCTGCACGCGCGGGGCCCGTCGCTGCCCAACGTACCCACCAATGACCATGCCAAATACAGGTGCGTACAAATTATTGTCTACCTTTAAATAAAAACGTATTTTTGCTTGTGACAACTTTATTTGTGCCCATCTCTATTAAATTGTAATACATTTTTAATTTAATTCGTATACCTCTTATTTTCGAACGAAATAATTAATAAGATATTCCGATTTAATTATTTTGATCTGTTGCTAAATCTCTTGTCTATATATTTCTTTGACAGTTAGGGGTTTATTTATAAACGATGATTAAAGTTACGTGACAAATAAACGCCAAAATTAATGCTTAAACAGTATCTAATCAATATTTAACTTTATGCAACGTTGATGAATAAAGGGTATATGTTTTGGCAAAGTCGAATGTGTTGTGTTTAAATATTTTAAAGGCGAGAAGGTAAATGAAAACACAACAACAGGATTTACAGATGCTGTCATTAAATAACACCCATTTATGTTCCAAGTAGTACTTTTGCGTTTTAGCTATTTTTAGTAATAGTCAATGTGTTCCGCACAGTGGGCGTACAAACTCCGCGTCCCAAGCGGACTACGGCGCGCGCGGCGGGGCCCCCGCGCCGCCCTACAAGCCCGTGCCGCCGCCCAAGCCCAAGCACTACCGGCCGCCGGACAACTCGCACCATCCACGAAATGGGGTAACAATATACTATCATATCGTCTACATGTACACTTTTGGTTTTGAATAATTTACTGGAGTTATGTAATATAGGTATGCTTTTTCTGGAATTGCTATTTTCATTTGCATTTAATATGCTATATTTTACAAGTGAAGTCGTTAGACAAATTAAATTCACATGTTTTCCTGCACAATTTGGCTGATAGAACCAAATACTAGATTTATTTTTATTGAATGGGACAAGTCACTAACTCCTTTCCTGTATTTTACTTATCGTACCCAACCCACTGTTCAAATAAATTTGCATGGATTTCCTCAGCACAGTCTTTTCCTCCAGCTGGCCATTGCTAGCAGTCCTAACAATACCATTCCTCTCGCATTAGCAGAGCATGGAGCCCCAGCCCCCCGCGGGCCCCCCGGGCCCCCGACAGGCCGCACCGGGCGGGTTCCCCGGGTCCCCGCACTACTCGCATCAACACTCGCACTCACAGCCCGCACATAGGCCGCATAACCACAATAATTACCAACAGGTAAGTACTGCTTGAGTGTGTTGCACTTTGTATTAAGACACTTCTTGTACAAAAAAAAAGCAATAGAGAATATAATTTAAGCTTAAAGTTGTCAAAAAATAAAAGGCCCGTTTTGAAATTAACAGTTCTAGTAGTTAATAAAGATCAAATTCGCAAAATACGTATTTGTTTGTATGAAACTGACAGGTGTCAAGAACGCATTTTCAAATGTCAAAACGGCCCTTTTATTTTTTGACAACTTTAGTTATTATTACTATAGTTCATGATTACTATGTTGATTCCCTCACACCGTTACCGTAGTCTCCTACACCGATCTGGATATTGACTATTGAGGCTGCTAACTCAGTGTAAACGTCTTGATCCCAATATTGATGTTATTGGTTGGTTAGTCTTTACGGGTCGTCAGAAGCCCGAAAGTCTGACAACCAGTCTTACCAAGGGGTTTCGTATTACCCAGTAACTGCGTTGTGGAGGTCAGATAGGCAGTCGCTTCATGTGAAATACTGGTAATCAGCTGCATCCGGTTAGACTGGAAGCCGACCCCAACATAGTTGGGAAAAGGCTAGGGAGATGATGATGATAATGGTTGGTGTAATTGGGCCTTTCAAAATCATTTTAAGTCTTAACGCATAAAAAGTTGGGACCCATCTTCTTGAACATTTTTATCGTATCCGTCACCGCCTACGAAACCTTGGGAATTAAAAGTATATAAAAGCACAATGTCTTACCTATTCAGATATTGTCAGTAGTATAGAATAGAATACTCTTTATTGTACACCATACAAATTACAGAACATAAATATATAACATTTTAAATGCATTTTTCTTTTCTTTGTTTCTTTCTTTCTTTATAAAGGGTGACACAATGGGCGGTCTTATCGCTAAGAGCGATCTTTTAAAGACAATACGTATGTACTCTATATCCTGATCTATGGTATAATTTCAGCAAAATATGTACGGTGGCCAAATGCCACCGCAGTCCCCGCCATACTCCGGCCCACCCTCACACCACCGCGCTATCAACCTGCCACACAATCCACATCTCATAGGTAAGTGCTCATTCATAATCATAAGATACACTGTTTAAATACGTGTTTACTTTGCATTATATTGTATAGAATCAAGTTCTTCTAACTGAACAGACAGCTGTGCTGCTGGGGAGTTTGTTGCGCCACTTCTTCTTCCCAGCGATAGCACTAGGAAGTGGTGAAGGGGGGCGTTTTGGGGGACTGTCTTTGTAATTTTTGACGTTCAAAAGTGCTGATTCTCAGCCTAATTTGGATAAATGACTTTGGATTTTAAATAATAAATTAATTTAGCAAGTAAAGGGACTTTTAGCCCAGAATGATATTTACAGGGTCAAATTAAATTAGCTAGCAAACTCTGCAGCTGTGATGGGAAACGATATCCAAACACAATTTAATAAAAACAAAAATATCTTATGTTTTTTTTGGGGGTCAACGACCGCTTTTGAATTTGATGAAGTTTTAAAGGAAGTCTAAGTTTCATTATAGTTTCCGATTTGACTCCTCTCATTGAATTCGGTTACGGGACCCAAATTAACAAATAATTGAGATTAATCTATAAAAAATTGTTGCTATGGGAATCAGTTACCAATGACTACAAATTGTAGTGTAATATTTTGTTACCAAGTCCACGAATTTAGTTGACCTCAAATATTTTTTACAGATTTAGCAGGTAGTAGAGAACAACGCGGATCAGCGTTCGAGCTTTACAGAAAACCTCAACACATGCATAACTTAAGGTAAGCTCTATCGTGCTGCACTCTCCATCTGCGTGTATTTACACTATAGGTCCCAATACATCTACAATCTCACAAAACATATCAAAATTAATGATTCTCTTTTACAAAATGCATGTGTCTGAAATCTCATTCAGATTTGTCATTTTTTCCTTAGTGTTTATACAAACGAGCGGTACGCGTCACCGACAGAGGCGATTGCAGCCGTCGACAACGCGTCGCTCGAATATTTGAGTGCGGTGCTCAAATACACGAGCGGCACATTGTCGACGGCTGCAGTTACTTCTGTCGTTGACGCGTACCGCTCGTGTGTATGAACACTTACCGTTATTATTAGCCCCTGTACAATTTGCTCTAACATGCAAACACCAATCGCTTCACAAACGACTAACAATGTCTTGTCGGGCCAAAGTATTAGTTATGGTTGTGTATGTGGTATTATAAACAGTTTTTATACATATATTTTGTAATATATATCTCTATATCGGGGCGTTAGTCTGTAAATTGTAATATTGAAATAACATTGTAATCTATTAGAAGTATCTAGTTGTTTGTTTCGGAACAAACTATTGGCAGTGCGTGTCTGCATTTTAGTGCAACTTGATGATTATGTTATGAAAGCATATTGAATTAATCTCTTTATATCTTTTTCTGTCTTTCTTCAATTCAATATGTATTCTTATGTAATTGTGCCTTCTTTCAACTCTTCTAACTCTCCGATTTCTATTATCACATATTTCCATAAAATGTTCTTTTTATATGTCATATCTCTATGAAATATTTGTATTAATGTTTCTTAGATATTTCCAGACCATTACTTCAATATGCTTTTTTTAGAATCACAAAATTCATTTTTTGAAAATTGTCATGCTCATTGGACATTTCAGAGATTTCAAAATTGTTCCATTTCTTTTTTATTTAGTCTTACTTTCTAAAGATTTCTTAGAGTTTCATTATGTTGAACCATCTGATATGTCCTCAAACTATCTATCATTGAGTAACTAAGAGGGTGTTTGGTTGTGGGTGTCCGCAGTTCATCAGATGCCATGAACTCAAGTGTGGAGCGCGACGAGACGTTCTCACCAAAAACTAAAAAGAAATTATCTAAAAAGCCATCGTTCATTAAAAACGCCGTCCTCGATCTATTCCGTTCGAAAACGAAAAATTCACAAAAGGTGTCTCGACAAAAGTCACTGTGTGAAAGTGACTTACAGCAGAGACCCAATATGCCCCAAATGCCGATGTTAAGACGAGAGAAGTCTGACCTCAGTGATATGAGCATACACATGAGAAACCAGCAAATAAGGAACCAGATGTTGCAACGAAGTAACTCGTCCTCTTGCGAGAAGCCAGTATTGAAGCCAATCCTGAAACGGCAGAGTTCGTTTTGCGATGAAAGAAACGGATCTATCTGTACCGTCAGAGATTATGACGCCAAACCTGTCATGAAGAGCCTCAGAAGGCAAAACTCCATGTGTGATATAGAAACAGAACCGAAAGTTACCCCGCTGTTGCGTAGACAGAACTCTCTCATAGAGTATAACAGGAGAGGCGTCTACGGACAGTCCTCCAGCTTTAATATGATAACCAAAATAGACCCCATCTACCAAAGACAACAGCAAGTTAAACATGAACCATTTCACCCCACACAACCGTTACCTCCAGAACCGATATACCAAAGTAAAGAACATTTTGTTTATGATCCCATTCCTAAACCTCGAAGGACTTACACTTCTCTTTATGATACATCTACAGAAAACACTTACACGAGCAGGTCTGAAATGTCCAACCAAAGTTTTGAAAACCCGTATGGAAATCGGCAAACTTTGGAAATGCCTTTAATGGACCCACCGTATGCTACAAGGGCAGAGTGTATAAGGGAAAGCCCTT
Organism: Apamea anceps; assembly: GCA_951799955.1. Taxonomy (NCBI): domain Eukaryota; kingdom Metazoa; phylum Arthropoda; class Insecta; order Lepidoptera; family Noctuidae; genus Apamea; species Apamea anceps. The sequence continues at coordinate 6,158,910 of OX637522.1, read as the reverse complement.
ATGCGACCAGGGCTGAGTGTGTCAGGGAAAGCCCTTATGCGTCAAGAGGTGAATGTGCAAGGGAAAGCCCTTATGCATCGAGAGCTGAATGTGCTAGGGAAACCCCTTATGCAACCAGGGCTGAATGTGCTAGGGAAAGCCCTTATGCAACCAGAGCTGAATGTACCCGGGAAAGCCCTTATGCTACTAGAAATGAATGTACAAGAGAGAGTCCATACGCCACGAGGGCTGAATGTGTAAGAGAAAGCCCTTATGCGTCAAGGGAAGAATGTATCAGAGAAAGTCCTTATGCAACAAGAAATGAATTAATTTCAGAAAGTTCATACACAAACAAACAAGAGATTGCCAAGCAATCTGATTCTCTTTACAGCGAATCTCCGTATTCTAGTAAAGAGCACATGTTACGAACGAGACTAACACCTGATAGTCCATACGCGACTAAAGAAGAAATGTTACGACAGAGATTTTCTGAATCTCCTTACAGCACAAAGGAAGACATGCTGAAGCAAAGAATGGATGCTTCTTATAAAGAACCTCTTTATGGAAAAAGGACTTATGATCCGCCACCTGGCACATCTTGGAATGAGAATCATTATGGTGTGAGGCCAGATAGGAGGTTACAGACTCCAGTGAACTTCCCCGGGAGGGTATCTCCTATGAGTAAATGTATGAGTGAACCTCCGTACGCTACACGGACAGAAATGATGGCGAGGCTGGGCCAAACCGAATCACCATACGCCACTCGATCTGAAGTAAAATCCAGTTGTTCTGATACACAATATGGCACTCGCCACGAATTGATGGATATGAGACCTGATGTAAGACCAGCCTCCGCAGAATGTACTTACGTATCTAAACAAGAAATTTTATCACAGAAAGCAGCTTTATTGGCTAAAAAAGAATCAAGTTACAGCATACGGCTGGAAGAAAAACTTGAAATAATAAAGCAAAGAAATCAGGCTAAAAAGGAAATGATTTATCAAACTAGAAAGGAAGCGAATGAAAGTGATTCAGCTAAAATTAGAGAACCTCTTTATGTGTCGAAAAGAGATTTGAAAGAGAGTGTAATATATGAGTCGCATCAGGAAACAAAAGAAGTGACACAGCCTGAAGAACAAGATGGAAGTAGTAGTAGTGCTAGAAGTAGCCCATACGAACTTGGTGATGCTAATCACTTATCTCGCAGAGAACCTGTGTATCAGACAAAAGCAGAGGCTGAGAGTGGCATAGAAAGTGAGACATTCCAAGAAATCGATTTCTCGAAACTCCGTCTAACGGATTCTAAGACAGACGCGGAGAAACAAAATTCAAAAAATTTAGAAAGCAGTGTTTTGAAAGGAGAGCCAATGTATGCTCCTAGATTGCATGGAAAAGCCGATCACATTTCAAACGCTCTAAAGGTGACCACCTCCCCAGTTCCTTACGAATCGACCACATCTATGGAAACACATTATGCATCAGAGTGTAGTATGAACTTTGAGAATAAACCTCAAAGTACTCCTTACACTTCACAAGATTTAAATGACCGGATTGCTAAACCGAGCAGAAGTGTGACATTCTGCGAAAGGATTTTGGAAAATAGTCCAGAGACGAGTGAAGAAAATTCACAAAATATGTCTTCAAGTCAGAATGAAACTACTGTAATTCAACAAAACACTACGGTGATACCAGCAACGTCCGAGGCTAACGAATCTAGTTCTAGTAAACAAGAGGAAGTTGAGCCTGATGGACCACATACAACATGGGGAATATTTGATAGCGAAGGAGGGGTGTTGGAAGATAGGCAATGGGGCGTCTCATTAATAATACCACCAAAAGCAATAGCTCCGGGAATCAAACAAAAGATCTACTTTACGGTGTCAGATCCGCGACTGAGCCAGCGAGTGGGGGGACCTCCCATCGATATGGACAACGGTAAAGGCTTTTGTAACGAAGCACGCGTTAAAACCTTGTAGTGTCGTAGTCTGCACATACTAATTGACATTTTAATATTTGCGAATGGATTTGGAATCTGGAAATATTGCACAAGGACTGGGAATTGTGATTGTTGTTCGAAATTTTTCTCTCGAATATTAGATTCGATGTTTTGGATTTGATACACAATTAATGTTATTTTATGTATATTTACATATTTATTGCACGATATTGCATGAACAGCATTTATGTGTACTAAGTCTTTTTTCCAAGTGGCATCTTCTAGATTGTAGTCGGTTGGTTTAGTTATAATATTAATGGGATAACCTATACTTATAATGCCTTCTCTGTTATAAAATGTATTCATGCACATTAGTTTTAGTAGCTTCAATACCACACCACATTCATTATATTTATAATATTAACTAACTTATAAGACTAACATTGGTTGTATAAAACATGTATTGCATTTGTATTTGCGCAGTTTCTGCAACACAATACACTCGTACTTAGAGATCGAAGAGCGAAGACGTCAACGACGGTGCTACTTACATCCGTCGTGATAGTATGTTTGAACAAATGTTTGATGATATTTGTGCACTTTACTATATGTTCAATGACGTCTTTTTTATTTGTTTCAAGTTTTTCGCTTTATATGTCTTCACGTTTCGATGTTTCATCATTATTTTTCCGTAGATTCATCAGATCTATATTAAAAAATACTTATTTTATATCATTACTATCGTGCCTTGCTTTTTCGGCCATTTTTCGTGCTTTGCTTGATAACTAACTGCATTAATGTGTTGCGATTTGTGTTTGTGTGTTCAACTCGATGTCGTGTTACAACTACCCAACACAGGCTTAGCTGCCAGTTTATAAACTACCTTTTGCATACTTATAGAACAATTTTCTTAATAATTACAACTTAAACCAGATTTAATACTAGCTTTTAAATTAAATCTATTAAAAATGACACAACTATTGGAAAAATTGTAATCTTTCTCAAAACTTTCACAAAGCACTTTCAAAATCTCTAACGACACTACCCTTAATCCTTTTCCAAATATTAAAACTGTAATCCAAAACCAGGTGAAGCGATGCTGTCCCCACTCGTGATGTGCGGTCCACAAGGCCTCGTATTCTTGAGGCCTGTGACGCTGCGTCTGCCTCATTGCGCGAACGCCGTGCCCTCTTTAGGCCTCACGATCAAGGCTACTGATACCGAAGCACATCTCAGCACAGATTGGGACCAAATACACCTCCCTGCGACAACCACTTTGAATACTGTTGCTGTTAAAGTTGATCACTTTTAGGGATATGACGAATTTGTACTGGAAGTGAGAAAAACTTCATATTTAGCTGTAAATGTAATATTATTTCTTGGCTGTATAATAACTGGTATTTAAAAATGTAGCATTTTCGTGTCGATGCTGTCATTTGTCTCAAAACATTCTATGGAGTCTGAAAAAAGAACTAAAAGTGAACATTTTTTATCTTCAGTATAAAGTGGTTGTTAAACTCTTAATAGTATTAAAAATTGCTTTTATTTCATATTTGGCATTCCCACCTATATATCAATTATCAGTCTTATTTTGATGTAAGTAGTGGTGCTAAAGTAATGCGTAAAGTTTTAAGCCTTATTTCTTTAGTGGAGGCCTATCGCCAGTGTTGAAATTAGTCTTCCCTTTAAACTTGTCAAAATTATCATGTTAATCATTTAATCCTATACCATCTAGTTCATATAAATATATACATAGATATAGACTTGAGTACTTTATAGATTTATAACTACTTTGTCATGTACATTTAGTCCATGTTAGTGATCTAATTTCTTAAAGTTTGGATTTCTCATTGGCGTTAGGCCTCGTCCATATAGAATTTGTAACTGAATCTCTTAATTTAGAATTTTGGTTCGGAAGAGTGATTATGTGTGAAAGACTTTTTATTATGGAACGATGTGAAGTTTAAAAAGAAAGGATGTACAGTTTAGTGACTTTCGTTTATTATAAACTGCTCTAGCAAAGCGATGGAATGAGCAATGACGTGACGATGATCGTCAATATAAAAGATAACGTTTTTGAGTATAAGAGGCCTTACCATACCGTAAGTCTATTTAGTAGTTTTAAAATGTTCATATATTATATTGTAATATTATTATTTAATAATCAGTTATTAATTTAGCAATAAATATTGTATCGGATTGTTAGATTTTAAATTTGAATATTTTTGTATTTTGGCTTCCGTAGTATTTGCAATGATTTTAAAGCTATTCCTTCATTTGAGATTGCCTCGAATTACTCGTCTTACTTCAAGTTTATGGGGAAGTTGCTCAGTTTTAAGCAGCCAAATGGAAAACTAGCTTTAATTTTTTAATTTGCTAAAGTACTTTAAACTTTATGCTCTGGCAATAAGAGTCAACTATGATTGTATTGGTGTCTACTTTCCCAACACACTGTATATTTCTTGTTATTAGTGATAACGATGAGTTTACCTTTACCTTGATAATTAAATTTTATATGTAATGAAAAAATATTCCTTGTATTATTTCATGACCAAACTCCTGCCTGTGTAGTATATAGATGAATTTATAAGCTATCTGCATAAGTGCATAAATAACTGCAAATCAAAAAATAATTTGATAAAATAAAAATTGATTCTTGTCTTCAGTAAATTAAAGGCGAACTATATTATTATATTAAATATTTTCGAGAGCGCAAAAGTGATAAAACTATTAACAGGTGCTGTGACATACACGAATGGTTAAGCGCCACGAAAACTGAACCTTTATAGTCACACCGAATTTTTCAATTATTTTCAAGCTTCCTCACAATTAGATACGAAATGGATAAAAGAGGGATTTTTCGTGCATTGACCCTGATGGACCGAAATGGTAACAGACAGACAGAGTTACTTTCGCATTTAGGTATAATATTAGTATGGATTCCTCAGGTTAAGCTACGTTTGCCGCGGTTGGTCCGTGGATAGATAACCATCTTTACACACCGAGACCCTGCCGTGCCTCGGACGACACGTTAAGCCGTTTGTCCCGGCTGTCATTCGTAGATCTTTGACAGTCGTTACGAGTCATCAGAAGCCCGAATGTCTGACAACCAGTCTTACCAAGGTAACTGTAACTGGGTTGTGGAGGTTAAATAGGCAGTCGTTCCATGTCTGGATCTGGTTAGACTCGAGGCCGAACCCAAAGGAAAAAACTAGGCAGATGATGAATTAGTATGGATTCCACACCTGACAGGTATTAGTGATAAAAAGTTTAGCAAAGCAGGTGAATACATTGAAAAGGAACTATTTACCATCCGTAGCAAATAAAAAAGCAATTCCCATTACATTACGACTTCATGATTGACAAACAAATGGACTGAATTAACTACTTATGAATTCGAGAATCACATTCGGTATGAAATAATGATTTTCTCACACATTCACTTGTGTGTCCGCGCATACTTGAGTATAGTAATTAAAGTTGTGGTGTGTATATTATTGTAGAACTCTTTTAGTTCAGTTGAAGTGGATTTGTATTAAGCCATGTTTTTGTTTCCACCACCACAGGAAACATTTCGAATCGTCAAGGAGTAGGTTAGATAGCGGGGAAGTTAAAGCTACCTTCCTAGATGTGCAGAAAGCGAAAAAAAATGCTTCGTTGACACACGAAAGGCGAAATTTATGATCATACCCATCATCTGGATAGCCCTGTTCCTGAGTTCTTGACGCTTTTCAAATAAAATCAGTTTATTGCAAACATGTTGTATGCACGGCTACACATCCAACTATACATAACCAGTATAAGCTGACTTCTGATTGTACGAAAAACCTATACAATGCGAGGTCAGCTAAAATTGAAAATGTATAGCTTGATGTGTCGCCGTTTGTACCAACAGAAGTTGGTCGCAAACTCAAACTCAACTCAAATCATTTATTTCAATTAAACCATTTCAGGCACTTTTGAATTGTCAAAATTAAATTGTCGGTCAGTTAGTCAGAAAGTTGAAGCTAGTTGCCCATTCCAAAACGTAGATCTCTGTGGAGAAGAACGGGCAAGAAACTCCACGGACACTCTTTTAAATCAAGATATTATTACAAAATCCTGGGTACATTATTCTTATTGCTTCTATGAACAATGTAAAAAAATAAACAATTTAAAATATAAAATTAAAAATAAGCCCTGGCAGTTAAGAAAATAGTCGCAGCGGAACATCAAGAAGCAAAGGTTAAGGACGCGCAACCATGGTGACAGATTGAGCCGTGGTCCCTGCCACCCTGTACATATAAGTCATGTTCACGATTTGTTTTCAAACCCAAATATAATTATATCCTTGTATTATCTGTGTGTCCACACAATGCTGCACTGAATTTATTATATGTTAAATCTCACGTGCAAACCTACGACATTTTATGCAAAATGATTTTGCATAGCATAGGTAGGTGAATGTTAGCAATTTGATATCTAAAAAAGATAAAATCGCCAATTTGACAGTCTTCAATATCATAGTTTTATCATGTTGCCAGTCCGTTACGGATATGTTTTGATACATTTTCACTTTTAGTGGGGTCCGAGGTCACCGATCTTCAATGAGTAGGTGTGTTAGGTGTATTTGTTATTTTTTTGTGTTTGTGTTCTTTCTCTGCGTCATGTTTACCGCAAATAAACGTATTGTCTTCCTTATTTTTTATTTTATTTTACCATTTATGTACACACATATATAAACAGACAATGAAAAACAAAACAGAAAAAATAGGTAATAGTATTTCATAAGAAATCTCTTCCAGCATACCTGAGATAGGACAATAGATACAGAGATGTAGACAGCGTGTGATAGAGCAAAGGAGACAAAACATAATACATAGAATCAAAAACAATTCACTTAAAAGCTAAACAAATATTACGAGAATATACTAACATACATACAAATAAACATACATAAATACTTCTAAAATAAATATTACTAGAATGATATTAGTTATATCATACTCAAGATAATAAATACTTCTTAGGTACCTGTACCTATATCCTGATGACCGTGTCACTTCAATGAGGCGATTATGGGTTTACACGGCCACAATGTTCTATGATTGTTAGGATTAACTACTTACCTAAGTATGTGGAATCTTTGCATGCAGTCTTTATTGGGTTTTGCCATAAAGTAGTTAGGTACCTAGTGGCCAAAGGATAGTGGCTCTGAAATGGAGGTCAGCAAGACACGTGGTGATGGCAGGTGGAGCGGAGCCCTAACGGAATGGTTGCCGTAAAACGGCAGAAGGAGCGGTGGCAGACCAATAGCCAAATAGGTGAACGACCTATAGAAGGTCGCAGGGAAAACCTGGATGAGACTCGCACAGACCAGGGAAGCATAGCAGATAGAGGAGGTCTATACTACTTAAGCAATGGATGGAACAAGGGTGCCAATGATGATGATGATGATGATGTAGATACCTATATGACCGAAGAAGTTTTTTATGTTCAATAGGCAATAATAATAATACGGCAATCAGACAATCAATGAATCGACAACCAAGTACTCAAAAATCAAAGTCACAGAAAGCCGTTAAATTATAAAAAAAATGTAATTATATAGGCATTCTTGCTAAGCTTGGGTTCAACAATATACACATAATTAAGATACATTCTATTGTCAAACATCGGATATCATCCATTGTTCACAAATTGTCCGCTATTGAATACAAACACGGCACTATCCACTTTCTTTAAATTGAATGTGATATCATTCATAATATTGGTGTTTATTTTTAGCTGGCTAATTTATTTTATTCGTCAAGGCTCAATGAACCTACCCGATTATAGTACTGACGTAGAACATATAGGTAGGTTATATACTTGATAGTCTTGAGTGGCGTGTTCTTGAGTGGAGATCGCGAATCGGTAAACGTAAGGTAGGACGCCCTCAGGCTAGGTGGAGCGACGATCTTCGCAGGATGGCTGGTAGCAGCTGGATGAGAGTTACCGAAAATCGAGTTGAATGGCGTGCAATAGGAGAGGCCTATGTCCAGCAGTGGACTGCTATAGGCTGATGATGATGATGAATGAATGATGAAAGATGATAGTCGCGATCGAAAACTGTGTCTTCCATTAATGGGTCAAGCAGAGTGTCATTAATTAGGAGTCAATGTTATTTTTAAAAGTTTTCAAAAGCAGAAAGCTGAAATTTTTTGAAATTGTACCTGAGTAAATCCGCTCTCCACAATCTAGTTACTTGGTCTGGATTTTAGTAAGATTGGTTGTCAGACTTTTGGGCTTCTGACGTAACGACTTTCGAAGATCCACGAATAACAGCCAGAACCAAGAGCTTGACGTGCTTTCCGATTCTGATGTACCTACGGAGGGGTCTCTTTATAGTCTTTATGTAAAGATGGTCACCCATCCACGAACCGTCCGCGGCAAGCGTAGCTTAATCTGATCGATCGTCCCATGCGGTTGTTTATATTTAGCCACGGTCCCCTCTAAATTGTAACTAATACATATTTGTAATTTCTGTGTTACATAATGTTATCTACAAGTTTTGTTGTAGGGCCCCCAGTTCTGTAATTATAGCATAACTTAAATTTTGACTGACCCTTCGGGCACCATCTACATGCATGAGATTATAACACCATAACAACTTGATAGACTAATTCTGAAGCCATTTTATCTTGATTGACGTTGATACATAGTTACACATGACCATTACATGATACACCAGGGATATGAAATCGTTAAGGTAATTAAATAATTGCAGATGTTTAACGCTTTCCCCGTTAAATTGTGTTAACTTCGTGACAGGTATAACATGGATGGACCTCTGGACCTGCCTATGTGTAATGTGATGTAGGTATGATTTAATAAGTCATATTGAACTGCGAAGGCAAGTTCTGATTCACATGAGTACTTAAATGATGCTAAGTAAAAATTGATTCTATCAATGTAAGTATGTAAGTAAATTGACAAGTTCTCAACTTCAAGTTTGACAAAACACAACACAACAACAAGAACATGGCAAAATTTCTACCTTCAGTCAGTGCGGAATGGCAAATTCAGCCCATTTACTCTACGCAGGTACCTACTCCTACTCCTAGGAGCTTTATGATGATGATGATGATATTTTTCGCAATAGCTAGCTATATAAAATTGCAATCTTTCTAGATTACGCAGAAAACTGTACGAGGACGAAATATCAATGTTTTTTTGCCAACAGCTAAATTGATAATTACATAAGGCGCGTTGCAAACGATACTATAATGTGGGAGTTCCTACGCATGTCATGTCATAGGTGAACTTATTTATTTGAGAATGTTTACGAAATTTTTAGGGTTCCGTACCCATAGGGAAAAAACGGGACCCTATTACTAAGACTTCGCTGTCTGTCCGTCTGTCTGTCACCAAGCTGTATCTCAAGAACCGCGATAGCAAGACAGTTGAAATTTTCACAAAATATGTATTTCTGTTGCCGCTATAACAACAAATACTAAAAACAAAATAAAATAAATATTTGAGGGGGGCTCCCATATAACGAGGGGAGGGGTTCGCATCGGCGTCGAGCTAACGATGAAGTACCTGGGACTCGTCCTCGACAGCCGGTGGAACTTCGTGGAGCACTTCCGACGTTTGGCTTCCAGACTGGAGCGGGCCGGGGCTGCCTTGAGGCGGCTCCTGCCCAATCTAGGGGGACCAAACGCCTCCTGCCGGAGGCTCTATGCGGGGGTCGTGCGGTCCATGGCCCTTTACGGGGCATCGGTATGGGCGCGTTCCCTAAGGCGGCGACTAGCCCGCCGGTTAATTGCGTCCCAAAGGGTCATGGCTGTCCGGCTGGTCCGAGGATACCGCACGGTCTCCACTGAGGCGGCGAGCCTCCTTGCCGGATTGCCTACATGGGACCTGAAGGCCAAAGTCCTCGCCCACATATGGGAGTAGCGAGAGGAGGCAAAACGCCGGGGCGTAACTCCGCTGCCGCGAGAAATCACGGTACAGTTGACAGAGCTCCGGCGGTATCTCATAGCGGCATGGAGAGTGCGATTGTCGCAACCCAGTGCTGGGCACGTGCTGGGCATGCTGGCACGGCGATAAGTCCCCTCTTTGAGGAGTGGCTAGAGAGGCGCCACGGCGCTCTCACCTTCCGCCTGACACAGGTCCTCACCAGACACGGTTGTTTCGGGAGGTTCTTGTTCAGGATAAAGCGGGAGGAAACGCCAGGGTATCACCACTGTGTGGATCGCCCGGAGGACACGGTGGAGCATACGGTGGAGGTCTGCCCGGCTTGGGCGGAGCACCGCCGCGTCCTCGTGGCGGCGATCGGCGGCGGCGATCTCTCGCGTCCGGCCCTGGTCCAGGCCATGGTACAGAGCGACAATTCAAAAGTACCTGTAATTGGTTTAGTTGAATTAAATGATTTGAGTTTGAGTTTGAGTTTTGAGTGCATGGGAGGCCGTCACCTCCTTCTGCGAAGCAGTAATGCTCGCGAAGGAGGAGATGGAGCGCGTGAGGGAGAGGCAATCACTGCGCCCTCACGCCCCTATATAGTCGCCGTAGGAAACGCCCTGGACGGGAGTCAACAGCCGACTCCCGGCCACCGCAGGCGCGGGCTTGCGGGCGGCGACCAATGGGCAGCTAGCCGCCGGTAAGGACCAGGCCCAAGTCGACGGCGCGTTGTGTTCCACGCGCGCCTCAAAGAGATGTCAGCACGAATTGACGGGGTCCGCTAGGGCCGATGCCAACAATATTCAAGAAACAATAAACAAACAATATTCAAGAGTATTTTAAAACCACACGTTCCATCGTTTTGAGCCTGAAGCAGTATTTATAACTGTGTTTTTTTCCGTTGTAAGTTAAACGTACTTAGGGCCATTTCGAAATACAATAGCGGTAAAATTAGGGAAACAGTCACCAATCAATTTTGAAAGGGCGGTAGTCTATCATTATCATACACATTATCATCACACACAAAATTAAAGTTAAACATGTAATGGATGTGTACCCGCCATTATACATACATACATACTAGTAATGGTCCTACTGCTGAGACAGGCCTCGTCTCTACTGAGACGGAGTGGGCCGTAATCCACAATGACAGGTACATCTTACCTACATGTGGTACTTTTTTTTTACCTAAGAATTTTGGAAGGCTGAATTTTCCCGATTTTATTTTGTCTAAGAGTTTAATCAGAGTTTTAGATCCTTAATCCGTATGTAAGTAACCACATGATTAAGGACCACGCTGCGAATTATTGTGTATTCTTGTTACAATCGCGCCCTTCTCTAATTTGTCAATCCGTCTGGAAGGACCAAAATTTTCCCTCGTCTAACAATGACGAGGACCATGCGATAAGATCATGTTAAGATTTTCCTTTTTCCTCTAGTTTCCCAGAAAATCTATAGAAAATTTATTATCTAAGTTCATTACCTGTTATAAAACACGTCAACAAGATACGGCATTGACTATTGAATCGGTTGTAGGCTCACACTCGATAATCGAATAAAAAATCGAAACCGTACCTGATACGGATCCATTGTTCAATTGTTAAAATTTTAAAGAACTGCTATAAAGGGGCTAAGATATTAATTAGTACCTACCCAATAAAAATGATGTCGACACAATAATTCAGATTACGGGCTTACTGTTAACCTGGGTAAAAGAACATTGTATGACAATGATTCTGGTCGGTTTTTTGTTAGCCTGAAGACCTATTGTACGGATTAGGCTAAGAAATCTGGTCTGGTGTCGTGTCAAACTCAAACTCAAACTATTTATTTCAACTAAACCAATTACAGGTACTTTTGAATTATCGAGGGTCGGTCGGTCAAAAATATGAAGCTAGTTGCCTTTCCAAAGCGTAGTAGGTACCTATTCAGAAGAACGGGCTAGAAACTCCATGGACACTCTTTTAAATCTATACTTATAATAAATCTGTAGAAGTGAAAATTCTGTACATTGAAAACATCAAAAAATAAATGGCAGGGGGTGTTACTAGACCGACACCGAACCCAAAAATGTGATTAAAAAAATTTTTGTCTGTCTGTCTGTCTGTCGGTCTGTCTGTCTGTCTGTCTGTCTGTCTGTCTGTCTGTCTGTCTGTTTGTTCAGGCATCACGCAAAAACTACCGGTTCGATTACGATGAAACTTGGTATAATTATTCTTTAATATCCTGGGCACCACACTGGGTACTTTTTATCCCGGAAAAGTATATACAATAAAAAACAAACTTAATTTTGCGGTTCGATCCCTAGATCCGATTACTGTACCAACCGCAAATAATAAGTTTGTCGTAGGTTAGGTCACACGCAGTGGAGTTCATTTTTATTCCTTTTACTTTTTAGAGTTATTTAGGTTTATTTTTATATAAGTCGTAGGTATAGATTTTAATTTTAAAGTATAGGTAGTATATTTGATAGTGTACGTAGTGACCGTAGGTTATTTTATAATACTGTTAGGTAGGATAGTCATTCGTATGGATATTAGTTTTTAGAGATTTTGCTTATTTATTGAGTTTAGATTGAGGGACCCGTGGCTAAATAATAACAGCCGCACAGAGGCCTTACTACGAGCTCTTAACGCGATCCAGTTTAGGCTGTTGGAAAGAGACAGAGCTATACAAGTCGTGTAGCGCCATCTCGATCCCTGAGCGTAAATTGAATCGCGTTAAGAGCTCGTGGTAAGGCCTCTGGTCGATCGGTCAGGTTAAGCTACGCTTGCCGCGGTCGGTCTGTGGATGGGTGACCATCTTTACATACCGAGACACCTCCGTGCCTCGGAAAGCACGTTAAGCCGTTGGTCCCGGCTGTCATTCGTGGATCTTTGACAGTCGTTACGGGTAGTCAGAAGCCCGAAAGTCTGACAACCAGTCGTACCAAGGGTATCGTATTACCCAATAACTGGGTTGTGGAGGTCAGATAGGCAGTCGCTCCATGTAAAATACTGGTATTCAGCTGCATCCGGTTAGACTGGAAGCCGGCCCTGAACATAGTTGGGAAAAGGCTAGGCAGATGATGATTGAGTTTAGATTAGTTATCGTCATAAATAGGTTTATTTAGGTAGGTAGGTATCTTATTTTCTGTTATTGAGTTTATTTATTTTTTTAATTAGGTAGGTACTTAGGTAAAGATATCATATAGGTACCCTCTTAATCACCATTAATGAGACACAATTGGTTTTCTATTGTAATTAGCCACAAAGGGCCCGCGAGATAGATGGCATCCTGGTGCACATACATTTTATCCTGTTAGCACGTTCCCGTGGGATAATTTCCGACATCCACGCGGGCGAAGCCGCGGGCAGAAGCTAGTTTCAATAATAAGGTTACAAAGTATTGGTTACATCATTCATGTTAAAAATTATGCATGTGAGAACGATACAGAACTTTAAAAGCGTCCATAATGAAAAGATAAAAAAGCAATTCTAATATTAAATTAAATCAAAATAAGATGAGCAAAGAGTTGACCAGTCCCTACTGACGGCGCCCGTTCACGAACATGACACATAGATTAGCACCATTCAGCTCAACCATTTTGAAGGGAGGTAAATGATCCAACACATGCCACCATCAGCGAGACATTAGAGTGAGCATGACATACTCTCAGCCGCCAAGGCATATTCAAGTCAATGAAAGACGTTGTTGAACAGATGTGACACTGTTATATTACACTAAAGCTTCGTTCCGGACACATTCCGTGTACTTAATAAGTTCTTATACCTAATGGCAAAATCAACAACAGATGTGTGATTTTTGTAATAATTCCGTTGATGATGTTTTCACATATTGGCCGAGTGTGTCCGCAACGCAGAATTTAGATACAAAGTAGATTGTAGGCTTAGAGAAATAGGTTACTGCAACAATGTTTTGGCTGCGCCACTTTCTGACGCAGCTAGAGCACTTTACAGACTAGCAATGCTAAGATTTAGTTAAAGATAAGAAAACTAAGTTAAGTTAAGAAAACTAACCAGCCCCAGCAGTCTCGACATTCATAGCGATCGCTTTACGACCGAATTCGGTCGCAAAGTCCTGTCACTCCATACATTTCACCCGTCAATCCGGGACTTTGCGACCGAATTCGGTCGTAAAGCGATCGCTATGAATGTCGAGACTGCTGGGGCTGGGCGGCATAATCGCATGTGCGACAAAGCCCTTTTTTTCTAGAATAAAAAAAAAGTTATTTTCATTTTTATCTACGTACTTATTGTAGTTCATTGTATTTATTGGTATATTGGCGTAGCTAGCTGACATATGCCAAATAATTTAATTTAATGATGTGTGTCCCGTAATGTTAATCAATTTGCATACTTACTATTGTATAGAATGAAGTTTCTCTAACTGAACAGACAGCTGTGCTGCTGGGGAGTTTGTTGCGCCAGTTCTTCTTCTCAGCGAAAGCACTAGGAAGTGGTAAAGGGCGGGCGTTTTGGGGGACTGTCTTATGTACCTAATTTTGACGTTCGAAAAGTGCTGATTCTCAGCCTAATTTGAATAAATGACTTTTGATTTTGATTTTATCAAAGGATCAAAGACACAGGTCTGCACCCTAATTGCGTAACACACAATCAATCATAATCTGAATCATTTTGAAGCAAATTGCTAATCCATTGCTTCATAAGTTCGAAAAATTTGTCTGCTCAAGACGTAAATAACGCAATGAATGTTGTTGAACTGTCAAAATGGAAAGCGATTCCGATTGATCGTGTGTTCGATCGCAATTAGGGTGCTGAACCGTAATTGCGTAATACACTTTCAATCACAACCTGAATCGTTTTGAAGGATATTTCTAATCCATTGCTTCATATGTTCGAAACATTTGTCTGCTCATCTCGTAAATAACGCAATGAATGTTGTTGAACTGTCAAAATGAATATCATTATTAGTGTGTTACGTAATTAACCCGCTGATGTGTGAAGCAAAAGCAGTATGAACGAATCTTAGCTTAGCAGGTGGCGTTCTGTAATTTCTGTCTACCCCCATGGGAAGAAGGCATGAGTTTATGCATGTTGTATTATTACGCAATGATTTCAACAAGACTCGATTCCATAACCTCTCAAAAGAATGATGACACAAACAAAAAACAAAATTTCACTTGACCCGTCTGACATTTAGTTTTATAATTAGATTATGAACTAAACGCTTTATAAATACATATAATTATGACCCAGTAGGTCAGCCTTAAGGGCAGGTTTACCATTAAAGCCGTCATGCAGTCTGTAACTATTAAACATGATCTAATTTTGACCTATGAGTAAAAGCATTGACTCATGCGCAGGTGACTTGATCGATGGGTCTATTATTAAGTCTCGTAGTAAGTATTTAATTATTTAGAATGATATGTTTTTATTTATGCGGTTTCTTTCTTCCTTTTCGCGACGCCCATTTTGTAGTTCCTATTTGATCTTTTTCAGTAAACCTAACAATCAGTGCCATAATATGCATTCCTGGATAAACCAGCCAAACCAAGACGTTTAAAAAAAAAAACTTGAGAGGTGTCAAGGTACACCCGGATGGAATGAAGTTCCTTTCTATAGACAGATAGAGAAACACGCGCACGCCGCACGGCTTACAACTATAGCAAAAAGTGACGTTACAACTTTTGATCTTAATTTTTTCCGTCTAGCCCCCCTTTCGCAACGCGCGATAAGGAACTTCGTTCCAAAACTTGTTTATGCTGTTTTCGATTTTTAAAAATCAAGTTTATAGATCTATTGCTCTAGCTGCTTCACCGCTGCACCGGTTCCGGAACGGTAAACGAGACACAATAGACGTTTTATGGTTATGTATGTCGGCTATAGCCATATACTGACCTTGAAAGTGATAACAATATTTTAATTTCCGTATTCGCGCTGAACACCAATTTTACACTGTTTTTTCTTCAAACTGGAACGAAGAAATGCCCCCGGATGTATTAATAAAAAGTTCTACTACCTGCATCATTTTACAGAATGAATAGTGACGTATCCACGTATCTAGCCGAGTCATAGCTTTGTTTAATCGGAACAATTCTCATGAGATGATATCGGGCATCGGCGCAAGCGACGCTCATAATGACGTTTCGCGCAACACTATCCGGTTCGTATTCCGAACGGAGATAATGATAAACATTATAATTAATTTTATGTTATTGTAATTATCTCTAAATTGCAATTAAGTATCATAATTCTGCATTCATATTCGATAATATTCATACAAATAAGAAGTACAATCGCGTATTGAAAAGCTCTGTTGGAAGTAAAAATACTTACATAGGAATTGATCCGTGACTTCCTATAAATAAGGAGCAAAATCGCGTTTACAAATAAATACTTACAAACCAAAAAGTAAAAAAAATACTTGCATACGAAATTGTTCCGTAGACTAACTGATAAGGAGCAAAATCTAATCCACTCGAAGCCCTGTTAGAAGAAAAAATACTGGCATAGGAAATTGATCCGTGAGTTACTATAAATAAGGAGCAAAATCGCGTTTACAAATAAATACTTACAAATCAATAAAGTAAAAAAATACTTGCCTATGAAATTGTTCCGTACGTATTTGCGAAGACTAACGCAGTTGAGTACCTACGTAGTTGAGCGAGTAGCCGTATAAAATACTTTGAAGTCTTGCAAGTATTTCGGTTCGGTACCTGGTGTGCGTACTTTGAAGCAAATACCTGGTATAAAAACCTGGTTGCGTAAATACGTACCTTCCCTACTACAAAAGTGCTCATCTGCCGCTGCCCCTATGTTACCCTTCTCATCAATTGTTTATTGTTATCATTTTCTTGGGACACGACCTCATTATTTCTCCATCTTATTATTTGGTTAAACCATAGCGTGAAATTATTTATGTCCTTATAGACAAAAGATTGCATCTCAACTGTTTCACTAAATGATCACGTTTCGATGTCAAATACATTAGTTTCTGAATTGAAAGCAGGTGCATCCTTGGCGGATGACAAAATACATTTCAAATATTCGCTACGAGTTTGTGGTTTAGATTTTTGATAGTAAATCTGCAGTTATGCTTAATGAGGAGTCTGTCTTTGTCATTTGCTTAATTCATGACCGTGATTAGTTGCATATATTTTAAAGGAAATATATCCAATGAGATAATATTTTACCTAATATTCGGGTGATCATCACGGATATAATAAGATCACTATACCTACAATGACAAATGGGCTAAGAGATGGTGGTTCTTTGAGTCCCACTAAACGTACGATGACATCATGGCAGGCCGAGACAAAGATAACGGGAGGAGCTTGACTCCTGCAGAAAGGACTGGCTGGCTGCACAAAGAAAGGACAGAATTGCGCGGAAAAGGGAGAGAGAGACCTTTGCTCTGGGGGACCATACGCTCGTAAGATAGATAGAAACAATACCACTATGGGGCATCTCCTTAATAGAATTCTTAAATTCATTCAATGACGGACAACGCACTTCCTTAACCCCTGGGTCTAGAAGCTTTTGCAAAAAAGTTTCTTATATGGTTATAGGTGGGACTGAGGAAGACGGAAACATAAGGAGGTGGAGCTCTAAGGAACATAGTTGTTCTCAAAACACTAAATTAACACCAGCTGTATTATGTGGTAGCGGGATCGTCCGAAAGGGTTACCGCTGCCCTGGAACATAAAGGGCTAAGGAAGGAACACGGGTGGGTTTTAGTCAGTAAGAGTCTGACACTCCCTTCCTCTCCACCCAGAGCGGGAGGGGTCATTTGATGATTTCCCATCCGCAAAAAAAAAGCTGTATTATGTATACTATCCTATGATCCACAATAAAGACGAATTGAATTGAAGGGTTTTTTTTAAATCATCCTCTATAGGGCAAGAATGTTTGTAGGAAATTTGGTATATTTTTGTCGATGGGTAATCCCATCAGACGATCGGCTTGTAAAAAAAGTATTGTTCTCTATTTAATGGAACGGCATAACATTAGCAGTATATTCAGCTGGCGTGATTTGTGTTCTCATAGTTTCGATTAACAATATAGTTAATTAATCATTCTGAAAAACAAGAAGTTGGTAAGCTGCATGCTTAATCATAAGCGTAACCAGCCTATAATGTTCCCACTGCTAGCTTCTCTATATGAGAGGGACAAGGCCGTAATCCACCACACGAGCCCGATGCCGGTTGGCGGATGTCACATGTCTTAGAATTTTTGGTTCTAGGACATGCCGGTTTCCTTACGATGTTTTACTTCACCATTTTGAGAGCAGTGATAGTGAAATAATTTACACAAAGTAAAGTGCCTGCTTAGATTCGAACCCACGACCTACAACTCGTACATCGCGGCCGTTACCACTACTGGGCCACCAATGCCCTGGTAAACTGTATGCACTGGCCTAAAATTTCAATTGCACCAAGTAACGAGCCGGAAGGCTTCATAAACTATTGAGCAAATAACATCTTTCAATAAAAAAATGTACGTAGTATCATGTCATGTAATGTTTTGGCACTAATTGTGACCCCATCTAACCCGTCAGGGGTCATAAGCATGATTTAATGTACCTATGACAGAATGTGAAAACAAAAGTTTTGTAAATGATTTTTATCTCTGGCTGAATCAAAATCGTCACGGTGATGACACCATCCACGTCCACGGGTCAAGTAATATCTGACTTTCATTCTGACTTCAGTCTTTGATCAGTTGAATTCAGTTCAGTTAGTTAAAGAATTGATTGAGTCCCATAACTGACGTGCATTACATTAGTAGGTATTTCAGATTTTTTTAATTTTAATAACACTGTTTATACTGGAAGGGTGCTAGAAATGAATTCAGTACATCAAACCGCCGGAAAATGCAGCGTTGGAAGGCATCCCACAAGGTGGACCACACAACCGGTGAAAGTGGCAGTGCTTGGGGTAGATCCATGTCCAGCTGTAGTGGATGCCTTTTGACTGAAATGATGATGAATCAAACCGCGGCAGAATTTTCGCAATGGCTTCTGCGTTATAGTCAAAACGAAACAAAATGGCTTCTCATTTTTGTTCCGGGTATTTTAGATTTGTGCCTCATCCACGATCCTTCAATACCATGAGACAACGTTTAATAAGAATATCTCACAGAAAGCTCCCGCACATCAAAGACCTAGAGGTCAAAAGTATCACAATTTACTATAATCTGTCATTATGGTGGTTACGCATTGCGTTGCGTGAACTTGACCTTATTGTGGCCTATTTGATGGATCTTCTCATATTTATGTTTAAGTGGACAGTAACTACCAAATTATACGTGTGCGAAATATGAATGAGATGTGTCTCTGAACACTTTAGCGAATTGAGTATTCTGCGTTCGTCTAATAAACGATTTCAGGGTTGGTCCCGTAGTAAAAGTTGTTCATAATGATGAGTACAATGACCCCTTATAAGGATTAAAACAATCAAAATTGAACGGTGTATAATTTGGTTTTTTATTTTTGACCGCGTTTAGTTTATTTTGTGATCTTCCTGTACTGCCCAACTAAGCGCAAAAGCGGTATCTTAATGAAAGCGATAGCGCTAAAAGGCTTAATTCATTAGATTATTTTTTAGAGCTATCCGATGGCATAAAAGTCAACTTTACGATTTTTTTTGGAGATACCGCTTTTGCGCTTAGTAGGGCAGTGTACGAGTCGCAATAAATATTCTTTCTTTCTTTCTCTAATACCACACTTATACCACAGCCATCAATTTTCCAAATAGAAATATTTTATTTCACATAACCCTACATGGGCACTTATGAAACGTCACAAGCTAGATGCACGGTTCAAAAGAGCCAGCAAGAAACCGCACGGTTACTCTTTTAAAAATAATTGGCTTTTACTATATTTTCAAATTACAGTGCACAGTGTTAACTGGTATGGGAGGACAGTGTAGGCCTATCAACAAGTACCAGGTACAGACGCCAGCAGGTCAAGCTACCCGAAACTGTCAAATTTTCCCAATCAACTTTGAACCTTAATGCTTTAGCGATAAAGTTGAAAATCTATTAAAGAAATTTGACAGATTGTAGTAGCTTGCTGTGCTGGCGTCTGTACTTAACAAAATACAAAATGGTCTACAAATCTACAGTTTACAAGGCCTACAACGTTCTCACATTCACTAAATACAAAATAATCTATTTAAAAGATAAATAGAACCATACAAATAAAAACTTATTCAAACCAAATAACATGATTGCCATTACAACTGTAACAAATCTGAATGAATATCCTGCACCCCTTGACAACTTCACTTTATAAAGACAAAAAGCTTTGAGTCACGCGATGGTCTGGTCCTAATTAAGTAACTGATTCTTCTCTCCGAGAACATATCTTTCTGATTCCAAATCAGACCGCGCGACACGTAGATCGACACAATTAATCTAATAGATCTAGTCTATTTCTCCTCATCTTTCTTTATTTAATTAATCTCACACAATGCTTCACAAATTGGAGCAGCTCAGGGCAAAGTTGAGCTTCAGTTGCAAAATATTCATCCCGTTTTGTGTTCGTTTGAGTAATAAATAAGACGAACATGAGCGGTTGTTGCCCAATTCTGACGGACGTGTAACGATTTGTATTTAAAGCTAGGTACTGGTTACTCTTCTTGGTTTGTTATGGCCCTGCAGCATAGGGTTGCCAAAAGATCTGTTTGCTAATGAATTAGGGAGTATCACACTCGAATCTAGATTTTTTTTCAGTCTCTTGCACTGCTTTTATTTTCAGGAACCTTCACTTAGACCAACATTTAAAGAGACTGCGAAATATAGTATATTTTTAGTAGCAAAATAGGCATCCCTGAAATATTTTACACTAAATATTTAGAGCAGAGCAAAGCTTCGCAAAGTTCTTGTCATAATTTTGATGGAGAGTCACGAAAGAAATAAATTGAGGAACTATCAGATTTTTAATTATTACCTTTTCCTACATTTTATTTTCGTCACTAGTTTGCAAGTGACCCATTTTTCTGTTAGCTAAAACCTTTTAGTTGAATCTTTCTTAATGTCATTACTTGAGTCAGCTCAGCCTTTTTAGATCGTTCTTGTTGTTATTTCCAATATGGGATTCGGATTCTTTTAAAAATTCGCAAAGCTATAGTCACTGTCGTATATTTTTCTTTTTGCCTCATCTAAACTAATATTATTTATAAAGTGACAAGACTTCATTTTTTGTATGTTGGTTACGGTTACGCTTTTACGCTAGAACGGCTGAACGAAAATGGATGAAATTTGGCACATTGGTACCTAGACCATGATCGGTTTAGGACTTTCCCGTCCCTGTCCCGATATTCTCACGGCATCGAGAGTTGAGCAGGTGAAACCGCGGGGTGCAGCTAGATATTCATAAACTGCTTCTAGTTATAGATTACAAACCTACCTACCTAGGTAGGATTTCTTATAAAAACATGGTCGTGTTCCCAAGGTCGTGCTTTGGGGATGCCGACCATGTTATTAAAAGAAAACCAGGGTCTTCAATTAATGTGTAATACATGACCATTCCAAAAAAAAACCTACACTAATCATTAAAATAATTGAATCAAATTAACAAATTCCAGAATTACCTTATTGAATTCCACTGTGAATGCACTAAACGTATCTACACAATATCATAGACATAGAGGTATTCAGGTCTTCAATAAAGCCTGAAATATTCAGTTCACATTAGCCAACAAACGCGCCATCTTCGCAGATGTTCACGTCTGAATGTGTTGCATACGATTGTAGGATTTGCATTTAGAAGGCTCTGAATAGGCCTGTCTGCTTTGTTGTGATATATGAACACAGTGCTGGAGTAATGTGTTTGGTACACATTTAATGTGTTTATTATGTTCACAGCTCTTAACATAATAATTTTATTTTCCCATTTTATTCGTAGTGAGTGTGAGTGACTCATGTCGTGCTTTGGTCATGAAAAACTAAAATCAAAATCAAAAGGCAATTATTCGAATTAAGCTGAGAATCAGCATTTTGCGAACGTCAAAATTACATAAGAATATCCCCCAAAACGTCCGCCCTTCACCACTTCCTAGTGTTTTCGCTGGGAAGAAGAAGTGCCGCAACAAACTCCCCAGCATACGGGACAGAAGTCGACTTATGGAAAAAATCACTGTTAACGTCTCTCCTTAATATGCCTTTTAATGATAACTAGCAGTGATATGACGGATGCATATACCAAAGCAATACTTATTCACTTAGTTCAGATCTTTATTGGTGACAGCCAATAGTCAATATAGGATTAAAGCATTTAATAATCTTGCCTAGTATTGTGACGTTGAGCAAAACATGTTATTTTCATGAGCGACTGCCCGCGGCATCACCCGCGTGGATGTCGGAAATTCCGTGGTTTTTTTTTTGCGCGGAATTTAATTCTTTTTCTAGAATAAAAGTAGCCTAATAGTTACTCCAAATAACATCAGCTATCTGCCAGTAAAAGTCCCGTCAAAATAGGTCCAGTCGTTACGGATATTAGCCGAAAAAAACAGACAGAGAGACAAAAAAAAATGTTTTTGTCTTATTATAAGTATCGTATATACTTTCATATGCAGTTATTAAAAAGCTGTTATTTTGACATTACAAACAGACACTTCAATTTTATTTATTTTTACTTATAGATATAATGATTAATATTATGATACAGCTTCAGTTAATCTGCTGTAAGATATTAAAGTATACCGTGATGCAGAAAACGAATTTCGCAAAAAAGGCCCAAAATAATAGACCACTCAGGATACTCATTAAAAGAGTGATATCTAGAATTTAATCGATACATTCGATCCGATTGCACTACGAACGGTCGTTGAATTGAAATGGCTGCCAATCTATAGAAAGTACCGGGTATCATTTCTAATTGCTAATCTTAAGATCTTATCTAGGATTCAGATTGCGATAACTGCGGTAGAGAGACAATGAGATGACAAAAATATGTGTCTATTATACAACTTGTGGCAGTTTCGAAATGGGAATTTAAGATGAACTTTGTAGTTTGATTGGTACAGTTCAAATTATTAAAGGGAACCTCCTTTTTAGGGTTCCGTACCCAAAGGGAAAAACGGGACCCTATTACTAAGACTCCACTGTCCGTCTATCTGTCTGTCTGTCTGTCACCAGGCTGTATCTCATGAACCGTGTTAGCTAGACACTTAAAATTTTCATAGATTTCTGTTGCCGCTATAACAGCAACTATTAAAAACAGAATAAAATAAATATTTAAGTGGGGCTCCCATACAATAAGCGGAACCCTTCGCGTGCGAGCGAGACTAACTTGCATTTGGCCGTTTTTTATTGTTGTTCCGGAAAAGGGGACGAAGCAGTGATATCGCTAAAACAGCAGCATCACTATGGCCAAGGCTGGCACAAGACAGACTAGTTTGGAGTAATTTGGAAGAGGCTTTTATCGCAATACAGCTAACAAATACGAGGCTCTTACAGCTATCAATACCATGTTTACCATGTATACCATGTTTTATGCAAATAAATGATTTACTTACTTACTCAAATACTAACATATTATATGAAATGCATAAAACACTCAGCCTATAATGTGTCCGCTGCTGGAACACAGGCCTGCTCTCTTATTGAGTGGGAGTGGGCTGTAATCTACCACGAGGGCCCAGGGCGGGTTGGTAAATGTCACGTGTCTTTTAGTTTTTCGTTCTAGAACATGTCGGTTTCCTCATGTTGTTTTCCTTCTGGTTTTGGAGGTCTGCTCGGCTTGGGCGGAGCACCGCCGCGTCCTCGTGGCGGCGATCGGCGGCAGCGATCGGCGGCGGCGATCTCTCGCGTCCGGCCCTGGTCCAGGACATGGTACGGAGCGAGAGTGCATGGCAGGCCGTCACCTCCTTCTGCGAAATAGTAATGCTCGCGAAGAAGCAGGCGGAACGCGTGAGGGAGAGGCAATCACTGCGCCCTCTCGCCCCTAGTCGCCGCAGTAGACGCCCTGGACGGGAGTCAACAGCCGACTCCCGACCACCGTAGGCGCGGGCTCGCGGGCGGCGAGCAATGGGCAGCTCGCCGCCCGGTAAGGACCAGGCCCGGGTCGACGGCGCGTTGTGTTCCACGCGCGCCTCAAAGAGATGTCAGCACGAACTGACGGGGTCCGCTAGGGCCGATGCCTTCCAGGGCCGCGGGTTGTTCGAAAGAGATACCGTGGCCCCTGGCACAGGCAACTGAAGGAACACGGGTGGGTTTTAATCAGTAAAAGTCTGACACGCCCTTCCGCTCAGCCCAGAGCGGGAGAGGTCATTTTCATGATTTCCCACCCAAAAAAAAGGGCCTGACTGGTTTGAACCCACGACGTACAACTCGTAAGTGGCCCGTTACCACTGGGCCACCATGCTTCTGAAGTTTACGCAAAGAAGTATAATTTTGTGCATTCATAAGAATGTAAGGAAAAATAAAACCAAATCAATGAATAAAATAAAATCTGATAAAGATTCCTCAACCAAAATTAAATGAAAAACATGCCTCATTAAAAAATTGGTCCACTTCTCTCTGTTCAAAGCTGCTAGTTCTAGAATTATTAAAAACCTGAAAATCTATTTCAATATGAAAGCTCCTGCAATAGTTTCTCTTTATGACGTCATGGGATTCTGGAGAGTTTATTATTTATTTATTGATCTTTTCTAGAATGACCATAGTCTTGCTAAGGAACTTTGTCGTTAGTAGGTAATTGTTTTGGTCCATGCAGAAGGGTCTAGTAACTTTAACTTTAAAGAGCTGATTTTTCCAACGCCAGATAATTTTATCGGAGGAATAATTTTGAATTTTTGTCAGTTCTTCCATACAAAAACTGTCAGACGTCAATTTTATTCCAGGAATAAAAATTTTCTGTCGATTGAAAAATCTGCCCTTAACGTCCAAATAAACGTTAATAACGTTACGTTTAATAACGTTATGTAAAGCTAGCGAGTAAGTTTTCTATTTTATAAATTATTAGTTTTGCAGGCAAACAATGAAACAAACAATTAATAGTTTGACCAGCAAATAAGTTGGAGGTTTGCCGGTAAACCACAAGTATCGCAGAAGCTAAGTGACCTAGTTTACAAAACTTTACGTTTGCAAATCGTACGCATCCCTTGGTAAGCGGTGGTGGTTGCTATAGCAACGGTGATAAAAGCCTGCGCGGGCGCAGCGCACCACAGTCCGCGCACTCGCGCAAGCGCTCCGTACGCACTCGGTGAGTTTTTTTTTCTTTGGAAATAGTTCGTTTTTTAAAGTGTCCTGAATATTTTATTTAGACTTTTTTGTGAACGAATTTCGAATGAATTGGAATTTAAATAGATTTTAAGTGGTGAAATTCTATGCCGGTCAAAGTTCAGAGTGCCTTTTCGTATATAAATTCAAAGTATTTTTTGCTTAACATAAGTATCCACATTTGGGTTTTCATATATGGTTTCGAATAAAAACGAACCCAATATTTCTAAATAAAAAAGCATCGGACGCCGCGCCGCCCAACGATTTCCACCCGCCCAGTTTCTTACGCTAATAAGATTTCATAGATTTTTTTTTATTCTTTACTCATTATATTTTATAAGAAAATCTTTTTAGTTAATGTACAATTTTATTATTACATGACTTCTTATATTTTTTAATTAAAAAAAATACATTCATCACCTTGGTAAATAAATCATAATTATTATTTATTTTTAAAAAGTGATAAGTCTGAACTTATCACTTTTTCATCATCCCCTGGCTCCCAAACTAGGCTCATACCTGTGACTTGGGAGTCAAATCAAAAATACCTTTAGCCTTTCTGAGGTGTAACCTTTATATCGTAATTTCAAAGAGTCCGTAAGGCCTTAATTAGTATGTTTTTTGTATCTTACAATTTTCTAATTTATTTTGAAAGGACAAAATATACAACGGCATCCATCATTATTTTATCCATCATATTTCTATAGTGACTTTGATTATTTACCTGATACTACGATAATTAATAAGCATATAATTTAGAAGTTTTACCGACAAAGACCACGTCGACACCTATAACCAGTACTTTTAGATAAACTCCTAGTAACTCAAACGGAAGGAAAGATAACTGCGGAACTAAGGACCAGGCGCGGTGTTTGGTTTAAAAAATAACTTCATAATTCTCAAGAAATATATAAAATAAAAATATTTTTTGAACTTAAAACTGTAACAAGTGTACCTGATAATTTGATAAAGCAATTATTTGTATTATTATTTTTATTTTTTTATCAGTCTCCTTTTTGTTACATGTAACTCGATATGTACCAGTTTTACCAAGGGATATCGTGTTAACCAGTAAATGGGTTGTGGAGGTCAGATAGGTAGTCGCTGCATGTAAAATAATGGTGTTTAGGTGCATCCGGTTAGACTGGAAGCCAACCCGAACATAGTTGGGAAAAGGCTAGGCAGATCATAACTTACTATATTCTTATCATGTTTATTTATTTATTAAAACTTTATGCACAAGTAAAAAAATTCTTATAATATAATATTTTCTACCAGTCAACCTTAGGGTGATGCAGAGAATAAAAAACAAAACGAACTGCCAGGAGAAATAGCAATTGCTAGTCGAGAAAACGAATCCAGCAAATCAGCGCAGAGATGTTTCGGACAATTTCTGACGGATATGTTCATGTGCCTTCACTTTAAAAAATAACCGACTGGACTGGTCTGAACATGTTCTATGTTAGTGTTACCTAGTTCAAAACTTTAATAAATCGCTGCCGAACCACTGAGATAAATTCTTAACAAAACGGCTTCCACACCGTATTACAATCACAATAATAATTATGTCGATTACAAAAAGTTTCGTCTCATACCTACACAATGTTGCCAACATTCTTTTCACATTGATCGTTTTTCTGAAGCGTGTCTGCGCCTGCGGTGACAATGAGGGGTTTTTGTTGCTAATAATATGTATGAACAATCGAAGCATTGCACTGCGGTTCGGTTGAATAGGTGGTAGCAGTTTCAAAGATCTCTGTATTGTTTTAGATTGAAGTAACGAGATTTGATCTTAGATATGTTTATGTGGGATCATAATTTAAGTTGTGTGGTTATTGGTATCCGTCCTAAATTGAAAATTGTTTGGTTTAGCTACAAAAGGAGCATTGAAGGAAGGATATTAGATAATAACTACTCCGTTCCGGTCAGTTAGGATTTAGAAGAATTTATTTCTTTTTTTGTTCGATTATGTTTTAATGTTAAATGATATTTTGGTTTAATAGAAATTAGTGTTTACTGTGCGCTGGTGTGAATGCAGTAGAACTTACGTAATTCACTTATAATTCTTGTTTATAATTCTATTTTTAAGCTGATATTTACTTAAAGTAAACCACTACAATAAGAAAAAAAAAACAAAATCGGTATCTGAAATGTGGTAGATTAAGGTTTGAATTAATTTTAAAATGAACTTATAAGAATAAACAACAAAGGAAAACAATAAGAAAAATAAATGATATTATAAGTTTTATCAAATAAATGAAAGAAATCTAAAATACGGTTTGAATTAATTCTAGAATAGACTTACAAAAATAGCCAATAAAAGCGACCTAATTCAGAAATTAAACGAACAAATTATAGACAGAACCGCTCTCATAATCAAACTCGCTCTTCGCGTTAATCTCATGAATTAACGGTATCGTAATTATCAGCGTCAGATTCGCACACTTTGTTTCCGCTGCCACCAATTTAGCTATTCAGTCGGCCATTTCCGTAGAATGTAGGTGCACTGGTACAGAGCAGGAGGTATTAGAGCAGTGGGGGCCAAGTGATAATGGCCGCGACTAACGAGTCGTAGGTTCGAACTCAGGCAGGCGCTTTACATAATCAGCCTATAATGTTCCCACTGCTGGGACACAGGCCTCCTCTCTATGAGAGGCCATAATCCACGACGCGGGAGGCGCTTAAATTTGTGTAATTTATTTCATCACCACTGCTCTCAAAAACGGTGAAGGAAAACATCGTGAGGAAACTGGCATGTTTTAGAACCTAGAATTCGAAGACATGTGACATCTACCATCACCAACCCGCACTGGGCCCACGCTGCCGATTACGGCCTATTCTCTCTCACAGAGTGGAGGCCTGTGTCCCAGCAGTGGGAACGATATCTATAGGCTGATTTTCCTAAGTTACTTCATAAGGCTGTTTTTTGTAACAAACTAAGCTTCCTGAAATGATAAGTTCGTTAAAAAAAACACAAGATTTGAATGGACGTAAGGTTTTTGATGCAATACGTTATGCCTTTTTATGAACAGCATAAAATATGATATTATGTAAATAAAGATAAATGTTACGTGGATTTTGTTTATTAATCGACAATTGCTAGTTAGTTCTTAGTGATGTTCTTCAGAAAGGTAAAAAGGCAAAAATATAGGGAAATTAGAAGTATTTATTGACAGATTGAGACTGAGATCAGACTGTGAACGTTCTTAAAATTACGAGAATTGCCCTTCTGATGTATGAACGTAAACGAGGATATGTAAGAATCGTAGCCTGCAGGTGTCGTGCTGTAGTTTCTGCGTACCCGTATGGGAAGAAGCGTGAGTTTATGTATATGTAATGTAGTTTATGTATATGTAATCTAGTTTTGGTATATGTAATCTAGTTTATGTATATGTAATCTAGTTAGTAGAAACGTCGGCAGGTGACTACCAGTCTCTTTTGATCGGAGCTTTTAAAAGATGCTGTCGACATTTGACTCAAACCACTACTAATTAAAAAAACACAATTATTTATAAAAAAAAAACGAGAGTATTTCTCAATTACTTGTAAGTAGACTTTATTCGCACGACATCTTAATTTCTAATCCAAAAATACACGGTCAATCATAAACTTTAATTAATAGCCTCCCATATACCGTGATACGGTGATTAATTGTTACATCCTACTAATAATATTATAAACGTGATACTTTGTATGGATGGATAATGGATGTTACTCTTTCATGCAAAAACTACGGAACGCATTTGGATGAAATTTGGCACAAAGATAGTTTATAACATTAACATATAGGATACTTTTTATCCCGATATTCCCACGGGATCGAAACTTATGAGGGTGGAACCGTGGGGCGCAGCTAGTTCATACATAAACTCACTCATTCTTCCCATGTGGGTAGCCTGGGTAGGCAAGAACTACAGAACGCCACCTGCTATCTCCTACCGATCCTGACATACTTACAATTATTAGGACGTGACTGTTCAATGTTAATTCGCCACACCCACTAATTAACACTCAGATACTAAGATAATTAGATACGCATAGTCTCAGACTGAAGAGGTTTGTTAAATAACAGTAGGACATGCGAAAGTTATGGTTACTTAACAAGGAAGCTCTATTATTGCTACCTACCTACTTAACTAAAAAATAAACCGTCAAAACTTACAAAAGTATTTAATGCCCCATCATCACCTGTCGAGCCTTTTCCCAACTATGCTGGGGTTGGCTTCCAGTCTAACCGGATGCAGCTGATACCAGTATTTTGCATGGAGCGAATGCCTATCTGACCTCCACGAACAGATTACTGGCTAAGACTGTTTGTAAGATTTTCTGACTTCTGACGACCCGTACGTAACAACTTTTAAAAAGCCACGAATGACGGCCGGAACCAACGGCTTAACATGCTTTTTACCCCATGACTATTTTTTTAACGGTAGATTATTCCTTTGTATCCAAATTAGTTACGGGGCAAAGGTTTCTTTCATATAATTTGACACTACTTCTGTATTCCATTTTTTTTTTTAATAAATAGCGTAGTAAATGATCTCCTTACTGAAAATCTATTTCATTCACATAAATACCCATACCGCTGCGTAACTGACCTACCTCACTAAACTACTAGTTGACCCAGTGATCTGCTTAATGCTCCTCAAGTTCTGAGTATTACACGAGAGCTACACGATTACTGTTAAATACTCAAATCTGTGTGGTACTATCCACAAAAAAAAGCCACATCAAGCACTAATCTACATAGTACATTGTCTTTATCTGACCAAGATTATGTCTGGACGTTAAAAGAGATTTTGACCCCAGTGTTTGTTTCGCCATTTCTTCTCAGAGGTAGTCAGATAAGAAATTTCGACTCCATCTAGCTTATTTTTTTATAATATGACACGTAAACGTGACTCCGATATCCTATATACAATTAAATTAAAATTAATTAAAATGTTTATTGAAATAATTGATTACATAAATATTTACAAAATAGGGCCTTAATACTAGGTGTAGGTAAAAATATTTGGATTCTACCTGAACTAGGAATAAACCTGTTTCTCAGGTATCTCACTCAAGTGCTTATGTATAAGTATTATTTACAGAATAATCAATTTAATTTAATTTCTACTGCGTGTGTGTTTTGTGAGCAAAAAAAGGCCAGTCTTGTGTTGAATCTAAATTGCATCTTATTGAATGAAAAGAGCTTGAAAATCAATACTTATGTAGTGACAAAACTCAGCAATATTTTTTAGAATAGAGAAAATAATGGTCAAAATGTATAAATTGACACTGAAATTACCACAATCACAACATTGTATTTAGAGTGGCTAGTTTGATTTATAAATACTAATAATAACTTCATACGATAAAGAGAAAAGGTTTGATTTTTTGTATGTTTGTTTGTTACGCTTTCACGCTAAAACTGCTGAACGGATTTGGATGAAATTGGCACATGGGTAGACCATGACCTAGATTAGGACATAATATACTTTTATACCCGATATTTTCATGGGATCGAGACTTATGCGGGTGAAACTGCGGGGCGCAGCTTCTAAATACTATGTTTTTTAATTTTATTATTGTTTTTCGAAAAGCATTACAGATAGTAATAAAATCTCACGTGGGTAGGTCACCTTTTATTTATATTATACCTGAGGGGATATTCTCGTAATTTTAAGAACGTTCACAGTCTGATCTCATTCTCAATCTGTCAAAAATACCTCTAATTTCCTTACATTTTTGACAACTTTCTGAAATTGATTGTCACTGAGATGAGATTACGACTAGATTTTGATCGTTTTTAATTGCTAGACGCCTTTTGGTAGCTTAGAAATTCGCATCTGTCCCACCTAGAGACATCCATGTGCGAAAAGCAACTAAATTCCAAAGAAATGACCTACCATCACCAATTTGGTCGTAATGGGCGCAGTGTTGCGTGGATGGCCCGCAGTGATGCGTCGGTCACGTTCCATCAGGCCGACAGTTTCAGAACACGCTATTACAGTACAGGACCCCGGGCCAACCACATCTATGTAGGTGATATTTACTAGATCTGTTTCAACTAACAAGATAGCGTTTGGAGAAATATTTGTTTGTTATAAAGCTAGGTGTCTTGACAACAAAGGCCAATCCTCAATGTATCGATGACAACGGTTTTGGTCTTTTTAGTCATGCAAATATTAAATCAAAAGACATTTATTTAAACTAGGCTGAGAATCAGCACTTTTTGAACGTCAAAAAGTGCGTATAGGCAATAGAAATCTAAAAAAAAATGTAACATGGCATTTATTGAATTTTTGTAGCCATCATTCGTAGCAAGCAAAAGACATAAACGCGTTCGCACACAACAAAATACATACTATAATATTAGGTATACAGGGTGGCTGGGACATCGATGCGCAAACTGTAACCGTGGATTCAGCACATGAGTTTAGACCCCATAGCGTCGAAACTTTTCGTCGGTTATTAAAAAAAAATATTGCTGTCCCATACATTTTGAACGCGTAGGTATTGCACTTTTCTATGAAACAGAAGATTTTTTTTTATAACTGACGAATAATTTCGACGCTATGGGGTCTACACTCATGTGCTGAATCCATGGTTACACTTTGCGCGTCGATGTCCTTGCCATGCTGTATGTTTTAAGCATGTGGTTAATATTTATTTTATAGGGAAAATTTTTCCAACGTCAGATATCTTTAATCCCTGAAAAAATTAATTACGCCTGACAGTTTTTGTATGAACAAACTGAAAAAAGATCAAAATTCAATCAATCTGCCTAGCGTTTTCCCGACCATGTTGGGGTCACCGGTCAGTGTCGAGTCTAACCGGATGCAGCTGAATACCACTAATTTCACGATTCCCGAGATAAAATCGTTGGAAAAATCAGCCTCACTTGAGCGATAAAGTCACAAATAAATCGAAAAAATCGTAAATTCTGATGTACAAATATAATAGATGTAGCTTCAGCCTAAAGCGAACATTAACTAACTAATGCAGCTCCTCTTTGAGATAGTTTAGTGTCTACAGGTAATTTGCAAAGGGCGTGAGTAATAGTCGGGACTACAGATGTTATTTGTGAAGTCTTGCATATAGCGTGTGTCGTGACACGTGTATTGTATACTGTAAGGAAGTTGTTAATACATGTACATGTTGATATTTGCGAAAATAGACACTTATCGTTTTCCAAGTCTGTTTATCAACCGAATGAGAAACTGAAGTTTCAATGAAGTTTTACTAAACATTCTCTCTAAATTCATTATAGAATAGAAAACTTTTATTTCAGACAGGAGTTCATAGGGTTAGTAACACAGGGTTAGTAGATTATACTCGTATATTTCTTATATAGAATTTGTTTTTTTTTATTACGAGTAAATCGCTATTCACTCAAACTCAACAAAACAAATCAATTCATTTTGGGGTGAAAAGTTACTTAATTTTTATAAGATGCCATCCATCAGAATGCCCTAAAGTCTAATAATCAGTCTTATCGGGGATATCGTGCTACCCAGTAACAGGGTTCCATGTAAAAACTTTTTTTGCAAAAAATACAACCGACTTCCAAAAACGACACTACAAAGTGAAAAATAACTTTAATTTCGGAAGTCGGTGTCGTTGGGTTCGCATTTTCCTTGTTTGCCACCGAATTCCGAAATTAAAGTTATTTTTCACTTTGTAGTGTCGTTTTTGGAAGTCGGTTGTATTTTTTGCCAAAAAAGTTTTTATTTTTCACTTTTAAGTTGTAATTTTTACCAGTAATTTTGGTTTAAAAACCAAACTACTGAACCGTTTTTGGTGAAATTTTTATGGGACCATTTGGGAAGTATACCCTTTCCACCGAATTTTTCAAATCGGTTGGCAAGCGACGCAGTTATGCGCGAACAAACATAAAAAAAAAAAAATACAGACATCCGAATTGAGAACCTCCTCCTTTTTTAGAAGTCGGTTAAAAATGGTATTAAGCTGCATATGGTTAGATTAGAATTGAAGGCGACCCCAACATGGTTGGAAAAAAGATTTCATCCAATTTCATTTGGGTTGGGAAGGTATGCCATACAGGTTTAATCATAATATAAAATAAAACAAAGTCGGGTTAGTTACACAAGAACGACAGGACCGATTTTTATGATCTTTAATTTGTTGGATTTGGCTCCGTCTGAACAGCAGAATAACTATTAAAACATGGGAAAAATTCGCGAAAAAGAAACAAGAAGATCTCTGATAATCTGAGGCGGTACGAAGTTCGCCGGGTCAGATAGTAGATATTAAATACTTTGCGGAAGACGTACTTCAATTCAATGTTAACGTTATCTTGCGTGCCGTATGCGTGCTACAAAGTCATTATGACCTTTAGAATAAAAATATTAGCTCATCGTCATCAGTCATCACAAAACTGGGTCATTATAATGATATAACGCACAGAAATATTGTAATAAGACAGGCAACATCCCGTCCTTACTTACACATTACAGTAATTTGAGGCATTCGTGCATTTTTACTACATTTGATTAGATTATTGTAGGTGTTGGTTGCTGCACCTACCTGCGTAATCATTGTTACTTACTCAACGGATGAGCAAAGCCGTGGTCAATCGCTATTATTGTAATTCAATTATTTCTGTAATATAGTAGCTTTTTTTTTGAGGATGGGAAATCATCAAATGACCCCTCCCGCTCTGGGTGGAGCGGAAGGGAGTGTCAGACTCTTACTGACTAAAACCCACCCGTGTTCCTTCCTTAGCCCTTTATGTTCCAGGGCAGCAGTAACCCGTTGTAATATAGTAGCTCAGCTGTAAACAAAGAAATAATGAAAAAGTATTTATTGCGATTCGCACAGGAAGATCATAAAACTAAACACAATCAAAAATAAAACAAATTATAAATAAGTAACAAAACCAAATTATATAAAAAAGTAACAAAAAGAAAAATGAAACAGAAAGTCCTGTACTAGGCCAAAAGGCTCCTATCTCAGCATGATGCTACGACATTTAAAAAATAAATATCGCCGCGCTGGTATTCTGATAGGGCCCGCTGTGATGGCACGGGTAATTACAGTAATAAATAAATAAATAATCTATTAATTTAATAATCTGGAGGTATCATCATCTGCCAAGCCTTTTCCTATTTTTTCCGCTTTCAGTCTAACCGGATGCAGGTGAATACGAGTATGTTACATGAAGCGACTGCCTATCTGACCTCCACAACCCAGTTACTGGGTAATACGATACCCCTTGGTAAGACTGGTTGTCAGACTTTCGGCCTTCTGACGACCCGTAACGACTGTCAAAGATCTACGAATGACAGCTGGAACTAACATATTAACGTGCTTTCCGAGGCACGGAGGGGTATGTAAAGATGGTCACCCATCCATGGACCAACCGCGGCAAGCGTAACTTAACCTGCCGGTCGATTCTGTAAAAATCTCACCGTGAAAACTCAAGTGAAGTGAGCTTGATGTGAGTTGTCTGTAGTGTCAATCCCTAGCATTATTTGGAATGACAGCTCACTCCACGCTCACTTCACCTAAGTATTCACGGTGAGATGGTTACAGAATCGCACTGCTGATCGATCGAACCGTGCGGCTGTTATTACTTAGCCACAAGCCCCTCTCAGCTGTATGTATAAAAGACTTAATCCGGGTATCGGTCATGTCAGATTGTTTTGACTATTATTAGCCTAAGGCACACACATCATTGTGTAGAAATCGTTTATTATCAAGATTTCTACACAATGATGTGTGACCTGTTGCGGCTGTGGCTGTGGTGGTGTGGTCAGTGTGGTGTGTGTGGTGTGGTGTGTGTGGTGTGGTGTGTGTGGTGTGGTGTGTGTGGTGTGGTGTGTGTGGTGTGGTGTGTGTGGCTGTGACTTAAAAGACCAGCCACCTCGAATACGCGGCGGCTGGTCTTTTAAGCCGTGGAATGAAATTGGCTTGATACGAAGGACCAAATTAACACTGCAGGACACTAAACGCCCCCAGAAAAACAATACCTTACCTCTCTCTAGTTAAGACCCTATTTTGTAAATTCTTATGTCATAATGAGCCTATATTGTTCCCACTCCTGGGACACAGGCCTCCTCTCCTAGAGAGGGAGTGGGCTATAATCTACCACGCGGTCCCAGTGTGGGTTGGATGTCACACGTCTGCGAATTGTTCGTTTTGAGAGCAGTGGTAATGAAATAATTTACACAAAGTGCCTGTCTGGATTCGAACCTACGACCTACAACTCGCAAGTCGTGGCCGTTACCACTGGGTCACCACTGCTCAAATACTTATGAAAATCAATTATTTCAATAAGTATATAAAATAAAACAATAAAAGTGTAGTGTAGTGTCCTTCAACCAATTAACTAAATGTGTAAAAGAATTAATTAATTAATTGTTTCAGATTTAGTTTAAGCCCAGAGGTGCAGCACCAACACCATGCTGCGTTTGTCAACTTTTTGCAGTAAGTACTATATAGGACAACGTTCTTCTATGATATGATTAAAAGCAATACAAAAAAGGGAAAGTATATCGGGGTAGCAGGGGCATCCACGCGCAAAGTAAAACCATGACTCTAGTTTTCGAAAAAACCCATGTTTTCAACCCAAAACAACGTTTGCAACCCAAAACAATGTTTTAAAAAAAAAGCAGCTTTTTCATAGAAAAGTGCAACACTAATATTTTTTTAATAATCTACGTAAAATTTGAACGCATTGGGTTAAGATATTGAATCCATGGTCACAAAAAAATTTAATAACAAAAATAAATATGATATGATACAGATAACGACTACCTACTAACTTTCTGTGTTTGATATTCGCGAAGAACGCAAATATCAATAACAGTTAAGTTCCAATCAAATACAGGAATAAACTTATACAGGGTGGCAGGGACATCGACGCGCAAACTGTAACCATGGATTCAGCACATGAGTTTAGACCCCATAGCGTCGAAATTTTTCATCGGTTATTAAAAAAAAGTATTGCTGTTCCATACATTTTGACCGCGTAGGTGTTGCACTTTTCTATGAAACAGAAGATTTTTTTTTTTGATAACAGACTAAAACTTTCGACGCTACGGGATCTAGTATCATGTGCTGAATCCATGGTTACAGTTCGCGCGTCGATATCCCTGCCACCCTGTATATTATGTATCTAATCTAATATTAATTTAATCATTTCTGCACCAGCAAACATTCACTTTTAAAGGAACACGTACGCACACAACCTCTTCACCTCAGGATAGTCAAGGAATTATAGAAAATGACGTCATGGAATAACTATGCATTCCGCCTATGCAATTTCTCGTCTTGCATAATGTTAGCTCTGACTGACGATTTGTGGTCACAAATGTCTGTAATTAAGATGTTAAAGCCCACAATCAAACTACAATTCAATGCCTAATTAGACAAAGATTGAAATAGTTGGATAAATTGGTAGGTTTCCGGACGTTTGTAATCAGCATAGAATGTTCCCTCTGCTGGGACACAGGCCTCCTCTCTGTGAGAGAGAGTGGGCCAAAATCCACCACGCGGGTCCAGTGCATGTGGGTGGATTCCGGACATCGGATATAGCGGATATAGCGAATTCCTGATTTTCTTCTCGAAAAATCGCTTACAAAATCGTTAGGCTTTAGCAAAAAAAACTTAATATTTAACAGATCATTGTCAAATCTGAAAACCACACCTACTAAAGGTAACTCTTCGCCATTAGCCAAGGGGCAATTCTCGTAATTTTAAGAACGTTCGCAGTCTGATCTCAGTCTCAATCTGTCAAAAATTCCTCTAATTTCACTACATTTTGACAAGTTTTTGACATCTGTTTGTCGCTGAGATGATACTGCGACTAGATTTTGAATGTTTTAAATTTCGAGAATTGGCCTTTACTTGATGAGTCCTTTCACAGTTATATTACCTCTAATTTTGCATCACTGTCCAAATCACAGTGATATTTAGTCTCATTCTAATAAGAGGGGTAATTCTCGTAATTTTAAGAACGTTCACAGTCTTATCTCAGTCTCAATCTGTCAAAAAATACTTCAAATTTCTCTACATTTTGATAAGTTTTTGACGTTTGTTTGTCGCTGAGATGAGACTGCGACTAGATTTTGAACGTTTTAAATTACGAGAATTGGCCTTCAGCAGAGGGGTAATTCTCGTAATTTTAAGAAAGTTCACGGTCTGATCTCGGTCTCAATCTGTCAAAAAATACTTCAAATTTCCCTATATTTTGACAAGTTTTTGACGTTTGTTTGTCGCTGAGATGAGATTGCGACTAGATTTTGAACGTTTTAAATTACGAGAATTGGCCTTTAGGTTGCTGTTAGTTTGCTGCCACTGACAATACTGTCAAAATTATTGTGATCTTTATTCTCGTCACAATAAGGTTGCTGTTAGGTTGCAGCTGTCAGAGGTTAAATAACTGTGATCAGATTGTTCGTATTTCCTCCAGGAGAGATACTTATGTATTGTGGTGTGCTCCACTGACAGTTCTTCCTCATCTTCTGGATCTTTTGCTCTACTATTATGAATCCATGTATCTTCTTCTTACTAGAATTCTGCAATCGTATTAGCTAAGATTTTCTTTCCTGCTATCCTGCCACCCTGTACAGAAATACAGGGTGGCAGGACATTGACATTGAGTTCCTGATACCTTTCAAATCAAATCAGTTTATTGCAAAAACGTTGTACCTACAGAAGATGGATGCATGATCGCAGCGGAATATCAAGAAGCAAAGGTATACAAGGTGGCAGGGACTTTGATGTTCAACCTGTTTCCATGGATTTAGTAAATGATTGTGAACTGAAAATATTCTGTTATAAAAAAATATCTGTTCCATACATTTTGACTGCGTAGACACTTTAATATGAAATAGCTGTTTTTTTTATAACCTATACGAAAAATGTCTACGCTAGAATCATATGCTAATTCATGGTTAGAGTTTGCGCGTCAATGTCTGTAAGTATTTCATTCGAGTTTATACAGTCCGCCTGTTTCAATTTTCCCAACGATCAAACAAATCAAACTCCTTCCACAATAACTCACATTACTACTCTCAAACTATTAATACCTGTCCATGATCGAGTGTCACTCACTCCCAAGTATTTACTCGCCGAGCCTGACCTGGCGTGAGATTATTTACCATATCATTACTGTGGTCATCATCTTATGCAGCTTGTGACATCGCGGCCCGGGCGCGTAATGCACTAGTCGAAGTTTTCCGTCGTTGATGTTAATTTTTTTTTGTGTAATTTATACGAGTATGTATGTTTTAGTATTGTTCTCAAGTGAGTGACAATTGTCTTTATTGAGAATAAAGTTTACCTAAAGTAATGAGTTTACCTAAGTTTACCTTTAAGGTTACCTAAATTGGTATGGCAAAAGTTATATTTTTAAGTACATTAAAAAGTCAATCGTGAGAGCTTGTTAAACCTAATATTAAGGGCTTATATGGACATTGTTAAAAGGTTAGGATCGATAGTGATAGATCTATCATTAATTTTATTAGTGACTATACATTTTCAGTTACAGTTCGGCCGTCGAGAGAATGCCTTCCTGACATTACGACAATAATTTTAGTAGCTATTAGAGATCAAAGTTGCAAAACACGTATTCTTTTGTATGAAACTGATAGGTGTTAAGAACGCGATGTAGATATACTGATTGCATTATCAGTATATCTACATCTATAGTATGTTATCATAGGTTTCCCTTGTACCAATAAACTGTAACAGCATTAAGAGCCTTCCTCCATCACGTCAAAAAAAAGCCGAATTCCGCATCAATGGACATTCGCATATTTCGCTTTCTCCATTCACACAACAATCTCTTGTCTATGGATAATAGGAAAATAGACATTCTAGTGATCTAACAATCCGCCAAAAAACACAAAACACGCGTATCTTATCTAAACTAACATCTACAATGGCCTTTCCTATTTGCAAAATAGCTTATACAACTAATGAAGAAACGGCGACACAAACTGTAGCACTGAATTAAATAGCATCTTCGCACGTTATCTGACCAACTTATTTCATGCGGCTCCGAAACTAACCCCAATTGTAATATAAACTTTACGGCTTTGTAATTAGACCGAATTTAATTGCAGTTCGGTTGTTCGAGCGTACATTAAAGTTGGTGCAATCCGAATCTTCCTTGTTCCATTGTTGTAAAGCGATCGTGACGGAAAGCACGAGAGATGCACCATCTAGTGGTGAGACTGCGGCAACTAACTATTTTGAATATAGAGCACTTCCCTGTCTGAATTTCGAACACCCACGACAGAGCATAGAGAAACTGGAGCAAGTTTGTCTTATTGCAAAGAGGTTGTAGTTCACGTTTTTACCTTTTTGTAGTAAGGGTCTGGAGTTCCAAAGCCTTAAATGGAAGTGATACATGATTCGAAGTCACGAGTAGCATGTATTCCTATTACCTGTAATGATGAATTGGATTACTCAACTGTACACGAAATGTACCATCATCATAGATTACAAATCAGAATAAAATATTGAAAAACCGCAACAAACATACTAAACAAGATTTCAGTCAAGATCTGCATAATGACGAACCTAATGACCTAGCGATCTAAAAACCAACGCATCTAGGACCATCAAACGTGACAGCCATTAACCGTATTGTGAAACATGACCATGTCAACTGACCATTTGCAATGTGAACAATCAAACTGATGTTTTGTCACTAAATTGTTGTTGTCACGTCACTATTATTGAGTTTACGAAATAGATTTGATCTTAAACTTACTTAGCATAAGCATAAGCATAATCAGCCTATAATGTTCCCACTGCTGGGACACAGGCCTCTTCTCGGTGATAGGAAGTGGGCCGTAATCCACCACGCGGGCCCAGTGATGGTTGGTAGATGTCATATGTCTTCGACGTTTTGGTTTTAGGACATGCCGGTTTCCTCACGATTTTTCCTACACCGTTTACTACCGTCGTTTTTACCGTGTTCTCACATAATTTTAATTTTTTTAGATATTCATTTTGGTGTTTCTCGTTAAAATTATCGATTTTTTAAGTTTCTTCTGCAGTAAAGATAGACAAGTTTTAATGAAATGTCATGAATATGAAAATGATTAAGCTAAAATAATATTTTCATATTCATATAATTTCAATAAGGGGTCGTAGGCCCACATAGCATACAAGGTTGGAGTGTGATGATAGTTGTATGTGTTTAAAAAAATAAATAAAATAAGAGCGGGCCAAAGACAACCCTTTGGGAAACCCCAAAAGTAATCCACCCTGATATGGTTAGTACCATCCCCACACTTACTTGATGCGTCTGTTATGCGCCTTGCTGATCCTAGAGGCACATTGGAATTCCAGTTCTCCACTTATCGCATCCCAGGTTAGAAATGAGCCAGGGAAGGGCTACCCCAAAACTCTGTGCCTCTTCTTTCTTAGATCAGTAGAACGCTGAACTTGGTTGATTAATGAATTAAATTCAACTTATTTAGAACCTTAAAAACGTAATTTTATTTAAATCAACATAACAATAATTGTAAATTAACATTAAACTTGGTAGGTAGGTACTTAATAACACTTAACTAACAAGTCTTTTATAACAAAATACGATGAAAAACATAACAAATTACTTAAAATTGTTCTATTCTTCTAAGAAGTAATTACATCAAATTGTTTGTTTGGAATCACTTCCATGTAAAGCCAATTTGCAGATCGGATCTAAGATAATGTTTTACGGTACATCAAACAAAATTGCTGTAAATTGAATTATATCCTGATTACAGGTATTGTTTGAACTTTTGCTCTTTCTGATTGAACATTGTTTGTTGTATGTAGTTACTACCAATTGCAATGCGTAGCTTCAATGACTTTTTTTTGCTTAAGACTGATTCTGACTGATAATAGAAGACTAATTCCCATAATTAAAAAAAGTTCAAAATCTAGTCGCAATCTCATCTCGGCGACAATCAATGTTAAAAACTTGTCAAGAATGTAGGGAAATTAAAGGTATTTTTGACAGATTAAGACTGAAATCCAGACTGTGAAAAATCTTAAAGTTACGAGAATTGCCTCTCTGGTCAATTCTTGAAATAAATGTTATGGGTAGCCCGGTGGTCAGTTGTTCTATGTATTTAATTTCCCATCCACCGGTGGAAGTGGCGTTTTTTTGGGGGAGGCCCATGAGGCTATAACTGAAATAATGATGATGAATTTCCCAAAGAACAGTCTACCTTGTGTTATGTGCACAACGCGACAGTTAACCGATTCAATGCCGTAATTATAGAAACAATTAAAAAGCCATTGCGTCTCGCGTGGATCCACGAAGGGTTAAAGCTAGTACACAACATGCAAATGTACAAAATCTATGGAAGATGAATCTCCCAATCCTCTTATCAATATTTTATCCGAGACCTTTCTCAAATCTTTTGAAAAGAGAACTAACGTACGTACGTATGTAGTACAATCAACAAAAGAAATGAAATTAACGATGTTACATAGATCATTTCTAAACGGTGTATTTATTTCCCGCCAACAAGGCGGCCATCTTGCGACACCTCGTCGATACCACAGCGTCTCACGCGATCTCATCTGCGCCTATTGTGCCTCAGGGTGTACTCTCAATTGGATTAGATAAGATTTTAGTTACGATGTAAATGAGCGCAGATTGGACAATCGACGGGGTTAAGTCAGCAACACAGTTTGAGTTAGGTGACCTTTTGTCATTGAGATCCGGATATTCTACTTCTGGAAGCACGTCGTGTTTCACGTATATTATTGAAACTATACCTGCAGTGCAATTCTGTAACTATCTCACCGTGAAAACTTAGGTGAAGTGAGCGTGGAGTGAGCTAGTGTCATTCCAACTAATGTTAGGGACTGACACAATTGACAGCTCACTGTAAGCTCACTTCACCTAACTTTTCATGGTGAGATTTTTACAGAATCGATCGGCTGCAGCTTACTTGCGTAACACACTATCAACCATAATCTGAATCATTTTGAAGGATATTGTTAATCCATTGCTTCATACATTGTGCCTTTTTGTTTTCTTCATCACAACCAAAGACATGCGTAATGACTTTTATAATGGAGGAACACTGTCTCCCAA
This sequence comes from Apamea anceps, assembly GCA_951799955.1. Classification (NCBI taxonomy): domain Eukaryota; kingdom Metazoa; phylum Arthropoda; class Insecta; order Lepidoptera; family Noctuidae; genus Apamea; species Apamea anceps. The sequence goes on along the minus strand of OX637522.1, from coordinate 6,116,822 downwards.
GTCACAGGTGTATACCTAGTTTGGGAGCCATGGGACATATGTTTAAGATTCTACATTCTGTTTTAAATAAAAAAAATATTTATACGGTCGAAAAATTTGTCTGCTCAAAAATGTAATTAATGTTGTTGAACTGTCAAAAACTTTTTTGCAAAAAAATACAACCGACTTCCAAAAACGACACTACAAAGTGAAAAATAACTTTAATTTCGGAAGTCGGTGTCGTTGGGTTCGCATTTTCGTTGTTTGCCACCGACTTCCGAAATTAAAGTTATTTTTCACTTTGTAGTGTCGTTTTTGGAAGTCGGTTGTATTTTTTTGCAAAAAAGTTTTTATTTTTCACTTTTTAGTTGTAATTTTTACCAGTAATTTTGGTTTAAAAACCAAACTACTGAACCGTTTTTGATGAAATTTCTATGGGACCATTTGGGAAGTATGCTTATTCCAACAAAAAAATAATTTTTCAAATCGGTTGGCAAGCGACGAAGTTATGCGCGAACAAACATAAAAAAAAAAAAAAAAAAAATACAAACATCCGAATTGAGAACCTCCTCCTTTTTTAGAAGTCGGTTAAAAATGAAAGGCATTCCTATGGATAATGTGTTACGCAACTATCCCGCTGTGTGACCAGACGTAAAGTATTAAGCTCACAACAAAGAATATAATTTAAAATGACCACTTTTATTTTTCAGTGCTACTGGCCCTTGTCACCGCCCAAAATGGGTACGATTACAACAAGCCCAACAGGCCGTTTGGACCCGGAATATCGCCCAACCGGCCTGGGACGGCTCCGGGATACGGCTCAACCACTACATCATACCCTATCAGACCACAAAGCGACGACAACAGTGGACCCAGAGGAACAACCACTGGCTACCCAACAGGACCAAATGACTACTCCGGACCAGGCAGCCAGGGACCAGGCTACCCCAGCTCATCATACCCAGGACAAGGACCCAGTGGACCATCTGGAAGCTATCCTGGACAGTCAGGCTCATCCTACCCTCAGTCAGGCTCCCGCGGCCCTGCAAGATATCCTGGACAAGGGCAAAACTATCCTGGGTCTGGATCTAATTTCGGGACTACAAGTTTCTCTGACAGCGATACTGGTAGCTACGAAGGTGGGGACTACTCGGCTATTCCTGGCGAGCCAGATATAGACTATCCTGTATTGTCCTACATACCTCAAACTTCTTTCAGCTGTAAGTCTCAAGCTCTGCCTGGGTATTACGCTGACGTCGAGACCCGTTGCCAAGTCTTTCACGTTTGCTCCAATAACATAACGTATGATTTCCTCTGTCCTAATGGGACTATCTTCTCTCAAGAAGACTTCGTTTGCGTGTGGTGGAACCAGTTCACCTGCGAGTCTGCTCCTGGCCTTTACGAACTAAATGCCAAGCTCTATGATTACTCTATAAAAGGATCTTCAGGAGACTACAATAACTTTAATGATTACTCCAGCTCTTCGTTCCCTGGTGGTAGAGGCCCGCAAGGACCCTCCTCTTACCCAGGTTCTGGTACATCACGTCCGTCCAGCTACCCTGGTGGATCTGGACCATCAACGCCTTACCCTGGCATCCAGTCGACAACCTCGTACCCTGGATCTCAAGGCCCATCAGGGGGCTATCCAGGCCCACAGGGACCCAACGGGGGCTATCCAGGTTCACAAGGCCCGTCCGGAAACTACCCGGGTTCTCAAGGGCCGTCCGGTAGCTATCCAGGCTCGCAAGGTCCGTCTGGAAGTTACCCAGGTTCACAAGGTGCAACCGGCAGTTACCCAGGTTCACAAGGTCCAACCGGCAGTTACCCAGGTTCTCAGGGTCCCTCCGGAAACTATCCAGGCTACCCATCGAGTAGTGGTCCACAAGGACCTTCTGGAGGCCCTGCGTCCACCTACCCAGGCTCGAGTACACCCTATCCTGGATCAGGTCCAGGTAGCCAAGGCTATCCATCAGGCAGACCCAGTGGGCCTGGCTTCAACCCTTCAGGCAGTAGGGGAAGACCAGCACAAAAACCCAACAGAGAATATCTCCCACCTAGAAATTAATAATGCCAGAATTTATAGACTGTACCAGAATACTTGAGAATTTCACCCATTTGAGAAATCTGCATAGAATTCTAGTACAAATAAAGCTTTAGGCTATGAGAACCCTGCCATTTAGGACCTATCCTAATAACTTGGGCGCCAGTATTAAGCACAATTTTGACAAACGAAAGTTGGTGCTGACTTTTAAACTAATTACGTAATTATATTTTTACACATTAGTTTTAATGACTATTTATTAGTGTTAGCTTGTTTAAAATTAAGTTTACAGAGTTCGTTTTATAAGGACCATAATTGGTTAGAAAATGTGATGTTTATACCGAAAGTTACCAAAACTAGTAATTGTACCTTAATAAAATTAGTTACATCCGCGAATCCTAATGAGATCACTTAAAAGTTAAGCTTTATCATTAATAACACATTTTTTTGTAAATACACATGTTACTATCTATAATCAAATAAATAAATATCTCAGCAATAAACGCGTGTTTTAACATAATTCATTATGATACAATCCCCTTTATTCATGAACGTTGACTAAAGTTAAGTAGTGATAGCGACTGTTTAACCATTCATTTTTGACGTTTATACGACACTTAACTTTAATCATCGTTTATAAATATGTGACTAAATACCAACAAGACATACTTTGCTTGACAAATATGTTGTAGCTTCACTACTTGTGATTATCATTAAAGAGATTCACAATACAGAAAAAGCAGAAATTCAAAGAAATAAAACAGTTGAAAAACCTATCCCAACTACAGTAACCAAAACATAAACACTCTCTAGACATGTTCATACGTTCACTACCGCAGTGCGATTCTGTAACCATCTTACCGTGAAAACTTGGGTGAAGTGTGTGTGGAGTGAGCTGTCATTCCAACTAATGCTAGAGATTGACAGCTCACTTTAGGCTCACTTCACCTAACTTTTCACGGTGAGATTTTTACAGAATTGATCGGCTGTACCCTACTTGCGTAACACACTATCAACCATAATCTGAATAATTTTGAAGGATATTGCTAATCCATTGCTTCATATGTGCGATGTGTCTGCTCAACAACGTTAATAACGCAATGATTGTTGTTGAACTGTCACAATAAAAGCCATTGCTCCTGTTAGTGCGTTACGCAATTACCCCGCTGGTATCATTTTATCTTGGTACAGACGCCAGCAGGCCAAGCTACCCGAAACTATCAAATTTTCCCAATCAGCCTTGAACCTTAATGATTAAGCGATAAAGTTGAAAATCTATTAAAGAAAATTGACAGATTGTAGTAGTTTGATGTGCTGGCGTCTGTACTTGTTTCATACTCAGCTTATTCTAGGTTCCATTTATATCCTTATTGATTATTTTATACTCATCAGCTTTCTTAGGCACATAGTTCCCCTCCAGTAAAACGTTTACAAGCCCACACAATTGTTCACTCCGATACATCTTTTGGTGGCGAACGACGGCCGCCAATCTCTGGACACTTTCATATGTCAAATTGTTATATCTCAAGTTTAAGTAGCAAAGAATTAAATTCCCTATAAAATAACTTCGTCCTTCCTTCACTGTCACCATCGATGGAGTAAAAGGATGTTCGAAAGGTCCTACTGTGTCTAGAGCCATTAATCGAGCCTTCATTTTTAAAAACCCTTCAGAATCAATACGTGAGACTTTCTGCCTCTTCGTCGGTTTGCCTTTCCATAACTTAACCTTCTTAGCAGACTTTCTGGCGTTAAGCATATTAACCAAATTCAGCAAGTACTTACGATATAGTGCTTCCTTTCTTTTCAAATAATTCATATAACAGCTATTCATGCCTTGAATTTCATCTGTGTTCAAAGGAAATTCTGCCAGCACTTCGAATATATATTTCGCACCGGTGTCACCTATATGGTTGTCGGAGATATTCAAATATCGCAAATGTCTATTACTTCTGAGAGCTTCTGCTAAATGTTTCAACCCAACGTCAGTTATGTGGTTGGACGATAGATTTAAAATCAACAAGTTCTTTTCAGCTGGCTCTAGATATTGTAACCGTGAAGCTATTCGTTCACAGACTATATCGTTTATATTGCACCTCGACAGCGATAGGTTTCGAAGAGAGGATGAATCGCTAAGAAGAATGTCATAATTCGCTTCCTTCAGAGGAGAGTGATCTAAACATACATCCGTGATATTGGATATCGTAAGTATCTTATTTAACTCGTAAATTGTGTACATGTCGATGCTACATTGTCTGATGGTAAACTTAGTCAGATTTCGGGTGAATTTAACTTTTAAGGCTATTGCTTGCATCAGCACTCTCGGTATTGGCGCATAAGGATATTTAGACATAGCTATCTCTACCAGTTCATATGAACCGTCGTACACTGCCGTTACAAGTAACTTGTGCTGTTGTGGTTCAAGCTGAAATTCCAGAGAAGAATCCGTTGAGGCCAATTCTGCGGGCGGTGGAATGGACCTCCTGCGTTTGTTTTTCGATTTATATCTCTTATTGGCACCTTTTGGGGGTATGACTAAAAAACAAAAAGTTACTCATTAGTCACAGAGTAAGCAAGCTGAAGTGACCGGCCATATTAGCCGTAAAACCGATGATCGTTGGGGTAGACGTCTTCTGGAGTGAGACCGTGAATCGGCAAACGTAAGGTAGGACTCCCTCAGGCTAGGTGGAGCGACGTGGATGGTAGCAACTGGATGAGAGTTGCCGAGAATCGAGATAAATGGCGTGCAATTGGAGAGGCCTATGTCCAGCAGTGGGCTGCTGTAGGCTGATGATGATGATGACTCATTGGCCAAAGTTACGCTTACCAAAACAAAAAGTGAGAGATAGACAGCACAATATAAGCTAGAGTAGGTCTCCGTTACTATTAAAAAGAAAAAATACTTACAGACTTGAATCTTCTTAGCAACATTAACCGTAACTGGACTTTCAAATATTTTGCATGAAATCTTTATGAAGGACTCAAACTCCACATTTTGCACACCAGCGTCAAAGGACGTTGTAGACTTTGCAGGTTCGGTGCTTTCGGACTTCAGCGATACCAATGATATGGCTCTCTTTGCCATATTAAATAAATCAGGCAATAATTTATTTTCCTAATTCATTAACAAATTCTCAATAACGGTGGTAAACGACGTTAGGTAATTATTAAATTTTAAAATCAATGAGCGTCATGGGCACTACCATCTCGAATGATTTGAAATATACAAATCAAATATCCATATGGTTCAGCTTGTGGCTAAGTAATAACAGCCGCACGGGTCGATCGATTAGGTTAAGCTACGCTTGCCGCGGTTGGTCTGTGGATGGGTGATCAGCTTCACATACCAAGACGCCTCCGTGCCCCGGAAAGTACGTTAAGCCGTTTGTCCCGGCTGTCATTAGTGGATCTTTGACAGTCGTTAAGGGTCGTCAGTAGCCCGAAAGTCTGACAACCAGTCTTTCCCAGGGGTATCGTATTATCCTGATTACCCAGAAACCGGATTGTGGGAAAAGGCTAGGCAGATGATGATAGTTCATATTCGTGACGACGTGACATGGAAACTGGAGAGTATGTCTCAATCATAAACAGCCGATCGATTCTGTAAAAATCTCACCGTGAAAAGTTAGGTGTGAAGTGAGCTTACATAGAGTGAGCTGTCAATAGTGTCATTATTTGGAATGACAGCTCACTTCACCTAAGTTTTCACGGTGAGATGGTTACAGAATTGCACTGCTGGACAGCTTGTAATACGTAGGTAAGTATAGAAAATGTTTTTCTTGTTTTGCATTGTATATGGAGACTGGTTAAGCAAAGTTCTTTCAAGTCGAGTCGCGTAAAGTGAATCGGTCGCTACCCAATGCGTCCTGCAGCATAGCATTCACAACTTATCGATACGCTTCCGTACCGTATAAAAATAATTAATCAATGTAGCATTAGGTTGCTTAGCTTGGGACTAGATGGCGCTGTGTGAAATGTCCAGGGATATTATTAATATTAATGTTATCGTAAGAGTCCTCTAAACCAGAAAATGTTGTAAGTTTAAATCAAATAGAAGACCGCTGTTCTTCAAGGCGAATCAGGTTATCGAAATGTGTGTGTGAAACCTTCAAATTACATAATAGCTTATATTTTTACCGACTTCAAAAAAAAGGAGGTTATCAATTCGACACGTATGTATGTAATATTATTGGAACTGCATTATATTCACATATGACTGATATGAATTTATTAGGGCTTCCAAACAAAATATACAAAATTTTATAGATGTAAGTATGTATGTATTAATAAATACCAGATTCGCTAATTACCAGACTCGCAAAACATCGAATTCGTCATATATCAGCGTCTCTTGCAGCAGAAGACGACGGCTACTGACCATGACAATGGACACTACCATGGCTATGATGGAGAGGTTACCAACAGTAGTGACTGTCACAATGGTGACACAGTGTTTGGATATACCCCCATATTTATAAACGTTGCTTTAATTTAAGTAATGATAAGCGTATGCTTAACCATACATTAATTTGTTGACGTTCAAACGTCTGTTAACTTTTATAAAAGCAACGTTTATAAATAAGGGGCTTAAAGTAGGTAGGTTAAAACAACTTTTCTTGGGAACTTCTTTATTGTGACGAAATAATATTTCATAGGTAATCAATAAATAATTATAATAAACTTACAACGACCTTCTTGAACTTAAAAGTGAAATCAGTACTTATCATTAAAAAAACAACAATGCTCTTATAGTAATATCATGGTAAACGCTATGCCATAGAACACAAGTGTCTCGCAAATACTTACAACAAAAGTAGGTACAGACCACAGAACAGATTATCTGTTCTGTGGTACAGACAGCCCCAAAAAAATGTATAGATACACGGGCAAGGAACTATTTTATTGCCTACAACACTTGTTCGATAACATTGTATTGAACGTACACATAGAAAACATAGTAGGTATGCAATTTACTTTACTGAAACATAGTATACAAATTATTTTACACAACAATTTGTACCTATACTATGTTTTGTACCGATACAGTAGTTAAAATACATGTTATGGAACATAGGTTGTAGAGAATAAAATGGTTCCTTGTCCGTGTAGGTATACATCTTTTTGGGGCAGAATGTACTTTATCTAAAATTTAACGCAATCGAATACGAGTAGGTATTCAAACTTAAAACAAACTGTCAAGAAAACATAAAAAAAACTAATGTTGGAACAAAAATACATATATCTCTTAAAGCAACTCTTAAAGAAACTGAAATAGCCAGGACACTTCGAGCAATATACTAAAATTATACTTGCAAACTAATCTCCTCTTAAATGTTAGTTTTGTATCGAGGTTCATACCAGAATACTTCTAGGATAAAAAAATAACAAAACATCACGCAATTACACGCGTAAAGAACGAAACTATGGACGCCTTCTCTTCACAGGCACTTTATAGCCATCTTGACTAAACAAACATTTTTAACTTAAAACGTACTTTTTTGACTAAACAAGGAGTCAGCGAATCCCTTAACAATAGCTTTCCATGAAATGAGATAGTAAAAAAAAAAAAAATACGCAACATCTCTCGTACATTAAGGTGTCATCTCCACGGGTGAGAAAATCGAGGCAATAGTCATGCGGTGCCATCAAATTATCGTCGCGATAATATCACCGTGTGGAAATTAATTCATAGAGTTTATAAGGAATGCGCGGCGAGACTATCGCTGCAATCCTCTCGTGCGGAGATGGCACCTACAACTACGTCAAGTCCTAAACTCCTAACACTTAAAAAAAAGGGTCGCACCCCGTGTAGTTGCTATTTGTATTGTGGTAGGAGATCTAATATAACTTTTTTGACATAATGTGCATACACACGAGAAACACGCCTTAACGGCAAAGGCAACTGTAGCCGTCAATGCGTCGGCGGCTAAAGTCGACAAAGTACCGCTCGTGTATTGAAGTACGGTACTCAAATACACGAGGGGCTTGTTGTCGACGGTTGACGCCGCCGACGCACGATTACGACAGCTGCCGACGACGTACGAAGACGGCAGCCGCCGTCGCACGTTGTCGCGTGTCGCTCTTATGTATGAACACTTACCTGTGACTTAGCTACTTAAACATCAATGTATTACGTAGGAAGAACTATGTTTTGAACTATGATGCAATTTCCGTTGCGATAAGGACTTGGCTTTTTTATGTGACAATTCCGTTTTCATTTGTATAACTTTCTTTAGATAAAAATCAATGCCATCAAGCTCCGAGCAAGTTTGTGGAATTTTGTTTCCGTCTAAAGTTACCCTAATCAGTCCTGTATCCCTATCCTTATCCGACATGCTAGTACTCCTCGTGCCATCCTGATATCGCAAAACCTCCCACAGCTTTTGCACTGATGGGTACTCCAAATTATTATATGCTATATTTATAGAACACAAAACTAAATTTCCTTTGGAATAGGTTGAGCCGTCTTTAAATTCCACATCGTTATGCGCGAAAGGGTCATGAAATTCTCCTAGTATTCCTCTAGTCATAATTTCAGCATCTTCTTCTAAAATGTGTAGGTGCGTTAAAGATTTTTGCTTTATACGCAAGCGTTTTAATAGCAACTTCCTTCCAGATATGCTGCTATCCAAATCCTCCGAATTTCCAGATTTTAAATCGCGTAGACATCTCGTGTACACCGCCTCTTTACTCTGTAAATACCTTATTTTTCTTTGTCGCATCGTAATTTTTTCTTCGGAATTCATTGGAAATTCCATAAGACTGTCTAAAATTGGTATGAAACCGCTATCAGTGAGTCTATTTCCTGATAAATTGAGGTGCACTAAACATCGATTCGATCTAAGCACGGAACCGATAAAAATCGCCGCATCATCTGTAATTTCATTTGAACCTAGTTCTAATATTTTAAGGGTTTTCCCAGCAGGATCATCAAAACCAAGTTTTTCAAATATTTTCTTGCACACTTCGTCATTAATCTTGCATCTATTTAGCGACAAATATTTTAATTGCGAAATTTGCTCAAGTAAAATGTAATAATTCCCTTCTCGCACGTACGAATCGTCAAAAACAATTTCACAAATATTTGAAATAGGTAGTAATTTGTTAATGTCGTATACCAATTCAGCAGTCAGACCACTTTGTCGGAAAGTTAATCGGGTCAACATAGAGTGGTAGGGGACAGAGAGGCTAAAGGCACGGATAATTTGTCTAGATGGCACCACTGTGCTTCTAACAATTGATATTTCAACGAGTTGCTGTTTGGCATCGTAGTATGCTGTTACTGGCACCAGTATATCATCTTCCGCTCCACCGAGTTTTTTAAAGGACTCGGAGCTTTCCAAATCGTCGACTGATACGATATTTGTCATACTTCTTATTTGTTTAGTAGTCCTTCGGCCCTTTTCAAAAGTCTCTATAAAAAAGGATTGAATGTTGTTACAAATGAATTTTAGCAAATCGTGAAATGTTAGAAGGGAAGGAAGTTTAACAAAAACAGTGTTAACATTAACTCCTTTAGTATCTACACATACCTACGAAGAACTACTAAAAGAAGAAAGAGCTATTAGAAGGAGTTTACACTCTTATATAGTATTTATATGTCACAAACCGACACGCGCTTTTCATGTGGTAACTAAGTGTCGACCACGTTGTGAATGTGTGCGTGAAGAGGAGTAGCATCAGCAAATAACTCACACATTTGCACACTTTCGATTTCGCTATTGTCTCGGATGATTCCAAAAGCTCCTGCGCGCGCATACACACATTCACGACGTGTTTTTACACTAGGTAAACACAAGTAAAGCGCGTGTCACTTCGTGAGATAAAAATACGGTACCGAAATTACTCCATAGTAAAAAGATTCGCCAGTCAGTGAAAAAGTGAGCTATATTTCTGATGGCAATCGAACTGTTGCACTGGAGAGAGATTAGGCGCACGACCGATCGGCATGCTCTCGGAGGTAGCCACGGTTTTGCACTCTCAAGTTGGCTCAACCGGGACCTTATGATTTGCAACCGTATGTAGCCAGTAGCCACTAGAGTGTAGTTTAGCTAACCACCAACGTTACAGTAAAAAATAACAATAAAATTAGGTGACTACTAGCAGTTGATGCTGTCAAGGGTTCGGTGGCACTCACTTTAGGCCACGTTCACATCAAACGTACAGTCAGCCGCTGACTATGGGCAAGCTTGACGCAACTTAGGAACCTACTGCTTTTCCATACATACCTATTTAACTTATCGTTCACAACGAATCGAAATTACGCTATAAGTGAGCCTTCTCACAATTGGTGCAAACGTGGCCCGTTTGAAATTGGAAAAAACAACGGTACGCAATGGCTATGAGAGCAAGGGAAAAGAGAGTGCATTTGTGTCTGCACACACTCATGTACATACTATTATATATAGTGGTACTATATATATATCTCCAGTCTCCATTGATATTGGCCACCATGGCGGAAACACGGTCTGGAACTCTGGAGGACTATTTTTACTATGGGAAAAACAAATACCTTGAGCCTTTCGGGTGATGATAACTGCGGTAGAGGCGCACCATTCTTTACACACCCAAGGAATGAAATTGTGAAATTCCAAAGGGGAACAAGAACGTACTCTGTCCTCGTGAACCGAATCTTTGCTAAAACTTCCATGAAGCACGATGGAAGGTTCGGTGGCATGAGCGGTTCCGGACCGTTTGCCACCTGCTAAAGCAAATTTTCCTTTTTCCTTAGCTTTTATCATTATAAATTATGAATTAAATACTTGTTTTAAAAGAATGCCTTTTTTATAAAAAATATGATACTGTCGTAATTCCTAAAATAAAATCATGTGTCACTCTTAAATATTTTTTAGAAAAAGGCTGCGTCGGCTGACTGTAAAGACCGAGAAAGGTATAGAATCATATATTACTTTTACTCTATTTAAAGAACATACTAATTCCAAGAAGAAAGGTCTAGTTTTTGGCACTTGAATGACATTAACAGGGGGGCGTTGCTGGTAAAATTGTTTCGCGAAAAGGTAGAGAGAAACAAGATGGCTGCGTTAGTTCCGATTTTGGACAAGCGCCAAAAGAGACTTGGGTCACCGTGTAAGAAAGTCTATCACTATTATAATCGCTATAACAGAGCTGGTGACGATTTTTTATAAATAATTTCCGCTCAAGTTAAATCGACTAATATTACGAAAAGACTTTGTTTAATCTGTAGTCTGTAGTGTAGCAGTGTAGCACCACTACTTGTCATTCATGCATGGTTGTCATGGTTGTTTCTACGGATTGCATTCTTTTTTCTGCGATTTTAAAGTTTTTTTATCACAATTTGCAGCTATTGAGTTAAACAATATTGAAAAAGGCAATGACAGTCATAGAAATATAATATTAATTGTAAAAGTGTTGTAGAAAAGCTGCTCGAGTGGCTTTCGAGTTATTCTCAGAAGTGAACTGCGTATCATGTAACTTTTGTGGTTTATTTTGCGGCATAAAGCATCTATTTTCAACTCGAGAATCTTCCTTGCCGTGAGTATATTTATGATGTTAGTGGTAATAATTGTTAGTAAAGTTCCTACGACACTATTTCGTAGTATTCGTTCGTAGTTAGTAATAAGTCGAATGTCAAGGTTCCTACTATACCTTGATACCTAGAGGTACAGTCTGAACGCTTAGCCTGTCCGCTGTGTCGCCAGCGGTTTAGCCACAGTACTTCCTACATGCCATAGCTGCCTACTTTAATGCTACAATTAAAAACTGAAGAACTTACCAAATGATGATAATATTGACCAAGTTTTTCCTCAACGAATGTGTCATTTAGTTTTATTTACTCACTAGGTAAAGGCCTTATAATAGAAGATGATAAAGCTGTTGAAACCGTTTCTAATGTTGACAATAACAGACATTTAATGTTCTAAAGCCAACAATTATTTACCTAATTGAACAGCTGTTTATGGAACCAATCTACAAATATTTCTCATGGTCAAATGCCTACAATGTTGTTAAATTTACATGATTGATATGCCATTTCAATTTTAATGAGTTTTTCAATATGTATGTGACCTTGTCTGTGTTGAGTATTGACTATAAAGTTGATAATTGGTATAAACCCATTGAAATGAGTGAATGCGACTGCTTTTGACCTAATGGCCTCATCCATTGCTTTCCATCAGGTGTGACATGATGGAACAAAACTCTTTTTCTTCATTAATTTATAATTACCTCTTGATTTATAAACTTTGCTTAAAGTTAAGTAATGATTAATGTTTGACTCTTAAACATCTCTTAACTTTATAAAAAAAAAAAAAACATACATGAATCATAGTGATTGCACATCACAGACAGCGAAAGTGAAACTGTTTGGTTATTTTGTTAAGTTACCTGCATGTCAAGCACTACATAAATATAGAAAGAAAATACATTTATTTAGCACAGACTGAAAGATACACAATACCTCAGATACATACATCAGATAAAAACAAAAAAAAAAGTGTAAAGTTTGATGTAAGAAATCAGCAGAAAAGTGTGCTGTCACAACTGTGCCAAAAACGCCCAGTTCAGCAAAATAGAGATTTTTTTTTTTCATAGCCTTTTGGTGTTAAGCTAACATGATAAAAATTATTTAATTTTTAAATTGCCTTTTTCAAACACTACGTCAAATATTATTTTTAAACTAGATGGGGTGTGTGTTTCTGATCTGACAACTCTGAGAAAGATTACTGAAAGAAACTCGTGGTCTCAGTCCCTTCAAGTACAGACATCTTGGTCAGATCATGTGAGGGCCATGCAGAATAGTGAAATATAGATCTGTTAAATCACATTGCATCATGTTCCTATTTCATCTCCATTCAAATTACAAGAATCTAAACAAATGGTAATTAGGCACAGTTTCACTGACAGCGGACATTGTTCATGAATGAATTCACACACAGGTATGTGCACAGTTCACACCATACAACTGCAATGATGGGTATTTGTTATGGTGTGAAAGTTGTAGAGGTAAAAGTATCATGGTGTATTATGGTGGGTAGAATTTTAAGCATTCATCATCTATACTAATGTTATAAAGCCACGCCCGCCGCCGCTACGCTTGCCGCGGTCGGTCCATGGGTGGGTGACCAATCTTCATAAATATAAAGATTTCTCCAGAAAACATGTTAAGCTGTTGGTCCCGGCTGTCATTCGTGCATCTTTGACAGTCGTTATGGGTCGTCAGAAGCCCGAAAATCTGTCAACCAGTCTTACCAAGGGGTATTGTATTACCTAGTAATTGGGTTGTGGAGGTCAGAAAGGTAGTTGCTTCATGTAAAATACTGGTATTCAGCTGCATCCGGGGCCAGAATGGAAGCCAACTAATATAGTTGGCTAGGCTAGGCAGATGATGATGACTAATATTATAAAGTGGTAAAATTTGTGAGTTAGTACATATTGAAGGGGTAATTAATCTTCAGAACTATATAATATATTAGCTTCTGCCCGCGGCTTCGCCCGCGTGGATGTCGGAAATTATCCCACGGGAACGTGCTAACAGGATAAAATGTATGTGCACCAGGATGCCATCTATCTCGCGGGCCCTTTGTGGCTAATTACAATAGAAAACCAATTGTGTCTCATTAATGGTGATTAAGAGGGTACCTATATGATATCTTTACCTAAGTACCTACCTAATTAAAAAAATAAATAAACTCAATAACAGAAAATAAAATACCTACCTACCTAAATAAACCTATTTATGGCGATAACTAATCTAAACTCAATCATCATCTGCCTAGCCTGTTCCCAACTATGTTCAGGGCCGGCTTCCAGTCTAACCGGATGCAGCTGAATACCAGTATTTTACATGGAGCGACTGCCTATCTGACCTCCACAACCCAGTTATTGGGTAATACGATACCCTTGGTACGACTGGTTGTCAGACTTTCGGGCTTCTGACTACCCGTAACGACTGTCAAAGATCCACGAATGACAGCCGGGACCAACGGCTTAACGTGCTTTCCGAGGCACGGAGGTGTCTCGGTATGTAAAGATGGTCACCCATCCACAGACCGACCGCGGCAAGCGTAGCTTAACCTGACCGATCGACCTGTGCGGCTGTTATTATTTAGCCACGGGCCCCTCAATCTAAACTCAATAAATAAGCAAAATCTCTAAAAAGTAATATCTATACGAATGACTATCCTACCTAACAGTATTATAAAATAACCTACGGTCACTACGTACACTATCAAATATACTACCTATACTTTAAAATTAAAATCTATACCTACAACTTATATAAAAATAAACCTAAATAACTCTAAAAAGTAAAAGGAATAAAAATGAACTCCACTGCGTGTGACCTAACCTACGACAAACTTATTATTTGCGGTTGGTACAGTAATCGGATCTAGGGATCGAACCGCAAAATTAAGTTTGTTTTTTATTGTATATACTTTTCCGGGATAAAAAGTACCCAGTGTGGTGCCCAGGATATTAAAGAATAATTATACCAAGTTTCATCGTAATCGAACCGGTAGTTTTTGCGTGATGCCTGAACAAACAGACAGACAGACAGACAGACCGACAGATAGACAGACAGACAAAAATTTTTTTAATCACATTTTTGGGTTCGGTGTCGGTCTAGTAACACCCCCTGCCATTTATTTTTTTGATATTTTCAATGTACAGAATTTTCACTTCTACAGATTTATTATAAGTATAGATAGTAGTAGAACTATATAGTTATGAATAATATAGTTTAATTAAGGACCACGCTAACACATTAGGAATTCCCTGTAATGTTAGTTGTTTGTGATAAATAAATAAATAAACTACTGATCCATTTCTAAAATTCTTTCAGTAATGGGAAGTTGTACTGCACAGTATTGCCGAGTAAAAAATTTCACACCGACAAGTCGCGGGCTGTAGCTATTATTTATGAATGATTAGCTTCTGCCCGGAACTTGGTTGTAAAATTTATCTTATGACACTCAGCAATAATGTAGCTTCCCATTAGTGAAAGAAATTTCGGAATCGGATCAGTAGTTCCGAAGATGACCGATGTTCCGATGAATACTAGCTTCTGCACGCGACTTCGTTTACGCGAAATTTCTTGGACCCCCAACTCACCCTGTTGCATCGCATCATCCACCCGCGCGATTACTTCGTTTTCGCTAAGCGGTCTTTCAGACTTTTCTTTTTGCTCGACTCCTAAGGATCATAGCATGATGTTAAATAGCCTTCTTCAAGATTTGGGATATCAAATGCAAAAATATTACTCCCTACATACACAAACTTTTACATCTTATTAATGTTAGTATAGAAGATAATTATAGTATAGATTTGCGTGCATAACTTATAGTTTGGCAAACTGGGGTCCTAAGCTAAACAATAGAAATAAACAAAACAATAAATAACTTATTTGTTTAATTCTTGTCATAATTATCTTTTTACACTGTGAACTGTGAATCATCATAAAATAATCAGAGATTGTAAGCTGTCTAGCAGACACGACTATGAATAGAGGACATAAGAGACAAAGTTCGGCCCTGAGGTTGTTTTTTTTTCTCAATAAAGCATATTCATAGTCATCTCATCAGTGTAGTTTTTGAACTAACTTGAGGTTTTTTTTTATTTATAAAGCCTTCTACTTCAAAAAGCTATTTTAAGTGATGATGATACGAATATGTATGAGTAGGTAGTTTCTTAGTAGTATAGAATTAGCTATTAGTGGGCAAAACCTGGAGGAGGCTGCACAGGAGCATGGGGATTGGCACAAGAAAAGAGATTCCTATGCCCAGCAGTGGGTGAAGTTGGGCTGTGGATGATGATGATGATAGGATAAGCTGACTTATACATTATTTAATAGTTTATTGATTGCTATTGTCTCATCCAAATAGAATTTAGTATGCACAACACGTAAATAGACACCTTGAGAACAAATATGGATGGACAATCAAATGTCATTCAATTACTACGACCATAGGTACTACACTATTTGCATCTAAGGCACAAAGTTGTTGCACATATGGCTCAGAGCAGACTGAAAAGTTAGCAAAGCAAATTAGTTTCTGAAGACATTGAATAATAAACTCTATAATCAGTGTCTTAAAGCTTAAACGAGCCTGCGCGAACGCGTCCGAGTAGACTTTTAATATCTAGGTACGTCCTGCTTGTGCAATTTTGCACTTTATAATGCTCAAAATAAAATGTATTATTACGTGACTGCTGGGACTGATCTACCAGGCAATTCTCTTAATTTTAAGAACATTCACAGTCTGATCTCAGTCTCAATCTGTCAAAAATACCTCTAATTTCACTATATTCTTGACAAGTTTTTGACATTTGTTTGCCGCCGAGATGAGACTGCGACTACATTTTGAACGTTTTAAATTACGAGAATTGGCCTTCGGTCTGCATTCAATATAAAGCTATGTTTACACGACAAAGCAGCGCGTGTCACGGGATGTACATAAACTAGATCTACAATCTTCTGAACAATGCAATAGCACGCGCCTTATACCTATACAATCTCAACGCCGCGGCCGACGCCGGTGTGTCTATCCATATAGTAAATAATAAAGGCTCCTAAAGCAGCGTGCACACTGAACCAAATTCGCTGTAACAGCCGAGCCAAACTCTTAGGTATAGGCCCGTGGCTAAATAATAACAGCCGCACAGGTCGATCGGTCAGGTTAAGCTACGCTTGCCGCGGTTGGTCTGTGGATGGGTGACCATCTTTACATACCGAGACCCCTCCGTGCCTCGGAAAGCACGTTAAGCCGTTGGTCCCGGCTGTCATTCGTGGATCTTTGACAGTTGTTACGGGTAGTCAGAAGCCCGAAAGTCTGACAACCAGTCTTACCAAGGGGTATCGTATTACCCAGTAACTGGGTTGTGGAGGTCAGATAGGCAGTCGCTCCATGTAAAATACTGGTATTCAGCTGCATCCGGTTAGACTGGAAGCCGACCCTAACATAGTTGGGAAAAGGCTAGGCAGAAGGCTAGATGATGAGCCGAGCCAAACTCTTGAACTCCAAAATCCAACTGGTACAGTACAGTCTGTACCACTTTTGATAATCAGTATGCATGCCATATAATAGAGGAGGAAGCATAGTTCAATGTTGTTGACCAGTACCACTAACATCTTTTCGAACACTGCTATGAATTTAAATTATAAACAAATGCTTACACATACTACAGAAGGCCAATTCTCGTAATTAAAAGAAATAATTGAGATAAGTTTGTGTGTTGCTTCAGAAGTTCATCTTTGTTATAAAAATGCCATTGTTATAAAACTTAATTGGGTCATTAAAGGCCTTTAATTATTAGCAGAGCAGCTACTAATCTTGAGACTTTGGACATTAACAATCGCCCACTTACCTTTCAAGCCGATTCAAAAGACATGTCATCAAATAGGTTTGTTATGATTTAGATAGGCCCTGGGCCCTGCAATAACGAAAGTTCCCAAAAAATAAAAGGCCCGTTTTAACATTGACAGTTCTAGTAGTTAATAAAGATCAAATTCGCAAAACACGTATTCGTTTGTATGAATCTGACAGGTGTCAAGAATGCATTCTCAAAAGTCAAAACAAGTCTTTTATTTTTTGACAACTTTATGCCTTTTACTTTGAGGAAGCAGAAGTGTACAGAATCCGGAACAGTATTTTTATTTAGTGACTACCTTCAGCCCGCGACTTCGTCCGCGTGGAATTTTTGCCCCCCCCTAGACCCGTCGCAACGCGTCGCCTACCTGCGCTATTACTTCGCTTTCGCTTAGCGTTCTTTCTTCTTTCAGCCTTTTTTTCTCTGCTCGGCTCCGAAGAGAAGTAGCGTGATGTTAAATAGCCTTTCTCAAGAATTGGGCTATTATCAAATACAAAAATATTTTTTCATATCAGACTGGTAGCTCCAGAGATTAGCGCGTTCAAACAAACAAACTCTTCAGCTTTATTATTATTATTATCTTAACTTGAGATAGTTAGACCCGATTGAAATGAAACAAACACTAAAAAACGCATTAATGGCGCATTCAAACCGGTTAACCCGTTTCTGAGATTAGCGTGCACAAACGTACAGACAAACAGATAAAAATTCTAAAAATCATTTTTTTATTTGGGTTCTATTTCGTTCATAACATATAATAGTTTTTCTTATATATCTTCCATGTACAGACGCCAGCAGGTTAAGCTACCCGGAACTGTCAAATTTTCCCAATCAACCTTAAACCTTAATGCTTTAGCGATAAAGTTGAAAATCTATTAAAGAAATTTGACAGATTGTAGTAGCTTGATGTGCTGGAATCTGTACAGACAGCGACCAGTTACGTTTTTATTATAATGTATTGTCTTTTCCATCGACTTCATCCGCCCTCTGTGCAAACCTGCCTTGCAGGTCCAAGGTTTTGGGTTGGGCATTAATGAGTCAGTCAGTGAGTCAGGTCGAATCTTTCCAGTGAAATTCGCCCCTTGGACTTTTTTTTAAATAAATGTATAGCTAATAGTTGTCACACCTAGGAATAATACATTAGACCACGCAAATCCAACTACTTCACTAAACACACTAGGCAGTAGGCTAGCTCTGGCAGACATTGGCTCACAAAAGCCAACACCACCAATAGACCAAACTTACCAATATTTGTTACAGCTGTCTCTACCAATATAAACACCAACAAAAACCCAACTTATTACCAACATTTGTTACAGATGTCCCAGCCAATATAATCAGCAACCATGAGCTGGCTTCGCACGACGGGCCTCTCGTTCGCCCGACAGCTGTCGAGGTCGCTCGACCCCCGACATGACTACGAACCACAGGCCTGCTACAGTTCCTTCTGCAAACACTGGCAGCAGGCGCACGATATTATACTTAAATCGCAGGTTAGTACGGTTCAAAATTCACTGCAAGGAGCTACTCTCTCGCTGAAAAGCTGTCTTATTATTTTTGCTGTCATACTTACTAGACCTCGTATTTGACCTCGTTAAAGTTAATTTGCCGTAATAAAAACTGCATTATGTCTTTCTCAAAAAATCATTATCAAAATTCATTAAAATAGGATGAGGGGTTTTGCCGCAAAATCATAAAAAACAAACAGACAGACTCACTTTCTAATTTTGATCAATATTGTGCGTGAAGGAATGCATTCTTTTTAACTTATGGAGTACAAGCTATGTGCCCGATGGGATGTCCCATCGGCAAAAATGATGAAGTTCATCATCTCCTATTTAAAAAATCCAACCTTAGTGTACACTTTCGTTATACAGCGTGGCGCTTCAATGGCGACATTAATTTAACACACGTATACGGTTTTTCGTTTTTTTTTACGTCTGACCAAGGGGTATCGTATTACCCAGTAACTGGGTTGTGGAGGTCAGATAGGCAGTCGCTCCATGTAAAATACTGGTATTCAGCTGCATCCGGTTAGACTGGAAGCCGACCCCAACATAGTTGGGAAAAGGCTAGGCAGATGATGATGATGATGATGATACGGTTTTGCGTTGTAGTTTTATGAATATATTTTAATTTAATTAAACATTGATATTTATTTATTTATTAACAATTTTATAAAATAGCATCTTAGAGCAACCTGACTTAAAGAACTGTAGCGCAGGGGTCATTTGCCGGGGTCACGGATCAAAACATCGCATTAATGTAATTAAAACAATTAACGAGCAAAGTGAAGGCGAATTGAAGGAAAGAGAGAGAGATCCCTATGTCGGCGAGCGGCGCAGGTGGAAGTTTTCAAGTTACGATTATTTTTATGTTGTTATAATTTTTATGATTACTGGCCACTAGCCCTACCCGTGTGTTAAATTAATGTCGCCATTGCAGCGCCACGCTGTATAAGGAACTGTTGTGCAAAATGTCTGCCTTCTACATTCAACGGTTTAGGCTGAGCGTTGTCTGTCAGTGAATTTAAGTTGAAACATTCGTGGTCAATAATAAACTCGTTACAAGTTACAACAGTTGACTATAACATCTTGATCATTTACAGCCGAACCACCTCCATGACGATGTCCTAGGAGTGGTAAACCACTTGGAACAGCTAGCCACCCTGCTAGTTCTGGAGGCGAAAGCCAGAGAGATCAACACGTCCTCTAGTCCGGCCGCCTGCCTTGAGTACCTGCTCAGTGAAAACCTGCTGGATAAGCTGTATGAGTGGGCCATTTGTACTGGCAAGTAAGTAGAGATTCGTATCTTCTTCTTAGCGTGTCTGTCGATGGCAGAAATGACACAAAAGTATATATGTAGCTTTTTAAACTGGTTTGGCTTAAAATTCAGCAACGCGAATACTTTTCGCTGACACAAGCATTAGGTCCTTTTTTTTTTTTTTTTTTTTTTGAGGATGGGAAATCATCAAATGACCCCTCCCGCTCTGGGTGGAGCAGAAGGGAGTGTCAGACTCTTACTGACTAAAACCCACCCGTGTTCCTTCCTTAGCCCTTTATGTTCCAGGGCAGCGGTAACCCTTTCGGACAATCCCGCTACCCTGGCAGGCTTCGGCCCTATGGGGCCCCGTCACAGCATTAGGTCCTCACGTGGTCATCCGGTGCTAAGACGGACGGTTCAGACCTCCGGTATACATCACCGGAGGTCTGAACCGTCCGTCTTAGATTTTTATCGTTAGCTGTAGTCACGAGCAGAAATACCCTCTTACTTGCGCAAGATTCAAAAGCTATTATTTCTTATAGTATTGAAAGTTATTTTATTGGGTTATCGTAACCATACTATTATGAAATGGGACTTTTCATAACCATAATTGTTTATTTGCTTAGAAAGTAGGTACATGGAATAAAGGTATTTACAAAACTCTGTGATCCTGATTTAAGGTAGATTGAAGAAAGTTTTAATAATAAAAACATCAGTCAAATTAATCCACCCAGCAACCTTAATTGCGTAACGCCCTTCAATCACGATCTGAACCGATCGTCGATCGATCGATCTCGATCTGATCTTCATTATGGATTGCAATAAACGATTTGAGATTTGAATCATTTTGAAGGATATTGCTAAACCATTACTTATGATCGAAAAATTTGTCTGCTCAGCCACGTAAATAACGCAATAAATGTTGTTAAACTGTCAAAATGAAAGCCATTGCTACCGTGTTACGCACACTCTGCACTCTGGTACTCTTCTGCTTCCCCAAAGTAAAAGTCATTATTATTGCAGTACAGTCAACAGCAAAAGTAGATGATCAAAATCAGAAATTCAATTGTACTATAATGAACGGAGTTCGCGTCAGAACTGTGTGGCGTACTAGTAGTAAATGTTTGGTATAATTTACAATCACATACTTTTGAATCACTTCGACGCCACACAGCTCTGACGCGAACTCCGTTCATTAGTATTGAATTTCTGATTTTGATCATCTACTTTTGCTGTTGACTGTACCTATCTAACTAAATCATAAAAGACCAACAATAGTTTATTGGTTGATCGAATAGGTCTTTCCTCAACAACGTAAATAACGCAATTAATGTTGTTGAACTGTCATAATGAAAACTTTTGCTACTGATTGTGTGTTACGCAGCTACCCCGCAGGACATATTAGGGCCAAATTTTAGATGCAACTAAGTATTCTTTATTAGGTGGAGTGATCGCTGCCTTTCTTATCCTACCGCTATACTAAAACATATAAATCATTTTTAAATACTTCGCTCGCTTATACTGCCACTTTGAAGGTCACCTGCCAATTTCGTAAGCACTTGAGACATTTTGGCTGCGTCTTAAATATTTCTTAATAACTGCTCTTATTCCTCGAGCCGCCGATCTTAAAACGTCTAAATGAGATGTGCAACCAACAAAGCATAACATTTTAAATGTGAAAAAACGTACATTTTCTGTGTAATTTATTTGTTCATTATCTCCTGATAATGAGGGCCATAACGCGAGACAAAGCTGATTGTAGGATTTGGTACAAGTGTGTTATTTACTTCTAGATATTAGATACACCCGTTTCAATGAAACAAGGTGCGCAAGCACGTATAAATGATAAGCTACTGTTTTGAGTAACATCAGTATTGTTTCGCTGGTAATAAAACTAATAGAAGGAACTGGCGAAGTGCAGCGCAGAGCGATTTTTATTGCTAAGCAAATATCAACATTGTGTAGATTTAAATAATGTTGAAAGTCGTCTTTAATGCTTTTGCGATCCAATTAAAGTTTATTAATTTTCGACTTGAATGCTAAGTACACTTCCTACACAATCTCTGCATTATTTTCTACTCGCTTCTGCCCGCGACTTCCGTCCGCGTGGAAGGCAACTGTACCATAAAACATATCCTATGGTACCCAGCAATAGTGTACCTTTCCATCGGCGAAAGAACTTTTGTGATAGGATCAGCAATTCCAGGGATTACCTCTTACAAACAAACAATTTTACGTCATTTTATTTTAATACTAGCTTCTACCCGCGGCTTCGCCCGCGTGGATGTCGGAAATTACCCCACGGGAACGTGCTAACAGGATAAAATGTATGTGCTTCCCCAGGATGCCATCCATCTCGCGGGCCCTTTGTGGCTAATTAAAATAGAAAACCAATTGTGTCTCATTAGTGGTGATTAAGAGGGTACCTATATGATATCTTTACCTAATTACCTACCTAATTAAAAAAAAAATAACCTACCTAAATAAACCTATTTCTGATGATAACTAATCTAAACTCAATAAATAAGCAAAATCCCTAAAAACTAATATCTATACGAATGACTAATCCTACCTAACAGTATTATAAAATAACCTACGGTCACTACGTACACTATCAAATATACTACCTATACTTTAAAATTAAAATCTATACCTACGACTTATAAAATTAAACCTAAATAACTCTAAAAACTAAAAGGAATAAAAAGGTCGCACAGATGATACTGCGGGTGACGTAACCTACGACAAACTTATTATTTGCAGTTGGTACAGTAATCGGTCTAGGGATCGAACCGCAAAATTAAGTTTGTTTTTTATTGTATATACTTTTCCGGGATAAAAAGTACCCAGTGTGGTGCCCAGGATATTAAAGAATAATTATACCAAGTTTCATCGTAATCGAACCGGTAGTTTTTGCGTGATGCCTGAACAAACAGACAGACAGACAGACAGATAGACAGACAGACAGACCGACAGACAGACAGACAGACAAAAATTTTTGTAATCACATTTTTGGGTTCGGTGTCGGTCTAGTAACACCCCCTGCCATTTATTTTTTTGATATTTTCAATGTACAGAATTTTCACTTCTACAGATTTATTATAAGTATAGATTAGTTTAGAATTAGGTTCCGATCGCGTCTTCGCCCGCGTGGTATGTCGATAAAAAGCCTTATTATTTCCTTCCGCAGGGTTCAAAGTATCCCTATACGAAATTTCATCAAAATCTGTGCAGCCGTTTCGGAGAACAAACAGACAGACAAAAACTAAAAAAATTGTTAAGTACCGCGTATATGCTTTCATATGCATTTAGAAAAAACGGTTTTTTGACATTACAAACAGATACTTTGATTTTATTTATTTGTATAGATTAAACACACAGGACATTTCATTAAAAAAATATTAAGTAAGATATTATGTCAGAAATAGTCACAGTATCCTGCTGTTAAGCTGATAATAAATACATAACAAACTACCATTGTGTTTCCTGGCAGGGTGATTCCCATAATAGCAATATTCTCTTGCTACTTACTTCACTGGGGGATAAATTTATATGTATATGAGAACCTAATTTATGTAAAAAAGTATATTAATCTGTAGCGGTATCAACAACGCGTCATACTGACGTCACGCAAATCCTGCATCTCGCAAGCAGAGTTTACCGCGCACTTAGCATAGATACAATTTCCCAACATCAATCGTTGGGCAATTGCCCGCCAGACACAACACCCGTCTGGTCAGAGGATCCTCCCTTTCCTATGGAGGTTGAGTGAACTTTACACCCTGTTCCTCATGCCTCCAAAAATCTTTATTCTAAACACAGCAAAATTCAAAACACATAAATACTAGAAACAAAGATTTACTTATTGTGCCCACGACTGTACTCCAAAAAATTTGTAACTCATTTTTAGTGCCAAAGTATACGTTTTTGAAACAGACTCCCAAGCCCTATTAAATAATTGAACCTCAATAACTTTAAATCGTCCCGTTGGATGCGAGAAGCATAGAACCGGTCGAAGTGGGAATGCTTGGGGGGGGGGGGGCTATGTCCAGCAGTGGACACCTTCGGCTGAAATGATGATGATTATGATGAAATTTAAATCATTTATTAAACAGAAACTCTGTCAAAAAGAGTTCCATAAAGATAAACATTACTTGGATGGCAAAATGGCTTGGGATTAATTAAGCTACTCGCAATGACCGGCGGTATTGATTATTTTATATATGGCCTACGCAAATGTCCTGCAGATCTGGTAGCGTCGTGTGACGGGTTGTTGAGCTCCCTAATATAGGGTTGAGCTACACGATGACTGATGCATGCATGTTGGGACAGGCCAAATCAAAGCTGCAATGGCTCTTTCTTCAAAGGGCCCTTCTAAAAAGTGGCCTTGCATTGTTAGACTCACTTAAAATCCTAATAAATGTTTAGACTTTAAAAGAGACTGTGACCTCTGAGTTTGTTTCGGCCTTTCTTCTCGGAGTAGTCAGATAGGAAATGCCAGCGCTATCTAGTTTTAAGTTATTGACCTGTAAATGTGTCGTAAAAAGATCAACTTACAGAAATAAACATTTCATTTTATTACTGTGTCCCCATTCTCGTTGATTTTATAAGAAAACCCCTTATCAGCAGTAGACACCTATAATTACGACAAAGCGTTTATTGCCATATCTAATTAACGAAATTAAATCATACTTACTCACCTAATTATAATTTAACCGACCGCGGGTCATACCATTTAATGTCAACACCATACTTTCCTGTGTGACTCACTGTGCTAACCATAACAAGGCGATACGAATTGGTGATTAAATGAAACAAATATAATAAATATTGTGAATATAATGGGGTATTGAGGTAAAGGCAAGAATGTGCCTCGTGTTCCAAAATGAATTTGTATTGTATTGTATCGTAATTCATAACAACTGACATATTAATGCCAAGGAAACATATGCCTTAATACCCATTGTTATCTTTAGTGAAGCAATTTCAGTCACTTCTGCTCAGTACAGCAGGATAATTGCATAACACACTAACAGCTAACAGTAGCAATGGCTTTAATTTTGACAGTTCAACACCATTCATTGCGTTATTTACGTTGTTGAGAAGACAAATTTTTCGAACATATGAAGCTATGGATTAGCTTAGATTAGATTATGATGGACAGTGTGTTCCGCAATTAGGGTGCAGGTCCCTTCCTGGGATTTGTATAATATGTCATGAATATGCAATAAACGTGTGTTTACAAGCACTTTGCTAGCGACTGCATCTGTTCTGTATACCAGTGGGAATTTTAAAAAATCCGGCCGTTTTCCTTCCGACCTCTGTGCATTTCAGCTTTTTGTTTAGACAAGCCGCAACGCCCAGCTCAAACCTTTAGGGGTTTGGGATGAGTCAAGTCAGTGAGTCACACAGTGAGTCAGGACTTTTCTGTTTATATAATTTATTGAAGTTTACATTCAAAACTGTTGAACCATAAGTAGTTTCGCCCTAAATATAAGGAACGAGACTTCAAATTATACTACACTAGCTGCGCCCCGCGGTTTCACCCGCATAAGTTTCGATCCCATGGGAATATCGGGATAAAAAGTATCAGGGTGTCAGCTACGTCCATACCAAATTTCATCAAAATTGGTCCAGCCGTTTGAGCGTCAAGAAGTAACAAACATATAAACACACACACACTCACAAACTTTCGCCTTTATAATATTAATGTGATTCTTTTTTCAGACGACAGACGTACCGGCCAGTCCAATTCTATTTTCTCATAATACATCTGCAAACGTCAACGATAATAGAAAGTTTATTTGTCTATGCCCTTTGTTGTTACTTTCTCAATACGCATTATGAACGAAATCGTGTAAAATACAACTCAGTAAATTGATAATCGTGACTCTTTTTCGCTTAAAGATTGATTTTGAATTATTTATAAAACATACCGTGATAAACTGATGAATCTGGAAAGAAAATCGATCTGCGATTTTTTTTTTTACATTAAAGAGTAATTAAATTAGATGAGGTTTGTTTATTTGATCGAATTAAGATATAAAGTTAATTAATACTGTAGATTAGAGCTTATAGCTAGGGTATACAAATTCCAGAGGAACAGTGGTGGCCCAGTTGTAACGGCCGCGACTTGTTTTAGTTCGTAGGTTCGAACCTAGACAGGCGCTTTACTTCGTGTACATTATTTCATCACCACTGCTCTCAAAACGGTAAAGGAGGAAACCGGCACGTCTTATTAGAACCAAAAATTCGAAAACATGTGACATCTACCAACCCGCTCTGGGCCCGCGTGGATTACGGCTAACTCCCTCTTACCGAGAGGAGGCCTGTGTCCCAGCAGTGGGGACATTATAGGCTGATTATGCAATAGAAATCCTACGTGGGTTGGACAGTTCTGGCGTTCGTTCCTGCTTGTCAGTTGCGATTTTGAGTGCATAAGTACTGCAATGCAAGTTCAGATCGAAAAGCCGTTCAGATTCCCTTCAGTGGCTAATAAAAATATATCACTTACCATCGATTTTTAACCCCCGACGCAAAAACGACGGGGTGTTATAAGTTTGACGTGTCTGTGTGTGTGTGTATGTCTGTCTGTGGCATCGTAGCTCCCGAACGGATGAACCGATTTTTTGGGACGGCTATCTACCCATATCTTTATGGGTAGATAGCCGTCCATTCTTTTTACATTATCAACCCACAATCTAAACACTTACCGGTTACCGGTAGCTTGCCGAGGATAATCAATATTATTAACCCACATAATATTATTATTAATCAAATACTCTTCAGATATAATCAACTTGAAACAATTTGATAAATCAGATCGGTTGCCGTCATTGCGAATTCTTATCACAGTTAATTAGTCACTATGTGGATTCTGCTAAGCTGTTATCAGTTTTTATTATTGACTGCAATATCAGGTATGAAAAGCAATATATGACGAACTGTAATTAATGAGTGCGCTCACCATGAGTTCTTAATGAGCATTAAGGGGTTTATTTATAAACGTTGCTTACAGTTAAGCAATCATTAGCGACTGTTTGACTATACATTTTTGACATTTAAACATCTTTTAACTTTAAGCAACGTTTCATCATCAGCCTACAGCAGTCCACTGCTGGGCATAGGCCTCACTATTGCACGCCATTGATTTTCGGAAACTCTCATCCAGCTGCTACCAGCCATCCTGCGAAGATCGTCGCTCCACCTAGCCTGAGGGCGTCCCACCTTACGTTTACCAATTCGCGGTCTCCACTCAAGAACACGTCTACCCCAACGGTCAACGGTTCTACGGCTAATATGGCCGGCCCATTACCATTTCAGCTTGCTTATTCTGTGAGCTGTCGACAACTTTGGTTTTCTGCCGGATCACCTCGTCGCAGATTCGATCCCTCAGAGAGACTCTCAAGCATAGCCCGTTCCATAGCTCATGGGTCATGGTAGGGTCATGTTTGAAAGTTTGGATGTTTGTTAATCAATCACTCCTCGAATGAACATGTTCTAGATTAAAGGACATAGGACAATTCTTATCCCCGTAGTTAATTCCCGCCCGTGGGATACCTTTTGATCGTTCGATATCCACGCAGAATATAATATGAAAAACATTGTTTTGTTACAGATACGAGAATGCGGTGCGGTTGGAACAACTCAAGCTGTTCGGGAATCTTATCAGTCATTACAGCACGCAGGTAATTATACTGATTATACGTACTATCTCCAGTATCAGGTATTTGATAAATATTCAGCAAAACACGTCATTAGGTATAAACAAACTTAGTGTATCGCATATTTATCCCTATAAATTATATGCGATACACTAAGCTTGTTTATACCTTATACCTATCGTGTTTATTTGTTTTGGATAGCAAACAAAGAATATTTTATAATGTTTATTCTTAAATTGGTTCCGGTTGTCATTTGTAGTTCTTAGACAGTCCTTACGGGCAGTCAGAAGCACAAAAGCCTGACAACCAGTCTTACTAAAGGGTCTGTAAAACATCGCTTTTAATGATAAGACCGCTTATTGTGTCACCCTATGTAAAATTTGTACATTTGTAATTTTTATGTTGTACCTAAAAACGAGTATTCTATCCATCTATCGTGTTACCTAGTCGCTGGGTTGTGGATGTCAGATAGGCAGTCACTCGCATGTAAAATGCTGGTATTCAGCTGCATCCGGTTAGACCGGAAGCCGAGCCCAACATAGTTGGGAAAAGGTTACTATAGATGTAAGATTAGGCAGATAGATTGGTTTTGTAATAATAAAGCCAAACTATAAGGGATTGAGCAGTGGTAGCCCAGTGGTAACGGCCGTGACTGACGAGTTGTAAGTCGTGGGTTCGAACCCAAGCAGGCACTTTACTTTGTGTAAAGTATTTCATCACCACTGCTCTCAAAACGGTGAAGGAAAACATCGTGAGGAAACCGGCATTTCCTAGACAAAAAAAATCGAAGACATGTGACATCTACCAACCCGCACTGGGTTCGCGTGGTAGATTACGGCCCACTCCCTCGCTCAGAGAGGAGGCCTGTGGGAACATTATAGGCTGATTTTGATAAGGGATACTTGTCAGACCTAGAAATAAAAACATGAGAGTAGTTATTATAAATTTTGTAACAGATACATAGGTATTAATAATAGTGCGAAAGCATGACTAACATTTAACACGATGCACCTAGTCGTGACTATGTTCTTTACACTATGCTTACGTCAGAAAATTAGCATGCAATAAATATTTTTGTAGCTACTTACGTAAACATTACAACAAATAATATTATAATTATGTAGAGAATAAATGATAAATACAAAATAAATAAATTAATGATACATGATTTTATTTCTGTAAGTAGGTTTTGTACAAACACTTTTACATGTCAATCAGAATTTGAAACCTGGATCAGAATGCCAATTCTCATAATTAAAAATGTTAAAAATCTAGTCGCAATCTCATCTCAGCGACAATCAATGTCAAAGATGTAGGTAAATTAGATGTATTTTTGACAGATTGAGACTTAGACCAGACTGTAAACGTTCTTAAAATTACGAGAATTGTCATGTTGGCGTTTCCTATCTGAATACTCTCAGAAGCAAGGCCGAAACGAACTCAGAGGTCACAGTCACACTCTTTTAAAGTCCTGACATAATCTTGGTCAGATCATGTGAAGACCATGTAGTGACCTTTGGTGTTCTTCAGAAAGGTCAGGTGCGTCGAACTCGCAACCGGCGTGCGCGTATGACCAGAAGGCCAATTCTCGTCATTTAAAACGTTCAAAATCTAGTCGCAGTCTCATCTCAGCGACAATCAAATGTCAAAAACTTGTCAAAATGTAGGGAAATTAGAAGTATTTTTTGACAGATTGAGACTGAGATCAGACTGTGAACGGTCTTAAAATTACGAGAATTGCCCCTCTGATGTTTGAACATAAAAGAGGCAAATGGAGTATGTTTACTACATTTTCCATGAGGACATAAAAGATAATATAATAATATTATTATTATATTATCTTTTATGTCTTCATGCAGCCTTTTATTGTAGAAACTGCATGGCCAAAACCTCTACTCATACAGAGCAGACACTAGCATTGATCACTACGCTTGCTCAAGACGGGTTGGCGATTTCAGACGTATATTAATTTTATATCCCGGTTTCCTCGCGATGTTTTCCTTCACACATGTCAGTAATAAACTTAGAAAGTACATATGAATTCATCATCATCTGCCTAGCCTTTTCCCAATTATGTTGGGGTCGGCTTCCAGTCTAACCGGATGCAGCTGAATACCAGTATATTACATGGAGCGACTGCCTATCTGACCTCCACAACCCAGTAAGTAATAAGATACCAATTGGTAAGACTGGTTGTCAGACCTTCGGGCTTCTGACTACCCGTAACGACTCAAAGATCCACGAATGACAGCCGGGACCAACGGCTTAATGTGCTTTCCGAGCCACGGAGGGGTCTCGGTATGTAAAGATGGTCACCCATCCACAGACCAACCGCGGCAAGCGTAGCTTAACCTGACCGATCGACCTGTGCGGCTGTTATTATTTAGCCACGGGCCCCTCAAAGTACATATGAATTAAACACATTAAAAATTTATATAATAATTATTTAAGACACAAACAGGAAATACAAGCAATAAAAAGGAACATTTAAAAGTAACTAAACAACACTAAAAACAACAAAAAATAAAAAAAAGCAAACGACATGATCATGCTTCCTTGATCGCTTTTAATACAATCATAGGAAGAGGATGTAACGGACATTTTTTACCTGAAACCACTGCTGATGCTGTTGCAATTTGTTATTACAGGTGATAGCAGCGGAACCCTTCTTGAGACCGCTACTGAAGCTGCTGAGCGGGTTCCGTAATGAGCTACCTCCGCCTAATCTTGAGAGTAAGTACTTTTTAAGCTCGATCCTGATCCATAGTTCTTTGAAGGACCTTTGAAGCTTCGGGTCAGGCTTCTTTCCTCCAAAACGTATTGAGGATTTCGGAGCCATTGTGCGCTTTGATCATTTCTTACGTCACGTTATTATCGTGGACGTCCACGTCCATAAAATTTAAGGAAATATGTGCACGGTATAACGTTATCGCAGACGGAAATTTAAAAGCGTCTTCATATTATATTTCAATACATTTTACTTCCCTGTGTTATCGTGTAGCCGTGACGTCGACGCCCACGATAATATCGTCGCGTAAATACGCACACTTTATCTACTTTCCGATCGCATTTATTTTTTTTATTTTTTACAATGTCTCCTTTGGTGAACTTGTTTGCGTGATATGGCGAAGTTCCAAATCACTTTGATAATGCAGAGAGTTTTAGAGTTAGGGACAAACACACATAAATAGGTAGTACATAAATTTAGTAATAGCAAGTTTGCAACAACATAGAAAACATGACTTGACCAGTACAGACAAGAAATGAAAATAAAAAACAGTTTTTGTGTAAGTATGACCTGTAGAACCGGTCACCATGGATTCAGTACATGATTCTAAACTTACGGTTATTAAAAAAAAATGTTTGCTGTTCCATATATTTTGACCTCGTAGGTATTGCATTTTTCTATGAACCAGTTCGTTTTTTGATAACCGACGAAAAATTTCTGTGCTAGTGGGGGTCTAGAACCATGTGCTAAATTCATGGTTTAAGTTTCCGCGTCGATGTCCCTGCCACCCTGTATATTATGAGAAAGACTGGGTTAATTCTGTATAATTATGTGCTTAGTTGGTAAACCTTTATATAAATAAAAAACTTGAGAGGCGTCAAGGGACACCCGGATGGAACGAAGTTTTCTATAGAGAGAGAGAGAGAGACAGAGAAACACGCGCACGCCGCACGGCTTACAACTATAGCAAAAAGTGTCGTTCCAACTTTTGGTCTTAATCTTTTTCCGTCTAGCCCCCTTTCGCAACGCTCGATAAGGAACTTAGTTCCAATAAATCAATATATATTTCCGCCAAAAAAATATTTATAAATTGATCCATCTGTTAAAGAATAATCGTACATGAAATTGGAATATTCTTCTTCTTAAAGCCAGTTTCTTGTCATATTTAGTTAGATGAGTAATTTTATCTCCGGCATGTCTGTACCATTCACGTGTGTAGATAAACATTTGTTTATGCAACTGTAACTGATAACCGACACTCCCATGAAGATATGACACTTAAACCGGATTGCCAATCTGCTTGTCTATATAAATGTACATAAATACATAAACTCACACCTTCACCCCGTGAGGGTAGACAGAAACTACAGAACGCTCGCGCGAGCAATCCTTACATACTCCTTTTACCTCGTTTACGTTCATACATCTGGTCATACACGCACGCCGGATGCGGGTACTACGCACCTGGGGCAGCAGTCTCGACATTCATAACGATCGCTTGACGACCGAATTCGGTCGCAAAGTCCCGGATTGACAGGTGTAATGTAGTGACAGGATGCGACCGAATTCGGTCGTAAAGCGATCGTTATGAATGTCAAGACTGCTGCCCCAGATCTTTCTGAAGAACATCACCAATAAGGTCACTTAATGTCCTCTCAGGGCGTCCTCCTCCTTAATATAAAAATACTACTTTTTAAAGTAACCTATTTACTCCAAACAAAATGGTTAAACACATGGCATTATGTTGAATTGACCATCCGGTTGCTGATAACACTATTTCGCTAAAATATTACGCTCTATCAGCAGTTGGTGTGAATTCTGTAGATAATTTGTGCGGAGAAATTATGCAGATAATATTCACTTTTCATATTGAAAACTTGCTCAAAATACTCCGTTATCATTTCAATAGAGATAAAAATTATGATAATAATATATCTCTCTCGTTTTTCTTTTTTTACTAATATCAAAAATAGATCGTTAAAAACCCTGTAAAGGTATACAATGATAAGGGCTTATCACTCCCATTGCTTAACATGATAATGGGAACCATTTAGGATCAACTTGGTCTGTCTATTCGTGAAGAAGTGCATATTGCCTACCATGGTTATTTTTGGGGGAAAAATAAGTCTATAGTAATTCTAATATTAATTTGTTCATGTGTGTGTTTCAGGTCAGCTAGTAATAGTGCTCAACCAGCTGTGCGTGGCGTTGATGCAGAATATTAAGTTTCTAGATCTGTTCTTCCTGACGACGCACACGCATAAAGGATCGCAGGCCGAGTGAGTTGAAAATAATTCATTAGTTTCATTAAATATACGCATGCAGATAAATCGCGTCTAACTACGAGTTGCTTAAAACATTTAGGGGTTTATTTATAAACATCGCTTAAAGTTAAGTAATGATGATTCACAACCGGTTAACCATTAACGCTTAAACATCTCTGAACTTTATACAACATTCGTAAACAAAAGTGGCAAAATTGTTTCAGAAAAAGTAAAAATGAGATATTCTTTCTGATTTGCCACATTAACACATAAGATGCCTTTGCGGGACTTCATAACATAAAATATTTTTTCCCTGAAGTCCAACTTTCATCGTGCATGCGTGCACAGACTGGACAGGTCCTCTCAATCTGTGTGGTTCTTTCCTCAAAAGACCATCTCAGACATCGACCTACATGGTCTTCATATGATCTGACCAAGATTATGTCTGGACTTTAAAAGAGACTGTGACGTCTGAGTTTGTTTCGGCCTTTCTTCTCAGGCTAGTCAGATAGGAAACGCCGACCTCATCTAGTTTTAAAATATGATTGACGTGTAAAAGTGTTTGTACAAACCTGCTTACAAAATAAAAACATTTATCATTTATCATCCCCTACATAATAGTTATATTATTTAAGGGATGAACGTTAAAACTTCCTCAGTGCTCGCTTTCGTTGTGTAAGGAACTCTTGTGAATAAATTCAAGTTTTTAGACCCAGCGGCTTAGGCTGAGTGTTGTCTGTCAGTGAATTTTAGATTTTTATTAAGTAGAGGAATGCTTTATTTCCAGATTTATAATAGTCCGCCTTCTACTGTCATCGGTACACCGCGAGGGCAGTACAGGCTCAGCGGCGCGCGACGCTTTACTGCTGTGCGCTAAGATGTCTGCCCGCTGTGCGCAGCTAGCTGACTTTATGCTGTCCGGGAACACTTGTCCTGTACTTGCTACAGGTTAGTTACAATATTAGATCGTTCTCCATCTGCCTGCCTTTTTCCAACTATGTTAAGGACTGCTTTTTGTCTAACCTGATACCGCTGAATACCCGTATTTTACATGAAGCGACTACCTATCTGACTTCCACAACCCAGTTACTGGGTAATACAGTACCCCTTGGTAAGACTGGTTGACAGACTTTCGGGCACCTAACTACCCGAAACGATTGTCAAAGATCCACGAAAAAACACAATACTCCTTGGTAAGACTGGTTGTCAGATTTTCAGGCTTCTAAAACGATTGGTCACCTATCTACAAGACTACACGTGTGACCAAAAGGCTAATTCCCGTAATAAAAAATGTTTAAAATCTAGTCTCAATCAACGACAATCAATGTCAAAAACTTCTCGAACATGTAAGGAAATTATAGATATTTTTGACAGAAATAAAGCCCCAGTCAAACAAAATCCAACTCTACGTCATTACTCATAGCGTCTATTTTCCTGCACAGGTCTAAGCGGTCTTTACTCCCTTCTACCCCGAACACTAAGCGACAAGATCTACCGCCTGACGCCCGACGATGTCAACCATGTACATAAACTGACGCTGTTTATAGATTCGCTGGAGTTCTGCAATGCTGTGGCGCAGGTAATCTATGTACCATTATTAAACTGATGTGATTTCTAGAAAGCTATGAGGCTAAAAGACTTCAAAAAACAGTTTTTTTTTGTGTAAACTTCAAAGACGTGATGGGTCGATATGTAAACACAATGAAACAAAAAAAACAACAGTTTTTCTCAACGCATACTTCAAGTTACAACACTAACACAGCGACAATTGACATCCCAAAAAAATTTCAAATATTTTTATTATTTATTTTTAACCGACTTCTAAAAAAGGAGGAGGTTCTCAATTCGGATGTTTGTATTTTTTTTATTTTTTTATGTTTGTTCGCGCATAACTCCGTCGCTTGCAAACCGATTTGAAAAATTCTTTTTTTGTTGGAAAGGGCATTCTTCCCAAATGGTCCCATAGAAATTTCATCAAAAACGGTTCAGTAGTTTGGTTTTTAAACCAAAATTACTAGTAAAAATTACAACTTAAAAGTGAAAAATAAAAACTTTTTTTGCAAAAAAATACAACCGACGTCCAAAAACGACACTACAAAGTGAAAAATAACTTTAATTTCGGAAGTCGGTGGCAAACAAGGAAAATGCGAACCCAACGACACCGACTTCCGAAATTAAAGTTATTTTTCACTTTGTAGTGTCGTTTTTGGAAGTCGGTTGTATTTTTTTGCAAAAAAAGTTTTATCGTGTTAAGATATCGATACCCATCGCGTCTACGGATTTTAGCTAGCCGATTTAAAATAACCTTGTATATCAAGCCATTATCCAAACAGACCTAGCGAAGGAGGTATTTTTTCTCCTTAGTTATTAGACGCGTTTGTGATCAAATTTTTATCATTGCGTTCAAAAACACGTATTTTTTTCCTAATACAAACATAACATAACATCACGGCTGTTTTCCCCGAAGGGTAAGACAGAGGTGTACAGACGCCAGCAGGTCAACCTACCCGAAACTGTCAAACTTTCCCAATCAACCTTGAACCTCAATGCTTTAGCGATAAAGTTGAAAATCTATTAAAGAAATTTGACAGATTGTAGTAGCTTGATGTGCTGGCGTCTGTACATAGTACACCCACATTTCGCCAGTTATGTTCAAGTCCCATGTAATAAGCGAGCCTATTGCCAACAACCGGGCACTTATCCAGACTCCTGGCTTCTACTGAGAAATTCCAGATGGAAAAACCCAATAACACTTCCCGACCCGGGAATCAAACCCAGGACCTCATTCTCAGAAGTAGTGCTTGCGACCACTAAGATACGCAGCGGCAGGTAATTTCCTGGTTAAGCAAAAAAACGGGCTGCACTCCGGGAGTGCCGGCAGAAGTGAAAACTTGAATATTAACGTTGTGCATTTTTGATATTTTGGAATGCGGTCTACTCTCCCTCCATCTTACGAATTTTCGATCAGGTCACGTGTCCTGACACGAGCTCCGTCTTACGAATTTTCGATCAGGTCACGTATCCTGAAGCGAGTTTAACATTTTTTACCCATCACAAAAAACTCCCTCCGTCTTACGAATTTTCGATCAGGTCACGTCTCCTAACTCCAGTTTAACATTTTTTACCCACCACAAAAAAAGTACACAACGCCGCTAAAGAAGTTTTCACTTCAAAAATATAATTATTATATTTAGTCCGTCAGTTAGATTATCGAAAAATAATGGACACGTATTTTTCCAATCAAACAAAAAATGACAAAGATAAAGCGCATCAAAATTTGGGAGTGGCGGTCGTGACGTCACGCCATGCTAAAAAGTGTAGCAAGGCAAGGCAGGCAAGTGACGTCACGCGGAACTTTAACGGGCGATATCTTCATAATTTTTTATATAATTGACAAAAGAAAAAAATATGGTTCCAATATTTTTTGATAATCTAACTGACGGACTAATTAGGATTTTTTTTAGGAAACTAGCCTATTATTACTATACAGTATTAAAATCTCATTGCTTTCCAGGTGGCCCACCCCGCAATAAAGAAGCACCTACTAGACTTACTCTACCAAGGCTTCCTGGTCCCCGTCATGGGCCCCGCTCTCCTACAGGTAAATACATCATGCACGCCGGTTGTGGGATGAGTGAGCCATTGTATGCGTTGCCGATGTGACTTGTTTTAACTGGGTTTTGTTATGGACAAAAGACATGTTTAACTGGTTTGTACACACAGTGGAATAGATATGCGTGTAGAATTTTTAAAGTTATCTGTAGCTATTCCTCATTCGTAGATCTTTAACAGTCGTTACGGGTCGTCAGAAGTCTGAAAGTCTGACCAGTCCTACCAACAGTCTTACCGACAAATGCTGCATGCATTTTTCAGTAATCCTGACTGACTGACTGGTCAGGTCGCTCAATCTGTGTGGTTCTTTCCTTGAAAAACCATTACAGATGTCAATCTACATGGTCTTCACATGATCCGAAAAAGATTATGTCTGGACTTTAAAAGAGACTGTGACCTCTGAGCTTGTTTCGGCCTTTCAAAGTAGTCAGATAAGAAACCCCGACCTCATCTAGTTTTTAAAATATGATTGACGTGTCACATTTATCATTTAAACCATTTTAAGTTGCTTTCTCACAAAACTGTTTCGTTGTGTGTACAAAATGAATGAGTAAACATGTGTTCATAGCAAAATCCTTGCTGCATTGTAACGAAATTTGCATAAACAATCATCATATATTTTATAAAAGTAATTTATTATTATATTTTTACTTGAAATAAATATATTATATTATATTTTTTCTTAACTAAATTATGTTCTATAGAAATGTATAAACACGCGAAAGTAATTTAAAAAAAAATCTGTTTGCACTAAACTTCTAATTTTCCACAAAAATTGTGTCGACAGTTTACCACACTAATAACTTTATTATTACTAACTAACTATACAGTGTTTCTTTCAGTTCTGGCAGGTGAGAATAACTAGGAATAGATTTGTATAAAATATATCCTTCTACAGAATTATTTTTCTACTATTCGATTTAGGGCTTATTTTTCCATCGACAGATAACTCTTATTCGAAGGATAAAATTATCTGTCGATTGATAAATCAGCCCTAAATTGGACTTTTAGTCACAAAATTACTTGTGAAGTACCTATACATTGCTAGTTTATTAAACGGTTGAATGCCGTAATAATCCACGCGAAATCCCGCAAGGATCCACACGAGACACAATGGCTTTTTAATTGTTTCTGTAATTACGACATTCAACTGGTTAATAAACTAGCAATGAGTAGTTCACAAGTAATTTTGTGAATACATATTATTATCGAACAGGCAGGTCCTGAATTCAAAAATTGTAAATTCTATGCATTTTTTTTTCGATTTTATATTATAATTTCGTCAAACGACAGTGTGAGGTAAAAGTATTATGTATATTTATTTATATTATCTTAATTGGCATCTTGTGTACCGTGTTCACATAACCTTGTGTTTGTTTCATTAAAAAATAATCATCATAGTCATACTTTAAAACACGTGAAGTGTAAAGATGGCGGAATCACATTTTTACTTTAGGTGGTTATAAAATGTGTAATGACTTGAGTTCCGCTTAGAGTGTGAGTTCAGCTATTTTCAAATGGTTCACAAAATCATTTATCACATAAAGACAAATATACAGGGTGGCAGGGATATCGACGCGAAAACCTATTACCAAATTTAGTACATGATTCTGAACCGACGAACAATTCGTTGGTTATTAAAAAAAAGTAGCTTTTCCATACATTTTGACCGTGTAGGTATTGCACTTTTGTTTGAAACAGCTGTTTTTTTTTATAACCTACGAAAAATTTCTAGGCGGGCTTAGCATCATGGTTACAGTTTACGCGTCGATGTTCTTGCTACCCTGTAATCTCAAACAGTCCAACTATGAATGCATATTTTCCATTAATTTCACATCAAGTTATAACACATTTTTATTTATTGACAAAAAGCGCATTCCAGTAATTTAAAACTCCCCTCAAAACTATCGCCGTTCCATTCCGAATGCAGAATCACTGGTTTTAAAAAGTCTAATCAGTGTCTGATCAGTAAATCTACTAAATAATCTCATGTCAAATGATTTGATTATTGCTCACAACCTTCGATCAAGTATAACATAATCAGCCTATAACGTTCCCAATGCTGGGACACAGGTCTCCTCTCAGTGAGAGGGAGTGGGCCGTAATCCACCACGCGGGTCCAGTGCGGGTTGGTATTGGTAGATGTCGCATGTCTTCGAATTTTTTGGTCTAGGACATGCCGTTTTGCTCACGATGTTTTCCTTCACCGTTTCAAATATGAATTGATCGAAACACACAACCAATGACAGCGGTTTTGCTCGTTGTTGAGACTTTAACATGAGATTATTTACTGATCCCTTACTGAGACAGATTTAGTGGTCAGAGACCTGTATTTTCAAGCTGATCAATCCTTTCAAAAACAGTGAGGTCTCTGAAGGTCCGTGGCATACCTACTATCCGCCATTTTGTTTTTGTTTTTTCAAAATGGCGGCCACGCATGAAATCTATATAAATAGAAAGCCGACATTAATGCAAACAGAAAACACAATAAGACCACGTCACGTCACGATCATCTTTGAACGTAAATATTTCGGAAACGTAACACTTCGGGGATGATTCTGTTATATTTTCTGTTTGCTTTGATGTCAGCTATCGAGCGTGGCCGCCATTTTGAAAAAATCAAAATGGCGCGGCAGTAGGTATGCAAGGCTTCATATAAAAATCTCCTTTCTTGCCTAACAATTCTGGAATGTGCTTAACCATAGACATAATACCATGTTCTACGGCATAACATCACGTTAGTGGGCTTGTCATTGCACGTGGGACGCACCGGTTGGGCCATGCCGACGGCGGTTTAGTGACGGTAACCATCCATTGATCGATTCATTCCTGGACACAACATACTGTGTCACGTTTGGTGAAGGGTGACACGACATTGTGTCATGGGTGTTTTTTTTTTTTTGCTTTTTTGTTGTGATAAGTAATATTTTATTTTATGAAATTGTTTTATTTTTTTAAATTTATTTATGATGGTATTATTTGAATATGTGGCAGCAATGAATCGATTAAATACCTCCATTTTTGGTGGTAGTATTTAACCCAAAATCTTTAACTTTTGTTCTTGAATTTGGCTCGAAACTCTTTTATTTTAAAATTTTAACATCTCTTCCAGTTAATTTCTTATTTACAGCACACACAGCCTTTATAATAACAGTAACTAAACATTGTATTTATTACAAAAAAAAAAAAAATGAAAAATGAAATTATTGTATCTGCAATATTGATGAAAAGATTAGCAGACAGCAGCCAAAAATAATTATGTCTACGAATGAGAATACTAAATATAAATTTGTACTGGTCCTACAGTGTATGCCTGTTAACAATGCCAAATACATGTAGAAGGCACCATCTTTAAGACAAATTAAAAAAACAAACGTAAACGACAATTTGTTTAAAAATAACCTGCTAAATAAATAAACCTAAACTTGTCAAGAGGTGGCGAACAGCCATAAGTCTCCCAATCCATCTCTATCCTAATTTCTCTCCCAAAATTTTACATCCATTTGTTTCCGTACCTCCAAAAAAAAACTGTCACTCAACCGCTTCACGTCCTGCATATACAAAGCCTACTAACGCAAAACATGCCATAGACGAAAGCGGCGCCATTGCAGAGTGGTGCTGGCGAGCAGGCGGCGGCCATGGCGTATCTAGAGCTGCTACTACGCTGTGTGACGCGCCGGGGCCTGCTGCGGGCGGTGCTACACTTCCTGTTCGTGTATGAATATGACGGCGTCAGAATCATCGATGTACTGCAGAGAAGACTTGAAGGGAACTCTCAGGTTAGTACCTACACTTCTACAACATATTCTTCTTCTTCATGCCCCTGGCACGACAGTTATTCAAAGGACATAATTCATTTCGTAACCAAAAACTAAGGGCCGGCCAGAAAAAAAATGTTTTGCCGTCGTATGGAAAATGACCTCTTAAGCATTTTTTACTATTATGTACAACGAAAGTCCCCCGGCTGCTGTTTGAGATTGAAAATGCCAAATCATATTTTAATAACAAGTTTATGGTTAAAACTTGTTCAGGATGTTAAATTCAATTAAAAGTTAGTATTTTTTTTAAATTTTATGCTTGAAACACTTGTTATAAAAATATGATTTTAATTTTTGGGTATAAAATGTTCGACATTTGAATGATGTCCTTTGTTTGCCCAAAACTTTGCCACTTCAACGGCAGGGCTGGGCAAAAGACATGCTTTGCTTTAATTGAAATACAAAATACAGTATTTTAGCTATTTTTAATTGAAATACAAATTACATATTACTTGACATCATAGCTTGACATTGACAATTCGACGTACATTTTTTGCGTTTTGTTGGCCAATTTTGACGTACAGTCATAGCTGCTTTACCATCATTGCACTCTCGCCTCGCACTCACACTCACGATCGCTAAATGAAGGTTAAATGTATTTTAATGTTAAAATGTATTTTAAAGCCTCAAGTATTTGAAATACTAATTACAAAATAAGTATTTAAATAAGTATTTTGTAATTAGTATTTCAAATACTTGAGGCTTTAAAATACATTTTGAAATACGAATTACAAATTACATTTTAAGGAAGTAATTGAAATACCAAATACGTATTTGTATTTCAATTACGTATTTTAATTACAAGTAATTCAAATACTGCCCAACCAACCAGGGTTGGGCAGTATTTGAATTACTTGT
Source organism: Apamea anceps (assembly GCA_951799955.1). Classification (NCBI taxonomy): domain Eukaryota; kingdom Metazoa; phylum Arthropoda; class Insecta; order Lepidoptera; family Noctuidae; genus Apamea; species Apamea anceps. The sequence goes on along the minus strand of OX637522.1, from coordinate 6,075,750 downwards.
AATCAGGCAGGATAAAAGGTGGAGCATAGTTTATGACACAGCTTCAAATTTACACCTTCCCACTTGTGCTCAGGTTTGGTTATACTCAACGCCGAGACCAATAACTGTCGATGTTATAAAAATTTAAAAAAAAAAACTACGGGGATAAGTCAAAACGATACTGTGCTGAGTCTCGTGTTATCATGCTCCCATCTCCCCATATCTAGAATGTTGGCGTTTAGTTCCCAATTGTCTGACAATAAAAAAAAAAAAAATCCCATGGTCAGGGTTGGTCCCACAGTAAAAGTTGTTTTTAATGAATAATTTAACGACTCCTTTTCCGGTTATTTTAATTTCACTTTGTTGTTGATAATGTTAGAAACTAAGACTTTCATCCAAATTAAAATCTTACCTAATATCATTATGAACCACTTTCCAGCTATCCCTAGTCTCTCTGGCCTTAATGGAGACCCTCATCGACCTGAACTGCGAGGATGTGATGGTCGACCTGGTGTTCAAGAACCTGCTGAACGGCCACCACCTCATGGTCTCCTCCAGGCATGGGATCGCTGATCCGGAGCCCTATAGAGATGCTGCCATCGCGTTCTTGGGACTTTCGCCCAGGTGTTGTTCGAGGCCTATGGAGATGGTATGAACTTTGTTTATTTGTGCTGGGCGTTTTTGTAAACTATTTTTATGTCATTGTATAATTTTATATCTTTTCTGACTATTCCAAGGACACAAACATACCGTTGGCTGGCTTTCCTACTCATAATTCATTTTTAGAAAAAAATACTTTGTATAAGTGTGTTCGTATTACTGGTTTAAAAGCCAGTTGGTAGCAGTCCAACATTTATTTGAATTAAACCATTTACCTGGATTTTTTTAATTGGATCATTTTGGTATTGTCTTAGGGACCGTCTCCACAAGCAAGACAATCGCGGCGATATTATCGTCGTGCCATGTATTTCTATACACTGTCTTAGAACGTGTCTACACACGGCGATATCATCGTGGCGAGAATTAGACGGCAAGGCGAGACTATCGCCGCATGTTCTCGCTCGTGGAGACGGCCCATAAGACAATACCAAAATGGTCCAATCAAAAAAACCTTAGTCGCATTAGTCTTTCTTACCATGCTATTGTTTATTTGTCTTGTGTAAACACGGTCTAAAACTTATATTAGGTATATATGCTGTTAGTGTATTTCTTAAAGAAATAAATAAATTTAATTACGATCTTCCTTTCAGACAAAGCAATGGGTAGACGAGCTCGCTCTAAGCGGTCGACGCGTGCTCGACCTGAAGAGTGAGCACGACAGACGAATGAACGGAGTACACGACGACATCGCGATGAGCCATCTAGTCCATGAACTTAAAGTTAATTACGGGGTAAGTTTTTCAAAGACAAAATATTTTATTTCACATAAACATACATGGGCACTTATGAAACGTTAGAAGCTAGGTGCACGGTTCCAATTGGTCGCATCCTATGGAGAAGAGCCGGCAAGAAACTCCACGGTTACTCTTTTAAAAAGTCAACAAGTACCGGGTACTTAGTAAAATATAAAATTGTCTACAAAGCCTTCAACGGGCCTCACGTTCACAATATATAAAAGAATCAATCAATCTTTTTTTTTTAATATCTGTCTATCTTCTTATGGATGAATGTTACATACAGGAGTCACTTTTCCTGCAGTAAGTTTAGGAGGTACCAGACCACTTCTAAAATGTCCTTTTCTGAATGTGACTATTCTGTATTTGATATTGTCTTGTTATACCCAGTTCTAGTTAGATCCGTAATTATGTATATGAGGTGTCTGAAGTATAAAGGTAGCAGTTGGACCTAGCCCTAAACCTTACGTGTGAACGTGGATCCACGCGAGACACAATGACTTTTTAATTGTTTCTATAATTACGGCTTTCAACTGGTTGAAAAAGTTTGGCATTATAGTATAAATAAGGCCATCTGAATACATCAAGCTTATTTATCGTGGTATGTAAAAATATCACACAACTACTGCATTGTAACAATTAAAACACTTCAGCGGCTGAATAGACCATGTTCATGATTACTTGCTTATGCATAATTAGCCTATAACATTCCCACTGGGCCCTATTTCTCGAAACTATTAGTTTAATAGTATATTAGTTATTAGTGTAAAAATTACAAGTCCTAATATTTCCTGTTTCTCAAAAATAGGTACTGGACTAATAAGTAATAGTAGCAAACTAATAAAAAATATTAAGCTGACTTGGCTGAATACACAATTACGCATATTACCTATGCCTCTTTACTTATATAAAAAAAAAGGAGAAGTTCTTGCCACTTTTGGATTTGTTTGATTTGGTCGTTTGCATTTGCACATTGACAGTAAAAGCGGATTGTTTTATTTAAAGTTAATTATTTAATTAAATTACCATGGATATAAAGCTAATGCTTTTGAGAAGTAAATTAGAAGAAACATACATTCTGTTTGGGAGTTTTGTTTTGTAAATTTAAGTCTAATAATTTTAGCTAATCTTTTTTACAAGCCTTCTGAAACTAATAGCTTTATCAGTGTAATTTACAAGAGTATTTGATAACATATTTTGTTATGAATTTACTCAGGTAATTTTAGCTAATATTTATTAGTTGGCAACTAGTAACTAATATTTTACTATCATAGCTTTGTAAAAAATATTCGTTCATAGACTCATATTATAAGTCTAATAATTTTTAAGAAATAGGGCCCTGCTGGGACGCAGGACACATGATTTGTTGAAAGCTTAATATTGCAGCGAGCCACCTGAAGATAAAGTCAATTTCAAAAAAATACTAACTTTTGTTTCCTTCTAGAACCCCAACGACACACTTTACGGTAACTACCATGCCTACATCTGCGACTCAAGATTCGAAATAGTTTCCCGCGTTCTAGCCTGCAGCAACTGGAGCTCTCGATACGACAGCATTACAAGCCCGAAGAGAGAGACCAACAACAATACGAAAGAGACAGACATAGTCCCGCTAACGAAAGAGCAGGACAGCCTGATATCATGCACCAGTGGATATGAAACAAAAACCAGTGATAGTTCAGAAAAGGAACAACATAGTTTGACGTCTTTGAATGATCAATTGAATGAGCCAGAGAGTGAAGTAAAGACCGAAATAGTGAATGAAGGAAAGGAACATGATTCTTTGACGTCTACGGGTGAAAGTAGTGGTTATGAGAGCTTTAAAATATATAAGGATGTAGACGGAGATGAAGGTTTTGCTGAAGAATTGTTCAGGAGGAGTTTTGCGAAGCAAGAGAGAGAGTATGAAGGGGAAGTGCCTTTGATTAGAAGCTGGAGGGCTAGTGCTGAATCTATAATCGGTAAGTGTCGATATTTTACTTTACACTATTGATGTCGATTAATTTTGCTTACCTCTTATGATATTGATTAACTTTACAAGTAGAGTGGAATTGGAAAATTACGGCTGAATCTTAAAGATAACTTCATTTTAAGATGTTCAACTTCATTTTAAGATGTTCTCAAACCTCACAGTGTCATATCATTTTAAAGTGTATTGTAGCAACAATCTCAAAAAAATCTGAAAGTCTTCATATTTTATAAGTAATATTTGGATACTGTCTTCCACAATATCATTAGGTGGTTTAAAACTGTGACCTAACGACAATCAAGTTATATTTTTCCTATTTCACGAAATCCTATCAGTCATTGCAAATTGAATCTTATATTTAACGTCATATAAGTTACAGTAAATGTCTTAACTATAACAGTTTTCTTATTTTTCTTTCCAGGACCATTACTAGCCAGTCTTCTGAAGAAAACGGCAGTCCTCCTTGAATCGGAAGTAATAGTGAACTGTAGAGTAACGAGTGTCGTGTCCAAGTTAGCATCGCTACCTACACCTCTGCTTACCTCCTTACTGCTGTGTCCCGGATTCGTGTTACAGCCAAACGTGCCTTCTTTGTTTCAAGTAGGTTTGAACAAACACTTTTACACGTCAATCATATTTTAAAAACTAGATGAGGTCGCCGTATCCTATCTAACTAGTCTGAGAAGAAAGGCCGAAACAAATTCAGAGGTCACAGTCTCTTTTAAAGTCCAGACATAATCTTGGTCAGATCATATGAAGACCATGTAGATCGATATCTGAGATGGATGATGGATGGATGGATGTATTAACATTTTATTTATAATTTTCCAGATTCTAAGTAAGCTAAAGGAAGAGGTCGATGAATTAACAGAAGGTATTGAGAACAGCGGTGAGCTAGTGGACAAGGCGCGAGTTTACCTCATACAGCGAGAGATGGCGCTGGTGAAGACAAGGGGCCCGACCAACGATGATAGTAAGTCACTTCTTATTTTTATGTAAAAAATTAATAGTAGTGCTGACTAAAACCCACCCGTGTTCCTTCAATGGTAACGGCCTCGACTTACCGAGTTGTATGTCGTGGGTTCGAATTCGAACCCCGGAAGGCGCTTTACTTCATGCAAATAATTTCATCACCACTGCTCTCAAAACGGTGAAGAAAAACATCGTGAGGAAACCGACATGTCATAGAGCTAAAATATCGAAAATATGTGACATCTGTACAAAATTCAAATTAAATGTTACTGGCTATAATATATATTATATATAATACTCGAGGGGTTTGGCGCTGATACTCGAAATACAGGCTCTGCCTAGTTCGACTACAGATGACTATACCATTTATATTATTCCAAATTAGCCTGTTAGAATATCTGGTAATTTATGCCTTAGTTTCTTCAATAAACAAACATTATCTACCAACCTGCAAGCCCCATGTGGTAGATTACAGCCCAATCCCCGACTCGAAGAGAGGAGGCCTGTGTCCCAGCAGTGGGAACATTATAGGCTGATTATGCTCATGCTAAGGTAGAATCGGAACGTCCTAGTTTCTATGACTAAACGGTAACGCTCACTAACCCGCTTGGTTTGTATAGAAATTGTTGACAATACCGTCACGAGCAGCGACCGCCGAGGCGACTCCATTGTCCGTATACACGTTTGCCTATTCGCGGTCTCCTTTTAAGGATACGTCTTACCCCAAATGATATCAGTTCTACAGCAAATAATGCCAGCTTGCTAATTCTGTGGGCTATGTCGACCTTTCTGGACCAAAATGTTATCACTAATCTTAAATATTTTAATTTATTTTCAGGTTATGGTCATGATTCTCCACAAAAACCGGATGACTCCCCGTTCCGGCGCATGGAGACCAAACGACGAAGTTTTTCAAACAGTATTTCCAATATGTTTGGAAGGAGATTGTCTTGTAAGTAATTTTCTTTGTAAAATTCTGAATAAATTATCTGGTACATATTTTTACTGAGTTAAATTGGTATGCTACATAGGTTTTCTCTGGACACCGAAAGTGGCCTTGAATGCTTTATTTTTGTTTACTCATTTTTGTGCGAGTTTGTTTGTAGTCTAGTGATTGGGCAAAGTGTTATTGGGGTATTCTAACAGGAATTTGTCAGTGGCAACAGGGAGTCTGGTTTTGTGTCCGGTTGATGGCAATAAGCTCGCCCCCATTACATGGGACTTAGACATGACTGGCGAAATGTGGGTGTGCTATATTATACACCTATCTGCCTAACCCTTTGGGGAATTATAAGCGTGATGTTATATTTGTTTTATCACCACAACAACTAAATCGATTGTAAAGAACATTACATGTTGATGGATATAGGCTACATTTTATCTTACTCTTGCCAGTAAAGCCGCGGGAAAACTAGTTGCAAGTTATATGTCAGTTTACATCCATGTATCATCTTTCTATTTTTCACAATTTATTTTCCAGCATCATCGCCCTCCCCACACAACGCCCACAGTCCACAACCCAACACCTACGCTAGTCCACAGAAAAGACCAGTCTTTACACAAGACTCCTACTGGAACCAATCCATCACCCTCCGGTCAATTCTAAACGCAGTCATACTCGACGAATGGCTCAAAGAACTAGCTTCATTATGCGAAGAACACGCTCTAAGGCTATCGGCAGGAAACTACGAAGACGAAAGCTACATACAAGCTGTGGCATTATGACTGAGAGCCAAGGCCGCTGGAGGCATGTACGTAAAAAAAAATACCTTCAGCGGGAAAACAATTGACACATTCGTTTGAAATTCGAACGTGATTCGCCATAATAAAGTTAGTGTCGCTACTAACAATTCTTTTTAGTCGATTTTTTTGCGTTTGGCATCGTTCAGTGAAGTTGATAATCGACTAAATGTTTTATAGGTAATTGTGTAGGGACATTGCAATCGTTGTTCGTCGCACATTGTGTGGGAGTGTTCTCACGAAGACCAAGAAGTGTTTTTGAAACATGTGCTGATCCACCGTGGGTGTTGAGAGTTGCCTTCTAGGTATAGCGAAAGTATACAACGTAATGTAAATATTAAAATTAATATTGGACAGTTTTTTATGAAGTAGATGTCGATATCAGAACGTTAACGATTTTTATTACAATGCATTTTTGCATATTTCATTGTTGTCGTATGCAACTGTTGATGTTAGTTTAGGTGTCAATTAACAGTATTTAATGCCAATATTGGCGTCGTCAATTTATAAAAGCATTTTTTTTACAAACATATTAACTTATTTATTAGAATTCGCGTTCAGCTCTTCCATATTCTAGCATGACTAGCAAAATTAAAAAAATATATCTCGTCTTAAGGGGGATGCGCTAGGTAGCTCGCGAAATTCAAATTTGTACTTTTTTTTGCAGGTCAATGTCAGGTTGTATGTTGATTAAAATATTATTCGCGATCGTAAAAAATATGACTATAGAATTATAATCATTAACTTACTTGTTACGCTCGCGAATCATATTTGAAAACATAAGAAAATTTTAATTTCGCGGGCTACTCTGTTGCTTTCCTATGCAATTAAAATCGTTAATGTTCGCAATGATTAAAGATTGAAGAATGTCTTAGACGTGATATCGAACAAAAAGTGCAAAAAAAAATGCATTATTTTAGATTGTACACTACCAAGTGTACACCTTTTTTAGTTGTAGTAAGCATCACATACTTAATATAAGTACCTAACTTTACTAGAATAATATTAGTTGCAATTATTTTTAACATTTTAACTAGATTGCCATCAACGTAATTTTGAACTGTGATTTTGTAATGTTCAAAAATTTGGTAAATATTTATTGTGAAAAAGATAACGGTTTTGTCTGTGTGTTTTTATTAATTTTATTTTCATGTTTTGAACTACATATTTTAGGTTTTTAGACATTGTTTACATGAAATGCCTGTTGTTTAACGTACATTGTTCAAACTTTAACTTTGAAAAGCATTAAAAATAAATTGAAAAGGTAAGACGTGTGAAAGACAGTGTCTACAAACGGGAACAGAAAACTATCTGATTTAATATTTTTATTATTTGGACATTACTATTTTTTTTAGATTGTTTTACTAACTTTTAACTTTGAATGTTTTGATTGAAAAATATATGTATTCAATATTATGTGTAATATTATCTTAGTTATTTTCGTGAAACGATTATTTTGTGTTTTAACGTATAATTTTATTTTGTTTATTGACGTTTTAAAAAAGTACTCTTGGTACAACTTTATAATTGATAGAATTTATTTGATTTTTGTAGAACATAATTTCGCTCAAAAATATTGAGGCATTTCTACATTTGATATTACTGCAGCCGGGTTGGTTGGTGTCGAGAATTACCCGAAAGCCATGCGTCATTGTCCATCAAGTGTGGCCCTACTTTTAACTAACGTCCTATGTAAAACTTGTTTCAAAGTCGTCCGTTTCCGTCCCAAGGATGCAAAATATTTTATTTATATTTTTTACAAATTTTATTAAATATCAAACAAATTGTTATTCGCGCAAAATTATACGAGACTAGTTTTAAAATTTCAAATATTTACAGTGAAGACGAAATTTTTATCGAAACATTTCCTGTGATCGTATCGTAAGACTAAATTGAATGAATTCGACTAATTTCGAGATACATCGAGACTTGTACGGCGGTTCTATTGACGACTGCAATATCTTTTATTGATGTTCATATTATCTTTTTTATAATATTGTATTTCATGTGAAATGAGTTTTGGAAAATTAAATATAAAATTAAAAAAAAAAACGTAACCAATGTCATTGAATATACGAAAAACCGAATTTTAATGAACCGTTTTGATATACCTTGCCAGTTTCTTATAATCTGATAATTACTTGCCAATGCAATTAATACCGTTACATACATTTACTAAGCCTCGAACTAGATGCACAATACATACTATGGAATGTAATGTTACGTGAGTTTTATATACTTAAAAATATTGATGAATTTTAATAAAGAAATGTGAATAACATAGTTATTGTTTTAATTTTACCCTTTTTCCGTAATTTCAAATCAAATGCCCTACGACTAGGGAATGCAATCTCGATGCGAGATTGGAAACTCGCGATAGACCATTCGAGATCTCGTCCTGCAAGCAATATACAAGCTGTCCCAGAAGTCGACGTCACGGCAGAATCGGGTAATAGGCCAAGCCATAACAGTTGTCAGATAAATATTTATTTAAAAAAATAAATGCCAAACTCACATAGTACCCACAGACGCCAGCACATCAAGCTACCCGAAACTCAAATTTTCGCAATCAAAATCAAGTCATTTATTCAAATTAGGCTGAGAATCACCAGTTTTCGAACGTTAAAGTTACAAAAGACAGTCCCCCAAAAACGCCCGCCCTTCACCACTCCCTAGTGCTATCCCTGGGAAGAAGAAGAGGCGCAACAAACTCCCCAGCAGCACAGCCGTCTGTTCAGTTAGAAAATACTTGATTGTATACAATACTGCAGCGCCTCCGGGATGTTTGCTGAAACACGTGTGGATGGCTTCAACACCATCCTACGAAAACGGATGGCGTCCATGATGCGCAGGGTGCGTGGGAGCGCCAACAGCATTCTGAAGGTCATCAGTGATAAGCCGTGTTGCGACATCATGGCTCACTGGGTACATGTTCACGTGCATGTGCCCGGAGTGTCAGGTGAGCGCGGACAGTACATGAACTGATTGTGTGTGCATTATTGTTATTAACATAGTATCTAAGTACCTGTAGTGCACTAACAATGTAAGTTAAATTATTGTTTTTTTTTTTGCTTTTTTTTTATTACTAACATAGATACTGCGTTTCTTAAGTCGTGTGTAATACTAACAAAACTATGGATCATTGGGTCTGAATTTTTTTTTTTTTTTTAATACTAGGTATGTTAAGCAAATAACATTACAACACAGAACATTAAATTATTTATTTATTAACATTCATTACAGGAATTTCCTAATTCAATAGTGTGGCCATAATTACAGTTTTATTATTTACAATAACTTATTCTGTACATCGTGTTTTTTGTGAACTCACTTAGAGAACAAGTAAAAAGATCTATGTTGTCATTAAGTACACGCAAGGTGCGTAAATTATTTGCCATACGCTAGACAGCTAGCCACGACAATATACCAACAAATATAATAAAAACTGTACGTACTCAAGCGAAACAATAATTAATTAAAATACAGGACAGACAGGACAGGACTAAACTAATATTTATCTTCTGTCCTTTTCTTAATGAGATAGAAAGAAAAAGATGCACTGAACTTTAATTTAGTTTAGTTTGAACAAGGAAATCCGCGCCATTTTCTTCCAAGCTGGAGCAGTTGGCTTTACATTTTAGGCATGTGAAAAGACTGACACGGTGCAGATTTTCTCGTTTTTTTTAAAATGCCGATTTCAAAAATACACAACTTAGATTTTTTTTATATTTTTCTCATAACTATTATGACTTGGCTTAGTACCCTGTTCAGGCTTGACGTCGACTTCTGGGACAGTCTGTAGATATAGATTCCGAGACCGAGAAATAATGCGTTTATTTTTAATAAAAAATGGCTACCACTTAATGAAAATGAAAACTACACCTACTACTTTAACAAAAAAAAAAACTTTTCAAGAACCATAATGCCCTAATCCTAAGTCGCACTCAATCTTAAAATCTTGTTCTTAAACTCGTAACGGTCGAGATCTCGAACGAGATTGAATTTTGGAAAATGTCTCGAGAACTCTGTCATTCGTAGATCTTTGACAGTCGTTACAGTTAGTCAGAAGCCCAAAAGTCTGACAAACAGTCTTATCAAGGGGTATCGTTTATCTATTAACTGATTTATAGAGGTCAGATAGGCAGTTGCTCTAAACTATTTTTCTAAGTTTTCATTGAAACATAATTTATAGTCAGATTAGATATTAGGAATCTTAGAATTTTTTTATTGCCCCCACTCACCCCGCCGCGTCACATCGCCTGCCCGCACTGTTCCTTCGTTTTTGCTTAGCGTTCTTTCAGACTTTTTTTCTTTTGTGCTCGGCTCCTAAAGGTCCTAGCGGGATGTTAAGAATTAGGCTACCAAAAGCAAAAACATTTTTTTAAATCCGACTGGAAATAACAGAGATTAGCGCGTTCAAACAAACACGCTCTTCAGCTTTATTATGAGTATAGATTCAAGTAACCCAACCTCTAGTTTAAGGCCCTATATCGTTTTCAAACATTACCTAAAACGTGGAACGTTGAATGGGTTGCAAGCGCTGACCTAGTAGAAACCTATACAGGATAATTTTTTATTCAGTGCGTAAATTTTTACAGGGTGTTCTACCCATGAATATGAACAACATTCACTATGGGACCATCTCTGAAATCACAAAAAAAAATCAGCAGATTCATACATTTTGGTCGAGTAGGTATTGAACTTTTATAAGAAACAGCTGATTTTTTTTTTGTGATTTCAGAGATGGTCCCATAGTGAAAGTTGTTCATATTCATGGGTAGAACACCCTGTGAAAATTTACGCACTGAATAAAAAATTATCCTGTATAAGATGTTACCTTCCATCTTAATAATCGACTTTAGAGTTGATTTGAGTTTAGGCGATTTATTGCGAATTTTCATGAATGCAAGCCCTAGTTACGCCAAGTGCCACCGTCTGTCAGTCAACCACTGGTATAGTCAAGTGACCAATAATAGACTGTGTAATCTATGGTCAAGTGCAGTGTTACAACACTAATACCACAGAGTAAGAGTATAATATTATTGAACAGCCGACTGTCAAAATAGTGGCTGGCGTTTAGTGACTGATGCTGCGATTTCCGCGATTTAGTCCTCAAAAAGTAGTAATTACAAACGAATTAGAGATAATTGCATTAGAAAACACAGTGACCTACTTACGGCTGGATCACCCCTATCAAAACCATGTCGGACGACGAAGTAATGCGGTTTGAAATCACTGACTATGATTTGGACAATGAATTCAATCCAAACAGAGCCCGAAGAGCTAAAAAAGAGCACCAGATTTACGGTAAAGTATTCGACCATGTTACAAAACATTATTTTGGTAGTATGACGCAAAATATAGGCAAAATATTTAAAAAAAAAAAACCGGTGCTAGACATTACCAAACTTATGATGAAAAATACTGACTGTGTCGCCTAGCAGTCAGATTCAGTTCTAATTGACTGTAGCACTTTGTTTCAAGTTCTGACGGTTTAGCCAACCTTCCAAAACATTATATAGGGCTCTAAAAACATTCAAATTACAGTTATTATATGATTATAATAACTGTAATTTGAATGTTTTTACAATGTTTTTGATATAACAAGTAGTAGAACAAAAATGTTCAATATCAGTTCTGAGTCTGTGTGCCGTTTGGCAAAGACCTCCTCCAACCCCTTCTAATTCTCCCTGTACCTTTCCTGTCTAGCCCACGTCTTTCCAGCTGCTGATTTAACAATATCTTCCTTTTAATTCAGGTGTTTGGGCTAAGGACAGTGACGAGGAGGACAATGAAGACAATGTCAGACAAAGGTCTCGGAAACCTAAAGACTTCACCGCACCCATTGGGTTTGTGGCCGGTGGAGTACAACAGGCTGGCAAGAAGAAGGAGGAAAGTAAAGGTTAGTTCATATTACTCTTCTTAAAATTAGGTGATGTAGAGCTTTTTAAAACAGCACCCCAATTGTGTAACGTGCTGTCATTTGTGGATCTTTGACAGTCATTACTGGTAGTCAGAAGGCCGAAAGTCTGACAACTAGTTTTAGCAAGGGGTATTGTATTACCCAGTAACTAGGCTGTGGAGGTCAGATAGGCAGTCGCTCCATGTAAAATACTGATATTTAGCTGCATCCGGTTAGAATGGAAGTCGATCCCGACATAGTGTGGAAAAAGCTAGGCAGATGATGACTTCAATCCCAATCTGAATCATTTTGAAGGATATTGCTAATCCATTGCTTCATATGTTCAAAAAATTTTGTCTGCTCAACAACGTTAATAATGCAATGAATGTTGTTGAACAGTCAATATGAAAAGCCACTGCTACTGTTAGTGTGTTAGACTATTACCCTGCAGGCCACAATTTACAAAAAATTACTACCGTTACTATATTAGTAGAAAAAGAATGTATAATTAAATGAATGAAGATATATAAGATGTATAAAACAGTTTCCACTGGACACAAGTCCAGAAAGATTGTATAAATAATATAAAACACTAGCAGCGTCTCATGGTTTCACCTGCATAAGTTTCAATCCCGTAGGAATATTGTTATAAAAATTATCTATATCCTAATTCGGGTCATGGTGTACCGATGTGCCAAATTTCATTAGCGGTTTTAGCGTGAAAGGGTAACGAACATAGAAAATCACCTTTTCATCTTTTCACTTCATAATATTAGTTTAGATTTAAAAAGTTACTTAATGATTATTATTTGCTAAATGATTTTACAGAAATAGAATCATCAGAAGCTTCCTCCTCCCGCCCCAAGTTTGCTGACAGCTCGGACGAAGATGAACAGAATGCTCCAGATGCTAGTGAGACTGCTGGTATTAGAAGACAGGGGCAGGGCATGAAGCCGGTCAACCTCGGAGGCAATGTGGGGACTTGGGAGAAGCATACTAAGGGTATTGGAGCTAAGCTGCTGTTGAAGGTCAGTATTTTTCAGGCTACTTCAGGAATTTAAGAAAAAAAATAGGGTTTATTTTAGGTATTTGTGAAAAAATTCTTTCGGAAAAGAGTTCTATAGAAGGACTACCAAAAATACATAAATTAAACCCTGCTCCTTGGATTAGATTAAAGTTGGAAATGGTTCTCAGTGAAATAACATGCACACAATAATCTATAACTATCAAGCAATAGATTTAGGCTTAAATTAAATTAAATTAGGGTAGAAGACCAATGTTTGTTGTGAAAATAGCCTTTCACAACAAACATTGGTCTTCCAGCCAAATTTTAATGTTCTCTATTATTTGTGTCCTTAATAAAAAACATGGCCTGAGGCAATACCTCTGCCGCTGCTCACCAACAGTGAAAACCAGTGCTGTGGCCAGGGCTACAGATCTCACATAGGGTCACAGCATTATGCTGAGCGATGGCCATTTTGCGTGGATGTGATGCATATATTCCCCCAACTTGTTTTTTCTTTGTTATCACTTTTACTGCAAATAATGTATTTTCTTTCTTTGAGCATGTTTCTTACATCAAAAATAAATAAATAATATCTTTACAGATGGGTTACCAACCAGGCATGGGTCTAGGTAAAGACCTGCAGGGTATCTCAGCACCTGTGGAGGCCACAGTCAGGAGAGGAAGGGGTGCTATCGGTGCCTATGGACCAGAGAAAGCAGCTGTAAGTACTAGTTTAATTCCATTGTTTTCCTCAACTAGAACCACGGTTTTTCACCAAAATCGTAAAGCCTTTTGTACACGGCATGATTTATTTACGGTACGGCGTATAAACCGCGTTGTAGAAAAACGTGTCTGTCAGCAAGCTTGCATAGTGATCCATATGTCGCAGCCAACTGGTTTAATTAGCCGTTTAGTTAATCGCCTAGCCTTTTAATTAAACGGCGGCCGTTCAACTAACGGACTGAATGATATTCAATGAATTATAGTTTAAGTTGGAACTGTAACCAATCACGTGCGAGCCGAATTGGTCGCAGTAACTAAGCCAGGGCACCCCGACCAAATGGGTTCGGTTAGAACTGTGATCAACCGCGTGCGAGCACTACTTCCAAAGGCCAACGGTTGACTAAACGACTAATTTAACCAGTTGGCTGCGACCGTGACAACACACGGCGAATAAACTGTTGTTTTTCACGGCAAGAAAAACGTGTGTGTACAAAGGGCCTTAAGCTTTTGACACGCCCGTGACACTATTTCCATCCTCTGCAACTCCTGAAAACCAGATTCTACAGTGGCGCCCCACTAGAAAATGCTCCGAAACTTGAAATGAAATCGTAGTTTGAAAAAAAAAAAATAAGTATATCAACGTTTCCTCCATATCAAGGAACTAACAAACGAACTAGTTCTATGTAAGAACAAAAACTTATCAAAATTCAGCGCACTATTGTCATGTTTTCAAATAGCCAGACAATTTTGCTGTATGTGTTTTTAATTACACATTAAATTACTGGCCTTTTGGCCTCTTAAAGGACTTTCTTTTTATATAATTTTGTTTTTTGTATTGGAACGAAGTTTTGGAACGAAGTTTTGGAACGAAGTTTTGGAACGAAGTTTTGGAACGAAGTTTTGGAACGAAGTTTTGGAACGAAGTTCCTTATAGCGCGTTGCGAAAGGGGGCTAGACGGAAAAAATTAAGACCAAAAGTTGTAACGACACTTTTTGCTATAGTTGTAAGCCGTGCGGCGTGCGCGTGTTTCTCTGTCTGTCTCTTTCTTATAGAAAGCAAGCCAGTTATTTTCGTTTCGTCTATTTTTTATTTTTATTTATTTTTTTTTTTTTTTAATCGAAAGGAACTTCGTTTCATCCGGGTGTCCCTTGACACCTTTCAAGTTTTTTTTTTATGATTGTGTTTAGTTTGTGATCTTCCTGTGCAAGCCACAATAAATACTTTTTCTTTATTTATTTCTTTACTATGCCATTTAATATAATCTTCCAGCAAAAAGCCAAAAAAGAAGAGGAACTCCGTCGTCTGAAAGAGAAGGGAGATGAGAGAGAGACAAAAGAAAAGAACTACAACTGGAAGAAGTCGCACAAGGGCCGCTACTTCTACCGCGATGCCGCTGACGTCATACAAGAGGGTAAACCAACGATGCATACTATTACCAGGTATACAAGATTTGGATATTGTTGGGGAAGAATTAATGTTTGAAGTCGTGATAATCATAGGTTTAAAAAAAACACCATATTCTATTTTGCTCCATGTAAAATACTGGTATTCAGCTGATTCCGGTTAGACTGGAAGCCGACCCCTGCATAGTTGGGATAAGGCTCGGCAGATGATGATGATGATTCTATCTTGGTGTTTTTCATTCTTCTTTAGTTGTTTTGTCTCGAAAATATTTTACACTAGCTTTTGCGCTCGGGTTCGCCCGCGTGGATGGCGGAAAATATCCCACGGGAACGTACCACTGGGATTAAAAGTCTGTCCCTATATCTGTCCCCAGAGTAACACACATTGCCATGCCTGTTCTCATACAGAGAAGGCATGAGCATTGATATTGATCACCACGCTTGCTCAAGACAGGTTGGCAATTTCAGACTTAACACACTAATATTATAAAGGCGAAAGTTTGTGAGTGAGTATGTGTTTGTTTGTTTGTTACTTCTTCACGCAAAAACTTCTCAAAGCATTTATGTTTACGGAACATTGATTAATCCCTTATTTATCATTCCTCAGCAACGAGCTCTCCCGCGTGCCTGTGATAGACATGACAGGCAAGGAGAAGCGAGTGCTGAGCGGCTACCACGCGCTGAGAGCCGCCGCGCCGCGCTTCGAGCACGAGCCGCGACGCAAGTGTGACAACTTTGCCGCGCCACAGCTGGTGCACAACCTTGAACTGATGGTGGAATGCTGTGAACAGGTGCATAATCAGCCTATAATATTCCCACTTCTGGGACACAAGCCTTCTCTCTGTGAGAGGGCTCACAGAGAGAAGGCCTTGGTTTTTTTGATAACCGACTAATATTCAACCCCCCTGGGGTTCTGAATCCATGGTAACAGGTTGCGCGTCGGTGTCCCTACCACCCTGTATAATGTGTCTTTCTCCACCATAAGCTATAATATTTGCGCAATCTACGACATTAGCGCCGATTCCCTTGTTCACAAACTAAACTAAATTTAAGTTCAGTGCATCTTTTTCTTTCTATTTCATTTAGAAAAGGACAGAAGATAAATATTAGTTTAGTCCTGTGAAATTAGGCAGCGCCTGATGTAAATTGACGTATTTTTAGTGGCCGTGTTTTTAATCACGTCTAAACTTGCTATGGAGTATCTAAATTTGACAGGACTAAACTAATATTTATCTTCTGTCCTTTTCTTAATGAAATAGAAAGAAAAAGATGCACTGAACATAAATTTAGTTTAGTTTGTGAACAAGGGAATCGGCGTATCAACCTTTTTATATTACCCAATCCTACTAATATAATACATATTACAAACGTGAAAGTTTGTATGGATGGATGGATGGATGTTTGTTACTCTTTCACGCAAAAACTACTGAACGGATTTGGATGAAATTTGGCACGCAGATGGTTTATAACCAGGATTAACATATAGAATACTTTTTATCCCGATATGCCCACGAGATCGAAACTTATACGGGTGAAACCACGGGGTGCTGCTAGTATTCCTATAAACATACAAACCTTTTTTTTACAGGACATCATCCAAAACGCCCGCGAGCTTCAAACGGCGGAAGACGAAATAGTTGTCCTAGAGAGAGACCTAGAGGAATGCAACATTAAGCTGTCGGAACAAGACAAGGTCATCTGCAAGGTGGAAGGTATACTAGAGCGAGTGGAAATGCTCAACAAGCCAGATGTGTCGTTAGAACGGGCCCATGATGTGCTGGCTGAGTTGAAGGTAAGTTCCGTTTTAAATATCTATGAAATGTACGGAGGGAACGCTCTAGGACGGCGTATATTGACCTTATTGGTGATGTTCTTCAGAAGGTCAGGTGCGTAGTACACGCACACGGCGTGCGCGTATGACCAGAAGGCCAATTCTCGTAATTTAAAACGTTCAAAATCTAGTCGCAGTCTCATCTCGGCGATAAACAAATAATAATAATAATATCCCTGGACATTTCACACAGCGCCATCTAGTCCCAAGCTAAGCAACCTAATGCTTGTGTTATGGTAACAAGATGGCTGATAAACTACTTATATACATTTTTTTTTGTAAGTACATACATATTATAGATAGAAAAACACCCAGACTCGGAACAAATACATGTAGGACTTACAAATATTTGTTCTGTGCGGGAATCGAACCCGCGACACGCAGCGCAGCAGTCCGATCGCTCAGTCACTGCGCTAACCGTGTCGTCAAAACAAAATGTCAAAAACTTGTCAAAATGTAGGGAAATTAGAGGTATTTTTGACAGATTGAGACTGAGATCAGACTGTGAACGTTGTTAAAATTACGAGAATTGCCCCTCTGATGAGGGGCCCTCGTATGAACGTAAATGAGGTAAAAGGAGTATGTAAGGAACGTAGCAGGTGGCGCTCTGTAGTTTCTGCCTACCCTCATGGTGTTGATATTATTAAAATCTTTAGAATTTAACATCTTTAGCTATTATTTTTGTCACATCTGTCTTTATCCTAGTTGTAAAGATATTGGCGCAGATTCGCTTGTTCACAAACTATACTTTAAGTTCAGTGCATCTTTTCCTTCTATTTCATTAAGAAAAGGACAGAAGATAAATATTAGTCTAGTCCTGTCAAATTAGTCACCACCTGACGTAAATTGACGTATTTTTAGCAGCCATGTTTTTAATCACATCTAATTTGTCTATGGATTATCTTAATTTGACAGGACTAAACTAATATTTATCTTCTGTCCTTTTCTTAATGAAATGGAAAGAAAAAGATGTACTGAACTTAAATTTAGTACAAGGGAATCGGCGCCATTGTTTCACAAAACAACATACACACCCAAAATATTTCTTCCAGGACACCTACCCCGTAGAATACGAGATGTTCGGCCTGGGCACTATAGCGGGTAACATCGTGAGCCCGCTGCTCAGCTCCCTACTCGCGACCTGGGAACCTCTCTCGGCCCCCGACGAGCACATCCCTACCTTCCTGAAATGGAGGAAGTTGCTGACGGAAGAGGCGTACAACAGTCTGCTGTGGCAACACTTTGTGCCGCAACTTACTGCGGCTGCTGAGTGAGTCATGTTTGTTTATTGATTATGTGATTCATAGCATTTGGTTTTGGTCACTTTAGTGAACGACAGCAATTAGAAGTAGGTAATTCAAACATTTTACTGTCAAACTTTTCTATGAATATTGTAATGTTATATCTGTCAATGTAGGATGGATAAATTGGCTGGTCAGGATACAAAAACACAAATTAAAAATAGTTTAAAAAAATTGTGAGGTCGGTCGCAGGAACGAAGTTCAAAATGAAAATTCAATATGTTGGCTGTGAAAATTTTGAAATGACGAATAATTTTAAAATTGTCGCAGCCGCCATCTTGGATTTTCATTTTGACCTCATTACCTGCCCTGAAAGCCATAAAAACGAAACAAAAAGTTTTAAAAACCAAATTGACCAATTGCTTTGTTGTTGTTAAAATTTATATAGCCTTTACTGATGATACAGTTCATTATGTATTGTTGACGACTTGCTGGGGCCCCAACGCGCACCTATAAGTTATTTATTTTTTCTTTTTCTCAGAGCCTGGAACCCCCGCATGCCGACAGCCATGCTTCGCGCAGTATCCGCCTGGCAGGCCGCCTCCCCGGCCTGGCTGACCCGAGCCTGCGTCACGCGCTGCGTGGTCCCGCGGGTCCTGGCGGCCGTGAGGGCCTGGGACCCCACCAACGACACGCAGCCGCTGCACCAGTGGGTGCTGCCCTGGCATGATATGGCAGGTCAGTGCATGCGTCATACGCTGCGTGGAATTCCGCACTTAGCCTTGCGAAAATGTGACCATACTGTGAGGAATGATCTCACACATAATTAAATAGCTTTTCCGTGACAATCAACTCAAGTCACTACGTCAGAGATGCCAGAACGGAACAGAACCGCGACTATTTTTTGCCGCGGTAGTGCAAATCTAATGATTTAAATCTTCGCCGTCCATCATTTTCATGATAGCCGTCACTGGCCGTTATGTGTGGCCACCGCTCTTCTAATATTCTGAAGAGAAGGCTTTTAATCTGAAAATTAGAACAAGTGAAGACCGCGTTTCGATAAGCGTAGTGTGGAACGTCCCTCTGCTAAATGGCTGGGACAGACTGGACGCGGAAGGCGAAGGACAGGGTGTTGTGGCGTAGCCTGGCAGTGTACCGCGATGGGCTGAGTTTATTGATTGATTGTCGCGAGAGTGTATTTATTGGTATTTTTAAGTAAATACTTTAAAAACTACAAAGAAAAATAATTTCTTTATCTATAATCTCCAAAATTGGAATGTTGAGATTTGTTATCATTTAATTGTGCTAATAAGTGTTGTGGTATTGCTGTTGTGCACCAAATAAATGGTTTATCCATCTGCATATGTATATCCCACCATGTCCCGCAGGCGACGCGCTGGCGAGCTGCGTGTACCCGCTCATCCGCTCGCGCCTGGCGGGCGCGCTGGCGGCGTGGCACCCGGCCGACGGCTCGGCGCGCGGCGTGCTGGCGGCCTGGCGCGGCGCCTGGGGCGCGGCGCTGGCGGCGCTGCTGCACCAGCACATCGTGCCCAAGCTGGACCACTGCCTGCAGCACGCGCCGCTGGAGCTGGTCGGCAGGGAGAACAGTGCGTACCCACGCGACTATTTTTAAGAGGGATGCGCTAATGTAGTCCGCGAAATTATAATTTTCTTACTTTGCAATTCGCCGGCCAGTGTCAATTTGTATGTTGGTTAAAATATGATTCGCGACCTATTTTATTCTAAACTAATAATAATTTGTTTTTAATGAATCATTTAACTCGATATTATATTCCACAGCGGCCTGGCTATGGTGCGTAGAGTGGCTGGAGCTCCTGGGCGCGCCGACCGTAGCCGCCATAGCTGCGCGTGCGCTGCTCCCGCGCTGGCTGGCCGCGCTGGCCGCGTGGCTCAACACCAACCCGCCGCATGCGACTGTGCTCAACTCTTATACGGACTTTAAGGTAACTATGCCATATAATTTAATTTATGGTAGAATCCAGAAAGCTTCTAAGACAAAACGAAAAAAAAAACAAGAATTGTCAAAGTCAATGGCGGTGGATGGATGGCGCTATACGTCCTGTATAACCCCATCTCTTTTTAGCGCTGGAACAAATGACAGATGCACACGGTTCAGTTTATTTATTTTTGCTTCTATTTCAACGTTTAAAAAGTTGATACGGTTGAAACCTGCGCTGCTCTGTAACTGGGTATTACTATACCCCTTGGTAAGACTGGTCGACAGACTTCGGGTTTCTGACGACCCGTAACGACTGTCATAGATCCACGAATGACAGCCCTTGGGACCAGTCACCCCTCAAATAAAGGTTTAAATGTTAAAATAAAAACACCAACACCATTTTCACAATCAATTTATTCTCCTCAGAAAATGTTCCCGGAAGAAGTCCTCAAAGAGCCCGCCGTACGAGACGCCTTCCGCAAAGCCTTGGACATGATGAATCGAAGCGCAGACATTGACTCCGTGGAACCTCCCCCACCTCCACGCTTCACCATGCCCGAGCCGAAGGAAACATCCCGTATAGTAGAAGTTCTAGCATCCGTTACACAGGCCAAAAGCTTCTCAGAGTTACTTGAAACTAGATGTATCGAAAAAGGGATCACTTTTGTACCTATCGCGGGTAAAACCAGGGAAGGTAGACCGTTGTACAAAATTGGCGATCTGCAGTGTTATGTTATAAGAAATGTGATCATGTTTTCTAATGACAGTGGTAGGAGTTTCAACCCTATTAGTATGGATAAGTTGTTGAATATGGTTGAGGATTAGGTATTAAAATTATTCTGATTAGTATTTACTTTGACGTTTTATTTTAATGACATTAAAGCCTATTTAGACATTAAATTCGACCCTGGGAAAGGTCCCAAGGTTCAAAATATCCCCATACAAAATTTCATCAACATGAGTCCAGCCGTTTCGGATATTAGCCGGAACATTTATTAGACAGACAAAATATTTTTTTTTTGTCAAAAGTACCGTATATACTTTTATAGGCATTGAGCGAAAACTGTTATTTTGACATTACAAACAGACTTCAATTTTATTGATTGGTATAGAACCTACACTTCACCCGAGTGCTTCGAAAGGTGTTGTAAAGTAAAGCACATTTCGGCAGTCTGTTGTAATATTGCCATTAACCCTGCAAAAATTTTACATGACCTGGAAATCGGACCTAGGAAGCTCTGCGGTCGCATTTGCAATAACTAACCGTGCGAGGAAGTCACACACAGCCACAACAAACAAAGCAATAACCTCTAATCAATGCCAAGGTGTTTCTCAGTAGTTGGCAAGATTATAAATTCTATTGCGTATGTTACCGGGTAGCCCTTCCGTTGCGTCATTTGTATTGGCTGATTTTCAAATCGCGCCTCTGGTTAATAGTCTCATCCGACTCGTTTCAAAGACTTTCTTTTGCAATTATTTGTTATTCCTCGGTTTTAAGATCCAACCAACTCAGCCTAGTGCAGTCCACTGCTGGACATAGGCTTCTCCCAGGCTGCGCCACAACACCCTGTCATCCGCCTTCCGCATCCAGTCTGTCCCAGTCCTAGATGGACGGACGACCTAAAGAAGGTGGTCTTTAGGTCCATCTAGCTGGGGAGCGTCCCACACTACGCTTGCCGATACGCGGTCTCCACTCCAGGACTGGACTGCTTCACTGGCCATCGGTCCTTCGACAAACATGGCCAGCCCACTGCCACTTCGGTTTGTTTACTCTGCAAGCTATGTTCGTTCTTTTTTCCGGATCAAATGTTTTATGTAAAATCTTTTTTATAGGATTTAGCGTAATAATAATACAAAAAAAGGCGGGGGTACAAAAGCTTTAGTTTAAGCTCAAGTTTTATAAACGAATAAAAATGCAAAATAAAATTGCGGCAAGATTTAATGCAATACTGAACAACACAATTACATGCGTGCATGCATACTATAAACTACTTTCTACATAAATACATAGATTGCAAGAAGTACCCTGTTAAAGTACTCTAATGAATTAATCAAATATTCATAATGACATCAAGTTGATAATATCAACAGTTGATAATCGAGTTGATAATCAAGTTGATAATCAACTTGATGCTGTGATTACTACTACGTACTTGTTTTATTAATTCTATGGCATAACATGGAGGTGTGCTGCCATAGTATTTATTTAAGTTTTTTTTAATACGTAAAACCAGAGTATCGTCACATCAGCAGTAAACATTTGACATTCGCGACTCTATATCATGAGTATTTCGCATAACATCTTAGGATTCAAATTTCAAAGTGAGTCATTTCATTTGCGTAGCCTTTTTCCAACTGTGTTGGTGTCGGCTTCCAGTTTATTCGGATGCAGTTGAATACTTTTACTTTACATGGAGCAACTGCCTATCTGACTTCGGTATTACGATATGCCTTGGAAATTCGAAGGCATTTATTTTATTTAAATGTGGTAATACAAAAGGTGGTAAATAAATAATATTGGGCGATGGCACATTTCGCCATATTTTGGCATGCAAATATTATTATCTTAGTAAGGTGCTAAGCAATATCTATACCTACAATTGAAGATAATTCCTATCACTTTCTGTAACTTATAAAATCGGGTTTAACAAAGCAATCCATGTATTTGCAACTACACTACAATCTACAACTACTTTCTATAAAAACATTAAAATTACGACTAAAGTTAGTATTATGAACACAAAAATATTATTATAATAAAAATAGCATAATTACATTTTGTTCTGGCAATTAATGGCACTAGGTTTCTACTTGGATTAGGAGGTACTTAGATCAATGTTACTAGTTTGTGGAGTATAAAAAATACTGAACCTTGTGGTTTCTAAAAGCTTTTAATT
Source organism: Apamea anceps (assembly GCA_951799955.1). Taxonomy (NCBI): domain Eukaryota; kingdom Metazoa; phylum Arthropoda; class Insecta; order Lepidoptera; family Noctuidae; genus Apamea; species Apamea anceps. Next base: position 6,052,732 of record OX637522.1, on the reverse strand, counting down.
TCAGAAACTGGAGCTAACGGTTATTTGCTTGGAATGAAAATCTTTTCTTGTTACATGTTACCACTCGTTTAGTTTTTAAAATCCGGTCTTGTGAAATACGCGGTAGGAAGTGGTGGAGGGAGAGAGAAAATATCCTAAATATTCAAAATTAATCAAATTAAACGAACGAACGACCTTGTAAAAATAGTAATTAATCAGTGTAGGTATGTTAAATAAATGGTCATAAAATTGGTTAACTTCAATACTTAGGTCACTTCGATTGGTTCTTGGAGGCCGAGGCAACCAGAGACCATTTGGACTTTCCACCCCGTTCTTCTTTTTGTTTTCAAACTCCTTGCATTTCCTTTCAGCCATAAGACCATCTTGAGCAAGTGGTATGAAAAAGAACTTTTCATACCACTTGCTCAAAAAAGTGACATTCTATGCCACAAAAAGCGAACATAACAATAGTCATTTTTAATCTGTTAAAAACAGGGAAAGAAAATTGTACTGAATTTCATTCATCCTCTAGGGAGAGAATGTGATTTAAATTTGGAATATATACTGAACTACATCTGTGTTTACACCATTGAGTTTGTATATAAAGTATTATACATCTTTCTGAAAAAGGAATATGCATTTGTTATGCAGTCATGATTATTAAATAAAATTACGAAAACCGACGAGGCCGTATGAGCTTGATGCCTTTGCTTTTCCGACAAAAAAATATTAGGCTAGGAATTTGCCAAGTTCCTCAGACGCAAGAACAGAGAAATACTCAAATCAACTCATCAACAATAAATGTACCAAACAAAAATGTAACTCTCTCTATCAATAATTGGACCACTGTTTCGAATGTTAACTTTTACTTTTAATTGTCAATATTTTTAATAAATGTTTATCTCATATTATTATTGTGTTAATTTTTTCGCAAATGGTACGAAAAGTAGAGTATTTTCCTCGGTGATAAAGCTGTCTTAGTCTTGGGTGAACTTCAATCCCTCGCTACACTCAGGACTCGTCTTAAATCCCTCGCTTCGCTCGTGATTTAAGTTTTTAACACCCTCGCTACGCTCGGGAGTGAACCTTAAGTCCTTCGTTACGCTCGCGATTTAAATCGTCACCCGCGACAGAAGACACTGCTTTATCCCCTTGGTTAATAATCTACTATTTCTTGTGAAAATAAATATTCAGTTTTGCCAATTTTGTGGCGGAACATTACCTATAAAAACTAATAAAGTATGCCTGGCTGCCAGGTGGGTAAATTTTTGGCAAGAAATGCTTTTTTTTGACTAGTCAATAAACAATATTTGGACAACACGTCTAAAAGTAATAAATTCGATAAAGTTACCCATTAGCTTAGTAAAAAGTTTCAGCGTACGTTTTCGTGGCTTGTAAATCGCCATGGCACTCAAAGGAGGACTAGTATGATAAGAACCTGTTTATCGGTTTCTAAAAACTACATTTAAGAAGTAGGCTCCATAGTTAGCTCTATTCTTAAAAATCGAGATGTTAATTTGTGTTCATCCTTTATGTTCAAAGGTTCACTTTGAATTTAATGTGTTTGCTACCGCCCTTTACCCCCTACCTACCAATTAGGTTAGCTACATAGGTAAGTACTTATCGAATCTCATTTAACGCAATTTGATTGGCTAATATTATTGCGAGCAAGCAAATCAATTTACATACCTAATAGCACACAGCAACAGTTATTAACAAATCAGCTATAATGAGATTGGATAACAGATTACCTACTGTAATACTATTCCGTAAAATCTTACTGTGAAAACTTAGGTGAAGTGTGCTGTCAACATTGTCAATCTTTAGCATTAGGTGGAATGACAGCTCACTTCACATAAACTTTCACAGTGAGATTTTTACAGAATAGACCGGCTGATCACAGACTTGATCAAGCTTTCAGAATATGGTTAATAATTAATCATTTAAAAATACGAGTGGGACATATTTTTGACCAGCCCCAGCAGTCTCGACATTCATATCGATCGCTTTACAACCGAATTCGGTCGCAAAGTCCCGAATTGACAGGTGAAATGTATGGAGTGACAGGACTTTGCGACTGAATTCGGTCGCAAAGCGATCGCTATGAATGTTGAGACTGCGGGGGCAGCTCGTTTTTGTTTTGTATTGGATACATTTTTGCCCATAAGCGGCAGTAAACGCGTTAAACATTCCCTCCCTACAACTTAAGCAACTATGTTCTGATTCTGGTAACGGTAAGCGCGAATAGTCTGCACTCCATTCGCGACCCCTAACATACAGTTGCATATAGCTAGAGAATAGTTGACGGGTGTAATGACCAGGCAGTATCTAGTCCAGATCAGGCCAGTGGCGGAGAGCGTGGCCGATTGTGTGGTCGACACCTTATCCAGCGGCCGAGCGTATGCGTCCAATGAAGCCAGAACTAGAGCCTGTGAATATTGCAAGGAAATGATTAAAAATAACCCTGTAGATCAAGAATACTACGAAAGAGTTGGCGTTGATGCACAGTTGCAGCACGTGACGATTTGAAACGAGAATTTATTGTAAAACAATGTTGAGTGTGAAGCAGTATGTCGCGTTGTTCGCATGTGGCGTTGTAGATACCGCTACAAGTGTCTTGTTTGGACTGCTTCAATTTTTCTTTTGGACGTAGGTACCTATATACCTTTACCTACTTAGGTAATGAATACCATCGTCAATCGTCTCCGCCATTGTGCATCAACGCTTATGCTCATAATCAGTATTCTTCTTAATCCTTCCAACTGTGTTGGAAGGATTAAGAACACACAGTTAATTGAAAAAAGCCTGATTTACATGGTGCGATTTAATTGCCAGTAAAAATTTCACCACCAAAACTTAGGTGAAGTGAGCTGTCAATCCCAGATACACAGCGCGCCCTAGCGTCAGGTAGGATGACAGTTGACTTCAAGCTCTCTTCACCTAAATTTTCACGGTCAGATTTTAACAGCAGTTGTATGCAATAAGTTGAAGATACAATTAGTTGTAGTATTTAGATGATGCAAGTTATTTGTTGCTTTAAGTTTATTGTATGACACAGGCTAAGAAACTTACATGGTGTAAATAGGGCTTTATATGAGAAACTAGTCGAGATTCAATTTTTATGTGACCATGTACAGAAAAACTATAAAAATTAAAAGAGATATGTGAAAACCAGCAGTGTCTATCTATATTTCATTCAAATAAACTACTAAGCGGACAACACAATCTTCATATTGCATATTTTTAGTCATGTAAGTAGGTACCTATGTGCTTTTTGCTAATAAATATTGTAGGAAAACATAAGGATGGTTTTTGATCTTTATAGTCATGCAATATTAGCCTGTTAAACATGCAAACACATCAAATTGCATGCAGTAGCCAGTAGGTAATAGGTACTTATAATTTTGTCGATTGGTTTCTTTTTGAAGAATAAGAACCACATCCGTTTCTTTCTTCGAATCTTTCTCCATAGTTCAGAGCCCATGCTTCTGGACCGGCACAAGGTTCTACTTATGTATAGGTACAAGTTGTGGTTACCTACCTATGAGGCCAGTGGCGGATTTACCAACAGGCTGATTAGGCTGGAGCCTAGGGCAACAGATTTTAGGGGCGGCAAATTTTGGGCCAACATTTTTTTAAATGTCTTACTGCATTTAAAAAGATCAATATTTATATACCTACCATGTTTTATTGGAAAGAATAAAAAAACTGAATGCTCAAATTTACGCTTCTACCGTAGATTTGATCAGTTTTTCGTAGCTGAATGAGACATTTGAATTAGAAATTTTGAAGATAATTAGGTAGGTACTTAGTACCTACCAACCAGTATGTGAAACAACAAAAACACAGAAAAAATAAAACCAATGTTTTATTAACAATTACCATAGTACAAATAACGGGTTTACATTACTATATAAAGTTTCTAACTCAATAAATCACAGTTTAGTAAATTACCTAATCAGCCCCAGCAGTCTCGACATTCATAGCGATCGCTTTACGACCGAATTCGGTCGCAAAGTCCCAAATTGACAGGTGAAATGTATGGAGTGACAGGACTTTGCGACCGAATTCGGTCGTAAAGCGATCGCTATGAATGTCGAGACTGCTGGGGCTGGAACTTCAATTATTATTTAGATAGGTAGGTACCTACGTAAAGATTAGTAGTTCCAATGGACTCACAGGTTTCTGTCATGGTGATAAAATTAATGATTACTACACGACTAAACTCATAAAAACGACATGGCAAGTCATTAAATACAGGTGTGACAAAAAAGAGAGAAAGAGGAAGTAGGTATTCGCAAACGTTCCAACCCTCTAGTCAATCAAATTGATCTACTAATTAATTATAAGGCTCAGTGAAATCGCCAACCCGCCTTGAGTAGGTAAGCGTGATGATCGATGCTCGTGTCTTTGCCGCAGTAGGTAGGACAATAATAGGCTGGTATTAGGTATTATATATGGCTAACTTAAACCCTTTGGGGCGTTCATAAATCACGGGAAGACATTTTTCAACGCTAATTCATTTTCAAAATCCAACGACAATTTCTTAAACGCTATTTCGTTTTTGTTTTGTAAACTGATCCATGCTTCTGCAACAGCTAGAATTGTGTTTGGAAGATTTATTTGTAGTTTTTATCGTTAGGTTTTATCATTTGGACTTACTTCACGATATTCTATGCTGAAACCAATCACGGCACTAACTGTTGTACAGTCAACACCAACACTCGCACTACAAAAAGGCGCCTTTACTTTTACGACATAAAGGTGTTGTAAATGTCGATGTGCTTTTGACTGTACTTAAATGGGATTTTGCAATAGCACTGATCAGTTCACAGACTTGAAAACATAACGTTACGGTACCTACATCGAACTTGAACTCATGGTTTGACGTGTACCTACTTGTAACTACTTCCAATTATTTTGTTATATTTGATCGCTGGTCGATTCTAGTCGAATCCTCGATTAATTTTAGAATTCGTTAAGATAATTTGCATTGGCTCGGAGTCGGACACAGTCCTACTACGATTTATCATATTTTCCATGTCAGAAAGGATTTTTAAGAAATCTATTTGCCATCCTTCTTTTTCCTTTCTTCTTCCAATTGTTTTTGGTACATATATATTTTGCCTAGCTGGTAAAAGCCCGTTAAAGCGACGAAAACATTGACAGCAAAGAGACTGTAGTTTTTCGGTATTATAATGAGAGACCAGCGCGCCCATATGGAACCAGTGAGAGCTAGGGATCCAGATTGTTTAGCAGACAATTTATTTGCAGGCCGGTTAATGTCACCCAATCCGGCGATCACCAAACCCTGAAATTAGTAAAGCGGTGACGAATTAAGGTCTAAGGTCATCTCTGTGGTGAATAAGACTCGACTTCCAGATTAACATTCTGTGGCTAGCTGCCATGTGTCGACCAAATTTAGGTCTAAAGGGTCCCCATATGGAACCAGTGAGAGCTAGGGATCCAGATTGTTTAGCAGACAATTTATTTGCAGGCCGGTTAATGTCACCCAATCCGGCGATCACCAAACCCTGAAATTAGTAAAGCGGTGACGAATTAAGGTCTAAGGTCATCTCTGTGGTGAATAAGACTCGACTTCAAGATTAACATTCTGTGGCTAGCTGCCATGTGTCGACCAAATTTAGGTCTAAAGGGTCCCCGAAATTATCAATGTTTTATGTTTATTGTTAATCACTATAATTGCATTTTGTAAATCAATTTGCGCATCAATGCGTATCAATCACGTAAAAATTGACAACTGCAATATTGATCGTTTCGGGGATCCTTTAATCAATTTGGATGGGTATCGCTCCTGAGTGTCATGCAGACGACGACGTCTGTGGCATACACCGGGTGTGCTACTAAGTTTGGTTGCAGTGCTTCACCGTCGGTCCCTGACGATACATATTGACCGACCGTCAGGTTGTAGCATTCAGTGCTCTACTGACCGAACCGAACCTCCTGAAAAGCGCTAACTGGTAAAGCCCTTTACACAATGGAGGTGTATGTCGGTTCCTCGGTTGGTGCAGCACTGAACGCGCTCAGTAGGTATTTCATAGCGCGTTGGTCGGCCGACGTACGGCATGAGGATGCTCGCGACCGACGGTCATCGTACGCAGTGCGTAGCAAAGTGCGAGTGCGTACGGCCAGTGTAACGTTATAACGTTTAATGAATTTGCTTAAAAATGACGAACGCGACGGACGTACGCATCGACTGACGGTATTTTAACCGGCCTAAACAAACTACTAGTTTTACTTACCCATTTGCCGATAGGAGCCCAGAAGAATATCGTTTTAGGACCTAAAACGAAGAAACCGAATCATCAGAAATACTTTCTGAAGTTGGATGTAAAGCAGTGTAAATATAACCATAATTACCAGCTGGATGTTCCCACAAAGGCCGCACGGCGTTAGGGACGAATTTGTCCACGACCTTAATGATAGCTTTGTAAATTGACGACATTTTTATGTTGTTTTAATTTTTATATAAAATAAAAAACATGATTTTGGTTAGATATTACATGGCACTTGTACGAAATAAACTTGTAATAGAGGTCTGTCATTCTGACTTTCTGCCATAGTGCGAACAGTCTATCATAGAGACCTATTAAACTTCATCAATAACTTGGCTTGGGCTATGCTTGCAGTCTCTCTGACGAATCGTATCCGAAACGAGGTGATCTGGCAGAGAACCAACTTTGTCCACATAGCTCACACTCTCACAGAATAAGCCAGCTGAAGTGGCAATGGGCCGGCCATAATAGCCGTATAACCGATGACCGTTGGGTTAGACGTGTTCTTGAGCGGAGACCGCGAATCGGCAAACATAAGGTAGGTGCGACCTCAGGTTAGGTGGAGCAGTGATCTTCGCAAGGTGGCTGGTGGCAGCTGGATGAGAGTTGCCGAGACCCGAGTTGAATAGCGTGCAACTGGGGAGGCCTATGTCCAGCAGTGGACTGCCATAGGCTGATGGTGATTAGCTTGGTAGTAGGTACTTGGAAAATATAACAGTTACTTTTTATGAACGTACTAGAACATTTGTTCTTGTACTTTTACAGAGGGGCGAGTGAGGGGTATTCGCTGCTCAAAGTGGCAGTACCTACAGTTATTATTGTAATGACGATAATACTGTCTGGTATTCGGTATATTAGTCCCTCCTCCAAATTCAACCCTCACTGTTGAGAATCGTGAGTCGTGACTCCGTTTTATTCATTTCTGAATGGTGGATCTCCATTTAAGTAAGTCCGAGGCTTGATGGTGTGCCGCGCTGCAGAGAGGCTTGGACACGTTTGCTAATTGCGTGTGGCAATTATTTTTTAAATCAAGATTTTCTCTCAACGTTTTCGTTCACTGTATGTACCGCGCAGGTCTATCACTCCGACCACAACCGCATGCGGACGACCGCAAGGGAGAAAATCCCACATTAAAAACACGCTGTCAATATATTTTAACAAAGTCGTTATCTTTGTTTAAGTACGGACGCCAGCACATCAAGCTACTACAATCTGTCAAATTTCTGTAATAGATTTTCAACTTTATCTGTAAAGTTTTAAGGTTCAAGGTTGATTGGGAAAATTTGACAGTTTGGGGCAGCTTGACCTGCTGTCGTCTGTACAATACCTACGCGGTCAAAATGTATGGAACAGCAATTCGTTTTTTAATAAACGACGAAAAATTTGAAGTTCTGAAAGAGATTCAGAATCATGTTCTAAACCCACGGTAAGGTGGTGCGTTAATGTCCCTGCCACCCTGTATTCCCATGCTATATACACTTCCATAAATTAATCTAAAATGCAGCATGCTTTATACTAACTTGTGCAAAATGCATCTAGCATCCACTCACAAGCAGTGCTTTACATAATTTGAATATCAAAGTCTAACTTATTCTTTCAAATATGACTAAGGGCTGATTTTTCCAACGCCAGATAACTTTTACTCGAGGATTAAAATTGACGTTTGACAGTTTTTTTATGAAATAACTGTCAAAATTTCAAAATGATTCGTCGAACAAAGTTATCAGATAATGGAAAAATCAGCCCTAAATAAAAATAGCAATTAATACTAAGCTGCTAACTGACTGACTACTGAGCTGCTGCTGGCTGACTGTTCCATCGCCAGATAACTTTATCGGAGGAATAATTTTGAATTTTTGACAGTTCTTTCATACAAAAACTGTCAGACGTCAATTTTATTCCGCGAATAAAAATTATGTCGTTTGAAAAATCAGCCATAAATAGAGTATAAAAATCAAGATGACACAGAATTTTCGTTGCAAATGATTGTCTTCGTATCATTTGTGCGTATGTATAAATGAATAAAAATCTCACAAGTCACATGCACCATTTCAACAGAAGGCCACTACCTATGATAAGAAAATAAGTCAGTTACAGTTGATGACTAAGAAAATTAGTAAGAAATGAGAAGAAAGTAAAAAAGAAACAAGAAAAGATCCGAAATATAAAAATATATATTTCCATAATCCAAAAAGGTTTTACAAAAATAGACAAAGTGTTCTTTTACAAAACTATGATTTAATAACGCCATGTTACATAAAACGGTGTGATATACATAACAATACTTAACACATGGGTTGGTTAACAATTACCACATTTACGTTTAGATTATCACAGTTGAGAAATAATTTAATAAGAACTTTATGCACCTATTTATCTTTTAGATAAGCTACTCTTTAATGTCGCACTGTTGATTTTTGTCACAGTGCGTTTGTAGATTAAAAAAAAATAGAGATCACGCATCTCTTAAAAACTGGCAACACCGACATAAGGTCAGAAGATCACGGATGATAATTTAGCTGTAACAGAAACCAATAACGCGTTAGATCTAATCGATCTAGTGGCGGATTCAGATTTAATTGGTAACAGAACAAAAAAAAAAATCCATTAGGGCTCAAAATCTAAGTAAAACTATACTCTACTTGGCATCGATTTCGTATGAATAAAATAATAAATAAAAAATGATCAATAGATCATGAAGGCCTTTGTGATTTATCTAACATAGCATGCATATAGTTCAACGTATGTATAGACCGTGCAAGGCCCATTAATCCCAAACCACATTTAGCCTGCCTAGCCTGTATCCGCCACTGCTTAGAGCGCCATCTGTTGGCGCTTTAACAGGTGAACGATATTGTAAGTAGTACCAAACTTCATTCGCACGTCATACATTACGAATTACAAGTAACAATACAGCCACAAAACAAAAAAGGATATGATCACAATCAGAAGGCCAATTGTCGTAATTTAAAACGTTCAAAATCTAGTCGCAGTCTCATCTCGGCGACAAACAAATGTCAAAAACTTGTCAAAATGTAGGGAAATAAGATGTATTTTTTGACAGATTTGCGGTATTTATATGTACTTTATAGTACGTACCAATACGAGAAGTATGGTCACCGTAGTTTAACAACTAAGTTATGACTTCCCAAATGTAGGTAGGGCAATTTCGATTATATCCAGTTAATGCTGTAGTAATCTTATAACTGGAATGGTACCTATTTATTTATTTACCTATCCATATTTTGTAACTGAATTGCACTTGAATACACAGATTTTTTCTGTAATGCATCGCATTATATAACAATAACAAACAACCATCTAAATTTAATATTGTAGTGCTTTGTACTTATATAAAAATATGATTCTACCATCCCCAAAATATATAATTAATCTAACTATGTACCTACCTACTAAAAATAAAATAAATAATAAATTGGCTAATATGAATTAATACCCATCTCTAATATTAAATAACATAGATATATATTTTTGTCAATGTTGAAGTAGACTCTATCTATCAGAGAAGAGGCTTGAAAAAGGCTCATTAAAAAAAAAAATCTACCACTACTAGAGGCCCAGGCTACTAAAGTGCGTAACATCCCGTAACTATCAACCTAACCAACAAGAGAATCGGTAATTAGCGATTTTTAAGGCTATTGTATACTTAAACAACAACAAAAAATCACTTAGTCAAAAGAGGTTTAACTAATTACTGTTTTGCTACTGCTTTTAGTTTTTGTTCCTTGTTGTACATGTATGCTCTGCTTAACTGGTACACACTGGTACAGGCTACAAACACATTGACAGCAAAGAGGCTGTAGTTTTTAGGTATAATAACTAAGGAGTATCGTGACCAGATAATGCCGGTGGCCGCGAGCGATGCGGACTGGCGGATAGACAAGCTCTCGACAGGCCGATTCAAGTCACCCAACCCAGCTATCACCAAACTCTGAAAGGGGTGAGAATGTGGTGAGTCAAGGCCATAGTCACTATGTCACACTACTACAAGGATCTTTCGGCGCTCGGAAGACGTCGACGGGGTGGCGCTGTTATTGAACATTAGTGCTGTTTTTTTTAAATGTTTTGAAAAAATAATATGGCGGCGTTAGTTCCAACTTTGTCCGCGCGCTAAGAGATCCTTGTACAGCTATATGAATAACTCTGACTTCTGTATTATTACTAACTAAGCAATGGAACTTATTATAGTGCATGTCCTATGTGCCTGCTTAATGTGTAATACTTTCATGATTTGCCTCATTGAATGTTGCAAAGTCATAATATTAGGTACCTACTTATACACTGACTCAAGTGGTTCTACAAAGTCTAGAAGCTGGCTTACATTAGGTGAAGCGAAGTTTTTACTGCAATAAAATATCAACCTTGTCCATGTTAAAATAATGTCGAAAATAAATAAAAGGCTTAAATGGGGACAGAGGGATATTCGACTTTATTTCAAGGTACCTAAGTTGATATTATTATGACAGTAAAGTCACGCTGCGCTTCGAGGGGTTTTGCAGGGCCATGAAGTTACTGCATTTCATCTTTATAATTCAAACTTTATATCTTTATTTATAAATGTCATATGACGCCAGCACGTGATTTACAGTTTTACATGAACATTACTTTCTCCTTTTTGTATACATAATCAGGGAATGAGTTGTGAAAAAAAAAATACCACTTAAGTTCAGTGTTAATTCTATCCTTATTCATGCTATTTAATATTTCAGAGATCCTTATTCATGCTATTTAATATTTCAGAAGTCAGTTTTATTCAGACAATCCAATAACCCAAATGGTGTATTAAAATGAAAACACATTCACAATCACAAAATGAATTTTGAATTTTTTGTAAGTACTTAAATTATCATGAATAGAAATGATGTTTATTATTGAAAAAAAAAATGCAGTCATTTAACATAATTGCTCAAAATATTTTTTAAGACGTTCAGTAATTTTTTTGCTTTGAAATTATTACTTTTTAGTTGGTACTTATGTCAAGTCCCTACAACCCGCAAGAGGTAACTTGAGACCCGAGCGGCCCCTCCTAACTCCCGCGCTGTTACCGCTCTCGCCATCGACGCCTCAGTACCGCGTGCTTACGTCATCCGAGCAAAGTCTCAAGTTAACTTGCAGGTATTTAAAAAAAATATAGTGGCACTGGTTCCAATGATAAGATCATGCACACTCGGCATGAAACTTGAGATTTCATAATGTCTTGTGGCTTATCATTTTATGTTTGTATGAACTTGGTTGTTATCTGCGTAATAAAAAAAATAAATCTTTACCATGTCTGTGACATATAACAGTTACTGTTTACGGATTAATTTGGATTTATGAAATGATTTGATATTCCTGATAAGTATTTTAGTTTATAATTTATGTTGCTAGATTAAGTAGCTGTTCTAATATTAAATGAGTATTCATTTGATAGAGAACTACTAATAGTGGGTCAATTGTATTGGTACTTTATTCATGATAATTATGGTCACCAGTAGGGTTCTGTAAACTAAACCCAAATACTCAAACAACACTGAACTTTAGAGACATTCATAAAATTCTTTCTGTTTTTAAAATACACTATAGTGTGACAGAGATAGCATGACACTACGCGCGACTCTAAACTGTGTTGCGTTTGAGAATTCGGTTGTTAACATTCAAATTGTATCCTTTTCTAAATTCTCACTACATGATTAGCACGTTAATTATTCATAATATTTATACACAGCACATTTGCCCTTACGCAAGGTCTTTTTAGTATAAATAGTATGACCTTGAATTTACGTCCGCATTTCCGCACTTACCCATTTGAAAGCAGGTGCCCAGAAGAAAATTGTTTTCGGACCTGAAACGACAAACCAGCTTTTATTAGACTACGTTTTTTTCTCAAATAATACTAGAGATAATAATCATAATTACCAGCTGGGTGCTCCCACATGGGACGCATAGCTCCGGGGACAAATCTATCTGCGATAGTTATAAGTGACTTGTACACTCTCGACATCTTTGCTGGGTGTTTATTGTAGTGTGGTGAAAGACTTTCTATACAGGACACAGAGGTACGGGAAGGAAGATAGTTACGGAGTTACTTTTCTATTTTTCTAAATTTACATGGCACTGATAGCAGCCGAGGCGATACTCTCTCTGAAAACCTAAAAGCCCGTTTCGTTTGATAAGATAATGATGTCAAAATCAAATTGACATATTTGACATCACAATGTCAACACTTATTGTCACTGTGGGTTGCATGTTGCATTCAATTATTTCGCTATTATTTGGCCGTTCAAAGTAGTCTTAGGGGGATAGAATAAGTTTTTTGCTTGCCATTCCAGCCCTATAAATGGGCTGGATGGGCAAAACTAATTCTTACCCGTACAATAAAAAAGAAGGAATATAATATAACACTACGCTTCAAAAAAGATCTACGCTACTAAGAAATCATAACCCACTTTGTAAACATATCACGAACGTTGACGATCGTCACGAACTTCGCCGCAGATAAAGTCTGCGTTCATTTTTAAAAATTTGATGCTCTAATTAGCCTTAATAATTCCGATATTGATATGTTTATGTTTTGAATTTTGAAATATCATTTCAAATAAAGATGATATAAAAATGAAACACATAAATAAGATACTAAACCCATAATTCGTTGTACAGACTATTCAACATTTTTAATTTGAACGTGTTATTATTTTTTTTCTACAAACAAACATGGGTGCGGATGTGCGTGTGAAAATATGTGTCAACCAAAGAGTACTATAAGATACCGGGTAAAGAGTGCCCTCTTGCGCCATTTTTATGCAATCCAGCGCAGTGGCGCCATCTACAAATTGTATCCAAACTAACCAGTCTATAGCTAGCTATATAAAGTGATATATTGTACTGCTGTTTTAATTAAAAAGGTCACAACTAACATTTTCCACGGAATTTGAGTTATATATATATCCGGATAGGCTTTTTTTCCTAATTCCAGATATATATATATAACTCAATTCCATGAAAAATGTTAGTTGTGACCTTTTTAATTAAAACGGCAGTGTAGGTACTGGCTGGAATATTCGTTGGTGCAAGCGCATATCAAAAGTAATAAAACCATTGTCTAATGTTTTAGTCATTTTTATTTTTTATTTTTATAATGTTTATGCTTATCATAATACAACTGTGCTGTTAATTTTGTTTCATCTTCTCCATTATAGGTAATCTTTCCCGTTAAAATACGATTAATGGATCTACACCAACTATGTAGTATGACACTTACTGTTAAATTAAAGAAATACTCTTTTAATTTTTCTTTGTGAATAGTACAATTAAAAGGGGTATCCACTAAAACATCTGCAAACGAATTAATTGTTCCACGTACATTTTGTTTAGGAACACGTTTTTTTAAAAAAGATTCTGTCATATTTTGCAGGTCATGGAAATAATTTTGCAATAGCTCATTTGGATAACATAACCATTTTTTATTATTATATTCTTTAGCTTTTATAAAACTATTATTATTAATATTTTCATTATTCTTATCTAAAAGGTCTTGTCTGCAATGTTTACACGATTTCACAACATTTTTTAAACACTTAGTCAGGACCCAACCACATACATAATTTCTTTGACCAGCATCGGGCTCTTTGGAGTAATCAATTAATACATCCTCAGTAAAATTAATTTTGTCTTCCTCGGGAACATCAGTTGCATCAGGTTTATCAGTGACGTAAAAACTAAGAGTTTGTAGGCACTTGTTGGTGTCCTCTTCGCAATTTGCCCTTTTGGAATGAGGTGTATTATAATTGTTTAATAGAAGTGCTTTAAATGCCCCTTCAAATGATATTGTATTTGGGGCATTATTTCTTGCTCCATAGCTTCTGATGTTCCCAAAAAAGTTTTCTACAGGGTCCTGATTAAAATTACGTGTTAATATTGCATCGTAACCATACTTATCAAACAACACGTTGCAAATTGCTTCCATGCCTTCAATAGTTTTAATTAAATTCTTTACAGATGGTATAGTAGTTTCCACAAATCGTACTTTATTACCAGTAACCTTTTTTTGAATAAATTTCACAGTTTTTAATATTTCCTTTGATTTTAGCCATAGTTGGTGGTGAGGTGAGTGCCTTCTAATTGGCCCTTTATAAATTTTACCATTGGGTATTGCAAAACTACTAACATTTAATGTGTCAAACAAATTGTCTAGTAATAATGTAATGTCTATTAATTGTTGGCATTCTTCGGGCAAATCTCCTCTAGCTATTAAGTGGTCTGTTACCACAGCGAAACTGTGGCTAAAAATTTGGGTTGCGGACTTCACCCTCATTTTATTAATTTTTTCAGGGACAATGTGCTCTTCTGTTATTTTATTTAGCAGTCGTAGCTCCCCTTTGGATTTATCTGCAGCATACACCTGCTGATAATAGTCCCACTTAACAATATTATTTTTATTATTAGAGGTGTACGCCATATCCTTAGTGAGTAAATTATTTCTTATTCCTTTAATTAAATGAGGAGCATCGAACAACGGTATGATCTTCTGACCATTTACCCTGAAAAAATCATGGCGCCACTCTTTGCCTAGCCGCAAATACCTCGCTCTCGTGTCATTAATTAAATCTGTTATTGCCCCTACATTTACGGAGCTCTGATCACAAACAGTGTTAATAATAATTAATCCCGATTTTTGCACCTCTAATGCTACACATTTTATGAGTGTTTTAAGCTCTACTTTTTGTAGGGCATTGGTAAAATAATATGCTACTGGCTGTTTAAAATTATGTTTTAAACCTTTCACCATGAAAACGAGAGCGTGGTCGGCAAATTTGGTGTCTTTGGTGGTGGCAAAACCCTCAAATGCATCTTTCTGCTTGTTATAAAATATTTGAGGTGTCAGAGACATTTCGTCAAACATTAGACTGCACAAACGATCAGCAGTATCTTTTTCGAGTACAGTTTTCTTAATTTTATTGAATACAATGGGATTTATGCCAGGACACAGTTTGATTTGACTTAGCAAACGTTTCATTGCCTTTGTCGAAGGTAATGTAAAGTACTTATAAAGTAAAGAATAGGCCTTTGGACTTTTCTTATACATAGACAGTGCAAGGATTTTTTCATCCATAGTAAACCGTCTACCTTTGGATTTTTTTGCGGATTGCAATTGCATATGGAGAAATAGCTGGGCAGGTGTTTTCAAATTTTTCACAACTTGTTGGAATGCAGCGACTTGGGATAATTTAGCAGCATTTGCCAGTCTTGACTTGAAAGACAGGCCTCTCTTCCGCAAACGACTTATCTCGGACCGCAGTTGTTTAACTTTTGTAGAAAGGGCTTTCACTCCGACATAATTATATGTCGGTGAACTATTAGTAGAACCTAGAAAAAAAATCTTAGATAATTATATTATTTCATAAGTAGGTAAGTACCTAATATAAGTAATATTATTTTGAAACTTGCTATAAGAAAATAACATTTACCCATTCTAATTGTTTTTCTTAAAGATCCACTAGCCTTGCTGTAGTTGTGATCCATCATTACTGCAGATGCATTGGCAGTGCCATGAATTGTGGCTGAAACATAGTAATGGATAATTCATAGAAATTTCATAAGCAAGTTCCCTAATAAATTTGGTTTACCTACTGTACTGTACTAAATACGTGTATATTATCAATATGTGTAAGAACTGACTTCAGCAGGCCTACAATGATGCAAAATTATTATATAGGTACCTACTGATCAGTAGCAAAGGGTAAATTTTTGTAAGAGGTAAGCCGGAGTACATATCTTTAATATGTCTATAGAATACTGACTGTGCCATTTTTCAAAGGGAAGCACTGCTACTGTTTTTATTTGGAAAGAAATCGCTTTAGCAAAAGTGACTAATCTTTACCTGTATTTGTAGAATGTAAATTGGAAGGTTGACTGACATGAATAATATCAGGTTCCCTGGCTGATGTGCCTGAAATCACAATAAAAAATAATTTCACGTATAAAACAGATTTTAGTGGTTTTTACCATAATTTAGAGAATTTATTCTAGAAGGTTTTGGTGTATAATACATTCATATTTAACTTAGATATAGCACAAAAACACCGATGTTTTGAGATGTCATCATCACTAGATCGAATCCGAGCGAAGCAGGGCCAGGCCGCTAGTTAAATATAGCATTAACTATGTATACGAAACGAGCAGGGCTTCTACAATGTTGTGGTTATAACATTATTTTATTTTTATTTTAGCCCATCTCTTGCAAAATTATTATACAGCTACATACAGTTCATATTAGGACAGAAGTCGCTTTATCAAAAACTGACTTAAGATCTTTACCTGCATTTGTAGCATGTAAATCAGAAGGTTGACTGACAAGTCTATTAGCAGGTTCCCTGGCCGATGTTCCTGTAAACACAACAAAAAAAAAAATTAAGAATAATAAAATATTGTTTTTCATATTTGTTTGGCCTACCTGATTCCTGAAAAGTTATTATTTATAAAAATAACTATAAAAAACGTGTTTTAACAGAATTACAATGTGATAAACAGTTTCTGGTAAAAAAAGAGTCATTTTCTAAATCGCCTTTGTGATTTAAGTCTTATTAAGAAGTCTATAAATTGATGAAATCTATGCACATAAATAAAATTGAAGTGTCTGTTTGTAATGTCAAAATAACAGCTTTTTACTAAATGCATAATTATGTAAGTACATATATACAACACTTATAACGAAAAAGCAATTATTTAATTTTTTTTTGTCTGTTCATTCCGGCTAATCTCAATAATAATTTTTGTTTTGTTTATAACGTTGCCCCACCTAGGGAATTTCTCCTGTATCATGGGTGCGTTTACAAACATTTAAACTCACATACACAAACAGACAGCAAAATGTGGTAACTTCCATACAAATGATGTTGCGGGGCAGAGCTAGTCTACACTATAATAATATTATAAAGAGAAAAGATTTTGTTTGTTTGAATTGAATAGGCTCAGAAACTAGTGGACCGATTGGAAAAATCCTTTCACCATTAGAATACTACATTATCCCTGATGAACATAGGCAATAGAATATTTAAAAAAAGTTAGGGATCCGAATGAAAACTTCGATAATGTAACCCAAGGTGTGAAAAAAATTACTAAGGTTGTATATACAATACATATATAATATACAACAATACAATACATATAATATATAGGTTGGTATGGTTACAATTATTATTATTAAGTACTTTCAAAGAGCCTTTATTTCATAGTAAGGGTGATTTATGTACGTTTACAACTGACTACTTGACCATGCATATTTCATTTCTGTATGTCAGAGACCATAATATTATAATATTATTAGGTACATAAGTTCAATATAATAGTAGCAATAGCTAAAAGTTTCAGTATACAGATTCTAAGTATAAAAGAATTGTCATACTAACCATGTAAATGAAGTGATGGAACTGCCAATGCATTTAACCGGTTATTACGGTTTCTATCTCTCGCAGTAAAATGAATGTCGCAAACCAACTTTGTTTGGTAATACGCATAATCAACTGCTGTTTCTAGTTTTCCACCAACAAGATTTACCCAAGCCTTAAGACGCTCAGGGAACTTCTCAGCATTTGGAAAACGATGCATTGGGACATCTGAAATTGGAAAGATAAAAGAGCTGTAGGCTATTTAAATAGTTGTTGTCTTAGCTTTCAACAATTATTGTTGTGCCTTCCATGAAAATCCATAGATGTGCGATATATTACGCAAACCTTGAATACTTAAGATGTACCATTGTTAACCGCTACCACAGTATTTAAAAGGTATACTCAAAGCATTAAATCTTTTACAGCTGTTAGATTCTTCTTCTTCTGTTCAGAATCTAAAATATTCATGTTCCTTATCTAATATTTGACCACTGCAACCCATTATTTGCAGTGGTCAAACCAATGCTCCATGTTTTTTTTTTACTTAAATTCAATTAATCAACCTGCATCTTTAACCTGGAAGCTAATCCGATTAGGAAAAGACCATGTACAGTGCAAGTCAAGAACTAGTATTATCTCTATTATTTACTGCCACTAATGGTTGCCTTTTATTTATTTCTTTTCAATACGGATTTAAAAAAAAAATCCGATGATGTTAAACATGATGATGATGACGTTGTGATATATATTAAACTTACCACTGGGAGCACAGCCAAATGAACATAACTTAGGCATTTTCAAAAGAAATGTTGATAAAACTTAACAACACAAAGCGTCCTTTCGCGAATTTGTTGAACACAATTCAACACGTATTACGGGCCGAAGTCACCAAAGAAAGCGGAGGAACTTAAAGCTCAACTCGACGCAATTTCTGGAAGATTTCACAACCGAAATACAAACGAAAAATGAAAAAGATCTACAAACATGCGCATAGGCAGAGAGTAGCTACCATTTTGCGGGTATCTTAGAGTACTATTTGGGAATTGACAATTCTTCTTTTGATAGTTGCCAGTTAAAAAAATAACAGTACATAAATAATGTCTTATTTTCATGTGTAAAAATATTAAAATATGCTCAATTAAATAATAAAATGTAAAATAAATATTTTTACGGTAAATATGTCATAAAATTTAAAATAATGATTTTTTATTATAGTGACATCTTTTGAGATGTTGTATTAACTAAACCTAAAGTTTTAGAAACAAAATGTAGATGGAGCCACCATCTTTTGATCCAAGCCAAATATAGGGAACTGTCCCCCCCCTGGTGTCAACGCTCAAGAATTTATAATTTTCTTTGTTTATTTTATCTAGGATTAAACTACTAGACTCTTTTAATAATAAACTAATTTTATTCAGTTCCGTGGACGTGATTTTGACTTATGTTTTGCGTGTTATAAGTTACGTTAAATATGGGTACGAGCACAATGGGTAGCGATTTGCATTCTGATAAGCAGGACAAGTTGCTTAAGCTGCAAGCTCGAAAGAAGGAATTGGAGCAGATCCTTGCAGCTAAAAACGAGGAGCTCTACAAATTATGTGTGCAAGAAGTACAGTTAACGGGCATCATGCCGCCCGAAGCGCCCCTTAGCCCAGAAGTGCCTCAAAGAGAAAGATTAAGTAGTATCAAAAGTGTCGATAGGTCAACCGACGGTAATGACGTTCAAGATGGATCTGATAACTCATCTAGGCGCCTCAGAGCCGCAACAGGTGACCGTACGATGGAACAAGACGCGAATTTGCGTAAAAATCTTTCTCATAGATTATCCACTCCATCAATATCGGGAGTTTCAACTAAAAGTGCACATTCAAGACATGTTCGACGTCCGGAAACTAGCTGTTCTAACTTCTTCCCTTCACCTCCTCAAGAGCGGAACACTGATACATTCTCCATACATACATCCCATACTTACCCAGCACTGGCTGGGCGACATGAACCTATGAACGAAAATCTTCATAATGACATGCAGCAAGGAACTATTTACAGGCACCATACCATGACAAATGATTATATGAACAAACTCTACTGCAACAATACTCCAGAAGCCCATAATGTATCTAGATTACGAGAAACTCATTTTAGTTCTAGCCATCCTGATATAACTACACATTATACTCATGGAACCATGGCTCCACATCCTGTACAAAATGGCATGCGTAATACACCATTATTGTACCAATATGCATCACATTTAAAAGCTCAAAGCCAACATTTGACTGGATTAGCTCATCAACATCAAATGCAGCAATCTAAACGACGCACAGAAGGTGTTCGTCGAAACACATTACAAAGGACTCAGACATACCATTTGACATCTCACAGTGATTATAACCAGTTGCACTTAGAAAACATGAAGCATGAACCACCAATGATGGTCTATCAGCATCGGTCTCAACCTGACATTCAAGAACAGCCCCACATGCCGATAGAAAGGACAGCGGTTGTACCAAATACATTACCATTGCGAGAACATAACACAATCAAACATCCTATGCACATGCAACTGCAAGTGTCAACCGATGACTATATCAGGGAAGATAGGAGACACTACCAGGAACAATTAACTCCAGTCAGTACAAAGTCTTACAATTTTGACCCTATTGGCATGAATAAGTTCTCACCTCTCTCTCAAACCGACATGAAAGTGAAAGAGAAACAATGGTACGAGACATCATTGGATTCACCAACTAAACCTGAAGCGCCTCTTCTGAAAAAGAGTTCAAGCTTGAAGCGGACTTCTAGCGTAGGAAACTCACAGGCATATGAGATAATGATCTCTTCTGGTCGGCACTCGGCCATGCAAAGTCCAAATCAAATGCCTCAAAGTCCTCCTGTTCTATCCCCCGGTGCGGTGTCTTTGGAGTCACCGAAAAACCTCACTGTGATTGAACAAGGAAAATGTATACCATATAGAGAAGAAACTAAGCCTTTTGAAATGTCTGATTTTTATAAATATTCTACTAAATTTAGACAAGGTAATGTTCCAAAAAGTGCCCCAAATAATCCTGGTCCTAGTTTAAATTCAGGTTATAATAAATTGCCCATGGAGTTGCCACAATACGCTCAAGAACATTGGCATGGACAATCAAACTGAAGAATCTGAAGACCAATTCCCATAATTAAAAACGGTCAAAATCTAGTCGCAATCTCATCTCAGCAACAATTAATTTTAAAAACTTGTCAAAAATGTAGGAAAATTAGAGGTATTTTTGACAGATTGCGACTGAGATCAGACTGTGAACGTTCTTAAAATTACGGGAATTACTCCTTTGTTATAAACAATCTGTAAATTGTAAAATTAGCTTTTATTGTCTAATAACTTATTTTGACCGGAATTGGTGTGAGAATTTATAATAGTTTTAAACTCTTAGCTCATAGTATGTACTTATATAAAATTGTTATCTTCATATTTAAAGTGGCAAAATAATAAAAGAGCATGTCTGCTTAGGTCTGATATTTATCATGAAGAAATGTGTGTGACACTAACAAAAAGGAAGGAAAAATATTTCTATTTTACAAGATTATTGTGATGAAATGACTATGGAAGATTAATGGAACCAGATGTTTAAATATTGATAAGATTCGCGCTGTGATAACAATGTGCATGTTCAAATATATTGTGACAATAAAGAGTAGAATACATAAGATTAGATCATACACAGTGTGTCTTAATCTGAATTTTATGTTTGTATACCAGTTTGTATGAGAATCTTGACTTCTTTCATTCTGATCTCGTTTGATTGCCGTTTTACATAGCTACAAGTACAAGCCTTTAGTTATTACCACTTGTTGCAATTTGTCCTAATTTTAAGTAATTTCAATGCTTTGCCCACCGCTTTTAGGAATACAAAAATGTTAACAATATTTCATTATCATTATTTAACATCGCCGCTATTGTGATAATTTTTTCTCATTTTTTTTTGTAATATTATGTTTGAGTCCCCTGGTCTATAAGTATGTATAGTTTCAAGACTACATAGTTAGTAAAAGTGAAATTGTTTTAACAACTATTTTTAAAGTAATTATACACAAGCTATCATGAAATTAGCAAATTTTTATCTTAGTCTGTTTTTGTATTTAATCAATGCAATAAGAAACTGCAGTGCGACAGACGAAAGAATGCATTCTTGACACCTGTCAGTCAACAAACTAATACGTGTTACTAGAATTGTCGCACTGACAGGTGTCAGAAACGTATTCCCTCGACGGCCGGACTGTAACCTCTTTATTGTATATTAAGGTGGATGCTCCAAGGTAGCCCGCGAAATTCAAATTTTCTTACGTTTTTTGCAATTTGCTGGTCAGTACTGTACTAAGTTGTACAGACGCCAGCAGGTCAAACTACCCGAAACTGTTAAATTTTCCCCATCAAACTTGAACCTTAATGCTTTAGCGATAAAGTTGAAAATCTATTAAAGAAATTTGACAGATTGTAGTAGCTTGATGTGCTGGCGTCTGTACGTTGATTAAAATATGATTCGCGGCCGTAACAAATATGTATTTACAGAATTATAATCATTAAAGTCGTCAACACAACTCTCTAAGATCAAGTAATCCTACTGAATGAATATTTCATGAAATCTTGACATTTTAGCATTATGCTAACTTAAGTTGTATTACTGATTCTAGTGATTATAATTCTGTAAATACATATTTGTTACGGCCGCGAATCATATTTTAATCAACGTACAACTGTACTGACCAGCAAATTGCAAAAAACGTAAGAAAATTTGAATTTCGCGGGCTACCTTGGAGCATCCATCTTAATCAATGCATTAAGAAACTGATGTTTTCGAAGTTAAGATGTTACTGTTTTCTATGTGTACACTAAAAGACTTATCTTACTTGCCAAGCAAATTTTAGACTAACTACTATTGCCTTCGTCCCGTAACAAAATATTCGGTAGCTATTTTACTATAATTATTGTAAATATATTTTAATACGTAGTAACTATATTTAGTAACAGTGTGAGCGCTGGAACATTGTTCTAAAATTATTTTTATAAAGTGTCTATGTAAGCATCTTGTGCTCATAGCAGTTTATCGGGACTAATAAAGTTTTTATAGTAGGTACTGGTTTTTTTTTACAACACTAGTCTTAATTTCTTAATTTCGTTCTATTCGTGTAAAAAAAAGCGACACTGAAGTTAGACAATAGTTAACTCTGTTAGCTTGTCATTTAATTTTTAACAAAAAAAAAAAAAAATGTTTTAATTGTAACATCGCATGCTTTTTCGTAATTTCCCTACCTTTGTATTTGTACTTTTGTACGCCGTTAACGGCAAAACATAGAGATCTCTGTAGGTACCTATTCTATTTCAAACACCTATGTTTTACAAATAAAAATTTTGACTGACGTCAAATTCATATTTTCATAGAGTTGCTTTTTTACCATATAAAATATTGTTAGAAGAATTGAAATAAAAAACATTTCTCTGTTTAAAATTATTTATTCAAGCAAGTGATGAGACCAGTTTACATTATTTAGAAATAAAAAGCCGTTACGTTTAAAAATAAATAGGAAAATAAAAAACTGTCCATTGTTGTCCAATTACATTTCTTGAAATCTTATTAATGGTGTTTGGTATTCTTTAGTTTTTGCAGGAGGCTCTGTAGGGACCTCTTGCCAGGGTTGAAACCGCCATTCAAGTAGTTATCGTCATTACCTAAAACAAAGAAAAACGTAACTCTCAGGGTCGGATACTAGGCTATAATTGCTGAACATAAGTTTCTTTGCTGCTTAACTTAGGAAGGGTGTTTAGCATTCTGGGCTAGAACTGGAGAAGTTGGGTTATTCCGTTTATCTACCCCAAAAATCCACCCTAAAGTGGATACGCGGAAATATACATGTCCGAGAATCCACCCTAGGCCTCGTTGTATAAACGGAATTTATAGGCTTAGGGTGGACTTTCGGACATGCGGTTCCACATATTCATCTTAGGGTAGATTTTTTGGGTGGATTAACGGAATAACTGGGAATGTTTAATTATGGTAAATACTAGGTTAACAATAAATTAAATAATGCATCGTTGGTTCAATGTTTACAAGTCCCGCTACTGTGATCGCGGGCTTCGATGCCCATCGCGCAGTGGTATCTCGGTTTTATTTTTCACATAAATAAAACTGCTACTTATAGCAATGGATCTGAAACTATGCCCGGGAAATCGCAATAGGCTTGCCCCGTATTACCTATTCGGGATCTGCAGCTATGGTTGAAGAAACATAAGTGTACCTACTGGTGCAGGTGGTAGGTGTACCTTATACCAACATACATACCTGCTAACCCCTGGCGGGAAAAAGCTTGATGGTATGTATGTTGTCTGTTTAGCAAAAGCTCAATAGATAGGTGCCTAATCCAGCTGTTTCGATTTGATGCAACTAATGAGAATTCTACTCCGGTATTTCTAACGGAATCAAGAACTCATCAAGAAGCAGTGAGAGTGAGTGAGGGCAGTGGTGGCCCAGTGGAAATGGCCGCGACTTACGAGTCGTAGGTCGTGGGTTCGGATTTGGACCCAAGCAGGCACTTTACTTTGTGTAAACTATCATTGAATAAAATTGCTCTTAAAACGGTAAAGGATAACATCGTGAGGAACCTGGCATGTCCTAGAATCAAAAATTCGAAGACATGTAACATTCACCAACCCGCACCAGGCCCATTTTATATATATTAGTCTATGAACGGGCTCGCGTGGTGGACTACGGCCCGCTCCCTCTTACAGAGAGGAGTGTATCCCAACAGTGGGAAAATTATACACTGATTATAGAAGGTACTCGAAAGAAAAAAAAAGTTGGCCACAGAATGATACTAACTTACACTTGAATTTAAATTATAAATAGGTTAGGTAGGTACCGGTTTTGAATCTGGTCGTAGTGTTTTATATTATACCTACATGTTTTGGCCTAGTAACAAAGCCAAAAACAATTCTTACTGCAAAGTAGGTAACGGCCAGAATTGATAAGTAGGTAAACAGATGACTTTTGTCTATAATTCGGATGAAGCAAGAGCAGTTGAATCGTATAGGTCCTCATATAAAAGTTAGTCATTCACAGTCTGTCTTAGGTACTTACGATTACGTATCCTGCTTATTTTAATCAAAGTGAATTACTTGGGCGAAAAGCAGCAGCAACCCCACAACAACTTTATTGTAACAAGAATCAAGATCATCAAATTTTGATAGGTACTCCATAGCAAGATTAGACGCGATTAAAAACATGGCTACTAAAAATACCTACGTCAATTTACGTCAGGCGTTGACTAATTTGACAGGACTAATCTAATATTTATCTTCTGTCCTTTTCTTATTGAAATAGAAAGAAAAAGATGCACTGAACTTAAATTTAGTTTAGTTTGTGAACAAGGGAATCGGCACCATTGACAGACTTGTTAGTGGCAGCAACCCAAAAGCAACTTTACCTACATTATAACGATTACAAAGATCAGATTGATCTTGACAGCAGTGGCGGACTAACAGGGGGGCGGAAGGGGCGGCCCGCCCCAGGCCTCCGGTCTTGGGGGGCCCCCAAATGCTTTCGCGTTCCCCTGATCAAATCCTAAACAAACTTTAAAAATGTGCTTAGACTTTAAACATGGGCTTTCTATACTGGAGGAAGTATTGAAGGCACGAAAACACATTTAATACACCACAAAAAATAAAAAAAACTATCTTTAATTTATTTTATCAATTTTTTTTGTCGATCGATTCGTATTTTATTTTCCTCACCCATATCTATTCCATATTGTAGGTATGTATGTTTATTTAGCCTAAATAATTTAATTCGAATTTAAATTTCACTTGCCAGATTTTAACGAAATACTTATTTACACTCGTACTTACAAATGAGAACTGAAAAAAAAGCTTGTAAAACTCATTCGACTTTGCCGCCCTGGGCCTCTGACGGGCTTAGTCCGCCACTGCTTGACAGTGATGCAAAATCAGAGGCAAAATAACTTCGAATGGGCTGTAGGTACAAGCACCATTCAGTTGTCCATTGACCAATACCAGAGAAGAAGAAATGGGTGTAAGTAAATTTTTTGTTTCACTTACCAGATCCTCCGAGTTGTCCGTTCACGCATCCTTCATCCCACATGTTGACGCAGCGCTTGCCTGGGTTGAAGCCTCCGTTCAGGTAGTTGTCATCATTGCCTAAGAAACACAATAAATTAGTGCATAAAAAGTTCCACGATTAGGCAGCTACAGTACTAACAACCAGCGGGCCAACTGTCAGTAGCAATGGGTTTCATTTTGACAGTTCAACAACATTCATTGCGTTATTTACGTTGTTGAGCAGACACATTTTTCGAACATATAAAGCAATGGATCAGCAATATCTTTTAAAATAATTCAGATCGAGATTGATAGTCTGTTACGCAATCACCACGCAGGTTTTGAATACTCTGAAAGGCCAATCAACATAATAATTGCTAACGGACTGTCAAACTCATGTTAACTGATAAATGCTGTGATTGGCAGTCTGACCGCTAACCAAATCATTTGACATGATGTGACTATGAGATTATGGACAGTGATCTATATCTACAGGATAATTTTTTATTCAGTGCGTAAATTTTTACAGGGTGTTCTACCCATGAATATGAACAACATTCACTATGGGACCATCTCTGAAATCACGAAAAAAAAATCAGCAGATTCATACATTTTGGTCGAGTAGGTATTGAACTTTTATAAGAAACAGCTGATTTTTTTTTTGTGATTTCAGAGATGGTCCCTTAGTGAAAGTTGTTCATATTCATGGGTAGAACACCCTGTGAAAATTTACGCACTGAATAAAAGTTTATCCTGTATAGGTACATATAAAATAGTAACGAGGTCGAGGTTTGGGAGTGAGTCTGATCCTGAAAATATAGTTTTGTCCGTTTGTCTTAATGTATGTTCCGGACTGGCTCAAAGACGGCTGAACGCATTGTACCCTATGTGTTAATCCAGGTTATAAGGTATCTGTGTGCCAAATTACATGGCACACAGATACCTTATAACCTGCATTAACACATAGAATACTTTTAATGCCGGTAGTACCTACGTTCCCGGGGCATATTTTCTGACATCCACGCAAGCGAAGTCGCGGGCGTTAGTTAATTTAAATAGGCTTTCAGAACCCTCACAGACACTCACATAAACACCCGCTCACAACATAATGCACGCTTTACTATACTTGCCTTCTAAACCGACTTATTTCTTTCTGCTCATTCGCACTCCGACCCCCAAGATACAAGCCCTGCTTATTTTAGGGGTCAACGCTAAACCAAAAATTGTGATGTACAAACTTAATCTGTGTTTATGTAAAATTACTGTCTGTCATCACCTTTTCTTTTTGCCAATAAAACATTTGCTTGGGCCTTCAAGTCCCTACTCTGTACCCTGCCTGAGTACCCGAGGTAGTTAATCTCGCTACTCCTTGTTGACTGGGAGCTAGGTATTCGTTATTCAGGCATGAGTAGTTCATAAAAATTCAAGAGAAGAAGAAATATTATGTCTGTAATTTTTTGTTTCACTTACCAGACCCTCCGAGTTGTCCGTTGACGCATCCTTCATCCCACATGTTGACGCAGCGCTTGCCTGGGTTGAAGCCTCCGTTCAGGTAGTCATCATCACTGCCTAAAATAAATTAAAACAGTTTAACAAAAAAATAAAAAAATAATAAAAAGAAAAGTAAAGAAGAGACAGAAGAAAAGAAGAAAATCCTCGTAAGAAAATCCTTCCCGTAATTGTAGTGAAACGCGATTAAGGGAGAGCAGTGGTGACCGAGTGGTAACGGCTGGGACTTACGTGTTGTAGGTCATAATAGGTTCGAACCCAGACAGGCGCTTTACTTTGTGAAAATGATTTCATCACCACTACTCTCAAAACGGTGAAGGAAAACATCGTAAGGAAACCGGCATTTCCTAGAACCAAAAATTCGAAGACATATGACATCGACCAACCCGCACTGGGCCCGCGTAGTAGATTACAGCCCACTCTCTCTCGAAGAGAGGAGGCATGTGTCCCAGCAGTGGGAACATTATGGGCTGATTATGTGATTAAGGGATTACATTATGAGGATGGGCAGCAGAACAGCAGAGTTTGTAGGTTTTACTAATAGTCCCAGTAATTCCCTTTAAGTTCACGGCAAGCTTGCGAGGGATAAAGTGGGTTGGGTCAGTCATTTCGTGCTGAAGTTATTCGTTCTTTACAGTGGGGGTTTATCAACTTTCTATGATCACAATCATAAAGTGTGCCTCTTGTGGTGGCAAGGGATTCGAAGTGTAGCTTGTCAAAAGTGGATTCCTACCGAGGCCGATACCGTCCCCATTTTTTCTTCTTGGAGCGGAATCAACTCGCTTAAGATCTGTTTAGCGTTTGTATAAAATTATTCAACGATGACAAACAGCACGTTCGTCATTAGGAAAAGGTTAATTTATGGGATGTTAAGCTAGTAGGTACCTACTAGTTAGGTATAGGTACTTGGAAGTCGTTCGAAGGTTTGTCCCCTAAAATAAAAAATAATGTTGGTAGGAACTTACCAGCCCCTCCGAGTTGACCGTTGTTACAACCTTCATCCCACATGTTCATACACATTCTTTCTCCGGCTAAAAATAAGCAAGCAAAAAAGAAATTAGGAAGTATAGATAGGTACCATAAGGTAGCACATAATTGTTACACAGTTTTCGTTTACAATGGAGGCCAACATTATTGCCAAACAAAAAGAAAGCTTTGGTAAACTTACATTTGTGAAACCCAGGACGTGCCCCCAAAGTTTTGCAATAAACTATGGAAATTACACTGCAGAGCACAATAAATGCCTTCATTTTGGGAGTCAAGCTGTTATATCACGAAAATTTATACCAGCTAATGGTTTTTCGAATGACAAATGTCGTAATTTCGTACATTTTCGACGCTTTTATAAACGGTCAGCACTCGAAAAATTAATTAGCCAATGATGGTATCGCGCCACTTATGATATAGGTGTTAATTCGATATTATTTCATGGAATCTATACGATACTTACCCAAAATTAATTAAGTATTTCGAATAGAGAAAGGAATAAGGATAAAAACAATTGAAATGCATTTGACTGAGATGTCGACTGCAAAGCATCGCTATTAATAAAATTAGGTACAGACGCCAGCAGGCCAAGCTACCCGAAACTGTCAAATTTTCCCAATCAACCTTGAACCTTAAAGCTTTAGCGATAAAGTTGAAAATCTATTAGACAAATTTGACAGATTGTAGTAGCTTGATGTGCTGGCGTCTGTACGATGCGATCTCTTGCATACCTATTAACACATGTGCATGTTGCAAATGTGTTAATAGGTATACATAAACTAAAAATTTATATAAAAACACATTTTGCAAAAAAATTGCCATTCGTTACTATTTTTAACTATTGGTTGAATTTAACTACGGATCAGAAAATCGGCCCTTTGTGATATTACTATACCACCATAGGTAAATCCACAACCATAGAAATTTCTATATCTATGTCCACAACACTTTATTCTCATATTGCGCGACACGATTACTTAGCTGTCGACCGCGAATTTGCAGTGTGATTTGTTATTTTTAACCGACTTCAAAAAAGGAGGAGGTTCTCAATTCGACAGATTGTTTTTTTGTGTGTTTGTTTGTTACGCGATTACTCCGCCAATTATGGACCGATTTTCAAAATTCTTTTTTTATTCGAAAGGAGATACTTCTGAAGTGGTCCCATAGAAATTTCATCAAAAACGGTTCAGTAGTTTGGTTTTTAAACCAAAATTACTGGTAAAAATTACAACTTAAAAGTGAAAAATAAAAACTTTTTTGCAAAAAAAAAACAACCGACTTCCAAAAACGACACTACAAAGTGAAAAATAACTTTAATTTCGAAAGTTGGTGGCAAACAACGAAAATGCGAACCCGACGACACCGACTTCCGAAATTAAAGGTATTTTTCACTTTGTAGTGTCGTTTTTAGAAGTCGGTTGTTTTTTTTTGCAAAAAAGTTTTTTGCTAATTAAGTACCTACTTTATGTCTTCGAGGCACAGTGGAACAGCTAGAAACGGAAGTAACTATCGATAAACAAATGCTCACGACACAGTGGGATCGATGTCCTAAATCCCTTTGTACACACACGTTTTTCTTGCCGTGAAAAACTACGGGTTTAGTGTGGTTTATTCGCCGTGTGTAGGCACGGTCGTCAGTGTTGTATGTACAGACGCCAGCACATCAAGCTACTACAATCTGTCAAATTTCTTTAATAGATTTTCAACTTTATTACTAAAGCAAAAATCAAACCTTAAGGTTCAAGATTGATTGGGAAATTTTGACAGTTTCGGGTAGCTTGACCTGCTGGCGTCTGTACTTTAACAACCTTGCAACATCTTATTAACAAAATCAAAATCAAAAGTCATTTATTCAAATTAGGCTGCATGTGCTGAATCAGCACTTTTCGAACGTCAAAATTACAAAAGACAGTCCCCCAAAATAGGAGGGCGTTTTGGGGGACTGTCTTTTGTCTGTCTTCGACTGACTTCACCAACCAACATAATGAAATGCAAAGAAAAATATTAATGAACATGAATATGAGCTTGCATCATTCATTGCCACTCAAACTCAAACTCAAATCATTTAATTCAACTAAACCAATTAGGTACAGGCACTTTTGAATTGTCAAAGGGTCGGTCAGTCAGAAAGATGAAGCTAGTTGCCCATTCCAAAGCGTAGGTACCTATGGAGAAGAACGGGCAAGAAACTCCACGGACACTCTTTTAAATCATAAAATTGTTACAAAATAAATTAACCATGTGAGAACGATGTAGAAAGACGTGCACGTTAAAAAGCGTCCGTTATAGAAAACATAAAAATAATTCATAAATAAAAAAAAAATAAAAAAAATATTAATTAATTTTTTCTGTTCTGTTTTTCATTGTCTGTTTATACATATATATGTGTACATAAATGGTAAAAATAATAAAAAATAAAACTACTAGCACTGTCAAAGTATGCTTCCTAATCAATAGGATAAAAGAAAAGCCATATCTAGGTGTCCGTTTCAATGGCGCGGCCACGACGTTTTTTTTAAAAAAAAACCATGCCAATGTTTTGTAACAATTTGTAAAAGTCGATTCCCAAAACCATAAATTTGTCAAAGCTATGGTTAAAAAGTTATAAGGGTTTGAACGTGGCCGCGCCATTGAAACGCGGTGAACCGCGCGGCCACGGAGATCTTTAAAACTAAGCATTGCAGAGACCTGAAATTTAGGTAAATAACAGATTGAATTTGTAAAAAATTTGTAAAAATATAGAAAAAATTACTGGGTTTATATTTTAGGAGCTGTAAGACTTAAACCCCATGGCCGCGCCATTGAAACGGTGAGAAACACATTATCGCCGATATCTCGCTGAAAAAGCATCGCAGACGTCTGAAGTTTTTTGTAAAACCCAGATTTGAATTTGTCAAAACTAGTAAAAATACAACAAAAAATCCTAGGTTTATATTTCAGGAGCTGTGAGACTAAAACCCCATGGCCGCGCCATTGAAACGGTGAAAAATACGTTATCACCGATATCTCGCTGAAAAAGCATCGCAGAGGTCTGAAGTTTTTTGTAAAACCTAGATTTGAATTTGTCAAAATAGGTAAAAATGCACAAAAAAATCCTAGGTTTACATTTCAGGAGCTGTGTACGGAATCATCAATACGTCTTGAATATGTCGATAGGGTGACCATGGCTTATTGTTTACAGAACACTTTCCACCTATTTTATTAGAATTTATATCTCAAGGATTCTAAATTAAATTAAAATGAAACGATAAGGTGCAAAAAAATGTTTATTTCTTTAAAAATCACATAAATCACAGATTGTTTGCTTACAGTAAGATACACTAAATTTCTTTCAAGATCACAGATTCTTTTCTTATGTTAAGATATATTTCTTATTAATACTACCTCATGGCCAAAGACTTTTTCTAAATGTAAAAAAAAAAATGACATTTCACACAAACAATCCTAATCATCATCTATAAGACCATATGTTAAATTATGTATTGTCATAGGTTGTTCAGAACTTGCGTGCGTTCCGGTTTTATTATCGTCATAACAAATCATTGTAGAATTATTTAATAAGCAATGACACTTGTAATGACCAATCAGACTTAAAATCGGGGGAACATACTCCACAGCACCTATCAGTTCATATTTTCTTTGATTTATTTTGATATAATGCGGTATTTCTTCGAGCTTGATTTTGTCCGTGCCATTAAGATCAAATAAAATAATGTTATTTAATTCGTATCTAAATCTCTTGGTTTCGTTGTTACATTTCAATCAAATTTTTAAATTCAAGTGCATTCGAATTACGAATGCCGTGCAAAGTTATATGTTATGGTTTTTGCACGTGTACTCAAAACCACGGTATTTTCAGCTATCAAGCAACGACGTTATGAGAATTTGACAATGAATTTGGAAGAAAATATTCTTAAGACATGTGGCGCATCTACGATAAAAAAAACCACGTTTTTTTCGGGAACTATACTTTTTTCGGGATAAAAGGTACCTTATGTCCGTCTCCGTATACCTGAAGAACTATATGCAACGTTTCAACATGATCGGTTCAGTGGTTTAGGCGTGAAAAGGTAACAAAGAAACAAATAAACTTACTTTCGCATTTATAATATTATATAGTAAGGATTTTCATTTAATTTAGAATCCTTGAGTTATTCTAATATGCAGTTCTGTGCAGTTTCTGTAAAACATAAACCATGGTCACCCTATTGAAATATTCAAGACGCAGTAAAAATTACATCATTATGAAAAATAAAAAAATGCCTACTGTCGGCAATTCTACATAATCATAGGTGTTATCTACAAAAAAAAAACTCGCTATCACTTACTTTCATCGAAAGATAATCACGACTTATTTCTACGCGATACTGTACCACAGCTCCTGAAATGTAAACCTAGGATTTTTTTGTGCATTTTTACCTATTTTGACAAATTCAAATCTAGGTTTTACAAAAAACTTCAGACCTCTGTGATGCTTTTTCAGCGAGATATCGGTGATAACGTGTTTTTCACCGTTTCAATGGCGCGGCCACGGGGTTTTAGTCTCACAGCTGCTGAAATATAAACCTAGAATTTTTTGTTGTATTTTTACTAGTTTTGACAAATTCAAAACTGGGTTTTACAAAAAACTTCAGACGTCTGCGATGCTTTTTCAGCGAGATATCGGCGATAACGGGTTTCACACCGTTTCGATGGCGCGGCCATGAGGTTTTAAGTCTTGCAGCTCCTAAAATATAAACCCAGGAATTTTTTCTATATTTTTACAAATTTTTTACAAATTCAATCTGTTATTTACCTAAATTTCAGGTCTCTGCAATGCTTAGTTTTAAAGATCTCCGTGGCCGCGCGGTTCGCCGCGTTTCAATGGCGCGGCCACGTTCAAACCCTTATAACTTTTTAACCATAGCTTTGACAAATTTATGGTTTTGGGAATCGACTTTTACAAATTGTTACAAAATATTGGCATGGTTTTTTTTAAAAAAAAACGTCGTGGCCGCGCCATTGAAACGGACACATATCTAGACACGATATTTGGTATTGCATCAGCTATCGGTCTCGGCTTTCAGTCTCGCCAATGTAGTCCAGACAGATACTACGGATTAGTAAAGTATGAAAGAGATAAAAAGTATGTTTTCAGCTGCGAATTCTGAGTTGGTAGACCGATGACCTGGTGAAGCCCGCAGGAATCTACTGGATGCGGGAAGGTTGAAATGGCGATGCTTGGGGGATGCCTATGTCCAGCAGTGGACATCTTTCGGCTAAAATGGTGATGATGAATGATGAGTTGTAGTAGGTACTGTAGCGAAATAAAAACAGGACTTCACTTGTACACGTTTAATTTAGTAAAATAAAAAATATTGTCAACAAAACTTAATGAAGGACACAGCACGGTTCCTAATATTTCAAAGGATTAATTTATAACTCTGACGCGACGTCCTTGGTGTTAGAGCCCTATAATGACGCGTCGGTCACGATACGTTTGCAAACGTTCCTATAACTCCCGCAATAAATAAATATCTGGTAATCCTAAATGGGTAACTTTGCACCAAGTCAATCAGTTATCAGTATCAGGCAGCAAGGTAATAATTTATATCACTGTTTTAACTAAATTGAGACAATAGTATGCAACTACTGAATAAAAATAAAAAAAAATTATACGCAAATCCCGTCCTAGACTCCACGCTGGCAGTCGGAAGGCTTCTCGCTGGCTGATATCAGAATCCACCTGAGGAAGCTTGCAGTCGTCTAGACCCAGGCTAGCGGTGGGGCGAATTCAAGATCCGCCTACAATCTTCGGACAAATCAAGTCTGAATGAAGAAACCTGACTCGCCTCGAGACAAGTTTATGATGCTGTATACTTAGTTCGTTTAATTTCGGGAACACTGCCCTTGGATTCAGTCGAACAACGAACGAACTCGGTCGTTCAAACCGTCATATCGATACCTTTAATATCGTGACCAATTCCAAGTCAAGCGGAAAAAAATAATATCATAGACTTCCGTCCTGTATCCAAGTAAAACTTCAAATTCTCTCTATACTTACTTTACTCTTTGCTTCAAATGAAAAATCTTGGTAAGAGAAAAGACATGACATTTTTAGATTCAAAATTCAAAACCAAAATGAAGAAAAACCCTTTCTGGTTAAAAAAAAGGTTGGATTTGTTATAAAAGAAGGTTGTTCGTGATAAAATTATAATGTAGCATTTGCCAATGCTGCAGTACCTACTGATAGTTTGTGGATACACTTTAACACGTAATTAGGTACACCTCCGTCAATCGAACCAAAAAAAGGTCTGATGCTATTGCCAATATTTAGGTATGTGCCGAATTACATTTAGACAAAACAATATCTAAATTGTCCAATACTTGTCTAGTAGTTCCGAACAGTGATAAATTGTTCGTTCGTCGATCGCCCACAATTTGTCAAAGCTGTCAATTTCATATAAAACATTATGATACTGTGTGGGAAAACCCGAGTGCGGACCCCAGGTGGTTTTTAAGCTCATTTTGTGAACCCTTATCTTGTAGTTTTGTGACAGGTTTTAAATTCAGGAAATCGCAGTGAAGAATTTATTTACCTGTACCTACTCGTGCTAGTGGTAGAGTAGGGAGGGTCGACCTTCACGGACGTATGAGTGGCCGAGGATTGAGCTAAGCATGCAATTGGAGAGGCCTATGTCCAGTGGTCTGTCTATGTCCACCAGAAAAGATGCATTTATAGAGGTATGAGGAAGAAGAAAAAGGAGTAAAGTTCACTCATACTCCATAGAAAAACGAGGTTCCTCAGACCAGACTGGTGTTGTGTCTGGTGGGCTACTGCCTGACGATTGCTGATGGGACGTTGTATATACATATGCTAGTTGCGCGGCAAACTCTGCTTCCGCGATAAAGGATTTTGCGTGACGTCAGTGTACCACGTAGTTCGCATGTGACCAAGACAACGTTTACTTATCCCATTGACAGTGATGCAATGGTTTATTTTATTTCTTGTTTTGATTGTTGTTTTTATTTATTTATGTATAAACGCATGCTGCACTGGTTAACGTCATCACGTCAGCACCGGCTGCCGCTGAAAACCAGCGCTGGGGCTTTGTCTCGTATAGGGTCTTAGCATTATGCTGAGCGATGGCCGTTTTGCGTGAATGTGACGCATGTTTACCCCCAACTTGTTATTTTTTGTGTGTTTATGTCCTTTTTTTATGCGTCATGTTTGCCGCAAATAAATGCTTTTTCTTTCTTTGATGCGGACGAATTTTTTTGATGCCCAATGAGCTCCTGCCTTTTACCGCAAACAAATGTATTTTCTTTCTTTCTAGTAAGAAGAAAATATTACTAACGCTACATTTGATTTGTAAACTTAATATGTAGAATATAAAAACTTCATTATTATGTCTAGCAGTGGACTATGTTATGCTGATGGTTTTGAACAGGAAGTATCAGCACTGCAAGTGTTATTGAGTTTTCCATAAGGAATGTTGGCGGTGTGATACCCCCGTGCCTCGGAAAACACGATAAGCCGTTGGTCCTGCGCCCGATCTCTCTCCGGTCGTGTCGAATTGCCTTCCCATCGGACTATGAGAGTGAAGTGCACTTGTGTCTGCGCGCACACATGCAGTATAATATCTCCCGCGCCGAAGGCTAGTCTCCGTTGAGATTGGCTGCCGTGGCGGAAATACGGTCGGAGGCCTTACCACGAGCTCTTAACGCGATTCAATTTACGCTCAGGGATCGAGATGGCGCTAGACGACTTGTATAGCTCTGTCTCTTTCCAACAGCCTAAACTGGATCGCGTTAAGAGCTCGTGGTAAGGCCTCTGGAGGACTTTATTTGCACTGCCGAGGGCCCGAAGTCTGCTATTTTTATAAATTTGTCATTCCAACACGATCCCATTCCCATCCCATTGTCATTTTGCTTAAAGTTCGTAATCTGCTAAATTCTTAATGGCAATCATTGGTCGGTCAATGGTCTCGTAATAGAATTGTGTCATAATGACATTGTCGTATTGCCATTAATATAAAACCCGTTAGTAGAAATGATTTTCGAAAAACTACCACTACTTTATTTATGCCAGATTTCATTTATATATATTTTTACATATTATTTATTAGTGTTTTATACAAGTCAAGTGTTTTATGTAAGTCTGTCATTCATTTATCATTATTTACGAGATTACCATTATATGCCATTTCTTTCAATGGAGTGTCAGTGGTTGACCACTGGAAAGTCATAATGACGCCATTATGTTAGTAGATTACCAAATTTGTCAAAATCAACAATTATGAAATCAATGATAGACCATTCTGACACTATTGTAATAGCAGACTAGGGGCCCAGAACTCGCGTAGCTGTAATCTAATCTAGTTAAAAAGCCCTTGTTTGTCATTGACAGATTAGATAATAAGCACTAATTTCATGGTAACGTCATAAAAGGTCTTCTGTTTGGAGTTATTATAATTATAATAACACTAACTGTAACCCCGCGGTTTCTCCCGCTTAAGTCTCGATCCTATGCGAATATCGGAACAAAAAGTATCCTATGTCCTAATCCGTCATGATTTACTTATGTGCCAAAGTTCATCTAAACCCGTTGAGCCGTTTTAGCGTGAAAGTGTAACAAATAAACACAAAAAAAAAACTTTTGTCTTTTTAATAGGTAGGTACTCAGATTAGATAAGAATATGGTGACTGCAGTTACCAAGGTAAGCTTACGCAATTGCACTTAGTAGTTATTTACTTTGAGTCGAGTTTATTTTGTTTAGTTACATAGAGGTGGTACCCATATAGGTAGGTACGAATGGATTAGGTATAGACACGCCAGTACATACATCAAGCTACACGAATGAGTAAATTATATTGTATGTAACTGATGGTTTTCATTTTTAACCGACTTCTAAAAAAGGAGGAGGTTCTCAATTCGGATGTTTGTATTTTTTTTTTATGTTTGTTCGCGCATAGCTCCGTTGCTAGCCAACCGATTTGAAAATTTATTTTTTTGTTGGAAAACGTATACTTCCCAAATGGTCCCATAGAAATTTCATCAAAAGCGGTTTAGTAGTTTGGTTTTTAAAACAAAGTTACTGGTAAAAATTACAACTTAAAAGTGAAAAATAAAAACTTTTTTTCTGTCTTTATAGTCAGAAGTCCGCCAACAATCCCTAATGCCATGGAACCACGGGTAATTAAAATTACCCATGGACCCGGTAATGGGTCGACTCACCGGGACCACGGGTAACGAGTGACTACAATCTGTCAAATTTCTTTAATAGATTTTCAACTTAATGGTTGAAGCCTTAAGGTTCAAGGTGGATTGGGAAAATTTGACAGTTTCGGTTAGCTGCTGGCGTCTGTACCGAGCACGTTATTCTGTGCTATGACTGGTATTGACCAAGTCTAATGAGGCTATCCGTGTAAAAGTAACCTTATAACTTTGTCCATAATGCTTTGAAAGACAAATGAATCGTTTCGACTTTGTAAAACACTTAAATTACCTTTCTTCTTACGTTCTGAACAGTGGTGATCCAAAGATATCGACCCCGACTTACGAATTGCAGCTCGTGGGTTCGAAGTCCGGATCCAGGCAGGCACTTTACTTTGTGTAATTTATTTCATCACCACTGCTCTCAAAACGGTGAAGGAAAAAATCGTGAGGAAACCGGCATGTCTTAGATCCAAAAAAATCGAAGATATATGACATCTGATAACCCGCACTGGGCCCGCGTGGTGGATTACGCCCCTCTCACAGAGATAAGGCCTGTGTCCCAGCAGTGGGAACGATATAGGCTATTTATGCAAAACATCTAGATGGAGTTGAATATTTAGAAACAGATTACAAGACACCCAAAAGCATCTATTTGCTGAAGTAAAATAGGGAATAAGAATTCCAAATATTTATTTATAATTAAGTAGTCAGGTATTCCACTCAGAGCACTGATTTCAACAGCATTTGCCCGAACCGCACCTAAGCATTTCCACTAACCGCACTGAAACAAAATCAAAATCAAATCAATCAAAATCAAAAGTCATTTATTCAAATTAGGCTGAGAATCAGCACTTTTCGAACGTCAAAATTACAAAAGACAGTCCCCCAAAAACGCCCGCCCTTCGCCACTTCCTAGTGCTATCGCTGGGAAGAAGAAGTGGCGGAACAAACTCCCCAGCAGCACAGCTGTCTGTTCAGTTAGAATATAGTTAGTTGCATGTATACAATACTAGGAACCTATGTTCAATAATGAACATTACAAGAAGCTTAAATTATTTGCCATATTATGTCAGCTAGCCACGCCAATATACCAACAAATATAATAAAAACTATACGTACTCAAGCTAAAAAATAATTAATAAAAATAAAAATAAAAACACTACCTAAATAAAAGCCTCCAGGCATAAAGGGCGTGACAGCTTACACATTTATGCATTGCTGGGTTCGTCACCTAGCTGTCACTTGCAGTCACAGATGATGAACTAGGACCATCGATGTGAAATAAATAAGTGAGTTAATACTAATAACAGTAACCTGTCAGTACCTAAGCTAATTCTGGAGAAAGAACATGAACATTGTCTTGAGTTAATTAGGGCGACCAACTATTCTTATCCTATCCAAAATTTTGTAAAGTGCGGTTCGGAGGAACAGTTTATCATTAAGTATTGTTTTCAGTTCCCGAACGGCACCGACGTAAAATATTTTTTTTAGTGATGGGATTTACTTTTTGTCATCGATACAAATCGGTAGAAGTTAAGACTTAATAATATAATAATAATTCCAATTAATTTTCGGATAATTCCACCTTGTTCATGCATCTCTATCTAACTCAAACTTGTACTTCATTAAAGTAGGTTCTTAGTCCATTTACATGCAACTTCGGACATCCACACAAGTCATTAGGTCGGGCCTTTGTAGGACTTTCAAACTAAGCAAACACAGCAGAACTTATACAAACACAGCAGTGCTTGAATGCATTCTCTAATTAATAAGCTCTTTCCGGTTCCAGACACAATTAATGAATGGTATCCGGGGCTTGTGGCTAAGTAATAACAGCCGCACGGGTCGATCGTTCAGGTTAAGTTACGGTTGCCGCGGTTGGTCCGTGGATGGGTGACCATCTTCACATAGGTACCAAGACCCCTCCGTGCCTCGGAAAGCACGTTAAGCCGTTGATCCCAGCTGTCATTCGTAGACCTTTGATAGTCATTACGGGTCGTCAGAAGCCCGAAAATCTGACAACCAGTTTTACCAAAAGGTGTCGTATTACCCAGTAACTGGGTTGTGGAGGTCAGATAGGCAGTCTCTCCATTTAAAATACTGGTATTCAGCTGCATCGGGTTAGACTGGAAGCTAACCCTAAAACAATGGGGAAAAGGCTCGGCAGATGATGATGATCCTGTTTATTTGACAACACAACACTATTACACATAACTGGGTTGGACAGACAGAAATTAAAACGTAATAACAACCAGCAGGGGATCCCTAAAATTGTAAATATTTATGTAAATCAATTATTATTTCAATGATTCAACTTTGGCTGATGAAATAATGCAATTCATTGTATTTATGGCTGTTCAGCAACAGCAGGACACAGAGGAGCGAGGCGCCTATCCTCCTTACAAATCATTACGCAACTTCACCGACACACATTGGTAGGCCTAAACTGGTTTAAGAGTAAACGATAATCAACCAATACTAACAAAACAAAGAACTGGCTAGTTCATTGTTTTGTAAGTTTTGGACAAATAACGTAATTTAAAAAAAACCTAGAACCACTACTTAGTAGTTTTAAAAAAATGTATTTTTTTTAAAGAAAAGAAAGAAGTTACATTAATTTATTCATTTTGATCTCAACTTACTTAGTTACTCAAAAAACTATTTAAGAACATAATTTTTGTCATAGTTAGAGGTAGGCAAATTAACATTATTATACATACCTACATAGATCTATTTTAAATTTAAAAACATTTAAAGAAAATAAGAAAAAAAAAGTTAAATAAAAATAATGAATATTGAGTACCTAGCTGGTTTGTTAAAACATTGTAAATAAGTGCAAATACCAAACTTCAGAAAGATATTGAGAAAAGTAAAAAAATAAAGTGATCTATTATTTTTTTAAATTCATTTAATTTCTCATGCAACAATATAACTTATAAAATCTACATATGCCATCTTAATTAGAGGCTATTATCCGATAGTGTGTACCTTATTCGACGCTAAATCAAACGATAACATGACTATATAACACACATTACCACAGTTTCGACTCATTCGATCTATTTGAAGCGCCTGCGCTTGCGTCTCTAGTGGTCAGCACACGGAATTTAAATAAAGTGTCAATAATAAATAGTAACACTAAAAAAAAATATAGGTGTGGTTTTAAGGACATAACATTCACAAACGTGTAGTGTTTTATATTTAATGAGTGAAGTGATTTAAATTGTTATTTCTAATTGGAACTTTGGTGAGTTTTTGGTATGCTCAGTTTATTTGTCAATGTAAGCGTTGTGTGCCGGGTTCAATAATCTAATCATGTTAGCTATTTCAAGGTCAATGGTTGTTTCGTTATTATTGCAATTTCAAAGGTCAGGTATTATAGATAGACATAATTATTATGATGATATAGTATAGATATTTAAAATTCTTGTAGGTATAATCTGTGTGAAATATAGTATGTACATACTCTATACTACCTATTTTACTGAAGTGGCAACCTACTTCAAACTTTGGGTGCGGATGAACAAATACAAAAGCAAATAATAATACTCTTACAATTTTGGTGAAAACGTAGGTACATACTGTTAATAAGAAAACAGGAAACCTTGTCAAAGAACCAAAAATTCGGGGACATGAGACATCAACCACCGACTCGCACTGTGCCCGCGTGGTGGATTACACACAGAGAGGAGGCCTGTGTCCCAGCAGTGGGAACATTAAGGGCTGATAATGCTATGGTGGAAACCTCATCAAGATCCATTGTGTATTTTAGAGAAACTAACCGGTCACACAGACAGACATGTATGCCTGTGTGACCGCTCAGTTCTACGCGATTTTATTTTATAGTGAGTAGGTATTATTTAGGCATAGATTATTAGAAGTTCTCATCATAAATAAAATATGAATGGTGGTCAAAATCTCCTTTCGTGGGAAAATCTGAGACAATAATTAAGTATTATTTAACTTAGTAGGTATATAAAAATGATACCTACCTACTTTGAAACAATTGAATAATAAAAAAAACGATTACCCAATTCACACAATATATTCATGACGTTGACGAGCAACCATTTCGGCAAAAACGATGAAAAATAACAGCGGTTGTCAACATTTTTTATTCGCAAAGCATTTAAATTCAATGTGGGTAAGGATTCGCATAGTTTTTGTTCATCATCATTTCAGTCTGGAATCACCCACTGCTGGGCATTGGGATTTCATAATTTACTTAATTTAAAAAAATGTATTATTTTGTTACCGAATTATAATATCCACTGTGGCAACGCTGTCAAAGTACAAATTATTAATGCAGGAACAACTGAACGGATTATTCTACTTTGGTAACACTTAAAAATAACGGTTATGATATTATCGTTATTTCTGGGTGGGGCAAAGAACATTTTAAATGGTAAAATGTAGTGCAAAGGTAGTCGTCGTTTGATTGTGAAATAGTACAGTTGTGCGGAATAAAAGTGTTAGTAAGAAAATAGTGCTTTTCTCTACATAGGTATTAGGCCTCCCCTTTCCTCCGTCACACTTTTAAGTTTTTGTTACTTTTCGCTTATGTATATACTTACCATAAATACTAATATTGTTTAAGAACCCAATTCCGAGTTTTAAACCCGCCTTTGTACAGACGCCAGCAGGTCAAGCTACCCGAAACTGTCAAATTTTCCCAGTCAACATTGAACTTTAACTCTTTAACTTAATGCTTTAACTATAAAGTTGAAAATCTATTAAAGAAATTACGTTAAACTATGTTCGAGCCGTTTGGGGTTGAAACATTAGGGCCACGGGGTCCGAGTGCCCACTTGGTTTTTTGAGATATCGCCAAGCGGTTAGTCGACTCTTCACGTGACCAGAGGGCTGGCCTGTTTCTTGGCCAAAGAATTAGCATCGCCATACAACGTGGCAATGCTGCCAGCCTTTTGGGCACTGTTCCTGTTGACAGCGATGCGGACGAATTTTTTGATGCCCTATGATTCTTTTACTTATTTTTTCATCACATGTACATATGTATTATTATTTTAAATGTTACCTTATATAATGTAAATAAAATTAAAGAAATTTGACAGATTGTAGGAGCTTGATGTGCTGGCGTCTGAGTAAAAATAGTGGGTGTTATTATCAGTTGGTAAACATGTTTGAACTTTGAATTTGAAACTTAATTCAACCATTAAAAACGGATGGCCTTGTAGAGAATACAGGTATGGTCATAAGTATATCACGCTCAGTATGCGTGTACCTTACCAGGATACATAGTAGACTTATATATATTATTATCTATATATAGAAACAAAAATGAGTCACCGATATGTATGTACGCGCATAACTTCCGATCGACT
The DNA here is from genome assembly GCA_951799955.1 of Apamea anceps. Taxonomy (NCBI): domain Eukaryota; kingdom Metazoa; phylum Arthropoda; class Insecta; order Lepidoptera; family Noctuidae; genus Apamea; species Apamea anceps. The sequence continues at coordinate 6,009,926 of OX637522.1, read as the reverse complement.
GCACCAAATTGAATAATTCTTTTTTTTGTGTTTGTTATTGTCAGGACAAGGTTTGAATAGAATAAAATTAAAAGAAAAATAATATGGCTGTACGACGTTCAGCTAGTCTTTATACATAACTATGAATTACTGTTCGGTGGTAAGCTCATCATTTGAGAGTGGCAGGACCGATTTGGCAATTATTTCTTCTAAAATGTTTGTAACAGTCTGAATAAGGTTTTAATGGAAAAAAAAATGAAAATGTTGCTCGCTAAATTGGATAATTCGGGAAAAAATGAAAATGCTTTTTCTGTAGATTGAAATTTTGACAGGACAACGACAACTTGTCATTAATGTAATCGGCTTCATTGTAGAGCAGTAGGAAACATGCATCATTTGTACAGACGCCAGCAGGTCAAGGTACCCGAAACTGTCAAATTTTCCCAATCAACCTTGAACCTTAATGCTTTAGTGCCAGGCCGCACTACGGCTAAATTACCGCTTGCACTTGCGGGAAAAAACCGTAGTGCGGCCTAAGCCTTAGTGATAAAAAAAGTATTGAAGTTTGACAGATTGTAGTAGCTTGAAGTGCTGGCGTTTGTACATGCAATGCCCAATAAAACTATTGGGCATTGTACAGACGCCAGCAACTCACATCAATATTCACAATAAATCCGAGTAATATTTTGTTATTTTTGTTGAAATAAACAAACGTTTATTCCAACTGAAATAACAAAAATATTACTGTTTCCAACTGATGATAATTCAGGTCGTAGGTTGAGCATCTCTGATAAGACTGTTTAACTTGTATTTAATGAATAACAACTTAATATTTTGTTTAATTATTTTGTGCAGATCATGGAGAAGATGAAGACGTTTTGGGTGCTGTTCAGCATAATGCTGGCATTGTCTGAGGCTGCAAAGGTCTTGGTGGTGTTCCCCATGCCTTCGAGGAGTCATGGAAACCTTGGAGATGGAATTGTCAGGCATCTGCTGAATGCTGGACATGAGGTCAGTATTTTGTTACGGTAAAATTATTTATGAACCTGTGGTGGTAGAGGTACACGGTAGTACAGTCAACAAAACAGATAAGTATGCAGGGTCGTCGGATATAGTTGAAGTTTAATTAGAAACCGATGTTTTCGAATGGAATTTAGTTTGATAAATGAACTGTTTGTTTACTAACTGTTACTACTTACTGTTTTTTTAATACTTACTAAGTAGCAACGTCACTAATAAGCACCTAAATACTTTATCTGATATCTGTCTAATCCTACTAATATTATAAACGCGAAAGTTTGTGAGGATGGATGGATGGATGTTTGTTACTCTTTCACGCAAAAACTACTATACAGATTTTGAAGAAACTGTACAGTAATATAGCTTATATATCAGAACAACATATAGGATACTTTTTATCCCAATATTCCCACGGAATCGCCACTTATACGGGTGAAACCGCGGGGCGCTGCTAGTAATCTATAACAACTAGGTGTGCTGCTCAGCTATGTACCTACTTCATTGTTTTGTATTTGGATTACGTAAATTGTACATAACCAGAACGTAACCTATCTTCCGTAGTTGTGTTGTTTTGCATGCAAATATTGTGAATAGAGAAAAGACTTATTGATGCCCCTGGATTTTTTTGTTAGATTGATGTTTAACAAGCAGGTCATATCATGTGTAAATCTATACTAATAATAGAGTTGAAGGGTTCGTTTATTTGTTTTAACGCGCTAATCTCTAGACCTACCATTCGTATTTGAAAAAAACCTGTTTCCATTTGATAGCCCAATAGGCATGATGACAAATTTTGAAAAACTGGTTTTTCAGGTTCAGAAATAAATATTATATACAATGTATATCAAATTTCTGCTTAAAATGAGGAATCAATATGAAATAAAATACATTTTACTTTAAATTTTTTTCATTTCCGCCAAAACCCTTCAATCTGTCATGGCGTCGCTTGTGACGTCACGTTCGATGTAAACATCGACGGCTAGTACGGCTACAGTATTAATTTTGCATTGTTTGTGTTTTAAAAGTTCTAAAATATGAGTTCGAGACCATATAGGTGTTGTGCAGTGCCTCTGTGTACTAATACAACTATAAAAAGCCCGGACAAGTTATTTATATTCGTTCCCTATGATAAAACAATACGAAATAAGTGGCTTAAACTTGCAAGACGTGATATAAAAGGAATATTGCCTAATAAAATAATAATAATAAAACTATGTTACAGCTCAGATTACAACTATGTATTTGGTAGGTAAATATTAAAAGAATAATTGCAATATAACCTCCAAGCGTAATATTAGAAGTTTCATTGAAGGGTATATTGAAAAACAGAAAGTATACATAATATTTTGAAACATTTTGTCTTATGTTTATTCATTTATAAAGTGATTTCATTGTATGATTTGTACTTACATGGATGTTTTTACATTCCTAAATTCTGACGAACAAAAGTCTTTATTTGACCCTAGAAACGCTCCTAGAATCAACAAGTCGACTCTTGGCAAATTTGTGCTGGTTGCCTTTGTAAATCCTGGTTCCATTTTTGTATTTTCACTTTCTATTTTATTTAATATATTTATGAAAACAAACCAAATTATCCACTCGCTATGGAGGGAAACTAAGAAGAGCTGTCATTGTAGTCGAACGTGACGTAATTCGCCCTGATTGGCGTTCAACATAACATGGCGGATTGTCGTATTTTGTGGTTTTATTTTATTAAAATATTAAATAATCTCACTCATAATTAAAAAATAAATACGTTTTTTGCAATCCATAATTTACATTTCATTACATAGATGCATTACTTTAGTGACTTTTGTTTACTGTCATCATCCCTATTCTTGAGGAAGGCTATAAGGTACCTAACATCACGCTAGAACCCTACAGAGCCCATCAACACAAAAAAATAAATAAAAAGAACGCTGTGATGCACTCGCTCTTAACTCACTCTCATAGTCCGATGGGACGGTGTAATCTGACAAGACCGGAGAGAGATCAGGCGCAGGACCAACGGCTTAAAGGTTTATCCACACAAATCAGGGACGTGTAAGTGTCTGGGATGTGGAAGGACCATGCTCCGTCAATGGCTCGAAAAATATCGGTGTGTACATTTTATATGAACTCGTTCACACACGTCCGGGACGGCGACGGAGCTTCAGTGCCTGCTTTGTGTGCCACGGCCCTGTCACGTCCCGGATACGGCCCTGATAAGTGTGGGTCAGTGGCGGACTAACAGGGGGGCGGAAGGGGCGGCCCGCCCCAGGCCTCCGGTCTTGGGGGGCCCCCAAATGCTTTCGCGTTCCCCTGATCAAATCCTAAACAAGACTTTAAAAATTTGCTTAGACTTTAAACATGGGCTTTCTATACTGGAGGAAGTATTGAAGGCACGCTACATAAAATAAAAAAAACTATCTTTAATTTATTTTATCAATTTTTTTTGTCGATCGATTCGTATTTTATTTTCCTCACCCATATCTATTCCATATTGTAGGTATGTATGTTTATTTAGCCTAAATAATTTCATTCGAATTTAAATTTCACTTGCCAGATTTTAACGAAATACTTATTTATATACTTTATACAAATGTGAACTGAAAAAAAGGCTTGTAAAACTAATTTTTTTTTAAAGCAGGGGCCTCATTCAACCTTTTTGCCGCCCCGGGCCTCTGACGGGCTTAGTCCGCCACTGGTGTGGGTAGACCTTTAAACATGCTTTCCGAGGCACTAAGAACCTTTGTACCTTTAATGTGACTTATATACCTCGGATTACTACCCAACTTGATAAAACTCGTGACACCGGTTATTTTATCACAAAAACAGTTACTATGTAACTCTACTAAACTACAGATAATGAATAGGTATAATTTACACTGGCACAATAAACGTCCCCAGACGTTATTATGACAATGAAACTTTTATCTGTCATCAACCGATTAGGTTTACAAACAGCAAACAGAATCATGTAATTCAAATTCTGAATACATTTTAAGGACTTATGAACTCATGTAAAGATCATTTGGGACTTTCAACTTGTTTAATATAAAAAGGTGGAGTTCCAACAAAGTGTCTAATTAGTCTTTAAGAGTAATGGATGGGACATGACGTCACGTTCCAAAGTTAAAGCCTCAGTTTGAACTCTGAAGTCTGAGCAGGTCTTTACTCTGGTCTGACCTATTTCGAGTTTGGGACAGTCAACTTTAGGACACATGCCACGAAGTATGGTATTAAAATATTATTGGAGTTGGTTATTGATGTCCACGATTAATATTGTGGAACGGTAGCAGTTTAAAAAAGTTTTAAGTTTTTAAGCATTGGTTGGAAACTTCAAATCCTATAACGCGGCCTTAGAACTAAAAAGAAAGAAAAATTGTTTATTCTGCACAAACAAAACGCACATTACAAATAAAAAAACACATAAAACACACACATACAACGTAGTCGAAAGTGAGAACATACATATAGTGCTAATAAAAGGAAGTCAACAATCTGATACGTCTCAACTCATAATGAAAAACATCCATATTAATATTATAAACTCGAAAGTAACTCGGTCTGTCTGTCTGTCTGTCTGTTACCTTTTCACACCTAAACCACTGAACAGATTTCGATTTCGAAATTTACCAAGGAGATAGATGGTATCCTGGGGAGGGACATAGGCTACTTTTTGTTTCAAAAAGAATCCTATACACCGTTAAATTTTGATCGTTTTAATCCTTAAAAGGGGTCATTGTACTCATCATTATGAACAACTTTTACTACGGGATTACCCTGAAATCTTGAAAAAAAATCACTTGATCCATAGATTTATCTTCGCTAACTCGACATTAATGTATGGATCAACTGATTTTTTTTTCACGATTTCTGGGTATGAAAGTTTGTATAGGAAACTCGGCATTTCTTAAGTTAGGTTAGTTAATTCCCAACATCCACGCGGGCAGAAGCTAGTATTAATATAATCATTTAATTCAAGTAACATGGGCTTATAATACACAATAGTAGAATAGATACACACACAGTCACATTGATGCACACAAAATACAAGAACATTAAAAGTCAATGGGTTTTTTAAAACTCTTCCATTCATTTCAAAGTACCCGATTTGCAAATAACTAGGTCACTTATTTGAAGTTAAACCCTTTGCGGTTAAAACCCTTATCTAGAACCTTAACCTTATCCTAACCTTATGAGATACCCAAACCCGTTTTTAACTGCAACACACGATACAGGAAGTCTTTAAAAAAGTTTTATCTGCAGCCGACCAAAATTTTTTCAGCCAGGCTCTTTACTTAGTGTAAATTATTACATCACCACTGCTGTCAAAACGGTGAAGGAAAACTTCGTGAGGAAACCAATATGTCCTAGAACCAAAAATTCAAAGACATGTGACATCCACCAAACCGCACTAGGCTCACGTGGGGAATTATGGCCCACTCCCTCTCTAAGAGAGGAGGCCTGTGTCCCAGCAGTGGGAACCCTATAGGCTGATAATGTTATGTAATCTTGTAATCCTACTAATATTATAAACGTGATGTTTGTTACTCTTTCACGCCAAAACTAGTCAACGGATTTGGATGAAATTAACATATAGGATACTTTTTATCCCGATATTCCCACGGGATCGAAACTTATGCGGGTGAAACCGCGGGACGCAGCTAGTGTGGTATAAATCGTTAAAAATCTTGAATGATCTTGTATCTGTTCTTCCAGGTGACTTACATTTCGCCATTTACCTACAAGAATCCTCCTGCTAAACTTCGCTCAATCGATGTCAGCAGTAACTTCGATCTGTTGCCAAGTAAGTTTAACTTTAATAAACTTTCTCGAATATTTTCTTATCCTATAGAAATTACGCTTGGTAGCCAGATTAGTGCCAAAGTCAAATAATTTATTTCAAATAGGCATATAAAAGGCACTTTTGAACGTCAAAAAATGCCCTAATTGACCTTGGGATGTTGGTATGATTAGCAGAAAACACAGGGTGGTCAGTCAGTCAGTCCCTATCAAACTTGATTTGAAAACCTTTTTAGTCATTTTGGTGACATGCTATTTTAGTCGCTCTTACAATATCCTTTGGGTTGAGTTGTCTAATCACACTATTATTTTCCCACAGCTAGACACAAGCTTCAGCTGTGTGAGAGGGAGTGGGCCGTAATCCACCACGCGGGCATACTGCGGTGGTGTATAAATTGAGTAACTACTTTGCTTTTAAAACTCAAACTCAAAGCATTAATTTCAAATAAACCAATTATATGCATTTTTGAATTGTCAAGGGGTCGGACCCTTGACAATTCAGTCGGAAAGCTGAGGCTTGCCCATTCCAAAGCGTAGTAGGTACCCGAAGAACGGATATGTACATTTTTGAAATATAATAACAAATCCTTTTTCATTATTTCAGAGGACATCATTAACATACAAAGCATTATGGACAAGACAGCCGATGACATGAGCATCGGTTTGATGGTCTTCATGATGACGGAGATTACAAAGAAAACGATTTCTAATGATGCCGTTCAGAAGCTTTTGAACGATCCTAAAGAACAGTTTGATGTGGTGATCGCTGAGTGGATGTTCAGCGATGTACCTGCTGGGTAAGTTATTGAATGTGATCTCGGAATTACAAAGCTACTAATTTGACCTAAGTCTACAATAGTCGGTCGTAAGTAATTATAATAATAACTAGCTTCTGCCCGCGGCTTCGCCCGCGTGGATGTCGGAAATTATCCCACGGGAACGTGATAACAGGATAAAATGTACCTATGTGCTTCCCCAGACTGCCATCTATCTCACGGGCCCTTTGTGGCTAATTACAATAGAAAACCAATTGTGTCTCATTAGTGGTGATTAAGAGGGTACCTATATGATATCTAAAAAAAAAAACTCAATAACAGAAAATTAAATACCTACCTACCTAAATAAACCTATTTCTGATGATAACTAATCCAAACTCAATAAATAAGCAAAATCCCTAAAAACTAATATCTATACGAATGACTAATCCTACCTAACAGTATTATAAAATAACCTACAGTCACAACGTACACTATCAAATATACTACCTATACTTTAAAATTAAAATCTATACCTACGACTTATATAAAAATAAACCTAAATAACTCTAAAAACTAAAAGGAATAAAAATGAACTCCATTGCGGGTGACTTAACCTACGACAAACTTATTATTTGCGGTTGGTGCAGTAATCGGGTATAGGGATCGAACCTCAAAATGAAGTTTGTTTTTTATTGTATATACTTTTCCGGGATAAAAAGTACCCAGTGTGGTGCCCAGGATATTAAAGAATAATTATACCAAGTTTCAACGTAATCGAAACGGTAGTTTTTGCGTGATGCCTGAACAAACAGACAGACAGACAGACAGACAAAAATTTTTTTAATCACATTTTTGGGTTCGGTGTCGGTCTAGTAACACAGGGGGTGTTACTAGACCGACACCGAACCCAAAAATGTTGCCATTTATTTTTTTGATATTTTCAATGTACAGAATTTTCACTTCTACAGATTTATTATAAGTATAGATATAGATAACATCTATTGAGGCCCGCGTTAGGCGGTTGGATTAAGGGCCTGATTCAAAAGGCAGTACTCCTCGATACGGCTTGCATTTTGAGGAGGTTCCTGTCCCTAACCACCAGTAGCTTGGACCCTGCTCCCGACATCGGTGGATCACTATTTTTTTAGATTTTTAAATGCTTTTATATACTTAATTTTTATATTTAAAAATGTAATAAAATAAGATAAGTAAATAAATAAACAACATAATAATAAATTAATTTATTCCAGGTAAATAACACCCATTAATTGTACACGTATAATATCAAATCAAATAAAATCAGATAAAATTCAAATAAAATAAAATCAATACAAATCAAATTAGACGGAAACAGAATAAATCAAATTAAATGAAATCAGATTAAAATAAATAACCAGAACAATAAAATTAGAAATAAAAATTAATTATGGGAATTATTATTAAGGGAGATCTAATTTTAGACAAATTTCGGTCTCGCAAAGCAACCTCGTAAGTCGTTTTTCACTTCTACCTCTGTGATTATGTAAAGCCGGATATTTTGTCATATTTACAACCGGGAACTGTTAATTGTATTGGATTTAAATTTGAACATAGCGTTGTTGCTTCCATTAGATTAGATCAGTGGTTCTCAAACTTTTTTGGTGACGGAACCCTTTTGGGAAGCAAAATACTTGATGGAACCCTACAATAAAACAATAGTTTTTAAAAGTGTATTCTTTATTAATAAGCATAATAAAAGTACAATGTAACAGTTACTAATTATTACTTACTTTACCACATGGCAAGTACAATAATAGAAGATATTAAAAAAGAAAAATCTAACTAATGGGAGGTATGAAACTGTTTTTTATTTTTCATCAATTGGTTGATATCAGGTTTGATAGAAGACAGTTGAAGTCTCATATCAGGTTCGGCGTCCAGTCTATTGCGATATTTTGTTTTCGTGGCTGCATAGGTTGAGAATCCTGTTTCGCACAAATATGTTGTTGGGAACGGGAGAAGAATATTCAGAGCCATTTTGCCAAGCATTGGATATTCATCACGGATTCTACACCAAAAATTAGAGGCGTCGTTTTGAACAGTGACTCCATACTTGTGTTTGATGATATTTCTAAAAGAGATTCATATATCTCGTTTGACATACTTTCGGGCTTTTCCAAGTTAGGTAAAAAAGGATTATGAATCCATGAATTCAGTTTCATTTTTGTATTCTGTTCTTCGGGAAAATACTTTTCAAAAGATGCGCGCATCGATCTGAGATGTTGGACCAATTCTCCAAACACATCATTTTGAAACATTTCTGAGTCGTTATCGCTAACAAACTCACTGAGTGACGTAAAGCTTTCTATTTCTTTCTTACCAACGCAAATAATCCAAAAATCTAATTTTCTTTTGAAGGCAGTTATTTTGTTATAGGCCTGAAACACTGTTGTCTGTTTACCTTGCAATGATAAATTCAATTCGTTCAGTTTTTGAAAGATATCCGCCATAAAAGACAATCGGAACAACCAAGTTTTATCATACAAACGGTCCTTCAAATTAAAAGAAGTATGTGCTGAAAGAAACATTTGTAACTCGGCTCTAAGTTCAAATAGCCTTGTTAAAGTTTTACCCCGAGACAGCCATCGCACTTCTGTATGGAGCAGCAGTGTTTTATGGTTGCTGCCATAATCTTCACACAATAATGAGAACAATCGGGATTGTAGTGGTCGTGATTTGATAAAATTAATTATTTTTACCGCTTCATCCATAACTAATTTTAGATTTGACGGCATTTGCTTCATCGCAAGTGCTTGTCTATGCAGAATACAATGGCTGGAACTACAATTAGGCGCTTTATTTTTTATTCGTGACACTGCTCCTGCTGTTTTACCTGTCATCGCCTTGGCCCCATCTGTACAAATGTCAATGCAATTGTTCCAACTGATATTATTTTCTTCAAAAAATATATTTATTTTATTAAAAATTTCTTCCCCGGTAGTGTTTGTGAGCAGCGGTGAACACATAAGCATGTCTTCTTTATAAGAACTTTCATATGGATATCTCACGATAACCAGCAAGATAGCCAAACCAGCGACATCAGTTGACTCGTCCATTTGCAAGGCGAATCGTGTTTTTTGTAGACGTGTAACTAGTTCTTGTTTGACGTAGCTTGCCAGATCATGGATTCGCCGTGAAACAGTATCGTTTGATAGCGGCACAGTAGAAAGATGCTTTGCAGATTTTTCATCGAGCATACATTTTGTTATGTCTAATACACATGGCTTTTTTAAATTCTCAGCGATAGTGTGCGCTTCACCTGCTTGTGCAATGCGATAGCTAACTAAATATGATGCCTCCGTGGCCTTTTCGTTGATAGTTTGTGTTACATGCATCATATTTTTTTGACTTTCCAATAACTGATCTTTTTTACGAACAAAAAATTATTTATTCTTGTCTTTAGACTCGGGGTGCACAGTTTCTAAATGTCGGCGCAATTTGGCAGGTACCATGGAACTATTAGGAAGCAGTTTACTGCATAGCATGCAGAGAGGTGAGCCGTTGGAATCAACAAATCCGAAACTGATATATGATTCATCATACTTCCTTTTTTTCGTCTTTGAAACCGTCGAGCTTGACGTCGCGGCATCATCGTCTGGTCGGTGGATCGGTGATTGCTATATTCTCCGTGCGTACTGCTTTTGAACATTCAGCGTCATTAGAAGATGTTGTTGCAACACGTTTAACACCTTTAAGCCAACGTTCCATTCTTCTTTATTTATAATGTTACACGTCAGGATAGTGGGGTCTAAATAATGCACAATCGTTACTGCGTATAAGAGACTAAGTTTAGTACAATGAAGAAATGTACAAAACTGAGACAACGAATACAGCAGGCAGTAGAACAATGAACACTAGTTTCTCGCTAGCAAGCTTATAAGTAGGTAGGTAGGAACTTATCGCTCCGAACGCTAATTGTCAACTGACTGACGAGGCGCGACACGCGATCGCCGCTTTTATACTTAGTCCTAGACTCGATCTCGAATATTCTCGAAAATACTCGAGTCGGCGCCTTTGATAAACAAAAAGCAAAAATAAAAAGAGAAATATAAAAATTACGTTGTAAACAATCTCGACTTTATTTTTTTAAGTTAGAGTCGAAAGTCGCTTGTTGACAACTATAGCGTCTAATACAGAGGCGGCTTTTATCAAAGGGACTGCGCGCTCACAAGTATACCTACAAGTATACATGTTGATACCAAAGTTATGAGATATTGTACCAGCTATTGTAACACATGTTTATACAAATAAATAAATAAATATACCTACGCGCGGCCGCGGTGTCAAAACGTTCGACCAGAGAGAGGTGTTTTGATTTTTTTTCTAAATTCTTGAGGAACCCCTACAGAGGTATCGCGGAACCCTAGGGTTCCGCGGAACACACTTAGAGTATAGCTGGATTAGATAATTATAATCTGATCTAGCCTGTCCCTTGCTGCCCTAAGCCGAGGTCCGTACCCCACAGGGGGTGCCCTTAGCGTGTAGTCACTTAGTTTTTAAGTTTTTTAAGCCCTGGCTGTAGGCCCTAATTTATTGAGACAACCACAGGCAAGCCCAATTGAGCAGCCGACAACCTAGGTTGACTGAGGTGGCTTTTCTTTTGGGAACTCTCTCTGGGAGAGCTCTCGAATCAAAGGGCCCTTGTATTAATAAAGAATGCTACCTAATATCTTTGATCGACATAATTGGTAATCGCCAATCGAATTCTGTCTTCTCCGGGCCCTATCAGAATACCAGCGCTGCGGTATTTATTTTTTAAATATCGCAGCATTAAGCTGAGATAGGATCCTTTTTGGTTTCGCACAGGCCTTTTTTTTTTTTTTGGTTGTTTTTAATGTAACTTTCTTGGTTTTAAATGCTCCCATTTTGCTATTTGCTTTTCTTGTGTCCAAAAAAATTTTTTTCTTTCTTTCTTCTAACTTAGGCTTAATAATCTCCGTCAATTTCAGATTTGCCACAGTGTTCGACTGTCCACTTATTTGGTTGTCATCAGTAGAAGTTCACTGGATGATTCTGCAATTGATTGACGAGCCGACGAACCCCGCATATTCTGTAGACCTTATGTCTCCATACACGCCGCCATTGAACTTCATTCAGCGAGTAACTGAACTTTGGGTTCAAGTGAAAATCCAGCTCTTGAACTACTTGTAAGTATGAAAATAATTATGATACTTCTTCTCTTGTATCGTCATGAACGACATAGTCAGCATATAATGTTCCCAATGCTGGGATACAGGCATCCTCTCAGTGAGAGGGAATCGTCACGAACTAGAGCCTAGTTAAATAATGACTAGTCCGAGGTAGGAGCAGATGACTGTCCAAGGTGCGCCATATGTAATAACGCTAAATCTGTAATCCTTAAAAATATATTGCAATCATAATAATAACATACTGATATTTCAATAAGCTAAAATATTATTTCATCGATCCGCAACCTAATTGCGTACCTAACACACGATTAATCGGAATCGGTTTAATTTGGACAGTTTAACAACATTCATTGCGTAATTTACGTGTTGAGCAGACAAATTTTTCGAACTTATGAAGCAATGGATTAGCAATTTGCTTCAAAATTATTCTGATTCCGATTGATTGTGTGTTACGCAATTAGGGTGCTGAAACAATGATGGTAAAGTTGTTACTGATTTAGGAGTACCAATAAAAATGGTTCACAAAATCACCACAGGGAAACATAAGAAAACTGACAAGTTAACGCAATGTTTTTAAACTTCCAGCTGGTTGGACGGTGTTCAAGAAAGTGCGTACGAATCACTCCTCGTCCCGATTATCACAAAACGTGGAAGAAAACCACCAACTTTCAATGAAGTCCGTTATAATGCGTCCATGATATTGTCCAATGCATACGTTTCTACGTGCCAAGCTTTATCTCTTCCTCAGAGCCACAAGTATATCGGAGGTTACCATATTGATGACACTGTGCAGCCTCTGCCTCAAGTAAGGATAAAAACATCTTTGAATACATAACAATTTTCATTATATGAACTATTGACATTAGTTAATAATGATAATGTTTTTATTTTCATAGGACTTGCAGAAACTTATGGATAACGCAAAGGATGGAGTGATTTACTTCAGTATGGGCTCAAACTTGAAGAGTAAAGACTTACCCAACGAGCTCAAGGTCAGCCTTCTGAAGATGTTTGGAACTCTGAAGCAGACTGTGTTGTGGAAATTTGAGGAGGTGTTGCCTAACCTGCCTAAAAATGTTCACATCTTAGATTGGGCGCCACAGACAGCCATTTTCTGTAAGTTCCTGTCTGAAACGTAAATTGTCCTTTACCGTCGCCGTCCAGATCTTTTAAGCTTAGAAGGCTCACCCTTTTAAACATATCGGGTTTAGCTAAATGACGCTGAATTGTTATACTTTGATCGAATGACCGTTGTTTGACCTTTGAAAGGCGTTACTAGTCTTCTTCCTTTCCAGTCTATGATTAATAACTGTACATTATATAGTACTAGCTGCGTCCCGCGGTTTTACCCGCGTAAGTTTCGATCCCATGGGAATATTGGGATAAAATATAATAGATGTCAGCTACGTTCATACCAAATTTTATCAACATTGGTTCAGTAGTTTGAGCGTGAAGAAGTAACAAACATACAAACACACACATACTCACTCACAAACTTTCGCCTTTAAAATATTAGTGTGGTTGTGTGAAATGGCTTGGGACCAGTATGTGGTGAACTGGTTACTAGTCTAGTTGTTTCCTAAGCTGATTATTTGCTGGCTTGTTTGGCTGAGTCAGCCACCACTGACAATTTTACATGATGGTTTTGACGAGATAATGTTCCTGTCTATGTGCATCAGAATACTCGTATACTGGTATGGATGAGCACAGATCATTCTTATTTATTCATTAGGGTCAATTCTGAAGATGTTTGACGACACGATTGGCTCAGTGGCTGAGCGATCGACTGCTGCGCTGCGTGTCGCGGGTTCGATTCCCGCACGGAACAAATATTTGTATTGCCTACAGGTAGTTATTCCGGGTCTGGCTATTTGTGTATGTGAGTTTAAATGTTTGTAAATGCACCTACGATACAGGAGCAATTCCTAGTGTGGGGTGACGTTTTTTTTAAAAAAATCTCTTTTGAACTAGAATAATTTCATGCTTGCATAAAATAATATGAAACATAGCTATGTTAAATAGGAATGAGGGTTATAATATACTCGTATGTTAGGTATGTTAAATTCGGATAAGGGCTTATCCTTATTCCTTATCCTAATTTATTTGGGGTCGGCGCAACATGTCTTTTTCTTCCATAATTTTCTGTTAGTCGTCATCTATGAATATATCATTATATTCTATGAAACATAATAATATAATGGGATTATAATTAACAACATACCTACGTGACTGTGTTTTTTTTCCGATGCGTTTAATGACTCTGAATGTATATAATTATATTAGGTATGTCGGCGATCATAGTTCAGGGTTAGGAACTAAGCACACTATTTTTTTGTAAACCTGGATTGTAGTAGTACAGTCAACAGCAAAAGTAGATGATCAAAATCAGAAATTCAATACTAATGAACGGAGTTCGCGTCAGAACTGTGTGACGTACCTACTAGTAGTAAATGTTTGGTATAATTTACAATCACATACTTTTGAATCACTTCAACGCCACACAGTTCTAACGCGAACTCCGTTCATGACTATTGAATTTTTGATTTTGATCATCTACTTTTGCTGTTGACTGTATTTTATGTGTATTCATGGTGTGCTTTGTGTCCATATTTCTAACTCCCAAGTTCGGCTTAGCTTCATTAAACATTTTTAACTACTTATCCTTTTTGCCTGCGTGTTAAAAGTAGAAGGTAAAATTGTTTATTTCATCATTAATATTGACGGTGTTGTTTTGGCAAGCGCGACTGCTGAGCACGAGGTTCTGATCCAGCCCTTGCTTAGGCAGGGCAGTGTTATTATCATTTTTTTTCCCCACACTAGGAATTACTCCTGTATCGTGGGTGCGTTTACAAACATTTAACCTCACATACACAAACGGCCAGACCCGGAACAATTAGCTGTAGGCAATACAAATATTTGTTCCGTGCGGGGATCGAACACGCGACACGCAGCGCAGCAGTCGATCGCTCAGCCACTGCGCCAACCGTGTCGTCATTATTGTTTAAACGATGATGAAAACCACATCGAAATCCGTTTCGGAGTTTAGAAGAACAGCGCAGTCACACGATTTTGACTTTTTTTTGCTGTAATGCCTATTAACGCATTTGCCTTTCTTTCTTTCTTTCTAAAGGGTTTTTCCGGTACAATATTAATGTCTTCTTTATTTTTCAGCTCACCCCAACCTTGTCGTCTTTATAACCCACGGTGGTCAACTATCGACGACGGAGGCTGTTCACTTTGGAGTACCAATCATAGGTATCCCGGTCTTCGCCGATCAGTTCATGAATGTGGACAAAGCAGTCAACAGAGGATTTGGGCAAAGAGTAGACCTTTCTTACACTATGGCTGATGAGCTCAAGACAAAAATTTTGGAAGTTGTTAATAACAAAAGGTGTGTATGACGTGGGAGCCTAAGGCAAAATTTGAAGGGATATAGAAATCTTTTGGTACATTTAATAGAGAGTGCCTCTGCAAACGGCTCCAGCTGCCAATTTGCTACTGCCTAGAATGTCTATCTCCGATATGATATCAACCGACACTGATTTTACTAAGAGAGCCCATAAGCGAAGTCAGCTGGTTAATGCGGTATAGCTAATATAATTAAGAGAATACGGGATGCAAGTGTGAGCGAAATAAGCTCGAGAATTAGGGGAAAGGTTAAATTCGAAGAGGATAACAGGGCTGGTGAGCGAATTAAGCACCGATCATCTGCTAGTTATGTTATCAAAAGTTTGCAATTGTTAAAACAATGCATATTTTTTAACAGGTATGCTGAAAAAGCGAAGGAGTTATCCTTCATCCACCACGACCGCCCCGTGAAGCCGGAACAGGAGCTGGTGCACTGGGTGAACCACGTGGTGAACACTCGCGGTGCCCCGCACCTGCGCTCTCCCGCGCTGGACGTACCCTTCTACAAGAGACGGTTCCTAGATCTCGCTGCGGTCATCGCGGCCCTACTCTTAGCTGTATACTTTCTGTTGAAGCGCGCCTTCGCGTATATTTGTTCTCAAGTGTGTTCAAAGACAAAACCGGGAAATAAAAAGAAGAAGAATAATTAAATGAATTAAGCTTGTTATAAGTTTTGTTATTATTGAAAATAAATTGTTTATAAAATATTTGGTGGTTAAGTTAATTATTTATTCATTCTTCCTTAAAAGCATTTGGTTTCCGATTAGATAAATTAATCCATCAGGACTAAAGTTAAGGAATAAGTACACTACAATATTAGCGAAACCAAAGCAAAGAAAATGGAAAAAGTCATAATTAAATCGGCTACGGTCCACACCACTGAGAAATTGATCAGGAAAATCCTAGGCTCCACATTGATTAATTTTGATGTACTGCAATTCATCGAACATTCCCTGCGACTAGGAGATCTATGTTGTTCTCCTCATCACTGTCACTGTGGTGAAGTTGTCAAAAGCATCTGACACTACGACCTGTCTTGCAGCTTGAGTGCGGGTCGCTTAGCGCGACACGCGTACATTAATGACATCATCCGACGAGCTCTTGTCACCGTCCATTCGTCCGTTGTATTAAAACCCAATGACTTGGCAAGTGATGATGGCAAAAGACCGGACGGCATGTTCTTATTTTCACGGAAGGTGGGTATTCCTTTAGTGTGGGACGCGCGTGTGTTGATACTCTTACACCATCCCATCTTCCTGGCTCGGCGTGCGTTAAATAAAGTGTGATAAGAAGGCATATAATTAAGTACGCAGATTCGAATGTGTATCAACAATCTAACATGTGCTTATCACAGCTTAGTGACCACGCAAATATGAAAGTCATCGTGAACTTACAAAACGATTATTTAGAGCGCACGATAACTTGCATGTTTAGATTAAAAAAAATAATATTAAACATACGTCCCAAAAGTTTCGGGGATCCAAGCTACAGAGAATAGGCAGCCAGAGAGAAAAATAATTGGAGCAGTTTTTAGAGAATAAACCGACACTGCTCCTAGGGTAGACGGTGTCTCAAATACCTATCACAATAAATGATTTTATTTTGTAAGTAGGTTTGTACAAACACTTTTACACGTCAATCATATTTTAAAAACTACGTGAGGCCGGCGTTTCTTATCTGACTAGTCTGAGAAGAAAAGCCGAAAGAAACTCGAAGGTCACAGTCTCTTTTAAAGTTCAGACACAATTGTGGTCAGATCATATGAAGACCATGTAGATTAATGTCTGAGATGGTCTTTTGATCCAAGAACCACACAGATTGAGAGGACCTGTCCAGTCAGTGGACGCATTTATCAGAAATCGTGCAGCTCAACACAAAACTTAAGGGGCTCAAGGATTCGACGAACAATGGGTAGGCCACATAAATTACTCAAACTGCCAGACCATGACAAAAACTAACAGAACAGAGAGAGAAAAAAAAAAGTAAATATACATGTATCGTTTGATTACACGTGACATAACTATAGAAAGATTATATATATTCTATAGTTATTCACATAGTTAAACACACATTACTAGGATGTCTGTTCACTTGATGCAGTTCGTTTACTGTCGATCGAAAGGTCTATTTTTAATATTGTGCCGATAAGATAATTATTTAAAAAGTGGTGTTCTGAAGAACACAATTTCTTCAATTGCTTTATAGCGTGTGTTAATTGTTATTTATTTTAAAACTAGCTTCTGCCCGCGGCTTCGCCCGCGTGGATGTCGGAAATTATCCCACGGGAACGTGCTAACAGGATAAAATGTACGTGCACCAGGATGCCATCAATCTCGCGGGCCCTTTGTGGCTAATTACAATAGAAAACCAATTGTGTCTCATTAATGGTGATTAAGAGGGTACCTATATGATATCTTTACCTAAGTACCTACCTAATTAAAAAAATAAATAAACTCAATAACAGAAAATAAAATACCTACCTACCTAAATAAACCTATTTATGACGATAACTAATCTAAACTCAATCATCATCTGCCTAGCCTTTTCCTAACTATGTTCAGGGCCGGCTTCCAGTCTAACCGGATGCAGCTGAATACCAGTATTTTACATGGAGCGACTGCCTATCTGACCTCCATAACCCAGTTATTGGGTAATACGATACCCTTGGTACGACTGGTTGTCAGACTTTCGGGCTTCTGACTACCCGTAACGACTGTCAAAGATCCATGACTGACAGCCGGGACCAACGGCTTAACGTGCTTTCCGAGGCACGGAGGTGTCTCGGTATGTAAAGATGGTCACCCATCCACAGACCGACCGCGGCAAGCTTAGCTTAACCTGACCAATCGACCTGTGCGGCTGTTATTATTTAGCCACGGGCCCCTCAATCTAAACTCAATAAATAAGCAAAATCTCTAAAAACTAATATCTATACGAATGACTATCCTACCTAACAGTATTATAAAATAACCTACGGTCACTACGTACACTATCAAATATACTACCTATACTTTAAAATTAAAATCTATACCTACGACTTATATAAAAATAAACCTAAATAACTCTAAAAAGTAAAAGGAATAAAAATGAACTCCACTGCGTGTGACCTAACCTACGACAAACTTATTATTTGCGGTTGGTACAGTAATCGGATCTAGGGATCGAACCGCAAAATTAAGTTTGTTTTTTATTGTATATACTTTTCCGGGATAAAAAGTACCCAGTGTGGTGCCCAGGATATTAAAGAATAATTATACCAAGTTTCATCGTAATCGAACCGGTAGTTTTTGCGTGATGCCTGAACAAACAGACAGACAGACAGACAGACAGACAGACCGACAGACAGACAAAAATTTTTTTAATCACATTTTTGGGTTCGGTGTCGGTCTAGTAACACCCCCTGCCATTTATTTTTTTGATATTTTCAATGTACAGAATTTTCACTTCTACAGATTTATTATAAGTATAGATTGTGTATATATTTTTTTTATATCTTAATCTATTAATCTATCTTTTTTTTAATATCTTTTTTTTTTACTATACAATCGGAGTTACAATCCGATATTATTGTCTAGAATCTTTACATAGGGTCCTCAAAAATAACATAGAGATGGTGAGAGGCTTCTGAAGTCGTAAAGTGTGGGTTTAAAACTTATCAGCTAATGAGGAAAATGATTCTGGAAAATGTATGGTAAAATTATGAATGAATATTATAATAAATCTGTAGAAGTGAAAATTCTGTACATTGAAAATATCAAAAAAATAAATGGCAGGGGGTGTTACTAGACCGACACCGAACCCAAAAATGTGATTAAAAAAATTTTTGTCTGTCTGTCTGTCTGTCGGTCTGTCTGTCTGTCTGTCTGTCTGTCTGTCTGTCTGTCTGTCTGTTCAGGCATCACGCAAAAACTACCGGTTCGATTACGATGAAACTTGGTATAATTATTCTTTAATATCCTGGGCACCAGACTGGGTACTTTTTATCCCGGAAAAGTATATACAATAAAAAACAAACTTAATTTTGCGGTTCGATCCCTAGATCCGATTACTGTACCAACCGCAAATAATAAGTTTGTCGTAGGTTAGGTCACACGCAGTGGAGTTCATTTTTATTCCTTTTACTTTTTAGAGTTATTTAGGTTTATTTTTATATAAGTCGTAGGTATAGATTTTAATTTTAAAGTATAGGTAGTATATTTGATAGTGTACGTAGTGACCGTAGGTTATTTTATAATACTGTTAGGTAGGATAGTCATTCGTATAGATATTAGTTTTTAGAGATTTTGCTTATTTATTGAGTTTAGATTGAGGGGCCCGTGGCTAAATAATAACAGCCGCACAGGTCGATCGGTCAGGTTAAGCTACGCTTGCCGCGGTCGGTCTGTGGATGGGTGACGATCTTTACATACAGACACCTCCGTGCCTCGGAAAGCACGTTAAGCCGTTGGTCCCGGCTGTCATTCGTGGATCTTTGACAGTCGTTACGGGTAGTCAGAAGCCCGAAAGTCTGACAACCAGTCGTACCAAGGGTATCGTATTACCCAATAACTGGGTTGTGGAGGTCAGATAGGCAGTCGCTCCATGTAAAATACTGGTATTCAGCTGCATCCGGTTAGACTGGAAGCCGGCCCTGAACATAGTTGGGAATAGGCTAGGCAGATGATGATTGAGTTTAGATTAGTTATCGTCATAAATAGGTTTATTTAGGTAGGTAGGTATTTTATTTTCTGTTATTGAGTTTATTTATTTTTTTAATTAGGTAGGTACTTAGGTAAAGATATCATATAGGTACCCTCTTAATCACCATTAATGAGACACAATTGGTTTTCTATTGTAATTAGCCACAAAGGAACCGCAAGATAGATGGCATCCTGGTGCACATACATTTTATCCTGTTAGCACGTTCCCGTGGGATAATTTCCGACATCCACGCGGGCGAAGCCGCGGGCAGAAGCTAGTTATGAATAAATCCTTATCTAAATTGGTTTAAATCATAAAAATAGGATAGAAGGAGATATGCCCTGTAGTTGAAAATGTATCATGTCGCTAAGACGATCCCACTACCGCGCCACTACTACACATGTAGTTCAGTAAAAGCAATAGTTACAAAGTCGCGCACACACTTGCAATTCATAAATCAGAACGTACTACATAATCAATTATAAGCCTTAACTCATCAAACATAGCATGCATTTACCATGCACCGTACAACTTACTCACACAAAAACATCTGTCGCTATTGTTGTGCTGTGCAAAAGCCATTTATTATTTTACGGAAAATCGGAAAGTTATCGATTTTCCCATTTATTATTGTACTAAACAAAATTTGGGGTTCTGAAAATAAAATAAATAAAAACGATATGTTCAGAAAATATCATATTATAAATCAATAAAAAATAGCAAAAATTGTAAATAATTTTTTTTAACATTATACTCCTATACATATATCTTATATATCTTCTCAAGGGTCTTCCAACCGGATTTAAACGTCATCTTTTTAGGTCTTTCAACTGGGTTAAAACGGTTAACAAAATTAACTATATATTCTTTGGGCAATTGACATCACTAACTGGCCGCAACCAGCAGCGGCCATTTCGGGTATGCCGCGACGGCACAGATGCGCCTCCTTGCCAGTTCTCCTGTTTTTCACATTTCTATGGTTTAAATATAATGGTCGCAGAACATGACATGTCTTTTTATGGTGTTGTGTGGTATGCAAACCCAATGGCTTAGCATGCGACGATGGAAAGAGGCCCGATGGAATGACCATAATGCCTTGGAAGTTGGGTAGGCCTTTGGTGTGGGATGCAACCTGTGTCGACATCCTCGCGCCATCCCATCTTCCTACCACGGTGGGCTGTGCTGGGGCGGCTGCTGCAGGAGCAGAATACCTCAAACGGCGCAAATATAACAACCTTATTGGGAGCTATATGTTTGAGCCGTTTGGGGTTGAAACACTAGGGCCTTGGGGTCCGAGTGCTCATCGAATTTTACGGGACATCGCCAAGCGGTTGATTGACTTTTCACGTGACCAGAAGGCTGGCCTATTCTTAGCCCAAAGTATCAGCATTGCCATCCAACGTGGTAATACTGCCAGCTTTTTGGGCACTTATTCCATTGTTAGTGATACGGACGAATTTTCTGATGCCCAATGAGCTCCTGCCTGATTGGTCCACAATCGTAGTAGACCGGGAAAAGTGGAAAGAGGGAAGGGAGACATTTGTCCTGGAGTGGGACAACGCAGGCTTATAATAATAATAATAATAATATTTTTTTTTTATATTTTTAATGTTTTTTTTTTTTATAATAATATTTAAAAATGTAATAAAATAAGAAAATTAAATAAATAAACGACATAATAATAAAAAAAATATCTTGACTTAGCACACGAGGTTGTTGACATGTGGAATGTGAGCTCGACTGTCATTGGGCCGATTGTCGTATCGGCCAATGGCCTGATGGCCGAAAGTCTCGATCAACATCTATCGAGGCTCTCGTTAGGCGGTTGGATCAAGGGCCTGATTCAGAAGGCAGTACTCCTCGATACGGCTCGCATTGTGAGGAGGTTTCTGTCTCTGGAGCCCTAACCACCGGTAGCTTGGACCCTGCTCCCGACACCGGTGGATCACTATTTTTTTATATTTTTAAATGTTTTGTTTTTTTATAATAATATTTAAAAATGTAATAAAATAAGAAAATTAAATAAATAAACGACATAATAATAATAAAATATTTGGTGGTTAAGTTAATTATCACATATATTGACATGACATACATAAACTCACCCCTTATTCCCATGGGGGTAGGCAGAAACTACAGAACGCGATCTGCTACGATCCTTACATACTTCTTTTGCTTCGTTTACGTTCATACATCTGGTCATACACGCTCCCGGTTGCGACTACTACACACCTGAACTTTCTGAAGAACATCACCAATAAGGTATATGTCCGTCTATGGCATCCACTTCCGGCGTTTCCACTCGCATCTGTGTTGTAGATGCTGATTGTTAGTCGCCTTTTATTCATCCTCTCAACATTAGATGCATTACAAATAAACAAGTTACTCTATTATGAATTACCCAATTACCTTCCCCAACACTAAGCAGTAGGATACTTCTAGACAAATGTGCACTATCATCAATAGCAGCATTGCTAACGGAATGCTTGCCGAGAGGCGGTAGAAGGAGCGGTGGCAGTCCAATAGCCAGATGAGAGGACGACCTACAGAAGCACGTGGGGAAGACCTGGATTAGACTTGCACAGACCAGGAAAGCATGGCCCAAAAGGGAGGAGGCTTACACTCGCCAGCAGTGGAAACGGTTGCCAAAGATGATGATAACCATCAGATGACATAGAAGTCAAACGCAAATCAATCAAAAATTAACTTAGATAAAGACACGGAACCGGTTGAACCGCTCTAATTATTAGCCTAAAGTTTCCCTCTTACTCTACTAGACTCTTTCCCCCTTATTACAAAACAAGGTTTTTCTTTAGGTCAGGTTTAAACCACCGCGTCAGTTATTGAATTAAGAACCTAACTGTTATAGAAATACAGTTCTTTATACAAAAATGACAACTTAGTTCGGTGCTAAGTTGTCATTTTTGTATAAAGAACTTTATCTAAATCGAAATAAAGTTCGAAAACAAATACGGGCTCAGAGGTTTAGGCTAGAACTAAAGTTAGGTCTCGTTTTGTAATAAGACGGTTTATGTTTTTTATTTTATTTCTTCTATTTTCTTGCGTTTTAAGATTCAGATAATTTGGTGTTTACTCAGGTTTTTTGTAATTCGCCATTTTGTGGCGGCGGCATTCTTGTACCGATTTAAATCAAACATAGCTAAGAACACTCCCGACTAACTCACCTTTCAAACACAAAAAAAAAAGACTAAATCAAAATCGGTTTGTCCGTTCGGGAGCTACGATGCCACATACAGACAGACATACACACACACACACAGACACGTCAAACTTATAACACCCCGTCGTTTTTGCGTCGAGGGTTAAAAATATTATTTAATTAGTTACAATACAACGTTGAAAGTTGACATGAATGAATAATACATTACATATAATTTATTTATTATTATGTTTTATCATTTGTTTTATGATTTTAATGAAATTTTTTTATTTTGATTTAATTTAAAGATGTACTAAATAATTTTAGAGATTTTATTGAATTTAAAAATGATTGCGATTTTAACTAATGAATTTATTTTACAATTTGACTTTATATATTTCAGTTATTTAATTTGAGTTATAATGGTATTATTGTGGCATGTATTTTAATCTTTGGTAACTAACATAATTTTTAAGTATATTAACACTACAGTATATTCACTATTGCATTGGATTAAATAAATAAATAAACATAACTATGGATCACTGTGTCTGACTTAAATAAATAATAATAATAATAATACCGATTTATAGTAGTACCTAGGTACACATACCTAGGGTATAGAATAGTACCTAGGTACAGTGAGTATCCAGACTTTTTACAAGTAGGTATGGACATTAAATTATTTCTACTCGCTTCTACTTCCTACGGTTTGTAAGCAACCCATCTTCGCAAAGCTAATTATTATCGTTATCCTTTTCAATCAAAGCAAAACAATTGGCTTGAGCTCATTGAAAAGTAAAAAAAAAAACATGACAGAATATTGGCAGTTCGAACGATTGCACCGCGAAAAATACACATCTGGCTGGAAGCCGTCAATCACAGACAACGGCATGTATCCAAAAAGTTCTTGTTCATTTTAAAAAACCGGTTTTCCGTATGGCTACGAATTGAGAAGAACTTGTTGTGGTTATTATA
This sequence comes from Apamea anceps, assembly GCA_951799955.1. Taxonomy (NCBI): domain Eukaryota; kingdom Metazoa; phylum Arthropoda; class Insecta; order Lepidoptera; family Noctuidae; genus Apamea; species Apamea anceps. Next base: position 5,985,966 of record OX637522.1, on the reverse strand, counting down.
TTGATGAAAGTTACGGACAAACTTGCGTTGTTTATCAAATATAAAACAAACACAACATAATAAAACAATTAAAGTTATGTAATAATTGAGTAATTAATAAAATAATCAGTCGCATCAAACTCATGGTGAGGAGAAGTTGTGTCAGTTTTGTTTAGAATCATTGTCCAGAAAAGTTTTTGGTGTTACAAAGTAGTTAAAAGCGTGGCCTTGATCGCAGTGATGTGATTCTAATATTAATAAAAAATATTGTTTGTGGACTGTTGGTGTTATTGTAAGTATTCATAGTTGTTATATGTAGTTACCGGCGATATGTTTTGAATAACGTGATATTGGAGCAATGACAACTGAGTTATTTTTAGATATTATATAAATTTATGATTGATGGCACGCATTAATTAATGTTTTTAAATTATTATGAGACCATTTTTTTTAATGATAATTATTATGAATACAGTACATGTATTATTAATTAAAACAATTATTAGTTTCAAATGATTCAGTTTTAACGGAATTAAGCACTATCTTTTACGAGTATGTATATACATCTATGTACTGCTCTTTTAGTGCCTACCAATACAATGACCGTAGTATTTTAGCGTCTACGTGTGATAATATAATCAGTATGTTTGAATGTGATAATTTTTTGTAAGAGCAAAGTGTCAAAACTGATTTATGTGACCTACGTGAAGTATACGTGTATTGTTGTTGGGTTCATGTGAACTTTATAACTATTGATAAGACCTTGTAAACATATGTTTTATGCAATAAAGATAGGAAGGATGCTATGCGTTTTAATCAGAAACTGCAAATTAAATAAATCCTACGGACTCGTAGTAGGAAACAGATCGCCGAACAAAATTGGCAATTAGTTTAATAGGATCCGACGTAATAATATATTATTTATTTACTACTTATTTTTTTTTTTTTGGTATTTGTTTAAAAATAATATTTGTTTGAAAACATTGTAAAAGCCAATTATTTTTAAAAGAGGAGACGGTGGAGTTTCTTGCCAGCTCTTCTCCATAGGAAACGACCAATTGGAACCGTGCTGTGTTCCTTTTCAAAGCAGTCATTATCTTCATGGTAATGACTGCTTTGAAAAGGACAAAACACAAACTTAAAAGATCTTTAAAATATCTTACGGCAATTTTAACCGCAAAAAGTCATTATAAAACACCAATTTGTTTTTCAGACAATGGCGGCAAAGGCGACGACATATTTTTTGTTCTGCCTCCTAATTTGCTCATCATGCGAGGCTTACAAGGCTTTGGTGGTGTTTGGTATGCCGTCGAAGAGCCACGCGATCCTCGGCGATGGAGTCGTCAGACAGTTGCTGAAGGAAGGGCATGAGGTTGGAACTGAGTTTAGTGATTTGATACTAGAACATTCTTCGTCTTCGAATCGTCCTTATATTCCCAACCCCTACATCCGCTATGGACTTGCCAGAGCTAGACCATATACACTGAACTTACTAGCAATTTAACTCCATTACGACGAGCTGCGAGAGCAGAGGGTGGCCCAGTGATAGGTAACAGCGGCAACTTACGAGTTGTAGGTCGTAGGTTCGAACCCAGGCAGGCGCTTTACTTTGTGCAAATTATTTCATCACCATTACTCAAACGGTGAAGGAAAACATCGTGAGGAAACCGGCGTGTCCTAGAACCAAAAATTCTAAGACGTGTGACATCTATCAACCCGCTCTGGGCACGCGTGGTTGATTAAGGCCCACTCCCTCTCACAGAGAGGAGGCCTGTGTCCCAGCAGTGGGAACATTATAGGCTGATTATGATGATATGGCGACGAGCTGGTGCGGTAACACATGCGGTAAAAATTTGTAGCAGGTCGTCCCTGAGAGGTAAGACTAAAAAATATAGTCTCATAGCGAACATTTTCCGTAAAAAAGCAACGAAAGAATATTGTTCAAAAGATGAGTTAACATCATCCTTCTTTCTATTAATATGCGATCACCCATCTGTGTTGCGGCCTACAATTGTTGCTTACCGAGGCAGTTCATGTTTAGCAACAGATGGTAATGTGCGTTTCAAATGTTCCAGGTAACATATATTAGAACGTTTGAATATAAAAATCCTCCACCGAACCTTCGGCAGATTGATGTCAGCAGCAATATGAATATCATGCCAGGTAATCATACCTTCATTCTGCTAAAATTTTGAATTTTGTTTTTTGAATTTTTAACTTAAAAAAAAATCTGAGGTGCTATTCCCGAAATTTAAAGAACGTCTACAGTCTGATCTCAGTCTCAATCTGTCAAAAATACCTATAATTTACCTACATTTTTGACAAGTTTCTGATATTGATTGTCGCTGAGATGAGATTGCGACTAAATTTTGAACGATTTTAACTACGAGAATTGGCCTTCTGAATTATTTAGAATGTGCTTTAAAATTTCGCTTATTGCCTTGTTGATCTAGTGGTCGCAAGCAGTACTGCTGAGCTTGAGGTCTTGGGTTCAATTCCCAGTTCGGGCAAAGTGTCATTGAGTTTTTCTTTCTGGAATTTCTCAGTAGCAGCTTAGTCTGGATTTGCGCCTGATTGATGGCAATAGGCTCGCCCCCTACATCGGCCTTAAATATAACTGGCGAAATGTGGGTGTACCATAGGCACACCCCTGCTCAATCCTTCGGAGAAATAACGCGTGATGTTATGTTATATTTAATATTCCTTTTAACATTGAACAGCTGACTCAATTAACATAAAGCGCATAATGGACAAGTCTGTGGTTACAAATGACCGGCACTATGTGAGGACATTAATGCTGAAAATGGCAGCATCGACGGTGGAGAACAAAGACGTCCAGAAACTGCTCAACGATCCGAACGAACACTTCGACGTGGTGATCGTTGAATGGATGTTTTCTGATCTTATTTCTGGGTACGTAAACATTACACACTCGTACATACAATGACATTTCCTTACCTTGTAAAGTATTAGGTATACTCGTGTTATTTTAATTATTGTGAATGTGAAGACTATGTGGCATTCTATTTATTTTTATATTTTTCTCTCTGTTCTGTTAGTTCTTGTCATGGTCTGGCAGTTTGAGTAATCTATGCGGCCTACCCAAATGTCCTTTCTTTGGTATTGTTCGTTGAATTGTTAAGTTTTGAGTTGAGCTGCACGATTTCTGATAAATGCGTGCACTGACGGGACAAGTCCACTCAATCTGTGTGATTCATTCCTCAAAAGACCATCTCAGACATCGATCTACATAGTTTTCATATGATCTGTTCAAGATTATGTCTGGACTTTAGAAGAGACTGTGACGTCTGTAGTTGTTTCGGCCTTTCTTCTCAGAATAGTCAAATAGGTAAGGCCGACCTCATCTAGTTTTAAAAATATGATTGACGTGTAAAAGAGTTGGTGCAAACCTTTTTAGAGAAAATAAATCATTTATCATTCATTACTTACTTATCTTAAAATGTAGGTAACTCAGGTTAAAGTTGCTGCTAAGTTTCATGCTCTCTTTAATTTAAATTTGTATTGAAGGGATAGTAAGACTTATAAGATCGTCTATAAGTTCTAAATTCGAGTGTAAGTGCGTTACTATCATATCGTGGGCTTGGCTGCAGAAGAGTAAAGTGGTTTTTGGGTTCAACATACATTTGGGGTAATTTTGGAGGCCTTATATATATCCATATCCTTTAGCAATTTTGCTGGGTACTAAAGCTATGTAAATAAGAGTCATATTCAACTAAACTAAAAGCGTACCCACTGGTATTGTCAGCAAGTAGGTACGAGTACTATGGCTACGGTTGTTATTCTCGACCTTTTGCTAGGAATATTTTACTTGTCTAATCAATCAATTTATTTTTTCGTTACTATCATAATATTTATGATTGATCATGGCAATTTTATTGGGTGGTTTCGTATATTATATTTTTATAAGAAAGTGAAATCTCAACTCCAAAGGATTTATATTGCAAAAAAAAAATATTTTTCTAAAACATAAATATTCTGAACTATTTCAGTTTCGCTCCAGTATTTGACTGTCCTCTAATCTGGGTATCTCCTGTAGAAGTCAACTCAGGCGTCCTTAGCTTGATCGATGCAGCTCCAAATCCTGCTTATGCTACTGATGCATTGTCTTCAAGTCACCCACCATTTACCTTCATACAGCGAGTAGAAGAGCTATGGTCAAGAATCCAGACACGATACTACGGATATATGTATGTATAGTTAATATATTTAAAGTGGGCACTTGAAATGATACTCGTATGGTATCATATCAGTAAATCAGAATTTGATTCTAGAGTTATAACAACATGTTAGCCAATAATTATATTTTTGCATTATTGTGAAGTGGCATGGGGGTTATCACGAAATTGGCGCTAAGTAGTCAATATAATAAGGCCTGGCGTTGGTAAACTGAAACAAAAAGGACTCCTGACACAAAGCATAATCAGTCTATAATGTTCCCACTGCTGGGACACCGGCCTCCTTTCTTCTTAGTGGGCCGTAATCCACCACACTCACAGGCCCAGTGCGGGTTGGTAGATGTCACATGTCTTTGAATTTTTGGTTCTAGGTCATACCAGTTTCCTCACGACGTTTTCCTTCTCCGTTTTAAGAGCAGTGGTGATTAAATTATTTACACAAAGTAAAGTGTCTGGCTGGGCTCGTAAGTCTGAGCCACCAGCTCCAGACAAACGATAACCATTTTTCGATTTCGTTTAGACTTCAACTGCTCATCTATCTGCCACAAGGAACATCCACTACGCTGTCCCATTATTGCCATATGTTTTTATACCACTAGACCACGCAACGACCAATTTAACGCTGATTATTTTTACGGTCTGAAGTCCGTTACAAAAAGTTACTCTTTAAAACCATAGAATGGTGGTAATGAAACACAAAGTAAAATTGAAACAAATGGTTTAAAAAAAAATCGTCGGTGAGATTACCCTGGTCGCGTACCACGAGGACTGGGGGGCCGTGGCACGGGATAAGAGTTCCTGGACGGCCTTGGGGAGGCCTTCGCCCATCAATGGCCTAAACAACAAAAATGCTTTAAACATTTACTTAGCTAATTATGACTCTGCTGATGCAAACTCAATTAAAGCATCCTTAATAAATTGTTCCAGGTACTACGATGATATGCATGAAAAGGAATACGAGAGGTTGATAGCGCCCTTCATACGAAAGAGAGGACGGCAACCTCCTTCATTCTATGACGTTCGGTACAACGCGTCATTAGTTCTAGGCAACTCACACGTGTCCATGGGTCAGGCCCTTGGCCTACCACAGAACTATAAATCGATAGGAGGATATCATATTGATGAGGATGTGAAGCCTTTACCTCAAGTAAGACGCAACTTTTTGGAGTTTATAAACTTTTTGGAATAAATTAGGCAGGAGTTGGAACTTGACGATAAACTTGAAACAATACTATCTATTGAAAACATACTTAGTAACATATAGTACTCCAGACCAAATTTCGCCCATGGCGACCAATGTCAGCGGAGACCAGCCATCGGCGCGGGAGATATTATAGTGCACAAGTGTGTGTGCAGATACAGGTGCACTCTCTCTTCTCTCATTCTCATTGTCCGATGGGACTCCATGCTGTTGCTAAGAAATTTCCAATGGAAAAACTCGTTAACACTAAGTCCGACCCAGGAATCGAATCCAGGACTCCGAGCTTAGCATTCGTGCTGGCGACTACGATATCAACGGGGCAGTCATGTAGGATAGTAGCATATAAAGCACGTCAAGATGCAAATAGTAAAATGGCCAATTTTCTTTCAGGATTTAGAAAAAATAATGATGAGCGCCAAAAACGGAGTCATATACTTCAGCATGGGATCAAACTTGAAGAGTAAGGACTGGCCGGAGAAGGTAAAAACGGATCTCCTCAAAATGTTTGGGGAGCTAAAACAGACGGTGTTGTGGAAATTCGAAGAGGATCTACCAAATGTGCCCAAAAATGTTCATATCTTGAAATGGGCGCCACAACCAAGCATTTTATGTGAGTTATTGATCAATTTTTCCGCATGAAGTACTTAAACAAGGTGGAAGCACCCTCATGGGAGCAATTATGGATTCGTGCAAAAAAACATCAGTTGCTCCAAATATTTTGGCTTAATACGCATCGATGTTTTATTACATACATGGAAAAAAATGATTTTGTTGGTTTCTGTACTAAAGATTTGATATTCACAAGTGGCTTGATATTACTTGATCTTTTTGTTACCGTTTTGTTGTTGTTTGTAACTTATGATACTTCGTACCTTTTGACGCTGTCCACATCTGTTTGCAGCTCATCCAAAATGCGTGCTCTTCATAACCCACGGTGGTCTTCTATCCACCACAGAGACGATCCACTATGGAGTACCCATAATTGGCATACCAGTCTTCGGAGATCAGCCCATGAATGTCAAGAGGTCTACTAAAAAAGGTTTTGCTTTGGAAGTCAATCTGTCTCTTGAAACGGCTGCAGACTTGAAAGTGGCTATTGAAGAAATGCTTCACAATCCTAAGTACGTTGATTTACATTTACATTTTTTTATAAATTCAAGGTACCTTTTTACACATATGGCAATAGCTCTTCGGGCGTTCATATTAAGTTAATACTTTCAAAACTTTAGTTGATTTTTTTTACGAGTATATCTCAGATTATTAAGTGGCTTCCGTATTAATAGGAGCTTATGCGTTTCGACGAGATTCATGTCTAACATTGCTATCGTATTTATAAAGCTCAAACAGCATAATATTTTTTCATGGTCAGAGCTCCCTGGCTCCCTGGCCTGGTCATGGCCCTTTGCAATCCATATTTCTGGCTCAATTAAACCATCTTTTTACAGATACAGGCAAAAAGTAAAGGAGCTATCCTACATTTACCACGACCGTCCAGTAAAGCCAGGCGAGGAGCTGCTGCATTGGGTTCAACATGTCGTGCGCACACGCGGCGCTCTTCACTTACGCTCTCCTGCGCTGCTTACCCCATTGTACCAACGACTGTATCTGGATCTAGCAGCGTTGGTGACAGTTGTTTTACTTGCGTTTTTCACGCTGTTAAGATTTGCGTGTAATCTTTTATGTTCGAAGAAGAAGAAGGTAGATGGTGGACAGAAGAAGAAGAAGAAGAATTAGATATAAAATATATTGTAATTAAACCTGACCCTTATTTTTAATTTTTATCTTTTTTGTACTATTCATTGACATTAGAGAAAAGAAGAAAAGAACCGGATTGTTTGTTCATTATACCCTGTTCATTAGGTAAACCGTTTTTGACAGATGGAACTAGTGATTGTAGCAGCACACAATCCATTGATTGATACACGTATTATAATGTATGTAAGAAGCCATAAATAAGATAATACAATAAGATAAGGCAGTTTATATATTTAATTTATTACGCATTTTAAAGTTAACTTTTACGTAATCTGGAATATGTACGTTCTAAGACAGCTGTCAAAAAACGATTAACCTGATGGACAGGGTATAGAAATCCCTTAACGTTTATGCCTTGTCATAGACTTATTTAATTCACTTCTCTGTGTCCAAAGATTGTGACTTTTATTTTGTATTTAGATCGACCATTATATTAAATCTATTTAAATTTAAATGATTGCCACGACCCACTCTTTATTTGATCCACGTACGTATGTCGTCGGCAGTCTTAAATATTTATATTGTCCACAATGCAAAGAATATCTGCTTAATATTCCATTGATGAGCGAGTTCTTCGAGAATTATAATTTTAAAGCGACTCAACAAGCAATCATCTGCTTCTCATAATAATCATAAAATACTTGCAAGAATAAGTGTACTAAGTACTAAACGTCCGTATTGCCTGGAGAGTTAGGCAGGTGAACCTATATAAGGTCCCATTAAAATAGGTGGACAAACTTTTAGAAATCATTCAGACCACCAAAATAAGGACAATGGTAAAAAAATTAAGGCCTGTCGTACTTTATGGGTCTGAATGCTGGGCTGTGAAGAAGACGGATTAAAAAAGATTGCATGCAGCGGAGATGAGAATGTTGAGATGGATGTGTGGAGTGACGAGAATGGATAAAGTAAGAAATGAGTATATAAGAGGAAGTTTGAAAGTGGCGCCAGTGACAGAAAAATTGAAAGGAAATCGTTTGGCTTGGTATGAGCATGTGATGAGAAGGGACGAAACACATGTGACTAAAAGAGTGATGAATATACATGTTGATGGATGGAGAGGGAGAGGAAGGCCAAAGAAAAGATGGATGGATTGTGTGAGAAAATGATATGAAAGAGAAGGGAGTGAATGATAGCGTGACGGTTGACAGAGGAGAATGGAAGATGAAAACGTGTTGCGCCGACCCCAAGTAACATGGGATAAGGGGAGGAAGATGATGATGGTAAAAAAATATATAAGAAAAACGCATTATATACGTACAATTAAAATAATCAGCTAACAAAAATCTATACTAATATTATAAAGAGGAAAACTTTGTTTGTTTGTTTGTAATGAATAGGCTCAAAAACTACTGGACCGATTTAAAAAATTCTTTAACCATTCAAAAGCTATATTATCCACGAGTAACATAGGCTAAATTTTATTTTGGAAAAAATAGGGTTCCGTAAGATATTTGGGTTTTTCGGACACAAGGTGTACAAAATCAACAAGAAAAGTTAATTATTTTGCGTACGCTGCCTAAACTATAAAAGATAGAACCATAAAATGTACAAATTAATTGTAGATCTTATAAATATCTACAAAAAAGTCCGCGTCACACTATACCTATCTATGTCGAGTGAGGCACAACAACCATTTTTTTATTTAAAAATCTTGAAATTTTTTTGGACTACATTTAAACGCATTTATTTTACTCATGCTATTAATCCTTATCAAAATTAATTATTTCATCACTAAGTACAGTTTATGTAGATAATATTTGGTCTTTGAATGATTAAAATTGGACGTTTGGTTTTGAAGTTAGGGCGAAATTAAAATATTACGATTTCTGCTGCACGGCCCGTTGCGAAGTGGGCGTCACCAACAACGGGTTGCACTCCGGGACTGCCGGCAGAAGTGAAAACTTAGTATTAATTACATTTAAATATTTTCATCATTAACAACTTTAACATCCACATAAAGACAATCTATGCAGCCTGCGGATAATGACTGCGTCGTCGATGTTAGTGTCGGTGTCTGTGAATTGACCTGGGAATCATTTTGCTGACCGTGTCTTTCCTGGGTAGGCTTTTTGCAGCGGTAACCGACATCCACGCGGGCGGAGCCGCGGGCGACCGCTATTATAAACATATAAATATAAAAATATAATAAGCTTTGAATTTTCAAAAAATATTCAATGTACACGTATGTAGGTATAGAAAAAATTTGTCGGTAAATAAGTTTACAAAATAAAAAATCAAGTCATAATAGTTATAACTATTTACATCACATCCAAGATGAATTTTTAAACTTTGCGAAAGTTTTCATAATTTTCGCAAAGTTTAAAAAATTCATCTTCTTACTTCTATTTATTTTTTATTTTGTATCTTTATGGGTTATTTTAATTTCCTTTTGAGATACGCAATCCTGTCACAAATTCGAAATCTACGCGGACGAAGTCGCGGGCAGAAGCTAGTAAGCAATAAAAAAGAAACATTCAAAACTAACAAAGAAAAAAAAACATATTTCTATCATGGCTAGGTCCTTATTACAAAATGTGACTCGATGGTTTAAACCATGTCTTAAGAAAAAACTCGTTCTGTATTAAGACTATAATTATGTTTGCTTGCCACTCGTTATTTTCACCGGGCGATCGAATGTTTACTTATTATTAACCAACTACAAAATTCTAGGGCTCTTTTTACTCGTTCAGCGGGCATTTTTTCAGATTTAATTTTTTTCGGAATTTATTCGGATCGTCTTTTTCTTGTCTAATATCTCTGTTACCCGTCATCCTGGTGTTTACTTTGTCCCTAGTTGTTACCATCCAGTGTAGGTGTACCTATGCCTGAAAAGCCGCTCACGGTTTTGCAGTCACCATTGTGGCGGCATCTACATACATCGCCACATGCGAAGTACGTATTATGCTGACGTCACGCAAAATCTGCATCGCGCCAGCAGGGTTTACCACGCAATTAGCATATATTCAACATCCCGACATCAATCGTCGGGCAGTTGCCCACCAGACACTATACCCGTCTGGTCGGTGGGTCCTCCCTTTTCCATGAATGATCAGTAAACTTTATATCATACCTCATACCTCTATACCATCATCATCTGCTTGACCTTTTTAACTTTGTTGGGGTCCGCTTCCAGTCTAACCGGATGCTGCTTAATAATAGTACTAGCAACGCCCCGCGGTTTCATCCGCATACGTTTTGATCCCGTGAGAATATCGGCATAAAAAGTATCCTATATGTTAATCCTGGTTATAAAATATCTGTGTGCCAAATTTCATCCAATTCCGTTCCGTAGTTTTTGCGGGAAAGAGTAACAAACATCTATCCATCCATCCAACCTCACCAACTTTCGCGTTTATAATATTATTAGGATAGAATTTTACCACGAGTCCGAGACCTTAGGCATAATCCTTCTCTTTTTTTACATTTCTTCCTAGCCATACCCAGATATTATTTTAGACAGCTTATACCAAATCAATTTCTTGTTAATTAATATTGATTATACTTAATGACATAATTATATGGATAAGGAACATTAGACCTGACCTTAGTATGTAATTCAATAAATCACTTATTAATTTGACATTAATGGTTTATTAATAAATATTTTATTTAATAATAGGTTAAAGGGTAATTAGCAGACATGTTTAAAATTCCAATCTTATATTTTGTAAAACAATAAAATGGAAATTAAAAATGTATTGAAACGCAAAACGCGAGTATGTAACTAACTAATATTATAAATGCGACAGTAAGTTTGTTTGTTTGTTACCTTTTCACGCCTAAACCACTGAACCGATTGTCCTGAATGTTTGCATTGTCGTTGTCAGGTGTACAGAAACGGACATAGGGTACCTTTCATCTCGAAAAAAAGTGCTGTTCCCGAGGAAAACAACAATAACGTTATTATATATAAATTCCTCCTTATTTCAATAATAATGGTCAATTACTTGCATGCTCTTAAATGGCTCTCTAGACTGAATTTAGTTTAGATCAATTGAATTTTGAAACGCACACGCCGATTCCCTTGTTCAGAAACTAAACCAAATTTAAGTTCAGTGCATATTTTTCTTTCAATTTCATTAAGAAAAGGACAGAAGATAAAATATTAGTTTAATCCTGTCAAATTAAGATACTCCATAGACGTAAGACGTGATTTAAATATGTACATGGCGACTAAAAATACGTCAATTTACGTCAGGCGCTGACTAATTTGACAGGACTAAACTAATATTTGTCTTCTGTCCTTTTCTTAATTAAATAAAAAGAAAAAGATGCACTGAACTTAAATTTAGTTTAGTTTCTGAACAAGGGAATCGGCGCCAATTTATATGATTGAAATACCTGTGCGAAAACAACATACCTATATATGCATATAAAGTTTTCGGGGATGTTGTCGGAAACAATACAACGCAAAAGAAACAACTAGGTTTTAAATGTAACAAATTGTATATTCCACACTTTCATTACTCAAAACACAATCAATTATAATATCTAACTAAGGGCTGATTTTTCCAACGCATAATTTTATCCGAGGCATAGTTTTGATTTTTGACAGTTCTTCCGTACAAAATCTGTCAGTCGTTAATTTTATTATACCAATGAAAATTATGTGTCTAATGAAAAATCAGTCCTAAACTAAATTAATAAAAACAAAAATGGATCTAAAACATTTACATAGCACAGAGAAACTGGAAGACCGATAAGTAGATATTTAATCATCTATCATATGGCTACATCAAATTCATTGGCTAAACCTCAAAAGAGTATCAAGATATACGCATATGTTCGATTAATGATCCCAAAACCTTGGTCTTTCTGGATAATTTGTATTAATTTTGTACTGTATAAACATTGAGCTAACCATCTATGACTGGCTTTGATAGTTGTCATAATGTACATAATTTATCTGGACATGACTCAGCACATTCAACCAGATTAAAACCAGATAAATTATCTAATATATCAGGTAAAATATCGCTGTACTTATTTACGACAATCCTCTCCTTTTATGGATTATATCCTTAGGTTTTGTACAGACAACGAAATGACGAGTGAGCTTTGCAGACCAAATCAAACATCTAGATATACAGTCCCCTAGCTGTGATGCCAGGCCACATTATGATTTAAAATTATATATATAATATATATATAATAATATGCTTCCAATTTTTACATATTTAATGTTTTTATTTTGTTTTGTTGTTGTTTTTTTTATATACACTTTGACATTAATGAATTTGATATATACTATGACATTTGCTTACCTACTTTGTAAAGTATTCTATTATTTTAATTATTGTGAATGTGAAGACTATGTGGGTCATTTTATTTTTTATTTTTCTCTGTTCTGTTAGTTTTTGTCATGGTCTGGCAGTTTGAGTAATTAATGTGGCCTACCCAAATGTCCTTTCTTTGGTATTGTTCGTCGAACCGTTGAGCTCCTTAAGTTTTGAGTTGAGCTGCACGATTTCTGACATATGCGTGCACTGACTGGACAGGTCCTCTCAATCTGTGTGGTTCTTTCCTCAAAAGACCATCTCAGACATCGACCTACATGGTCTTCATATGATCTGACCAAGATTATGTCTGGACTTTAAAAGAGACTGTGACGTCTGAGTTTGTTTCGGCCTTTCTTCTCAGGCTAGTCAGATAGGAAACGCCGGCCTCATCTAGTTTTAAAATATGATTGACGTGTAAAAGTGTTTGTACAAACCTACTTACAAAATAAAATCATTTATCATTTATAGTTTCAAATTGTACACTATAACGTTTTTATTGACTAATTCAACTACCTCTGACTTATCATAAAAATATCAGGAGGGCACTGTATACAATATGTAGTTGGTAGTAGCGTCTGTAAAGTCCAAGGTCCACTTGCACACTATACGTATTTAAAACATAGTTCCGTCTCTGTCATCTGCAAACGACTGAGAGAAATAGAACGATGTTTTAAAGTCGTTTGCAGTGGTTTTTTGTGCAAGCGGCCTTAAGCCTTGGAGTACACAGTACACGCAAGACAGTAGGCTAAATAGATATGTCTGGTGAATTTTTTTGTTGCCTGCAATATAATTTCTACAACACTAAAACAACTTAATTTGTCTTCACTTTCGTGCTCTTCTTGCTCATTACTAAACAAATAACCCTCTTAACTACTAACAACAGAACTACAAAAGCTAACAGAATTACCGCTAGTAGATCTAGGTACACTCTCTGGTAGAGTGGGACTTGCAGAGCCACTGACCGCAAGTGTGGAGCACCTTTTGTTCGAACCACGTGGTTAACCCAGAAGTTTAGAGCATCCTTTGGCTTCATTGGACTATCATGGTATGCTATTGATAGCTCTTTTACTTTTGCGGCATATCTGTGGAAGAAAAGGTCATGATCAGTACCTAGGGCAAGTTGGTCATTATCGTAATCAGCTTGGTTGTTAAAGAAAGTACCTGTCATCTGGCAGAAGAGTCATAATAGGAGAACAACAAAAATTTGTATTTTTATGATAGCTTATTATTGAGTCCCACTGCTGGGCAAAAGCCTGCCCATTTGCCTTCCAAACCTCCCTGGCCTGTGCGATCTCCGGCCATATTGGCTCTACAAACGTAATAAGATCGTCACATCACCTTCGGCGTATTCTACTTCGACGGTACCGACACGTCTCACGAATGTACCCAGAGAGATGGGCAAAGATCGTCTCTGGACGCCTGAAGTCATTTCAATATAAGATTTAATAATCAACAATTTAAACGGAGCTACAATAACAACACATTCTTTAGCTATATGCTAAGAAACTGGTAATTTAATGGTAGAGGAGATACTATGAAAACTTAAAACAGTAGTTTTCTGATGTGAAAAGAAAACCTGTCTAATAGTGTTGCAAAGATACATCTCTCTCTCTCGCACTAGAACAATGGTCAACAGAAAGAAGATCAAGGAAGAAAAGATAGAAGCCTTCAGCTAGAAGAACCTGATTCTACTTACTTCGGAAGATCTCCAAGAACTTTGTCTAGAGCCACCTTCAGATCCTCATGCAGATTGTAAGTCAGGTCAACTTTCACAGCATAGCCCTTTTGTTGTGCTCGTTTTGCGTTGAGGAACTGGTCTGCGAAGACTGGTATGGCGATGAGAGGGGCAGCGAAGTAGATAGCCTCGGTGATGGACAGGAGGCCTCCGTGCGTGACGAAGAGGACGAGGTTCGGGTGGGCTGGAAAAGAAGGAAATCCATATAAATGACACAGAAAAAAAGTAACTATAAGAAAAATAACGGTCAGTAAATCATAAGAAGCGTTTATTGATCGGAAGGATAGCTACAATATTATGTAGGTAACTATAACTAAATTAGGTCAATTAGTGTTAGATACTTCTTTAAATCGATAGTTAATATAATTTTTAAATAATCAACTGTTACATTTTTTTTCATCAAAGTACTGATTTAAAAAAATACAATCAAATACCAATGGAATATTTAACCAATAATTAAATGCCTCGAAATAATGTTTTATCAACATTATTTTCTAACTAGCTTCTGCCCGCGGCTTCGCCCGCGTGGATGTCGGAAATTATCCCACGGGAACGTGCTAACAGGATAAAATGTATGTGCACCAGGATGCCATCTATCTCGCGGGCCCTTTGTGGCTAATTACAATAGAAAACCAATTGTGTCTCATTAATGGTGATTAAGAGGGTACCTATATGATATCTTTACCTAAGTACCTACCTAATTAAAAAAATAAATAAACTCAATAACAGAAAATAAAATACCTACCTACCTAAATAAACCTATTTATGACGATAACTAATCTAAACTCAATCATCATCTGCCTAGCCTTTTCCCAACTATGTTCAGGGCCGGCTTCCAGTCTAACCGGATGCAGCTGAATACCAGTATTTTACATGGAGCGACTGCCTATCTGACCTCCACAACCCAGTTATTGGGTAATACGATACCCTTGGTACGACTGGTTGTCAGACTTTCGGGCTTCTGACTACCCGTAACGACTGTCAAAGATCCACGAATGACAGCCGGGACCAACGGCTTAACGTGCTTTCCGAGGCACGGAGGCGTCTCGGTATGTAAAGATGGACACCCATCCACAGACCGACCGCGGCAAGCGTAGCTTAACCTGACCGATCGACCTGTGCGGCTGTTATTATTTAGCCACGGGCCCCTCAATCTAAACTCAATAAATAAGCAAAATCTCTAAAAACTAATATCTATACGAATGACTATCCTACCTAACAGTATTATAAAATAACCTACGGTCACTACGTACACTATCAAATATACTACCTATACTTTAAAATTAAAATCTATACCTGCGACTTATATAAAAATAAACCTAAATAACTCTAAAAAGTAAAAGGAATAAAAATGAACTCCACTGCGTGTGACCTAACCTACGACAAACTTATTATTTGCGGTTGGTACAGTAATCGGATCTAGGGATCGAACCGCAAAATTAAGTTTGTTTTTTATTGTATATACTTTTCCGGGATAAAAAGTACCCAGTGTGGTGCCCAGGATATTAAAGAATAATTATACCAAGTTTCATCGTAATCGAACCGGTAGTTTTTGCGTGATGCCTGAACAAACAGACAGACAGACAGACAGACAGACAGACAGACAGACAAAAATTTTTTTAATCACATTTTTGGGCTCGGTGTCGGTCTAGTATCACCCCCTGCCATTTATTTTTTTGATATTTTCAATGTACAGA
The DNA here is from genome assembly GCA_951799955.1 of Apamea anceps. Classification (NCBI taxonomy): domain Eukaryota; kingdom Metazoa; phylum Arthropoda; class Insecta; order Lepidoptera; family Noctuidae; genus Apamea; species Apamea anceps. The sequence continues at coordinate 5,970,121 of OX637522.1, read as the reverse complement.
ATTTTCACTTCTACAGATTTATTATAAGTATAGATATAGATTAGTAATAGACTTAGGGCTAATTTTTCCATAGCCAAATAAATTTTATTCGAGGAATAAATTTGAAAACTGTCAAAATTTCAAAATAAATAATAAAAATAATGGAACAATTTTGAATTTTTGACAGTTATCGCATACAAAAACTGTCAACCGTCAATTTTATTCCTTGAATTAAAGTTATCTGCCGATGAAAAAATCAGCCCTAGATGGAACACTGAAAAGACGCCAGTATTACTTTATTATCCCAACAAAAACAGTTACTTAATTGAGCTCAGCGACAGCGGATTGATTGATTATTAGATTGAGCAAATAAAGAGGCCAGTGGAGTACTATAGCCTAATTATAATGATAGAAGAAAGAAAAAGCATTTATTTGCGGCAAACATGACGCATAAAAAAAGGACATAAACACACAAAAAATAACAAGTTGGGGGTAAACATGCGTCACATTCACGCAAAACGGCCATCGCTCAGCATAATGCTAAGACCCTATACGAGAGATACGATAGAGTTGCTGTTTCCAAAAACACTCGTGGCTGTCGAAATTACTGAGTCCAATAACCTATATACTTGTAGGCTATACATACAAACACACAGACATTAAATACATACATACATATTACTCACCACACATACATAAAATTACACTAATTCAATACTCACACACACAACCGTGTGTACACGTCCTAATATAATATCACCTGTCTGTACACCGCCTTACTGCCTACCTACCGCTCGACCGCGCACCGCGGCTAGCGGAGCCCTGCGCCCGCGCTGTGCCGCAAGCCGCTTCATACCTACGACCGAGGCAAATACGCGGAATACGAACAATCGTCGCCGCCCGCGCCCCTGCGTCTCCCGCGCACGGCCGCGTCCCTCGGACGCCCTCAGAGTCCGCTACAAACCTCTACGGCGAATGCATGCCAAATTACAACTCGCGCCGCGCTTTTATAGTTATAAGTTTACTTTGTTAATAGTGTATAATAAACATTTATAAATACATTCTAAAGTAGTGTTTAATTAATAGGTTCCTTAACCTACCCTAACACACTACAGTGGTGACCCCGAATAGTAAACACGTGCAAGTGCTACCTGAAACTTTAGTGCGGTGTGGAGTTTGTGGACTCAAAAGTGAACAAAAAACTGAATATTTCACAACGATATGAGTGATTCCGAACAGGTCATGGAGGATACGAAGCAGTCTGAATCACCGGCATCACATGACGTATTTCGGGTCGGCGTGCGAATCCCTCCATTTTGGCCCGAGAAGCCCGCGATTTGGTTCGCTCAAATAGAAGGCCAGTTCGCGATATCGAATATTACGGCGGACACAACGAAGTTTTATTACGTCGTCAGTCATCTCGACCCGCGATATTCAACAGAGGTCGAAGATATCATCGTGAATCCGCCAGCGACCGATAAATACGGCAAATTGAAGACAGAACTTATAAAGCGACTCTCAGAATCCCGCGAGAAGAAAGTTCACCAACTGCTGACACACGAGGAGCTTGGTGATAGGAAGCCGTCGCAGTTTCTCAGACACCTGCAACACCTCGCTGGTCCTAAAGTGCCTGAAGAATTTTTAAGAACAATATGGTCGAGCCGGCTGCCTAACAACATACAGTCTATAATCGCGTCTCAGGTATCCGCGCGCCTCGATGTATTAGCCGATCTCGCCGACAGAATTCACGACGTCGTACCGAGAGGTCATCAAGTGGCGTCGACATCAGCAAATGTGGTGAGTGACATAGAAACTTTGTCTAAAAATATGATCGAACTTACGAAACAAGTGCAATTATTAACGCAAAAAGTCGACAATATTTCCCGCGCAGGCCGATCAACAAGGCGTAATGACCGATCAAAATCCCGCCAGAGCCGATCTCACTCACGAAATAAAGAATATCCATCATGCTGGTACCACTATAAATTTGGTGCGAAGGCTACCAAATGTATTCAGCCCTGCGATTTTAAGCCGGAAAACTGCAAAAGCAGTCAGTAATGGCGGCTGACGACTGCTCCACGTGTAAAGGCCGCCTATTTATCTCGGATAAACGTACCGGCATACAGTTTCTTGTAGATACAGGTTCAGACGTGTGTGCCTACCCTAAATCTTTGTTACGTCATCAGCTACGATTTAACAACAAATGTAACTACGAACTTGTCGCTGCAAATGGTACTCCGATACCTACTTACGGTACATACCAACTTAATCTCAACCTTGGATTACGCCGTGAGTTTTCTTGGAATTTTATAATAGCAGATGTCTCAAAGCCAATAATAGGCGTCGATTTTTTAAGTTTCTTCAATTTATTAGTCGATTGCAGACGACAACAGTTAATCGACTCGATTACGAACCTGACTGTCGGCGCACCTTCATCTCACGCAGTAACACATGAGCTGCTGTCCTTAAAAACATTTACTGGTGATACAAATTATCTCAACTTATTACGCTGTTATCCAGAGATAACCAGACCAGCTGGTTCAAATAGTGTACCAATGCACAACACACAGCATCATATTAGGACAACATCCGGTCCTCCAGTAACATCACGACCGCGACGTTTGGCACCAGATCGTCTACTGATCGCGAAGAAAGAATTTGAGGAAATGTTACAAAATGGCACAGCTCGCCGTTCAGAAAGTCCATGGTCATCTCCACTACATCTGGTACCTAAAAAAGATGACGGCTGGAGACCATGTGGTGATTATAGATCATTAAATGCACGAACAATACCTGACCGGTACCCTGTGAGGCACATCCACGACTTCGCATACAAGCTGTCAGGATCCACTATCTTTTCAAAAATTGACCTTGTAAAAGCATTTAACCAAATACCTGTATTTGAAGACGACATTAAAAAGACAGCAATCACAACACCATTCGGACTTTTCGAATTTACCGCAATGACGTTTGGTTTAAGAAACGCTGCGCAGACCTTCCAAAGGTTCCTCGATGAAATTCTGCAAGGATTCGAATTTACGTTCGGGTTTTTAGACGATATTCTTGTGTTTTCAAAAGGGGAGACAGAGCACATCGGACACCTACGAAAAATTTTTGAACAATTAAAAAAGTATGGCGTGGTTATCAACACCAATAAGTGCGTATTAGGTGTCAACGAAATAACATTCTTGGGTTACCATGTATCCGCAGCTGGAATACAACCCCTGCCAGAAAAGGTAAAGGCGATCCAAGAATACCCCCTCCCCAAAAATGCTAAGGAGTTGCGAAGATTTTTAGGGATGATAAATTTCTACAGAAAATTTCTTCCTGGCGCCGCTCAAATACAAGGCTCGCTCAATCAAGCTTTAAGTGGCCCAAAAATTAAAGGAAACACGCCCATCACTATAACACCTGAGATTCAAGAAGCATTCGACGCATGCAAAAATAACTTGTTAGAGGCTACTCTCATCTCACATCCTGATACACAAGCTGAGTTAGCACTTTTTACCGACGCTTCAGACGTGGCCATCGGAGCTGTCTTACAACAAAAAAGAATTAATGACAGCTGGCAACCACTAGGATTCTTTTCCCGCAAGTTATCTCCTGCTCAGACAAAATATAGCACCTACGACCGTGAATTACTCGCCATTTATGAAGGAATAAAATACTTTAGGTATATGGTCGAAGCGAGAACATTTCAAGTGTTCACCGATCATAAACCCATCACCTTCGCCTTTACTACAAAAAGAGACAATTGTTCACCTCGTCAACACCGCTATCTCGACTACATCTCTCAATTCACAACAAACCTCAGCCATATCTCAGGAAATCAAAACGTAGTCGCCGATGCATTTTCACGACTAGAAAGTATCGACACTACCATTGACTACAAAGCACTTCAAAACGAACAAGAGAATGACCGTGAGTTACAGAGTTTGCTAAATAAAAACACAGCGTTGAAGTTGGAAAGAGTAAAAGCTATGGACGCATACATATACTGTGACCAGTCTACTTCTCGTCCTAGGCCATTCATAACACCAACTTTTCGAAAAGCAATCTTCAACAACCTACACAATCTCAGTCATCCAGGCCCCAACGCGACAGCTAAACTAGTATCAGAACGATTTGTGTGGCCTAAGATTCGACGAGATTGCAGAAAATGGGCTCAACAATGCACTGATTGCCAACGCAACAAAGTTTCCCGTCATACCCACTCTCCTCTATCATCATTCCCTGTTCCTTCCAACCGTTTTTCCCACGTCCATCTTGACATAATAGGCCCTATGCCACCTTCTTCTGGTTTCAGGTACTGTCTTACAGCTATAGATAGGTATACTCGATGGCCAGAAGCCTACCCTCTGGCAGACATCACAGCGGAGACCTGCGCTAGCACCTTCATTTCTGGCTGGGTCGCGCGCTTCGGGTGTCCAGAGAAGATTACAACTGACCGCGGAAAACAATTTGACTCTCAACTGTTCCAGTGCATCTCGTCGATTATAGGGGCTTACCATTGTCCTACTACAGCCTACCACCCACAGTGCAACGGTCTGGTAGAAAGAATGCACAGACAGCTCAAGGCCGCCATAATGTGCCATAACAACACGCAATGGTCGGAGGTACTTCCTCTTGTACTCCTGGGAATGAGGAGCGCCTGGAAAGATGATCTCCAAACCTCTACAGCTGAGTTGGTGTACGGCGAGCCACTTCGATTACCTGGTGAGTTCTTGAAACCATCAACTACCCACGACATAACAGATGAAGCAGATTTCGCAGCACGACTAAGAAGACATATATCGAAACTATCACCTGCATCAACATCCACCCATGGTGAGAAAATGTTTTATGTTCCTAAAGACCTTAGTACAGCCAACTACGTCTTCCTGCGAAAAGGACCTTTAAAAAAGTCATTGGAATCACCTTACTCCGGTCCGCACAAAGTCATAGAGAGAGGACCAAAAACATTCACAATAGACGTCCAAGGAAAACATTTAACCGTAACTATTGATAGGCTAAAACCAGCGTACATGGCTAACAACAACGATGGCTCGTCTCAGAAAACACCACCACCACCTTTACCACAAGCACCGCCACCACCATCGTCGCAGGCACCATCATCACCTGAAATCAAAACAAGAAGCGGAAGAACTGTAAGATTTCCGCGCCACTATCGACCGTGAACCGGTCTCAGCGGGGGAGTGATGTAGGCTATACATACAAACACACAGACATTAAATACATACATACATATTACTCACCACACATACATAAAATTACACTAATTCAATACTCACACACACAACCGTGTGTACACGTCCTAATATAATATCACCTGTCTGTACACCGCCTTACTGCCTACCTACCGCTCGACCGCGCACCGCGGCTAGCGGAGCCCTGCGCCCGCGCTGTGCCGCAAGCCGCTTCATACCTACGACCGAGGCAAATACGCGGAATACGAACAATCGTCGCCGCCCGCGCCCCTGCGTCTCCCGCGCACGGCCGCGTCCCTCGGACGCCCTCAGAGTCCGCTACAAACCTCTACGGCGAATGCATGCCAAATTACAACTCGCGCCGCGCTTTTATAGTTATAAGTTTACTTTGTTAATAGTGTATAATAAACATTTATAAATACATTCTAAAGTAGTGTTTAATTAATAGGTTCCTTAACCTACCCTAACACACTACATACTTATAATAAATCTGTAGAAGTGAAAATTCTGTACATTGAATATATCAAAAAAATAAATGGCAGGGGGTGTTACTAGACCGACACCGAACCCAAAAATGTGATTAAAAAAATTTTTGTCTGTCTGTCTGTCTGTCTGTCGGTCTGTCTGTCTGTCTGTCTGTCTGTCTGTTTGTTCAGGCATCACGCAAAAACTACCGGTTCGATTACGATGAAACTTGGTATAATTATTCTTTAATATCCTGGGCACCACACTGGGTACTTTTTATCCCGGAAAAGTATATACAATAAAAAACAAACTTAATTTTGCGGTTCGATCCCTAGATCCGATTACTGTACCAACCGCAAATAATAAGTTTGTCGTAGGTTAGGTCACCCGCAGTGGAGTTCATTTTTATTCCTTTTACTTTTTACAGTTATTTAGGTTTAGTTTTAAATAAGTCGTAGGTATAGATTTTAATTTTAAAGTATAGGTAGTATATTTGATAGTGTACGTAGTGACCGTAGGTTATTTTATAATACTGTTAGGTAGGATAGTCATTCGTATAGATATTAGTTTTTAGAGATTTTGCTTATTTATTGAGTTTAGATTGAGGGGCCCGTGGCTAAATAATAACAGCCGCACAGGTCGATCGGTCAGGTTAAGCTACGCTTGCCGCGGTCGGTCTGTGGATGGGTGACCATCTTTACATACCGAGACACCTCCGTGCCTCGGAAAGCACGTTAAGCCGTTGGTCCCGGCTGTCATTCGTGGATCTTTGACTTTGACTTGAAAAGGCTAGGCAGATGATGATTGAGTTTAGATTAGTTATCGTCATAAATAGGTTTATTTAGGTAGGTAGGTATTTTATTTTCTGTTATTGAGTTTATTTATTTTTTTAATTAGGTAGGTACTTAGGTAAAGATATCATATAGGTACCCTCTTAATCACCATTAATGAGACACAATTGCTTTTCTATTGTAATTAGCCACAAAGGGCCCGCGAGATAGATAGCATCCTGATGCACATACATTTTATCCTGTTAGTACGTTCCCGTGGGATAATTTCAGACATCCACGCGGGCGAAGCCGCGGGCAGAAGCTAGTTCATTAATAATATCATTAACATACATCGGTCGATCGATCAGGTTAAGCTACGCTTGCCGCGGTTGGTCCTTGGATGGGTGACCATCTTTACATACGAAGACTCGGAAAGCACGTTAAGCTGTTGGTCCCGGCTGTCATTCGTGGATCTTTGATAGTCGTTACGCGGGTCGTCAGAAGCCCAAAAGTCTGACAACCAGTCTTACCAAGGGGTATCGTATTACCCAGTAACTGGGTTGTCGAGGTCAGATAGGCAGTCGCTCCATGTAAAATATTGGTATTCAGCTGCATTCGGTTAGACTGGAAGCCGACCCCAACATAGTTGGGAAAAGGCTAGGCAGATGATGATGATCATTAACATACATGCATTAAAACAAAGCTGTTTGAAATTGGCTAGCTAAACTTCGCAGACGCGATGGGTATGGGTAGTATCTAAACACGATAAAATAAAGTTTTGATATTTTTTATGGTGGTCAACGACCGTTGTTATTGTTGATGAAATCTTCTTATTTTATTTTAAGACTACACAAAAAAAAAGTACAGATTTTCTAAACTCCCAAGACTGCGGTCGATGACCCCACAAAAAAAAACATTGAATCTTTTTATTTTTGTTTTTATCACGTTTAGATATCGATGCCTATCGCGTCTGCGGAGCTAAGCTAGCCAATTAAAAATAACCCTGTATAAATTGCAAGAACATTAATGAGATTTTTTATCATTTTGTAAGTAAACTAACGACAAAAGTCACACACGCTCACAAATTGTACAAAAAGTACACACATCATCACCATTAATTGTTTTTACATTGTAACATTACTGTGTACCTAATTCTTGTGGTGTAGTTACATGATGTTTTTCATTGACAACATTAGCTCCGTACTATTTAACCTTGATGTTTGATTGTACATATTTGTATCAGTCACAAGATATTATATTAGTTACTAATACAGTGTGTAACTGAATTCACGCATTATTATGAAATTATTTTGTTCAGAATTCTGTCATTTTTAATATATGTAATTATTTATCCCAAAAATGATTAAAACTACGAAAATTACAGTCCTACTTCCGCTGTGCAGTTAAAACAAACCAAGTGGACGAAGTACCTACTGCCCTTATGTGCGTGCGACTGTGTGCGTGCGTAGATTTTTAATGTGACAATTTGCCCACAATCAGTATAACTAATTTAATAATTAAACAATGTTTTATACATGATAATAAAAAATCAGCGAATGTATTATTATTATAACATAATATTCTAATTTGGGTGTTTGGTGGTGAGCTTCACACCCGGGGCTTCTCGACGCTAAATGGTCGCTATTTGCTAAAACAATTGTTTTAATTACAGCTTGGTGTACTCTGTTGTCTAGTCTAGGCACCTTTATCTATATCTTCTTCTATAATATTAATAAAGCTTTATTAGTTTGTTTGTTTAAATGCGCTAATCTCTGGAACTAACGATCGCATTAAAAAAAACTTTTTGCAATTGATAACCCCACTCTTGAGGAAGGGTACAGGCTATTTAATATCACGTTTTGACCCTAAGGAGCCGAGTAAAAAGAAAAAAAAGTCAGAAGGAACGCTGTGATGATGATGGTGATGTCGGGGGACAAGAAATTTCACGCAGACGAAGTCGCGAGCAGAAGTTAGTTTTCTATACTTGGGATTTCTTTGTCACTTTCACGTTTCCTATGCTAATTGCTAATCATGTACCTAATCGGTTTTGTGGGGCATAGTTTATAAGCAAGATCTTTTGTAAACTTACCATTAATAAAGAAATAATAAAATAATAATAATACGTAAGACCAAAACTGTACCTAAAATGCTCTGCTGCGGTGCCCACTGCATTATATGGACATTTTTCGGCCCGCCAGGTAGATTTTCCTCGAATTTCCATAACACTGTCTGTTTCAGTCCTCCGAACACCTTCAAAAGCCCTTGCTTTAGGTCTTCTGGTAAGTCCTTGCTTTTTAGGTTTGACCCCAAACTGAAGTAAATCACACCGTTCTTGGCACTGTCCATTATTTTCTTCAGGTCCTGAGAAAGTATTCGTTTATTATACGTGATGATAGAAAAATACCAATAATTAAGGGAAATGGAGAGTGCGAGGGTCTTACGGTGAGTTTAAAATATTGAACTTGGTACAATAGGTACTATAGATAAAGAAACCCAAAAAACAAATAAACATCATCATACATAGAACAGTGATTATAAAAAAAAGTGCACAACGCCACTAAAGAAGTTTTCACTTCAAAAAAACGGGTTGCACTCCGAGAGTGCCAGCAGAAGTGAAAATTTGAATATTAACGTTGTGCATTTTTGATATTTTGGAATGCGGTCTACTCTCCCTCCGTCTTACGAATTTTCGATCAGGTCACGTGTCCAGACGCGAGTTTAACATTTTTTACCCATCACAAAAAACTCTCCCTCCGTCTTACGAATTTTCGATCAGGTCACGTGTCCTGACGCGACTTTAATATTTTTTACCCATCACAAAAAAAGTGCACAACGCCGCTAAAGAAGTTTTCACTTCAAAGAAAAGGTATTGTTACATTTATTTTATTAATTAAAGAAAAGCACTTCCCACAGATGAACTCGGTCCAAAAGATCAGCTTTTACGAATAGACCAATAGCTTCACCCACCTCCGGTAAAGGTTTGACCGGCTCATCAATATGGTACCCTCCAATATGCTTGTAGCTTGGTGGCAAAGGTACGGCGCTCCCAATAACCACCTGCGAGTTGCCTAGTAACAAAGACGCGTTGTATTTTAGCTCATTGTAGTTTGGTACTGGTCTGCCTTGCTCCTTAACGATAGGGGCGATTAGTTTCATGTAAGCTTCCTCTTGTTTGGCGTAGAAGGCACTGAAATAGAAACAAATGAGGGGGTATTACTACCGTTCTTATCTTGGAACGAGCTATACGAATAAAAATGATGCTGGCTGGCTAGTGACTGTGAAACAGATCAGGCAGGTAGCACATTTCAAACCACTCGTACTCGTCTGTCAACGAAGATACCGGCCCATCAGAAAGTAGTTCCATACTTCCGAATGACCCCTACTCCCGATTAATTATCTTTTTAAGACACATTGGGAGTAGGGATAACTAACAAATCTGAATAGTTTCACAATCTCTTGCCAGTCGCCCATAAGACGGATGCTCTTGTCATCCGCCTCCTTCGATTCTTCGGTATATAGCGCCACGCCAAGCAGAAGTCTTTTAATTATTATGAGGAAATATTCTTCTCTTCCAATCTTCGCCAGTAAAAATTTGCTGTGTTCCATTAAAACAAAAATGAGGATAATGCCTCGAAAAAAACCATAAGAATACTCACTTTATCACTAGTTTAGCCTTTTCCCAACTAAGTTGGGATCATCCTCTTTGCATGTCGCATGTAAACTAAGACATGTCGCGTGTCTTTCCTGCGAGAAATGCTCGAATCGTCATGGTGAGAATAGCTCGGCTTGATTTTGTCGTGGGAAAAGTTCGATTCGAACGTCAATAACGAACGCGAGATGTGTGTGAATCGCTCTGCAGCTTCTATTCAATACGGATGCAGTTTAATGCGATTATTTTACATGAAGCGACTGCTTATCTGACATCCACAGACCGGTTACTGAGTAATATGATACTCCTTGTTAAAACTGGTTGTCAGGCTTTCGAGGTTCTGACTATCCGAAACGACATAAGAATACTCACTTATTTTGTTGATAAAGTCCTTTCAATAGCGTCCATAGCTCCAGAACTCTGCCTTTGAAGGAGTACGGTGGCAGTTGTGCTTGGATATAGTCAGTGTTGTAAGCTGGGTTCGGAGGACCATGCACCAGGTTCAGAATCATCCAGTGTGGCTCAATGGTTGAGAACCAGATGAAAGGACATTGGAGTACTGCAGGCAATCTGGAAATATACATGCTCTATAATTAAATATCTGATAATGGGATCTAGATTCGTGCCCCTAGAGTGGTTCTGGGTGCGTGCTATCGAATACCTTATGCATCGGTTTTCATTAGATGTGATCATAGAAAAGATTCGAGGATTTTGAACCTTTTACTTCTTGGTTTATATTGAACTTGGCTAAATATGGCTTGGCTAATATTAAAAATGCAAAAGAAACATGGATATATACTTTAACGCTAAATTTTTATATGTGTGGTTTAAAAAATTGGTCTGGTGAAGTTTTCAAGTTATTCAGTCTCATTTGAAGGACATGGAATAATCTTATTAGTTCCGTGTCGATGACTGCTTCTTCTTAAGATATAGTACACACGGCTACACATCAAGCTATGCAAAACCAGTATTGGCTGACCGTTCATTGTGAGAAAATATCATACAAAGTGAGGCCAAGACAAACTGGTTTTGTATAGCTTGACGTGTAGCCGTGTGTACACATACGATACGCACATACGATACGTGTGACTTAAGTAGTATATTATTGCGTAGTGATGGTGGTAAACGCCGTGCATTAATAGATTACTTAAGTCATAATTATCGTATACTATTTTATAGCTCGTGTGACCTAAACCCGCACTTAAGTCAGGTTTTTCTATGTAAAAATAGACTACTTACGTCACAGAAAATTGCCCGCCAGACATACCACCCGTCTGGTCGGAGGATCCTCCCTTTTCTATGGAGGTTGAGTGAACTTTACACCCTGTTCATCATGCCTCCAAATTGGTGACCCCGAGTATGAACGTCAGCGCAGCCTTCGTGCAAACACTTCAGCGTGACGTCATCATCATCACTCCCGCAAGCTTCAGCGGCGAGTCACCCAGCCAGCCAGCATCCACGGCTTCAACGGGTATCCTGACCACCAGCATGTAGCATCCGCGCATACCTGGTCATCACCCTCAGCCTCATCAGCAACCTTGGCACAGCACACTGCAACTTCGGCCGGTCAACAAGCAGAGCGGGTCTCTCCTGGTCGACGCAGCAGCCAGCCTCAACCCGGCGCTGTACGACATCCGACGCACTGGAGTATAACGCAGCGCCACCCCGACTCACTGGGGACATCTCCGCAGACAGTTCCGACTCACCGTGAACTATGCGGCAACCGGTTCCGACTCACTGGAACCTCAGCTGGCCTGGCAAGCATCGCAAGATACAAGACTCAGCCCACTATCGACCTCCGGTCTCCGGAGGGGAGTGATGTAGCGGTATCTACAACGCCACATGCGAATAACACGTCATACTGACGTCACGTAAATCCTGCATCTCGCAAGCAGAGTTTACCGCGCACTTAGCATAGATACAATTTCCCAACATCAATCGTTGGGCAATTGCCCGCCAGACATACCACCCGTCTGGTCGGAGGATCCTCCCTTTTCTATGGAGGTTGAGTGAACTTTACACCCTGTTCATCATGCCTCCAAAGCTTCAAGCAATTGTTTGCTATTTACTTTTCGTCAACGCAAGATTCGTCCGAGTTATGTTTAATGGTTATTAGTTATTCTGAATATCATTATTTGTACGCACATCTTTATCGGCCAGGTTTTTTGAATAAACATTGAACAAGCTAGCTTTGCATGATTGTTCTTCGTTTTTATCATAAATAGTCTCTCATGTGCTGTTTAATTTTTTTGTGGTTTTTAAATCTAATCTCTTTAAACAATGCTAGTACGAAATCAAGAATTTGTCAATTTTTAACTGTAAATATGTGTATCGGCAAGCGTGTATGGGACGCCCCCCAGCAAGATAGACAGTGGCTGGGACAGACTGGATGTGGAAGGTGGAGGACAGGGTCTTGTGTGCAGCCTGGGAGAGGACTATGTCCAGCAGTGGACTGCGATAGGCTTAGTTAATAACTGTAAATGAAATCCAAATATTACTTACGAAGAATACAAATCAGTGAACATGTATTCTCCAATGATGACATCAAAGTTGTTCGTGCGGTCTTTTAACATATTTTGTACATTTACGTTGGCCAGCGTTGATGTAGTTGAGGCCATCATCATTTCGAACAAAAACTCGGTGTCTTGTAAGTTCATCACTCCACTCATGATCTGTTTCACATCCGGCATGTTTTCTGTGGAAAATATTTGTTAATAAGTTACATCTGTTAATGTAGGATAAAATTTCAGACATTTGTTACGGTCGCAAGTCAAATTTTGATCATCATACAACCTGATACTGACCTGCAAATTGCAAAAACGTAAGAAAAATTGAATTTTTTGGGCTCCCTTAGCATCTCTCTTAAGTCAAACTTGTTAAAAGATAGGTATTATGCGTTAGCAGCTGCGTAGTTAAATATGTTAACATCATAGCAAAATATAGTTAACATTAATGCATTTTGTAAAACTGTGTGTGTGCAGCATTTCATAATGGTGACAATAAAACAATTGACTAACACTTCAGACGACCTTGCAACTTTCTTTAGGAGGAATGTCTTTGTTTGAATACGTACTTATCTTTACATCGTTCTGAAAGAATTACTAATTTAATCTTAGACTCGCACGGTTTTTACTACTTGACAAAAAATCGAGATTTTTTTAGTCATAAAAGTGGGATAGTAGAGTTTCTTGCTTGAAATTATAAAACCGCACAATCAAATTGGTTTAGTTCAATTTCAATGGACATCTACTTACGGGAAAAAACTTTACTGTCGTCAGAGACGTCTATTATACGTAGTTTCGGATGATTTGGCTGCTTTTCGACGAAAGGCGTAATGTACGTAACCTGTAAATAAATAAATATTAGGTCAAAACGTTTTTATATGGCAGATGAAAGGCCGGAAATGCCGGGAGGTCACTTTATGGCCTTCTAGGGGGGGCGGGGGGCGCCGACAAGGACATGCGGCGTGTCACTTTAATGACGACATTAATTTAACACACGTATACGGTTTCGCGTTTTCATTTTATGAACATAAAATAGAACTCTTTATTATGTATACCACATAAATTGCAGACAAAAAAAAAAAACATTTTACAAAGGACATTAAAAAAAATATTTTACATATTTTCAATTTTCTAAAATAGCATCTTAAAGCAACCTGTAGGTACTTAAAGAACTGTAGCGCAGGGATCAATTGCCGGGGTCACGGAATAGCATCGCATCAATGAAATGATTAAATCGAATAACGTATAAAGAGTAGGCGAATTGTAGGAAAGAGATAGCCCTATGTCGGCGAGTGGCGTAAGCGGTAGTTTTCAAATTACGAATGATTTTATGCTGATACTAGCTGCGCCCCGCGGTTTCACCCGCATAAGATCGATTTCGATCCCGGGATAAAAAGTATCCTATATGTTAATCCTGGTTATAAACCATCTGTGTGCCAAATTTTATCTAAATCCGTTCAATAGTTTTTGCGTGCAAGAGTAACAAATATTCATCCATCCATCCATCCATACAAACTTTCACGTTAATATTAGTAGTAAGTAGGATAATTTTCATGATTACTGGCCAGTAGACCTACCCGTGTGTTTAATTAATGTCGCCATTGTAACGGAACTTTTTTTTTGGGAATGGCATCTCGTTGTTCAACCTATGAGGTTGTCGTTTGTTTAACCGGGTTTGCATTGTACGGCACGTTCGTTGTATAGTTAGCTTATTAACTTATATAGCTTATCTATTTATTTATAACTTACAGCTAAAACAAACAGAATAATGATGATGTTCTCCAGAAAGGTCAGAAGCGTAGCAAAAGGAGTATGTAAAGATTGTACAAGGTGCGTGTTCTTCAGTTTGTGCCTACCCCTAGGGGAAGCAGGGGTGAGTTTATGTATGTATTTTCAAGTACCGTCACCAACAAAGTCATAATAAATCAATGAGTTATAAGTGATAGCAGAACAGCTGCCGACTTTAATTTAATCAGTTTGGTTACCCAATATAACGTTTGTCATTTGTTTGATATCGTCTCGAATATTTATTTTGCTGGAGTTGATTTTAATTAGCGGTGACAATAATTAGGTTTTAAAATTAAAGAATTTCTTTCGTGAACTTCTTCTTAGCGTGTCGATGGCAAAGATAAAATGAAAAATATATATCGTTTTTTTTAGTTTTTATTGTAATAGTATCAGATATTTTATATTTTTTATTTGCAGAACAAAGTTCTCTTTCGTGTAAGTAGAGAACAAATCTTCTTATCGTGTCGATGGCAACCCTGTATAGCTTTTTAAATTCGTTCGGCCAAAAATTCAGAAACGTGAATACCGTTCGCTGACACAGCGATGATGTGACACAGCCAAGATGAGAGGTGAGCCATTGTCTGTGAGAGACGCCGCATAAACACCGGACGTCTGAGCCGTTCATGAACCCTCACTTGTGGAGGTTGTCCTTGCTATGGCCTACTTGGGCGCGAAGTCTATTTAAGGTTCTACAAGTAGGCCACCGTAACTTGTGCCCAGATGGGAGGCGCTCTGATGGTTCAATAAAGAAATCGGGAGGTTTAAGCAGTTCTTGCCAAACATCACATCTTCAGGGTTGCCATTGGCTGGACTCACGCATTTAAGAAAAAATTTGCGGCTTTTAAGCCTCCGTGGCACTGGATTGAAGTTGTGCATTAGGTGGCGTGTAAAGGCACTAGAAACTTTACATCAAGTAAGTTTTGTAACTTCTTTATTAATCAAGTGTAGGTTCACGTTATTGATTTGGTTAACAATGAAATTAAGGTTTTAATGGATAAGAGTGATGATTTTGAAGAGGTTTTTTTCTTTGATATAAATATCAAAGAAAACAAAAGCTAGTAGGTAGGTAAAAGTTTTTGGGCTACATCTTTTGACGTGGAGAATCATCAAAGTAACTTTAAATAAATAAGTATTCATTACTTATCCAGGCCAAGGGACAGCACTTGGCATTACTTTCCTAAGTACAGTCAGCGTTTCTTACGTACGTAAATTTTATTCTTATGCGTTTAATGTAAATATTTTTATAAATGAATGTGAGCAAGCATTTCTTATGAATATAAACATGAATTTCATACGAATAAAGTTCACATTCGTATGAGGCGTTTACTTTTCTTGGCAAAGTAAAGTCAAAGTGTGGTCTGAGAATCTTGCGGTTGCCCTAAGAATTGTGTAATTATACGAGTAAGCTTATCTTATCATGATTGAGAATGCTCAATTGTGTATGGCAATTAAACTGATCAAATTATGTCCAGAACTCAATATACACAGTATAAAAAAAATATCACGTACACATCATTATCATCATTCTCCCCGGCCCTTATCCTAATTTATTTGAGGTCGGTGCAACATTCCATACTTCTCTATTAGTCGTCATCTCGGTAGTCGGCCCCTTTCTAACTATATCATCATTCACACAGTCCATCCATCGTTTCTTTGGTCTTCCCCTACTCCTATAGCCATCGACATTTATACTCAACACTTTCCTTACGATATTTTCTTCATTCCTCCGTATCACATGCCCATAACATGACAACAGATTTCCAGTCAACTTTTCAGTAACCGGTGCCACTTTTAGACTTCCTCTTATGTATGTATCAACTCATTTCTTATTCTATCCATATGTGTAACACCACACATTCCTCTTAGCATTCTCATCTCAGCTGCATGCAATTAAAAAGAAATGATCACGTGCATATGCATGCCCATTTGTTTAATAGGGTTAGACATATTGGTTGATAATAATTTATTTTTAGCTACGAGGTACAGGAAATTTGTTAGACGATAATCGTTATTGACGATACTTTTTTAAATCGTTTTGTTTTAGCTTCTACAATGTTATGTTAAGTACTATTAATTATATTTAATACAATAATATAAGGAGAAGAACAACACGTCAGCCTAATCAAATAACCCGCCCCTAAATGTTTCCGGCGCAAAGGTGCCCAAAACGCTTGCTGCATTGCCACGTTTGATGGCAATGGCTAACCTTTGCACCAAGTACGAGTCGGAACGGGAGTCACCCGTTTTGTCACGGAGCTTGTGCCCTATCTCACTAATGAGCTTCCTGGCCTCAGTGCCCGAAGCACCCATGGTCTCCACGACAATGGGCACATAATGATAACGGTCCACCAACGGTGCGCACTTCACCCTCTTCCTCTCAGCGGCGTCTTCCGCTGCTGCTGACGGTGAGTGGACGGTGCGACTAATGTGGCTGGCAGAAACAGTGCTAACGCAAGTTGCGTCCCAAATTAGGCATTTGCCGTTCCTCCAAGGCACCAGGGTCAGCCCGTTCGGCCTCTTGCCGTCAGTCCTGCACAGACCCGGAGGCTCCAACAGGCAGGAGACATCAGCCGACACAAAAGCCCTCCGAACAATATCATTGAGCGCATGGTGACGCGGGAACCTTCCCGAGCAACGACGACAACTCAAAGCGTGATAGCCATCGGCCTCCACCATGGAACCGCAGGTGCATCTGTGGGTTCACACACCTTGCAGCCCAGGCGGAGGGCCACCGCCACACGCAAAGAGTCGTCGTCGTCATCGTCGTGCGCTACGTACTATCGCCAAAACCTATATCTGACCATTTTGAACAAAATCCCGTGCACATGATGACCACAGCTGCCTCTGTAAATAAAACAAAAGAGGATCCTTTTTGGGTCGACTAATAAATAATATGCGCTGCAAGCAGGAATAGTCCTCACGGTGGTCATATATGTATAGATTTTGGCAATAGTACAACCCGCACTGTGCACGTGTAGTAGATTACACAGTTCACTCCCTCTGGAAGAGAGGAGGCCTGTTTCCCAGCAGTGGGAACATTATAGGCTGACTATGCTTATGCTAACTAGGTGTAATAACGATATATTATTTAATATTGAATAGGATTCGTCAGTTTGATTTCATTTACATAACAAACGACTACGAAATATGTAACATTAGTAAGTAAGTAGGTACATACCGCACATAATAATGATATAAGTTTTATGATTACGTGATAGTTGAACAAACTCCGTTATTTTTTATTGATAGAGGTGACACTACAGCAAGTAATTATCAACCGTAAGGTATGCCATCAAACCTAATCGTCACGTGTATAAAAACCACAACAAAAATACGCCTGTAGAAAAATCATTATGACATAAGAATTGAACTTGGAACTTTAACAGATAATTAATTTATCTGTCATTGCTTCATTTAAAATTATTTTTACGTATTGTGGTATAGTCATTTTATTCTAGGTACATCGTCGTCGCATAATTATTATTATACAGGGTGGCAGGGACATCGACGCGCAAAAAATCTTCTGTTTGATAGAAAAGTACAATACCAACGCGGTCAAAATGTATGGAACAACAATATTTTTTTTTAATAACCGCCGAAAAAATTCTACGTTATGGGGTCTAAACTCATGTGCTGAATCCATGGTTACCGTTTGCGCGTCAATGTCCCTGCCACCCTGTATACATATAACTAATGCTTACACAATATTGTAAGATATTTTAAAAGAGTAAGTAGGTAACTTATTAATTTCTTGCTCATTCTTCTCCATACGAGACTACCTTTTGGAAGAGGCAACTAGAATCATTTCTATTTTCTTGTCAATTTTGACGTTCAAATGTGCCTTTCATAAAAATAAATAATTTGGCTCTGACTAGATAAACCCTCAAAATTTGGTTCTTTTTAGAGACAAAACACAGATCATTTGTCATTATACTTACTTCGTGTCCTCCATCAAGAAGGTGTTTAACCATATTTTCTCCAAGTATACCATGGCTAGGACTGGGAATTGGAAAGACAGCCAAGATCTTGGATGCATCACACAGCGAGGAACTTAGTAGTAGACCAAACAATAGACACTTTAGTTTTTTCATTTTCTGAAAAATAAACGAAGGGAATTATTATAATGGCTTCGAGTTTTTTCAAAGTTCTTATGTGTATTTCTTTTTTAATATCAATATTTTAGTATCACTTTAAACAACTTACAATATTTAAAATTGATTTAGTTCAACCAAATATTAAGGATTATATTTTCTTTTAACACATCATATGCACAAAATATCGTTATTTAAATTCGTTCTTCACGCTCTAAAATTGGTAATTACAGCGCGAAGTGACCAAGCAGACTGCGTTTAAATTGGAATGCAGCGCGTGATTCCCATACAGTCTACAAACTAGTGGATCTTCGCGTAGGCTCTTTGTTGATGTATTATAGGGATGCGTTAACGCAAATGGTAATATTTAAACGTTCATCAAGATTACGTGGGCTTTCAGTTTTAAGACGCACTATTTTTTAATAGTAACACTTAGTTATTTTTTTTGAGGGTATAACTATAATAACAGTCGGGCGGTTAGGTCAGGTAAAGCTACGCTTGCTGCGGTTGGTCTGTCTGTATGGGTTACCATCTACATATACCTACCAAGAGCCCTTCGTGCCTCGGAAAGCCGTTAAGCCGTTGGTCCCGGCTGTCGTTCATGAATCTTTGAAAGTCATTACGGGTCGTCAGAAGCCCGAAAGTCTCATAGTCAGTCCTACCAAGGGGTATCGTATTAACCAGTAACTGGGTTGTGGAGGGCAGATAGGCAGTCGCTCCATGTAAAATACTGGTATTCAGCTGCATCCGGTTAGATTGGAAGCTGACCCCAACATAGTTGGGAAAAGGCTCGGCGGATGATGGCTTAGTTATTTTTTTTCCTGTAAGAATGAGCATATAAATTATACAGGGGTTAACGTTATGATTTTTTTTTAGAAACTATTTAATATAAAATAGTCTAGAGATGAAGCATCTGATCAGACAGACACGCAATGTTAAGCTACGATTCGGTAAAGTAAACTCAAGTGCCTAAAAACAAGAAAAAATTATTAGATTAGTAGAAAATACATACACCCTATCCATTAGGTTAATTCGTTTTTCGTCATTTGACAGCTGTCTTAGAACGTACTTACATATTCCAGATTACGTAAAAGTTAACTTCAAAATGCGTAATAAAATAAATATTTAGACTGCCTTATCTTATTTAGGGCTTCTTACATACATTATAATGTGCCTATTTTACTGTTCTGTTTTTTTTCTTGTCTTTTTATACATAATTGGTTAAATAAATATATACGTACGTGTTTTGATCAATGTATTGTGTACTGCAGCAATCACTAGTTCCATCTATCAAAAAACGGTTTATCTAATGGACGGGTATAAACATCTATCTCAACCTTGTTCGAAAATGTTACGGAACCTGAACTAGACACTAAATAAAACACCATTACGACATTACATGTACTGATTAATCGTCAAGGTTGGGTACCTTCCAATTAAAGATACTTAAAAGGGTTTTTTTTCTGCGTGCTGTACGACGTTATGACGACGTCGGCACCCCTGACGCCAACGTAGAAAAAATTCGTAATTTTAGGTAAGTTTGTATAGAGGTATGAGGAACAGGGTGAAAACGTTGCCCCACACTAGGAATTACTCCTGTATCGTGGGTGTGTTTACAAACATTTAAACTCACATACACAAAACAGCCAGACCCGGAACAACTACCTGTAGGTAATACAAATATAAAAAAATAAATATATAGGAAGGTCATTTATGCCTTTGCGATAGAACTCTCGTGATCTAGATTCGACAAACTGTGTGAAAGCATTTTGTACTGCCTCCTGAGAAGAAAACTTTTTATCACGTAGAAAATTGTCCAAATCACGAAAAAAATGGCAGTCCGTTGGAGCAAGGTCTGGCGAATACGGAGGGTGACGAATGGTTTGTAATTGCAGTTCCTGTAGAGTTAAAACGGTTTCTCGTGCTGTATGAGGTCTCGCGTTATCATGGAGCAATAATGGTGAAGATCGATTCATGAGTCGGGGCTGTTTCACTGCTAGTTATGCTATCATTGTTCGGATTTCAGCACAGTAGATATCTGCCGTTATTGCTTGACGAGATCGGAGAAAGCTATAGTGAATAACACCATGCCGAGACCACCAAACAGTTACCATTACCTTTTTATTGGTAAGCTTTGCTTTAGGACACTGTTGCGGCGTTTGACCTGGGGTCAGCCATTGCATTTTTCGCTTACGGTTATCGTAAAGAATCCACTTTTCATCACATGTCACAATTCGATCCAATATTCTTTCATTTCTGTATCGATTCAACAAGACAACACAAGTTTCAACACGCGTTTCTTTCTGCAGATCAGTCAAATCATGAGGCACCCATTTCTCATATTTTTTTATTTTATTGATTTGATGCAAATGTGTCAATATTGTTGATAAGGTAACGTTAAACCATGCCGCTAATTCCAGGGTAGTTTGGCTCGGATCGGCTTCCACCATCTCTTTCAATTCATTGTTATTCATCTGTGTGGTTCGTTCTTCAAATCAAAGTTTCCATCACGATAGCGTTTAAACCAAAATCGCACGGTGCGTTCATTAGCAGTCCCCACTCCAAACGCAACATTGATATTGCGAGCGGTTTCTGCCGCGTTTAGTTCCGCGTCGGAACTCGTATTAAAAAATAACTCGAATTTTCGAAGTATCCATCTTTCTTGTATAAGCTGAATAAAAAAAAAAAACAACTGAAAGTCGATAATCGAATGTTGCACATTATTTAAAAGAATAACTTCATAGGTACCATGTGAAAAAAGTTTCACTCAAAAATCTCAAACCATGAAGTTTCTATGTCAATTCAAAGTACCTATTACAATAAAACGGCAGTTTCATACTTAAACCCCTATTTATTATATTCCCACGGGATCTAGACTTATGCGGGTGAAATCGTAGGGCGCAGATAGTTCTGCTTTTATGCGCTTTTATAATTTCTAACGTGATGATATTATCGTGGACATCCACGTCTACGTCACGGCATCACGATAACACAGGGAAGTAAAATGTAAGAAATTATACGAAGACGCTTTTAAATTTCCGTCCACGATAACATTATAAAGTGCGCATAAGTTTTATGGACGTGGAGGTCCACGTTATTATCGTCTCGTTAATAGTACATTAATACTACTGAAGTCACACGTATCGTATACTATTTAATAGCACGTGTGACCACGCTTTTCTGTGACTACATATGTCATAGATAAGCGTAACTTAAAAGCGCACATTCCTAAAGAATTATGAAAACTATGTGACCAAATTCAAGAAATTGACACAAACAAATTAATGTCACATGACACACACCGCATCTTGTGTGTCATAGAATTTTGCTGAATAATTATGCGTTGCTTCTAATTCACGTCAAGGTATTTTGCCATAAAGAAACAGCAAGTCTTGATGAGTCTATAATATCTTCACAAACAAACACGTTTTAAGTTTGTGATAAATTATCATGACTATGAAATTATATTACTTTGATTTTATCAGTAAATCTTATTGTTAGTGGTTTTCTGTCATCTATGATTCAACAGTTCACTTACAGTAGCCTCTAAAATTTAGTTACCATTTTTTCACTTTAGCTGTGATACACCACATTATGAGTGATCCAAATGTTTGAACTGCTATAACGTTCTTATTCACTAATTCAACTACCTTTGAGATAACATAAAAAATAATCATGCATCTGCTTAGAAATTATAATGTCATCATGTGTCGTCATGTGCCATCACAGCTGAAATGGAAAAATGTCAACCTACTTTTTGAGGCCTTTGTAAGTATGAATAGTATCGTAAGATTAAGTTTAGAGGCAGTCAAGTGTGTCATGTAACTAGCTGACCCCACAAACGTTGTCCTGTCCAAATTTCAATAATTCATACAAAAAAAGAGATGTCTTTATTTGCCTTAAAAATGGTATAATGGTGTTACAGTCTTATTTAAATACAATGTCCACATGTTTAGCTATACAGAATATGTATCAATTGCATGCAAAAATAATTATGATGTCAAAATAACAGTAAGTAGTAATTAAATAATTCAAATTAATAGATATATTATAAATGTATGTCAAAGAAATCCTTAATGTCATAGAAATTATGTCCATTCAGCCATTTATACAGCTTGTTTTTGAATGAATTAGCATTATTTATACATTTTAGTTCTTTAGGGATCTTGTGTAGGTATATTTTGTTGTACTTATATGCGTACACACACCACAAGGCAGCTTTTAGTATACTTGGCTGATTTGGAATTATCCTTTGTTACAAGTCTGTGTGGATCCCTTGCTGGACGAGTGATTACTTCAAAGCTCCGTTCAGTTTTTCCCGAAGATTTGTGGAATTTTCAAAAAACCTTCCTTAGTGGATGCCTACAATGTATAAGGTATCTATGGGCAAAATTTCAAGTCTCTAGATCCAGCGGTTGGCCGATGGGGTCGAAAGGTTCTGGAGAGGCGACCGCGTACCGAAGACGTGGCGTTGGAAGGCCTCCCACAAGGTTGACCGACCACCTTGTGAAGGCCACACGAACCCGTTGGATGCGAGGAGCATAGAACCGGTCGAAGTGGAGGTGCCGGGGGGAGGCCTATGTCCAGCAGTGGACGTCTTTCGGCTGAAATGATGATGATGAGGTCCAACGGTTTGGGCTGTGCGTTGATATATCACTCAGTCAGTTAGTTTACCATTTTATATTACAGATATGTAGATTATACATATATAAATAAATACTCTGCGTGGCAGTTGGTCCTGGCATTGATATGAAAGGGACTACCGGACACTCGTAATTATTTTTGTCAGTGAAATGATATAATTATTATCTTCAGGGTATCTAATAATTAGCTGTTGAGGAAACGGGCAATCATTGATGTATGTCCCTGAATGTTATTTTTGTCTGTATTCAATTGAAGATAACAATGAAGTCAAGTTGTTGTTGATATATGCAGTGTCACTGTACTCTACAGGAACTACTTCTCTACGATGTTGTAAGTATGTAGAAGAGTACCTAATCGAAGTGCACTTCGACATGTCATACTCAAGACGGATATTAAGGCCTGCTTGCACCGCAAATCATCATCATCTGCCTAGCCTTTTCCCAACTGTGTTGGGGTCGGGTTCCAGTCTAACCGGATGCAGCCGGATACCAGTATTTTACATGGAGCGACTGCCTATCTGAACTCCACAACCCAGTTACTGGTAAGACCCTTGGTAAGACTGGTTATCAAACTTTCGGGCTTCTTCGAGCTTTTTCTCTTCTTGTCAAAGATCCAAGAATGACAGCCGGGACTGACGGCGTAACGTGCTTTCCGAGGTACGGGGAGGTTTCGGTATGTAAAGATGGTCACCCATCCAGGGACCGATCGCGGTAAGCGTAGCTTAACCTGATCTATCGAATCATGAGGCTGTAATTATTTAGCCACGAGCCCCTCCACACTATACAAATGCCTATGCATTACAAATCAACCAGTAAATGCGTTCATTGCTAACCGAATTTAAAGCATCGTTTGATTTCTCTCAATCGCTAGCAGATGACAGCTACAGAATTATGCTTTAAATATATGTGAAGTGCTACACGTATTTCGCAATTTATGGTGCAAATGTGCCTGTTGTAGTGATAATAGGTATTTCATTGTTGAACAACCTTTTTCTATTATCCGACTACGGCGAAGCAAAAGGAGTGTGTATGTATGTGCGTATGTATGTAAGTTCATCTGTTCGATCATAACTTCCAAACTACTTATCATAATTTGATAAATGAGGTGTCGTTGGAAGTGTTTTGACCGTCCACGTCCGCTAGACCTCTGGACCACGGCTGTCCTCCGAACATCACTCTGAATATATATTAAATACATTAAAATATATTACGTGTAAGTTGTTTATTTGATAGACGATAAATATTGAATAGTTTGTACATAATAATTTCAAATGAGGTTATTTTCTTGTTTCATACTTCTTAGAGTGTGATTTTCAGTAGTCGGGTTTTAGTTTTTGAGCTGCCTTTTTTTTATAACATAATATAATGTCACGTCTGTAATCTCCGAGGGGTTAGTCAGAGGTGTACTCATCGACTCCCGGCCAACGTAGGCGCGGGCTTGCGAGCGGCGAGCAATGGGCAGCTCGCCGCCCGGTAAGGACCTGCCAATCTGATTATTATAACATGGCAACACTGGCGAAGCAGCACACTGTCTACGCTCGCTCAAGCGTGCATGTATTACTGTGTCTCACATTCAATAAAGTATAATTAATACCGCATGGTGCACTATTCTTTTTACAAGATCTCCCCGAAGACGTCCAGGTCAGAACTCGACCACATAACACAGGCCCGGGTCGACGGCGCGTTGTGTACCACACGCGCCTCAAAGAGATGTCGGGGTCCGCTAGGGCCGATGCCTGCCAGGGCCGCGGGTTGTTCGAAAGAGATACCGTGGCACCTGGCACAGGCAACTGAAGGAACTCGGGTGGGTTTAGTCAGTAAAAGTCTGACACGGCCTTCCGCTCAGCCCAGAGCGGGAGAGGTCATTTGATGATTTCCCACCCAAAAAAAAAGAGGTGTACCCTTAGTGCAGTGTATTATACAATGTGTAACTGAATTAATGCACATTATGAAAGTAGTTTGTTCAGAATCGTTTACTGAATCGATTTCTGTCATTTTTAATATAGGTAATATTTTATCCCAAAAATAATTAAAACTACGTAAATTACTATCACACTTCCGCTGTGCAGTCAAAACAAACCAAAATGGATGAAATACACACTGAGCTAGACCCTTATACGATTGCGACTGTGTGTATGCGTAAATTTGTAATGTGACCATAATTTTCTCCCACAATCAGTATAAGTAATTTATTAAAAAAACAATGTTTTTTACATAATAATAAAAATTCAGTGTATGATTATAACATAATATTCTAATTGGGGTGTCTGGTGGTGTGCGTTAATTCCGGGACATGTTGTATACACTCACATTTCACCAGTTACCTTCAAGTCGAATATAATAGGGGGCGATCCTATTACAAGCAACTGGGCCCTAATCCAGAGCTACTACTAAGAAATTCCTGATGGATAACACTTTGCCCGACCTGAGAATCGAACCCAGGACCACCTTCTCCGCAGTTACGCGTGCGAATACTAGAACAACGAGGCAGTTTTTAACCGACTTCAAAAAAGGAGGAGGTTCTCAATTCGAAGGTATGTTTTTTTTTTGTGTGTTTGTTACGCCATTACTCCGCCAATTGTGGACCGATTTTCAAAATTCTTTTTTTGTTCGAAAGGAGATACTTCTGAAATGGTCCCATAGAAATTTCATCAAAAACGGTTCAGTAGTTTGGTTTACAACTTAAAAGTGAAAATAAAAACTTTTATGCAAAAAAAAAACTACCGACTTCCAAAAACGACACTACAAAGTGAAAAATAACTTTAATTTCGAAAGTCGGTGGCAAACAACGAAAATGCGAACCCAACGACACCGACTTCCGAAATTAAAGTTATTTTTCACTTTGTAGTGTCGTTTTTGGAAGTCGGTTGTTTTTTTTTTATTTATGGCATTCTTACTCGTAAAGTTCCACAAGGGTGTTTCCAAGAAATCGTTTGCTATACCTATACCGATTTATTACAAAATGAAAACTAACTTTAGTTCTAACGTAAACCTCTGAAACTTTATTTCGATTTAGACAAAAATAACTATCACCGAACTAAACTGTAATTTTTTGTTGTATAAAGAACCGCATACAATGTGGAGACAACAATACGACACTAAATGAAAACATTGACACAATTAATGCTTGAGTATTTTGGAACTGTCAAATGAATCCTAGCATCGAAATTAAAAAAGTGATTTTTTCAAACAAACTAAATAGTAGTGATAGCCCAACTATGAGTTTTGCCAATCTTTGACTAGTTATAGTGACTAGACTAAACTATTGGATTTATTTGATTAAAATTACGTATATCTATACGCAGTTTAGTTTATAGTCGTAATGACGTCTCCACCTTGTATATAAATCTTAATCGAATAGGTAATAGGTGTGGTAAGAGTTGACGATTCTGTGACTAGGAAGCAGCATCTTTGATAGGCATGCACCTGACCTTAGGAAAGGTGCTTATGGAAAAGAGCCAGAATGGAACACTCTGCGTTTAGCTGTCATACTTTTGTGTGTTGTGCTGTCTTTTTTGTGTGCGCCAAATAAACGGTTTATCTATCTATCTAATCCATTAAGCAGTGGAAGCCCACTGGTAGCGTGTCCGCATTACGAGTCGTAGGTCGTGAGTTTGAACCCAGGCAGGCACTTTACTTTATGTATTTAATTTCGTCACCACTGCTTTCAAAGTGGTGAAGGAAAACACCGTGATGAAACCAGTATATCCTAGAACCAAAAATTCGAAGACATGTGACATCCACCAACCCACATTGGGTCCGCGTGGTGGATTATGGCCGACGACCGCTCACAGAGAGGAGGTCTGTGTCCCAGCAGTAGGAAAATTGTAGGCCGCTTATGCTACTAATCTATTTCCTGACGACATTTGTGCTTACGTCCTTAAAGATTTCGTAAATATTGATTTGAGGGAAACCGCGAACATTGAACTAAGTAACCTTCTATTGAAGTATAGTGCATTATTAACAGATAATTTCAATTCAGTCCTTGCAAGCATATGTACCGGTATCTAAAAACGCCACATGCGAACAACGCGTCATACTGACGTCACGCAAATCCTGCATCTCGCAAGCAGAGTTTACCGCGCAACTAGCATACATACAACTTCCCGACATCAACCGTTGGGCAGTTGCCCGCCAGACACCGTCTGGTCGGAGGATCCTCTCTTTTCTATGGAGTATGAGTGAACTTTACACCCTGTTCCTCATACCTCTATACATATATATTTGTATTGCCAAGCACCGTTGCAGTGTTAGAACATCGGAAATTGGTTTGGAAGCCAATCGGTAGGTATGTATGTTCTGTACTAAACATAGGTTTTGGTATAGCAACCACATCAAAGGGTTCTAATTACCAAACGGTTTTAACGCTGGATCAGCCTACCAACCACTAGAATTTTGGAGTAGTTTTATATAGAGAGAGAGAGATTTAGGGCTGAAGGGCACAATATTTATTAGAAAGTTATCAGACCAGTTAGAATGGGATAAAAATGGGGACTTTCTATAGACAGTCGTCATTTTTGTCCCATCCTATACAAACTTATATCCCCTATGCAGCTCATTCAGGGAGCGAATTTTCAATTAATCCTTCTATCTAGATTATTTTGTGAAAGATTTCATTTTTATAATGGCCTATATGGAAAGCTCTCAATCGATTGCGATCCCAAGTAGGGCGCTGCAGACACTATTTTTCGAAGTGGGGGATTACTGACCCATCATGCCACGCCCCACTTGCTGGAGTGCCCTAAGTGCCCGTTCACCAGCACCTTGAATGACTTAAAGAACACCACTGATGTCGCAATCAACGTTGCCACCTACTGGGCTCAAACAATGGAAAATATCGAAGAAGAGTACCATCGATACCAAAAAAGAAGAAGAATAATGACAATCGTCAAATATCTGGTATGTACACATACCAGACTGAGGGGGCAATTCTCGTAATTTTAAGAACGTTCACAGTCTGATCTCAGTCTCAATCTGTCAAAAATACCTCAAAATTTCCTTACATTTTGACATTTGTTTGTCGCCGAGATGACACAGCGACTAGATTTTGAACGTTTTAAATTACGAGAATTGGCCTTCAGACGTTCTTAGGAATAGGTGAACAAATACGAAATATAAGAGGAATAGAATGACGATCTTCATTTATTTAAAACTTAACAACACCTTCAACTTGTTCAGCGGCTAGCTGAATACTAACTTCATACAACATATGATTAATATTGTCTGCATTTCTAGGTTAGTTCGAGTTTATTATCGGATTTACAAAAAACTTATCTTATAGCACTGTCTGACCTAAACCCGCATATAAGTCACGTTTTCCTGTGACTTAAGAAGTTATTTTTACACAAAAAAAGCGTCTCTTAAGCGCGGGTTTAGGTCACATGAGCTATAAAATAATATACTATACGTGTGACTTAAGTATCTATTAATTGCACGGCGTTTAGTACTGGGCAATAATGGGTAGTCCATTATTGCCCAGTACTAAGTCACATGTATCGTAATGTTTTATTTCATTATTCTTTTATTACAGATCTTTTTGAAACCTTTTATGAGCTGGTATAAAATATGATTTGACAATAATTATCATACCAGCCTTACTCGAGACATAAAT
This sequence comes from Apamea anceps, assembly GCA_951799955.1. NCBI lineage: Eukaryota > Metazoa > Arthropoda > Insecta > Lepidoptera > Noctuidae > Apamea > Apamea anceps. Next base: position 5,941,414 of record OX637522.1, on the reverse strand, counting down.
ATCTAATTTAATTCCTTTTCTTCTGAGAATTCTTCTTAGGACTCTTCTTAAACAAACTGCTAGCAACATAGAAGATCAAAGATATAGTAGCCAGTATTAATGCTAGGAGATCTAGGTAAAGCCGTTGGTAGAGGGGTACTTTCCACGCAGGGGATCGGAGGTGGGGGGCGCCGCGTGTGCGCACGACGTGTTCAACCCAGTGCGCGAGCTCAACTCCTGGCTTCGACAGACGATCGTGGAAGATGAACGATAGCTCCTTTACTTTCTTGAGGAAGCTGTGGAAAAAATAAGGTAAGTATTAGACATGTCTTGTTGTTAAGTGCGACTGTTAAGCAAGTGCATCTGGGTTCGATCTCTAGCACTTCAATTGTAACACTTTGTCATAATCTCAAAGATTTTAGGATTTTGATGGAAATTCAGAATTCATTGCCTTAAATGAAAAGTTTGTCTGCTCCACAACGTAAATAACGGAATGAGCCGTGTTGAACTATCAAAATGAATGGCATTAGGATTGTGATTGCGTTACGCGATTACCCAGCGGTTCGGGCAAAGTGTTGTTCAGTTTTTTCAATAATAATTTTACAGGAAGCAGTCCGAAGTTTAGATTTGTGCTATGCTGGTGAGTTCCGTTCTGGCCCGGCCACGATGCCAAAGAAGATCATGATTATGCCAGTAGGTTACCTTTTGGTACTAGGAAGAGAAATATATAATGACTTATATACCATTTTCAGTGGCCGGATTACAGCGTATCCGTGGTAGGACGGATGACATTTAGCTCGGCTGAAATCCACAACTTTAATTGATGATTCGTGACTGAGATAAATATAGGTAGGTACGTGTTATGTACCTACAATAGAATAGACCTACTTGTATTTAAAAGAAAACCCTTCAAATCTATTTAATAGTCACTTCAACTTTTCAGGTAGAATACGTCTGACAATAATTCAATAGCAATAGTATAACTTGATAACTTACAATAACTAGTCTACTGGCATAACTTTGTTTGGCATCGTGGCCGGGCTAGAACGAAACATACGCTATGGTGGCAAGAGGCTCGCCCCTTAAATTATTATACATAGGAATTAAAGTGTGTATAACTGAGGGACAATAATTCTCATAATTTTAATAACGTTCACAGTCTGATCTCAGTCTCAATATGTCAAATATTTCCCTGAATTTTGACAAGTTTTTGACATTTGTTTGTCGCCGAGATAAGACTGCGACTAGATTTTGACCGTTTTAAATTCCGAGAATTGGTCTACTGATGAAGGGAGGACGTACATTACTATTATTCATTTATGAACTCAAGTACCCACAATCTATACAGCGTACAACTCAACCTATCCCATTCAGGAAATAGGTACGGTATTATACAGGTGAAATTGAAAACTTGCGACAAATCGAAATAGGAGGTGCGGTAACTGTTACCATAATCATTATAAATTGATATTTCCCAGTTCCTTAATGCCCTAGATAGTGCATACTAAGTACTCGTACCTTCAAGTAGACACGAGTTATCGTTGTTCCAGATTTATTATTTTTTTCAAAATTATGGAAAGTAATAAGAAAATCTAAAAATAGTATCAATTTTAGCGTGCGCCAAAATCCAAGCAAGCATTCATCGCTGAGTTCACAACATGAAGCAAGTTGGCAACGCGGTGAACTAGCGGTATTTACCTAATTTTGAACGTTACTACAAAAAAAAACGGCGCGCGACGAAGTTGCCAAATCGCTCGCTTACGTTGTGCATCCCTTTCCTTAATGACATGCTCTAAATTTAAATTATAACACGTTGAAATATATATTTTAATTTGTCGCACCTATTCAATTTCATCCTGTCTTCTTCTTAGCGTGTCGACAGCAATCTAAATGGACTCTGCCCAGAATTCGGCCACTTGTTTGGCGCCATCACCATTTCATTCTGTATACTAAATATATTAATAGTAATAGAAACTTACGTATCATCCTTCAACATAACATCAATAGCGACTTTCAAGTCTTTGGGCAGATTGTAGCTCAGTGGAACTCTCAGAGCGTATCCATTTTGCACCGCTTTCTGGACATTCGTGAACTGGTCGAAGAACACAGGGACTCCTATAATTGGTACTCCGAAGTGAATGGCTTCTATTGAAGACAGCAGGCCTCCGTGGGTGATGAACATCCTGACATTTGGGTGAGCTGAAAGAGGTTATAAAATCATTGTCATCAGATGTAAACAATAAAAACTCAAGAAAAATCTGAATGAGGACATCGAGCAGCGATAGTAATATTATCCAAAACTCAACATCATACTAATGCCCTTATCCCAATTTATTTGGGGTCAGCGCAACATGTTATGTCTTTTTCTTCCATACTCCTCTATTAGCCGCCATTTCGACAGTCACCCCCTTTCTAACCATATCATCATTCAAACAGTCCATCCATCCGTGTCTTCCCCTACTCTTATAGCCATCGACATTCATACTCAAAACTTTCCTCACGACATTTTCCTCATTCCTCCGTAACACATGCCCATACCATAACAACCGGTTTCCACACAACCTTTCAGTTACCGGAGCCACTTTCAGACTTCCTCTTATATACTCATTTTTTAATCTATTTCGTGTAACACCACACATCCCTCTCAGCATTCTCATCTGAGCTACATGCAATTGCCTTTCATTCATCCTTTTTGTGGCCCAACAATATTATCCAAAACTAAATAAAGAGTATTTGACGACTTATACCCGTTTTCACTAGGCGACATTTAAATAAATGCCTAAATTACAGCGCGCCTTTGTTTAGACATTCATTTAGCATAAACCGTGCCATAAAAAAAAAAACATCCCTGTCCACAAGCTTCTATAGTCATCCATACAACACTGATGACCATGCCTACACACGGCGAATAAACCGTAGTTTTTCACGGCAAAACAAATATTTGTTCACAAAGGGCCTAAGTGAGAACAGGCATTAAACTTCATGCCTATTACAGTGATTTCTTGAAAAGTCAACGCGTCGCGTGGCGCGTGGTGCGACTCAATATAAAAAAAAAAAAAATGTATATAAGTAGTTTTTCAGCCATCTTGTTACCATAACACAAGCATTAGGTTGCTTAGTTTGGGACTAGATGGCGCTGTGTGAAATGTCCAGGGATATTATTATTATTATTGAGCCAAAGATTACTTACCTAAAATGCTAGGCTGTGGTGCCCAATGCACAATATGAACGTTCTTCGGTACATTTGGCAAGTCAGTCTCGAATTTCCAAATGACCGTCTGTTTGAGTTCCCCGAACATCTTCAGAAGGTCTGCGATCAGAGGCTTCGGCAAAGAAGTACTTTTCAGGAATGATCCCATGCTGAAATATATCACACCGTGCTTGGAATTGTCTATGAGGTCTTGAAAGTCCTGAAATGGAAAGTAGATAATTTAATTTAATTAATTTAACTGTCTATGTCTTAATAATAATTGTTTCCATATCCTGCAATAGTCCAATACAAACCAGGGGTTGTCCTTGGGCGCAAAGGCATAATGCGAACAGGGATAATCGTCGGTTGGTGCCTCATTTCATTAAAAACGTCTAACGCCTCTGCGAGTTGGCTTTGGACCCCATGGTCCCAGATATGTATTAATATTTTTCTTGTATTTTATAGACATTTCCGATCTATCTATTCCGTATGTTGCACCTGTCATGTTGTATCTTGGTACAAAATATCTCTTTGTACAGTATTTTCTTTAATTGTGCATAATGTTTTAAAACATAAAATAAATAGAGGCGTGATGGGCTAGTGGTGGTGGATACCTGAGGGGCAATTCTCGTAATTTTAAGAACGTTCACAGTACTAAGTCATAGAACAAAAAAGCAGTGCAGTTCAACTTCTGCGCTGCTATAAGAGCTGGTGGTAAGCCCCCTGAAATCAGTCAAAATTACGTCTAATTTTCCTACATTTTTGAAAAGTTTTTGACATCGATCGTCGCTGAGATGAGATTGCGACTAGATTTTGAACGTTTTTAATTATGGGAATTGGCTTTCTGGATTTATAATTAATATAATTCTCAAACTGTCTGAAAAGAGGTCTTTGCACTGCAGGGGGGCAGTAACAGGCTGGTATTATTATTAATTTAAGTTTCATAACGACAACATAATCACGAGTATATGTTATAGTGATGTCAACAACATAAACTGCACCCTAATTGCGTAATACACAATCAATCGGAATCGGTTTTATTTTGACAGTTCAACAACATTCATTGCGTTATTTACGTGTTGAGCAGACAAATTTTTCGAACTTATGAAGCAATGGATTAGCAATTTGTTTCAAAATGATTCAGATTACAATTGATCGTGTGTTACGCAATTAGGGTGCTGGTGTTACTATAGCTAAATCGAACAGGGTTGAAGAGGTTATCGAATTGTAGCGTATACTATCATATTGCCGATTGTCGTGATGCGGCAGAACATGATATTTATCTTACGTTAGTTTAAAAAAAAACCTAAACATTTATAAAAATTCGTTGTCAACCCGATGGTCAGAGCTTCTACCAAAACAAGCCATATCCAGAAATCTTATTTTTGGCTTCAAGTTCTTGATCCAGGAATCGAAAAAACATTCTTTAGAAATGATGAATAATGTAAGTAATAATTATGTGAATGAAAATAGTAATATGTGTAAAAAAAGTGTGGATTGATTTCTTAAAAATACTCCTTTCAATTTCCCAACCTTAGGCAGCGGCTTCACAGGCTCCTCAATATGGAATCCACCGATGTACTTGAAGTTCTGGGGCGTGCTCGGACGATCACGAACAGCGTCGTGCTCATTCCCGAAGATCAACGAAGCATTGTAGATGACATCTTCGTAATCTGGAAGTGTCCTACCGCGTTTGGCGACCAGCGGTCCGAACGTTTGCTCGTATATTTTGCGCTCTTCAGGTTGGGTAATGAATCTGAAATTGAAGAAGAATACAGGTTTATAAAATGAAGAGCAGTTGTATAGATTAGGAAAGTGCTCATATGGATTTCAGACGTGTACTCTTTGGAAAAGAACACGGTCTTGTCATATGACATATAAATAAACTTTAGGTAAGAGAGACGTTACAGACATATTTGGCAAAGCAAAGGTTTCTAAAGATATAGGGGGTCGGACTTGAAGCTCATCCCAACGTGGTTGTGTTAGACATGGCACATGATAAGCCTGAGGTTCTTACGATCAGTATGGATGTTTATTTATCGATATCACTGCTCACAGTGCCCACTACCGTGTCCCGCAAATACTGTGCATCATCATCATCTACCTTGCCTTTTCCCAACTATGTTGGGGTCGGCTTCCAGTCTAACCATATGCAGCTGAATACCTGTATTTTACATGGAGCGACTGCTTATCTGACCTCCGCAAACACTGTGCATATAATTTTACAAACTTACGTTTTAAGGAACTGCCATTTAATTCTCGAATACAACTCATCGACTCTCTCCAGAAAAGACAAGGGAATCATGGCTGGAGACAAGTAGTCTGGGTCGTAAGCAGGGTTCGTGGCACGGTCGATCAGTCTTAGGACCTGCCAGTGAGCTCCCATGGAGTACAGCCAGATCATTGGGCAGTCGTACAGGACTGCCAACCTGGATGCAACAGTTAATAAAATTTTATACTTACATAGAAAAGATTGTTGACGAAAACACCGAAACTGACGAAAATATTCAGGGGGGTTCAGAACCAAGTACTAAATCCATGGTAACTGTATATGAAGAAGACATCCTGCGATGATCCTTTGGGATTAAATTCCAATTTATTTGGGAGCAGGAGGATGATGAATTTCGTCAGTTACTATATATATATGTAGCATAATCAGGCTATACCGTTTCCACTGCTGTGATACAGGCCTCCTCACTGTGAGTAAGAGGGAGTGGGCCATAATCTACCACGTGGGCCCAGTGAGGTTTAGTTACTACAAATATGTATAGGTAATGTTTTCCCACTCACCCTGCAAATACTTCAGATTCTATCAAATCCGTAACAACAGCATCAAAGTGCTCATTGGGGTCTTGTATGAATTTCTTCATGTTTTCATTCTGGAAGGTAAGTTTTGCGGTTCCTTGAGCAAACATTTGGATTTGTAGGGGATCGTTTCTTTCTAGTTTGTGTTCCAGTGCATAACCCATTGTTAGTGTTTCATCATCTGTAAATAGGTATAGTTGTTGTTGGTAACAAAATTGTACCGAATAACCGTCGTTGTGTGAACGTTGCAAACGTATTTTTTAACCGACTTCAAAAAAAGGAGGAGGTTCTCAATTCGGTTGTATTTTTTTTTTAAATTTTTTTTTTTATGTTTGTTACCTCAGAACTCCGTTGTTTATGGATCGATTTGCAAAATTTTTTTTTAACTTTAAAGGATATGCTTCCAGATTGGTCCCATTTTTTTCAAAATCCAGTTCTGATGATGGGATCCATGAGGAATCGAGGGAACTCCTCAAATATTATAGGCAACTATATAGTAATTTTAATATTTTCATCGAGAAATCAAGCGTTTACAGTCAAAAAGTAACATTTGATGAAGTGGAACTGGTGAAGAAGATCAGATATGGCTAACGGAACTTGTCACTCGCATAGATATCACAATCAAGATAGTTAAGCAACTATGACAATACAAATAAACATACAATCCTGAATAGTTATATTGAAAATGTTATCATTGAACTGATCTGATGATCATGATGGAGCCGGAAGACAGGTACCGGAACTCCGTAATTAATCAACGTATTCTAGCCGTGTTTGGGCTTATTAGAATTGTCATGAAATGCACTTTGGCTATAAGTTACTATCGAACTGATCTGATGATGGAGCTGGAAGGTGGAAGGTTGGCATGAGAACTTCAAAATAAAACAATGTATCCTAGCAGTATTTGGGCTTAGAACTGTCATGAGATGCACTCTGAATACAAGGTGCCATTGAAAATCTAGTTTTGATGTTATCATCAATGTGTCCACAAAACAACTTCTGAAATATTAAAGGCATTTTGCTTACAATGTTTAAAAAAAATCGCTTCTATTATTTACTAAAATAAAATTGTATTCTTGGTAGTATGCAAACGTTTCCACGCCACCTATGAGGTAGTGTGCTGGGCGCGTTTTTAGGGTTCCGTAGTCAAATGGCAACGGAACCCTTATGGATTCGTCATGTCTGTCTGTCTGTCTGTCTGTCCGTCCGTATGTCACAGCCGCTTTTTTCCGAAACTATAAGAGCTATACTGTTGAAACTTGGTAAGTAGATGTATTCTGTAAACCGCATTAAGATTTTCACACAAAAATAGAAAAAAAACAATAAATTTTGGGGGTCCCCCAATATACTTAGAACTGAAACTCAAATTTTTTTTTTTCGTCAAACCCATACGTGTGGGGTATCTATGGATAGGTCTTCAAAAATGATATTGAGGTTTCTAATATCATTTTTTTCTAAACTGAATAGTTTGCGCGAGAGACACTTCCAAAGTGGTAAAATGTGGGTCCCCCCCCCTGTAACTTCTAAAATAAGAGAATGATAAAACTAAAAAAAATATATGATGTACATTACCATGTAAACTTCCACCGAAAATTGGTTTGAACGAGATCTAGTAAGTAGTTTTTTTTTAATACGTCATAAATCGTAAAACGGAACCCTTCATGGGCGAGTCCGACTCGCACTTGGCCGGTTTTTTTTAATGTGGTTTCCCCGGTAGGCCTATTCCATGGCACGTTATGTGTTGTCTTGATTATCAGATGGCAGATTCCGCAACCTTGTTATCTCTGTCATCGCTCGATCATCGTGTGGTCGATTCAATAATTTATTGGCGTCTAAATCTGATAACACTATGCCTTCCAAACTTCTGACACGACTTAGCGCGACATATATTTGTCCTTTTGCAAAGTTTTTTTTACCAAGGTCGATCACAGCTCTCTCGAGGGTGGTCCCTTGTAGTTTATGGACTGTTACCGCCCAGCTCAATATTAGAGGCAGCATACGACGCATAAGAATCGACAGTATTTCATGCGTCATATTATCATCTCTCTACGGGATCAAATTAAAGATCAGAAAGTAGACAGTAATATGTACCTACTTGTATGATATTGGTACTTCTTCAAAATAATATTCTATGTAGAAAAGATATTAACTACGTTGCCATTATATTATAATAAAAAATACACTAAACGGCTAGAAATAAAAAAACTTTTTACAAAAAAAAAAACCGCCTTCAAAAAAAGACAAACAAAAACGTTCCTGCACTAAAAAGTACAAAATTGAATTCCTGCAAAGAAACTTAATTTAAAGGTAAACTTATTTGACATTAATATTTTGCAAATATTCAAAATTGTTTACTTCTTTTTGGAGTCGGTGCCAGTCAAGGCAAGGAAATACGTATGGGCAACAATACCTCGAAAAACGACCTCTAACATTTACTATAAAACTACCAAGATACCTATTGCATACCTAGAATAATTAAAACACAAATACAGACTAGACTGTACTCTAAAACAAATTGACACAATTTTCACAATAATTTCTTTTAAATAATAATAATTATAAATACGTATAAAAATCCCCTGCCACTTTTTAAGTACTTTGAAATTTTTGAAGCATTAAGTTTGTAAGCATCTGTTTTAAAATTTTATAATCGTGAATTGAAAAAATAAATGGCACAGGATACAACTGCTGGCACCGACTCCAAAAAGAAGTAAACAATTTTGAATATTTGCAAAATATTAATGTCAAATAAGTTTACCTTTAAATTAAGTTTCTTTACAGGAATTCAATTTTTTATTTTTTACTTTTTAGTGCAGGAACGTTTTTGTTTGTCTTTTTTTGAAGGCGGTTTTTTTTTTGTAAAAAGTTTTTTCTTAAATTGGCTGGTTTTAAAAAAAAAAAATTGTTATGACATAATAATAAAATAATATATCAAAACAAATCAAAAGTCATTTATTCAAATTAGGCTGAGAATCAGCACTTTTCGAACGTTAAAATTACAAAAGACAGTCCCCCAAAAACGATAACGGCAAAACATATAGAACCTATGGAAATATTGTAACAACACACTGTGTAACTCTACCGATGTTTACAAATAAAGATTTTGATTCTGAATATTTGCGCCGTTTGAAGTTTTCCACACCTTGGCTTATTTGGTAAACAAATGCGAAAGTCGTTTCCATATTTTATGTTATAGTTCAATTGGATATTTTTTTTATAGAAGTCACACCATTTGTTTTTAACAAAGATTAAGGTATTTTATACTTGTTAAAAAATCAGGCAATTTTGATGCAAAAGTGATGAATAAGAAATGCTCTATTGCTCACTCTATCGCTCTATGCTCGTATCCAAGAACGTTTTCTAACACGCCTTTGAGGAAACCGTAAATAAAATTTTATAAACATAATATTTTGTAACAAATATTTGTAAAAAAAAACCGCGTGATTTTTTTTGTCCCTTAACTAAATAAGACCGGAAAATAAAGGTTAGTACTGTACGTAGAACTAAATGTTCGAGCTTCGTGTTTTAAAAAGTGTTACTTACCTTTAAGCAGAGCCAAATTGGCACTAATATCAACTTGACGGAAGTTTTTGGTTGGTGGGTTCTTCAATGGAAACACGGTTACGTAGGTCACCTGAAAAAATTATATGTAATGCATTAATTATTATTACAAAGCTTTTTGTTGATCTAACTATACAAGGTCAAATTAAATTAGCTAGCAAAACGCAACGTCTCCGAAGTTTTGCTAGCTAATTTAAGAGCAATAATTTTTATTTTTATTTTATCTTGTGTAAATGTCGTTTAAACCCATCACGCCTGTGAAGTTTACACAAATAAAAACTGATGTATAAGTTGATATTTTAAGTAAATACGATCGTCGACCCCAAGAAATAGATCAATATTTATTTTGTTTGTATTTTCTGTTTAGATATAGATCTGCAAGTGTCTGCATATTTTCTAACTGAACAGACAGCTGTGCTGCTGGGGAGTTTGTTGCGCCACTTCTTCTTCCCAGCGAAAGCACTAGGAAGTGGTGAAGGGCGGCCGTTTTGGGGGACTGTCTTTTGTAATTTTGACGTTCGAAAAGTACTGATTCTCAGCCTAATTTGAATAAATGACATTTGATTTGATTTGCGGAGTTTTGCTAGCTAATTTAAATTGACCCCTTATATTCCAGGAAAAAAAATATGGTTGGCAGAAGTAGGTACAATACACGAACAATGGTTTCCATGGCCATTTAATTCAATACAACGAGTCTAGTTGGCCTTGTCCTATGTATAACAATACCATGGGAGGGACGACCATTAGATCAATAAATCCTATAATCAATACTCCTACATACAGCTGGCAGTATAATCGTATCTGGCTAATATTTTCTGGACTTGGTAATAACTTCTGCCTGAAAATTACTCCATGGGAACGTACGACTGGGATATCCTATGTCATTCATAACCCAGTGGGGTAGCGTAACGTACTAACAGTAGGAATGGCTTTAATTTTGACAGTTCAACAGTATTCATTACGTCATTTACGTTGTTGAACAGGCAAATTTTTCGAACATATGAAGCAATGGATTAGCAATATCTTTCAAAATGATTCAGATTGTTATTAATAGTGTGTTACGCAATTAGGGTGCTGCACCCTAAACAACGCAATGAATGTTGTTGAACTGTCAAAATGGAACCCATTGCTACTGATAGTTTTGGTTTAAAAACCAAACTACTGAACCGTTTTTGATGAAATTTCTATGGGACCAATCTGAAAGTATATCCTTACAAATAAAAAAAGAATTTTGAAAATCGGCTCATAAATGACGGAGTTCTGAGGTAACAAACATAAAAAAAAATACTGTTGAATTGAGAACCTTCTCCTTTTTTTGAAGTCGGTTAAAAAGTGTGGTACGGCTCACTAGCACACTAATTGTGTAACACACTATCAGCATTGCTATGTATACAGGGTCCAATAAAAATAGATGGACAAATTTTACCACAGCGCTCAGTACGTCTAACCAAAGATATCCAAGCAAAAAAAAACATTGATTAAAATGATTTTATTTTGACCTAAAATAATAAATACCTGGCACTCTAGAATAAACACGTCTATCCATTATGGTTAGGTACTTGCACTCGCGCCCCGCTGCGCGCATGCTCGCATCACAATTTTAAAGACAATGGAGGGATGTGTTTATGCATTGGGTAACCAACATGTATAAGTGTATTTTTCTTAGCTTTATTATTTTATTTAATTGTAAGTATCTAATGCGTTTTTCTTATATATTTTTTCACCATTGTCCTTATTTTGGTGGTCTGAATAATTTCTAAAAGTTTGTCCTCCTATTTTAATGGGACCTTATATATGTTCGAAAAAATTGTAAGTATACTCAACAACGTAAATAACTATTATAAGTAAATATGAATATTATGGAACTGACAAATTGAGAGCGATTGCTACTGTTAGTCTGTTATGCAATAACCCCGCTGTACTGTGCGATGGTTCATACAAAATGTACGATACTGATATAGTCCCACTCACTAACGAACGATCGCAAAGGCTGAAGCTGTGGCGAGACAGCTTCCTTACCCAAACTTTTTGTTCCACCTGCTGAAGACCTCCCACCAGCTGCAGCAGTGCGGTTCAGTAACAATCTCACCGTGAAAACTTAGGTGAAGTGAGCGTGGAGTGAGCTGTCATTCCAACTAATGCTAGGGAGTGACACTATTGACAGTTCACTCTAAGCTCACTTCACCTAATTTTTCACGGTGAGATTTTTACAGAATCGATCGGCTGGACATGAGTTACCTTGGGTAACATGGAAGTCTTTAAACAGACTCTGGACCTAGGTTGGCTGAAACGATTTATATACGACTCCGCCTTGGAGAGTAAGAGCGGTGCTGTTCCACAAACGATGGGACACTTAATAACGTGTCCTGCGTATCCTGTCAGCTGCACGTTACAGGAACTGATGGACGCTGGTGATGGCGGCAAACAAGTATCCGAATTCTGGGCCGAGGTCATTTAGATTTCTATCGACACGCTAGGAAGAAGAAGATGTAGAAGGATTGTTGAAATGCGGTGTGGCCCGCCTAAATCTGCGTCAGCAATTACTATGTGGTCGTGTTGCTGCGAGTGTTCGCACCCTCATTGGTTATTATGAGCGTTCGAGTATTTAGACGTTCGATTTATAGTGGTCGATCAATTGATATTCGATTATTTGGCGTTCGATTTGGCATAGTACACCCATTGGTTTTATAGAGCGATATTCTGTTTAAAGACAGCCTTGATTCATATCTGTACTCAGCCTTATATAAAACAATACAAAAAGCTAGCAGCGAGTTGCTGAAGTATTATCACGATGCGGATGTTAATATTTACTTGTCTGAAGATATTGCATGTCTACTTTAATCAATGGCAATTACCTGATACCTACTGTAAATGGGGTTTAATTATAAACAATGATTAAAGTTAAGTGACGTTTAAATTCAAATTCAAAATAATTTTTTTGCTAATATGGGTAATTACCTACATAAAGTTGTTAAAAAAATAGAGCATAGTTCAACCATATTACGCCTTGAGGCATGCAAATCTGGGTAGCGGGATTGTCCGAAAGGGTTACCGCTGCTCTGGAACATAAAGGGCTAAGGAAGGAACACGGGTGGGTTTTAGTCAGTAAGAGTCTGACACTCCCTCCTGCTCCACCCAGAGCGGGAGGAGTCATTTGATGATTTCCCATCCTCAAAAAAAAAAAAAAAAGGCATGGAAATCTCAAGCTTAGACTGTATCATAACATTGTTATACAATTGCTTGCAACAATAATTTATACGTAATAACACATTTTTGGTAATTTCACCGTGGCAAATAATGAAATATTAGCAAATATTAAAGTCACAAGAATATTTAAAGATTAAAAATCAAATGAGAATGTCAAGATATATTTGTAAATAAATTTTCAAGTAATAATAATAGATAATTAATTGGTGCATTAATCGCATGCCAGATCAACAACAATATTTCTGAGAACAATATGTCCTCTATTAAATAATCCTGAATACTGTAATAACATTTAAATAGCAAGAATCTTTTTAATTTCTTTTTAAACTCATCGATGGATGGAGTTTCTAGTATAGACTTTGGTAAGTGATTGTATATACGTGGTGCCACACTGACTGAAAAATCTTCTGGCATATAAGGCCGTCTTGTTGAATTTGCAACAAATTTTATCACTGTGCCGCTTACTTCTGTATTTATCAAAAAGATGTTTGTTAGTTCTTGTGAAGCTAGCAATCTTATAAATGTAGACACACGGCAATGTTAATATATTATATTTAATCAAATATGGTCTGCAGCTATCAGTCTGTTTGATATTAAACATACCTCTAATACACTGCTTTTGCGCCTTGAATGCAATGTCCTTATTGGTGGAATTTCAATTAAATAAATTAAACGTCAAAAATGTATGGTTAAACAGTCGCTAAACACTACTTAACTACACGTTTATGAATGAAGGGGATTGTCTATTACTAGTGACACGCCAGAAATCGGAGTAGATTGCGAGAAATCGTGAGGCGAATCACATCAGCCCCTAGACAAGATACATATTACATGCGGACCACGACGGCTCTGACAAGAGTGCTACACAGAAGAAGACGAAGACTGACACGCCTCTGCTTCACACGGTTTTTACTACTTGAGAAAAGAATAAGATTTGGTTTAATATGAAGGTTTAATGCGCATAAATCTTCCAGAATAAATTCTCTTAATGATGGTGAAAGCTACATTAAAATCCGTTGCGGAATTTAGAAAACAACGCGGTTACACAGATAGACAAGAAAAGTGACTTTAATTTATATTACGTAGTTAGGGTCACGTTAAATTAGGTAGCGAAACTCCGCAGGCGTGATGGGCACATATAAAACAAAACAATATTTAATTTGATGTTTTTTTTTTGCTCTTGACCTCGATCACGCTTGATTGAAAGCGACGGATGAGGTCTATGATGGAACGAGCGTGCCCAGAAGATGCCTGTTCACTTTTGCTTTGAAGGCCGGCAAGATCGTCAGAGAGTTCCACGCTTTGGCTGTGTGATAGTAAATGTGGAGGAGAAGCGCTGAATATGACTCGTCAGGATATCAAACAAGTGTGGATGGTACGCTGCAGTACGTCTGGTTGTTCGGTGGTAAAAGGGTTATTTTTTTTCGGACCATCAACCGCATTTAGTGTAGTCACTTGAAATATTTGAAGGCCAATTCTCGTAATTTAAAACACGATCAATCGGAATCGGTTTCATTTTGATAGTTCAACAACATTCATTGCGTTATTTACGTGTTGAGCAGACAAATTTTTCGAACTTATGAAGCAATGGATTAGCAATTTGCTTCAAAATGATTCAGATTCTGATTGATCGTGAGTTACGCAATTAGGGTGCGGACTGTAAACGTTCTTAAAATTACGAGAATTGCCTTCTGTTTATAAAATAGCTTTTTTTTGTAGACTTGAGGGATATCGATATTTAAACACGATAAAAAAAAAACTGATTTTCTCGTAACACACATAACATATGTACTTCAAGTTTAAACACTACCAGCGGTTGTTGGAGCCCAATTTATTTTTTGCCAAAACTTGTTTGTTTTTATTTTGTTGTGTTTAGATATCGATGTCCACCACGTCTGCAGTTTCGCTAGCTAATTTAATTTGACCTTGTAGATGCAAATTGATAGGTAAGTAACAACAACACGCATATTGCATGTCAGGTTTAATCTACCTACCATTTATGTACGTAATTAAGATGCGATATTTGCATTACCTATTTGCTTACTAAGACGTAAGTAGTCATTATGACAGAAAACTACGCAGCTTCGTACACTAGCAAAATAACCTGAGATGATTATCATGTTGTATTCTATTTTTTTTTCATTTGGCCTCCAAGTATTTTCTCGTTATGTGTTATCGACATACGAGTTTTTTTTTTGTAATGATAATGTATGTATATTAAAGTTATGTCCAGTTTTTGCAAGGTTGAGCAGAAGTAACAAAAAGTATCACTTTTTGTAGTATATTCCATAAAGTGATTTTTGAAGCATTTTTAGGGTTCCGTAGTCAACTAGGAACCCTTATAGTTTCGCCATGTCTGTCTGTCCGTCCGTCTGTCCGTCCTCGCTTAATCCCTGTGACCGTTAGCACTAGAAAGCTGAAATTTGGTACCAATATGTATATCAATCGCGCCGACAAAGTGGTAAAATAAAAATTGGAAAAAAATGTTTTATTAGGGTAGCCCCCCTATATGTAAAGCGGGAAGTGATTTTTTTTTAAATTTCAACCCTAACGTGTGATATATTGTTGGAAAGGTATTTAAAAATGAATAGGGGTTTACTAAGATCATTTTTTTGATAATGTCAATAATTTCGGAAATAATCGCTTCAAAAGTAAAAAACAATGTGTCCCCCCCCCTCTAACTTTTGAACCATAAGTTTAGAAAATGTGAAAAAATCTGAAAAGTAGAACTTTATAAGGAGTTTCTAGGAAAATTATTTTGAACTTGATGGAAACAACAGTTTTTGTACAAAAAAGACAAAAAGTTGTACAAAATAATTTCTGGACTAAGTTTGTAGTATAATCGTATATGCAAGCATTTTTTTCAACTTCGTTTACATAATTATTTTATTATCCTGAACGTATCTTTTTTCAAACAAAAAAATAATTATTAAAATCAGTTCTCGCAATCCAAAATTAAGACGTCTATGTATTAATTAGTAACCCAATTCCCCGAGAGATGGCGTTGTAGGTACTTATTACATTAGGTCGGGTATTATCGAATTATTCGGTTGGTCTCTCCTTGGTTTAGTCATCACCGTCCTTTGTGGGCCCGTTTTTAGTGTTCCGTAATTATTAGAGTTCCGTAACAAATAGCCTTTTTTTAAGTTGGGTTACCACTATGTTCGCGCTCCAGCAGCGCTCCGCGCTCCTGCAACTGCTCCAATGGATACCTCGCGCGCACTTCTACATGCGCTCCCCTTTGTGTTCGCGCTAAAAACCGTCACGAGTCGGAGCGCCTGCCGCGGAGCGTGCAATGTTGCATGCTCCGTGTTTGCGCACGTACCCACTACCGGGAGCAGTTGCAGGAGCGCGGAGCCCTGCTGGAGCGCGAACATAATGGATACCCACCTTTAAACTCATAAGTGGGAACACTTATTGTGACGGACCGGAAACTACGGAACCCTACACTGAGCGTGGCCCGACACGCTCTTGGCCGGTTTTTAAGTTTAAGATGTAAATCTAAAATAAAAAATTGCTGGCTTTTTTCACCTTTGTTCATTTATAAAAAATAAATACGTAGGTATTAGTTATACAAATAATAAAAGTAATATAAATTGTTGATTGATAGTTACATAAGATTTTTAAACTGCCTATAATAGGTACCAATCTATTTGTTTTTGTCATTAGCGTAAAATACTTGTTTTATTTTATAATACTTGTTTTATTTTATAACAATATTTAAAATTGATTGTAATGAAAATGTTTTTCAATTTAAGGTATTTTATTATTCTTTGTTCTAATATGTTCAGAATTTGTGGTTTTATGTTCCATTGTCAATTTTTTTTTTATTATGTAGTAGCTGCGCCCCGCGGTTTCACCCGCATAATTTTATATCACGTGGGAATAACGGGACAAAAAGTATTCTATATGTTAATTTTGGTTAAAAACCATCTGTGTGCCAAATTTCATCCAAATCCGTTCAGTAGTTTTTGCGTGAAAGAGTAACAAACATCCATCCATCTATCCATGCAAACTTTCACATTTATAATATTACATAGGATTAGGTATTTAATGGTTAACTTAATTCATCATTTTATTGTGCATGCTGTGGTCAATAATTGAAGGAGTACACCTACTAAATACTTTGTCGTCCATTAACTATATGTAATGTTTAGTGTATATCTTTTGTTGGAGATCCTAAAATAAATAAATATTTCAATTTAAAAGCCGCACAGGTCGATCGGTCAGGTTAAGCTACGCTTGCCGCGGTTAGTCTGTGGATGGGTGACCATCTTTACATACCGAGACCCCTCCGTGGCTCGGAAATCACGTTACGCCGTTGGTCCCGGCTGTCATTCGTGGATCTTTGACAGTCGTTACGGGTAGTCAGAAGCCCGAAAGTCTGACAACCAGTCTTACCAAGGGGTTTCGTATTACCCAGTAATTGGGTTGTGGAGGTCAGATAGGCAGTCGCTCCATGTACAATACTGATATTCAGCTGCATCCGGTTAGACTGGAAGCCGACCCCAACATAGTTGGGAAAAGGCTAGGCAGATGATGATTAATAATCAGCCTATGTAATGTTCCCAGTGCTGGAACAACGGCCTCCTCTCTGTTAGAGGGTGTGGTCGCGGGCCCAGTGCGGGTTGGTGGATGTAACATGTCTTCGAATTTTTGGTTCTAGGACATGCCGGTTTCCTCACGATGTTTTCCTTCACGGTTTTGAGAGTAGTGGTGATGAAATTATTTACACAAAGTAAATCGCCTGTCTGGGTTCGAACCCATGATCTACAACTCGTAAAGAGCCGCTACCACTGTGCCACAACTGTTCACAAAACTTTATTATTATTTCATAATTACCTCATGTCCAGCATTCAGCAGATGCCTCACAGCACCTGTTCCTAATATACTCAAACTTTTCACAGGGTAAGGAAATAAAACCAAAACCTTTAACGCTTCAGTACTACACAGAAAGTAGACTAAAGAAATTAGCAGTAAAACCTTCATTGTAACACACTTTTAGTTCACAAACGCATAGAAAATTCAAAACCTTAGTTCACAAAGGCATAGAAATCATTTTTATGCGAACTTGTATACCATACACGTCTCTTATGCGCCCGCGCTAGGCTGGGAATACGATTGAATCATAATATTGAACTCGACGTGAAGTAATCTAGGATTTACAACGGATAGTTACAATGTACGGTCGACAAAATGATGTAGCTAGCGTTTAATACAAGGAGCGTTTAATATATATTTTTATATAGATTATAATAGACTAGCTGCGCCCCGCGGTTTCACCCGCATAAGTTTCGATCCCGTAGGAATATCGGGATAAAACGTATCCTATATGTTAATCCTGGTTATAAACCAGTGTGCCAAATTTGATCCAAATCCGTTCAGTAGTTTTTGCGTGAAAGAGTAACAAACATCCATCCATCCATCCATCCATCCATCCATCTATCCATCCATCCATCCATCTATACAAACTTTCACGTTTATAATATTAGTAGGATTCATAGACGACTCTCCGCGTTGAAGTATAAATGTGGTGCTGTTCCACAAACGGCCTCACCGTTTGTTCCTCACCTCACTTAATATCATGTCCTATGTGTCCTGCCAGCTGCACGTTACAGGAACTGATGGACGCTAGTGATGGCGCTAAACATTTAGCCGAATTTTAGGCCGAGTTTATTTAGATTTCCATCGACACGCTGAGAAGAAGAAAACTACAAGGAGTCTTTAATCGGTGAGAAAAGGTGAATCGGTGAGGGGTTGATCTTAAATCGTCCTACTTTTGTAATCAGCCACTTTTTAACCGACTTCTAAAAAAGGAGGAGGTTCTCAATTCGGATGTTTGTATTTTTTTTTTTTTTTTTTTTATGTTTGTTCGCGCATAACTCCGTCACTTGCCACCCGATTTCAAAAATTCTTTTTTTGTTGGAAAGGGTATACTTCCCAAATGGTCCCATAGAAATTTCATCAAAAACGGTTCAGTAGTTTGGTTTTTACACCAAAATTACTGGTAAAAATTACAACTAAAAAGTGAAAAATAAAAACTTTTTTGCAAAAAAATACAACCGACTTCCAAAAACGACACTACAAAGTGAAAAATAACTTTAATTTCGGAAGTCGGTGGCAAACAACGAAAATGCGAACCCAACGCCACCGACTTCCGAAATTAAAGTTATTTTTCACTTTGTAGTGTCGTTTTTGGAAGTCGGTTGTATTTTTTTGCAAAAAAGTTTTTTGAATAAGTATTTTTTGTTGCCAATGGGCGTTTTTATAATTTCTAACGTGACGATATTATCGTGGACGACCACGGCATCACGATGACCCAGGAAAGTAAAATATACGGAAATATTATGAAGACACTTAGAAACCGTGCACGTATTTCCATACATTTTACCATAGTAAAAGCAAACAAGTACGACATCTTCAACATTCGCACCGCGCGCGGTTTGTATGTGAGCGCGCTCGTACGTATGCGTCGTCGCACGCACACACTGACAAAATTTATCGCTGCTAAAGGTGCGCCAGTCCTGGCTGTGACGCCGGTAATATCGCCCGCGCCCGCGCACGCTTCGCCGCTGCCCTGCTGCTCGTAATAAATAATTTGTACGTGTACCTACCTACCTCCTTTAACTACAAAGACTTCATAATCATTTAATTTTATTTGAATAAATACATGATTCAGTAAAACCACGTTTTTATTAGTCATATATTTCGATCGTAATTTTTCAAATAACTAAACAGATAACATGACGTAGGCAATGAAAAAAATGTAGTCGGCTCTGGTCTATGTACTTACACACGGCTACACGTCAAGCTATACAAAACCAGTTTGTCTTGGCCTCACTTTGCATGATATTTTCTCACAATGAACGGTCAGCTAATACTACTGGTTTTGCATAGCTTGATGTGTAGCCGTGTGTAGAAAAAATAATTTAAAAAAACTTTGTAGGTCCCTGATGCTTACCCTACAGGGGAACATTGTTTTGTATAGAGATTGACTATGCATTTTTGACGATTGAATAAAGTATAAGTGACAGCCCTACGAGTTTAGGCTATTATCGCTCGCTCGGGGCTTGAGTTGGCGTACTTGTTTGCTTTTACTATGATTTTACGGACATGCACGTCCACGATAATGTCGTCACGTTAGAAATGATAAAAACGAACATTTTGTAAAAGAGAGTTACTTGTATTAAAATTTTGTAATTTGACAAAGAGAAATTTGTAATTTTAGAAGTGATAAATAAACTATTATTATTAAACTATTAATACTTATTTAAAAAAAAATAATTAAATGAACATAACAATGGAATTACCAATTTGCTCTTTCATTAATAAACGAAAATTCGGAATTTGAATGTTCATTAGCTTTCTGTGTTGACGGTACACTAAAGTCACAGTATAATATATGTAGTTAGCATTATTAAGTCAAGGCAGTGTCCTTGAATTGATTACCTACCGCTCGGTAGATAAATACGCACTAGTGTTTTGACTGATTATGTCTCTTGGGTTGTATAATATCCCCACTGCTGGGACAAAGGCCTCCTCGCTTTGAGAGAGTGCGGGCCGTAGAAATTAGCACTAAAACTTCATTGTAACACTCTTTTAATTTACAAACGCATAGAAAATTCATAGCCTTAGTTCACAAACGCATAGAAAATTCATAGCCTTAGTTCAGTTTGAAATCGTTTTTGTTCGATGATGGTTGTGTATTTGATTACTTCATTATTTAAATATATAATTTATAAGTAAATGAATAATTTTATTATGATTATAATGGCAGAGGTGTGAATAAACTAATTGAATTGAATGGAATAAAATGTTTTAGAATAAATAAATTTAGGTAAATAAGCATGCGTATAACCTATTATGTAACAATAGATCCACAAATTATTGATTTAATAATATTCTTTTTGTTCACAGGTTTTTGCCTACGAGTTGCGCTAAAAAACGAAAATGGCTTTTGAAGAACACGACAGCCAGTTATACGAGTATTATGGACATGTTTGAAACAGTTTTTTCTGCGAGGCGATAAGAACCTGCCGCAGTCAAATTCTGAAGGTGCCAAGATATTTAAAAAAAAAAAAAAAACTTTGCTCCACACAAGGAATTACTCCTGTATCGTGGGTGCGTTTACAAACATTTAAAATCACATACACAAACAGCCAGACCCGGAACAAGTACCTATAGGCAATACAAATATTTATTCCGTCCAGGAATCGAATCCGTGACACGCAGCGCAGCAGCCGATCGTTCAGTCACTGCGCCAACCGTGTCGTCATTTTATTGTTCTAGTATTTGGATGCAGCGTACCATACTTCTCCGGAAGGCAGCTAACTTGAGCGATTGAGTGGAGAGTTGCTGCGAACACGTTACGTGACTTCTTGGTGGGATTGAGAAGAAAAATCGAGCGCAGGGGTTTTGCATCCTCTAGATCAGTCGATCAGTTCTTCTTCTTGTTCAGTAGTCGAGGGCTAATAACTGGGTAGCGGGATTGTCCGAAAGGGTTACCGCTGCCCTGGAACATAAAGGGCTAAGGAAGGAACACGGGTGGGTTTTAGTCAGTAAGAGTCTGACACTCCCTCCTGCTCCACCCAGAGCGGGAGGAGTCATTTGATGATTTCCCATCCTCAAAAAAAAAAAAAAAAGGGCTAATAACTGTGACCGCATGGTTTAGATTGAATAGCACGAGTGAATCAGCCACCTGTATCCGCAGCTCTGATACTCTGATACAAAAGGCCTTATATTATAAAGGATCTTTAGCCGGTAAAAACCAGTGCGCACTGCCTCTGCCACGTGTGCTTCGTATCTCAGTCCAGCATCCATGTTCAGACTCAGATTACGTGCCTCACTGACTCGACTGACTGACTCACCCAACGGGGTAACGTGGATTGTTGCCGGCACTGCACTGATTTGGTAGTTGGTTTCTAACAGCATAATACTTAATTCTAGTCGGGTTAAGTACCAAGCCGTTGTTTTCAGCCCAACATGCTATCCTGTCAAGATCATCGTTAAAGTCCTTTAACGCAATGTCATAGTCACTTGGCTTAATAGAGATATATGACTTGTACGTCGTCAGCATAAATGTGGTACCTACATCGCTTTTGGGAATTTATTATATCCGCATAATACAAATTGAAGATGGTGGGGCCTGGTATTAAGCCTTGCGGGACTCCTCTATAAACTGAAGTAAGTGACGAAACCAGGGAAGAGCCATGGTTTAATTGTATTTTCACACGCTGTTGACGGTTGGTAAGATTACTCTGGAACCAGTGTATGGTGTTTTGATCAAACCGTTGCAAAAATTAAAAAAAAAACGTTTCGCAGAATTACTTGTGGATAAATGTTATTATTCTGTGCTGGATTTCTTAAATGATAATTTTTTGTAATATCTTGTCGGATATAGTTAAAGTTTAGTAAGAAACCGATGGATGTTTTCGAATGAAATTTAATTTGATAAATAATTATATATTAATAATAATAATTGTAACTTATTTCTCTCAAAAAGGTACAGTTTTGATTGATAGGATCGAGTTACATTTAAAAAATTAACTGTTTGTTTTCTATTAGGTAATTAAATTAAATAATAAAATTATAATTACGTAACATTCTTACAATGGCAATGCCATTCATTTTGGCAATTCGACAACGTTTACTGCGTTATTTACGTTGTCAAGCAGGCGTTTTTTTTTAATTGGAAAAAAGTGATTTTGTATTTGCTTTAAAATCCTTCGGATTGTGATTGAAAATGTGATAGGCAGCTGGGGTGCCGGAGAAATAATTATGTCATTTTTTTGTATCCGACTAGTAGTTTACAAAAACGAGACAAATATAGTAAGAAATATTACTATAATAACTTGTTTTGTTTTTATAAACTACCTCTAGTCTAGACCATAACTTTGAGAAGTCGTTAAATCATCATTATCAATTTTTTTTTGTCGCCTGTTTTTTTCCTGAACAGTCCAAAGTTAAATACATATAGACCAGCCAGGGGCAAAGCGATACGCTTGATAACCTTCGTTTCGATTGTTAAATTGATGTGATAGCATTGACCGCACAGAGGTCATATAGAGGAGACTTTTATTATGCACATTGGTTGGTGGAGCTAGCAAATTGCCTGTATAGTTCAGTTACCTTGCCATTACTATCGGATCATGGCTACTCGTCGCTAGTCGGTGGTTTAACCAGAACACTAGTTGAAGAAAGAAAGAAAAAGTATTTATTGCGACTCGTACAAGAAGATCATAAACTAAACTAAACATACGTAGTTAAAAATAAAACAAATTATATAAAAAAAAGTAACAACAAGAAAAAAATCAAACAGATAGTCCTATACGAGGCCAAAAGGCTCCTACTCGTATCTCAGCTTGATGCTTCGACATTTAAAAAAATGAATGTCGCAGCTATTTTGGGGAAACTGACAATGTTGAAACTGCAATAGTTACGTGACAGTGTTATCACAACGTAAATATCGGTAATACTTATAATAATTTAAATTAAAATAGTGAACAAAAAAACATCTAAAAACATTGTGCAGAAACGTAATAAGCAACAGTGAAAGTAAACTATACAAATAAACATTGCATAATGTTCTAAAAAGTGCCAGCTACAGTTACCAAAAAGTGATTTATATTAAACTTAAAAGTGATATTGGTGAACACTACATAAAATTCGTGTTCGTATTCGCGAAGGTAGATGTGAAAAAAAACATAATCGTGTCCAACGGACAGACCTTACATTTAAAAATCAAATACTATGTAAGGGTTCCCCAAATTAGCGCTACAAATTATCTGCACGGTGGCGGAATTAGTAAAAGCTTTACCTACACCAAGCTCTCGGTCCCCGGTTCGAACCTCACGAACCACGGTGACTTTTTGTGATAACAGAAATTTGTCCATAATTTCTCATAAAAGTATCGTTTCAAGATTTAAGTACAACAACTGAGATCACGAAGCAAAAAAGTTATCTCCGAATTTAAAATATAACTAGAGAACATAATATCACGACAGTGTTCCCTAAACGTATGGGCAGAGGTGTATTTGGTATTATAAGAATTTAACGAAAATAGTAGACGTGAATTATCAGCATTATAATGGAAGATACGGTAAACGTTACACTGAGAAAACATCAGTTGGTTAAATGCAAATCACTAGAGGATAACCTGGATAATGAGCATTCCTTGGACTCTTCGCAGTCCTTTGACCTACTGGGTAAAAGTTTGGATTTATCGACAAACGTGTTTCCATCTAGTTTTATTGATGAAATGAAATCTGAAATAACAAGTTTAAAATCAAACCTACAAAGTACCCAAAACGAAATGGACAATTTGATTCTAGAGAATGTTGGATTAAAAAAACTAATTGCTCAGCTTTCCCAGGAAATTACTATTTTGAAACAAATTTGTAGAAGTCCTACGTCATCTAGGAAAATCAACATATCATCGAACCGGAAAAATAGTGTGAAACGACGACTCACAGATGATTTTCACCATAGTCCTTTAATACTTTGTCCTAAAAATGACATGGGTAAAGAAACCACCAAACCACTAACACAGTCTTCTCCAGACTCGGAAACTAAAGTGGATGACCAGTCAGTGAAAACTACGCGGGCATGCAAAGCATCAGGATTACCAATTTTACCTCAGCGTAATGTACACGTTGACAGTGTAGTCAGCGTAGATAGCGTAAATGGCAGCCAAAGTTGCATAGAGGAAGATATCGGAACGAGAATCAACGCTAGTAACGGAACAAATAGTAACTTCACACCACTAAACTCTAACAGTGACAATGTGACTCCAGTTACAATGAAAATATCGTCCAGAACAAAGCAAGCATATTTAAAAGAAACTGTTATTAGCAGAATATTCTTATTTGGTGGTAAACAGTGCCTAAAAATGTCTAAAATACTGAAGAAATCGAGAGAAAGAACTCCATATAAACATTACCGAGTGATATCTTTCATCAAACCTTATGCATCGACGGAAGAAATACTAAACTGCGCCAAATTGTTCGATGTTACTCCAGATGATCGAATAATTGTTTGTGTTGGAGAACATGACTCAAACATACTTAAAATAATTTCAGAACTATATATATTTCTAAAGATAACTCAATGTCCAATATTTGTTTTAAAAGTTTTTAATAATGTACACTTAAATGAATCTAAAATTAATGAAATGCTAAAGATAATAAGTTACCAGTACAAAAATTGTAATTTCATTGACTTTAACGACAACTTACAGTTGAATATGTATAATATTTGTAAGCAGATTAATTCTAGTCTGGATCAAATAGACTACAACCTTAAATTTCTTAATTACAAAAATACTACTATATGTACGGGGAGTAATAATGTGAGGTTAAAAAACAAGGACTACTCTCGAAACGTACAGGTTAATCAAATAAATCAATGTTTAAATCGCCCTATGGTAGATCGTAGTACACAAACAGAACAAAATATTATGTTGCAAGATAATTGTAAAACTAGTACGAATACAGGCGAGTTTTTTCGCGACTAACGAAAGAGTAGAGTTCTTAAGAGTACTGCATCAAAATGTAGCAGGTATCTTGAGCAAGCGTTATAATTTAGAAATACAGTTGTCCAACCTGTATTTACAAAATGCCGAGCCAGACGTTATCTGCTTGACTGAAACATTTATTGATAAGGGTAATGAGTGTCTTATTAAAGTATCTGGTTATGATTTGGCAGTTTCATACTGTAGACAAAAACCAAAGCGTGGAGGTGTTGCAATTTTCATTAAACGTAGCTTGAATCACAAAGAATTGTCCTTTCTGAAGGATCACAGTCTTGATAAACACTTTGAATGCTGCGGCTTGGAATTACCGTCACATAACATTTTCATAATAACTTTATATAGAACGCCAAATTCAGATTTTTCTTTATTTGTCATGAAACTCACTGCATTACTATTCTACATAAATCATAAATTTAGAAAGAAAAAAATTATCCTTGTGGGTGACATAAACGTAAACACCTTAAAACCAGATACAAAAACTAAAAATCTTCAGGATCTTGCTGCAAATTATAATTTAATTTTTCATATTACTGATCCAACGCGGCAGAATACATGTATCGACCATATCATAAGTAACATTCCACTTGCCAAAGGTGAACTTTTGCATTGGGATATATCTGACCACAATATGGCACAAATGTTATGTGTCCCTGTCAAACATAAGGAAACACCTCAACAGTACTTTATTTTTAAAAGAGACTACAGTTTGGAAAATCTCCTTAAATTCAAGGAATGTTTGTCTAAACTTTCCTTTTCAGAAGTTTATAACTCTCATGACATTAACTCGGCCTATGAATCTTTTCAGGAATTGTTTCTACTGTTTTATAAATTATGTTTTCCTAAAGTTAGAATTAAAATTTCAAATAAATGTAAGAAAACAAACTGGATAACTAAAGGACTAAGAATTAGCAGTAAACGTAAACGCTCACTGCGTTTTTTATATTATAAGAATAAGTCAGAACGTAACAAGATGGTATACAAAAAATACAGTAAAGTACTAAGATGTTGTATCACTAGTTCTATTAAAACATCAAATGACAACATACTACAGTCTTCAAAAAATAAAAGTAAAGCGGCTTGGACACTTATAAAGCAAGACTCAGAATTTTCTAATAAATTACCTTTGATAAAGAATTTAAACATAGATAATACAATGATAGACAACCCACAAAAAATTGCGGACTCTTTCAATAACTACTGGATAGACTTAACAAATCAACAGAACGATAATTTAAAGGATACATGCCAAACTAACACGTGCGATAGCCTGTTCCTTCGGCCGTACGGTTACAATGACATAGAAAAAATTATTCTTTCCCTAAACAACACAGCAGCAGTCGGGTATGATGAGATTTCGACAAAAATTCTGAAGGCTTGCTCAAGAGAAATAACTCCTGTGCTGACACACTTAATAAATTTGTCATTTTCGGAAGGCTGCTTCCCAGAGTTATTGAAGTTTGTGATTGTTAAGCCTCTTCATAAAAAAGGCGATAGCTCGAAAGTAGATAATTACAGACCTATCAGTCTCATACCAATCATCTCTAAAGTTTTTGAAAAAGCTATGCAACACCGCCTCTTGGAATTTATTGGAAAACATGAGATTCTTAAGAAGGAACAATACGGGTTTCAAAAAAGTAAATCGACCACTCTTGCATGCTTTAATCTGGTAAAAAATATAATTGATGAAGTAGACGTAGGAAACCGGGTATCAGTTATCTTTTTCGACATGTCGAAAGCTTTTGACTTTGTTTCTCATAAATTACTGCTTTTGAAGTTGGAACGATATGGCATTCGAGGTCCAGCCCTTCATTGGCTTGAAACCTATCTAGTGGGTAGAAAGCAATGTGTTGAGATTCTAAGTATGACTGAGAATGGAGAACTGGAGGGAATTAGATCTATATCAAAGTGTAACAATTCGGGTGTACCACAAGGGAGCGTTTTGGGCCCCCCTTTATTTCTATTATATATTAACGATCTGCCTGAACATACACTCAATGCATGCACATTATTTGCAGATGACATTTCAATAATTATGACATCACCAATTAATACTGACATAAACAATTACAGAACTGACATTAATAACACAATTGAATCAATAATTTCTTGGTTAAGCTCTAATAATTTGCATGTAAATATAAATAAAACAAAAATTGTTCAATTTAGAACATATGGTCGTAAGCGAGATAAACTGACTATTAATTATAATGGACAACCTCTATTAGAGGCAGACGAAACTACTTTTCTGGGAATAGCATTGGATGGTTACTTCTCTTGGAAACCACACGTAGAAAAATTATGTAGTAAATTGAACAAATACGTTTATGTCCTCTACACTCTGCGAAAGACCTCTTCGCAGAGTACGATGTTGACTGCGTATCACGGCTGCATTGCTTCGACTTTACAATACGGCCTTATACTGTGGGGTAACTCAACAGACGCGGACAAAGCTTTTAGGGTACAGAAAAAATGCGTTCGAGCCATTTGTGGCATTCCACCATGGGAATCCTGCAAACCGCTGTTTCTTAAGTTAAAACTCCTCACATTACCAAGTATGTACATTTTAGAATGTGCTAAATTTGTCCGACAACATTTTGACTTGTTTAAAAAGGCTCAAGACCGTTGCCCTCGAAAAGTAAGAGATCCAGATAGAATAGTTCTGCCTAGGGCACCAAGGACTGCTCTGTATAAAAATAACTGTTATAATATGAGTGGACTTATCTATAATAAAATACCTAAAAACTTTAAAGACTTACCGAATAATTTATTTTTAAAAAAGTTAAAATTATGGCTGGTGGAAAAACGATTTTATTCTGTAAATGAATTAATAAATAATGTTAAATAATATGTTTTAGATCATGTAATATGAAGTTAATGAATTTTGAATGTATTGTAAAAAGAAGTAATGATTGTTAGAAATTTGTATTTATAGCATGCCATTGGACGTAAATATACTATATTCTAAAAAATTTGCATGTCAAATGTCTGACTATGTATTAGGAAACTTATTTTAAATTTAAGACCAACACTGTACCAATACTTATTGCAAATAAATGATTATTATTATTATTATTATTAATGTCATCAGCAAATCTCTGAGGTGGTTCAAATGACTGTTGCCTATTCTAATACCTTTTCCATTCCAGACAAGGTTTTTAAATATTTGTTCCGGAACCCTAATAAATAACTTTGGTGACAGGGGATCTCCCTGTCTAACACCTCTCTTAATCTCAAATTTCTCTCCTCTTTTTTCCAGTTTTAATTTGCTGGTGCACTTCCGGTAGATGTTTCTGATGACATTAATGTATTTTTGATTGACACCACATGCTTTTAGAGCTTCCCAGATGGAGTTATGGCTGATGCAGTCGAATGCCTTGCTGTAGTCGACAAATGCGATATAGAGAGATCTTTCAAATTCTTTGTATTTTTCCATTATTGGCTCTACAGTATGGATCTGGTCTACTGTCGAAAATCCGGAACGAAAGCCAGCTTGTTCTACTGGTTGGTCGGAATCGATATTTTTGGTTATTCGGCGACACAGAAGTGAAGTGAAGAGTTTGTATATGCTTGGTAGAAGACTGATTAGCCTGTATATGCCTATGTCGAGTAGGTTCTCTTTTTATACAGCAGTATGATATCGGAATCACACCATTGCTCTGGCACAGTTTCTGTTAGAAGTACCAGGTTATATAGGTCTGTTAGTAAGCTACTTAGGATAGTTGATCCCAGTTTGAGTGCTTCGTTGGCAATTCTATCCGGTTCGGGACTCTTCTCTGTCTTCAATAATTTTATGTTCATAATCACTTCACTTAAGTGAAATTATTCCATAGTGTTTTCTTCCTGGCTCGTATCAGATTTATCTGCTTCTTCATTTCTGTATTGTTTATTTTTATTTTTTCGTTCAGCTAGAGGGTTAAAAAAACCAAATACCATTGATTAACTACTCTTCTCCTTTTTTTGTTTTTTCGACCGCTTACTCAACACATACTTCACTGCTTTCTTTATTAAAAATATTACTAAAGCTAAAAATGCTGCTAGATCTAGGTACAGCTTTTGGTACAGTGGTACGTTTAGCGCAGGGGAGCGGAGGTGCGGGGCGCCGCGGTAGCGCACGATGAATTCTACCCAATGCGCGAGCGCTGCGCCGGGCGTCATCTCACGATCGTGGAAAAGGGCAGACAGTTCTTTGGCTTTTTTGGCGTATCTGTGGACGAAGAGATTAGAATATTTCATTTATCTACTTCATAAAAATCTTAAATTCATTCATTCACTGACAACGAACAGCCTAAACCACTGGGTCAGGAAGCATAAAGTCAGTAAAGAAAGCAAAAGAGTTCTATATTTAACGAAAGTGAGAGCACTAAGAAAAGATTTTTGAAAATTCATATAGGGGATGGGGGACTTTGATATAGGGGATGGAAGTTTATTTGGAAATTCGTCATTTTTGCCGATGAGAAATTCCATCGGGCACACGGCTCGTTAATTCAATAAGTTTTGCAAAACTTGTAATTATAATTTGGAAACAATATGCGAGTAGCGAATTGAATGGTTTCTTGACTAATTTGGGTGGAAAAGTGGTCACTTCAATAATTTGGTATTTCAATAAATTTCAAATTAAATGAAATAGTAAATGTACTACTTCAATATTGTTTTAACCAGTACAAGTCCATATTGGGAGATATTAGGTACCTATTTATTCAACCTTTAACTGACTGAAACTGCGGAGTTTCAGAATAATATAAAATAAGTTGTCATGTAAAATTTGTTTTACGGCAATAACAACCGTAGAACAAATTTTACTTGACAACTTTTTGGCAAATAAAGATCATTATTGTAATGAATTGTATCAACAACTTACGTGTCATCTGTGAGAACCTTCCTCACAGCAGCATCCAGTTCTGGTGCCATATCTTCAGCTAACTTGACGTGGATCCCGAAACCCTTGTCGTGGACAGTCATCATGTTGAGGACCTGTTCTGCCATCACCGGGATACCGACCAGAGGTACTCCGTAATGTATGGCTTCTGCAGTCGAAAGCTGGCCACCATGTGTGATGAATAGTCTTAGGTTAAGATGAGCTGAAATTAAAGAGGCAATTGAAATATCAAAGTGGTTGTCAAAGTTGTGTACTGATATTATTTTTCCAGGAACTGAAGGTGCCAAGCTTGTTATCTGCCTAACCTTTCTTAACTATGTTGGGGTCGGCTTCCAGTCTAACCGGATGCAGCTGAATTCCAGTATTTTACATGGAGCGACTGCCTATCTGACCTCCACAACCCATTTACTGCGTAATACGATACACCTTGGTAAGACTGGTTGTCAGACTTTCGGGCTTCTGACGACCCGTAATGACTACCAAAGATCCACAAATGACAGCCGTGACAAACCGCTTAACGTAGTTTCAGAGGCACGGAGGGGTTTTGATATGTAAAAATGGTCACTCATTCACGCACCAACCACGGGAAGCATAGCTTAACTTTGATCGATGGACCTGTGCGGCTGTTATTACTTAGCCGCAAGCCCTTTTGAAAAGCTGTCTATTAAGAGATAAACCGTAAAACTTTCTTCTTGGTCTATCTGGTTCACAATTATAAAGTAATTCACCTAAAATACTCGGCTGTGGAGCCCATTTAACCAAATGGACATTGGCTGGTACATCTTTCAGATCACTCTCAAACTTCCAAATGACGGTCTGCTTATATTTGCTGAACATGTTCAGTAAAGACCTCTTCATCTGATCGGACATGCCATCACTATTCACGATGGAACCCATGCTGAAGTATATGACACCGTCTTTTGCTTCGTCCATCAGCTTTTGGAGATCCTGAAAGGAAATACGAAGTATTTGATTAGAAAGATGAATTCAATGATTCATGATTGGTTGACACTGTTTAGGATTCAATTAATCAACTTGACACTGACTTCAGTCAGGTTGTATGTTGATTAAAATATGTGTCGCGACCGTAACAAATATGACTTTACAGAATTATTATCATTAGAATCAGCAATACGAGTACAGGGTCCTTATGTTAGAATTCGCTTCAAATGTCACGATTTCATGAAATAGTCATTTAATAGGGTAATATGAACTTAGAGAGTTGTATTGATGATTTGTATGATAAAAATGCTAAGTAAATATTTTTGGTTACGACCGTGACTATACAGGGTGGCAGGGACATCGCCGCGCAAACTGTAAACATGGATTCAGCACATGAGTTTAGACCCCATAGCGTCGAAATTTTTCGTCGGTTATTAAAAAAAATATTGTTGTTCCATACATTTTGACCGCGTAGGTCATACTTACTTGCTTACTTACTTCCATACTTTTCTATGAAACAGAAGATTTTTTTTTTGATAACCGACTAAAAATCTCAATGCTATGGGGTCTAGTATTTTGCGAGCTACCCTGACACTTTTATCTTAACGCGGAAGGCGTTGAAGGTGGTCCAGAAGGTGACAAAAGTTGTGTGCTCAACGCATTTTCGGCGCCACGAATTTTATTAGTGCTGCCTATTACTTTCTCTACAAGCAGCCAGCGAGCCAATTCCGAGCTCGGTGCCTCCATGCCGTAATGTTTTCTTAGAAACCGTTCAGCAACGTCTTTAGACTTTCGTAATTATGGCATTCCACCGGTTAAGAGACATTTAGACACACCGTAGTCTTCAATTAAAATACTTCAACCTTAAAAATATTCCCCGCAAGCAGAACTAACCTGAAAATCCCAGGAGATTTTCACCACAAATATTTAGTGCAAAGACTAAACGTTTTAAACGTGCAACGCAAAGAAAGTTAGCTTCGCTGCAGTAAGCGAGTAATCCAAAGCATAAGATTACAGCTGGATAAAAATCCTCTGAGACCTAGCGTTCCGCGTGATTCCCTATTGTTGTACTAAGTCCTTTGAATGGGTGCAAAGATTAAAGAATGAATTCCGTCCGCGTGGCTTTCGGCTCGACTCAGGCGTTCAGATTTTATTGTACCGCGGGGAATTCATGTGATTACGTATTAACAGCGTCGGTGAGAAATGGTTTTAGGGCGTGTGCTGAATAATTTTGTATTGTTTAGAAATAATAAGTGAAATGTTGTTTTTTAATGATGTTGCGACTAGTTTTAGTGGCCAAAAATTAAATGTCTTCAGTAATCTACCTTATAAAGAATACACTACAATTTATTTACCTATACAAATAAATGAAATTGGATTGTTTGTTTGTGATGTCAAAATAACAGCTTTTTACTAAATGCATATGAAAGCGGTACCTACATAAAACCATTTTTTTTTTACTTTTTTCTGTCCGTTTGTTAGAGCTAATCTCCAAAACGGCAAAACCGATTATAACAGGCCTTTTACAGGCAGATAGCTGATGTTATAAGGAGAAACTTAGGCTACGTGTGTATAGAAAAAAAATTGGGATTCCGCGCAAAAAAAAAAAAAACAATTAAATCTAATTTGTTTTCCGACATGCACGCGAAGTCGCGGGCACTGCTAGTGATTTAAAAATGTGATTCGTATTTTATTCCTATACATTTATCTGAGTCAGTCATATTTTTGATATCTTAAGCATGTTCATTATCTCTGCGCCTGCAGCGTCGCTATCAGCACTCAACTATCTCACATACGCTTGTTGTCTCACTCGTTTTCGCTACGGTTTTCCCCAAGTCCCCTAACAGGTAAATAAATGTGGGTTACTACTTCCTACCGTCAATTTAGTTACACATAGTTAGGATCATTACTGGACTCATATCGTCATTATGTGGTTATCAACAAGTATTCATTGAATTGTCTACAATCCTTGTTCCGTTTATAATATCATCAATATAAACTAAATGGAAAAAAATACGTATCATTGAAGCTGACTCAAAAACAACCCAAGCAAAGTTAATAAAGTTTATACACCCCAAAGGCAAGCACTATTCATTAAAAAAGAATTTTAGAAATTGATTCACGATTGCCGGAGATATCGCGAGATATATATAAAATACATACAAAAAAAAAATACAGTTGAGAACCTCCTCTTTTTTGTAGTCGGTTAAAAACAAAGGTATTACACATTCGGAACTAAATTGTAAATACTCATTGATACAATATTATATGGAACACAAATTGTAGACAGTATAATGAATTTTTGTTCATTGTTGTTCATCTTGTTTTCCATCAAATTGGAATGCAACCATGTAGTACTTTCCCGGATGAATCAAGGTGGCAAGAACCTCTATTAAGGACAGCAGATTCATGATCGTTTTCCTGTTATGTTGTTATTCTAAGCCAATGCTGTTGGTCTACAGGACAAAGGCCTCCTTTCCTCTTTCTGTTTTTCACAATCTATTGCTATTTTGGGCCTACCCTTTAAAAAGGAGTCCACCTTATTTCGCCAACTTTTTCTTTCTTTTTCAATTACTTATTGGCGAAATTTTATTAGCATTACCTGTGGCAAAGGTTTGGTCTTATCGATGTGGTATCCTGCAATGTTCACAGTGTTTTGAGGCAGCTTCATCGCTCCTCCTATGGAGGGATGCGAGTTGAGGAACATCAGAGATCCGTTGTATACAGCATCTTCGTACGACGGCATCGTCACCCCTCGCTTGGCCGCTATCTCGGGGTAATAGCTATTGTAGACCCATTTTTCAAACTGGGATAATACTAATCTGGAAAATGGATGGGATGAAGTTGAAAAATATTTCATTTTTTTTAAAAAATGCAACTTGGATTAGTCTTAAACTAGCTTGATTTTTTACATATAATATGCTTCCCTTCTCCACAAAAAAGTGGCGAAAAAGACCCTGAGGTAACACGAGGAGTTCCTCGTTCTGCTTATTCTTACTAATATTATAAATGGGAAGGTAACTTCAGCCGTGAAAAGGTTAGATGCAACAGCTCTCTGCTGCATCTAACCTTTTCACGGCTGAACGGATTTGGATAAAATTTGGCACACGGGTAGATAGACCTGGGTTAGGTCTTGGGATACATTTTACCCTGGTTTTATGTTACGTACGAGGCGAAGTCGTGGGCCAAAGCTAGTAATTAATAACAAATTGAGATAACTAACGTCAGCCAAGCGTGGTGAGGTGATCAAGGAAATTTTAAAATTAAGGAAATGCACTCATGAAGAGCATCATCATCATCGTCATCATTTCAACCGAAAGACGTCCACTGCTGGACATAGGCCTCCCCCAACGGGTTCATGCGGCCTTCACAAGGTCGTTGGTCCATCTTGTGGGAGGCCTTCCAACGCTACGTCTTCCGGTTCGCGGTCGCCACTCCAGAACCTTTCGACCCCATCGGCCATCTGTTCTGCGAGCAATGCGATGAAGAGCATAGTTAACGATAAGCACTTGCTTGAGAAACAACACCTTCACTTACAGCTGCAAGTTTTTTTTCACAAGCTTGTATAACGCTTCGGCTCTCTGCCAGAAATTCAGTGGTAGTTTGTTTTTTGTAAACAAGTCTAACGTGTATGCTGGGTTGGTGATGCCGTCCATTAATCTTAGTGCATGCCAATGGGGCTCCGTTGAACATACCCAGATCAAGGGACAGTCGAACAGTGCTGGGATTCTGTGAAGTAAATAAAAATCTACTTAATAAATTCTTATTATCGATACAACAAATTAAAGGAACAATTGAGATCGGATCAAAAATCTGGGAGGAAAATCTACAATTCAAGAAAGAAAGAAAGAAAAAGTATTTATTGGGACTCGTACAGGAAAATCACAATCGAAACTAAACACAGTCAAAAATAAAAAAAAACCAAATTATGTTTTTTTTTAAAGTAACAAAAAGAAAAATGACCCGGAAAGTCCTATGCGAGGCCAAAAGGCTACTATCTCAGCATGATGCTGCGACATTTATAAAATAAATGTAGTATGATAGGGCCCGCTGTGATGTCACGGGCAGTTACAGAAATAAATAAATAATAAAATTGATTTATGTAAAATATCAGCAAATAAAATAAAATTTAAATTTTTATTCTGCGCAATTAAGTAGCTTTGTACTAAATTACAGGAGGCAGGTGTTTGGTAGTTGAGCAGTGGTGACCCAGTGGTAACGGCTGCGACTTACGAGTTGTCCGCCATAGATTCGAACTCAGACAGGAGTTTTAATTTGTATAAATTATTTCATCACCACTGCTCTCAAAACGATGAAGGATAATATTGTGAAGAACTAAAAATTCCAAGACATGTCTCATCACCCGTACTGGGCCCGCGTGGTAGATATGGCCGAGAGACAGGAGGTCTGTGTCCCAGCAGCATTATAGGCTGATTATGACCGTTTAGGGCCGTTTAGAGGCATAGTATGAGACATTTCTGATTTTATTCTAGGATGGCAACACTCCTGCGATACTTTTGATATTAGAGATCGCCTTGGTGACCACATACCATCAAGTGAGCCGCTAGTTCAAAACTCAAACTCAAATCATTTATTTCAATTAAACCATTTCTGGCACTTTTGAATTGTCAAAATTAAATTGTCGGTCAGTTAGTCAGAAAGTTGACATAAGAAAAAAAAGCAGTTCAAGTGCGAGTCGGACTCGCACACGAAGGGTTCGGTACCTCAAGGCAAAAAACGCGTTTCTTGTATAACCTCCCCCTTTTATTTTTAATTTAATTTTTATTATTTTCTTGTTATAGCGGCAATAGAAATACACAGTCTGTGAAAATTTCAACAGTCTACCTGTAACGGTTCATGAGATACAGGTTGTGACAGACAGACGGATGGACGGACGGACAGCGGAGGCTTAATAAGGTCCCGTCCCAAACAAGCTAGATAATACTAGTAAGTTTTTGTAAATACAATTAGACTTACCCAGCATTCATTTCAGTGAAGAACCATTCTAAGATAACAGCATCAAACTTCTCATTAGGGTCACTAAATAACTCGACAACGGTTGGATCCTCCAAAAAGCCCTTATGGATCGTGTAAGCGAAGTAGAGGAACAGAACTGATTCACCAAAATTATCTTGGCCAATTAAGTTCTTAAGTGTGAATGCTTCATCTGAAAATTAAAATGTTATGGAAATTAGGAATACCTTTCTGTACATCAAATAATGGACCAATCATACATAATATTATATTAGCCGCAGAACCGATGACTGTTGGGGTAGACGTGTTCTTGAGTGAAAACCGCGAATCGTCAAATGTTAGGTAGGAAGCCATAAGATGCTGAGCGATGGCCGTTTTGCGTGGATGTGACGCTTGTTTACCCTCAACTTGTTATTTTTTTTTGTGTTTGTTTTCTTTTTCATCCGTCATGTTTTCCAGAAATAAATGTATTTTCTATCTTTCTTTTTTTTGCAATATTCTTTTTAAGTGAAACTTTGTACTCTTTACTGCAGCTTTCGGCGGCTGGTACAAACTGGATTAGAGAGTTGTCGAAAATCGAATTGAATGGTGTGTAATAGGAGAGGCCTATGTCCAGCAGAGGACTGCTTTAGGCTAATGATGATGATGATGAAATCTAATTTCAATTGTCTACCAATTACGGTTCAAGAGATTCAGCTCGCTGACAGACAGACGGAAGGAAGGACGGTTAGCGGAAGCTTAGTAATAGGGTTCTGTTGGCACCCAAACGGGTACGGAACCCTAAAAAGAAAGTAACTAAGACTAGAGTCTATGGTAAAAACAATCAGTTGATTGAAATAGTTTAGTCTTTCTCTGAAATGCGTTAAAATGTCCTTCGTCTTCATTGATCCGTTAATAGGACTTAGGCAATTGCTAAAATAAGATTTGCAAGAATATTTTGTTTTGAAATAAGTTCAAGGTTACACAATTTATACTAAAAAACCATCATGACATCACCAATACTCCGACACGGAACAAAATCTATTAGATTTGTGTTATGGATATTGCTAGTATTGTAGTTGTTTTTGCGAACATGTCATTATTTATTTATTTATATATACTTTATTGTACACCAGAAAATACATAACAAAAAATACGAAACATACTCGTACAATCGCTGTCTGCGATCTCTTTCAGGCAACCTTCACCCGTAGGTGAATGTGTATGTACCTCCTTCCGTCATTTGTACCTAATACTATCCATGAGTTTTGCTTCATACAGACGTTCCCTCCTTTAGGGTATATATGTTCTGTGCGTCCCTATTTAGACAGTGTGAAGAGTGCACGTGTAGCTCAAATTGGTTTGTTTTGTAGTGCTACTAAACACACTTTTTATTGTTCTCCTTTGTCTCTAATATGTTTTTTAAGTTAATTGTCATGCATACTGTAGCGAAATAAAATCCAGATCTTCACATAAACACGTTTAATTTAGTGGTAAAAAAATATTGTAAACAAAACCTTATGTAGGACACAGCACGATTAAAAAGATTAACTTAAACTCTGAAGGCGACGTCCCTGGTGTTAGAGCCCTATAAATTCCGCTGTTAGGTACGCGTCGGTCACGATCCGTTTGCAAACGTTCCTATAACTTCCGCAATTTAAAAATATTTGCTAATCCTAAAATGGGTAACACACACCAGGTCAATCTGTTATCCGGTAGCGAGACAACAATTTATAAGAAAATTTTAAATTAAATAAGACAATATAACGAGAAATTTAAAAAAAATACGTGAATCCGGTCCTAGACTCCAGATTGGCAGTTGGAAGGCTCGCTGACTGGCTGGTACTGGAAACCACCAGCGTGGGGTTCGAATTCCAATAAAAGCTTGCAGCCGTCTGGTCCCAGGCTAGCGGTGGGGGCGAATTCAAGATTCGCCCAGTCTTCGGATAAATCTACAGAAAATAACGAAAAAATGATAATCCAAGACGCAGGCAGAATCTTTTATAACAAAAGAGATGAAGTAAAGTTAAATTACATACCAAGTCCTGAAAGATGAAACCAGACTCACAAGTTTTAGATGCTGTAATTTTGTGCTTTCTGTACTTTGATCCAGTCGCACAACAAACGAACTCGGTCGTTCAAATTTTTATAGTGGCAAATAATCATATTGTAAAACGGGAAAAATAGTAATATAGACGACCGTCCTGTGCCCAAATAAAAGCTTCAAATAAAAAATCACGGCAAGAGAAAAGACGATGACAGTTTTCGATTCAAAATTCAAAAAAATCAATATGAAGAAAAAACCTTTCTGACTGTAAATAAGGTAAAATTTGTTAAAAAAGGAGGTTGTTCGCGATAAAATTAAAATGTAGCATTTGCCAATGCTGCAATACCTGTTATTTGCATGGTTACTACTGTAATGCTGATTTTAGATGATATTTAATTTGAATTGTAAGTGACTGTGCTGTTGGTGTGCTTATAAATAAATGAATAGATAAATAAATAAATACCTAGATAAATAAATAAATACATAAATAAATAAATAAATAAAATAATAGGCGACTGCCCCGTTGGTTTCGTGGTCGCGAGCACGTGGACTGCTGAGCGTGGGGTCTTAGGTTCGATTCCCAGGTCGCCCAAGTGGCCGTTGGGTTTTTCCATTAGGAAATTGTTAGTAACAGCCCGGAGTTTTGAAGTTGGCGGTGTGATACCCCCGTGCCTCGGAGAACACGTTAAGTGGTTGGTCCTGCGCCTGATCTCTATCCGGTCGTGGCGGAATGCCGTCCCATCGGACTATAAGAGTATGGAAAGAGAGAGTGTACCTGTGTCTGCTCACATACTTGTGACTATATATAACATCTAACGCGCCGAAGGCTGTTCTCTGTTAAGATTCGCCGCCATGTGACGTCTGAGTTTGTTTCGGCCTTAGAACTACTTTTCTCAGACTAGTCAGATAGGAAACGCCGACCTCATCTAGTTTTAAAATATGATTGACGTGTAAAAGTGTTTGTATAAACCTACTTACAAAATAAAATCATTTATCATTTATCATGGCCGAAATACGGTCTGGAGGACTATTATTAATAAGAAAGAAAGAAA
Organism: Apamea anceps; assembly: GCA_951799955.1. NCBI lineage: Eukaryota > Metazoa > Arthropoda > Insecta > Lepidoptera > Noctuidae > Apamea > Apamea anceps. The sequence goes on along the minus strand of OX637522.1, from coordinate 5,902,273 downwards.
ATACGTTTATTTGCGGTAAACATGACGCATAAAAAGAACACAAAGACAATAAAAACTTTTTTGCAAAAAAAAAAAAACAACCGACTTCCAACAACGACACTACAAAGTGAAAAATAACTTTAATTTCGGAAGTCGGTGTCGTTGGGTTTGCATTTTCGTTGTTTGCCACCGACTTTAAAGTAATTTTTCACTTTGTAGTGTCGTTTTTGGAAGTCGGTTGCTTTTTTTGCAAAAAAGTTTTTTTTTTTCACTTTTAAGTTGTAACTTTTACCAGTAATTTTGGTTTAAAAACCAAACTACTGTGATGAAATTTCTATGGGACCACTTCAGAAGTATCTCCTTTCGAACAAAAAAAGAATTAAGAAAATCGGTCCACAACTGGCGGAGTAATCGCGTAACAAACACACAAAAAAAAAACCGTCGAATCGAGAACCTCCTCCTTTTTTGAAGTCGGTTAAAATAAAATAAAAAGTTGGGGTAAAACATGCGTAACATCCACGCAAAACGGCCATCACTTAGCATAATGCTAAGACCTACTAATAACATAATATCATGCTTGAATTAGAATAATCTGTATTAAACTTACTGTCTACATTATCTGTCATAAGTACTTCAATTATACGCGAGACATTGATTTCTCTTAGGTTAGGCACCCCTTCACTACGAGGAAATGACGTAACGTGGACAACCTGCAAAAAAAAAAAAAACAATATTAGATCAACGTTGTTATTTATCTAACAGAATTTAGAAACTAGGGCTATTTTTGTGTCTAAATAAGTGCAGCAGGAGCAAAGAAACAAGAAAAGAATTAATAAAAAAATAATCATCCATCAAAAATAAATTCTTTTTGAAGGCGATTTAATTTTTTTTAAAGTAGGTCCTCCTTCTTTTTTGAAGTCGGTAAAAATAGGCTTACTTGTCTGCGTTGTTTACCGTGAATCAATTTGAAATAAGTATATTATTATTGATTGATGAATCGAAAATGATAATTTCCATGCACCTTAGAGCACGGGCGAAGGTACATCAGTATTTGTCCTTTCGTTTATCAATGAGTCGAGATCAATACTAGAATCTAGGGCTGAGCTAAGTTCGAGTATCCAGTTGAACTGCACTTTCCGTTAGGCGTTTATATACATCATTTAATTACAGGGTGGCAGGGACATTGACGCGCAAACTGTAACCATTAATTCAGCACATGATTCTAGACCCCGCCTAAAATTCCCCGCCAAAAATTTCATAAACTCAAACTCAAACTCAAATGATTTATTTCAATTAAACCATTTACAGGCACTTTTGAATTGTCAAAATTAAATAGTCGGTCAGTTAGTCAGAAAGTTGAAGCTAGTTGCCCATTCCAAAGCGTAGATCTCTATGGAGAAGAACGGGCAAGAAACTCCATGGACACTCTTTTAAATCAAGACATTTTTACAAAATCCTGGTTACATTATTCTTATTGCTTCTATATGTGAGAACAATGTAAAAAAACAAATTAAAATATAAAATTTAAAATATAAAATTAAAAATAAGCCTTGGCAGTTAAGAGATGACCAGTCTCAACTGATGGCGCCCGTTCACGAACATGACGCGTGGATCAGCACCACCCAGCTCAACCATTTCGTAGGTAACCGAATGATCCAACACACGCGCCACCACCAGTGAGACATTTAAGTGAGCATGACATATTCTCAACTGCCATGCTCTTTCAAGTCAACATCAAAATATCATAAAAAACGGATCCATGGTTCTTACATTTACAAAAATTTTCAAAAATGCTTCTAAATTATACAAAACTATAGTTTGCAATATAATTAAGATGAGAGAAAAAAAAATAACTACCAATCATGAAGAGGTATTTAATACTGAAGTATTAAAAGTTAATCCTGATTAAATAAAATAAACACTAAAAAAAAAAAAAACAAAAAGGGGAAGCATCTCTTCCAAATATTGAAATTGTGATCAACTTGTAAGCCCAACTGCCTGTGGAGCAGGACCAGCATTAAGCCAAGCATTTTTATCTACTATATACTCGTCCAACTTATAATATGCTTGTCTACATAGTGTGCGTTTAATGCATGTTTTAAATTTCTTCTCATTTAGTTGAAGAATATCGAGTGGTATTTTATTATAACATTTTACACAGTACCCCATAAAAGAAGTTTTTACTTTAGACAATCTGAAGCGCGGTTGATCTAGTTTGTTCCTATTCCTAGTGTTAAAGTTATGCCTGTCACTTATCTTACTAAAAAGATGTAGATGTTTTCGAACGTACATAATGTTCTCGTATATATATTGACAAGGAACCGTCATGATGTTAATTTTTTTAAACAGTTGCCTTAGAGATTCGCGTCTGCTGAGATTGTAGATGGCTCTGACAGCCCTCTTTTGCAGAATGAAGATAGAATCAATATCTGCAGCCCGTCCCCACAGCAAAATACCGTAAGACATGATGCTATGGAAGTAACTAAAATAGACCAGTCTTGCGGTTTCCACGTCTGTTAATTGACGGATTTTCCAGACAGCGTAAGCGGCTGAACTTAGCCGCCCTGCAAGTGATGTTAGGTGAGGACCCCACTACAGCTTTGAGTCAAGCGTGATACCCAAGAAAACCGTACTTTCGACGAATTCAAGTATTTCCCTATTCAATACAACGTGACATTCACTACTTCTAACATTCGGTAAAGCGAATCTAATACATTTAGTTTTTTTCTCATTTAATACTAAATTATTTACAGTAAACCAATTATGGACCATAAGCATAGCATTATTTACGTCGTCAAGCTGCTGTGCACGTCTGTCTACTTTAAAAATCAGTGATGTGTCATCAGCAAATAACACCATTTGTGGTCGGGTTTTTAGTAAATGAGGTAAATCATTTATATATACTAAAAATAGGAACGGCCCCAATATTGAGCCCTGCGGCACACCCATTTTGACTTTTAAACCCAATGAATTCACACCGTTTATTTGAACTTGCTGAAATCTATAATAATATTAAATTGCTGTTCCATACAAAAAAAAATGAAATTGTTGTTCCATACATTTTGACCGCGTAAACTTTTCTATGAAACAGCTGATTGTTTTTTTGATTACCGACAAAAGTTTCAGCGCAGGGCGTTTCAGAATCATGTACTGAATCCATAGTTAGGTTGCGCTTCGATGTCCCTGCCACCCTGAATACATTTAACTATATACACCAGCAACAATGTCACTTTTCGTATATCTATGGAAAAATATGTAAAGTACCGACCTCATGACCAGCTTCCAACAGTCGATTGACAACTCCATGTCCCAAAATGCTGTGGCTCTTCGATATCATAGGGTAACATACTAAGATTCGTAAAGCCTCATTCGATACAAGCAAACTTAATAAAAGTAAGCCGGCTGTTGTTTTGAACGTCATCTGAAATTAAAAGAGAATTTAAGTAGGTATGTGTGGTTATAGAAAAATACTTTGTCATCAACTCAGTCTATCGCAGTCCACTGCTGGACATAGGCCTCTCCCAGGCTGCGCCACAACCTGTCTGCCACCTTCCGCATCCAGTCTGTTCCAGCCACTTTCTTAAAGTCGGCAGTCCATCTAGGTGGGTGACGTCCCACGCTACGCTTGCCGTTACGCGGTCCAGGATTCGTCTGCTCTACCGGCCATCGATGCTTCCACAAACATGGCCAGCCCACTGCCGCTTCAGTTTGCTTACTCTGCAAGCTATGTCGGTAACTCTGGTGCTTTTCAGGATAATTTTATACTAATACTATAATACTATTTAGTATATATATAAAAATAGTGACTAAGTGTATCTTCACATAAAAATAAATAATCTAACACATAACGTAATAATAGGAATATAGAATATAATATTATATTATATTTTATATAATATTATAAATGTGAAAGTTTGTATGGATGGATGTATGGATGTTTGTTACTCTTTCACGCAAAAACTACTGAACGGATTTGGACGAAATTTGGCACACAGATGGTTTATAACCAGGATTAAAATATACTTTTATCCCGATATTCCCACGGGAAACTGCGAGGCGCAGTTATTAGAATATAAATTTATCAAAATTATTTAAAACTAGCTTCTGCCCGCGGCTTCGCCCGCGTGGATGTCGGAAATTATCCCACGGGAACGTGATAACAGGATAAAATGTACCTATGTGCTTCCCCAGATTGCCATCTATCTCACGGGCCCTTTGTGGCTAATTACAATAGAAAACCAATTGTGTCTCATTAGTGGTGATTAAGAGGGTACCTATATGATATCTAAAAAAAAAAAACTCTATAACAGAAAATTAAATACCTACCTACCTAAATAAATCTATTTCTGATGATAACTAATCCAAACTCAATAAATAAGCAAAATCCCTAAAAACTAATATCTATACGAATGACTAATCCTACCTAACAGTATTATAAAATAACCTACGGTCACTACGTACACTATCAAATATACTACCTATACTTTAAAATTAAAATCTATACCTACGACTTATATAAAAATAAACCTAAATAACTCTAAAAACTAAAAGGAATAAAAATGAACTCCATTGCGGGTGACTTAACCTACGACAAACTTATTATTTGCGGTTGGTGCAGTAATCGGGTATAGGGATCGAACCGCAAAATTAAGTTTGTTTTTTATTGTATATACTTTTCCGGGATAAAAAGTACCCAGTGTGGTGCCCAGGATATTAAAGAATAATTATACCAAGTTTCAACGTAATCGAAACGGTAGTTTTTGCGTGATGCCTGAACAAACAGACAGACAGACAGACAGACAGACCGACAGACCGACAGACAGACAGACAAAAATTTTCACTTCTACAGATTTATTATAAGTATAGATAATGCCTAAATCGTCATTGTCTGGGTTACTGATAAATGTTAGTTATATGCATATCATTGAAAAATAAGTATGTTGCGAACACCATTGCAACATGTCATGTTGCGAGCAACATGTCATGTTGCGAGCAACATGTTTCTCGCTGCCGTAGAAACAACATTGTGTCTCAATGAAAACAGCAACCTAAAAGCGTAACACACTTCCAATCACGAACTGAATAATTGTGAAGGATATTGTTAATCATTTCCTTCATATGTTCGAAAAATTTGTCTACTCAACCATATAACCAACGCAATGAATTTTGTTGAACTGTCAAAATTAAAGCCAATGCTAATACGCAATTCCCCGCAGGTTGCTGAAACAAAGTACCCCAACAACGATACGACGAAGTACGATAGGTGAATGTGGTGTTTTTTCTATTTCAGTAAATAGAAAAAAAACCCCATTCACCTATCGTCATATTCGAAAGAATATACGAAGAAATTACTAATCTACTAACTTTTGTCCGTGGCTTCACCAGTGTGGATGTCGGGAACGAACTACCTGGATTAAATTACCCTATGTGTTAATCCAGGTTATGAACTACATATCTGTGTGCCAAATTTCATTCAAATCCGTTCAGCCGTTTTTGCGCCAATCCGGAACATACATCCAGACAAATAGGCAAACGGATAAAAAAAGATTAAAAACTATATTTCCGGCTCCAGACTTGTTCCCACACCTCGTAGCAATTAGTTTTTTTTAAATATTTTATGTACAGTTTTGACTTCGTTATTATTTTTAACCCCCGACGCAAAAACGACGGGGTGTTATAAGTTTGACGTGTCTCTCTCTCTGTGTGTGTGTGTGTGTGTGTGTGTGTGTGTGTGTGTGTGTGTGTATGTCTGTCTGTGGCATCGTAGCTCCCAAACGGATGAACCGATTTTAATTTCGTTTTTTTTGTTTAAAAGGTGAATTTTATTTGTATATATTGCAACATATGTTTGAAAAATTCGTCTTCTTAGCAACGCAAATAACGCAATGAATGTTGCGTTGCAATTGTGTGTTACGCAATTACCCCGCTGGTCATAACACAAGTTTGGCCTTGGACTCTACTTACAAAAGATAATTGGGTTCAAACTGCCCGTGGCCGTACGAAATCTGCTAATACGAGCTAACGAGCAATTTCTGAAGATGGATCACATAGAAACACTGTGTTCTTTTGTTACAAATCCGAAAATAAACGAACCTAGCTGTGAAAACGAAAATTCATAACACAAGTAAAGCATAGTTACAACAGCATAACTTTATTCAGCCTATAATGTCCCCACTGCTGGGACACAGGCCTCTTTTCTATGAGAGGGAGTGGGCCGTAATTCACCACGCGGGCCCAGTGTGGGTTGGTAGATTTCACGTCTCCGAATTTATGGTTCTAGGATATGCCGGTTTCCTTACGATGTTTTCCTTCACCGTGTTGAGTGCAGTGGCGATGACATAATTTACGCCTGTCTTTTCCTGTCAATTATGCCGCCCGCCTGTAATTTACGCCTGTCGGTTCGAACCTATGACCTGCAACTCGTAGTCGTGACCATTACCACAAGACCAACACTATTCAGTACAACAGCGAAGTTGAGAAAAAACAATCCAAATATTTACTATAAAATATCTAGCCATTACGGGCTTACTGAAACACATTTTGTCTAAGAAGTAATTTAATTCTGTAGGTACTACTTAGTGCTAAATCGTGCTAATTAGGGTAACGAGTTCGTGGTCAAGATCAAAGTGAAAGTATCTATTTCCATTTAGTTTATTATTATACAGAGTGACAGGGCATCACAAACTGTAACCATGAATTCAACACATGATTCTAGACCAACCGCAGAAATTTTTCGGCGGTACCTAATCAAAAAAAAAAAAATCTACTATTTCATAGAAAAGTGCAATACCTACGCGGTTTAAATGTACTGAACAGCTAAGTTTTTTTTTTTTTTTGATAACCGGCGACAAATTTTAACACGGGGATTCAGAATCTGGGGTACTGAATCCATGGTAACTGGTTGTGCGTCGATGCCACCCTGAATAGGCACCTTCAAAAACTCTTCATGATATAAAGTCTAGGATTTTTTATTGCTACCATAAACACACTGTATCCAGATTTTAGATTCATCATATCACAGACTTCATTATTTTACACAATATGTTACGTGACACAGATTTGCTAGTAGGTAAGTAATTGCCACCTTATAATTTTATTAAGAAAAACCACTTACTTTTAAAAAAGTATCATCACAAATAAAACGTTCACACTATATTGTCAATTTATACCAATAAACTTTATCGTTTTCAACCGACTTCCTTATTGTTTACATCACTGTCTGGCGTGTAGCACCGTTGATACTTCCAGGCCTACTGAATACCAACAATAACTTACGATGACGTGAGAATCTCCCTATCCATATAGGTATACATATGTATAGCGTGCAAGATTGTTATTAAGAATTATATCTAATCCCCAGAATTTGTCGATCACCGTGACTCGTTTAATGAAATTTACGCTAAACAAGAGCTAAATAATTGTAATAATAATAATATAATAAATATCACATGGTACTGGGATCGAACCAACATCACTGACAGGACTATTGCTGCCAATAAGCGTGATATAGTGGTGGTGGATCGATCAGAGCGGCGCGCAATCATTGTTGACATAACCGTCCCGCATGATGAGAACCTCGTGAAAGCCGAAAACGATAAACAAATCAAGTATCTTGACTTGGCTCGCGAGGTTGTCGACATGTGGGATGTGGACTCAGCGATCATTGTGTCGATAGTCGTGACAGCCAATGGCTTAATAGCCAAGAGCCTCGACCAACACCTGAGGAGGCTCTCGTTGGGCAGCTGGATCAAGGGCTTGATTCAGAAAGCGGTACTTCTGGACACGGCTCGCATTGTCAGAAGGTTCCTCTCTCTGGAGCCCTGACCGCCGGTAGCTTGGGCCCTGTTCCCGATACCGATGGGCTACTATTTTTTATATTTTTTAGTGTTTTTTTTATCTTTTTGTTTACAAAAATATTGAAAAATGTAATTAATAAGTAATCAGATGAAATAAAGAAAATAATATAATAATAAATTTATTGAACCAATTTTACAGTTATTACCTTAAAATTAACTTAACATCGATCTGTAACCGTTAGCGATCATCTTTTGGATCTTTACGGCGGTCCCCAAACTAGGCGGAGCTGTATCTTTGGGACCAGAGTTGTGATACATAATGCTATTTACCACTGGAGTTTATGTAAGAATAGGTAAGTAATTGCAAATGATTATATAAAACTCAATTAAACATTGAGATCAAAGTGAAAGTAAAACTTAAATCGTAAATTAAATAAAAATGAAATGTTAAACAATCAAAAATAAAATGCTAAACAGTGAAAAATAAAATGTTAGTTAATCAAAAATAGGGTGTGGGTGTGTTGGTGTGTGCGCGTGTGGTGTGTAGGTGTATTAGTGTGTGTGCATGTGGTATGTGGGTGTCAGTGTCTGTGGTGGTAGTAGGATTCCGAGTGTGAGTTGAGGGATGTGAGAAGTCACAAGGCAAACTACTTATGACCTTGTTACACACAAAAGTGTGTAGATAGGCAGGAAAGCGTCTTGTTAGGAGAGATGTGGTCCGTTGTAGCGGGATGTGCAAGACACGTTTGGATGTCAATGAGTGGTAGTCAGGGGCTGCAGTTTCGACATTCATAGCGATCGTTTTACGACAGAATTCGGTCGCAAAGTGCCGGATTGACAGGTGTAATATATGGAGTGACAGGACTTTGCGACCGAATTCGGTCGTAAAGCGATCGCTATGAACGTCGAGACTGCTGGGGCTGGTCGGATTTTTAGGGGTTTGTGTATTTTAGTAATCACAGAATCGGTCTTAGTGGAGGTGCTTGGGAGAGGCCTATGTCCAGCAGTGAACGTCTTTCGGCTGAATTGATGATGATGATGATGAAGGGCTAAGTCAATCAAATGAACCCACTGCAACTATAATCATTTTGTGGAGTCACAATGATTGGCAGATTTCGCAAATAAACCGAGGATTATATGGGTTATATTTATAGGTACACATTATCTGTTGTTTTTACAATGTTGTGTAAAAGAATAGGTTTATGATGTAAATTACTTTTATTTTCAACTTCCCTGTATACTATATAACATAAACAATTGTAGTTTTGGTCTCGGCAGCCAAAATATAAAGAGAATCAGCCCAAGTCATCTTTTCAAATGGTATTGTAGATGTCTTCGGGGCAGTAACTAAATTCTTGACCACTGTCTCAAAACCATATCAACCCACAAGATATCTTCAGGATATCCATAGGAAGATAATATAATAATAATATATTTGTTTAACAGACAACAAAAGGTCCACGCTGACATAAACAAAAATACTTAAGAGATGTTAGTAACAATATCTTATAACCTATGTTAGTACTTATATAGTAGGTTCAGGTTGTTAGTTATACTTAGATAAATGTTTTGTGCGTACAGTAACAGCATACCAGTTTTTGTATTATGCGAACATAAATCTATGGATCAACTGATTTTTTTTCATGATTTAAGTGTTGGTCCCGTAGTAAAAGTTGTTCATAATGATGAGTACAATGACCCCTTTTAAGGATTAAAACGATCAAAATTTAACGGTGTATAATTGAAGAAAGAAAAAAAAAATGGTAGGTGGTTTTGATTGGTCGGTGGTTGGTTGGATCAGGTTGCTTATTTGGTGGTTGTTATCTTTGGTCGGCTAACAACCTCGGGTCTTATCCTCTTAGGACACAAAGAACGAAACAGCGCGAAATGAACACGAGATTGGCGAAATTAGCTAAGGAATTGACGTGGTCTTGTGTAACGAATCGTTATGTGGTCAAGTTGTGGTGATGGTAGTAAATTAGGGTCCTGATGGTAAGTGATGATACTGACCACGACTCGGACGACGGAGATGCATGCTTACCTGGAAGTATCCCATTCATTCATTCTCGGGACTTGAAGATCTGCATAAAACTTGTTGCTTACCCCGTCCCTCGCTCCCCTACCCCTGTCCTTCAAACTTCCATCATTCACTGCACTTATGTGGAGCATCTGTATTAGGGACCGGTTTACGACTTGCCTGTGGAGGAAACCTTTTTGTTTCTGCGAGTTCGAAGTCTACCGCAACGGTTCCGGAGTTAATGGGTTTTCGAAAGCCAGTTTTAAATTGAGTATTGTATTGAGTATCTTATTTTGAAAGTCTGTTGGTAAATCTCATGACAATATTAGGTATATGATTTGCTGTAGGTATTTTTCTTCGATTGTCTATGTAGTTTCTCCAGCAAAGCACAGCCTAAGAGATGTGATCAAGTCAACGAAAATATTATGTTTTACTACAATATGTTCTAGTATAAACGGGGACATCATCAGCCTATAATTATTCCCACTGCTGGGACACAGGCCTCTTCTCGGTGAGAGAGAGTGGGCCGTAATCTACCACGCGGGCCCAGTGCGGGTTGGTAGATATCACATGTCTTCGAATTTTTTGTTCTAGGCTGGTTTCCTCACGATGTTTTCCTTCAGCGTTTTGCAGAGCAGTGGTGATGAAAAGTCTGACACCTGTCTTACCTTTTTTTCTTTTTGCTTGGCTTCTAAGAGTCATAGCATATAAAATAGATTATAGCCTTCCTTAAGAAGTGGGCTATATAATGCAAAAATAATTTTTCAAATACGGCTGGTAGTTCCCGAGATTAGCGCGTTCAAACAAACAAACAAACAAACTCTTCAGCTTTATTGTTAGTATAGATAGATATAGATTATACGTATAGATAAAACACAAAATATAGTGGTCATAGGTACACTTTTTTTTTTCAGGATGGGAAATCATCAAATTACTCCTCCCGCTCTGGGTGGAGCAGAGGGGAGTGTCAGACTCTTACTGACTAAAACCCACCCGTGTTCCTTCCTTAGCCCTTTATGTTCCAGGGCAGCGGTAACCCTTTCGGACGATCCCGCTACCCTGCCAGGCTTCGGCCCTATCGGGCCCCGTCACTTCTGCTGACATCTCTTTGAGGCGCACGTGGAACACATACGCGCCGTCCGGCACGGGCCTGATCCTGATCGGACGGTGAGTTAGTCATAGGTACACTAGAGTGAGTTTTCTTGAAAGCTAGCCCCATACTAGGAATAGGTACTTTCGGTCCCACTCTTAGGTCCTTTGACAGACTAACAACTACTTTGAGGGTCCCCTTCTATACGGATTGAGGAGTGGGTGTTTAAGTCCTACACGATAATATTACGTGCAGGAGCAGTTCAAAGTTCGAAGTGTAAGAAGCCTTAGTTCACACAGATAAAATAGCTAGTGCATTTATATAGAACACACACATGCAAGACTGATTATGATAATAATTAGTACTTTGTTTATTTTATAGCCGCGAAATCCTATCAATGAAAAAAAAAATGGCGCCGATTCCCTTGTTCACAAACTAAACTAAATTTAAGTTCAGTGCATCTTTTCTTTCTATTTCATTAAAAAAAGTACAGAAGATAAATATTCGTTTAGTCCTGTTAAACTAAGATACTCTATAGACAAGTTTAGACAAAAATACGTCAATTTAGAAAATCCTTGATTCTATGCAATAGAAGGTATGCACCGTAATTAACATTAACACAGTAGGTAAAATTAAATTATGGTCTTAAATAAATAAATAATTTTAATTTGTAGTGTTAAATGTATTATTTTGTTATGTTTTTTAAGGTGTACAGTAAAGTATATATAAATAATACATATATATTAATAATAAACATCTGCTTGAAACATAACTGGTGAAATGTTGGTATACAGGAACACCTTTCCCGAAACCTTTGGGGAAAACAGAGCTGATGTTATGTTTCGTAGAGTTTGTGAAATACATCCTACTTAAACCTATCCACGTGTACCTATAGACAATATTTGTCATCTCATAATGTAGACGGGGACGCCCTTGCGGTTAGCGCTGCTGCATTGAAACGCGACACTGAGGTCATGTCTTCGGTCTCGGGAGTTCACCTTCGTAATTATTATAATACACATGTTATCCTCTACAATACACAGCCATGTACTGCAGTATTTATAGTGTGACGTCATTGATTGTAACAATTTAATCGACCATTTAAGTAAGTTTTCAGTTTTTATGAAAAAAATGAATCGGTTTATCGTTTTTTTTGGTTTCAAGATCGCTCTTAGCAATAAGATCACCCATTGTGTCACCCTTTATAACTACATTTATATCTGTAATTTATTTGGTGTACGTAATAAAGAGTGTACTATACTTATATATAGTTGGATGTTGAGATTAAAATAATATTTTTTCCTCTTGCTATTTTAAGAACTTTACTGATTGATCTAGAAATCGAACCTCACACTCTCCAGCTTTCCTTGACACCACTATACGTACCGATTGTTGGGAAAGGAAATACGGTAATTAGTAATAGAGTAACTTCTTTATTTGTAACGCTATCATATTTTACAAGCATTACATATTTTTCTCCATTGACATCAATGAATCTGCTTAGCCTTTTCCCAGCTATGTTGGGGTCGGCTTCCAGTCCAACCCGATGCAGCTGAATACCAGTATTGTACATGGAGCGACTGCCTATCTGACCTCTACAACCCAGTTACTGGGTAATACGATACCCCTTGGTAAGACTGGTTGTCAGACTTTCGGGCTTCTGACGACCCGTAACGACTGTCAAAGAACTACAAATGACAGCCGGGATCAACGGCTTAACGTCCTTTCCGAGGCATGGAGGGTCTTGGTATGTAATGATGGTCACCCATTCACGGACCAACTGCGGCAAGCGAAGCTTAAACCGATCGATCTACCCGTGTGGCTGTTATTACTTAGCCACAAGCCCCTCGTTTTCTCAATTGACATGTTATAATGAAAAGAACATCACTTTTCTTTTTCTGTGAAGTAGTCGCATAGACAATAATTTTATTGAGTTGCCATTCCCACAGAACCTCAGGTTACTTAGAGGTTACCTACTTTACCAAGTTTACCTTATTTAATCACACCTGCAACAAAATCCGTATCGGTTAGTTTAATTAAACACTTGCTAGTGTTATCGTTTAAAACTAAAGTCTCAAAGGCTTTACCTGATAGTTCTATTTGCATGTACTGTAATAGTGGAAAGCAATTTGAAACGCCTGGCACTCCGTTCATAGCAATCTGCGGACGGACGGCGCTGTTTCACGCTGCCTTATAGTTTGTAAAGGCGCTAAAGTTGTGCTAGATATACCTTTTGTATCTGTTTACTTTGGCTGAATGTGGAAAGGTTCTCAAACTATATAAAGCCGTCCTATTATCACTTAAGTGAAAAAAATACCCTAAATAAATGAAGATAGTTGAAGGAGGATGATCATGCTCTCAAGTGTAAGGTTAATATCTATTAGGATTTTTAATAGCAATTAATACAACATTTTAAATAATTAAATATAAAATTAAATAAACCGAATAACGATAGAAATAATCGATTTGAGCAATCGTTAGAATCGTTATTATGACTCGATAACACTCGGCGAGTGCGGGAATTTTGATCTGTACGGTAGTACGGCGCGAAAGTTTGGTAGCTGTATTTGGCTGTGTTACATTGGCTGTATAAATATATAATTGTAAAACACAGTGACCTGAGCTTTCGTACACAAGGTAGGTATATGAATTTTAGGGCTGATATTTCCAACACCAGATAATGTTATCGGAGCAATAATTTTGAATTTTTGACAGTTCTTCCATACAAAAACTGTCAGACGCCAATTTAATTCCGCGAATAAAAATTATCTGTCGATTGAAAAGTATAAAATAGTACGTAAATATTCAATACTTGTGGGATCAAACATACGCGTGGGTGTGAATAGTTTGCATAAACCGTGTTGGCAGCGCAGTTTACGATTTTGCACATTAAGAAGTCGATAGCACCAGATGGGAAATCGAGGTGCTAATACCTAGCGGTTCGAAATCTGTAGCAGTGTCGACCAGTTTATAGCTCTTTTAGAGGCACTTTTCTACGTTTTATGATTCCTTACTGTAGTTTATAGTGTTCAAAGGTGCTTACAGATCAAGTATTGATGACACTTGTGGTTTTGTGGGCTGTTAAGATGAATTTATTACGGTAAATAAATAAAGGTACACTTTCTTCGAGTATTAAATTGGTAAACACAGAATTACCCGGTTGGTTTCTAGTCTAACCAGATGCAGCTGAATACCAGTACTTTACATGGAGCGACTGTCTTATCTGACCTCCACAACCCATTTACTGGGTTAAATACCCCCTTGATTAGACTGGTTGTCAGATTTTCGCGCTTCTGACTGCTTGCAAAGAATGTCAAATATCCACGATTGACAGCCGTCAATCGTCGGCACGTAGGAGTCTCGTTATGTAAAGATGGTCACCCATCTACGGACGGATCGTGGCAAGCGTAGCTTAATCTGATCAATCGACACACACGGCTGTTACTTAACCACGAGCCCTTCACAGAATTACCTGATCATCGATGACAAAAACCTTTGTTAAAATACAGACAACGTTAATTGATGGTCTGGTTACGTATTTTGTTGTTCGTTCTATGTAAGTCATCATCTGCCTAGCCTTTTCCCAACTACGTTGGGGTCGGCTTCCAGTCTAACCGGATGCAGCTGAATACCAGTGTTTTACATGGAGCGACTGCCTATCTGACGTCCACAACCCAGTTACTGGGTAATACGATACCCCTTGGTGAGACTGGTTGTCAGACTTTCGGGCTTCAGACTACCCGTAACGACTGTCAAAGATCCACGAATGACAGCCGGGACCAACGGCTTAACGTGCTTTCCGAGGCACGGAGCGGTACATATCGAGAGGTATGTAAAGATGGTCACCCATCCATAGACCAACCGTGGCAAGCGTAGCTTAACCTGTCCGATCGACCTGTGCGGCTGTTATTATTTAGCCACGGGCCCCTCCTAAGTGATTTTCTTAAATAAATCATATATCTTTTTACTATTTATACATACGAAGAGCGAATTTAACAAGATTGTTTTTTCTAACTCTAACTGAAGGGACAGTTGTTCTGCAGGAGAGTTTGCGCTATTTCTTCTTCCCAGCTAAAGCAATGGTAGCAGTGAAGGGCGGGCGTTTTAGGAAATGGTCTTATGTAATTTTGACGCTTGAAAAGTGCTGATTCTCTGCCTAGTTTGAATAAATTTTAGTAATAAGGAAAATCATAAAAACGCTTCCTCTCTCCTACTTATTTAAAATTTTGCTTTGCCCGACTGGGTCCATAATTGTTTTTATAATATATATATTTAGCACCTGTATGTGTTCATTACGGATTGCAATTAAGATTAATTTAATTTAGGGCTGATTTTTCCAACGCCAGAAAATTTTATCCGAAAAATAATTTTGAATTTTTGACAGTTCTTCTATACAAAATCTGTCAGACGTCAATTTCATTCCATGAATAAAAGTGATATTATGTCGATTGAAAAATCAGTCCTTAATGAACTCGATAAAATTTTTATTTACTTAAGTTAATATTTACATTAAGCTAACCTTTAAAATAATCATATGTATCTACATGTGAAAAAATAAGCAAAAGAATCATAGGGTATCAAAAAATCAAATCAGAATGTCTCAGTAGGAAAAAAAATACACATTTTTCTCTGAGGGTCTCTCTAATTTTGTGGGCTTTCAAAACGGCACTGCCAGCAAACTCTATGTATGTCATGTGCAAATACTACATGTAAGGACCTTTAAAGGTCTGATGGTAGACGCGACACTGCTTTACAAAGTATGAATGAGTTTCTCAATACCACGATGTGAGGAAACGATCCATTGTGCAGCGGAAATATATGGGAAGCAGTATTGAAAGTTGTGAAACTACAGATTATTTAGTACCTTGGAGGACAAAGGTCTCTTTCGTACAGAGAAGAAATCTTCTTCTTAGCGTGTTGATGGCAAAAACAACACCAAAAGATATTGTATAGCTTTTTAAATTAGCTCGGCCCAAAATTCAACAACGCGAATACCGTTTGCTGACATGAAAATAGCTGTTCTATACATTTTGACAGTTATTTCATACAAAAACTGTCAAACGGCTATTTTATTCCACGAATAAAAGTTGTCTATCGATGGAAAAATCAGCCCCAAGTAGGCTAAAAAACAAAATTAACAAACAAAATACACTTGTAATATAAACAAAAAGTAACAAGTGACTAATAAGATTATGTATATATTAGATATCTTTCATCCATTTCCCCACAAAATCTTAAACGTTCACGATACAAATCTATTCATCTCCCGCCATCCTGTATATTTATGCTCGTGAATGTATATAGTAGGTAATAAAATAGGTACATTGTAGTAGTCTAAACTATTGCAATTCTTCTAGAAAAACTGAATCCCGGATAAGGTGCAACATTTAAAGTATTCAAAGGCAGGTAGTGCTGAAGGTTTGATGAGCTAAGCACTTTGTTCGTAGATCTCGCCATTCCAATACAGTTAACAATTTTATTTGATTAGACTTGTCAGTAAAATAGATTTTATGTTCGAGCAGCTTTATGTTACGGCTTCAGTTGTTCTTCCTTTTTGATACAATTAGGTGAAAGGATTCCGTTTTGCATGTGCTATTTTTCATTCATTATCATCATTAATTCAGCTGAAAGACTTCAACCGGTTCTGTGCTTTTCGGTTCCAATGGATTCCTGCGATTTTCACCAGGTGGTGAAAATGCAAAATGGTTAAATGGTCCACCTTGTAGGAGGCCTTTCAACACTACATCTTACGGTACGCGGTCGCCACTCCAGCCGGCGTATTCTATAAAAATCTTACCGTGAAAAGGTAGATGGGTGAGCTGCCATTCGATCTGATGCTAGGGATTGATACTGTTGACAGCTCACTTCACCTAAGTTTTCACGATATGATTTTTAAAGAATAGCACCGCGCAACTTTGCGGCCCCATCGGCTATCTGTTCTACGAGTTACTACTGTTATGTCGGTTACCTACAATACAGAATTTAGAAATTACCTAGAATAGGTAGCACGCTGCTGCTTGCTATAAATCCTTAACACTAGATAGTTTTAAGAGCATACTAAGAGATTATGACACTTTGTAATTGCTAGACCAGTTTACATGTAAACTAAGTAACTACTACACTAGTACCTACCTGAACACGTGTACGTAACATAGCTGGCGAAATCTGTGCGCACTAAACACTTCTGTCCCATCCTTCGGGGAATTCAGGCGTGATATTATGTTTACCTAGTATTAATTGGGTTAGGTGAAGCAAAGATGCAGCTGGTAGTGGTGGCCCAGTGGTAACGGCCGTGACTTACGAGTTGTTGGTCGCACCCAGACAGGCGCTTTACTTTGTGTAAATTACTTCATCATCACTACTCTCAAAACGGTGAAGGAAAACATCATGAGGAAACTGACATATCCTAGAACCAAAACTTTAAGACATGTAACATCTACCAATCCGCTCTGGGCTCGCGTGGTGGATTAAAGCCCACTCCCTCTCACCAAGAGGAGTCCTGTGTCCCAGCAGTGGGAACATTATAGCCTGAACAATGATCCTCACGAAGTAACTATGAATGGAAGTGGTAAAGAAATCCGTTGATTATAATCATCTGTAATACAAAAGCAATGATGACCATGATGATTAATTTGGCATATAAACCGAATCTACTTAATAAAAATCGTAAATCGTAATCCAGTCATTCCTTCACTGATAGACCACGCACCACCTTAGCCACTGGGTCTAGAAACATTATTAAAGAAAAGTGCTTTTTTTAATCGGGATTAAATATGGATGTTTGCATTTTTGTCGTTAGGTAACACCAACGGGCGCGTGGCCTGTAGCAGGAAATCTCGATTTATTGACAGAGCAACACATCAGTGGATTACACTGTGCGGAGCAAGGGCAGGTCATTAGTTCAACTATATGATTCAGTAGATCATCATCATCTGCCTAGCCTTTTCCCAACTATGTTGGGGTCGGCTTCCATGCTAACCGGATGCAGCTGAATACCAGTATTTTACATAGAGCGACTGCCTATCTGCCCTCCACAACCCAGTTATTGTTATATGATTCAGTAGATAAGTAACTATAAAACATCTCATCATCATTCTTCTTCCTGCCCTTATCCCAATTTATTTGGGGTCGGCGCAACATGTATTTTTCTTCCATACGTCTCTATTTTTCGTTTTTTATTAGCCGCCATCTCTATAGTCACCCCCTTTCTAACCATATCATCACTTAAAAAATCTATTTACACCACAAATCAATACAACACTGACATATGCGTGCACTGACTGGACAGGTCCTCTCAATCTGTGCGGTTCTTTCCTCAAAAGACCATCTCAGACATCGACCTACTTGGTCTTCATATGATCTGACCAAGATTATGTCTGGACTTTAAAAGAGACTGTGACGTCTGAGTTTGTTTCGGCCTTTCTTCTCAGACTAGTCAGATAGGAAACGCCGACCTCATCTAGCTTTAAAATATGATTGACGTGTAAAAGTGTTTGTACAAACCTACTTACAAAATAAAATCATTTATCATTTATTTATCATTTAACCCATTCTATTCACGCCTGTCGGTTAAATATAAACAGCTCGAAAACAGCTACATTTCTGAGCTAGCGCTTGAGAGTACGTAAATACGAAGCTGCAACATTGGGCGTCCTAGTCAGTACGCCTTCAGCCCGAAAACTGATGGCGGTTCATCGTCTTGTATTATTGAGTTTGGGATTGATTCACGGGCAGATAGAGTGGGCAACAGGATTGTTAAATATCTTTTAAGCATTTATACTATAGGCCGAACCGCTTAACTGAGACGTTGCCTGAGGTAGCTGCATGGTGCGGGAGGGGTGATAGTTGTCACAAGTTGACGAATCACTGAGCTCTCGCATCACGTCACCTCACCCCTCCCGCACCGCGCTGCTGCCTCAGACAACGTCTTAGTTAAGCGGTTGGGCTATAGTAAGTGTAATGCTCGAAGAATGGGAAATGCAGGCAAAACCCAATTTTGCAATACTGATGATCACTATTGTTATTTCACACCGATCCTCTCGTATCGTGTCTTATTTCAAACACAATGCGAAATGTTACAGGAATAAATAAATAAATAAAATAATCGTAAAGTACATATAATGATTCTAAAAACTACAATACAGAATGGCGGAGACCCCGTAGCGCAAAAAAAGTTCGTCGGTTATTAGCCAGTATATAGCCGGCCGACTACGCACTCATCACTAACGGTCTCTTGAGCGTGTTCTGCGCCACTGGGTAAGAATCCATACCAGCTGATATTTGCATTTGTATCTCTTATTACTAACACTAGTTATTAAGTTATTTTGTTGATACTAACACCTATGGACCCAGGTCTGAAATAAAGAGTTTGAATTTAAAAAAAAAACTGTTGTTTCATAGAAAAGTGCAATACCTACGCGGTTAAAATGTATAAAAGAGCAATTTCTTTTTTGAATAATCGACTGAAAATTTCAACGCCTTTATAATAAAGGCAATCATGTACTGAATCCATGGTTACAGTTTGCGAGTCGATGTGCCATCCTATGTATATTATAAGTCAAAAGCAACAAAGCGATTAATGAGAAACTATAAGAATAATGTATTTTGCCAGAAACGTGGTTACAGGGTGACATTACATTATACATTGTAGAAGTTCAGCATGTCTCACCGTATAATCGGTATGCAAAATTGATTCATTTAAAATTGATACAATTTAAAATTTCATTATTATTATTCACATGTCATCAATTAATTTAGCAATATTATAAAACCAATAAAAGTCATTTCTTAAATACAAAAATTGATCCATAACCTCCAATAAAAAAAAAAGTATTTTTAATTACATGTCATGAATTCGTCAATATTATTATAAAAACATTTTTCAATAAGCCATTTCTTTAATATATGATGTCTTAAATACGTAAGGGGCAATTCACGAATAGATTTTAGAGAAACTATATGAGATGTATACATAATCTACGTTCGCGATTAACTTGCCAAACATGTAAACAAATTTGAGGTATTAGAAAAATAACTTTAATTCCTACACAATAAAGTTCAGTTTACGCTACAAATTCAAAAATTTTTAAGTCACTGAAATCAACTTAATTACAACTCAAATAAAGTTGATATTGGTTTAACTTGAAATAACTTAAATTGGAAATTTAAAGGAGATAGCTTTTTTAGGCCCACTGTACGTATCTAGGTTGCTGTCAAGATTTTCATTTGTCAGCAAGGGCACAAGGGTGACAAATGAAAAACGATTGCCTTAACATTAATGTTAAGACAAGATAAACCAACATAATTATGTGCCTTACATTCATTCTATCCGTGTGTCCCCAAATGTAACAGACATTTGTATTGATGAGCGAGCACGGCGCGAAATCCAATGTTTTGATATCAGACCATTGAATAACTCGACCCGAAGTAGAAATACACGAAAAGAGAAAGAGTTTATTTATGCTGTAGTTTTCCCACCTTCGTTTCGTTTTCGATTTTTGCGGAAATAAAAAGGTAAGGATTTTTCGTGAAGTTCGTGAAAAGGCATTTTGTAGATCTTGATTTTAGCAAGGTAGGAGAAAAATAATAAGAATATCAAGTTTTTAGGGTTCCGTAAAGAAAAAGACGAAACCTTTATAAGTAGGATCATTTCTCTGTCCGTCTGTCTGTCTGTCAATACCCTTTGTCTCCGGAACACGTGAAAGTATCAAGTTAAAATTAATACCGAATACCTAAGTCTACGGTTTTTGGAGTTCTAAAAAAGTCATTTTTCGAAGTCAACTCAATAAAAAATACGTCAATTTATGCGACATTTTGATACTAGTAAATAAATATTCAAAACTGGTACTTCCCGTTGACATAGAATCAAAAAATTTGGCAAGAAGCAGGGTCTCACAGCACAAGGAAAGGAAATAATCCGAAAATCGTTAGTTTGTAGCTTTATAATAATAATAATAATATTTGTTTATTTATGGCAACTAAGCCCAATTGTTAGTAACATTGTTCTTAACAGCTATTGTTAGTAAACAAAAACACAGAGACATTATGACACAAAAAATATTTATGTACAATTACAAACTTACATTTGCAGTTTGTACGTCCACCCTTAACAGACGTCACGTAAGGTCGCAAAGTAGTCAAGGGTGTGACGGTACATGAAAACATATGATAAGTTAAAGGAACCTACAGAGACCTACCAGCCTAACAGTCCCTACGACCCTAATCCCTATAAGCCCTACAGCTCTAACCTATCATATACCTAGTACGTGATAAATAAATATATAAATAAGTTCAGGGTTGCAGACGGATTGTAGACAGGATTTCCATGTTCGGAACGGGTGAACTCACTGCCAGTCCCGCAGACTCACGAGACTGATCTATGTGAATAAATGAATTTGAATTTGATCAGAGATGGCTAAAGGTGTCTTGGCCACAGTGAGGGTAATGAGACAAGAATATAAAATTCAAATCTGATTTATATACAATATATTACAGCTTATATACTACTTTTTCTTAACACACACTATTATACAAAATCTTTGTGTCCTATGCGTGTAAGATGCAACCAAAACATTATTTTAACTGGGCCGCGCGTAAGCCAGGCGGAGTGCTGAGTCAATGTCCAAAGTTAACATTGAACACAGTTGGAGAATTGACCGTGCCGTATATCGATCGATATCGAGAATATTTTTTCAACTACAAAGTTAAGTTTGTTCTTGGGATAAATAATTATGTTGCACCTGCCATGTTTTGTCTCTGCATCACCCTAAGGTTGACTGGTTGAAAATACCTCAGGCTAAATTAAGTCCATCTTTGTACAGTATTTTTTTTACATGTGCATGAAATTTAATAAATCAATAAAAATAAATTCATCCCAACTACAGAACCCGCCGGTTTTGTCTTAGAAGCAGTCTCCGTTACTTGTATTATTTATTTTGTGATGATGACGTGACCTTAGTCATTTTCATTGAAGCAGGAAATTGGGTAATCTTTTGATGTCCAATCAGTTTTCTTTCAGTAATCATCTAGCTAGGTGTGATGTCAATAGTAATGTTTTTTCATGTGTTAAATTATTTCATCACCACTGCTCTCTAAACGGGGAAGGAAAACAACGTGAGGATACCGGCATGACCTAGAATTAGAAATTCGAACATTTACTAACCCGCACTAGGCCCGTGTGTTAGATTACGGCCCTTTCCCTCTCACCGGGAGGGGGCCGGTGCCCCAGCAGTGGGAACATTTATAGGCTGATTATATACACTCATGTGCTATATACAGCCTCGCCGCGCAAACTGTAACCATAGATTCAGCACATGAGTTTAGACCCCATAGCGTCGAAATTTTTCGTCGGTTATTAAAAAAAAATATTGCTGTTCCATACGTTTTGACCGCTTAGGTATTACGCTTTTCTATGAAACAGAAGATTTTTTTTTTGATAACCGACGAAAAATTTCTACGCTATGCCTGCCACCCTGTACGATTACTTTCATTCTATCTTTTTATTCTTTGTGGGTTCCAGGACTGGGAGACGAAGTGTCGGTCGTCCGGCGGCGGGATGGGCGGGCGACATTGTTACCATCGCGGGTAAAACCTGGATGAGGCGGGCACAGGAACGTGGGGATTGGCACATGAAAATCCAAATCAAAAGTCATTTATTCAAATTAGGCTGAGAATCAGCACTTTTCGAACGTCAAAATTACAAAAGACAGTCCCCAAAAACGCCCGCCCTTCACCACTTCCTAGTGCTATCATATGAAAATAGAGGCCTATGTTCAGCAGTGGGTGAAGTCGGGCTGTGGATGGTGATAATGTTACTTTCTAAACTGTGGTCCATTGAACTAAAGTTTTGTAACAAAAAACACATATACAAGAGCTCTGAGGGTCCGTGGCATATAGTTACCGGCAAGTAAGTTGGCAAGAGATTTTGTAGTGGGAGAAGTTCGAGCACGCACAATTTCATACATTTTTACATGCGAGAACTTCCCCCACTACAAAATCTTTTGCCAACTTACGTACCGGTAACTATACCTATCAGTCCGCCATTTTGTTTTTTTTTTGTCAAGATGGCGGTCACGCATCAAACAGAAAAAAAAAATCGATAGCTGACATCAATACAAACAGAAAACTTGGTAGAACCAAACCCTTTAAAGTGTCACGTTTCCGAGATATTAATGTTCAAAGTTGAACACGTGACATCCAAAAAACAAAATGGCGCCACAGTAGGTATGCCAGACTCCATATAAAAATCTTCAATCCCCTTTAAGTATGTATACCCACTGGAAAAACCATCGGACTTAAATACCAAATAAACCGTATTTTAAAGCATTCAGAAGGCCTTAATCAAGAAACACGAGCTGCTCATATTAAATTCTCTCAGAAAACGTTGTCCAGTTCTCGACAAACCAATCGGTCGCCACAAACCGGCAATCTCTAGCCATGCCGTTTAAATTAAAACGGTTGCCGATTGAATCGATACGGCCGCTAAGAATACGTTCACAATGAAGAGGGTTATTTAAATTGGTGACTAGTTTATTATTAGATGAGTAATGGGGACCTGACGATGGACCTGGCAGGAGCGGTGGTGTCTCAGCGGTAACAGTTGACTTAAGAGTCGTAGGGCCTTTGTGCAAAATGGCTCACTAATTCTAACATAGAAGAGGCTTAAAGGCCAAAAATGGAAACGTTATAACATGTTTTTCACCCCCGACGCAAAACCAGCGGGGTATTATAAGTTTGACGTGTCTCTCTGTGTGTGTGTCTGTCTGTGGCATCGTATGTTTGATAAAAATCGGTCCAAGATGGCCGCCACCACAAAATGGCGGATTATATATTTTTTCACAACTCCCTCATAATCAATGAGCATTAAAATTTAATAATACCTAGAGCGTAGCTTTAGCAGTAGGCTTCACTAAAAAATAAACGAATCCCAAATACAGTCATTTATTTGAGATACAAGGTAATAACAGCAAAACACTCGTACTTTTGAAAAAAATAACCCATTTTTTAACAAGGAAAAGAATGACGGTCCATATTTCTTACGTCTTCCAGCAGACACACAAAAACCGTAAACAAATTACCGTCTCTACAAACCGGTGTGGATTTGTCCCAAGCGTGGCAACATGCGACCCTTTGCATTTCAAATAAGGAGTCCGTGTGCTGGTTGTTTTAGGGCGGGCCGTAACCGCCTACACTCTACGGTCTCGGCGGATGAGCTCGTTGTGTAACGGGAGGAATAGTTTCATTGGAAATAGAAAAAAACTGTGATAGTTTCGGTAATGGAGGTCACATGTTTGTGTGTTTTTTAATGGCTCCTTCTTTTTCTTCATGTCGCTGTCACGACTATATTTCAGATCTTGTTGGCACAATGTGAGTGCACTATAAAGTCAAATTTATTTAGCTAGCCAAAGTCAGCATAGTTGATGAGTGAAAAAACAAAAACAAAAATTGATTTAAAGATTTTTTTTAGATAGTGTAATTAGTTAATTACTCGAAAATATCAAATTGTCAAAAAATCTTTTTATTTTAAATGTACGCCTCAGATACGCTTTGGATAGCACCATCAGCAGCATCTTAGCAAACGAAAAAAAAAAAACTGATTTTTTCAACCCATACTTTAAGTATCGAAGCTACCAGTGGTGGTTGTCCCCAATAAAAAAAAAAGAATAAAAAACAAAACATCAAATCATTTTTGTTTTTATTTTATCGTGTTTAGATATCGATTGTCATAACGTCTGCAGAGTTTCGCTAGCTAATTTAATTAGACCCTGCACACATCTGTCTGCCTATACGTTCGAGGAAGACAATAAGTAGAGCGCTAAAGCCCCCAGTGTGCCACTATCAGTTTACCCACTTGCCGATTCTGTTACCTCATGCGGTTAGACACGGCAAGAGGCCTGTTTGTCTCGTTCCTCACTCCCTCGCTACTCGCTTAACATAAACTATTTGGGGCCGACAACTGTCTTCATTGGAATAACTAGTACCTATCTTGTTTCTGTTTTCATTTGTTTTGGGGTTTTCTTGTAGTTTTTGAGGAAGGTTTTTAAAAAGAACCCCAGGACGTAAAAATATCTATGTAAAAGGGGGTAAGTCTATTGCTATTCAAGCACAAATCCGGATTCGTGCTGCCATTGCGAAATAACCCAATAACATGTTGCCTGACCTATACGCTTAGAATGAACACTATAGAAACGGGTTTTGTCGAAGGAAGAATAGACAAAATGACGGATTGTAGACAGATTTCAAAGAAATTAAGATATTAAAAAAAAAACGATTTTATTTTTGATAATTATTCTATTCTATCTGTCATTTTGTCTATTTAATTTTTCTGACGACAAAACCCGTTTCTATGGTGGTCATGCTAGGCGTGCTGGGGATCAAACTCAAGACCACTACTTCAGCGAGGTGTTTCCTTTTCTCTTTGGACTTTTTAATGTGACGATTAACGAAACAAACTAATTGAAAGTTAAATTACTCTAGTTTTAATTAGCACTACCAAACAAAATGCAGAGAACCCCATTGTTTCCATACGGAAAACTTTCTCGTGGAAACAATGAAAAATTTTTAATTTCCGAACTCTAACTAGCTCCGTTGCAAACAGCAGGCAAAAATTTTCGGCAACAATTAAAAAAATACATTTCACCTTGTTAGACTGCCGTTGCTAACTACGCTGTGGTAATACTGGACTAATTAAATTGCACTGTGACTTTGACAGCTGTTAGCGACAGTACTTTGTAGTTCAGGAGCTTGGGTGTAGTAAAAACTAGTGGAACTAAAGTTTATTTATGTTTGACAACCTTTTAAGTTTTCTGCATAACTGACTGTATTTTCTATGCTAAGGCTCAATGTACTAGAAGATAATAATAATTCATCACCGGATTATTCACCAATTTTAGTTACCATTACTTACTTACCAACTTCAAAATCAATCTACAAGACGCTCAGTGTTATTAAACTGTCAGATGTGTAAAATATTGAAGATTTTGTTTAGAAGAAGAAGAAAAACTAAGAAAACTGGTGATTTTTATTGTATTTTTTGATGAAAGCCCGCCCGTTGGAGATTGAATAGTGTGCTTCTTGTGTAAAATTATGTACGAGCGAACAATCTACATCGGCGGGCAATAAGTGCGATCTCTGTCGTTAATTTGAAGACTGATTATATGTATTAGTCGTAATTACCCCACCAGTGTTCGCGATTACCCGACCTAGGGTGGGTAAACCCGAACGCAAAGGGTTTGTTTTTCTTTGACCTTTAATTAAAGAATTTTAAAATTTTGTTCATTATAATTATAAAGTCAAATAACTAAACTTGCTCACAAACCAGTTAAACGAAACCCCAAACTTTAGATTCGGTTGTTTTATTAAAAAAAAAAAATCCTAACGTGTTCGTAATTCCACCACCTTCCATAATGCTAAAAATTCCAGTCTGTAAAACGAGTATAAGTTACAAAGAAAAAGTTTAAAATATCTTAATAGGCAAATCGTTTAAAGTCACTTAAAATGCATTGAAATTACTATTCATGGCATCGAGAGAATTTAATTAAATTGAATATTGATTTGTGGACCGAGTCGAGTTTTATTTGATTACGTGTCTGGGGATAATATGACTAACTGTAAAATCGTTCTGATTGTTTGATAATGATTGTTATTATAATATGAATTTATTAACATAGGTATTGTAATGTCATAGTGTTGGTGAACGCTATTGATCAGAGGGTCAATATACTCGTATTTCTATGTCGAAAATCAATTCTTAAAAAGCTGTAAATAGCTAGCTGTCAAATGTTTTGTTTAATTAATCAATCTGAAACGATTTCAAGCAAGGTAAAATTAACAAAATTATTTATAACTAAGAATTTATTTACAAAATATAAGCAAACCACTCGTGATTAGGTAACATAATTATAATATTTACCTACCAAAAGCAATTACACAAAAGCTAAAGGTTTTCAGTACCCTAATTTCGTAACACATTTTCAAACACAATCAGAATCAATTTGAAGGATAACGCAAATCCATTGCATCATACGTTCGAACAACGTAAATAACGCAATGAATGGTGTTGAACTGTCAGAATGAAAGCCATTGCTACTGTTAGTGTGTTATGCAATTACCTAGCTGTAGCTAAAGTGGTCAAAAAATAAAAGGTCCGTTTTGACATTGACAGTTCTAGTACACAAAACACGTATTCGTTTGTATGAAATTAAGACGTCAAGAACGCATTTTCAAATGTCACAACGGGCCTTATTTTTTGACAACTTTACAGCTGCATTCACAGATTTTGGAAAAATGGTACCGTCAAATGTTAATTCTTACGTTTTATATATTTATGTGCGCCTTGAGTGCTATGACAAACTTTGCACAGTTGCATCAAAATGCACTATTGCATCCGTGTCATTATTGCTTTTATACTGTCATGCTCCTGGTCTAAGCTCTTGAGCGGCGGACGGTCTAAGTTCCAGTGAAGGAAATGCGCTCCAACGAACACCTTTCATTTCGCGCCGGCGCGCGGCGGCTTTATGCCGTTTTGTTAAATGCTACTAATCTGACGTCTGGAAAGCTAATGTGATACCAATAGTGCCTTATTAACTCAGTCTTTGCAAAGGACTTCAAGGTAATATTTTAAAGTAAATGTATACTTACCTGACGAATATACTTGGTAGATATACTTACTTTGAATTATTATAATTACTTAATGATACAGTTATCATTAAGTTACAGGGATCCACGTAGGGAATGTATTAAAAGGATATAATAATATTATAACATTATTTTAAAGTCAAAGTTAAAGTTTTCTTATGTTTTATGAAGATAAAGAGAAACAAGAGAAAGTCCTAGGTCTGGAATTTTGCCTTATATTTTGTTAGATCATTTAATGGGCCGTGAATTTAGAAAACACTTCTTCGGGAACGTGTGGATTTAATTTACGTGTTTTTTCAAGTCTTGGGGAGAGGCTTTTGCCCAGCAGTGGGATGATGCAGGCTAACAGTAACAATAGTAACAAATCAGGGAAGTGTATGTATGCAGTGAAAAATAAAATAAGTTGTTTTTAAGGCAAAAGCGTCAGGGTAGCCCGAAAATTAATTTTTTCTTACTTTTTTTTTGCAATTTACAGGTCAGTATCACGTTGTATGTTGATCCAAACATGATTCGCGGCCGTAATAAATATTTATTCGTAGAATTATAATAATACAAATCATTAATACATCTCTCTGACTTTATTCAGTATTAACGAAAATCTTGACATTTGAGGCCAATTCTGACTTAAGGAGTTGTATTGCTGATTCTAATGATTATAATTCCGGGAAGCCATATTTGTACCGGTCGCGAATCATATTTTAATTGACATACAACTTGACAGTGTCCTGCAAATTGTAAAAAACGTGAGAAAATTTGAATTTCGCGGGCTACCTTAACGCATCCCACTTAAGTCAGTTTGAGATAATGAAACATTGAATTTCAGATACATAGGTACTAAAATCCTGTCTTTAAACTGGAGCGGTACTTCAGAAACGACAAATAGTCGTGTCAAAGAAAAAGCGTAATGAAGCTTGTGTCGAAATTCTAGGAGCGTGTGAAACTGGCCGGAGTATCTTTGATGCATTTGACCCGAGGGTTTTGGGTGAATGTTTTAGAAGATCACCATTCAATTACTAAAGGAATGGAATATTTTGAAGATTAAATTTACTGAGAAATAATAAACGATACTCGCAACAATAAGCACTAACTGCTTATTTTCAGTCACACTCTGAATAATTTTGAAGGATGTTAGTAATCCATTGCATCATACAAGCGATTTTTTTTTCAACGTGGGCAACGTATAATAAAAAAAATTTCGCTACGAGTTGCGCTAAAAAACTAAAATGGCTTTTGAAGAACACGACAGCTAGTTATACGAGTATTATGGACATGTTTGAAACAGTTCCAGTACCAAACAACTTGACGGCACGGTTGGCGCAGTGGTTAAGCGATTAACTGCTGCGCTGCGTGTCGCGGGTTCGATTCCCGCACGGAACAAATATTTGTATGACCTACATGTATTTGTTCCGAGTCTGGGTGTTTTTCTATCTATAATATGTATGTATTTACAAAAAAAAAATGTATATAAGTAGTTTATCAGCCATCTTGTTACCATAACACAAGCATTAGGTTGCTTAGCTTAGGACTAGATGGCGCTGTGTGAAATGTCCAGGGATATTATTATTATTAGTTTTTTCTGCGAGGCGATAAGAACCTGCCGGAAGGTGCCAAGATATTTTTAAAAAAAAAAAAACGTTGCTCCACACTAGGAATTTTTCCTGTATCGTGAGTGCGTTTACAAACATTTAAACTCACATACACAAACAGCCAGACCCGGAACAACTACTTGCAGGCCATACAAATATTTGTTCCGTGCGGGAATCGAACCCGCCGCGACACGCAGCGCAGCAGTCAATCGCTTAACCAAGTCAAATTTGCCTGCTCAACAACGTAAATAACACAAGAATCAACCGTCAAAATGACAGCCATAGCTACTATTAGTTACACAATTACCCCGCAGACTCAACCACGTTTCAATCGACACTAAAACAGTAACGTGGAATTAGAATTTACTTATTTGTAAAAATTTAGTTTTACTTAGTACGGTGTCAATTTTTTTGGAACGAAGTTCCTTATCGCGCGTTGCGAAAGGGGTCTAGACAGAAAAAATTAAGACCAAAAGTTGGAACGACACTTTTTGCTATAGTTTTAAGCCGTGCGGCGTGCGCGTGTTTCTCTGTCTGTCTCTCTCTCTCATAGAGAAAGCAGGCCAGTTATTTTCGTCTTTTTATTTCGCATTGAACAGTGTGGTGTCGCGACGGTTATTTTTGTTGAGTGTATACAGGTTTTTTGTACATAATAAATAATTTATTACTTAAAAAAAAAAATTATTACAATTCCTTCGTTCCGTCCGGGTGTCCCTTGACACCTCTCAAGTTTTTTTTTAAGTTTTATACATACTATCACAGCGTATGGTAATAAAAACCGAAGTAGGTAATCATTCTCGATCTCACAAATTGAGACCAAAATATGGCACGACAGCCAAAAATCATAATAGAGGATATCAACATCCCAAATATTTTAGCAGATATGTTCATAGTTCGTAAGGAATCTGTATCCGCATCAGCCTCACCACAAATAACGGGCGACGCTTGTATTTCCCTGCAGAGTTTGCCATAATATTTGCGTAACTCCTCTGTATAAAGTCGATATTCCGTCCCCGCGGGTACAGAAACAATCTTCTCGTTGAATCTAAGAGGGATGTTGTTCTAACTCTACAGAATAATGGGAAAAAATATGAATAAAACACTACGTGGTACAGTGCGTAGAGGTGGATGTACGCAATTATAGCGGGTGGGTGAATTGGAGGAAGACGAAACAGATTTTTTGTTACATTCATTTTTAATTTTGGTTTCTTGAATTTGTGGCAAAGATATTGTTGCGATTTTGTTCCAAAAGTATTCGATGAAAGTGTAATAAAATTCATAAGCATAGAGCTCGTATAATTGGCCTGTAATATTTATTCCCACTGCTGGGACACAGGCCTCCTCTATCTAGTGGGCTGTATCTACCACGTGAGCCCAGTGCGGGTTGGTAGATGTCATGTTTTCGATTTTTTTGTTCTAGGACATGCCGATTTCCTCCCTATGTTTTCCTTCACCGTATTGAAAGCAGTGGTGATGAAGTAATTTACCCACAACTCGTAAGTCGCGGCCGTTACCACTGTGCCACAACAGCTCCAATAAAACTCAGTTTAGGCGAGATTCTTAAGCAATCACTCAGTACAGAGAATTAGTAACATTGCTCTGATTTTCGAAGATTTTACCTTTATATTTTCCTACAATTGGGAATATGCAAGTAACTCAAAAATGTTTTATGCATAATCCCTGATATTGTTAAATTGTTATTGAAACATCGTCGACGAAAATTGAGGTCATAAAATTAACTTTAATAGTCAAATGCTACACATCTTTTTCAATTCTCAAGGTAAATTAAAATTAGAATTTCGGGTTCAAGTATTCAAATTATCCAATCAAAGCACTTAAATTGTCATTCACAAGTGCGTTTTCTGATCCATTTGTTAATATTTTCATCAGATATAACTTTTACATCTTGTGTGTCTCATATTTTTTGCACGTAAAGAGATTCAGGGTAAATCTACTTCCTTTTGAAACATTGGACCCCTTTTGAACAAGGTAACGAGTACATCAGGTTGGAAGGACTAGATGAACATTTCACAATGATTTCCGCCTTTGGCATCCTAGCTTCCTTGTACCGGTAGTATGGTAATATAGAAATATGAAACGTGTAACATAATAAACATAACAGACTCCTGTATTCCATGAAGGGTTAGGGAGTGGTGCACCTATTGTACAGACGCCAGCAAGTCAAGCTACCCGAAACTGTCGAATTCTCCCAATCAACCTTGAACCTTAATACTTTAGCGATAAAGTTGAAAATCTATTAAAGAAATTTGACAGATTGTAGTAGCTTGATGTGCTGGCGTCTGTACAACACCGACATTTCGCCAGTTATGTTTAAGTTCCATGTAATAGATGGCGAGCGTATTGCCAACAACCGGGCGCATATCTAGCGCGCACTCCAGGCTGCTACTGAGAAATTCCAGAAGGAAAAAATCCAAGAACATATTGCCCGACCCGGTAATCGAAGCCAGGACCTCAAGCTCAGCAGTAGCACGTGCGTCTTCTAGACAACAGTAAACAGGTATTTTTTTGCAATTTTCTCAACAAGTACAGTTTTTCTCGTATGTATACTGAGTCCATTCTGAAAAACCAAAATATCTTACATTATCATCTGCCTAGCCTTTTCCCAACTATGTTGTGGTTGGCTTACAGTCTAACCAGATGCAGCTGAATACCAGTATTTTACATGGAGCGACTGCCTATCTGAGCTCCAAAATATCTTACATAGTCGTTTAATTTAATAGCTGACATTCAAAATATCTGTCCACTTCAAATAATATTTAAATATACTTAGCCAGCAGTTTGTCCAAAACTCACACAAACCCGTGTTCAACAACTAGTCAGTAAACCGAACAGAATCGATAAGGTTATCTAACGAAGTAAGCTGTCCTGTTAAAGTATAAATAAGACAAGCTACAGGCATTCAGATGGCTAAGTTATTAGTAAATGTTAATGTTTGCCTGCGGCATTTTCCACGTGGAGATCGGAAACTGCCCTACTGGAATGTTTTAAAAGGATGAAAAGTATGCTATATCATGTCTAGTACCCGTGTGACAAATATCATCCAAATCCTTTCACATTATTTTGTAATATGTAAGTATAGATACAGGCCGATGAAAATTAATTCGGACGAATCCTTACTAGTTTTGTTATAGTCATTGGATAGTCCAACCGTATTCAACATCATTTTCGGTCAGGGGTTCACCCAAGAATCAAAGTTTAATGTAAAAGTAAAAGTCCCATATGCTTGCACAGATTTAACACTATCAATTTCTGTTTTTCTAATGTTTTAACGTTGAGCTATAAAAGCACTTTGTTCTATGTTTTATTCATACGCTAATCGTCGAAGCAAGGCGAGGTACTAAACTTCATAAATTAATTAATCTTTGTAACATAATGTACATACTCACAGTTATCTACATTCATTTCTCCAGGTCAGAACAAGCATTCTGTTACCATTAGGCGCTGTTCTGATTATTTCTCACGACACGTTTTATCCATAATCAGTACACAGACACAGCTCCAACTTTAACATGAGTCTACGACGATTTAGTGTCATCCAAGGGTTGGCAATTTCGCCCACATTGATGGATATCATTTTTCCTATAAACACTATACTTCTAACACAAAATAACTATATATTTTATTGTATTTTAGTAATAATATATTTTATTATGACAGCTTTGACAACGACGTTTAATACGTCGCCATGGCAACATACCTTTCTAATTCTTACCGGCCTGTATCTTTTTATATGCAAACTTATGTATGTACTATGTAAAGAAGCCACTGGCCGAATTCTTATCTCAAATTCATATTTTCTACATGATGCTGTTCTACGAGGTTTCTTTAAAGATTCGCCCAAAGCAAGGATCAGTTCGAGGTTCGCCTCTACAGCGAACAGTATAAGGAGCCTGATACTCCAGGGCCACCTATCCTGATACTCCAGGGCCACTTATCCCGGAAATACCCAGCGTACCTCTCCGGTACGGTACCTGACGGACCCTGCCTCCGTCCTCCGCCCTCCGTGAAGGGCTACTACATCCATTGGGCCGCGCCTCACCCGAGGGCTGCCTCACCTGAAGGCCGCCTCACCTGAGGGCCGCCTCACCTGAACGCCGCCTCACCTGACGGGCTGACAGCGTCTCCGCCGTGCCTCTCTCTCCTGCTGCTGTGCTGCGACCTGGCCGGTTGCGTGAGCCCTCCTGTCCTCACCTGACGGGCTGACAGCGTCTCCGCCGTGCCTCTCTCCTGCTGCTGTGCTGCGTCCTGGCCTGCTGCGTGGACCCTCCTACGGGTGCCCTCCGTGTCGCTACGCACCAGCACCAGTCCTCACCTGTTCCTGCTCCTCCTGTTTCTGCTCCTGTTCCTGGACCTCTAACTGTATCTTCACCTCAGCCTCTATCACGCATCGTCACTTATACACCCCACCTCCACAAACTACACACCACTCTTCAGACCATCTTCATCTTTTACTTGTAAATATAACCATACTTTAGTTTCCTTGTCGCTACACGACATTTTGGCGCCCAACGTAAATTAGTTCTTTCCCTCTCTCTTTCCCTCTCTCTCACCCTCTCTCTTTTAAAGTTTCGTCCTTCTTTGTCTTCTTACATAATTTTTATACAGCCATTCCCTTCACACTTTCCTAAATTCTAAAACAACGCTTCATCTAGTGTCATTTAAACTATTTGGCTAATTTTATTTCTTTTCATCCAAACATCACTTGAGCACACTGTACTAACATAAATATTTTTAAACATCTATACTCTTTACATATTATAACTATATTTTTTCTCAACAGGAAAAGGAACTTTATTTTAGTAACTTTTAAATATTTTTACGTAACTTTATTAACTTTTAACTTTATTTATTAACTTTACAACTTAAACATATGTATATATTGTATATGAACATCACTCTCTACATTATCATCTTTATTCTATTATAAATACTTATTTAACTCGTGCTCTTAAGCACACCTTTAACTATTTGGTAAATCCAAACGGTTTTAAAAGATGATGGCCTACCCCATCCATCTTTTACTCTTCTGTAACTACGGGCTCTACAGCCATAGTTATAGTGATCATGATGCTCTACTGCATTGATCACTGGATATGCTTTATCAATCGGCTCTAAACCATTGGTAATCTAAGCTATCCAATCTAAACTTATCTAACTATTGTATATATGCATATATGTATATGTATTCTAAAGAGCGGTTGCAACTCTATAAATAAGCCCTTGCAGGAGCGGTTGGTTACTCACTAAATAAGCCTAAACTAAATGTACAAATGTATTTATCTATCTATCTACTACTACTTAACTTATTACTTAACTCTATCGCTGTTATACGAGCTTAATTTCCTGTACTTAATTTGTAAAATACCTTTTCTTTTATTTCCATGTCTGGAGCGGCCGACAACTCCTTAAATAAGCCTTAACGTCGTTTATAAAACACCCTTCTAGAGTGGCAGTCATTGAATGTGAACTCCACCCTTACCGGAATGCAGGAGATTGCTTAAAAGAGACAGTATGATTGGGTGAATGGAGAGGTATGAATCTGCGAAGTTGTGTTTTACAGTTCCTTTGGAAAGCTTCATTAAAATTTTCTCTGAGTCGAAAATTTTCTAGGGTCGGGGGGAAAATGTAACATAATGTACATACTCACAGTTATCTACATTCATTTCTCCAGGTCAGAACAAGCATTCTGTTACCATTAGGCGCTGTTCTGATTATTTCTCACGACACGTTTTATCCATAATCAGTACACAGACACAGCTCCAACTTTAACATGAGTCTACGACGATTTAGTGTCATCCAAGGGTTGGCAATTTCGCCCACATTGATGGATATCATTTTTCCTATAAACACTATACTTCTAACACAAAATAACTATATATTTTATTGTATTTTAGTAATAATATATTTTATTATGACAGCTTTGACAACGACGTTTAATACGTCGCCATGGCAACATACCTTTCTAATTCTTACCGGCCTGTATCTTTTTATATGCAAACTTATGTATGTACTATGTAAAGAAGCCACTGGCCGAATTCTTATCTCAAATTCATATTTTCTACATGATGCTGTTCTACGAGGTTTCTTTAAAGATTCGCCCAAAGCAAGGATCAGTTCGAGGTTCGCCTCTACAGCGAACAGTATAAGGAGCCTGATACTCCAGGGCCACCTATCCTGATACTCCAGGGCCACTTATCCCGGAAATACCCAGCGTACCTCTCCGGTACGGTACCTGACGGACCCTGCCTCCGTCCTCCGCCCTCCGTGAAGGGCTACTACATCCATTGGGCCGCGCCTCACCCGAGGGCTGCCTCACCTGAAGGCCGCCTCACCTGAGGGCCGCCTCACCTGAACGCCGCCTCACCTGACGGGCTGACAGCGTCTCCGCCGTGCCTCTCTCTCCTGCTGCTGTGCTGCGACCTGGCCGGTTGCGTGAGCCCTCCTGTCCTCACCTGACGGGCTGACAGCGTCTCCGCCGTGCCTCTCTCCTGCTGCTGTGCTGCGTCCTGGCCTGCTGCGTGGACCCTCCTACGGGTGCCCTCCGTGTCGCTACGCACCAGCACCAGTCCTCACCTGTTCCTGCTCCTCCTGTTTCTGCTCCTGTTCCTGGACCTCTAACTGTATCTTCACCTCAGCCTCTATCACGCATCGTCACTTATACACCCCACCTCCACAAACTACACACCACTCTTCAGACCATCTTCATCTTTTACTTGTAAATATAACCATACTTTAGTTTCCTTGTCGCTACACGACATCTTGATTAATCTGTTTAGTTGTGTACGCTAACGTTTATTGACCATTAGTTTTGCTGACAGTTGCTTGATTTCTAACATCAATTTGAATTTGACTTCATTATAGGGAATTGCTTTTGATTGGAAGATTGATATAGCGAGAATATTAGTGTAAATCAATATTATCAGCCCAAAAATGTTTACTCTTGATTATATTTGCCCTATTAGAACTCTTAACCGTTGAGATCACAACAATTGTGAGGATAGATGGATGTTTGTTACTCTTTCAAGCTAAAACTACTACAAGGATTAGGATGAAATTTGGCACACAGATAGTTTATAACCAGGATTAACACATTGAATACTTTTAATCCCGATATTACCACGAGATCGAAACATATGCGGGTGAAACCGCAGGCGCAGCCAGTATGAAATAATTTGTTATATTTTTGTGGTCTAATATTTTTTCAGTTTTAGTAAATACATCACGTAATTGATTTTTGAACAAACATGATTTTTTTCAGATATTTCACTCCATTGTAGATCAATGGAGTGAAAAATCTGAAAAAAATCATGATGGTAGTCCATGTGATGAACTTTAAAGAAAAACTATAACGGCTAAGTTAACTTTGTTAGTTCAGGAGTTATAGAGGCCTAACTTGTAAAGTATCATTATGGGTGACTACGGTACCCTATTCTATGCGTGGCCTGACACGCACTTGGCCGGTTTTTTTTGTAGGGCAGTCAAAATTAGATAAATACCGCTAGTTCAACGCGTTGCCAACTTGCTTCATGTTGGGAACTCTGTGATGAATGGAATGCTTAGGTATCAGGAGCGCGCTAAAGTTGATACTTTATTTTTTTTTTGTTATGGTAATTCGGAAAAAAAAAAAAAAACTTGTATAACGATAATTCGTGTCTACTTGAAGGCAATAACTTAGTTTGCACTATACAGCGTGGTGCTTTAATGGCGACATTAATTTAACACACGTATACGGTTTCGCGTTTTAGTTTTATGAATATATTTTAATTTAATTAAACATTAATATTTATTTATATATTAACAATTTTCTAAAATAGCATCTTAGAGCAACTTGACTTTAAGAACTGTAGCGCAGGGGTCATTTGCCGGGGTCACGGATCATAACATCGCATCAATGTAATTAAAACAATTATCGTGTAAAGAGAAGGCGAATTGAAGGAAAGAGAGAGAGCCCTATGTCGGCGAGCGGCGCAGGTGGAAGTTTTCAAGTTACGATTTTTTTTATGTTGTTATAATTTTTATGATTACTGGCCACTAGCCTTATCCGTGTGTTGAATTAATGTCGCCATTGTAGCGCCACGTTGTATAAGATTTTTTTCAAGAATTTAGATTTGGTACAATTTATAATGATTATGTACTCGTAACAGTTACTGCACCTCTAATTTCGAATTGTCGCATGTTTTCAATTTCACCCTCTAAACAACGACTCAACATGTATCATCGGGCAGCAGCCCACCAAGCACGATAACCGTCTCTTTTCTATGGAGGATGAGTGAACTTTAACTTATGCCTCTTTAAGAAAATGAATGAATTGATGAATTTTCAAAAATCGTTCCTAAATGCTCACTTTCGTTATAAAAGGAACTCTTATACAAAATTTAACAAAATAAAACCCAGTGGGTTTAGAAGCGTGAAAATTATTAATTCACTGACAGATATTACAAAAGTTTAAGTCTTGTGAATGAATGAGTTCTAATGATTTTCGATATTATTAGTTAAGACTAGCCAAAGACTACTTACTAAGGGGTATCGCGTGTTAGTCAGTTGCTGGGTTGTGGAGGTCTGAGCGGCAGTCACTCTATGTAAAATACTAGCAGTTAGCTTGGCTTCTGGTTAGACTAAAAGCTGACCTCAGCATCGTTGGCTGATTTTGCTGATAAGCTAATAGCTAATATTTTTTATTTGGGCGTTTGTGAGAGATTTGTATTCTTCAGCGTGTCGATGGCAATCTAAATGGACTCGGCCCAGAATTAGCTTACGTGTTTGGCTCCATCACTAGCGTACATCAGTTCCTGTAACGTGCCGCTGACAGGACATGTAGGACATGGGATTAAGTGTCCCAACGTTTGTGGAACAGCACCTGTACTAAATTTACACTCCAAGGCGGAGTTGTATATGAATGTCCACCTGATATTCATATTTGTATTTGTAAACACAATTACGATACCTAGACACACCTACCACAGCACCCTGCCTACACGAGCACCACCCAGACGTTCGGAAAAATGTAAAGTTCACCCCAAAAACTATTAGCGGTATCAGCCATTAAGAATAAGCATCGATCGATACAGGGCCTCAACCCGTAATAAAATGCTCAGTTTACTTTTTACGATTCCGGCCTAACGGATGGGCTCGCGATGAAAATGAATGGCTTTTTATATTGCCGACTATACTGAGGTATAAATAAACTTCGGTTTTAATCAAAATAACGGTTCGGTTTTATATCTCACGTTATTTTTGATATGATGTTGAGTTCTAATGTGGCAGAATTGGTATGTTTTATATGGGAATTAAGAGCGGCCCACTCAATGGTAACGGCCGCGACTTACGATTATTAGTTCGTAGGTTCGAACCCAGACAGGCGCTTTACCTTGTGTAAATGATTTCATCACCACAGCTCTTAAAACGGTGAAGGAAAACATCGTGAGGGATCAACCCTCACTGGGCCCGCGTGGTAGATTATAGCCCACTCCCTCTCGAAGAGAGGAGGCCTGTGTCCCAGCAGTGGGAACATATAGGCTGATTATGATATGGGAATTGGCTTGTAGGAATCTGAAACATTTATGGTAGTATCTCGTTAGATGTCTTGGTAGCTGGTAGTCATCTCGTTCATTTTAGCGTGTAATCTAATAACCTTGTCAGTGACGTCTTAGGAACGACACTGACAAGGTTATAAGGTTACACGTCGAAACAAAAGTAAATGTAGGTACGGGCACTATTTTAGCAAGTCTGACATATTCCTAAGTACAACTATCGTATAGCGACAAGGAAAACTAAACTTTAAAGTTAAGGTATAAATGAAATTAAAGAAAGGGAGGTAGAAAACAATTAGATGTATTTACAGTAAAAGATGGAGATGGACTGAAGAGTGGTGTGTAGTATGTGGAGGTGAGGTGTATGGATAATGATGCGTGATAGGTGGGTTGGGAGGCTGAGGTGGAGATACAGCTGGAGTTAGGAGGTAGACGCGAGGCAGGTGCTGGCGACAGGTGCAGGTACAGATGCGAGTACAGGAGCTGGTGCAGGCGCGTGCGCGGCACGGAGAACACCCGTAGGAGGGCCCACGTAGCAGGAAAGGACGCAGCACGGCTGCAGGAGAGAGGCACGGCGGGGACGCTGTCAGCCCGCTAGGTGAGGCGGCCCTCGGGTGAGGCGGGCCCTCAGGTGAGGCGCGGCCAAATAGATTTAGGAGCCCTTCACGGAGGATGAAGGACGGAGGCGTAGGCAGGGTCCGTCACGTACCGAAGCGGAGAGGAACGCTGGGTATTCCCGAGATAGGTGGCCCTGGAGTATCAGGCTCCTTGTAGTATTCGCTTTAGAGGCGAAACCCGAACTGATCCTTGCATTGCGTGGATCTATTAACTCGTAGAATAACATCATGTAGAAAATATGAATTTGAGATAAGAACGTGGCCAGTGATTATTTTGCATAAGTTTGCATACCTAATCCACTAAAAAGATACAGGCCGGTAAGAATTTGAAAGGACCGTTGCCATGGCGACGTATTAAACGTCGTTGTCAAAGCTGTCATAATAAAACAATAAAACCTATAGTTATTTTGTATTAGAAGTATAGTGTTTAAAGGAAAAATGATATTCATCAAGTTGGGCGAAATTACCAACCCTTGGATGTCACTAAATCGTCGTAGTCTCATGTTAAAGTTGGGGCTGTGTCTGTGTACTGATTGTGGATAAAGCGTGTCGTGAGGAATAATCAGATCAGCGCCTAACGGTAACAGAATGCTTGTTCAGACCTGGAGGAATGAATGAAGATAACTGTGAGTATGTACATTATGTTACACAACATTTACGGTAAAATGGACTAATGTCAACTTTGGAAGACGTAAAACTACAATAATTAAATGGGTGCGTCGAATCATGAAGTAAAACTTTGGTGTCACGCAAAACCACGAAATCAGCTCAAACTAATGCATACAGGTAACGGATGCCATACCTAGACAATATTAGATGCAGTCTGAAATCTAAGGGGCAATTCTCGTAATTTTAAGAACGTTTACAGTCTGTTCTCAGTCTCAATCTGTCAAAAATAACTTTAATTTCCCTACATTTATGACCAGTTTTTGACATTTATCGCTGAGATGAATTGACCTTTTGATATAAGGCAATTTATATTAACGCATTAACACATTTACTGCTGCCAACGCGCCTGGGCGTTTTTCAAGCTTTGACCATGTGCTAGCGGCGCGCATGCGCGTCCATACAATTTACTTAACTTTCTTCGAGTGCGGCGCAATGCACAATGGACGCACGGGTGCGTCCATTGTGCAAACTCGAAAATTTTCAAACGCACAGAAGCGTCAACTAATGCGGCCAGCCGCACTGGGTAAAACTTTCTTCAACCGCGCATGCGCGTTCATAGCACCACACGAAAATTATTTGAACGCGTATGAGCGTTTGTCGCACAGGGTTAGTGAGCTTTTTAATTAGAATTTGCGAAAAATTCGCTAATAATTCAGCAGTTAACAAGAATTATTATAAATTGCAAAATAACGTCTGATCTAACGTAATCAAATATTACCCAATCATGTCATTTACAATCCAATCAATCATCCATTGACGTCCAATTTTAATATTCTCGTTCTTCAAACTAAACCAATTTCTCACATAAAATAACTCAAGAACTTTCATCAAGAGAAAATGTACCAGTTAGTAGTACTCCGAGTTTCTTGCTTTATTTAATATCACTCATAATTTGTTCGTCTTTGAAAAGAAAAATTATCTCAAGAGCTGAGTAAGCTCCTTAGCTGACTGTACTCGACTTGACAGAGCAAATGCGTTGAATAGCTAGTGCTTTTGCTTTATTACATGAAAGTCACTGTGTATTTTCAGTACTGAGTTCAACGTTACAACGTGACTTTCACAAGTATACTTGTTTCATGAGAAAAACAGATTGTCATTCTGGTTTTTGGCGACGTGATTAGCATATTGAATAAAATATTTGATCTATGCGTACAGTTCGCGATTTCGATTTCCAGACGGGACAAATATGATTATAGCCCCAGCATCCCAACACTACCAATACCTATTCTCCTCTAGGAGAATACCTATTGCAAATAAACGATTAACTGATAATAATTTTTTTCTTAATGATTTTATTTGATTTATTGATTGATTATTATAATTGTATGACTTACATGCGCATGGTATAATTATGAGAATTACGAGTATAGTCACGAGCATAAATACAGGTTAGCAGGGATATCGACGCGCAAACTGTTACCATGGATTCGTACATGATTCTGAACCGTTAAAATTTTTCGTCTGTTAGTAATAAAAAAATTAGCTGTTCTATACATTTTGAACTCGTAAGT
This sequence comes from Apamea anceps, assembly GCA_951799955.1. Lineage (NCBI taxonomy): Eukaryota > Metazoa > Arthropoda > Insecta > Lepidoptera > Noctuidae > Apamea > Apamea anceps. The sequence goes on along the minus strand of OX637522.1, from coordinate 5,860,822 downwards.
ATTGCACATTTCTATGAAACAACAATATTTTTTTTATAACCGAGGAAAAGTTCCTACGCTACGCGCTAATTGTCATGGTTATAGTTTGCACGTCGATGTTCCTGCCAGCCTGGATATTTTACTATGGAAGCCTGGCAATAACATCTGATTCCATGATTCATCCATTAACATTATGACAGCAAATATACATATGTGATAATTTTTGGAGAAGGCATATACAAGTGACGAATAGTGACATCGAAAGAACACCAAAACTATCTGATGTGACAAGCGAAGCAATATATAGGATGCTGAATCGGCTTCAAAAATATGTGTCAATGCAATATTAACGGACATATCTTGCGTTATAAATATCTGCCTACTCAAAATATCTGACATTCATTTGGCAGCATAAAAATCTGACAGTATAATGTTATAATAATGAAATCAGATAATGATATCTGATTTCATTATTATAACATTGCTGCCGAGCTGTGCAGATATGACTGTACACTGTACACGGCACCTATGAATGTTATTGACATTTATTGTACAATGCTTCAGAGGTTAATATGGTCGCATTAGGGCCGCACTAGCGCTCAATTGCGGCATAATTGCCAATATTCCGACAACGCATGTCTCAGCCAACTGTCGTTTGCATACATTATTAATTGATATTGGCTCTTGGTATCCTCTTTGAGGTTATGTATGTGGTTGGTCCTTCTTCGTATTGTGTCAAAGGATCTGATATTACAGATAGAATTTAGCTTACCGTTTTGTGGGTGCGTGTAATGTTCATTGGTATGTGAACAGAGGGGATGAAAATGTGTGTGAAACTTATTTTAAGTATTTATTAATTCATGATACATAATACAATAGATGTAGTATAAAAAAAAAATGTTGTTTTTTCTTTTTGTTTAGTTGATAGTGCAAGATAGAGAGACTACGACAAAGACTTTAAGATAATGCTGTGTATGTGTTCAGTCGTTACGTTAGTCCGAAATTCTGACAACCAGTCTTACCAAGGGGTTTCGTTCGGTTAACCCAGTAACTGGGTTGTGGAGGTAAGATAGGAAGTCGCTCCATGTAAAATACTGGTACTCAGCTGCATCCAGTTAAACTGGAAGCCGACCCCGACATAGTTAGGGAAAGGCTAGGCACATGATGATGGGTGTCAGTTGGTAAACTTATTTATTTACCATTTATGTATACACGTATATAAACAGACAATGAAAAACAGAACAGAAAAAATAGGTACAGACGTGATGCTTATTTCATAAGAAATCTCTTCCAGCATACCTGCGATAGGACAATAGAAATAAAAGAAAAAAAAAAAGAAAAAAAAATATATAGAAAGGGGCGCGTCTATATTGCGTTTACGGGTTTGCGTTCACGGTTACGGGTCAATTGACATTCGCTACGCATGTAACTTTAGAATAGAATGAATATCATATTATTTGTGTGTGTGGCTTTAATCAACCACAAAATATGCGTTAGTTTTCCTCCACAACAGGTTTGTTAGAGTTACTATTTCTAAGCACTCCTAACCTTGGCTCCCAGAAACCCTTTCATCGTTCTACATCCACTGAAAATGTACTGATAGAGACTAATTCGCATACTATTTACTAAGCTTTTTCCTGTAGAATGGGTCTCATCAAGAGAAACTACCCATGAATAATAAATTGGAAGTACATTGTTGCTAGGAGAACGTCGTTGGATCTCGTGGATTGACTAAAATGAATGCTGAATATTATCGTAATATCGTAGGTATTGCATTTTATCGTTAACGTGTTGAAAGACACTCAGGAAAAATGGAGTGTAACTGAATCTATATTTAACGAAAATAACAGTGTTCACACCATATTCCTCAGTGTTCAGGTTTCAGAAGTATGGCGGCTTGTCCTAGCGTATTCCTGAGCAGTGTTCGCATACGTGCGTTCATCGATATTCATCCTTCATGGCAAGTTTTTGGTTTCACGCCGTGCTCCGCATACATTTGGACCAAAAGTTTCGTCTACATTATATTTGAATGCTTACCGCTATCTATCACAGATCTGACTTTCAAGTTTTGGTAGTTTGGCACTGCAGTTTGTGCTGAGTTTGAGAATTTTTCAGTTTTGAATAGCATTGAAAATTGTATTAGATTTCGATTCTACATAGTATTTTCAAATGCAGCCCTTCCTTATCTTACTGTAGACGGTTCTAAAGATAATGCATTCTTTCTTTGTTTTAGAGACGATTTCTTTGATTCATGTTTGGCTAAGTGCATGAAATGGGGCAAGAAGATTGCCATCTTAAAAAAAAAATAGAGAAAAAGAATCCGTTACTTTGGTTTACGTCAACAAAATATGACTGATTCTTTTAACCATCCTCAATTTAAAGGCGCTTCTTAAAGTACATATTCTGGCAGCAAATTAGCTTCACATTTGATCCCGAACCTTAGACCATTTTCCTTAGAAAATTAACCCTAAAATTGACCCTATAATCGATCAACAATCTCATCACCCATGTCCCATCCTATTATGTCTATGGTAATAGCCTTCCTACATCTGTGGGATGTTGCGCGAACGTAAAGGGGTAGTCAGCCCCTTATGTACGAGGGTGTAAATCCCAAAGGCGGTTAATGTTAACACCAATTACGATGTTATCTACTACGTTACGGTTTGGCAGTCTAATTGCATAACATACTATAAGTATGTAGTTATTATGAGAAAATTGTTGGGAAAAGGCTAGGCAGATGATACTAGAAAATTGTTAGGTCTCTTCCTAACAATTTTTTAGTATCATCTTCCTAGTCTCTGCCCAACAATTTTCTAGTATCATCTTCCTAGTCTTTTCCCAACAATTTTCTTGTATCATCTTCCTAGTCTCTTCCCAACAATTTTCTAGTATCATCTTCCTAGTCTCTTCCCAACAATTTTCTTGTATCATGTTCCTAGTCTCTTCCCAACAATTTTATAGTATCATCTTCCTAGTCTCTACCCATCAATTTTCTAGTATCATCTTACTAGCCTTTTCCCAACAATTTTATAGTATCATCTTCCTAGTCTCTACCCATCAATTTTCTAGTATCATCTTACTAGCCTTTTCCCAACAATTTTATAGTATCATCTTCCTAGTCTCTTCCCATCAATTTTCTTGTATCATCTTCCTAGCCTTTTCCCAACAATTTTCTCATAATAGAAGAAGTCTCTTGACTAGGAAGATGATACTAGAAAATTGTTGGGGAGAGACTTGGAAGATGATACTAGAAAATTGTTGGGAAGAGCTAGGCCGATGACAGTATAAAATTGTTGTGAAAAGTCTAGAAAAGCTTTCATATTGGCTGTTGTAAAAAAATCATCAAGTAAAATATGCATGACTTATCCATCTGACTAGAGGAAGACCAATTAGGTTATGTGGATTGTAAAACTAATTGGTACCTATTTTCGGCAGGTTAAGCTTGCCGTGGTTGGTCCGTGGATGGGATGGAAAGCAAGTTAAGACTGTGGTCCCGGCTGTCATTCGTGGATCTTTGGCAGTCGTTACGGGTAGTCAGAAGCTCGAGAGTCTGACAATCACTCTTACCAAGGGATTTCGTATTACCTAGTAACAGGGTTATGGAGGTCAGTTAGGTAGTCACTTACTGTAAAATACTGGTACTCAGCTGCATCCGGTTAGACTGAAAGCCGACCTGTACGTAGTTGGGAAAATGTTAAGCAGATGATGATGATTCGTAGAAAAAGTACCGGCACTACAGTTTATTCAAAGCTAATTTTTTTCTTAATTTATCACGGCACAGAAAGTTGTTACAATTGTTTCACATGTTGAAATCAATGCAATACAAATTGTTCCTATAAGTTAGAACAATCAGCCTAACATAACATTTCCATATATCTACATAAACCAAAGCGACCTTTCTCAAACTCAAATCTATATAATTTTCATCTATTATTACAAACCCAATATCTGTAAACCTTCCCGTTACAACCCCAGAATGGCCGCAGAAATGCCCACAAACGATACAGCATGACAACACCCAACAATATTGAATATCTGTAAAATAAGGCGGCTCTACGGCCTCTTATTAAGTGTCGGTACGGACAGGCATGCCAGTAATTTCAACGTCTTTATGATTGTAGAAGAAGGGGGATAAGGTACTTTTTAATCTAAAGGTACAGTACTGCCGGTCGATTCTGTAAAAATCTCACCATGAAAACTCAAGTGAAGTGAGCTTGATGTGAGTTGTCAGTAGTGTCAATTCTTAGCATTATTTGGAATGACAGCTCACTCCACGCTCACTTCACCTAAGTTTTCACGGTGAGATGGTTACAGAATCGCACTGCTGATTTTCCGATTTAGGGATTTATGTTCAGAAAAAAGTTAAGGAGGAAGTGACAGGGAAGCTCGCGAAATTCAAATGTTCTTACGTTTTTTGCAATTTTCGGGTCAGTGTCAGGTTGTATGTTAAACAAAATATGATTCAGAACGTAACAAGTACTCGTATATATTTAAAAAGAAAAAGGATATATAGAAAAATAAAAGAAAGAAAAATAGTTTATTCTGCAAAAACAAAACGCATATTACGCACAAACGCACAGTTAGAGAATAATCATTAAAATAATCAATACAACCTTCTTAATCATATAACCTATAGATTGATATTTCATGAAATAGTCATTCACAAAAACTTAAGAAAGGGCTTTGGTCCGTGGCATATCTACGTATCCGCCATATTGTTTTTTTTTTCAAAATCTATGTATTAGGCGGCAAAATGGTGTAATAGATCGATAAATGGTGAAACGGTAAGTATCCATATTAAAATCTTCAATCCCCTTTCAATTTCGTTTAATTCCCCTTTTAAAATTTTCCAACCAGAGGGCCAAGTCAAGTGGTAATCGATTTCAAAGTGTTTCGTAATTCTATAGCGACTTTTAACAGGACCGACATTTAGATTTTCGGTAACTTACGTCAGTTCAATACATTTTTGACATTTCAATCATCGTTATTGCTGAAAGAATGTCACTTTGTCCAGGCTCCCAGCTGCCTTTGAATATTTCTTGAAAGCAGTAGGCCAATTCTCGTAATTTTAAGAACGTTTACAGTCTGATTTCGGTCTCAATCTGTCAAAAATGCCTCTACTTTCCCTACATTTTTGACATTTGTTTGTCGCCTAGATGAGACTACGACAAGATTTTGAACGTTTTGAATTTATAGTACAGTATCAATCGTTTGTCCAACATAAAACTGAGTTTTGTTAGCATTACGCTATTGTAAAATATACCGACCTAGATGTTAAATCATCCCAATATAATTATCACAATTTATTTAGGTAGGTACGTGCAGTGCAGTACGAAATTTTAATTCTTTAAATCACTTTCACCTGTTATTACAACTTTTAGTGTTTCGTTCTTTCCTAGCTAGGTACAGACGCCAGCACATCAAGCTACTACAATCAGTCAAATTTCTGTCAATTGTGATCATATCGCAACGACAAACACGTTTAGCACATCCTCGTTTCTTCTCTAACCTGTGCACGCCCCGGTACGCGTGACCGGCATGTCCCCCGGTCACCAATAAAGTAATTACTGGCCCCTCTAATTGCATGCGACGGGTTAGCTAACTTTATTACACAATCTTGTAGTTTGTATTGTAGATTGCGCTCATTGTCATGCGGGTGATTCAGATGCCTATATTGGTTTTGCGTATGGACTTAGTATAACAAGATATATCTACTCAAATATCGAACTGATTGAGTTTTAGGTGAACATGGTGTATACAAATCAGGCAATAGTTGATCAATTCAACAGTATTATGATTCAAAAGAAAAGACTTAAAATAATATGTATTTAAAACAAAAGAAGGGTAAAGCATCATAAGGCATCAAACAATTCATCCACATCGCTGTCAGCGGGAAAAGTGCCCAAAAGGCTGGCAGCATGCATTGCCACGTTGTATGGCGATGCTGATTATTTGGGCAAAAATATGCCAGCCACCACCACAGTTCACGCGACCAGAGGGTCACGTGAAGAGTCACAAGAAAAGAAAAGTGATTTAATAAATCTCGGTGCAGAAATGCTACGAGAAATAAAAGATGAATAAAAAAAAAAAATACAAACTGGCAAAATTTGTGTGTAACCCTTAGAATATACAGGCGTAATGTTATGATATAAAATATTAACATCAACAGTAGCGGCCTATGCCAGCGGGGTAATTGTATAACCCACTAACGGTAGGAATCGCTTTAATTTTGACAGTTCAACAACTTTACGAAAATATGAAGAAATGAATTAGCAATCTCATTCAAAATGATTGAGATTGTGATTAATAACTGCACTCTAATCGCATAACACACTATCAATAGTGTGTTACGCAATTAGCAGTGCAGAACGCATTCGGATACCACAGCAAGCATTCTGAAAAGACATTAGGCTATTCTTATAAACAGAACGAGACAAGACTGAACACCCACTTATCCACAAATTGCAAGAATACAGAAGCTGCCACCGCATTTCTGCACGTCTAAATCTCCCAGATCTTCGCTGCAAATAAAGGGATTTTTCACCCAGACCGCCACTCTACAATTCTGTAATCTAGCGCAAACAAGGTGAAACATTAGTTACAACGTGCCAACATGTTGCACGATTTATAGCCACTTACTATCTTCCGCTGACATATGAAGGAGATTAGTATTTTCTTCGTCCGTAATTGCCGAAATGCACGCCAATTTGGGTATGAAGGGGACCTTTTTGTGTTTTTTTTTGTTGTGTTTTCAAAATAATGTTCAAGTAGTTCGAACTAGTTGGTCACCATCGAAGTAACATCTAAAAAGAAAGAAAGAAAAGTATTGTTATTGTGTGTGTGTGTTGCATTGTATGTGTCTTGTGTCAGGTGTTCTGTGTTTTGTGTGGTTTTTCATAGGTTACATTTTGGTGATAACAAGCATTTTCTTATTTTCTCACAAAGCAGTCAAACGTAAGCTAACAAGTAGATGCCATCTTGTTTCTTTATATAAAGGATAAAACAAAGATTTTTGACACTTTCTGCCCGTCATCATCATCTGCCTAGCCTTTTCCCAACTATGTTGGGGTCGGCTTTCAGTCTAACCGGATGCAGCTGAATACCAGTATTTTACATGGAGCGACTGCCTATCTGACCTCCACAACCCAGTTACTGGGTAATACGATACCCCTTGGTAAGATTGGTTGTCAGACTTTCGGGCTTCCGACTACCCGTAACGACTGTCAAAGATCCACGAATGACAGCCGGGACCAACGGCTTAACGTGCTTTCCGAGGCACGGAGGGGTCTCGGTATGTAAAGATGGTTACCCATCCACAGACCAACCGCGGCAAGCGTAGCTTAACCTGACCGATCGACCTGTGCGGCTGTTATTATTTAGCCACGGGCCCCCTGACACTTTCTGTAATTTCTGCATTTCTGGGAAGAAAGCGTAGTGTATGTATATGTATATTATGTACACATCATCATAATCACCATTTCAGCTGAAAGACGTCCACTGCTGGACGTAGGCCTCCCCCAAGCACCTCCACTTCGACCGGTTCTGTGCTCCTCGCATCCAACGGGCTCCTGCGGCCTTCACAAGGCCGTCGGTCCACCTTGTGGGAGGCTTTCCAACGCTACGTCTTCCGGTACGCGGTCGCCACTCAAGAATCCCATCGGCCATCTGTTCTGCGAGCAATGTGCCCTGCCCACTGCCACACACATTGTAACACACACACACACACTATAACTCACCCTCAGTGTAACTCACTGTACATAATCCTTTCAAAATAAGTGAGACGCAGAGCAAACAAACTAAAGCTAACATATTACTGTAAATATTTAAACCTTTCCAAATTCTGAAATAGTCGAGTAAATTCTGAGAAAGCAAATGTTACTTAGTTAATTGTACACATAAAAGGGATCATTAAACATTAAGGACACAAGTACAAATCTTAGCACTAACTTCATGTGTTCTTGTTAAATTATTCACATACCTAATTAATTTAATAGCGTGCTGCTATGCATATAAACTTTACAGACGTTTCCATTTATTTGGATATGTACCAAACGTTTGATAATAAAGAGGACTTAAAAATCAAAGAAACCGGTGTTGCGGAAGGCCAGGTAGACATACTAGGCGACCTAAAGCATTACATTCAAATTGCAAAAGAGAGAGAATAATGGAAAGATGGAAGGTGGCATGTGCCCTGCAGTCGGACACAACAGGATTATTATAATACAAATAAAAGACCAAACTAATATTTATGTAGCTGAAGTGGCTCAAAAGATTGCCCAACTTAAATGGGTCTAAGCAGGATATATCTACGGCATGCCGGTGAAACAGTGGGCACACATAACACAGATCTGGTGCCCTTAGACAGTATAAGACGGGGTCGCGACAGGCCACGTAGATAAAGCTGGATGAATCCCTCGTAGATAAAGCTGGATGGTTCCATCCAAGCTGGAAGCAGGATATGCGGGTTCGCGAAACATGAAAGGAGAGAAGGAGGGGCCTTTTTACAGGTGTGGGTCAGCGCAGACGAGACAAAAAAAAAACAAAGCCCAAACTAATTAAAAAAGTATGTCAGCAAAGCAAAATAATGAGCTCGGCCTTTAATTGCCAACTATTTGTTTAGACCCAATTATAGAAAGGTCTATATGTATATTGCCAGCAGTTGAACAAATTAGGGGTAGAACGACCATAAAAATAGGCATGAACCCGTGAAAATACGAAAATTATTCCTGATAAAAATATTACACTTTCAGACTATTTGCGCACTAGGATAGGGTGAATGACCGGACCCGAACTAGAAAGGATTAATTTCGGAGTACATAAACTAGGGGTTAGGGGGTAGGGGTCTTGTTTGTAGTAAAATTTTACGTAGGCTTTTTCCTTCTATGTAGGTATTATTTTAGTTTTTGGTCAAACTTTCAGACGTGCTGCGGCTTTAAATATGTTATGGCATGCATGCATGCATGGCTGATGACATATTTTTTCCAAAACCTTTTTAGCTTACAAAGAATCATGTGACAAAATATAACCACGTATTCTACATTATGCATTTTAAATAATACACAATTAAAATAATGATATTCTTGCCGTGGGACCTTTTTTTCGTTTGAGTATTTAACGATATTAAACTTAATTTGTGATGCTTTGGTAACAATACCATTTATAATTTGTGTTGAATTGTTAATACCATCGCCCCGCGCGTAGCATGTGCCTTATTATCAAGGGTGTTTTTTTCGTGCCAATTTTTATGCATACGATTTCGTTAAAAAAATTCAGTTTTCTATTTTTAGTAAAATTGTTTATTTTATTATTTTAACATACTGATAACAGCTTGTAATAACCGCTGTACTGCTTAAGGCGAGGTTGCAGTACTTTTTAACTTTTTTAAACGTCTGTAAATCTAGTAAAATATTATATTAATTTTGCGCAAAAAAAAAACTTAGGAAAGTTGAACATATTGTGAAGCGCTGTGTGTAGATAGAAACGTGAATTAAAATAATTGGCTCGATAAAAAAAAATCATGAAGATGACACTAAATCGCTATTTAAAACGTGTACATTGAAGAGATTATATCGTTAAACCATGTAAAAGTTATACCAAAAGATAAGCCTTATTGTTTTTTAGGGCTTGGCGAGAATACATTTTAAAATTTTCTTAATATTTTTTTCTAAGAAATAATTATACGCAAAATCTAGTGCGACAGCCGCGTGTTCGATTCCCAAGCTGTGCAAAGTGATGTTGGATCTTTTCGTCAGGAATTTCTAAGAAGCAGCGCAAACTCTTATTACAAGCGACTTCAACATAACTAGCAAAACGTAGGTGTTGTATCTCTGCTTCCCCCTCCGTGGAATACTTAGGTACAGGCGGCGTAATTTAAGTATGCCATGCGGAGACGTTGACCCAGCATAAAGGTGTTTTACGAGTTCAATGTCTCCGTTGTAATGACGTCTAAGAGGAACCGTATTTTATTACCTTACGTGGGGCAGGTATGTGTATCTTCCTAAAATAGCGGGAAAAATAAGAAATTGGAGTGCAAAGAGAAAAGCCGGCCAACTGAGAGTCGGACTAAAACACAAGGCAAAAAACGACGAAAAAAGACGTTTCTTCTACGGAACCTTCTATAATTTTGAACTTTATTTTATTTGTATTGTTTGTTGTTAGCGGCAATAAGAATACACATTACGTGAAAATTTCAACTGTCTACCTATTCCGCTTCATGAGATACAGCCCGCTGACAGACAGACGGACTGATGGACGGACGGGCAGCGGAGGCTTAGTAATAAGATCCGTATGGCACCCTTTGAGTACGGAACCCTAAAAACAGAGGAAGAATGAACCAACTCTAGAAAATGCAAAAGTACAAACTTATAAGCAGCTACAGTTCGGTTGACGAGAGAAATCGTTCTTGACACCTGCCAGTTTCAGACACACGAATACGTATTTTGCAAATTTGATCTTTATTGGCTACTAGAATTTTCACACTAGAGGTGTCAGGAACGCATTTTCTCGACGGTGACAGCCGGACAGTACAAGAATTACCATTGGATATAACAGAAATTGCTACACCAACAAGTGCCAACGCATAATTGAGGTAAGAGGCGACCTGGACTTGTAAATGTTTTACAAGTCTACCAAAACGAAGGCAATGTTTTACAGTTAAATAACGAGCCAAACCACTCCTGTTTTAACAGTGTGCTCTCACCTTTACAGCTGAACGTACAGTCAAACACACGTCTTTGTAACAATTACACGTTGACTGTGCCTTTATTTTGTAAGTTTTAGAAGCTGAAGTGTTACTATTGCACGTGGGTGACAGTACAGGCACTTAATGCTTTAATGAGCCGTCCAGATTATATGAAGACTAATGGACCCCAAGCTTTCAAAGTAGGTTTTATTCTCTAGTAGCACTAATGCAGCTAGTCTAAAGCCTAGACTAGCTCCAATTTTAGTGGATTACAAAAACTTCGATGTGATGAAAAGCTAGCTTTTTTTAGCTTTTAGCTTTTGAACAGCTAAAAGGTGTCGCGGCAGACCACGCAGAAGATGGTGGGACGAGCTTAACAAAACAAACGACCAGTTATCTAAATAAGCCCTGGATTGAAAGCACTGGAAGACTTGGGGAGAGGCATTTTCCCAGCAGTGGGATGGTACACTAACAGTAACAGTAACTTTTGAATGAAAAAAAGTATCTCTCATAAGTGCAAAGTAATGGATCACTTCAAAAATTAAGGCAGTGCGTACACTAGAAACAAAACCCGTTTCCCCTTTATTTTTAAACGTTGCCTAAACTTTAAACGTCAAAAATGTATGGTTTAATAGTTGCTAACCATTACTTAACTGTAAGCAACGTTTATAAATGAACTCCTTTGTCTTTTACAGACAGAACTGTTTCGTCTTGTCTACAAAACAAAATAGAATCGAATATTATTTATTGTTGCTTCAGGTTTACAAATAAATAGGTTATTCAATACATATTTTCAATATTTTTTTGCTGTGCTTGTTTTTATCAGAAATATAAAACTCAATGAAGAGATTTTTCGATTTCTATAATTTGGCTTTCATTTGACTAAAAAAGGAGTATTTTGAAGCAGCAGTAATTCTTAGCAATTTAGGAACTAAATAGTTACGAGTAATTTTCAGACTACTCCTTTTCACAAAATAGCGAAAACAAGAAAAAGACAAGTTGTAAAACTTACTTAATACCACTTTTATTTACAAGATAACACTAAAGTTACAAAATAATATCCTAAATTAACTAAAACTATTGTACAAACTAAAATATAGCGTCGAAAAATTCATCCACATCGCTGTCGACTGGTAATGTACCCAAGACACTGGCGGCATTGCCACGTTGTATGGCAATGCTTAGCCTCTGGCTAAGGTAAACGCCAGCCCTTGGGTCATAGCAAGTGTCAACCAGTCTTTTCGAAATTTCCTTAAAAAGATCATGCGTACTCGGACCCGGGTGCGTCTCATAACGTATAAACTCATTTGGTCTAATTTCATTTTATTATCATTCATAAGATATAATCAACGTGAGATATACCAACTGTTGATATAATTTCTTTACATATAACATTTATTTATTCTAAAACTTAACTAGTATAACGTTGTTTGATTTAACGTTTATGTAATCGAACATCATTTGGTCTAATGTTTAATATGTATATTGTTTATTTAATCGAAAATCATTAGGTCTAACGTTTAATATATATATAAAACTTCATTAAGGTTAACACCCCGACTCAGACTACCCCGACTCGGATAGGTTAGGTTAGAAGGCTAAGGCGGGAGCGAAGCGGAGCGGAGCTCCCGCCTTAGCCTTCGTGGTTATTTTTTTTAAACCACCCAGAAATAGGAGCCCCGCGAAGCGGGGCTCTGTCGACCTATCTTAGCACAGGTGGTAATCAGTTACTAGTTATGTTTAATATCTACTTAGGTTCTCATATTAGACCAAATAAGTTTTATATCTTTTGAGTGGTATGTCAAACGATTTTATATTTAAATTATGTTATGTCAAACGATGTTATATTTTATGTATGTTATGCTTATAAAAATTAGTTATTTTAAAATTATATCAATCGTTCATTATACATATTAACTAATCGCTATATTAAATAAAATTATAGGTTTCGTTGTTATATGTTGTTAATATTAGAGATTTTGTTGTTTGGGGTTGAAATCCTCCATCCTATGATATAGGATGGAGGATTTCAACACCAAACGGCTCGAAAATATAATTATTAATAAGGTTATTATATTTACGCCGCTTGAGGTATTCTGCAGCCGCAGCAGCAGCACCAGCGCAGCACACCGACCCTGGAAGATGGGATGGCCGCAAGAGTATCGACACAAGTTGCATCCCACACTAATGGCCTACCCACCTTCCATGGAAATAAAGACATGCCGTCCGGTCTCTTACCATCGTCGCGTGCTAATCCATTGGGTTTTAATACAGCTGGAACGCCGACGGTGACAAGAGCTCGTCGAATGATGTCGTTAATGTTTGCGTGCCGCGCTAAGCGACCCGCACTTCGGCTGCAAGACAAGCCGTGGTGTCCGAGGCTGTTGAGAACTTCGCCACAGTGACAGCGATGGGGAGAACAACATGGTGCTCCTATTCGTAAGGAAGCAGTGAGGCGGAAAATATTGTCGTCCAGCAAAATGCCTATGTTCGACGACGGAAGTGCATGAAGCCACAGACCCGACTCCCATTTACCCACAGCCAGCAGGCGCGCACGCTCTGCAGTAGTAACAGACGTGTTAAGTAAATTATCCTGAACTACTCTGCAGAGCGGCTCATCTCACCGTCTCTGAGAAAATGGATTATCGGGTAGATCTGAGTTCGGGCAAGCTTACTTTGAACAATAATTAATTTCATAAAACCGTCAAGAGAGACCAAATCTTGTTTCTTACCATTAAGGGTCTAATTAACGAAACTTTTGGGGGAAGCAGTTGGTTTTCAATTAACTTGAATAATTTAATTTTAAAAACGAATCAACTTTACTAATTAATCCTGGCTTTGAGTTTTTCTCAGAAAGCTTTTATAATTTCATTAATTAGTTTTAAAAATAGATCCTAAAAGCTAAGAATGGAAAAGCATTTTTTTTTATTTTCATCTATTTCACAATTCGCTTTAATTTTATAACTTCAATTTTCGATAATGATTTTTCAATTACAATTTAATAATGATTAAACAAACGCAAAACAAAGAATAATTAATTAATTGAAACAATAATTGTTGAGAAAAGTGGTGACACATAATTAAACCTTCTAAATACAGATGAACGTGTTACTAACTTCCTTTAATGAGTGATTGTGTAATGCGGGCTTTACACAGGTGACTATAGCTGCACGATTTTCACTGTCTAAATGGCAATTCGGCTAGGCCGCAAGTGACTAAAATCGCAAGTTCCTGTCACCGCGGTGACAGGTCGCGTGCGGCGGGTGTCCAAAATCGACCGTGAAAATGCTCATTCACAGGTCGATTCTTATCGACCTGTGTTAATGGGGTGGCGATTCGGCTTTTGAGGCGATTTGGTAAGCGGCCAGCCGTAAGATGAAAATGGACCTACAGTAAATCCCCCATAAGAATTTCACCCAAACAGGGTTTATTAACACTTTCATCAGATCATTTTGGAGCAGACTATAGATAATTTAATCTCTCTGCGATGCGAGCCGTGTCCAGAAGTACCGCTTTCTGAATCTTGATCCAGCTGCCCAACGAGAGCCCCTCAGGTGTTGGTCGATAATATTATAATTATTATTATTATAAAATATCGTTATCTATAATAGAGGAGCCAGAATCGTCGTATTTTACAGACTGCCTTGTAACTTGTTGGTCTCGTGGTCGCAACCGCGACTGCGGAACGTGAGGTCCTGGGTTGGATTTCCAGGTTAGGCAAGGTGTTATATTAACAGCCCGTAGTTTGGAAGTTGGCGGTGTGATACCCCATGCCTCGGAAAGCACGTTAAGCCGCTGGCCCTGCACCTGATCTCTCTTCGGTCGTATCGGATTGCCGTCCCATTAAACTATGAGAGTAAGAGATGAAAGAGTGCACCTGTGTACACGCTTGTGCACAATATCACCCGCGCCGACGGTCTGGAGGACTAGACATACACTATTATTTGGCATAGACAACACCGCTTGGAATACAATTATTGAAGGGAAAAATCGCAATAAAATTGTAGCAGTTTTATTTAGCAAATATTTAATAACAAAAAGCCATTAAGTACGATTAATGCATTTAGATAGCGTTTACAGTATTATCTTTTGGAACAAAAGAAATATAAAGAATTTCTTTTATGATAAAAAGTGGCTACATGTAACACCGTACCCGTTAAAAAATGGTTTCATCTTTCTACGAACGGTAGAAGATTTCATACAATTGAAACCAATCGAATTTAGTATTGAGTCTAAAGAAAAATGTTACACAGGTTCTTATAATTTTCATAACCCAGAAGTCGTTTAAATTGTAATATTTAATAATAAAATAAAATATCTATCTATACTAAACTACAGCTGAAGAGTTTGTTTGAACGCGCTAATATCTGGAACTTACCAGTCGGATTTGGAAAAATATTTCTGCATTAATTTGATAACTCAGTCCTTGTGGAAGGCTACAGGCTAATTAACATCACGTGATGACATTAAGGAGCCGACCTAAAAGAAAAACAGTCAGAAAGAACGCTAAGCGAAAACAAAGTAGTAGATCGGGCGGGCGATGCGATGCTATGCGAGGAGATTGGTTGGTCAACAAGATATTTCAAGCGGAAGCAGTCGCGGACAGGAGTTAGTCTTCAATAAAATATAAAGTATTATTCTTAAAAAAAACCCAGCATCTGTAATCTGTAACATAGGTAGTACTCAATATTTTTTTCTTTAAATTTTTTTATTATTAAGTGTTTGAAGTTTTTTTTTTAAGGTTCATGTTCGGTTTAAAGAAATTTATTTCTCATTCTTAAGTTCTTACTTACAGTCCGCTTATAATGAGATACAAAGTAGTAAGTATGATAATACAGTACAATACAATTCAATTTCCTCCAGAGTATTAGAAGCTACACAAACAATGTATGTTTCTTAAGCTTATTTTTAAATATATTCTCGTTATCACACTTTTTGACATCGTCCGGCAATCCATTGAACAGCTGTGCTCCTTCAAACCGTCTTCAACCGTCTTTCTACCGTAATTAGTGCGTACGCTAATGACTTCCAGTGTTCATAATTTTATTTGTATTTTATATTGTTGTAGAGTTGTTACAATGGCTTAAAGCTAAGGTACAATTATGGACCCTGTAGGGCATAGCAAAAATTATAAAATTAATTCTTAAAATATAAATAAATTTAGGACACAAATTAACAATAAGCAATTTTTAAAATTTGTTATTAACAATAAATTAGTAAATATAACATTTTATTTTGCTGAGATCAGTCTGTTTGATCAGGTTCTAGAACCCTAAGTGACAGTGCCGTGCTTTCCCATAATTTAGATACATATGCGAGATCTATATTATGACAAAGTCTCTGAATGTTTGGTTTTAGGACATGCCGGTTTCCTCACAATGTTTTCCTTCACCGTTTTTAAAAGTAGTAGTGATGAAATAAGCACTTTGCTTGCTTGGATTCGTACCCACGACCCAACAACTCGTAAGTCGCAGCCGCTACCACTCGGGCACTACTGCTCTTCTAAGAATCATAAAGACAGACATTGTTGAAAAAGTTACCACAAAAGAAGTTGGAATGAATTCCACTGTGTGATACGATTCGGTGTAAATGGTCCCAAACAGTATAATCTCTCATGTTCATAGCTCATTTAACAGAGAGACCTTTAACATGAAAGAACTTTCGATTTTCTGATTTCCCACACCAATGAACACAACATAAATTCGCATTTCTCATTTTTTTGCAGACAAGAGGAACTCTTTACTTGTCAAGTATTTGAATATTCTTCGTTGTGTGTATTCATTATTTTGTACTTTAAGATGGAGCGTTAAAGGATCAAATTCCACTGACGGGAAAAAATACGTAATACCAATGAATGTTATTTTATGTATTCTTATAAGTGTTTGTCTCCTAAAAGACGTGCTCCTTTTTCCTTAGGTGGAATGAAGGTCAGGAAAGTATTCTATAGATAAGTTTATTCCAATATATTTTGGTCTCATGTTCTGCAATAGTCCTGGACCAACCGGGGGTTGTCCATGGGCGCACTTCCACAGTGCATACAAGGATAATCATCGGTTGGTGTTTCCTCATTATTTAAAATTGTCAAACGGATTTCTAGGAGTTGGCTTCGGCCCCTAGTACGCCTTCCAAAAGTCCGGGACCCCAGGGTCACGAGATATGTTAAAGTATTTATTTTCAAATCATAAAATCCAATTTGTTAGTACTTACATACAAAACTTAAACACTAGTAATAGTACAGACGCCAGCACATACAGCTACCCGAAACTGTCAAATTTTCCCAATCAACTTTGAACCTAATACATTAGCGATAAAGTTGAAAATCTAGTAAAGAAATTTGAGAGATTGCAGTAGCTTGATGTGCTGGCGTCTGTACATCCATAATAATTGTTAGATACAAAGATTTTAAAAGTATGTTAGTACTAGCTGCGCCCCGCGGTTTCACCCGCATAAGTTTCGATCCCGTGGGAATACCAGGATAAAAAGATTCTATATATTAATCCTGGTTATAAAAAATTTGTGTGCCAAATTTCATCCAAATCCGTTTAGTAGTTTTTGCGTGAAAGAGTCACAAACATCCATCCATCCATCCATACAAACTTTCACGTGTATAATATTAGTAGGACTACATTACAGACTAAGGTTATCAAAACGATGAGATCTGAGAGATAATACCAGCCTAATATTGTCCGACTGCGGGGCGAAGACCTTATCTCATACAGAGAAAGCATGAGCATTGATCACCACACTTGCTCAAGACGGGTTGGCGATTTCAGACTTATATTAATTATAAGTCCCGGTTTTCTCGTGATGTTTTTCCTTCATCGATATCAGCAATAAACCAAGCAAAACCTGGAAAGTAAGATAAGTATAATAATACAAAAAGGGACTATTTAATAACATAAGGCGGAGCAGTGGTCGCCCAGTGGTAAAGTGGTGGCCACGTCTTACGAATCGTAGGTTCAGTGGGTTCGAACCAAAGCAGGCGCTTTACTTTGTGTAAATTATTTTATCACTACTGCTCTCAAATCGGTGAAGGAAAACATCGTGAGGGTTTCCTCACGATGTTTTTCTTTCAAAATTTTTCGGTCTAGGACCATGCTGGTTTCAGCATGGTCCTAGGACCGAAAAATTTTAAAACGGTTCATTCGCCATCCTGCACCGGGCCCGCGTGGTGGATTATGGCCTACTTCCTCTCACTGAGAGGAGGCCTGTGTCCCAACAGTGGGAACATTATAGGCTGATAATGGCTATTTAATTTACTGCTAATCAACATTAAACTTTCCATTGTTAGTTCAACTCCAAATAAAACCAGTAGTTTTATTACGAAACAACTTCTAAGAACACTACAAAATAATGAAACGCCAAGAAATTATAAAAGATAAAAGAATTTCGAAACACCTCAGCTGTTACAAACAGAAATAATGTTCGTGTTTTAATATATTAATAAAAGATGTAACGAGCGTAATGTTGGCGACTCCTGCGGTTAAAATAAAGTTGGCTAACAGCGTTGAAGAGTTCGCAAGGAATGTCAGAGAGAACAGATCGAATTAGCCCCGTACCTCTGTGGGACGAAACAATTTAATTTGTGAAATTTTGACAAAGTCGAGAAGGACTTTGGCTGGTAAGAAGTTGTGGGAAAGTTGACCTCGCTGCAGAATGAAGTAGCAAGTTTTGGTGATGGATTTTTCTGATAGCTTTATTATTATTAGTCTTTTAGTCGGACAAACATAAAAGTTCTAAGTCTCGTATCTCATGGCGTTTGTTTATCAAACTGAAAAGCCATTTATTCAAATTAAGCTGAGAATCAGCACGTTTCGAACGTCAAAATTACAAAAGACAGTTCCCCAAAACGCCCGCCCTACACCACTTCCTAGTGCTTTCGTTGGGTAGAAGAAGTGGCGCAACAAACTCCCCAGCAACACAGCTGTCTGCTCAGTTAGAAAATACTTGCTTGTATGCAATACTAGGTATGTAAAGTAATTAACATTACAAGACACAGAACATTAAATTAAATTATTTGCCATATGTCAGCTAGCCACGCCATATAGGCTTACGTTTATGTTTTGCATAGTCCTCCTCCATTGTTTTGCATCCTCTCTCTGGCCACCTGTCTGATACCATCATACCATCTTTTCCGTGGTCTACCTCACTTTCTTTGGTCGTTTCATGGGTACTTGAGTAACTATTGGACTCCATTTGTCTTATAGATCCGATACGCTTAGAACCTATTAAAGAGAAATTAGTAATAAAGCACTCCCACTAATATAGATGAGGCTATTATATTTTCATTGAATCAGAACTCGAAGACGTGACTTGGATATGTTATAACATGTAATCAAATTACAGCCATACTTACAGACGAACGAAAACGAATTAGGTCTTCATCGATCTGATATACAACGTGCCGATACAATGGCGACATTAATTTAACACACGGGTAGGGCTAGTGGCATGTAATAATAAACATTATAACAACATAATTCATTAAGGACATAATTAATTTCGTACCCAAAAATAAAAGTGTGATAGAAATATGATTTTTGGCCTCTGCAATCTCATATAGCAGCCGGGGGTTAATTGTAGATTTTGTTAATTGAAAATAGTACTTTAATTTTTGGGTATAAAATGTTTGATACTTGAGTTACCGCCTGCGCCGTTCGCCAACATAGGGCTTTCTCTCTTTCCTTCAATTATTCTCTTGCACGATATTCGTTCTAATTTTATTGCTGCGATCTCATGATCCATGACCCTTGGCCTACTCTTCTTTAAGTACAGGTTGCACCAAGATGCTAATTTAGAAAGTTGTAAAAAAATCGATACTAACGTTTAATGAAATTAAAATATACATAAAACGAAAACGCGAAACCGTATGCGTGTGTTAAATTAATGTCGCCATTAAAGCTGCACGCTGTATGTAAATAATTTATCAGAACTAAAAAAATAACCCAGCCAATTCTAATCCGAAATTACAACAATTTTATGACGTTGAACCCATCCATCCAATCTAACCCACAGTCTATGAAAAATCGTCAATCTTCTGCCTTATAAATGTTTGTAATGACCCTGTTTCCTGCTCGAATACCTTCTAAGCCACAGATCTATTCGATAGGCTTTGTGCATTCGCCGCAATCGATCTCGCCCAGTTGTTACTGTCTGAACCAGGTTTGTGGTCTGAATTAATCCATAAATGATGCAAATTCTGGATCTCATCTTCGACGCAATAACTGTTAAGAACTGTTATCTTTTTTATCTCCCCAGATTATGTTTTCAGACTAAAAAACTGTTTTACGTCATTCTAGTTTTTTTTTTTCATTTTAACTTTATTACATTTTAGGCCGCCTGGACAAAATTTGGACAATAAAAGACGACAAAGAGTCGTCTTTTATTGTCCAAATTTTTATGGACAGATTTGTTATGATCTATTTTTACTATAATATCTCTTGCTTTTAATCTTATACAAGCGACCCGCCCGTAATTCGCACATGGGCGACCATATACAGACGCCAGCACATCAAGCTACTACAATCTGTAAAATTTATTTAATAGATTTTCAACTTCATCGCTAAAGCATTAGGTTTAAAGTTTATTGGGAAATTTTGACAGTTTCGGGTAGCTTGATCAAACTCAAACTCAACTCAAAATATTTATTTCAATTAAACCATTACAGGCACTTTTGAATTGTCAAGGGGTCGGTCAGTCAGAAAAATGAAGCTAGTTGCCCATTCCAAAGCGTAGGTACCTATGGAGAAGAACGGGCAAGAAACTCCATGGACACTCTTTTAAATCAATATAATATGGTTACAAAGTATTGGTTACATCATTCATGTTAGAAATTATGCATGTGAGAACGATGCAGAACGTTAAAAGCGTCCGTAATGAAAAGTTTAGAAAAATAAAAATAAGAACAATTCAAATATTAAATTAAATTAAAATAAGCCATGGCAGCAAAAAGATGACCAGTCCCTACTGACGGCGCCCGTTCACGAACATGACGCATGGATTAGCACCATTCAGCTCAACCATTTTGAAGGGAGCCAAATGATTCAACACATGCGCCACCATCAGCGAGACATTTGAGTGAGCATGACATACTCTCTGCTGCCAGGGCACATTCAAGTCATGTGCTGTAAGTGATGTGCTGGCATCTGTACTTATATGATGACATGTCATAACATCGAGATAGAAATCTCGATGTTTTCACATGTCGAGATTTCTGTGCTATATGTACTTAAGTTAAGGGGCTTGTGACTACGTAATAAAAGCCGCAAGGGTCGATCGATAAGGTTAAGGCTACGCTTGTCGCGGTTCGTCTGTGGATGGGTACATTCCAAGACCCCTCCGTGCCTCGAAAAGTACGTTAAGCCGTTGGTCCCAGCTGTCATTCGTGGATCTTTGACAGTCGTTACGGGTCGTCAGAAGCCCGAAAGTCTGACAACCAGTCTCACCAAGGGGTTTTCGTATTACCCAGTAACTGGTTTATGGAGGTCAGATACGAAGCCGCTCCATGTAAAATACTGGTACTCAGATGCAACCGGATAGACTGGAAGCCAACCCCAACATAGTTGGGAAAAGGCTGGGCAGATGATGATGATGTACAGACGCCAGCAGGTCAAGCTACCCGAAACTGTCAAATTTTCCCAATCAACTTTGAACCTTAACGCTATAGCGATAAAGTTGAAAATCTATTAAAGAAAATTGACAGATTGTAGTAGCTTGATGTGCTGGCGTCTGTACTTAATTTAATATATTATGTATCAAACACATAAACTTTCCGGAATTCATTCTCTGAATGGTAGTGAAAACCGTATCAAAATCTATTGTGCAGTATAGAGAACTAAGCGGTCACACACACGGACGCGACAAGCGAATTTGTTTCGTATTATTTACTAACCTTCGCCCTCGACTTCGTCCGTGTGAGATTTCTTGTTCCTAACCCACCCCATCGCATCGCATCGCCCGCCCGCGCTATTACTTCGTTTTTGCTTAGCGTTCTTTCTGACTTAAATCCTTTTTGCTCCGCTTCTAAGGATCGTAGCATGGTGTTAAATAGCTTATAACCTTGCTTAAGAATGGCGCTATATAATGCAATTCTTCAAGAATTTTTCAAATCCGACTGGCAGTTCCAGAGATTAGCGCGTTCGAACAAACAAAATAACTCTTCAGCTTTATTATTAGTATAGGTAGATGATCTAGCACATTTGTGATGATCGCATTTCGGTCTTATTCACGATCTTTGCTTCAATATCTATTGAGTTTCGAATACTCTTCCAAGCCGAGGTGATAATTAATAGGATTTGTGCATGTTAGCCGCCCCGCCGCAGTCTATCTCGGTCACCTAACACTGTCTGCAAACCGTACCTGCCAGACCAGCCCTGTTTTCGTTTAATTCAAGAGCTGTCAATACTGGTTTTAGACAATCTACTAGCGTGGAATCTGAATTGGTTTGTGATTACAAATTAGGTTTAACTTTTTGACTGAGTATCTACATATTGGGGAATTCGGTTGTCATGGTATGGGCTTGTGATACGGAGGAATGAGGAAAATGTCGTGAGGAGAGTTTTAGGTATGAATGTCGATGGCTATACGGTAGTAACGATAGATGGACTGTGTGAATGATGATATGGTTCGAAAGGGGTGACAACCGAGATTACGACTAATAGAGAAATATGGAACAAAAGACATGTTGTGCTGACCCCAAATAAATTGGGTTAAGGGACAACAATCAATGTATGTCAGCAATAAGATTTTGGCTTTAAGTATTTGAAAAAAGGTATTCACAAAGTATCCATGTGAGTGGAAACGCTGGAAGGAACACCCTAGGAGGACATACTATTGGTGATGTTCTTCAAAAGGTCAGGTGGGTAGTACTCGCCAACGGCGTGCTTGTATAACCTGATGTATGAAAGTATACGGGGCAAAAGGAGTATGTAAGGATCGTAACTGGTGGCGTTCTGTAGTTCACCCTCATAGGACGACGACGGTGTGAGTTATTTATTTATTTATTTAACCATTTATGTAAACACATATATAAACAGACATTGGAAAACAGAACAGAAAAATTAGGTACAGAGGTGATGCTTTTTTTTTGGTGATGGTTATGTATGTATGTATTTGGAATACTGGTAATATTAAAGTCGGATTTATTCGGATGGATAGAATGTATAATGAGATAGCTGTCCTGTTTTTCTATATTAGATTTCCAACAGATATTTCAGACAAATTTATCAATCAAATTCTTTCAAGTATTTGTACATTGAATATTCCTTATTGTTTTATTTATATACCTTATTTTATTTAAGACCTTTTTTCTATTTTTATCTGACCCAGTTTAAGAGGACTCCGACCTTTAATAAACAAGTACGCTGAACTAAATCAGTACGCTGGAAAAAATGTCAGTTTTTTTTTGTGCCGATTCGAAGCGCGCTCGAGTGTCTCAGGAACTAAAATTGACATACTGTTGCATATATGGTTGTCGTTTGTTTTGGTACGTCTCTTCTCTGATGATTTACATAGGTCTAAATCGTGGAATAAGACTTTTGTGTATTTTGTGTTTGCTACGAGATACTTAGAATATTTTTATCATGAGAGTATGCGCATTTTGTAAAATCACTATCAACAATATTAGTTCCACGGACGCTCACGTTGTTATCAGCGCCAAAATGGCGAAAAACAAATGTCGTTTCGTCATCGATAGTATGATGTCCAGCGTGCTTGTATAATATAGGTCAGTGTCAGAGGAGCAATTCCTGTATTTTAAGAACGTTCGCATTCATATCTCAGTTTCATTCTGTCAAAAATACAATCAACTTACCTACATTTAGACAACACGGTTAGCGCAGTGGCTGAGCGATCGGGCTGCTGCGCTGCGTGTCGCGGGTTCGATTCCCGCACAGAACAAATATTTGTAAGTCCTACATGTATTTGTTACGAGTCTGGGTGTTTTTCTATCTATAATATGTATGTATATACAAAAAAAAAAATGTGTATAAGTAGTTTATCAGCCATCTTGTTACCATAACACAAGCATTAGGTTGCTTAGCTTGGGACTAGATGGCGCTGTGTGAAATGTCCAGGGATATTATTATTATTTTGAAGAGTTTTGACATAGGTTGTTGCTGATATGATATTGCGACTCGAGTTTGTACGTGTTTTATGTACAGACGTCAGCAGGTCAAGCTACCCGAAACTGTAAAATTTTTCCAATCAACCTTGAACCTTAATGCTTGAGCGATAAAGTGAAAAATCTATTAAAGAAATTTGACAGATTGTAGTAGCTTGATGTGCTGACGTCTGTACTAGAATTGGCCTTTGATTGTTTGTAAAGAATCTTGTATAATAAGTTATCGGGTAATGTTACTGCTGTTCCGGGCACGTCGATGGTTATATCTGGAACTTTTATTCTCTTTTCTTTTAAACTTGGCACGTTTCTTCTGCGGGCTTCAGGTATACCTGTACCGGACAGTCACGTTTTAGTTTGAATCGAGTTATTGTGATGAGTTAATTTAAACTGAATCGTGCGATATTGCTTTCTGTGTTTGACTTATTAGAGGTGTTTATTCATTTTGTTTGTTTTGATTATTGTAAAAACTTGTAACTTTTTTTGTTTTAATGCCTAATCAAACTTATTTTGTACTACTGTAGTACCGAATAATATTAACATAATATAAGCTAACATTTAAAATAATAATATATACATGTATACGAGTATTGTGTAATTATGAAAAAAATAAGCAAAAGAACCATAGGGCATCAAAAAATTAGTCCGCATCGCTGTCAACAGGAACAGTGCCAAAAGGCTGGCAACATTGCCACGTTGTATGGCGATGCTAATTAATTGGCCAAAAAATAGGCCAGCCCTCTGATTACGTGAAGAGTCGACTAACCGCTTGGTTGCTTGGAAAATTTCTTAGAAATCAACGATTTTGTATGGCATGCGTACGCATCTGTAAAGTCGAATTGATGCGTTCGCATTCCATACAAAATCGTTGTTTTCTATGGACAAAAGCTGAACAGAGCTGAATAAGTGTGGCTAGTCCCTTAATCGCCATCCTGCATAGCTATGTAATTAAAAAATAACTAACAATTAAAGATAATACCTGGCTCTAAAGCGGCTTGAATCGTAATCCCAATTAATTATTCACTTTAATTAGCAATGAAAAGCACTAGGCAGTAAAAATCGAGCGTAAAAGAAAAATAAGGCTTCGAACTAATCTAAGAACGAGGAAGAAGGATTTTTCAGTACTTTCAAGGCAATCACGGCCTTAGTTTTACATTCATTGGGCTTTGCATAAGATATTGTCGGCTAATAGGGCGTTTTACTTCAGCAGTTCCGGACATATCTATACTTCATACTTTATATGCTAACTAATATTATAAATACAGAGACAGCAGTAAAAAGTAGAGCAGTGGTGCCCAGTGGTAAAGGCCGCGACTTACGAGTTGTATGTCGTGGGTTCGTACCCAAGCAGGCGCTTTAATTTGTGTAAATTTTTCATCACCACTGCTCTCAAAACGGTGAAGGAAAACATCGTGAGGAAATCGGCATGTGCTAGAACCAAAAATTCGAAGACATGTGACATTTACAAACCCGCACTGGGCCCGCGTGGTGGAATACAGCCCACTCCCTCTCGAAGAGAGGAGGCCTATGTCCCAGCAGTGGGAACATTAAAGACTGTTTATGTATTATAAATGCGAATTTGTTACGCGTTCATGCTAAAACGGCTGAACGGATTTGGATGAAATTTTGCACATAAACAGACTATGACCTGATAAGAACATAGGTTACTTTTTATTTTAGGATCGCAGACGAAGTCACGGGGCACAGCTAGTAATATTATAAATTAGAAAATAACTCTGTCTGTGTGTGACCTTTTCACGCTTAAACCTCTAAATGGATTTCGAAAAAAATTGGCAAGGAGATAGATGGCATCCTGGAAAAGGACATAGGCTATTGATTGTCCCGGTAGCACGTTCCCGTGGGATCATTTCCGACATATTTGCATAACAAAAAAAAAAAAAAACAAAGTACACAGAGAACAAGTTGCCAGACATTTTTTATTTAGAAATAACTGAGATAGATATAAAAACATGGGATTTCAAAAGTGAAAAAGTTGATATTGGAGGTGCTGGGATTTGAACCCAGGACTTTCAGCATGCGAAGCAGACACTCTATCACTGAGTTACACCCCCGACGATTCTCTGCCACTAAAAGACAATCCTTTATTACCTATATACTTGTATTTGATTCTCATTTAAGTATAATAAATTGTGAACAGAGTTACGGATTATCAAGTTCCTAACAAATATAAAATTAAATAATAAGTTCGCACGTATTAGTTTATCCTAGTGTGATTGTTTGTGTTTTGAGCAATCATGATTTTGTTCAGTAGGCATACTATTATGATTTCCTTGAAATATGATACTATAAGATAACATCACGCCCCTGAAGGGTTAGGTACAGGTACCCATGTACATCCACATTGGGCCAGTTATGATTTAAGGCTAATGTAACAGTAGCGGGATCGTCCGAAAGTAGCGGGATCGTCCGAAAGGGTTACCGCTGCCCTGGAACATAAAGGACTAAGGAAGGAACACGGGTGGGTTTTAGTCAGTAAGAGTCTGACACTCCCTTCTGCTCCACCCAGAGCGGGAGGGGTCATTTGATGATTTCCCACCCTGAAAAAAAAAAAAAAAATAAGGTCAATGTAACAGGGGGCGAGTTTATTTATTTATTTATTATATTATTTATGTACACACAGAAAAATACATATTGATATGACATAAACATAATATGAGTACAAAGGTACTGCTTATTTCTTAAGAAATTTCTTCCAGCAGACCTGCGAAAGGAGAAGTAAAAAAAGAAATGTAGACAATAGTGTGTGAGAACAAGAAGAGAAAAATATGAATGTGTGAAGTCTAAAACAAAAATATTAAATATACCTACACATATAACGCAAAAAAAAAAAAATTAAGTATACTTAAATAAATACATAATACAAAAATATATAAACATATATATATATATATACAAATACTCACGGTATAGAGGAAAGGTAATGCTCTTTTAATCGACGTTTAAATAGAGAAATAGCTTTTAAATCACGAATGCTAGGCGGAAGTGAGTTCCACAATCTTACAGCATGGACAGAGAAGGAATAAGAATAGTAGCTCGTTTTATGAGGATGAGATTCAAGGATGGATCTTAGGTGTGATCTACACGGTGCGGCGCTAGAGCGAGCGTAAGAAAAACGCTCACGCAGGTAGGAAGGATAAGACGGGTTGTGTAGGATGTTGAAGAGTAGACATAAAATCCGAGTGTTCCTGCGAAGGCGGATTGGGAGCCACTTGAGTTCTTTGCGAAGGTGTGAAACATGGTCATACTTTCGAAGACCGAAAACAAAGCGAATGCACAGGTTTTGCAAGCGCTCAAGCTTGTTTAATAGCTCCTCAGTAGCATCCAGGTAGCAGGCGTCGGCATAATCTATAATCGGTTTAATGTCATCAACTGGGCACAAATTCAGACTCCGGGCTATTACTGGGAAATCCCTGATGGAAAAACCCAACAACACTTTTCCAGACCTGGAAATTGAACCCAGGACGTCATGCTCAGCTGTAACGCTTGCGACCACTAAACCAACGAGGCCGAAACCTAAATGTTTGTCTAAGGACGAATTCCACCAAAAAATATCTAGAATAAGTCTTATCCTGAACATAAATTTTGAATTTTTGACAGTTTATTCATACTAAAACGACAGTTTTAGTGTGAATTAAAATTGACGTCTGACAAGACGTCAATTTTAATTCAC
This sequence comes from Apamea anceps, assembly GCA_951799955.1. Taxonomy (NCBI): domain Eukaryota; kingdom Metazoa; phylum Arthropoda; class Insecta; order Lepidoptera; family Noctuidae; genus Apamea; species Apamea anceps. The sequence continues at coordinate 5,833,354 of OX637522.1, read as the reverse complement.
GGATAAAAGATCTGACTTTGGTAAAATCAGCCCTAAAATGCATAAATTTATTCTAGAGGAGGCGGCGTAGTTTGTGTTGTGAGCAATCATGATTTTGCTCAGTAGGTATAATATTATTATTGAGGGGCTTGTGGCTAAGTAATAACAGTTGCGCGATTCGATCGATCTGCTAAAGCTACGCTTGCCGCGGTTGGTCAGTGGATGGGTGACCATCTTTACTTATAAGACCCCTCCGTGCCTCGGAAAGCACGCTAAGCCGTTGGTCCCGGCTGCCAATCGCGGATCTTTGGCAGTCGTCACGGGTCGTCAGAAGCCCGAAAGTCTGACAACCAGTCTTACCAAGGGGTATCGTATTACCGAGTAACTGGGTTGTGAAGGTCAGATAGGCAGTCGCTTCATGAAAAGTAGTATTCAGCTGCATCCGGTTAGACTGGAAGCCGACCCCAACATAGTTGGGAAAAGGCTAGGCAGATGATGAGAGATAATATTATTATGATGTATAGTGACAATTCCTTTGAGTAGGAAACTATAAAACCCTTATATTGTAATTTGTCAGTCCCTTGTCGCCTCAGCGTAATAAATAGACGTAGGTATCAACTTGTTTCATAAATCACATGAATACAGGTTGACTTTTGATGCCTGATTTTGTATTTTATTTGAGTTTTTGTGGTAAGGTGGTAAGTATGACAAATGTATTATCATGAATATCATAAATCATAGGATAAGACGAGTTTGTATATGTAAATTATTACTTTTTCTCGGGATAGGCGAAGGACTTATGAATTGGCAAACTATATTGCGTTGCGGGCGTCAGATATCACTTTGGATGATAAGTTTGAGTCTTTGGGTGTTTTTCTATTACTATCGGAATATATGAGCGCTAAAATTAGATTTTATTGCAACACCAGGCTTTTTTATATTTTTTATTTTTTTTTGGGGTGGGAAATCATCAAATGACTGCGTGCATCCTCCCCTGTGCCAGGACCCGCGTGTCGTCAGCGTAGCAAACCACGCTGACGCCGCTAGGGAGGTCGGCGCGCAGCACTCAGTCGTACCCGATTTTCCACAGATGCGGCCCCAGGACCGATCCCTGTGGGACACCGCACCACATCTCTCGCCGGTTCCACTCTCCCCGGTGACCGGGGTAGATGACGGCCCTGTCCGTCAGATAGGCCTCGACAGTGCGACAAAGGTAGGTCGGCATTCGGTGATACCGCAGTGCCTCCCTGACGTAGCTCCAAGGCAGGGTATTGAAGGCATGTGCGATGTCTAGAGACACCGCCAAGACGACCCCACCCAGGGCCACAGCATCCCCCGTCGTGAGGGCTCGCAGCCAGCTGCCCGACAATTCGGTCTGCAATGACTCTTTCAAAGAGCTTGCCCATCTCGTCGAGCAGTATGATGGGCCGGTAAGCGGACGGAGGGTCCGCAGGGCGCCCCGGCTTCTTGATGAGGACCAGTTTCCCCGTTTTCCAACGAAGTGGGAACCGGCTCCTCTCCAAACATGCGCTCAGTAGCCCCTTAGTCGAGGCCCGAGAGCCTCCAAGGCCAGGACCCAGGCTTTTCCAGGTAAGCCGTCGGGTCCTGGGGCGGTATTTTTGGTATTCAGCCTACGTACCGCCACTCTCAGCTCTACCTCGGTCACCTCCGGAGCATCGTCGTCGTCGTCGGTGTGGTCCGCATCTGGCACCGCAGGCGGCGGAGCCATGTTCCCCTCGCGAAGGGAACAGAGCGCTCACCACGTCCTCCACGAGCTGGGGCCGGATACTTTGCGTCAGCGGGGGAGCCCATGGGCGGAGTTTATCCCGCACCAATTTTTTATTTTATAAGGGCGTCCCCACGGATCTCTGTTCAGTCCCCAGCGACTCCTCGCGGGCTTACAACACCAGCCTTAAATTTTGATGTTGATATTAAAATAATTATTTTGTCGATTGACATAACAGCCGCACGGGTCGATCGATCAGGTTAAGCTACGCTTGCCGCGGTTGTACCAAGTCCCCTCCGTGCCTTGGAAAGCACGTTAAGCCGTAGGTCCCGGCTGACATTCGTGGATCTTTGACAGTCGTTACGGGTCGTCAGTCGTAGTAAGTAGCCCGAAAGTCTGACAACCAGTCTTATCAAGGGGTATCGTATCACCCAGTAACTGGGTTGTGGAGGTCAGATAGGCAGTCGCTCTATGTAAAATACTGGTATTTAGCTGCAGCCAGTTAGATTTGAAGCAGACCTCAACATAGTTGGGAAAACGCTAGGCTCGTTGAGGTTCTGGGTTGAAATCCTTGCAAGTACAAATACGACATTTTTAATTCGTATGTACTTTCTGAGTTTACCTTGGACATTACTTACATCGGTGAAGAAAAAAATATCATGAGGAAGTCTGGGGGTCTACTCCGAAGTGCAAAGTGCGACTGTTCGGATCGGACCGACACATGGCCGAACCGAATATTATTGAACATTGCGAAAAAAGTTCGAATCGGCTCAGTTGGGTCGGGACCATAGTCAATATTCGAAAGAGTGTAGGATTGGAACCGACCGAACCAAATAGTAACTTCGTAGCAGGAAACGGCCGAAGATTCGGCCGATATTACTTCGGAGTAGACACCCTGGACTTATAGTTACTATAAGTCTGAAATCGTCAACACATCTTAAGCAAGCTATATCATCAGTGCTTGGGCCTTCTCGGTATGAGAAGAGGCCTCTGCCTTCCTTTGGGACAATGATGGGTTGGTATTATTATAATAATAAAAACAACGAAGAAAATAAAATGTCGTCATCATTCCCCTGCTTTTATCCCAATTTATATGGGGTCGGCGAAACATGTGTTTTCTTTATACTTCTCTACTAGTCATCCTCGGTAGGGGGTACCGATACCGTTCTAACCATAGACCGCTTTTCACACAGTATATCCATCTCTTTGGTTTGGAAGAAATTAAACATCATATTTAGTGTAAAACGTTTCCACTGCTGGGACACAGGCTTCCTCTCAGGGCTCTCAGTGAGAGGGAGTGGGCCGTAATCCACCACGCGGGCCCGGTGCAGGTTGGTAAAAGTCACATGTCTTCGAATTTTTTGGTTCTAGGACATGCCGGTTTCCTCGCGATGTTTTCCGTTTTGAGAGCAGTGGTGATGAAATAATTTACGCAAAGTATCTGGATTCGAACCTAATAATAATAATAATATCCCTGGACATTTCACACAGCGCCATCTAGTCCCAAGTTAAGCAACTTAATGCTTGTATTATGGTAACAAGATGGCTGATAAACTACTTATATACTTTTTTTTTTTTTTTTTGTAAATACATACATATTATAGATAGAAAAACACCCAGACTCGGAACAAATACATGTAGGTCATACAAATATTTGTTCCGTGCGGGAATCGAACCCGCGACACGCAGCGCAGCAGTCAATCGCTTAACCACTGCGCCAACCGTGCACCTAAGACCTACAACTCCACCACCTAAGTTTAAATTAAACATAACAAGTAAAATATACGTAACGTCAAGTTCCTGTATGTTTTCTGAATATTTTCAGACTTTTCACTTTTATCTACATACACGGCTGTCACACGCATCCAAAAGTAATAAATCTCAGACTACTTACATCTGAGGGGCAATTCTCGTAATTTTAAGAACGTTCAGAGTCTGATCTCAGTCTCAACCTGTCAAAAATATCTCTAATTCCCCACAGTTTTCAAAAGTTTTTGACATTAATTTTCGCTGAGATGAGATTGCGACTAGATTTTGAACGATTTTAATTATGGGAATTGTCCTTCAGATGCAAGATCGTAACTTAGTAATCAGAGTGAAACTGACATGAATATAAATAAAAATGGTCATATAACCTTCTTACAGCGCCCCTTAACTGTTAATAACAGTCAAACGGTTTGAGCTCAATAAAAGTGTTAATGAGCTCATAAGTGTACCCTGCAAGAGCCACGTGGGCTCTATAACGGATAATGAAATTCTTTATTAACAGTATGCTAGAAGATATTGTTGTATGACGAATGTGTATTAACGTTAAAAATATCGGATATTTTGTCGCACACTGGATATTTAACCTACTGATAAGCGCCGAGAGTTGAAAATCCAACAGTGTGGTTTTTTCACGCGCTAGGATGCGTTCTGTTGGATTCTCAATGCTCGGCTCAACACTGAGAGTCGAAAATCCAGTGCGCGATAAAATCCCGCCGCGATATTTTTACGTCCGTGCTTACGTCGGGTTATTATTCTGGGTTTGAATAGGTTTTATTGTAACAACTAGTTAGGAACTAGTTGTTGTTGGTTTTGTTTTTTATTAGTAGTTGTTATTGTTTATTTATTTACTAGCAGCGCCCCGTAGTTTCTCCCGCATAAGTTTCGACATCGTGGGAATATCGGGATAAAAAGTATCCTCTGTATTAATCCTGGTTATAAACTATCTGCGTGCCAAATTTTATCCAAATCCGTGCAGAAGTTTTTGCGTGAAAGAGTAACAAACATCCATTCATACAAACTTTCGCGTTTATAATATTTTCGTGTATTTAATTTATCTTAAGATAACAATAGTCTCGGCCTTACACAGTCGTCAATTATAGGTTTACCAGCCATCTCAGAAATAAGTGTAACACATAGTCACACATAATAATAACAACTAAAGGCTGGAACTTAAAAAAATATGGCAATATACTTCTTAAACTTACGATTAATAACAAAAAGTAAAAAAAAAAAATTGTTTATGTTGGTATTTGGTTGAATGAAATAAAGCAATGTTGTTTGCAACTACTAGTTGTTGGTGACTTTATTCGTGCCTGTTCAGGTTTCAAGTGCATTTATTAATAAAAAAAAACTGCATTTATTAATAAAATAATTAATTACCTGCTTACTTCTTCTTCTGCCTAGCCTTTTCTCAACTATGTTAGTGTCAGTTTCCAGTCAAATGGATGCAAACTGGATGCACCTAAAAACTTGTATTTTACATGGTGCGATTACCTTTCTGACCTCCACAACCCAGTTACTGGATAATACGAAACCCTGGCTGTCAGATTTTCAGGCTTCTGACTACCCGTAACGACTGTCAAAGATCGATAAATTTAACGACTGACAAAGATATAACTGTCATACATGACAGCCGGGACCAACAGTTTAACGTACGGTACTTTCAGAGGCACGAAGGGATCATGTTATGTAAAGATTGACCATCTTATATACCAAGACAGGGGTCTTGCCGTCAGTGCCCATCCTATATAATTAATTATTCTCCTTGTTAATTATTTAAAAAACATTGATTCTAGTTGCTTCATGAAACTTATACTGTGGTAACTGCCTGGCTACATAAATAATATAATATGCTCAATTCCTATACAGGAAATTAAAAAGCGCAATCTATTAGATTGTGCAAATAATGTCACACAGGAAATTGTTTGATCGACGAGCGACTTTACTTATATAAGTCACTTATAGCTAATTGAATATTGTTCTAGTAAGTAAGTGGAGACACACTACCGTTTCGTAGATTAATGGGATGTATATAATTCGTGAGTAAAGTACAGACGCCAGCACATCAAGCTACTAGATTTTCAACTTTATCGCTAAAGCATTAGGTTCAAGGTTCATTGGGAAAATTTGACAGTTTCGGGTAACTTGATGTACTGGCGTCTGTACGTTTAGCCACTCTAGACCCGACATATGGATTAGAACGGACACGAAAAAAGGGCATACTCTTCTAATAATCTCTCTCTCTCTCTTCTCTTCTCGTCTGTCCTAATAATCTCTGTCCTGTAATAAATGTATGTACCTAATATTTGCACGCCACATTTGGCAAAATTTGATGATACCATTGACTAATCTTAAGATCATAATTATAATGTACAGACGCCAGCACATCAAGCTACCCGAAATTGTCAAAATTTCCCAATCAAAAGAAATTTGACAGATTGTAGTAGCTTGATGTGCTGGCGTCTGTACCATATTCTGACAAATAAATGATTATGATTATACTTAAAAACTCTTCGCAAAAAACGTCGCGATCTTCCAGCTTAGTGCGTACTGTGAAGGGCTAGACCAGCCCTTCGAGGTACCGGGAGGAATCAAACAACGATACGATTCCTTTACGTTTATATTGACTGAACGACTTTACATATTCCCCACTAAACTAGCACTGACTTTTCCCAAACAAAAATCCTAATAAAATATTTGACACCCCGTCTAAACATGCTTGAATGTTGGAATGGAAACTGCACTAAATTATAGCCAGCCTGCACTAAATATGGTCGACTTGTGGACAACCTTTACTCAAACTCAAACTATTTATTTCAACTAAACCAATTACAGGTACTTTTGAATTGTCAAGGGTCGGTCAGTTAAAAAGATGAAGCTAGTTGCCCATTCCAAAGCGTAGTAGGTACAGTACAGTTGTACAGTTTTAATAAGGAAATGGAGAAGTATTTTCAATTAACACTTTCATTCGTATTCCAATGAAGTTTTCATTCGAACAAGAGCGCTGGCTAATATAGTAGGTTTTGTTATATTTCTTGTGTTTTTTATTCAATGGACTCCGGGAGGTTTTTCTTTTAGCGAATAAATTAGTTGATGAAAATGGCTGACACCATCACAGTTGATTAAATTATTATTGGATCCAGAAAAGTTTCAGAAGTATGAAAAAGCATCGCTTGTTTCCGTGATTTTACTAGTTTTTTTTATTTTACAAACGATAAGTTCCATAATCAGCCTATAATGTTCCCACTGCTGGGACACAGGCCTCCTTTCTGTGAGAGGGTGCGGGCCGTAATCCACCACGCGGGCCCAGTGCGGATTGATAGATGTCACATGTTTTCGAATTTTTGGTTCTAGGACATGCCGGTTTCCTCACGATGTTTTCCTTCACCGTTTTGAGAGCGGTGGTGATGAAACAATTTACACAAAGTAAAGCGCCTGTCTGGGTTCGAACCTAAGACCTACAACTCGTAAGTCGTGGTCGTTACCACTGGGCCACCGTTGCTCTCCAAAGATAAATTCAGTATAACTTAATTGTGCCGTTGAAATAACAGCTGAAATTCGCAGAAATAGTTGAGTTTGATTCTATGAACCAATAGCTGTAGTTGTTCATAAAAATAACTAAAAATGGAGTATCATAAATTATTATACGGCTTTTTATTGTAACCACGTATGAAAACTAAAACTTATTTTAGTTTTTTTAATATGTTGTGCTAATCTAGTAAATTAATTTAATAGAAAGCTATGCCACTTTATATTGTTGACATTTGCATGTTTCAACTTAACGCAAAAGCCTTGACCTCACTATGAAACGATCTCTATATCCACCTAATTAAGGCTAAGTGGTTGGTGGTGACAGACCACAGTCGTTAGTCAGAAGCCCAAAAGTCTGACAACTAGTTTTATCAAAGGGTATTGACTAACCTGGCCTACCCAGTTAGGGTTGTGGAGGTCAAAAAGGTCGCTCTAAGTAAAATACAGGTGTTCAGCTGCATCCGGTTAGACTTGAAGCCAACCCCAACAAAGTTGGGAAAAGACTAGGCGGATTGTGTGGTTTGTGGTGACAAAAACGTACCATCTTAACTAGTAAGAAAACGTGCCTTTTTCACTTTAGGGTTTTAACGCATTTTTATTCCCGGATCGTATGATTTATCTATCTTGATAGATCATAATGTCGCTGATATATTCATTCTCTTTTCTACTCTTTAGCAAATTTATGTAGAAATCGACTTCAACTTCCATTATGATGCTAAAAAATGTTGAAAAAAACACGTGACTTGCATTAGCGACACGTCAGTGTGTCAGCTTGTTTTGATTGATCTTCGTAGTAAATCACTGTAATACTTGAATGGGTTATATTTACAGTAGAAGTATGTTTCAGAATGAGAATCTGGGGTTTAAACTTAAATGTTCAGTGAGATTATTGTAGACATCGGCGCGCAACCGGTTACCATGGATTGAGCACATGATTCTAAACACCCTCACGTCGATAGATTTCATCGGTTATTAAAAAAAAAAGTTAGCTGTTCTATACATGTTGATCGCGTAGGTAATGCGCTTTCCTATGAAACAGCAGATATTTTTTTTTTTGATAACCGACAAATTATTTCTACGGTAGGGGGTTTAAAATCGTGTGCTGAATTCATGGTTACGGTTTGCGCGCCGATGTCCCTGCCACACCCGGTAGATCAGAATCTTGGTCTAAAAAGAGATGCATAATCAGCCTATGATATTCCCACTGCTGGGACATAGGCCTTTTCTCTGTGAGTAGGAGCGGACCTTAATCCAGCACGCCGGCCCAGTGCGGATTGGTAGATGTCACGAATGTCTTCGAATAAAAGGGATGAATGAAAGGCAATTGCATGAAGTTGAGACGCGAATGCTAAGAGGGATTTCGCGTGGTATTACGTGAATCGCTAGAATAAGAAGTGAGTATGTGTGTGTAATTGTGTATGTGTATATAAGAGGAAGTTTGAAAGAGGCACCAGGGGACTGAAATGTTGATAAGTTAAAGTTAAAATAGGTTATCATGGTATGGCGGTGAGCATGTGATGCGGAGGAATGATAAAAATATGTTTCAATTGCAAGCATTTCATAATCCAATTTATGGTAAATAGTTTTATATGGTTATTTTTAACAAATTTATGTAAAGCACAATTTTTGTATGTTGTGCTTTATTTTTATTTATTGTTTGGGTCGAATCTCGTAATTAAAAACGTTCAAAATCTAGTCGCAATCTCATCTCAGCGGCAATCAATGTTAAAAACTTGTCAAAAATGTAGGGAATTTAGAAGTTTTTTTGACAGATTGAGACTGAGATCTGAGGGGCAATTTTCGTTATTTTAAGAACATTCACAGTCTGGGGGGCAATTCTCGTAATTTTAAGAATATTCAGTCTTAATCTGTCAAAAATAGCGCTAATTTCCCTACATTTTGACAAGTTTTTGACATTTGTTTGTCACCGAGATGAGAATGCGACTAGATTTTGAACGTTTTAAATTACGAGAATTAGCCTTCTGACTGAACGTTTTTAAAATTAAGAGAATTGCCTCTTTGTTGCCAGTGAAATAAGAATAAACAGGGGCTTTAGTGAATAGGCACCTAGCATTTTGGTTTTAACATTACAAAAACCTTAATATCCGGCCTATAGTTCAGAATCTTAGTACAAACCGCTTTTTTAAGCAAAGTACGGAACAATGACCCACAAAAAGTATCCGACCCGCCAGACAAATTGCCTCTTCTACCAACTTTCAAAGATTTCATTCTTTCTTCCATTTTGAACATTAGCCGCGTCTGAAACAATTTTTCTTCGTAAACGAGACTTTATAGTTAGTAATACTCAGTAAATGTGCCCGATTGCCAAGAGTTTAGCGGTGAAATATCGAAAAACCATCAATTTGCATAGCTATCGGTCTCAATGGGCTCAACTTGTCTGTTTTGAGGCCTGCCAACTAATTTGGAAACAAAAGGTTGCAATGTATTTACATTTGACGATCCCTTTTTGCTGTTTGCGGGGATAAAGGATTGCCATAGGAAGTCTTACGTTTTGGAAATGTATTTATTGTGTGGCATAAAATTTAAATATTTTATGTTTTCGTTCATGTATGTTACTTCAGTCAAGATACAATCGATGTCATATCATCATTTTATTTCATTTTATTTAATTGGGACATAAAACAGTTACACGTTACAATTATAGTAAATAGTAAACTAGGGTAATAGAGATAAACATGTAACCCACTCCAATGTCCGCGGAATAATCTATTTTGGTGAAATAAAACAAAACCACGAATCATCTACTCGTACTGGAGGCGATTTAGGTTAGGGAGAATTTATAATTATTGTGCAAGGAATTGAATAGCCATTCTTTTAAATTTTGTTTCAGATAGTGAAAATATAGGTATCACATTATAATCAGCCTATAATGTTCCCACTGCTGGGACACAGGCCTCCTCTCTGTGAGAGGGAGTGGGCCGTGATCGAGCTCGCGGGACCAGTGCGGGTTGGAAGATATCACATGTCTTCAAATTTTTGGTTCTAGGACACGCCGGATTCCTCACGATGTTTTCTTTCACCGTTTTGAGAGCCGTGCTAAGAAACTGTTTTACACAAAGTAAAGCACCTGGGGGGGTGCTAAGTCTTAATAGTAATAATACCGCTTATTACATTACTCCTATAAAGGGACATCGCTGCGCAAACTGTAACCATGATTCTAAACCCCTAGCATAGAAATTTTATCAAAATAAAAATCAGCTGAAAAATTTAACGCTGGGTTTTAAGAATCATGTACACTGAATCTATGGTAACATGTTGCGCGCCGATGTTCCTGCCCGTCTGCCATACCCTGTGTATTTAGCCCCTAGGTAATTACCAATAGAGAGAGAGGAGCCCGTGACTAAATAATAATAGCCCTCCCTGGGCAGGTTGGTCCCGGCGGTCATTCTTGGATCTTTGATAGTCGTTACGGGTCGTCAGAAGCTCGAAAGTCTAACAAGTACTTAGACTTACCAAGGGGTTTCGTATTACCCAGTAACTGGGCTGTGGAGGTCAGATAGGCAGTCGCTCCATGTAATATACTGTTATTCAGCTGCATCCGGTTAGACTGGAAGACGGCCCTAACATAGTTGGGAAAAGCAAGGCAGATGATGAGGTAAAACCAATACTACTTTGGACCATTGGATCAATTTACGTTGAAAATAGCAATGCAGTTAAAAAAAATATATACATACCCCATTGCACAGAGGTAGGCAGAAACTATGGAACGCCAATTGCTACGATCCTTAAATATTCCTTTTGCTACCTTTACGTTAAAAATAAATTACCTACGTAATAAATTCCAATGTTTTTTCTAGCGGATCTGACTGAATGTATTTGGATCGTAGCTCTTTTCTCTTTAATAGGTCTAACGTTTGCACTGGAACATTTTAAGAATTTATTTAATTAGGCACATAGTTTTCTTTACTTTGTAAGACAAAAAAACGTAATTAAAAATTGTTCCTTAACTTGCCTTTTTTAGGGTTCCGTAGCCAAATGGCAACGGAACCCTTATGGATTCGTCATGTCTGTCTGTCTGTCTGTCTGTCCGTCCGTATGTCACAGCCGCTTTTTTCCGAAACTATAAGAGCTATACTGTTGAAACTTGGTAAGTAGATGTATTCTGTGAACCGCATTAAGATTTTCACACAAAAATAGAAAAAAAACAATAAATTTTGGGGGTCCCCATACTTAGAACTGACACTCAAAATTTTTTTTTTCATCAAACCCATACGTGTGGGGTATCTATGGATAGGTCTTCAAAAATGATATTGAGGTTTCTAATATCATTTTTTTCTAAACTGAATAGTTAGATCTAGTGAGTAGTTTTTTTTTAATACGTCATAAATCGTAACGTAACGGAACCCTTCATGGGCGAGTCCGACTCGCACTTGGCCGGTTTTTTACCTATTAGACAAGGAATTTTCAGTTTTTTTTTTAAGTTGGCTTTTCTTGCTTTTTGTTCGATTTTAAATGGGTTCAATTTCTGCTCATAAAGTGCTTAACTATTCTCTTACCCCTGGAAAAAACCACTATTTCCATCACTTACAATTTCGCTCTCAGTTTTTCCAGTGTTTAAATAATCCATCCAATCATCTCGCCATCACCTTCGTACTGAGTCTGAAAAAAAAAAATATTAAAAAAGAGAAGTTTCCACCAACTTTCAGGATTTCTGAGAGAACTTAATGGTTCCGGAAATCCTGAATCTTGTTGCCAATTTAAGACCTTGAGTTATTAAAAAGTGGGACGATAAACGTAATGACTGTTAAAAAACCAAGTTACTATTTTAAATACCCATCAAATTATTCCCACAGATCTCGAAATTAACAATTTGGGAATTAATAAAACTCGAAATTGAAAAGTATTCAAATAATTACGCTCCATTAAAACTGTTAATTTGACAAGTTAAAATTAAGTGGAGGATGAAATGAGTTTTTAATTGGAAAAGGTACCATGTGTCCGATAATTCGATTAGTGGTTGAAATCATTATCGTTTTGGACGAATTTTCTACTCCAGTTCACTTAGTTATATTATGGTCAATGTTTCGGAAGTGTCCGTTATTACATTGAAGGTGAAACGAAAATGGGTTTAGTGAATATCCGTCCAACCGACTAATTCTCTGAAAATTTTGCGTGCTCAAATTGCTTTATGAAATTAACGGGCGAAGTTTCAACCGTAACCTAATTTTAAGTCGAAATTATGTATTTGTGTTGTCTCTTTAAGGGGCATGCGAGCCTGCAAGGTTCAAAGTTACTTACGTTTTTTGCAATTTGCTGATCAGTGTCAGGTTGTTTGTATATTGATTACAATATGATTGGCAACCGTAATAAATATGTATTTATAAAATTATAATTATTAGAATCAGCAATACAACTCCTTAAGTTAGAATTGGCCTCAAATGTGATTTTATGAAATAGTCATTCCATTGAGCCCATTTACACCAAAACGCTATTTATTTAACAAACACTGATGAATTACTATGTTTACAAGCGAACACTAAAATATACATACATTATAATTACAAGTATATCATAAAAATTTAAAGAAAAAGGCAGGAGCTCATTGGGCATCAAAAAATTCGTCCGCATCACTGTCAATGGGATAAGTGCCCAAAAGGCTGGCAGCATTACCACGGATGGCAATGCTGATTCTTTGGGCTAAAAATAGGCCAGCCCTCTGGTCATTCGATAGGGTAATATGGACTTAGAGAGATGTATTGATGATTTTTATGATTAGTCTATTTTTTTTTCGTTAGCCTACTTTGTGGCCCACTGCTGGCAAAGGCTTCCCCTTTTTATAGCCATAAATAAATATTTGTTACGCTCGCGAATCATATTTAGATCAACATACTCGTACAACCTGATAATGACCTGTAAATTGCAAAAAAATAAAATAAGAAAATATGACTTTCACAGGCTACCCTAGATAGTAAAATAACGACAACAAGACTTGAAGATCATTCTTCTAGTTGTGTCGTTAAAGAGTAAACATTAAAAAGTAATTATGCTTTTAATAGCAACTATGATAGAAACTGTGTTTCGACACGTAATATGGACTCATAGTCTTAATATTTTTGCAGGTTACTTACATCAAGGAAAAAAAAATATTGAAAAAAATATCCTTCTAAACACAATCTCTTTTGGCATAGTTTATTTTACTAATATAATGATAAGTTAATGACTAACAATATTGTACCTACGTCTAACTTTAAACATACCTACCGTTCCGATACTCGTTCCAAGGAACGTTTTTATGTATGCAACCATTGTTTCTCATTGTAACTGAATAATTGTATTCTGTTTTTAAGAAATAAATGTCTTAAGTTCGGATGTAAACAGTTGTTACAGGGACATCTGAAGCATCATCTTGCAAGGCTTTTCGTCACTGTTGTATTTTAAATTAAATTAATGATCATTTATTTCAGGAAGTTATTCCCATATTAAGCACTAAAAATTACATAGAACAAACACAACAAATACAACACAAATTACATACATAAAACATTACACATTCAAAACATTACCTACATTAAAAATAAATAAGTTACTTGAAATAAAAAATAAATAAAATTATAGTATTATTAGGTTAAAATTCATTCGATTACATCAATTTAAATTTTGTATGACATCCAAAAATTAACTTTCAGTCATCTTTGAACTCATGACCTCGAGTTTTCTTTGTATTTAGACTTCTTAGAATATAAATAAAAATACATTTAGACTATAACGACTTTGCATAAAAAGGTTACTAATAATTGATCTAGAGAGATTTCATGGAATATCTTTATCTCAAAATTTGATATTTATATTAAAATAAATTGAATTCTTATAATTGAAATATTTTTATCCAACTTAAACTCTAGCCTGACTACCACAAAACAGTGTTTATCAGTTGTTTAGGCTAAACACCTTTTAAACACGACATAATTATATATAATCAGGAAAGCATTTATTTCAATTGAACCATTTACAGGCACTTTTGAATGTCAAATAGCCGGTCAGTTAGAGAGTTGAAGCTAGTTGTCCATTCGAAAACGTAGATCTCTATGGAGAAGAAATAAATTACGTTTAAGAAAAGATAAACAAAATACGATAAATGTCTCATAAAAGTTGTTTCAGTATTACGATTCATTGTGCAGTCTCATATGACTTGCCGTAACTTTAGTAATACAATAGGCTAGTTTCCTGAAACAATCTAATTAGTCCGTCAGTAAGATTATCAAAAAATATTGGACCCGTATTTTTTCTTTTCACAATTATATAAAAAATGATGAAGATATCGCCCGTTAAAGTTCCGCGTGACGTCACGCCTTGCTACACTTTTTACCATGGCGTGACGTCACGACCCCCACTCCCAAATTTTGACGCGCTTTATCTTTATCATTTTTTGTTTGATTGACAAAAGGAAAAATACATGTCCATTATTTTTCGATAATCTAACTGACGGACTAAATATAATAACATTTTTTTACCCAAGAAACTACCCTATTGCATGAAAACTGACAAAAATGCGACTGCCTCTGTTCGTCTAGTGATCGCAAGTGCTACTGCTGAAAATGAGGTCCTAGGTTAGATTCCCAGGTCAGACAAAGTGTTGTCGGGTTTTCTATCAGTCTCAGTAGGTCAGTAGTCTATACTCTGGGCTGCTACTGAGAAATTCCACACAAGTATCGACTTGGGTTCGGTTACTGTTACATGGGACTACTGTTACATGGGACATAACCGAAATATTTTAATATACATATACAGGGTGGCAGGGACATCGACGTGCAACCTGTTACCATGGATTCAGCACATGATTCTAAACACCCTCACGTCGCGTCGATAGATTTCATCGGTTATAAAAAAAAGTTAGCTGTTCTATACATTTTGACTGCGTAGGTATTGCATTTTCCTAGGAAACAGCAGATATTTTTTTTGATAACCGACAAAAAATTTCTACGCTAAGGGGTCTAAAATCATGTGCTGAATGAATCCATGGTTACAGATTGCACGTCGATGTCCCTGCCACCCGGTATAATTCTTCTGTACGTGTGTTTGTCACCTAACTCGTAAAAAAAACAAACTCTTTCTTAGCCTTCCGAAGTGTCACAGTATAACTTTTACTAAAAACAAAAATAAACTTAATTGTCTGTATACATTGAATAGCCATAATTTAAATATAGTAGATTCCGTTCGCGACCTTGGTGTTACATTTGATTCGTGTTTGCACTTTGACTTGCATATAGAGAATATAATAAATAAAGCTTTTCGGATGTATGGTTTCGTCATGAGATCCTCGAAGGACTTCGTGCGACCCTCTACTTTTCTGTTATTATATAAAGCATTGATAAGATCTCAATTAGAATACGCGATTCCTATTTGGAATCCGTACTACGACAAATATAACTTTAAATTGGAATTAATACAGAAAAAGTTTTTACGCACTGTAAACTATAAATGTTACCATTCGAGGATTCCTTACACACAATTACTACAGCAATATAACGTCTTAAGTTTAGAATCTCGGCGTTTACTTTTGGGGGCCATGATGTTGCATGGTTTGTGTAACAATAGATTTGACTGTATTGAAATCACAAATAAGTTACGCTATACAGTACCTAGAACCGTTATCAGACGGGCGGCACGCGTGCCCCGGTTGTTCCATGTAGATTCATGCAGGACTAACGCCGGGGCGCGAGTGCCTCTTCGTCAACTTGTGGAGGCCTATAACACACACTTCATTGACATAGATATATTCTCTCTTTCTAGTATAAAATTTAAAACCTTAGCTATAAATTCTCTTTCACCGCGATCTTAACTTATATTCTCTTAATTCATTTCCGTTCCTAACTCTTTCTTATATTAATCCGTGGACATTGGTGTGGGTTATATGTTTACCTATTTGTGTAATTAATCATAATTGTTGAACTTAACATGTAACTGTTTTTATGTCCCTAATAAATAAATAAATAAATAAATAAATAAACTCCTCCTAAAAGGCTGGACCGATTTGGATGAAATTTTGTGTGTATATTTCAATGGGTTCCTGGATGGTTTGAAAACACAGTTGGGCCCGCTAGGTGGCGCTGCTTTTCCAGGCAGGACGACGCCCTGTCGGGTCCGCTAGTATACAATTGCATGGGACTAGGCAAAATGTGGGTTTACTATAAACCTAACTCTCTGCTTAAACTTTATCTAACCCTTTGGGGAATTACTGGTGTTAAGTTTGCAGTTCACAAGTTTACTGGCAGCAAGATATTCCTCAAAACGACTGTCGCATGTTCAACCTGTAAAAAACTCACAAGGACGAAATTAAGTCCGGACTAAACGTTAATAAAGAGGCGGTATCTAAGTTTTAATCTCGTTCTGCCCACTAGAATGTTGGTAACATTGTATTATACGATCCGCAAGTTCGCTTTCTTTCTTCCATATAAAAATGCATTGCATATTCTCGGCTTTTATGTAAAACAGTTTCTGAACTTAAGCCTTTTTACCGAGAAAAGGGAAAAAATGTTTCAACGGAGAAATCTCTTTTTTACTTTATACTAGGATTTGTACGTTTCCTTGATTTCGCCTGTTCAGTGCAATAGTCGTTTTGGCGGGGGAATTCTTGGCAAGCGTGGTCGGAGCCCCGGGTATAATAGTGCTGGTTGAATTTCAAACAGTTCCTACTGTTCGAGTTCCTTGGCTGTGTTTTTAATGTTTTAAATTTATTTTTTGTTCTAATTTGGACGTGTGTTCTCTCTCCAATGTTCTGGATAGTTTTTATTAGTTCACGGTTGTATCTAATTATTTGATGAAAGTTGCCAATTGTAAAAGTTAGATAGACAAGATAGATAAATCAATTATTTAGTGCACACGAACGAAATAGCACAACACACAAAAGCGCAATTAAATAAAAAAGTAAGTACATGAATATAAAGAAAATACAAGGTCATCATCTGCCTAGCCTTTTCCCAACTATGTTGGGGTCGGCTTCCAGTCTACCCGGATGCAGCTGAATACCAGTATTTTACATGGAGCGACTGCCTATCTCACCTCCACAACCCAGTTACTGGGTAATACGATACCCCTTGGTAAGACTGGTTGTCAGACTTTCGGGCTTCTGACTACCCGTAACGACGGTCAAAGATCCACAAATGACAGCCGGGACCAACGGCTTACGTGCTTTCCGAGGCACGGAGGGGTCTCGGTATGCAAAGATGGTCACCCATCCACAGACTAACCGCGGCAAGCGTAGCTTAACCTGATCGATCGACCTGTGCGGCTGTTATTATTTAGCTACGGGCCCCCCAAAGAAAAAAAATACAAGGTGCCACTATAAAAAAAATAAAAAATAAAGTAGCACTATGAAATCAAATAACGAATACAAAAAGAGCGGCGTGCGTCACAAATTTGCACTAAACAAGAGTCCAGCTCAGCATGTGTCAGGCAAATCTGTACTCTATTACTAATAAATATAATTAAAGTGTCTGTTTGTAATGTCAAAATAACAATTTTGACATTAAAAACAGACACTTTAATCACATGCTATTGCATTTGACTAAATGCATATGAAAGTATGTATTATATGGTACTTATAACAAAATAACACTTTTTAAATATTTTGTCTGTCCCTATGTTTGTTCCGGCTAATCTCCAAAATAGCTGGTATTGGTATGGGGACACTTTGAACCCTGAGGACGGACATAGGTTACTTTTTATCGACGGAAGCTAGAATATTATACCTACCATAAAAAGCCTTCCTTCCTTCCAATGACAGTGTATAGTTTTAACAAAAATAAGTCCATGAAATGATTAGTACCTTACCGATTTATAAAAACGGTCATACTATTTCCCCATAGACAAATTTATGCAATTTGTAAACAAACGTTCGACACAATGAACACTAAGATGTGCAAATACCAAAATACTCAGCGACAATCAGCTCAATTCTGCAATAAATACTACATGACAGCCAACAAGCTGGTACACTCGCCACCTGACGGCGAATGAGTAACGTCGGTACGTGTACAACATCAGATATGAAACTCAACGACGCTCAAATAAATGCATCTGTTTGTATGTCACTTGTTTTATAACAGATTGTGAGATAACTTTGAAGCTATTGAGGTGATATTTTAACAAGTTTTGTTTCGTTTTTAGGGTTTTTTACCCAACGGGACACTATTACTTCTGTCAATCCACTTACCACATATTTAATTTATATGTCATGGTTTCATTAATCCATTTTAATTCTTTTACCTATTGCGGTATAGTAATTTTATTTCTAGGCGCATTGTCTTCACATATAATTATATAATTAATGTACGCAAATATAGGAAAACATTTTAAAAGAGTAACGGTGGAGTTTCTTGCCCATTCTTCTCCATATGAAAACAACCTTTTGGAAGGGGCGACTAGAATTATATAGATCGGACTAACTTACCTAGTGACGTCCGATCCTTAATTATGTGAAGTAATCTCGTCCTCATTGTTAACTTTGTAGTTTGTACTCGTGCACAACTCGCTTAATCACATTATTTAAAGATGGAAGGTCTCCATCAAAAAAAAAAAACAACAAATGTTATCTGTGGTACAGTCGTTGGCGCGCCCTCCTTACATCTGTCAAATCATTCTTTCAAAGCATAAACTGGGCTTCACGATGACCGATACGGACATCGTATAGTCCAGCATAGTGCACAACACAACACAGAACACAACTTTTCGAAGGGGTTTAATAAGACAATCCAATACTTACACAAGAGTAGGTTGATTATCTGGGAAGGGTTGGGATACAATGAGGACGAGATTACTTCACATAATTAAGGATCGGACGTCACTAGGTAAGTTAGTCCGATCTATATAATTATGCTTCGTAATCTCGTCCTCATTGTTAACTTTGTAGATGTTCAAAGAATAAAGTTGTGTTGGTAATAGAATCAGCAATGTTTAATCATTGAGCATGGTAACTTAACGTGTTATTCTAATTTTATATTTAGTTTCTAATTACTATTAGTTTCTATAATTCTTAATCAGTCTTGGATCCACTAGTGTCTAATTATCTTATGCATAATTATGGCACACAATTATTTATAATCAAACAATTAACAATGACATAAAAATGTACTTAACAAGTTAAAACTTGTAAACAACCCTTGTCTATAGAGCACACAGTTTGTGCAAAGGCATTAGGATCACTAACTATTGGTCTCTTATAAAAGCGAGCAAAGGTCGAGGAATTAGTGGTCCAACCAGCAGCTTTTCTTATAACTTCAATATTGATACCTCCCTCAGAGGCCTTTGAAGTAGAGGCATGTCTGGTGCTGTGTGATGTGAATTTAGAAGTATCTATTCCACTACTATTCAAAATTTGTTTAATCCATCTACTGATGGTTGCAGTAGAGGCGGCATGAAAAGGTTTTCTTGTAGTTATAATGAGTGACTTACAATTTTGTCTTATACTCTTAGTAAAATCTAGATAGAACAAAAGGGTTGAGGCGGGGCAAATAGATAAATTTTCTTTAAAAAATGGTAGTATTAAGTTAGGTTGAGATCTACCAGGTGCAGAAGTTTTAATTATATCTGTGATTCTTATGTTAATGTTATCCTCATTATAAGAAATGTTATCTATGTTAATGAGTGACAAGGTTTGAATTCTGTGTGCAGTTACAAGAGCTAATATGGTTACTAGTTTCTTGGTTAGTAATTCTAAACCAAGGGTTTCATTGGGAAATAAGTTAGATAGATAACCCAAAACAATACTGGGGTCCCAAACATTTTCATATTTGGGGTTATTTGGTCTTAATTTAAATATACCCCTAAAAAACCTTGACACCCTGTCATCTGTGCCTATGTGGGGGCCTAAAACTAAAGAAATAGCTGACCTAATAGTATTGAGAGAGCTATATGACGATCCTTCGTTAAACTTAGTGGTCAGAAATGATATCACCATGGGGACTGAGCCTAAGAGAGGGTCAATATCTTGATTCTGACAGAAGAGAATCCACTGATTTAGGGCAGACTCATATTGCTTTCTTGTTTTGCTAGACAACGAGGCTAGCACTATGTCAATTGAAGGGAGCGGAATTCCTCTTCTCAGAAAAGCGTCCCTGATAATACGGCGGCAATCAGTGTGAGTTTCCTGTACAGTGGGTGTGGATCCCTGAAAGGAGACAACAGTAAGTCATGTCGAGGGTCCAGTATAATTTTTTCTGATATAACCATGGAGTCAAATAATGGAAACCATGGTTGTGAGGGCCACCATGGGACTACAACAATGCCTGTGGCATTTTCCCTTTTTATTTTCTGTAACATCTTACTTATTAATGCAAATGGAGGGAATGCATAAAAAAAATTACCATACCATTTGACAGTAAATGCATCTGTAGAGTATGCTTCTGAGTCAGGGAGCCATGATATGTACTTTTGACACTTGTTATTGTACCTGTTTGCAAACAGGTCAATCTGGGGCTGACCTAGTTTATCAACAATTGTCTTATAGGCAATATCACATAACTTCCAGTCAATTTCTGTGTTAGGACGTCTAGATTCTAGATCTGCAATAGTGTTTTCTTTGGAACTAATGTAAGATGCATAAACCCATATTTGTCTTTCCTCGCACCATTGCCACAGCTGCCTGGCTAAGTTATTTAGATGAGGAAAACGAGTACCACCCATCTTATTGATATAAGCTATGGCCGTTGTATTATCAATTCTTAGTAAAACCTCACAGTGTCTTAGTTTGCTTGCGAATGTTTTGAGCCCTATAAATGCTGCTAATAGTTCAAGGTAATTTATATGGAACTTTTTGTCATTATCTGTCCAGTGCCCATGGCTTTTGATGTCATTACATACCAGTCCCCAGCCCGTTTGAGAAGCATCAGAAAATATTTCAATAACAAAGTCAAATTGTTTAATTCTATTGTGGTTTGTAGAAATGTGAGACAACCACCAATCTAGTTCTGACTGAATCGCTTTTGTTATAGGTAACAGTGCCTTGTAATTTTCATTGTTATTTTTTAAGGCTGTTGTTTTGCAACTTTCCATCACCTTGGTGTAAAGCCAACCATATTCTACAGCTGGGCATGCAGCAACAAGAGTACCTAACAACTGGGCAAACTCTATTATTTTGCATCTCTTTTTAAACTTAAAATTGTTTATAGATCTAAGGATAAACATAATTTTTTCCTGAGGAAGTGAGATGGAAAACTGGACTGAATCTAGCATAAATCCTAAATACCGGCAACACTGTCTGGGTTCTAGGGCACTCTTTTCAGTATTAATAATGAATCCTAGACTCTTTAGCACATTTTGAGTAGTAGACACATTTTGTAAACACTTTGCAAATGAATCGCCCAGGCACAGAATATCGTCTAAATAAATGACAGAGAACAACCCCAATGACCTCAGGTGACAGACAACTGGCTTCATTATTTTTGTGAATACATATGGTGCTGTGTTAAGCCCAAATGGAAGGCATGTGAACTCATACATTATATCTTGAAATAGAAAACGGAGAAATCTTCTGTCATATTTACTTATGGGTACCAAATAATATGCATTCTTCAAATCTATTGTAGCCATAAAACAGCCTGGGGTCATAAGCCTGGTTGCGGTCCTTAAATCTTCCAGTTTAAAGTGGTGTGTAGTAACAAACTCATTAAGATTTTTGAGATTTAATATGAATCTCCAAGTGCCATCTGATTTTGGATGTAAGAATATACTAGATAAAAATTGATTATCTACAGCAGAACATTTTTCTATGGCACCTAGCTGTAATAGATTATTAATTTCTATAGAAATAAGATTGTTTTCTTTCTGACTGAAGTTACTATTCCTTGGAATGGAAGTTTGCACTGGAATCTCGGTAAAAGGTAGTTTATAACCTTTGATCCACTCATGTATAGTTGGATTGGTAGTAATACTATTCCAGACCTCAGAGAAATACTGCAATCTACCAGACTGTACCTGATTCAGCGACGATCCTGGTTTCGGCGACGAGGATGGTGCTTCGGTGGTGAACGTTTCCGGCTTGTCGCTGGTTTCACATGATTGTTCCGCTTCAGTCCTGACTTCGGCCCACTCAGACGCGTGAACTGTTGTCGTTGTGGGCCCCGGAAGTTTAAATTTTTTGGTCTTGTAGGCTGCCTTGCAGGCGTAACTTTCAATTCTTGTCCTGACTTTTTGACGGCTTTGATGGCATTAAACTTGTCTTGAAGCTTATCCCCGAACAAGTATTCAGATACTGGTGTTTGTTCCATAAGTTCCTTCATTTCTTTGTTAAGGCCCGGTAGGATTAGGGATCTACGTGTGACACAATGATCATGATATATGTCACACAGTAGTCTAGCTGCATCACTTAATGTCTCAATTTGGTCTGCACACCCTTGGGACACTATTAAACAATTAAGGACTTTGCCAATAGACATAATGGCGGCAGCCATTGTACTCTGCTGTCCTCTGATCCTCTGGTCTCGTTTGACTGAACTTTCGTTTATTGCAGCCGCTACTTCCTCGTTTAACTTTGGTGGGTTCAATAGGCTACAGTTCATGGGTGTTTCATATTTCTTTAAAATGTTCTGTTTTGTCTCCATGTTAAGCCCATTTATCATTATTGCTGACCACCTTTTTGCCAGACTGTCATGTAGTTCCATAGGTGAAGTAGTTGATTGTACCCCCTCATCTCCAAGTAGATTTTCAATAATTGAAGGTAATGCTTCAGGTTGGGGTACTATCTCCCTCTCGGCCTCCTTCTGGTTGTCTTTGATAGGAGTAACAGGGCAGCTGTATGTGGACAGGAGTGACTGAGTAGGTGATAATTGGCGGCATGGAGTACGACTATTCCGAGTCCGGCTGCGTCTGCTTCGGTCGCGTGACACACGCCGTTGGTCGCGTGACACACGGCTTCTCGAGCGTGTTCGGCTGGAGCGACTGCGACTGGGACTGGAACGGGCTTGGTAGTCATCTACGAGGAATAATCCAAGTTAGTTTCCAGACTGCTTGAATAAAAATCCACGGCTAACCTCTCGTGATAGCTCAGGGGATGCAGTGGGAACATGAACACTGAACATAAGGATCATCGGCTAACCTCTCGTGAAAGCTCTTGTGATGTCGTTCTTGTGTAAGTATACGGCACAGTTACGTTCTCATGGTTGACCTCTCGTGAAAACTCTAGAGACTGCTGTGTGTATTACGATATCCCATGTAGTTTTAGGAACAGGATTTCAATTACCGACATATTGTTTCACAGAGTACATCTTATGTGGGTACCTCTAACGAAAAAACTTACCGAAGTTTTGATGACGACTCCGCGTTCGCTTTTTCAAGCGATTTTCCAATTCTAGCAGACGTTCGTTCAGTTCCTTCATTTCTTCGTCTCGTTTTCTTCGATGTTTTCCCATTTTGGTAAAATTTTTGTCGACTTTCTAACGGAAACGTGATCGGCGCGTCGCACAAAAAAGTACAATGATTTGACAGATGTAAGGAGGGCGCGCCAACGACTGTACCACAGATAACATTTGTTGTTTTTTTTTTTTGATGGAGACCTTCCATCTTTAAATAATGTGATTAAGCGAGTTGTGCACGAGTACAAACTACAAAGTTAACAATGAGGACAAGATTACGAAGCATAATCAATTTAATTTTAATTTTGACGTTCAAAAGTGCCTTTTATGTGCCTATTTGAAATAAATGATTTGACTTTGACATCCGGCCATCCGTTCTTCCATCAGTCCTTCCATCCGTCCATCCGTCCGTCCATCCGTTCATCCATCCATCCGTCCGTCCGGTGGGCCGTATTTCATGAACTGTACTAGGTAGACAGTTGAAATTTTCACAGAGTGGGCATTTATATTCCGCTATAACAACAAGTCACAAAAATAAAATAAAGCTAAAATATAAAGGGGATCTCTATAAAAGAAAGGTGTTTTTCGGCGTTTTTGCCTTGTCGTACGGAACTCATCCTGTGCGAGTCGGACTCGCACTTGGCCGCTTTATAAAAATATTAATAACATTTTTTTAACACGTTGTGTTGAGCTAGGCAACTGATTAACGCTCTACTCGCGTTTCTGAGAAAAAGGGTCTTGACAGACATCCAGACCGACGGCCGGACCACGAAGTGATCATATAAGAGTTTCATTTTTTCCTTTTAAGGTACGGAACCCTAAAAAATGGCTAGTGAGCAAAAGTTGGCGTCGGGGCCCAAACGTACTATAAGTGTCGTAACCAGACAAACACTTGCACACAGTCTAATTTGTTCTAACCAAGTAATAAACGTTTTCAAACATTACCTTCATTTTAATTCCAAATCCCTGCTATCCCAATTTAACACTAAATAGAGCGTTACATTAAGTATTCCCAAACACCCGTCCACTACACTAGGGGATAGAGTTTAGCGTGCATTCTGCAGTATAGTGCAACGCTAATGATGTTTGTTCGCCGCTAATTAGCTCGGGACCGAACTGACCCGAACGAGCGCCCGACAATCAGATGTTCGACACAAACTAATTTCGAAGTGGTAGGGTAGCTACGAAAATAGTATGTGGAAAGGAATATTCTGCTACGGTGCTACGTCGTAGCTCATAAGATGACGTCACATTCATATGTAGCTACGTCGTCGTAGCACATATTTGACTTTGCTACGCTACTCATCATTATTCTTAAACTTTTATGTGCAGTGGATGTGAATGTTTTCACTGCACTTTTTTCTTTTAATGAAGTGACTTTCTTGTATTTATTTATTGGTGTATACAATACAGAAATAAATATTAATAAATGTTAATAATAATTATTAATAATATTTATTTATTATTAGGTGTGTACACAAAGTAAAGGGCAATATTACATTACAGGGGTAATTCTCTTAATTTTAGGAACGTTCACAGTCAGAAGGCCAATTCTCGTAATTTAAAACGTTCAAAATCTAGTCGCAGTCTCATTTCGGCGACAAACTAATTATTATATATTATTATAATTATTATATATTTACTTATCATACAGATATGATAAGTCTTGCAACCAGTTGGTAAGTATATTTTTCACTTCATATTTAAAAAAAACTCTCTCCTTTGATACGAAGCACGAGTTCCTCTGCTTGCTGCGTTTTCATCACATAAGGCTTATAATAGTCAAGATTACAATACATTTGGCTACAAAGGGCCCACATGAATATTCAAAGAGAATATTGCATGTCAATATGCAGTTTAGTACAGCATTAATGATGTTAGCTCGCCATGAATAAGTTATCTCTTGTCAGCAACAAGAGAAGTATAACCATGCTGGAATAGGGCTGGAATTTTCTAGGTAAATCATCTTTCACACAGTCCAACTATCACTTCTTTGATCTTCCCACTCTTAAAGCCATCTAATGTATACTCAAAACTTTCTTCGTGACATAGCCTCACATATAATGTGAGGAATCTCCGTATTAAATGTCCGTACCATGACAACCGATTTCCACACAACGTTTGAGTTTGAGAGATACACGAATGGACCCTGTCCATATCACAGCTGTATGCAATTGTCTCAGTAGTAAAATAAACTTAAAAAATAAAGTAATACGAAGTAGGTTTTCAACTGATCTTAAAAAATATCGCTTACATTTTTTCATCGCTTATCCCAAAACATGGCAAATCCATGCTCACTCACGTAGCAAAATTACCAAATTAATGGCATAAGCAACAGATAACAACAACTAGACACTGGACACCAGTTGGTAGCTGTTAATCAGATAATAAGCTAAGTTTTGAATGCAATATTTAGTTTGTTGTGTTCAGGCTAAATTCTGCCTGTATTCAGGCAAAATTTTACTTCTAATGCTGATAATGGATGTCGCCTGTTGCATACCCTTTTGTTTAATTTTGTATACAATATTTGAATTAAAACTTTATATTTTGTCCACGACATAAACTTAATTTTATTTCTACTGCTGTGATAAGAGAATAGCGTGAGTACTGAGTATGCTCGGGTTTTATACTATTGTTTAATGTTTGTCTGGCTAAACTTATAACCTAAAGGACAATGAGCAATGTTGGGCCCACCTCTCAATAGAAATAAGATACTCATGAATGAATAGGTATTTTTATGCAGAATAAAACTTAATATTACGACTAAGGTTAAAAGTCAGTACTTTCGGAATTATACTACCTATTATACTGCCATAAAAGTGATTCCAATCTAAGCAATTAATAAGTCATAAGTAATTTATTTCATAACATTATAGGTACATTGTGTTGAAAAATTAAAAAAAAATAACATTAGATATACAATTGCAATTGAAATAAATAATATAAAATAAAATTCATTAAATACATTTACAGAAGTAAATAAAAACAATAACGGTCAATTAAGAATTCAAGATCATAAATAATAAATGTCAAAGTAATAAAATCAATCATAAGTTACAATGTCATATGTTATATAGGAATTCATTGATACTGTACTATTATATTATATTTAAAAACAAATATTCCCCAATAAATAGGTTTTCAATTTGTTTTTAAATAAGTTAACACTCTATATGGTTTTGAATTCTATAGGCAACTTGTTGTATAAAACTACAGACTGATACCTCGGGCTATGTTTGACAACTTTTAATTTCGGTTGAATAGTGTTGGGCAAATTTTTCCTACGTGTGCTAGCTCTAGTTTGTCTCTGCTCATCAGTCTCAATTTTGTGCCATTTGTATGTTGTGCTTGTAGCTATTGCCCCAAAACTCGATGCTGTATCTTAGCCTGGACTCCACCAAGGCAAAGTACACACGCAAGTAAGTACACACGTAAGTAAGTAATGATCGTAGTTTATTTATTAGATAAACATTTAAACATTACCCAGACTCAAATCGGTCGGCACGGTTGGCGCAGTGATTAAGCGATTGATTGCTGCGCTGCGTGTCCCGGGTTCGATTCCCACACGGAATAAATATTTGTATGACCTACAAGTAGTTTTTCCGGGTCTGGCTGTTTGTGTATATGAGTTTAAATGTTTTTAAACGCACCCACAATACAGAAGAAATTACTAGTGTGGGGCAGTCTTAAAAAAAAAACCGTATCGTGTATAGTCATTACATAACTCCCTACCTGCTCCTCTCTCTCCCCAAATTCAATTAATTCCAGGACGAATACTATTTTTTATTTGTTTTAAAGTGAAATAGATGTATTATATTATTCTACTTTATAAATATCCATAAAGAACATGTTAGACTGAGATAACTTTAAGACGTTGTATTTCCGAAAGTACTAACATTTGACCATAGTTTTATTAGTAGCTCATAAAGCCCTATGCAACGGTATATCAAATGTTACTATTGAAGGGTGGGCGCAGACCCCATACATTTGTTTCCCACTGTCCTTTGAACCGCGACATAATCGCCAAAAATGTAAACAAATATGAGTTTATGGAAAAATAACAATTAATAACCAGTAAAATAAAGTTGATATTTGTTTAACTTGAAATAACGTCAATTTAAAACCCCCTCAATAAAGGAGTATTTAGTGCTATTTAATCATAAATAAGATCAACTCTTTTTAATCAGCTTCCAGCCAACCAGTAATATCATGGATTCTTCTAAATGACTCCTTATAGCGACTTCAACCCCTCTTTTCTAGTAATACTCACATTAAATGGATTTTCTCTTCATTCCAGCTCGGCGAATAATCCTTCTTAACAAAATATCTTAATAAAATGTGGAAATGAGAGAATTACGGCGCGTTATAAGAATTCGAGGAATAGAAAAGAAAGCTTGGCTAAAAAATGATTTTTAATTAACAGGGTTATGATACTCCTTAGGAAACCTTGCAACGGATAATATATTTTTTTATTAAAAAGGGAAATAGCATTGTTGACGCTACTTTCATAATACAGCTGTACACCGTTAACAGAGAATAGCTCATTCTCATTATTTTTTCGTTGAAGGTTTTTTTCTCATTTTAGTGACATTACAGGAAGCATTGCAGCATAGCATTGAAGCTCGCAGAGAGCTTTACAGTACCTACTACGCTTTGGATTGGGCAACTAGTTTCGTCTTTCTGACTGACCGACCCCTTGATAATTCAAAAGTACCTGTAATTGGTTTATTAAAAAAAAAAAAAAAATGCCTTGAGTTTGAACAACTATACATTCCAATTCATCAAAATATTTTTGACGGATATTGTTACGGGCTCGTGACGAAATAATAACAGCCACACGGAGCGATCGAATGCTAAGCTACCCTTGCCGCGGTTGGTCCGTGGATGGGTGACCATCGATTACATATCGAGACGCCTTCATGCCTCGGAAAGCACGTTAAGCCATTCTCTGACAACCAAGGGGTATCGTGTTATCCACTAACTGGGTTGTGGAATGTGGAGGTCAGATAGGCAGTCGCTTCATGTAAGCATGTCAGTTGCATCCGGTTAAACAGGAAGCCGACCAGCCGAGAAAAGTTTAGGCAGATTGAACTAGTACTATTTTGTAATGGCCAATATAAATTCCATTAAAAATAGGATATAAAACTTATACTCCTGAGAGAGCAGCTGCCTCTCCACAAAAAAAAAGCTAAAAGCATATGCTACGCAATAACTCGTATTGTCAATACCCAATGACCGTTTTTAGCATCTTCTATAAAAACTTTAGGAACCTTTTTCAGGAGCAAGAGCCTTTTTTATCGGAAAGGTTTTGAACAAAACTGTTATGGCCGCCAAACGGACACCTGTGACTTCTAAAGAGGGGCTACGATGTAATTTGGGATTATAAACGTGATTCTGTTCGTGTTAGACGTGATGTTACCTGTTGTTTTTATTGTCTTAGATAGCCGAAATACGTACGACTGTTAGGCACCTCATCTAGATTCAACGTTTTATGTTTAATTTATTATTCATTGAAATAGTTTCGGTCTAGTAAAGTTTTTCTAGTCCTTTTTAGGGTTCCTTGTTTATCTAAGCTGCGGACGGACTTCTGTCCGTCCGCAGCCGTAAACAGCTTAGATCAGAGACTATTAGTACTAGAAAGCTATAATTGGGCATGGATATACATATTAATCACGCCGACAAAGTGGTAAAATAAAATAAAGAAAAAAAAAAGTTTTATAGGGTACCTCCTGTACACGTAAAGAGGGGATGTTTTTTTTTCTCGTCTACTTCTTGTTGTTGGGTATCGTTGGATAGGTCTTTCAAAAATTTTCGATTCAGGGATCCATTTGTCGTGAGTCAAATGTCCCATGTCAGCTAAATGGTTGTTTTTGGATATGTGAAAAAATTCACGGTGATAGTATATAATTATAACGAAGTTAAAAGGAAAACTATCACAGCTAAGTAGGCTTTAAGCGTTTACGAGTAATAGTTGACCAACTTATATTTGCAGTTGCAATGTATGAGAGAACATGATTTTCAACTACAATGTTAAGTTTGTTCTTAGGATAAATTCATTCCAACTACGGAAACCTTCATTGTGCGTGGTCCGACACGCACTTGGCTGGTTTTTATGCTGTATTTTAAAATATACTTGCAGTTTCCAGTTCTATAGGGTCAAATTAAAAATTAAATTAGCTACCGAAACTTCGCAGATGGATGGGTACCTATCGATATCTAAACATGACAAAAAAAAAAATTGATGTTGTTGTGGGGTCACTTGAAATATCTGTTTAAAAAATCAGTTTTTTTTGTGCATACTTCACACACGTGATGGGTATCGATATCTACGCATGATAAAACAGATTTTGTCAAATCATACTACAAGTACAATCCCCCAAAAAAACATAAAATATTTTTGTTTAATCGATCTTTCGATCACGTCCGCAGTCTTGCTAGCTAATTTAATTTGACCTTGTATATAACATAACTTTAGGCGAAACGTTCCCCTACTTGCTAAATTCATTTGTTATTCAATATTAACGGTTACGCTCTTGTTGTACACATTATCTCCATGTGAGCCAAGTTATTTTATGATTTTGAATTGTAATAACTTTATACTTAAAGTTTCCAGTTCTATTTATCCGCAAGTAAGTTCAAAATGACTGACAATGAGTGAACTCTAGTTTCTTGTGCATTGAATGTCGACTGTAACAGGACAATGCCCATGGATATATGGAATCCCGTACCATGCTACATCAAAGTTAAACTTTGGTTTTTATAGACTACACTTATCATATTAACTCCTACTAAAGTTGTTTTTGTAACAAAACAATGAAATTGAAATTTTCAAAAAATCGAAATAACTTTAACACTAGGTACTTTGTTTGACCTGTCCTAAGCGAACGACCATAACTGCTCTAAAAAAATGATAATCGTTTAAGTAAAAATTCTATTCTATTATGTTCTAGTTATTTTTAATAAATGTAAAATCGGAAAAATATAATTTTTATACATGTTTCTTAAAAGACGAGATCATGACACTTTTAAAATTCAAGGTTATATTAATCATATCATTTGAAACGGAACGTCATGTAAAGGGAATAATACAATATCAACACTTTTTTACTTTAAATTAAATTCCCTGTTCAAAAATCAAATCTCCGATGCGTAATGTCGTAAACAGTTATGAAAATAATTACCATAATATTTTGATCTTCATACATGAAACTTTTTTGTACGACTTTTGGTCATTCTCCTTTAGAAAAATATTTAATTTGAATAGAACCGAATCAGTGGTAAGTAATCAATCAAAATGGTGAAGGAAAACATTGTGAGGAAACCGGCATGTCTTAGAACTAAAAACTTGAAGACATGTGACATCTACCAACCCGCACTGGGCCCGCGTGGTGGGTTACGGCCCACTCCCTCTCACTGAGAGGAGGCCTGTGTCCCAGCAGTGGGAACATTATAGGCTGATTATGCTAGTGGTGTCTTAAAACTTCTGCATGGCCTTCTGAACATCCGAACCAGGTAATCTTTAAGACGATTTTTTTTTCCACAGTTCAAAGAAATTATAGATGTACTAGCTTTTCCCGCAGCTTTGCCCGCGGAAATGTCGGAAATAAAAAGTAAAAAATGTCGGAAATATACTTTCCCGTATAATTAAAAAAAGAGTAAAAAGAAAAAAAAAGAAAGAAAGAAGAAAAAGAAGAGAAGAAGAAAAACTTACCCGTTAAGGCGTGAAAAGGTAATAGACCGAGTTAATTTCGCATTTATAATGTTAGTATGAATAGTATAACAAACTGCCCCGTTGGGCTCGTGGTCGTAAGCGCGACTGCTGAGCGTGGGGTCCTCGGTTCGATTCCCGGGTTGGGCAAAGTGTTATTGATTTTTCCATAAGGAATTTCTAAGTAACAGCCGGGGGTACGGGGGTATAGTACGGGGGGTACGGGGGTACAGTACGGCGGTGTGATACCCCCGTATCTCGGAAAGCACGTTCGTAAGTACGCTCTGGTCGTGTCGGATTGCCGTCCCATCGGACTATGAGAGTGAGGGAAGAGAGAGTGCATCTGTGTCTGCGCGCACACTTGCGCACTATTATACTACCGCGTCGATGGCCAGTCTCCGTTGAGACTGGCCACCGTGGGCAAAATGCGGTCTGGAGGACTTTATTTATGAATAGTATGAATGGAAGTATAGATTTGAAAAGTATGGAAGTATTTAAATTCGTGTTTTATTCATTTTTGAATCCAATTATTTATTTCAGAGCATACATTTAAATTTTCATATCTCTAACTTAAGAAATGTTTCCCGCACAAACTTTCATCCCCTATATCACCCCTATAAGATTATTTTTGAGATAAAAAGAAGCTTATGTCGTTTCCCAGAACGCCATCTATCACCTTGCCAAATTTTATCGAAATTCGTTTAGTGATTTATTCGTGTAAAGGTGAACAGTCAGAGTTACTTTCGAATTTATAATAAGATAAGATATTGTTGATCTGTTTGGATATTGTTTATTTGCCAAAAACAGTGTTTACGTTTCCTTATGTCGCCGCCGTTGGTGCCGGCTGTTATTCGTGGATTTTCGGGTCGCTAGAAGCCCGAAAGTCTGACAACCAGTCATACCAAGGGGTTTCGTATTACCCAGTAACTGGGTTGTGGAGGTCAGATAGGCAGTCGCTCCATGTAAAATACTGGTGATAGTTGAGAAAAGGCTATGCAGATGATGATCCTAAGCAATTCCATTTCGCTGCATTTATAAACCACAGCAAAAAGTAGCACATGCTTTAAAAATATAATAACATTGAAACTTCATAGCTTCCAAAACATCCCATGTGCTCTACCCAAGCCTAAACTATGTGACAACGAGCTGAGATATTTATACTAGATTATTCAGACAAAGGTCAAGTACAAGGCGAATAATTGATGAAGCATTTACGGCATCGTATGGAACGTAGCGGGTATTCCCAGGAATGTGATCCGTTTGATCGGATTTGTAGCTCATATTCCGACTAATAATAGATACGGTGTCAAATAACCACAGCAGGTATTTCATGCATTATTATTGTTGCTACGGGATCAACTCCAGAGGCAACGCCAGACGACACGGTTGGCGCAGAACAAATATTTGTATTGCCTACGGGTAGTTTAGGGCAATGTTTTTTAAATATAAAAGAAAAAAAAAAACTGACAAATTAAAAAGCCTCGGGCGGCATGCGGGCCCAGTGCGTGTTGGAAGATGTCACATGTCTTCGAATTTATGGTTCTAGGACATGCCGGTTTCCTCACGATGTTTTCCTTCACCGTTTTGAGAGCAGCGGTGATGAAATAATTTACACAAAGTAAAGCACCTGTCTGGGTTTGAACCTACGACCTCGAACTCGTAAGTCGCGTCCGTTTCCACTGGGCCATCACTACTCCTCCACATATAAACGTATACGAGGCAGAAGGAGTATGTAAGGAAAGGAGCTGGTGGCGTAGTGTAGATTCTGCCTACGTCCATGGGAAGAAAGCGTGAGTATATATGTGTAGGCACTGTTAAAAGATTCCATTCGTCGATCAACTATTGATAATTTCAAAGCAAAAAGAAGGACATAGTAAAAAGCTATAGAGATATTTTTAATTTATAAGATCATAAGAATTAGTTAATAGAAGGGTAAGGAATTGCCATGTTACGTATAAGCTCTGTGACATAATTATGTGTTCATCCCGAAATAAATAATATCAGCTTTTCTGTTAACTGTACTTTAACTTCTTTTGTTTTGTGGTCCCAAAATACCAATCAAAACTAATTATTGCATTAAAAGGTGGCATCCGGGACCGCGGTCCCGGTCCCAAAAGCCCCACGACCCAAATAAACGCACTTGGTAGTCTCTGGAACTTGTCAGTGTCAGGATTGTTGAACAAACTTTATCAATGCCCTAGCTAACGCTTTGTAATTATTTTTTTTATTAATAATGATAGACAATTATTCATCATTTTCAATTAATCACTCTTACCGTAACATAATTATATATTATAATTCTTTTGTATGTGTGTTTGTCACTTAACTTCTCCTAAACGGCTGGACCTATTTAGATGAAATTTTGTGTGTATATTTAAATGGGTTCCTGGATGGTTTGAAAACACATTTGGACACGGTAGGTGGCGCTGCTGTCACTGTATGATGATTCAACCGAGCAGGATGACGTCTGCCGGGTCCGCTAGTTTATAATGCAGATGTAGATGCAAATAATGTAGATGTAAGTTGGGAAATAAATAAAATAATAAATGGTGTAATAAAAAAAATTAAGGAATTAATAAAGAAAATCTTCCACAGCAAAACATGAAGAAAAACACCAACGCAAGCTATAAACTGAAACATATTAGCCCTGTTCTGTATTAAAAAGCTAAACTAATTCCTACACAAGTTTATTCGCAGCTAAGCTTAGGTATATAAACATGTCTTATCACGGAGCAGGTTTACAAGGAAGCTGGACTACTATATACTTCTTTATACAGACTTACGGGTTAAACAAGGAACACATAACAAAACATCACGCCTGTGTTCCATGAGGGGATAGGCAGTGGTGCACCTATAGTATCCAAATTTCACCAGTTAGATTTTAGGTCCCATGTAATAAGGTTCGAGTCTATTGCCATCATCTGGCCACAAATCCAGACTCCGGAATGCTACTGAGAAATTCCAGATAAAAAAACCCAAATAACACTTTGTCCGACCCGGTAATCGAAACCTGGGGGCCTACTCCGAAGAGCAAAGTGCGAATGTTCGGATCGGACCGACCCATGGCCGAACCGAATATTATTGAAAAATGTAAAACAGTTTGGATCGGCTTAGTTGGGTCGGGACCATAGTCAATATTCGAAAGAGTGTAGGAGTGTAGGATCGGAACCGACCGAACCAAATAGTAACTTCGTAGCAGGAAACGGCCGAACAGTCGGCCGATACTACTTCGGAGTAGACCCCCAGGACCTCATGCTCAGCGGTAGCGTTTGCTATCACTAGACCAACAAGACAGTCCAACAAGGAATTTGTTGAAGAAAATACTGTTTGGAATTCCACTGTCCTTCAAAATGGGTGGGCAGGAGAAATAGAACCTCATCGACCCAATCATCTAATAACGGTGTCGTGGGACACCCGATTCGAACGAAGTTCCTTTCTCTGTATATTGTAGCGGTATCTACAACGCCACTTACCACCAACGGATTTTAAGTGACGTCAGTATGACGCGTTTGTATATATGCTAGTTGCGCGGTAATCTCTACTTGCGAGTTGCAACTCGCAAGCAGAGACATGAATCATTGGGCAGTTGCCCGCCAGACACAACACCTGTCTGGTCGGAGGATCCTCCCTTTTCTATGGAGGATAAGAGAATTTTCTCTCTGTTTCTCATACCTCTATAATGTTATGTATTAAATAGAATAGAAAACTTTTATTCCAGACAGGAGTCCATAGGGTTAGTAACAATTTTACTTAACTTTTAGTGTTCGTAGGTTACAGATACAGGTATACAATTAAAATTCAGCATTGAGCTGCACTCATCTCCGCAACCGCTGCTGCCGCGGACACGCATCATCAAGGATGAACATCTATTCCTAATAATGGCGGCTAAACCATTAGTATCAACAAACATCCCCGATACACCACAACGCCACGGCAGTTGCAGCAGCACTCTCAGTGCATTATTAAATTGAACGCGTAGGTCGTTGTGTACGCGCTCAGTTAAGTTGACCCACAGGCTGCACAGACAACAAACAACAGGCACAATAAAATAAATTAACAACGTTTGATAAAAATAAATAAATGAATTAAAAAATAAAAAAAAAACTATAAACAAAAGTGTCGTGACGGTCATAATTTTATTTTTTTTATTTTTCAGTCTAGCTTCCATTCGCCTACGATCAGGAAATTCGTTCCGAATACATTAATGACGTATACTCGAACATTTGCCTGTCTGCACACAGTTTAAAGTGTCCAAGGAAACCACGTAAAACCTTCCTGGAAAATATTTTAATTCATTACATGAACATACGTTATAATTTACTTCTGTGTACGTTTTACCAGGCAACCTGTAGGTAATACAATAATACCTGTAATACATATTTAATGAGTAAATATACAGGTTGCCTATAAGTCATTAATAATTACGTATACTAGGTACAAATATAAAGCTTTGAAGCCTTTGTGTGTAAACGACTTCGTGATGCGGAAAAATAATAAAATAATAGAGCAGTGGTGGCTCAGTGGAAACGGCCGTGACTTACGAGTTGTAAGGTCATAGGTTCAATCCCAGACCAGCGCTTTAATTTGTGTAAATTATTTAATAACCACTGCTCTCAAAACGGTGAAGGAAAGCATCGTGAGGAAACCGGCATGTCCTAGACCAAAAAATCGAAGACATGTGACATCTGCCAACCCGCACTGGGCTCGCGTGGTTGATTAGAGCCCACTCCCTCTCACAGAGAGGAGGCCTGTGTCCCAGCAGTGGGAACATTATAGGCTGATTAAAACCAAAAAAAAAAAATCCGCAAGATTTATCTATACCTATAGAGGGCTAAGGGGCTCGTCGCTAAATAATAACCGTCGCATAGATGGGTCAAAGGTAAAGTTACGCTTGCCGCGGTCGGTTCGTGATTTGGCGTTAGTACTATATTAGTTATTCTGTGGTTTGGGTGACAATTCACTACATATCGAGACCCCTCCGTGCTTCGGAAAGCACGTTACACCGTTGGTCCCAATTATCATTCGTAAATCTTTGACAGTCGTTTCGGGTGACAACCAGTCTTACCAAGCGGTATCGTGCTACCCAGTAAATGGGCTGTGGAGGTCAGAAAGGCAGTCATTTTATTTAAAATTCTGTTATTCAGCTGCATCCGATTATACTGGAAGTCAATCCCATTATCTAGAAAAAGGTTTGGGAGACTGAATGATTTATCTATACGAGTACCTATATCTATTGCCGTTGGGGACGTAGGCCAAAAGTAGTCCCAAAAAGCAAAATATTTTCCAATATATCCCCACTGCTAAAACACAATTACAATTTCAAGAGAAAAACCAAAAGATTTTTTCAACTTCAAATAGGTTTCTGGAGTAGAAAAAACTATTGTTTATTAAGCTATTTAAAGGAAAACACCTACATTCGACATTGAGGTCAAAAACTCCTAAACAAACTAGATAAGTTTGTCGATGGACCTAACTTGGTCCTCTGTCGTAGGTAGATGGGTGTCCTTACTA
The DNA here is from genome assembly GCA_951799955.1 of Apamea anceps. Taxonomy (NCBI): domain Eukaryota; kingdom Metazoa; phylum Arthropoda; class Insecta; order Lepidoptera; family Noctuidae; genus Apamea; species Apamea anceps. The sequence goes on along the minus strand of OX637522.1, from coordinate 5,796,825 downwards.
CGAATTCTCGAAGTCATCATCTGCCTAGCCTTTTCCCAACTATGTTAAGGTCGGCTTCCAGTCTAACCGGATGCAGCTAAGTACCAGTATTTTACATGGAGCGACTACCTATCTGACCTCCACCACCCAGTTACTGGGTAATACGATACCCCTTGGTAAGACTGGTTGTCAGACTTTCGGGCTTCTGACGACCCGTAACGAGTGTCAAAGATCCATGAATGACAGCCGGGACCAACGGCTTCCGAGGCACGGAACAGGGGTCTTGGTATATGAAGATGGTCACCCACCCACGGACCAACCGCGGCAAGCGTAGCTTAACCTGCTCTAACGACCCGTTCGGCTGTTATTACTTAGCCACAAGGCCCTCCATGAATTCTCGAAGTATTAATCAGAAAAGGTATTAAGAAGAAATTTTTCATAATTAATAAAATCAGTCTATAACGTTCCCACTGCTGGGACACAGGCCTCCTCTCTTCAAGAGAGAGTGGGCTGTAATCCACCACGCGTGCCCAGTGCGGGTTGGTAGACATCACATGTCTTCGATTTCCTGGTTCTAGGACATGCCGGTTTCCTCACGATGTTTTCCTTCACCGTTTTGAGAGCAGTGGTGATGAAATTATTCATACAAAATGCTACTGCTTGGGTTCGAACCGACGACCTATATCTCGTAAGTCGGGGGCGATACCTCTGAGCCACCACTGCTCTCGCTATAATGATTATAAAATCATAATATCACGCTTTGTTTCTCTGAAGGGTTGGGCAGAGATCTATAGAACACCCGCATTTCGCCAGTTATGTTTAGGTCCCTTGTAATAAGAGGGGAGCCTATTGCCATTGTAGCGGTATCTAAACGCCACATGCGAACAACACGTCATACTGACGTCACGCAAATCCTGCATCTCGCAAGCAGAGTTTACCGCGCAATTAACATAGATACAATTTCCCAACATCAATCGTTGGGCAATTGCCCGCCAGACACAACACCCGTCTGGTCGGAGGATCCTCCCTTTTCTATGGAGGTTGAGTGAACTTTAAACCCTGTTCCTCATGCCTCCAAACCATTAACCAGGCACAAATTCAGACTCCGGACTGCTACTAAGAAATTCCAGATAGAAAAACTCAATATCTTTATATTATCTTTTTTATCTTTCTTCCGGCCTTATTTTCCGGTCGGTTAAACATAAATGGATAATAAAGGCTATTAGTGATAAGCATTTGGGAACCTCATTTCACCAAAGATATTCTGTTAGTGGAAATACAAGGTGGCAGGGAGATCGACGCACAAACTGTAACCATGAATTCAGCACATGATTCTAGACCCCTCTAGCGTAGAAATTTTTCGTCGGTTATCAAAAAAAAAAACCGTTTTATAGAAAAGTGCAATACCTACGCGGTCAAAATGCATGGAAGAGCAATTTTTTTTTTCAATTACCGACGAAAAATTTCAACGATTGGGAGTCTAGAAGCATGTGCTGAATTCATAGTCACAGTTTGTGCGTCGATCTCCCTGCCTGTATATCAAACAGAGAATGTATTTCAAAATAATTTCGAAATCACCTCACCTTGACTTCTTACAAAAAGACTCGTCGACCTTAGTAGTAGAATTCCATTTCTGAATCTAATTTAGATTCTAAGGCACAAATATAATTTCGTATCTCAACTGAGATTTACAAAGCTACCAGACTGGAATAATTGGAACTTGGAATAATTCGATAATAGAAGTGGTAACAGTACCAAGCCGTGTCCCACAGACCAATTAACACTGTCTATTTCAGGCTGCTCGACATACCTACCTAAGCCCGTGTCCCCTTAAATGGTAGAGGTGCATAACTTGGGTACGGGCAAATTGCCCAACGGGAAGGTTGGTCGCACGCAATTATTTACAAAAGCTTTTTGTGGGTTACTTGATACAATAAGAAAGTTGGAAGTGCACTTTGATCATTTATGTAACATAAGTACGAGGGTGACACTGAAAGTTCTTAGAAAATAAAAACTGAACCAACTAGCAAGTTATAAGTTTTATTATATCTTTTCAAAATAGTGTCCATTGACATGAATACATCGCTGCATCCGATGGAACCACTGAGAAAAGCACTTTACCCACTCATCCTTACGGGTCACTTCGACGGCATTTTGAAACGCAGCCACTGCTTCCTCGGCGTCCATAAAACGTTTTCTTCGAAGTTTTTCTTTTATTTTCGGAAATAAATAAAAATCACAAGGTGCGAGGTCAGGGCTATAGGGTGGGTGACCCAGTAATTCCACGTCTGACGTCGCTAAGTAGTCGATTGTTTGCTTGGCGGTGTGCGACGAGACGTTGTCGTGGTGAAGGAGGATCCTACTGCGAGGTCGTTTCTCCCGAACTTTTTCTAAGAAAAGTGGCAAACAATTGTTAGTGTACCACTCTGCAGTACTCGTGTTAATTTAATGAGTGAAGTAGTTACTAGTGAATTTCGATAAACTCAAAGCATTTCTTTCAATTAAACTATGTATGTACAAGCATTTGATATTGTAGTGGGATTGGTCAGAGAGATGAAGCTGTTCATTCCAAAGCATCATCATGTCAGCGGAATGATACCGTCACTTTGACCGGTTCTATTCTTCCTGCATCCAGCGGATTCCTGCGGCCTTCACAAGAACATCGGAATCCAAAGCCATGGACACTCTTTAAAATCAAAATATAGTTTCAAAACAATGAAACTCTGATCTATTCAGGTTTCGATATGATTCGAAACGTGAATAAATTCTATTGCATTTTCCCATTTAATGTTTTATTGGAACGATAACATTGAAATATTGTAATCGTACTTTATGCTGTTACTAGCTTCTGCCCGCGGCTTCGCCCGCGTGGATGTCGGAAATTATCCCACGGGAACGTGCTAACAGGATAAAATGTACCTATGTGCTTCCCCAGAATGCCATCTATCTCGCGGGCCCTTTGTGGCTAATTACAATAGAAAACCAATTGTGTCTCATTAGTGGTGATTAAGAGGGTACCTATATGATATCTTTACCTAAGTACCTACCTAATTAAAAAAAAAACTCAATAACAGAAAATTAAATACCTACCTACCTAAATAAACCTATTTCTGATGATAACTAATCTAAACTCAATAAATAAGCAAAATCCCTAAAAACTAATATCTATACGAATGACTAATCCTACCTAACAGTATTATAAAATAACCTACGGTCACTACGTACACTATTAAATATACTACCTATACTTTAAAATTAAAATCTATACCTTCGACTTATATAAAAATAAACCTAAATAACTCTAAAATCTAAAAGGAATAAAATGAACTCCATTGCGGGTGACTTAACCTACGACAAACTTATTATTTGCGGTGGGTGCAGTAATCTGGTCTAGGGATCGAACCGCAAAATTAAGTTTGTTTTTTATTGTATATACTTTTTCGGGATAAAAAGTACCCAATGTGGTGCCCAGGATATTAAAGAATAATTATACCAAGTTTCATCGTAATCGAACCGGTAGTTTTTGCGTGATGCCTGAACAAATAGACAGACAGACAGACAGACAGACAGACAGACAGACAGACAAAATTTTTTTTAATCACATTTTTGGGTTCGGTGTCGGTCTAGTAACACCCCCTGACATTTATTTTTTTGATATTTTCAATGTACAGAATTTTCACTTCTACAGATTTATTATAAGTATAGATAAGTGATTGGTGATCTATATTCGTATGATTTGAAACGCCAGTCCCATCGTTGTGTTTGCACACAACTCAGATTTTTAAGAACTACATACGTACATAAACTCACACTTTCTTCCCATGAGGGCAGGCAGAAACTACAGAACGCTACCTGCTACGATCCTTACATACTCCTTTTGCTTCGTTGACGTTCATACATCTTGGCATACACGGACGCCGGTTGCGAGTATTACGCACCTGACATTTCTGAAGAACATCACCAAGAAGGTAAGAGCATCCCCCTCCCGGCGTTTTCACTCACATCTTTCTCGAAAATAAATACCTTTTTTTAGTTGCCTTTCATTCATTGTCTCAACATGACCAAAGTATCTAAGCATACTCTTTTCAATTTCTGTCACTACATCTTCTTTTAAGACACACCGTAGCTTTAGCACATTATTCCTCAACGTATCGTGTATAGTCACACCACACATGCTTCGCAAGGAACGCACACACAGCATTTTTTCTACTTTCATGCTTCTTTTGCCACACCCAACATTCAATTCCGGTATAAGCGTAGGCACCAGTACACCATTGTGAACAGCCAGTTGAGCCTTTTTAGACATCAACAGGTTTTTAATATGTATAAAATATAAATCAAATTCTAAAATTCAAGTCTCAGGGTTTTATATTTCTTGCTGCTTTTTGCTCAAAAAAGCCCAGCTGTTTCATTTAAACGTCGCCACATATTGCACCTTTGTTCACACCGTACTTTTTTTTAACAAAAAAAAAAAAGAAGTTAAGAACGCAATATCGCAAACCAGTAGTAGCTACCGGCCAGTATGAAAGGCACAAAAGTGTGCTCTTTGCTGGCAGGTACTCCACTATCTAATGGGCTTAACTTTACACACGCGAGACCTTGTTTCTATAAAGTATTAACACCTAATAGCTTTGCGACCGACCTGGGTATAAAGAGACGATTTATGATAATGGAGAGGAGATTTTTATTAGGATTTGAATTTTTTAGACCAGTGCGAATTATGGGGTTTTTTTAGGGTTCCGTAGTCAACAAGGAACCCTTATAGGTTCGCCATGTCGTCTGTCTGTCTGTCCGCGGTTTAGCTCAAAAACTATTGGTACTAGAAAGTTGTAATTTGGCATGAGTATACACGTTAATGACGCCGAAAAAGTAGTAAAATAAAATTTTGAAAATGATTTTTATTTGGGAGTCCTACATCTAAAGTGGGGATGATAATTTTTTTTTTCGTCCTTCCCATATTTTGGTATCGTTCGACAGGTTTTTCAAAAATTTTAGGGGTTTGGGAAGATCATTTTTTGATTAAGTAAACCGTTCGTAACTTATCAGGCTTTAAAATACCAATTTTCATTAAGAGTCAAGTGTCCCCCCCTTCTACCAACTAAAAGGTTGTAGTTAGAAATTCAAATGTCACGGCAGTAGTACCTTTATATAACGAAGTTTAAAGGAAAACTATCACACTTAAGTAGGCTTCACGAGTTTACGAGTAATAGTCGACCAATTGTATTAGACTCGAAAATTTCCAACAACTCCATAGAAATGTCGATAGATGGCGCTAAGCGTTAGTTGTATCGCGTTATTGTTTCATTCCTAAATAAGTTTTATAAAAAAAAAAAAACAGTTGCTACACCGGCTATGACAAGTCTTATCCAAATCTCAAAAAAAAAAAAAATTAAAACTTTCAGTGCAAAATTAGGTAGGTAGTCATGTTTGGCTTTTAGTTAGAGCATGGTACGAAACTATCAGTCAGCGAATACGACCCGCACTTGGCTGTTATAAAAACTACGGAACCCTACACTGCGCGTGGCCCGACACGCACTTGACCAGTTTTTTTTTTATTGGGACAAGCGACGTTGAAACTTTTCATAAACATGTTGTTGAGATAAAAAAACCGCCTAAGAACGTCTCAGACCATGCACAATGAAGGATAGTTAGCAGTTGGAATAAATTTATCCTAACAACAAACTTAAATTGTAGTTGAAATAATGTTCTCCCATACATCGAAATACGCCACGCTCAATTCTCTAAATGCAAATGTAATTTTTTAATCGTATTTTTTTTATGTGATAAATCTACAATTTAACGATATTCGAAGGTTTTACTTTACTTGTGCTGTGAGATCTGGCTTCTTGCCAAATTTCATGTTTCTAGGTCAACGGGAAGTACCCTATATGTTTTGATTTATTTGCGAGTATCAAAATATGTCGCATAATTGGCCGTATATTTTTATTGCGTTGACTTAGAAGCTTGATTTTATTCGCGTTCCACGCGTTCGTGAGGAAAAGGGGTCTTGACAGACTGACAGACAGACAAACAACGATGTGATAGTAGTAGTGATAAGGGTTCCGTTTTTCTCTCTATCCTCTTAATTGGCATTAGAATGCCAAGGACAGATTGAAAGGCAATTTCAAGGTTACACCAATATAAACTTTTCACAGTTTGAAAATTCAAAATTGTCAACTTTTTATATGCTTGAGTACGAGGCTTTGAACTACGTTGTATGTGTATATTTTATGTCTTTTTTATTTGTAATGTACGTTTTGTTTGAGCAGAATAAACAATTTTTTTTCTTGTGTGTACGTTTGCATCTTGGAACACGAAAAGAGGAAGTAACTTAGTTTTCTTTTCTCTACAACAAAAGGATTGGATAGATCCAAGCATGTAATACCGTGTCATCGGCATGTAACCAGACTGGCTGCGTTTTGTCGATGCCAACATCATGTAATCCTACCGATCATGTAGGATTTTAGAGTACAAAATGAAACAAAATGATTTTTAGTAAACTATGAACCCATATTTACGCTGATTTGAAACTACAACATATATTTTTATCCGATCAATACAAATACAATTTGATTGTCTAGGGTTAAATCAAAATAGGTCAATTTCAAATATCTAAATGTGAAAATATGTAAAACGATGTTTCATTGCGTTTTAATCACATCACTAGTAAAAATAGTGTGGCAACATTTTTAACAAAATTACAGTAAGAACTGTCATTTTACTGCAGCTAATTAAAATTCCGACCATAGTGTAAATCCCCCATTACTTTAACACTACTTCACATTATAAACTAGCTGTAAACTAAATTCCATTTGAAGCAGACCAACCAGTTGCTAGGCCAAAAAAATCTTTCAAACAAAAATATTCAATCAAAGGTCACGTCCCTAAATTGCACATCCATCATATTTTTTTGCTCAACAACGACGAACCCAGGCAAGATGAGTAATATGTTTTATTAACCCATTTATTGACCGCGTAACCCAAAAATGGCGGGCTTACGGCCAAGAGTAGCCAGCCCTGAAAAATTACGTACGTTTAATAAAAGCACGTTCAACCGGGGACGGGGTTATGCGGTAATGTGACAGCAATGCAGGCCGGACACGTGGGCCCGTAACGACCGGACCGGTACGTGTGTATGTCCTACGTGCGATGCGGACAGCTTTATGCTAAAAAACTTCTTGTATTTTATTTTTGATATTTTGCTTGATGTTTTTTTGATATAAAAAGGTTTAATAATATGTGTAGCTGTTGTCGGATTTTATGGACGGTAATCAGAGGATTAAACTGCATGGAATTTTGTTTGAACCTACGGTAATTGCCATACTGGGTTGTGAAGGTCGAAATACCGTCGTTATTTTTTGCATCATACGTTAGTATCCAAGTGAATACATTATTCTATTTTATGATTTATCGAGTACCGTTGTACTCGATAAATCATGGTTGGATTTCGTTGGATCTATCTGATTTATCGAGTTTATCGGTTTTACTTGGGTAAGTATAAAAATTGACGAGTCACAAAGTTGTCTTTTAAATGATCGAACTGTAGATAAGTAGGTAAACACACTTCATTTCAAAAAGTTAATCTGTTTACTGACAATCGTGTTCAGTTCTGTAAAAAAGGCGCCCAAGTGCGAGTCGGACTCGCACATGAAGGGTTCCGTGGCACCGTTTAATATTTAACATTACATTATCTCTTTAGGAGTTTCTTTTTAACTCTATAGGTACAGACGCCAGCAGGTCAAGCTACCCGAAACTGTCAAATTTTCCCAATCAAATTTGAACCTTAACGCTACAGCGATAAAGTTGAAAACCTATTAAAGAAATTTGACAGATTGTAGTAGCTTGATGTGCTGGCGTCTGTACTATTTTTATTATTTGTTGTTGTAGCGTCCAAAGTAGTACACAATTTGAGAAAATGTCTAACTATTACAGTTAAATAAATATAGCCCTGTGACAGTTGGACAGCGGAATCGTAGTAATAGGGCCCGTTGGCACCCTTAGGGTACGGAACCCTAAAAATTTAGAGATTAAAAAGAAGCCATATTTTAAATGGCCAAATAAATAAACACACTTATTTTCATTTTTCTAAACCGCCACTATTTTGTAAGGAATGAACTATTCACTACCCAGACATCCTATATTATAAAACTCACATCTGGTTTTCCCCACATAAGTCCAATATCCCATCATCATCATCATCATCATCAGCCTATAGCAGTCCACTGCTGAACACAGGCCTCTCCTATTGCACGCCATTCGACTCGATTTTCGGCAACTCTCATCCAGCTGCTACCAGCCATCCTGCGAAGATCGTCCAATGTTTCAACGTTCACAAGTTCAGAATCTTTCCAATAATCCACCTTTAATGAATTACCTTAATCAAGCACTTCTTTGAATGTGCCTTTAATCTAAAACCACCATTTAAATTGCCGAGCGCACGTTAATTTGCCAACCTTTGACTAAAATGGGACACATTGCCATTTTGAATTTAACTTTTTACTCCTCTGGACTTTAGTAAATTAGATTTATAATTTGCCATTACCGTAGATTAACTGGAAAGTACCAACCATCACTTTTCTTGTTGTGTTTGTAGGTAATTTGGGGACAATAACATAATGTGTAAACGCATTGTTTTACGGAGATCGCACTATATTATAATAAGTAAAAGTTTGTTACAAAATATGGTGTCTGCTTATGGCCACATCGCATGCTTAATAGAATACTGAGCTTTTAGAGATTGAGTCGAATTATAAATTAAAAAAAAAATAGTTTAATTCAAGTAACAAGACTCATATACAAACAGATACTTAAAAATATACATACAGAATAACAAGCACAGACAAAAACGAACACTCACAAGAATAAGTTAATATGTTTAGTTTATGATCCTGTCATCATCTGCCTAGCCTTTTTCCCAACTATGTTGGGGTCGGTTTCCAGTCTAACCGGATGCAGCTGAATACCAGTATTTTACATGGAGCGACTGCCTATCTGACCTCCACAACCCAGTTACTGGGTAATACGATACCCCTTGGTGAGACTGGTTGTCAACTTTCGGGCTTCTAACTACCCGTAACGACTGTCAAAGATCCACGAATGACAGCCGGGACCAACGGCTTAACGTGCTTCCGAGGCACGGAGGGGTCTCGGTATGTAAAGATGGTCACCCATCCACAGACCAACCGCGGCAAGCGTAGCTTAACCTGACCGATCGACCTGTCCGGCTGTTATTATTTAGCCACGGCTCATAGTTTATACGCTGTACGAGTCGCAATACTTTTTCTTTCTTTTTTTCTTTCTTTCACAAGGTAGCAATATGTCTGCGGCAGCATTGCCGGATATAAGGGCAATCCAGTCTGTTGGCGATTATCGCCAGGACGGAGATGATGATTATGATGTCTGCATTTTTTTACACAGATTAATTGTTTTTGAAAAAGTAAGTAATATTACAATATATAATATGTCGGAGATGTTATGCCTGTCTCTCGTTAACATCAGGCATAATTTAATTACTGTGGGCGTACTATGGGTAGTGTTGGTTATAACACAGTAGAAAATACGGTTTGCACTTCAAATCAGATTATAATTTACGAACAAGTTAGTCACACTAGCGAATCACGCACTATAGGTACACATTCAACGATACGGAACGCTGACAGTTTCTGAGCACAAATGTTGTTCGTACGATGTCCAATGTTTTGATGATCCCGAGAGCTCTGCTCACACCATTCTTGTAGGTGTAGCTCCCCGTCCATCCCCACGAACTCAGGCTAGACTCTGTCTAGCGCCACGAGATGGCGCTAGCGTTCCGAATAGTCAAACGAATGACTCCGACAAATATAATATTATTAGTAAGTACATATTCAGCCAGGGTCTGGCTGTTTGTATATGTGAGTTTCACGATACAGGAGTAATTGCTAGTGTGGATCAAAGTATCAAAAAAAAAGAATACTTATTATAAACTATTTATTATATTGGTTAATAAGCTGACTAGACCCCGGTTTGGCGAGTTAAGCTAGTATTCTATTAAGCGTTTGACATGATAGAAGTGGAAACTTTTGACTGGAGCTGAGTATACGCGATTCAGCATCACTGACCCGAGCGTGACGGTACAGTTTCGTTCACTTTTCAGAAAGAGCGGAAAGTGCGCCTAAAGAAGTGTTCACTTCAAAAACTCAATTGAATGAAAGGCTGAACTGATTTGAATACCTGGATCTATGGCAAACAATATTTCCTTTTCGTAAATTTACACAAAGAATACTTTTTAACTTGGTATATGAAGTAATTCCACAACGATCTCAGACTGAACCCGCAAGCACAAGCAAGTATTGAATAAAAACAAACAATATTTTTCTATTTTTAAAGTGTTTGAAAGTAGCCAAGCGAGTGGATCGTATGTCACGATATAAACGAGGTAGGTACCAACGTAAGCTTAGCGCATCGATTTACCACTCCATTGAACCTAGTTTCAGCACTGAAATAACTATTTTCAGGCACGACAGCAAAGATCTAGGAATAAACTTTGATCTAAAACTAGAATGTAAGTGGACTAGTAAGTAGCGTTGGCAATTTTGGCAAATTGGTTTCTAGAACCAATGTTACCATTTTATAAATATTATGTATATTATATAAACATTTAGGTATTGGGTATTTATATTATTTTTTATTTCTTATTGTGTTATTTTTATCATACTTAACTATATTGCACCGGTTGACGTCATCACGTGTTGATGTCATGTGATGTGGTGTGGCGGTCGCTATAAACCAGACGGTTGACGTCTGTCTGGTTTTTAGCAACAGCCACACCGTTAGATGTGGTTGTTGGTATAAACCAGCGTTGGGGCTCTGTCTCGCATAGGGTTAGCATATGCTGAGTGATGGCCGTTTTGCGTGAATTAACACATAATTTTCCCACAGTGTTCTTTTTGTGTTTTTTTTTTGCGCCATGTTTACGGCAAAAAATAAAAGTTTTTTTCTTTTCCTTTTCTTTTGAAGGAATTAATATAATTGGTACTCGGATGAAATGGCTGAGAGATTCCTTATTTTCAGTAGTTCGGGCTTTGTTCCTAATCTAGGTGTGGTGTGACCCAATTTTCAAATTACTTTGAAATCTTGTTAGATATACAAGATGTTGTTTTGCATCCTCGTAAAATTTCAGGAGGCTGTTATGAAAGACATAGATAATCAAATAAAATTACGATCCTTGGTAAATAATTAATTTATTTATATTATTAATTTATATATACTTTATTGTACACCACAAAAATACATAGCATAAAAAATACATGGCACACTACAAAATATACAATGGGCGGCCTTATCGCATTACTGCGATCTCTGCGATAATGAATGCATACTTGTTTTTTTAGTTATTTAAGTTTGACAGTATTTCAGAATACACCACTTTCAAAGAACAGAATCGCGTTATGGTATCGTATAAGCAGCCGAGTTTTTATGTGTGTGTAAAAGGGCAGTTACAGTGCAGTCTCACATAGGCCAGACATGCTGATTTCCGAAAATTAGAAGAAAAAAAAACCTACTTATTTTATGATTGATTCGTGTAGAGAATCAGTAGCATAGTTACCTCCTTGAATTTGACGATGCAAAATGACACCTTGTATTTATAATCGGATTAAAAATACAATCCTAGCTTCAACTTTCTGACTAACTGACCGACTATTTAATTTTGACAATTCAAAAGGTTTAATTGAAATAAATGATTTGAGTTTGAGCTAATGTTACAAATCCGAAAGTAAGCTCCTAATCCACTAAACAGATCATCATGTTTTGCATAAAGATACTGTTCCCGAGGAAAAGAACTTTTGACGGTCACAATTGCTTTAGGACGCTAGATGGCGCGCGTCTTTCGAGTCATGATTGAAATATGCCCCGACTTTCTGAGCAGTATCTCATAAAAAGTACTAGGCTTGCATGAATTCACGATACTATTTCAATTATTAGTATTATATTTTTAACAAGATTCGGATGAAATTCGGCACACAGGTAGTTTATTTTAATCTGGAATAACACATAAGATACTTTTTATCCCGGTAATACGTTTCCGACCTCCACGCGGGCGATGTTTCATTGTATAACTTGTGTGTTACATGCATGGAGTTTCCTTGCGTGATCGAATCAGAAATGAAGAGATCCGCAGGAGAACCAAGATAATCAACATAGCCCGAAGAATTTCCAAACTTAAGTGGCAGTGGGCAGGGCACATTGCTCGCAGAACAGATGGCCGATGGGGTCGAAAGAAGACGTAGCGTTGGAAGGCTTCCCAAAAGGTGGACAGACGACCTTGTGAAGGACGCAGGAACCTGTTGGATGCGGGAACCACAGAACCGGTCGAAGTGGAGGTGCTTGGGGGAGGCCTACGTCCAGCAGTGGACGTCTTTCGGCTGAATTGATGATGATGATGACGCGGGCGAAGCCACAGGCAAAAGCTAGTAGTAGATAAGTAGCAAAGTGTTTTCATTATAAAACTTTTTTCTTTAATTTAAGTATGAGGTATACAGGTATCTATATCTTTTTGATGGCAATTAATGATTGTTTTAAACAAGTCTTTGTTTTCAACTTATGAGGTTACTGTATTGTTGAGAATAATTTTAACAGTCAATCAATTGTCCAAAAGTTTCAACAGTGGTTTGAAAAGTGAGACAAAGGAACAAGTAAAATTATTTTCTCAACAAAATGAACTTAAAACTGCTGTCATTAGTCTTATGAAGTTTTGATAGTCTGTAATTTTTTTGAAAAAATAATATTTTACTTGAAAAAATTAAATAAATAATATCATTGCCCTATAGTTAGGTCTCGCGTCTCATGCAAGTCCAGACAAGTCCTAATGAGACTTTTGATGTGAAACAACTATTGGCGTGCCTTAGTGGTAAGACCGACTCGTACGACATGATGCTCTTCGACGGTAAACGACATGGTGCTCTTTAATGCCGTCATGCCGTCTCCGCCCCGCTGCTCTTTTCGATGTTTCACATTTGCCTCGGAAAGCACATTAGTCGTTGGTCCCGGCTGTCATTCGTGGATCTTTGACAGTTGTTGTTGTGTGTAACGGGGTTGTGGAGGTCAGATAGGTTGTCGCTCCATGTAAAAAACAGATATTTAGCTGCATCCGGTTAGACTGGAAGCCGACCTCAACATAGTTGGGAAAAGGCCATCTTGCCCTATGAACTTTCGAAGTTTGTCTTCGACATCACTGACATCGTGAAGAGATAATTAATATGAGTCTGAAATCGCCAATCCGTCTTGAGCAAGCGTGCTGAAAAGATCCTTAATCCTTCAGTAGGATAGTAACAGGCTGGTATTATTATGTTAAAGTTTTTCAACTAAAACTATTTAAGTAAAACTATTTACAAACTAAAATATAGCGTCGAAAAATTCATCCGCATCGCTGTCGACTGGTAATGTACCCAAGAAACTGGCGGCATTGACAAGTTGTATGGCAATGCTTAGCCTCTGGCCAAGGTAAAAGCCAGCCCTTGGGTCATGGGAAGTGTCAACCAGTCGTTTCGAAATTTCCTTAAAAAGTCCATGAGCACTCGGTCCCCACGGCTCGAAAATATAATTATAAATAAGGTTTTTATATTTACGCCGCTTGAGATTTTCCGCAGCCGCAGCAGCAGCACCAGCGCAGCACGCCGACCCTGGAAATTGGGATGGTGCAAGAGTATCGACAAAAGTTGTATCCCACACTAAAGCCCTAGCTACCCACCTTCCATAGAAATAAAGACATGCCGTCCGGTCTCTTGCCATCGTCACGAGCCAAACCATTGGGTTCTAATACAGCTGGAACGCCGACGGTGACAAGAGCTCATCGAATGATGTCGTTAATGTTTGCGTGCCGCGCTAACCGACCCGCACTTCGGCTGTAAGACAGGCCGTGGTGTCCTAGGCTTTTGATAACTTCGCCACAGTGACAGCGATGAGGAGAACAACACGGTGCTCCTAGTCGTAGGGAAGCAGCAAGGCAGAAGGTATTGTCGTCGAACATGGTGCCTATTTTCGACGACGGAAGTGCATGAAGCCACAGACCTGACTCCCATTTGCCCATAGCCAGCATGCGCTCACGCTCCGCAGTAGTAACAGACGTGTTAAGTAAATTATCCTGAACTACTCTGCATAGCGGCTCATCCCACCATCTCTGGGAAAATGGATTATCGGGTAGATCTGAGTTCGGGCAAGCGAGTTTCCAGCAGGGATGATATGATATAACCGTATCCGTTTCACAAGTTTCGGATAGTTTCGTATAAGGGCGGAGTCTATAAACGACATGCTTAGACAGGTTTTTGTAACATCTCTAAATAATTATTTACCTATATGACTGATTATAATACCAAATGATAATCTAGATTATATAAAACCTATAAATAAAACCAAATTATTAGGTACATATTATTTGTGTTTATATTTTACTTCAATCTAATATCCGTAACCGAAACTATCCGAAACTAACGGATAATCCGAAATAATTACATATCCGTAACCGTATCCGCAATCGATATAATTTTATTCCTATATCCATATCCGTATCCAGATCCGAAATATCATATCCATAACATCTCCAGTCTCCAGGCATCCATAGCCTCGCACATCAAAATTAATCAGTGTGGAGGCTAGGATTTTCCTGATTAATTTCTCGGTCAACTAAGTAGCAAAACTGAGCATCAGATTTTTTTTGAAAATAAGTAACTCGTAGATACGGGAAGTCCGAAGGCGACTAAAACATTCGATTGAAAAAGTTTCGGTCACAGATTGGAACTGCCTTTTATTTCGGAAATCGCCTTGCGCGACCTCTGTCTTTGAAACTACGCGCAAATTAAACTTCGCGCGTTCTTTAGACAACATTTAGTAGGTGAACAGTACGGACACAACATGCTGCGAAGTTTTGTTACGAGAATAACAAAGTGTTAAGGGTAGTTCGACTACCTCGTTGGTCTGTGGTCCCAAGGGCAATACTGCTGAGTATGAGGCTCTAGGTCCGATCCCCAGGTTGGGCAGTGTTATTGGGTTTTTCCATCTAGATTCTCAGTAGCAGGCCGGGGTCTGGATTTGCGTCCATTAGCTTCGGCCCGTGACTTTGTTCGCGTAAAATTTCTTGTTCTCTTGACAACGTTCTCGCAACGCCTGCCCGCGCTATAACTTCGTTTTCGCTTACCGTTCTTTCTTGCTCCTAAGAGATATAGCGTGATGTTAAATAGCTTATAGCCTTGCTCGAGAATTGGGCTATCAAATGCAAAAATATTTTTTTCATATACTAGGGTTTTACAGACATTAGCGCGTTCAAATAAAAAACAATCATTATGGACATTAAGTCCGTCTTTGTACCTTTTTTGTGTGCGAAAAGTTTCAATTAATAAATAATTAAACAAAAAAACAGACAAACTCTTCAGCTACAGATATAGATAACGAGATCTGCATTTACAACATCTATAGCAAACATCTGTAGATGATCCTTGTCATTTAAATATCTTGGTCTACCCTCATACATAATAAACATGAATTATTCTACCCAAGCTATCTTTCAATCCGACCCACTCAACCCACATTTCATCCCGGACGAGATTAACTTACCTGTCGAATGGAACCCATGAACGTGTTAGTATTAAACCCTAATTGATACGCACTAACACCGGGCTTAAGTTTATGTCTTTATGTACCTACCAACCTATGTGCATATAGATGATGGAAAAAGGGTGCGGCACGTTCACGTTACGTGGCTAAGAAGAATAGAATATGCTTTTTTGGGCTGTGTGTAACCTGTGACCGAATCGTGGCCAAGGTTCGCCCAAAGAAACCAGCATACTAATTGCGTTACACACCATCAATCTGAATCTGAATCATTTTGAAGGATATTGCTAGTCCATTGCTTCATATGTTCGAAAAACGTGTCTGCTCAACAACGCAAATAACGCAATGAATGTTGTTGAACTGTCAAAATGAAACCCATTGCTACTGATAGTGTGGTACGCAATTACCCCGCAGGGCTCGCTGGGGTGACTTGTCAAGGTCGGTCAGTCAAAAAGATGAAGCTCGTTGCCCTCGTTGCTCGTTGTTCCATGTTCAACCAATTGTTGTCAAAATCTAGCATACAACAATCCCTTAAAGTTCTATGCTACTGAGAGAAGTTATTGGAGTAAGCCAATAAGATAGCTTCATAAAACCAATTAACACTCACTGCTGGATATAGGTCTGAAGACTTTCTCTGTTACCATCGACAAATATTACTTCGTTAAACAGCAGCGGCGTGTTCTCCTTCTACACTAAAGCCAATGTTGATAAACGTTACGCACGTGCTAATTAACATTGAACAAGAACATGTTGTATCATACGTATATCGTTGAGATGTGAACATGTATATGTGATATGTGCCTCCTCTATCTAGCTCTTGTGATTTGACAGTTGTGTGACAGTGACAGGAATAATATACTTAGCCAAACCAAGTGCTAAGTAACGTTTATTTATCCTGGCCTTAGTTTTTAGCAAGCACGTTAAGCCGTTGGATTCGGCTGCCATTTTCTAGAACTTTGACAGTTATTATGGGTAGTCAGAAGCCCGAAAGTCTGACAACGAGTCTTACCAAGGAGTATTGTTTTACTCAGTAACTGGCTTGTGGAGGAAAGATAGGCAGTCGCTCCATGTAAAATATAGATATTCAGCTGCATCCTGTTAGGCTGGAAGCTGATCCCAACATAGTTGTAAAAAGGCTACGAAGATGATGATGATAAATTTTCAGTCCAAAAGCCACAGCTACACATAAAGATAGATAGATAGATTCATTTCTTTGCTTGAAATATGGTATTTTACAGATTTTGTAACACATACACAATAGTTCTTCATATTCCGCCTACTAAATTCGGCATGCAAATGTTGTGACAATAATAATAATTCTCACTATTTAATTAAATCAATTTAAACTAAATGATTAAAGTCCAATGTCAAAAAAAAGTACTAAATCAAGGATTGTCTACTATCAAATTAAAAATGTCAAATAAAAATAATTAAATTACAAAATAAGTGTCTAAATAATAGCTTTCAAAAGACAACCAAAGAAATTAAGTTACAAATTGTCAAATAGCTTAAAATAAAAATATCAAATTTATTTTTATGTCATGCAACTTTACCATTTGTCCTAGAATTCATAAATTCCTTAATAGTATAAAAACAATTAAACATACACTAAGCCTATAAAGTCTAGTCGCGACCAAGTACAGTCTATATCACAACATCACATAACAGATTAGCGATCCCGTACATCCAAGTCCATGATTTACCAAGTAAATTACTCGCATAAGCTTACTGGTGTCCCTCTAGTAATCCAGAAAGGTTCCACAAACATTTAAATTTTAATCATGTGTGCTTAGGATCTCGTTTCTTATTCAGTTGAAAATAAACAGGAATGTGTTTGCTGTAATATCAACATTCTGGCAATTAATTGAACGATAAGCTTAATTTTATGTGTTACTGTGTTTTATGGAGTTGGCCCAGTACTTTATAGGCGTTTATAAGGGCCGTGGTGACCCAGTGGTAACGGCCGCGGCTTACGAGTTGTAGGTCATAGGTTCGAACCCAGACAGGTGCTTTACTTTGTATTAATTATTTCATCACCACTGCTCTCAAAATGGTGAAGGATAAAATCGTAAGGAAACCGGCATGTCCTAGAACCAAAAATTCGAAGGCATGTGACATCTGCCAACCCGCACTGGGCCCGCGTAGTGGATTAACGCCCACTCCCTCTCACCGAGAGGAGGCCTGTGTCCCAGCAGTGGGAACATTATTAGGGCCCTGATCAAACGTACCACAACCAAACCACATCGTAGCGACATAATGTGGGCAAGTAGTGGTTACCTGTGAATAGAGTCACTTCTTGCTGTTGCGTTATGGTGACAACAAAATTTCGATGTCGTTGCGTTTTCGCTAGTAGTTGTGATGTGGTTATGTTATGGCTAGGGTTTGACAGGCAGATCGACTCTGGTTTTCTTAGAGAAGACAAGCCATTACTTAACAAACGCAGCGTTGTGTTTGCGAGCTAGTGCGCGGTGGTTGCGTTGTCGCTGCCTTGATGTGGTCGCTATCGCCCACATGGTTGATTTTGACGGCCAAATGTGGTCCGTGTGACTAAACAAATTAGCGGCCGTCCATATGTTCTCGTTGGAATGTGGTGGTGGTGCGTGTGTTCGGGCCGTAAAAGGAACCATTCTTTTTACATTTTGAGAACATTCTTGTGATGTTTTATATTGATTCATCAATCACCGTTGAATCTACTGTGATACGTACCTAACTAGTTATGTTGTTAGCCTCCTCTCGGTAAGAGGGAGTGGGCCGTAATCCACCACGCAGGCCCAGTGCGGGTTGCACAGACCGCTATCCGCTTTAAGCAAAAATAATTTCAAAGATTGGCTTTATACCCCTGGCAAACCACTTTAAATTGTCTCACATTAAGTTCAAAATATCAGATTAGCCTTTTCCAAAACTAACTTCATTCATGAAAGTCATGAAGCATACTCTTTATGCATAGCTAAGTGTTGAAAACCGTTTACAAAACCATCAGAATTTGTAATGTAGGTAAGTTCTTAAGGTTTATTTTCAACTACACCTTCAGCCATTCACTGACTACCTAAGTACATAAATAAAGTGCTATGCGGCTTTCATTAAGGCTCTGTTTAACCGCAAATTTTGTGACCGAAAAGCCGGCGTTTGCAATGTACTACTATTGACACGTACTAGCTATTCACGTGGTTAACGAGCGAGCGAAAATGTTTGACGGTGACTACTACTACAGGATTTTCGACCTTATTTACTTTGGTGACTGACGGTGTATAGAAGTAAATTGTTTGATCACCTGCTCTTCGTGGCTGCTTTAGCGTGATTAAGTCATTCTACTACGAAAAGCCTATTGGATCCATTTAAATCTGAGTTTTCGATGCATCTGCACCGGTTTTGTTTTGTTTTGTTTTTTTGAAGGAAAGCAATATTTAAAAAAAAATAGCTGAACTGCCTGCTCTTGACCTCGATCACGCCTGATGGAAAGCGATCGATGAGGTCTATGATGGAACGAGCGTGCCCAGAAGATGCCTGTTCACTCTGGCTTTGAAGGCAGACGGGTTAAATGTGGAAGGGAAACACACGACGCCAGCAGACAGTTCCACACTTTGGCCTTAAGTATGCCTTAAGTATGACTGGTCGGGATAGCAACCAAGTGCGGATGGTAACTTGCAGTACGCCTGGTAGTCCGATTATAAAAGGGCGATGGTTGATGGGTGGTTTTATCCGATAAATCGGTGTTTGTATTGTGATATATTAAAAGTATGTGTCCTGATTATTTCCTCTTAGGGCTGATTTTTCAATCGACAGATGAAATCCTCAAATAAAAATGAAATCCTCGAATAAAAATTATCTGTTGATTGAAAAATCAGCCCAGTCAGATAGCTTTTATTTGTGGAATAAAATTGACGTCTGACAGTTTTAGTATGGAAAAATTGTTAAAAATTCAAAATTTATTCTCAGACTTATAATACTTATTCTAGGTATAAAAGTTTGTTGGAATTCGCACTTAGCAGTATAATTACTATGTCGTGATTAAGCCTGAACTCAACAATATATCCAGCAAAGTGTGCGTTGTGTAAAGTACGATCAACATTATTCTATGATTTAAAATACATATTTATCACGCAAAAAATTAAGATAGATTAAAAATACTTATTAGTCGTATAAGCTAAATTGTAATATTAAGAAGGTCCTTAATAATTAATTAATTTTTTTATTGTTTTCTTTTGGTCCAAAAAAAAACATTAAAAAAAATACGAAGAAACCCATCGGGTCTTAAAACCAAGCGCACCTAACCTTTACATTCCCATTCATTCAACAAAGTTGAACTCCGCAAAGTGCAAGCTTCATATCTCCCAATGCAGAGACCCTCAAAAGTCGGGACCTGGCAGGTTGCCAAGTGGTCCGTGCTAAGATACGGACCGGTTCGAGTAGCTAATCCCGGCTTATTGCTGATATAGACCAACTCATGCGTTATTTTAGGATAAAACCGCCGGTTAATTAGAAGGAGCCATTTTAAACGTTTGTCTTACTTAAACGGGCAATTTTTGACCGGCAAGAGTTGCTGGAGTATTGGAGCACTAGTTTCATAATCAGCCTCTAATGTTCCCACTGCTGGGACACAGGTCTCCACTCTTTGAGAAGGAGTGGGCTATAATTTATCACGCAGGCCCTGCCGGTTGGTTGATGTCACATGTCTTCGAATTTTTCTAGGATATGCCGTTTTCATCTAGATGTTTTCCTTCACCGTTTCGAGAGCAGTAGAGATGGAATTTTTTACACAAAGTCAGGTCAGGCTGGCGAGGCTGGGTTCGAATTTACGACCTACAACTCGTAATTCGGGGCCGTTACCGCCTGGGCCGCCATTGCTCTCCACGGGGCAACCATTGCTCTTACTTTTATTGCCAAAAATTTGCTTCATTTAATCCGGGGGTTTCCCACATTACCGGATTAAATGAAGCAATTTTCTGTATTGCTAATGAATGCGGTATGGAATGTATATGTGTAGCGGGTATGTCACAATTGCCTTATGACCTATGCCTTCTGCATGTTGGCATCGCAGTAAATTCCTTAATGTTTTCGTGCAGTGATATAATGATTTTATTTCTGTAATTAGGTTTGTATAAACACTTCTAAATGTCAATTGTTTTATTAAACTAGTTGATGTCGGCGTTTCCTTTCTGACTACTCTGAGAAAAAAGGCAGAAACAATCTCAGAAGCCACGGTCACAGTTGCTCGTATAAGTGAACCTTAATAGAAGTAATTAAAAAATGCTTATGCAACTTGGAACATTGCAGTAGAGATTAAGTTACATTACTCCTTGATTAAGTTGTTGAATAATATGTTTGAAGTTCATAGCCTATTTAATAGCTTTTAATGTTTAAAGCTGTTTTTCGTTACGAAACTAGTTGCGTAAACTTAGTTACTTATTGATAGTTTCACTTGTAAATAGGTATATGTGACTTTATATTTAAATATATATTTATTCATGAATTTTTCGTAATTAAACCTACCACTGCTTGTCTTTGCATCACTCAAAGGTTGACTGGTAGAAAATGCCAATGGCATTAGGTCCGCCTCTGTACATTTCTTGAAGTATTAAATAAATGAATACTATTCATTCATTTATTTAATACTTCAAGAAATGTAGTACTTATTTACACGTAAAGCTATCAATGAATAACTAAGTTTTGATTATAGTTTCACATGTAAATCGATAATTATTCACATGTGAAAGTATCAATGAATAACTAAGTTTGCACAATTAGTTTCGTAATGTAAATTCGGCTTAATACTAGTCTCCTTTTTACCGCTAGGTCATAAGACTTGTCGCGCCCGGCTCGACGTCATGATGTAAAGATCACTGACTAACCTCAGCATATTTTAACAAACGTATTAATTAGGCAAAATAAACACAATAATATTTGTCGCAAAAAATCAACTGGGCAAGTCAATAGGTTATAAAACACTGAAAATATTATCTACTCTTTGATATTCTTTCATAAACACGTTACTATCGGTAATGTAATCTGGAAAATGAATTGTTTTGATAATTGACAATACACTTCAATTGTGTTATAATCGAATCACAAATATCGTTCTTACGGTAACGCGAATGTTAACATTAATGTCTGTTCCTAAAGTAAAAAGATAAAAGAGATAAAAGTGGGTAAGATAAAAGTGTAAACATACTTTGTTTATGTTAAATTCTTACCCAATCAAACACTGCAGAGAATAAGTTCATTTGTATTGTTTCTCTACTTAAAAAAAAAAAAACAATCAAAAGTCAATCAGCACTTTTTGAATGTCAAAATTAGCACAATCTCAAATAATCATCATAATCTCCTCAACTCCTTCCAGTCTCATACCACCACCACAGCGCTTCTGAACATTACGGATGATATAAGGTCAGCAATAGAAAACGGTAATCTAACGGTTTTAGCTCTGCTAGATTTCAGTAACGCTTTTAATACTGTTGATTTTGATGTTTTGCTTGGCATTCTTTGTTCTCTTAACATATCTCCATCGGTAATTGACTGGTTTCGTAGTTACCTGTTCGGTCGCCGGCAACGTATTTGCATCGGAAAGACCTTGTCTTCCTGGAGTAATACGTCTGCCAGTGTACCTCAGGGTGGCGTTCTATTCCCTTTACTTTTCGCAGTTTTTATTAACTTAATCTTCGACGAACTAATTTCTTCTTACTATCTTTACGCAGATGATTTACAAATTTACTCGCGAGCGTCTCTTGGAATCTGTCCGAGGCTATTTTAACGGTTAATCGTGATCTGGCCCGTATATGCGACTAGAGCAAGAGATACGGACTTATGGTCAACCCCATAAAAACGCAGGTTGTAGTAGTGGGCAGTCCCAGGATGGTCTCTAGAATCGACTGGACGACCCTTCCCCAAGTTTTTTTTGACAACTCAGTGGTTTCCTTTAGTGATAAAGTTAAAAACTTAGGGATATTTATTGATAAGACCTTCTCTTGGACTGCCTAGCTACAGGAAGTTAGCCGCAAGCTATTTGCATCCGCCGCGTCTTTGAAGAGATTGCGTAATTTCCTACCGACTGCCACCGAGATTGCGCTTGCACAATCGTTTCTTCTACTCATCCTTGACTATGCCGATGCCAGCTATCTTGATCTTACCCAAGACCAACTAGATAAACTTGACCGGCTTCAAAATTTTTGTATAAGGTTCATATTCGGTTTGCGAAAATATGACCATGTTTCCGAATTTCGTGTGAAGCTCAAGTGGTTACTAATTCGCCTTCGCCGGAATGCTTACATTCTTTCCCTTCTGTTTAATGTGCTTTTTTCCCCTTCCACCCCTCTCTATCTCAAGAAACGTTTTCAGTTTCTTTGCGACCCTCACACGAAATTGTTAAGATCATCAGATAACTTGAAGCTCAAAATGTCCATGCATTCCACAACTTTCCTTGATAAATCCTTTACTGTCCAGGCCGCTCGTTTGTGGAATACATTGCCAGTTGAAATAAAATGCGCGCAGTCGTTACAGGTATTCAAAAGACTTGTAAAGGAGCACTACTTGTCGTTGTGATCTTGTTGTCCTAACTGCTATCATCTACAGTCTTTTTTTATTTTTCGTTGCTTGTATATATAGTATGTATATATTTATGTATCTATAATTTTGGATATGTATATATTTGTGTATCTATTTTAGTTTATTGTATACATAATGTTTGCACCAACGAGAGTCCCATTTTATGTCAAGGAAAATCACTGTCCATTCTAAGGTTGCCTGGAAGAGATCGCAGTAATGCGATAAGGCCGCCTATTGTATATTTTGTAGTGTGTCATGTATTTTTTATGCTATGTATTTTTGTGGTGTACAATAAAGTATGTATAAATAAATAATATAAAACAACCCCCCATAACGCCAACCCTCACCAATTCCTATTGTTTTCGCTGGGAAAAAGAAGTGGCGCAACAACCTCCCTAGCAATGTTTATTTAACATTATTAAATAAATAAACTTAATTGAAAAATCATCGACGAGAATTTTGGTAATAAAATTAACCTCAATTTTGGACTTGTTGACGAACAAGTCCAATTTTGTTATCAAATGAAAAACATATTTATTGGAATTCCGGGTTGAAGTGTTCGAATAATCAAATCAATCAATCAGTTTGTAAGTGGCATTACAAACTGGCGCTCACAGATACTTTTTCTGATCCATTTGTTTACATTTTATCAGATGGTTTTGGAGCAGACCATATGCTTTAAAGGTTTAGACATTGCTAAGCGTGACAGTTTTTACGGTTTCCTACCCAAAGGGTGCCAACGGAACCCTGTTACTAAGCCTCCGCTGTCCGTCCGTCTGTCTGTCAGCGGCTGTGTCCCATGAACCGTAATAGGTAGACAGTTAAGATTTTCGCAGAGTGTGTATTTCTATTGCAACAAAAAATAATAAAAAAAACCGTTTCTTCTATGGAAGTCCCTCCATACAAGAAACGGTTTTTTTAGGTGTGTTTGGCCTTGTGAAACGGACTGTGAAATTCTTCGACATGATATCTTTAGCTTTACTCTAATTATTTGATTTGCGTAGGTACCCACTTAATCTCTTGCTATATCGCGAATTCGTATTTATTACTTGTAGATAAATGTTATTATTATGTGCAGGATTTCTTGAATGATATTTTTTTGTAATATCTTTAATATCTACTACTTTGTATTACATTTGCATGCTATATTAAGGCGGAATGTACATGGATCCTATTTATTTTAACAACTTATTTTTATGTACCTACATTGTAAGCAAATAAAGACCTATTCTATTCTATTCGTGACGTAATTAACCTTCGAAAGTTTTATCAAGGATTTAAAATTGCATCCTATTTGAAATATTTCCGATCGGAATATATATTTATTATCTTCGACACTTATCATAATTATACTGATAAAGAAATTATGATGTATGTAAACTAATCAAAATCATTATTTTAGTCACTTTAGTGTGCGAAGAGTTGTGAGTCCTACTGATGTCGCTTTAAGCAAAATGCTCAGATTATTATTGATATTTTCTTTCTTTGTGTTATTCAGTGCTAAAAGTGTTTCAGAATATCAGTTACATATACTGCATTATAATGATTTTCATGCAAGGTATGTGTCACTTTTCTTTGATTAGACGAACATGTCATACATAATGCTTTTTTTGACACCACCACGGTTTCTTTAGAATAGAATTGTAGTATATCTGATAATAATCCTATAAGTGGGTAGGCTTGTCAAGCTCAGTTGGTTGTTAGCCATTACACGAGTCTATGTGATTACAGTGTTTTATATTGATATAATCCTTAAATACAGAACAAGAATAGAATACTTCTTCAGAAAAAGTCCCTAGGGTTAGTAACAATTTTACTTAATATCTACCACTTTATTTATAAACGCTGCTTAAAGTTAAAAGAAAAATGTATGGCTAAACAGTCGCTAATCATTGCTTAACTTTAGCAACGTTTATAAATAAACCCCCTAGTGTTAGTAGATACAGACAGATTAACATAAAAATTCAAAATTAAAATTCAACGTGGAGCTGCAACCACCTCCGCAACAGCGGGGAATCCCACCAATATGAGAACACACTGAGAATACTGTTGGTGCTGCCGAGAGCACGCGTCATCCTATGCACACCTTTTTTATAATGGCGGCAAAGCCATCAATATTATTATCAGCAAACATCCCTGACGCACTATAACGCCACGGCAGCCACAGCTGTAGTCTCAGGACGGCTGCACGTGTAGAAACACTGACAGTAAACTTTAAGAAGCGTTACTCTAACTGTCTTCGTACATCGTGCAAACCTGCGGGCCAGCATGTTACAACGGGCAGCCAGCGACCTACGTTCCCTTTCAATGTCACAATCATCTTTAAGGACTGCAGTGACTTAGTGGTCCAGATACTTAAACTTCTCCAGCCTTCTCCTCCAGCTTTCTCTTCTTCTGCCTGGAGTCGCAACACAGAGCGACATGTAGAACAAATGAATATGTACACTGCCTGCTTTGAAAACCATTCTTTCGCTCTTTGTATATTTGAGCCCATGATTCACCGCATAACATTCGCATATACCGATCAGCTGCCTCAGAGCCCCGATCAACGGCTCAGCAAAACCATATCGTCAGCATAACTAATATTTTTAATGCACACTCCGTCAATATGAAGTTCGACATCGTGCTGCTAAGTTCAGGGATCAGGAGTCCAATTCTCACGTATCTCGCGTTCGTGTCGCATGAAGTCATTGCCGCTCGTCTCCGTGTGTCGCTTATAAAACGGTGAGATATCCAGAAACATCTATTCTCAATACAAGTCGACCTGAAATCACGAGTCTAGGGACAATAATGTTGCTATTATGCGTCGCACGAAGTAATCCCTTCCACATAACGATTGTTATGCGATTTTTGTCGTAATCGTTAATATACTTTTGACCATCTTTACAAATGATTTTTAAGGCAAAAACATATTTTAAGCAAAATTTTAAGGGTATTTCATTAAAATTTATCAATTTAATAATCATTATTGTTTTCGTAACTCCAATTTTATTTTATTATTAACATTAATATAAGACCTCCGTACAACGGAATGCATAGCTCATGTTGATTTGTCAACGTCATCGATATTTGTCATGTCAAAGTAAAGTCAAAATACAATTTATGTTGTTTGTTTACATTGGTCTACATAATAATATGTATTTCTCCACACGTTTTCTCATATCACATCTGACATTGGCAGAATTGTCGACATCGGCACCATTGCCATAGAGAAAAATAGATAGATAGATAATAATATGTAATTAAATAAAACAGAATGACTGCTAATGATATTATAAGTGAGCTGATGACCAGCACAATAACATAAAAGTTTATCAAGATGGAAAAGAAGAGGAGGAAGTGTTGTTATTTTAAAGAGTACGGTAATGCACCAACCGCACCGTCCTGCTACATGCTTTTCCAACGACGCTAGGCTGCTGTACCTACGCCTGTGTCCTGGATTCATTACTTTACAAAGGCCCAAAAGTTTGTTGGGAAATCCTTGCAAAAACAGATTTCACCCTGAGGGTCGCGTTAGGAGTCTCGTCACAACACGAATTCAAATTTCTTTGTGGTCGAAGTGCCTCACAGTGTATCTAAATTGTGCGCTGCACGCACACCTATCCACTACTACGTATCTATTGTACCCTACCTGTTGTAAATTTGTAACCCAGTGAGGATTATACGTATGAACTTTGCTTGTGTGTTTCTATTTTCTAATCCAACTTGTTAACGGCCTGCGCAGCCTAACTGCAAAGCCCTACAATTATTTGCGTACATTATTTGTATTACTTAGCTAAGTTTTACATTGAAAAAAATAAAATAAAGACATTTGAAATACTTATTATTGTTTGAAATGCCTTTGAAACACTTTATTTCTAGTTACAAAAGAACCTTTATAGGAATAGCTTACACACTCATAAAAAAATTGAGTGTACATCCAAGTAAAAACCACAAAAACATAATTCTTATCACACCACACATGGGAGTTTACTTTTGGTCATGCTTCTCTGTAACATATACATACACAACTCCAGCCGGTCAAAATTTTTAGTCTAGCTCGACTGCATCGTTTTTCCTTCGGCGCTGATAAGACCTTCGCTCTTTCTCTCTCGATATCTGTTGATCCAACCGGGAAATGTACGGGAACAAAGTGGGCACTACAGCTCAAAAATCCCCGCTTGCAGGAGTAGTACCGCGTTTGTTGTGGTTACGACGCGATCGACCTTTCTTGCCCTCAACCAGAGTAAAGCCTGGTAAAGCCGTCCTTGACCATTTGACTGGTTTTAAATCCGGCACCTTCCGCTTCTGTATGTGGTCTGTGTCTCATTGATCGACGCTACACAAGCAACAACTATCCACAGTTGACAACTTTGGCGGAAGCCTAAAGTTTTCTTCGTGTGTTTTTCCTTGTTGTGACGGTCGTAGAGTCTTCTAAGATGTTTATGAACTCGTAACACATTTGTTAAAGTATATTTATTATTTTCTTTCGCAATTGACACAAACATGATTGACATAACCACTGTTTGAAGTTCGCACGGTGGTTGACATAGGTCATACGTCACGTGTCGACTGGTCATGATTACACTTTGCATGTCGCGTGTAAACTAAGGCATGTCGCGTGTCTTTCCTGCGAAAATGCTTGAATCGACATGGCGAGAATAGCTCGGCTTGAATTTGTCGAGGGAAAAGTTCGAATCGAACGTCAATAACGAACGCGAAATGCGCGAGAATTGGGCTCCAGCTGGTTCATATGAAAGGTTAAGAACCGATCTTTAATAAAGAATAAAAAATATCCCAGTTTAGAGGAAAATTAGGATTTTTTTTTCGGTGCTAGATTTCACTCTATAATGTTTAGACAGACTGAAACGAGAAAACTAAATTTCAACAACCGAACTCTGCAAAGCCGAACCGTGCGTTTGACAGCTGAAGTTGAATTATTTCTGAAGTTTAAATATAACTTCGATCCTCTTAAAAGTGTACCTACTAGACAGTTTATTTTTTTAAGAATGAGAGATAAAATAACGAAATATTTATCTAAGTACACATTTCTGCATTTGTACTTCAAAATGCCAGTAATCAGTCTTCATCAAACATAATAATCAATAACTTGACCAAACTTATTTCAGATTCATCGAGACTAGTCTAACGGGATCAGCCTGCGACTCATCCAAAAGCCCATGCATCGGGGGGTTCGCTCGTCTAGCTACTTTGATCCGTCAGCGCCTGGCCAGTGAACCTCACTCTCTTCTCCTGAATGCAGGAGACAGCTTTCAAGGCACTATTTGGTATAATATTTTACGATGGAATGTCACCCAGGATTTCATGAACATGCTACCTCATGACGCTCACGTTAGTTTTTGTATTCTATTTTTGTTACAATTTCTGTTAACAGTGATAGTAGTGTTTATATGTTAGCAATGTCTTATTCTCCAGCAAAGACAAATTTCATAGTGAATTAGGATTTGAAGTCTTAGGTAATTATGATCTTATATAACTGGCAAAATGTGCATGTTCAGGGTCGGGTAGAGGTATGAGGACTGTTCCTCACCCTGTGGTCTACAGTTCACTCATCCTCCATTGAAAACAGAGGATCCTCCGACCAAACTGCTATTGTGTCTGTTGGGCTACTGCCCAACAATAAATCTCGGGACGTTGTGTATATGCAAGTTGTGCGGTAAACTCTGCTTGCGCGATGCAGGATTTTGTGGCGGTGTAAATGCCGCCAAAACAGAAGAAACATGGATATTGGCAAAAGCCAGAAGAGGCCTATGTCCAGCATTAGGTGAAATCGGGCTGTGAATTAAGTTGATGAAAGTACCAAAGCAAAAATGATGATCATTTCAGTTTCTTCACAGGCGCTAGGAAACCATGAGTTCGACAACGGGATTGACGGACTCGTTCCCTACTTGAAACATTTAAAGTCAAAAGTTGTCATAGCCAACATCATTGATGACGAAGAACCAACTATGCATGGTTTATACGAAAAGAGTATCATCGTAGAAAAAAATGGCAGAAGAATTGGCATCATTGGTGTTTTAATAGCCATTACTAATGTAAGTAGGAAATCAACCGAACATTTTTATAATGTAAGACTAGATTATAACAACAATAACATTTCAAGAAATAGCGTTTTAGCAGGTGTAAATGATATTTCTGTAATCATTTTAATATCGTAATTTTCGCAACCTATGTTAAATTGTTTAAGTACTAGACAAAGACAAACATGACGCTTTTGGCGCCTTCCATAACATTTTTTGTTTCTTCAGGAGTTCATCGTTTTGTCAGCAAAAAATCTATTGAAAGCATAAATGATTGCAGTGTTTAATCAAAATATCATCGACTTTCAGATTTTGGCGGCTACGGGTAATCTTAGGTTCATAGATGAAGTTCAGGCCGTAAGAGAAGAAGCAGATAAGCTAAATGCTCAAGGTGTTGATATCATCATTGTTTTGTCACACTGTGGTCTAGACATCGATAAGTAAATCCTTTAATATTTCGATTTTATTTCATTACTATATTAGTTAAAAAGAAAAGTGTTAAGTAAGTAAGAGGCAGACCAAAAGCAAGATGGATGAATTGTGTGAAATATGATACTAAAGCTTATATAGATACATGGAAGAAAAAGACGTTCTGTACCGACCCCGACGCAGACGACATTGTTGCCATCGCGGGCCAAACCTGGATGACGCTGGCACAGAAGTGTGGTGGTGGACACAAGAAAAAGGAGGCCTATGCCCAGCAGTGGGTAAAGTCAGGCTGTGGATGATGATGATGATGACCGACCCCAAATAACTAGGCAAAACGACAAGAGTATAATGACTTGAAGATCTTGTAGTTACTCAGTTATACTGTGCTCAGGACCTAATAATGTTGCTAAGTTTACGGCTAATTACCCGACTACGGCAAAGCCGATGGAGTTATGGTTTTAACAGGCTATGTATGTATGTTCATCTGTTCGCTCATAACTACGAAACTACTTGTCATATTTTGCCAACGAGTTGTCATTGGAAGCGTTATGTTATTCTGCAAGTTATAGGCTATATGATGTGATAAATAAATAACATAGAACCTATGGGTTACGCGTGACTATATATGAAAACTGATGTTATTTTTTTACGATGTCCTGTATACCTTTTTATTTAGCGTTTTTTAAACACTTACTTTCTTCAACAGAGAAATCGCCCTTAATGCTGGCCCTCACATTGACATCATTGTTGGTGGTCATAGTCACACGTTGCTTTTTAATGGAGCTGTCCCTGAAAACAGTGTCTTTACTCCATACGGACCTTACCCGGTAGTAGTGGAACAAGCTACAAGAAAAGTAAGATTATTTTAACTTAGATAAAAACGATGTGAGGAATACTCTACATATCGGCCGACTTCTTTTACCATCTTAAAAAAAACAGGGTATATAAGGTGAACGGAGTAGAAGCATATGGTACAGAAATCTCTTTTTTACACAAAAAATAAAATTAATAATCTAATTTTTTTTCCGATGGTTTCAATCAAAGGATCGAATGTCGTTTCGAATTCATTGATAATTTCCGCGTGTAAAGTACCCGCCTTATAAGTTGTTTTTTTATATCATTTGTCGATTTATTTGTTTTTTTTTTTTGTTTTAGGATGAAAAGTTTACTTCAAATAAGTAATAGAATTTATTGATAGGATAATGTCATTTAAGATTTTTTTTTTAAAACAGCAACAATGAAACAGTTTTTCGACTATTGCAGGTTCTTATAGTACAAGCAGCAGCCCATACACAATATTTGGGCGAAATTAAGCTCACATTTGACGATGCTGGCCAACTTTTGAGCTGGACTGGTAACCCTCATTACATTGGAAACGAAATTGAACAAGGTATGTCAGGGTCTGCTTAAAAAAGGTTCTAGAAATATTAACATTTCTTAAATGTTAAAGACACTGCAAATAACAATACCCATCAGCTTCTATAATTTTAAGACGTTGATGGATTGAAAATCTGCGTAAAGAAAAATAAGGCTCATATTTTTGTTTTTAGTGTTAAAATCTCGCTCTTTAAATCCATTATTTATGCAAGAGCCTTTGAGCTACAGTCATGTATATTTTACTCCTTCCAGCGACAGATGTTTTAGAAAAGATTGGCAAATATCTGCCTGAAATTCAGGAAAGAGCTAACGAAAAAATTGGTACATCTTTAGTGGAACTATCAGCAAACTGCAAATGCTCCGAGTGCAATTTTGGCAATTTCATTTGCGAAGCTTTTTTGTATGCTGTGAGTATTTTTTTCGATTGTCCTATATTAGTTTTAGTATTTTATGATGTTATAGATCTAACCTCAACGTTGCAATATGGAACGGCAATGATTTATTTTCACTAATAAATCTTTGCGAGGTACTCAAGTATGTATTTTGATTGTTTTAGGCGCTACCTAAAGCTGGTTCCAACACTTGGAACTATGCACACTTCTGCGCCATTAATCGTGGTGTCATAAGACAAGATATAGATGAAGGAGGTAAGGGTAGCTAAAAGAAATGAAAGAAAAAAATTAAATTTGGGACATACACAGGAAATACCATACAAATAATTAACAAAGGAGCATAACAAAGTTACATTAAAAACAACTGTGTGTGGCAAAAAAGGCTCCTGTCTCAGCACAATGCTGCGATATTTAAATGATAACAGAAGTGAAATTAAAACTAAATACTCATTAAATGAATTTCTACAATAATTTTCCTATTGCAGTAATAACTTACGAGTCAGTAATAGTGTCAAATCCTTTTGAGAACCAAGTTGAAGTTTTTGACCTGAAAGGCAAACATATTTGGGAAATGTTGGAGTTTTCTGTTGCCAACGATCCTTGGCCGGGAGCAAGGATGTTGCAAGTAGCAGGTAAATATGTCTTGAACTGTGCTGGATATTTTTTTAAAGGCCCATTTTATTAAGAACCTAAAACTAAGACCTTAGAAAGGAATACTCTGGGCTCATGAAACTCACAAGTAACTTGCATAGATTTGTTAAAACTATTTTCAATTCGGGTTTATTTAAATATTAGGTTTGCACGCAACGTTCGACGGCTCGCGGCCAGTAAATTCGAGGGTTCTCAACGTCACCATCAGATGCATTGAGTGTGACGTCCCTAGGTACGAGCCGCTCCAACTCGACAAAAACTACAAGGTCGTGACGCAGAGTTTCATTGGCAATGGCGGTGATGGTTTTACTGTAAGTGATGCAGCCATTTTTAATATAACAGATTATTTTGTGTTTCTAAAACCATAAAAATAGTGTTTTAACCATGGACCAGATGACTGAATTAGGGAGGTTTCTAAAAATCCCGTAATAATCATTCACAGTCCTACTTGGACGTTTTATGGCCTCTACTGCTTCTAGTATTATCATTTAGTTTAAGGTACTAGAGGTATTTAGTGTAGAGGTTTAGGTTACTGAAATAATGACCTTCAAAACATTTCAGATGATAAGCGAAAACCGTCAGAACGTAGAAGTACTTGGAATGGACTACGATATCCTGATGAACTACATACGTCATCGGTCACCCGTATTCGCTGACACTGATGGCCGTATAACGATAAGAAATCCTTGCCAAGAGTAGAAAAAATCTTTGCCAAGCGTAGAAAAATTTGAAGTCATTTTTAGATAGTTAATAATCTGTACTTAATAAAAAAAAATTATACGAGTAAACGGTCAAAAATATGAAGATTCTTTTTTTTATTTATAGCTTTATCACGCTAGCTATCTGCTAGCGTGTTTCCAGCTAAGCGTTTCGTGGCGGATTCGTCGCGTGTGTGTAACGTGACCGTCTTGTATGCGCAACGCGTTCGCCGCGTGTGTGTATCATCAGACTGGCGATTGGATTGTGTGTTTCCAGGGAAGCGATTGATTAACGCGTTGGTCGAGTGTGCTCAACGTGTTCGCTGCGTGAGAAACATGTAACAGAGTCACAGCTTGCAACACTTTATAATATATGTTCTATCTCTCTATCTGTTTAATCCGTATTGCCCCACTGTAAGGTAAATGTTTCGACTCTCACCCTTTTTCAGTTTTTTTCTGTTATTTGGTTGGTTATTTTATTATTATTATATTTCGACATGCTTCTTATTGATAATTTCACAAGTTGCATCGTATAATCTTGCAATTTCATCTTAGATTACACCTCAATTGAAACTATTTTCGATAACACTATTTTCATTATCTTAATAAGATTCATTTAGCATATTAAAATGTACTTTATCGCTCTTATCGTGTCATTATCTTATCAATTGTAATATATATTATACACGTAGATTAGTAATATTAATTTAGATACTGTAGGTAATGTATGTTTAGTAGCGCGACCTACTGGTCTTTCAGTTACAATGCTTAGATTACTATTGTTATTTTCTCATTTTATACTGTACAGTGCTCAAACTGCGTCGGAATATGATTTGAATATTCTACATTATAATGATTTCCATGCGAGGTGAGTGCCTTTCCTTTGATTTTATTTTAATTACTTTGTGATATTATAAAAGTGCCCCTTTTGCTGTGATTTTTTAAAAATATTTTAATCTATCCAGTTTTGATGGATAGGTTCCGTCAAAACGGGAAAGGGGACACGCGGGCTCTCGAAAACTGGAAGGAATGGAGGGAGGCCTAAAAGTTAGTTAGTTAGCAAGTAAAAAAAAATTTATTCAGCTTCTGATATTGGGTTGGTTCATATCAGGAGACGTTGGTTTTACTCAGTATCAAGACTATTTTATTATTCTGCTTAAACTCAAACTCAATAAAAAAAAAAATTAAGAAATATAAATAATTAAAAATAATATGGATAAACCAGATTTTTGATAAGGAAGAATTTCACTTAAAGTGCAATTGATTGATCTCTTCATAAAATAAACTAAGGCAGAAATCCGTATGACAAAGGTTGAAATAAAACATGTTTTATTTCAACACGGTAGTGTGAATGTCCTCTAAATAAGACTAGAAACAAATGAAGATGTTTAAGTCTGACGTATGAAGGTTACAGCAAGTCAGAGATTAACCTAAAATTCTATCATATTAATCATTTATCTACACCAATAAAAAGGGTCTTAACGTAGCATTACGATAACCAATCCAGCATGCCTCCCTATTACCTATGTTACGAAAATCATATCGGTTCATATGCAATTGAATAACAGCTGATATTGTTTTATTGGCAGAAATTCTACATTCTTTGTGAGATATTACGGTAAGATTGTAAAATTGCTTTTGTTTCTTAGTAAATACTTTATATTTATACTAGCACGTCCTCCGCAACTTCATTCGCGTGAATTTTGTATTTTTTCCTATTAACTCAAACTCAAATCAATTATTTCAATTAAACCATTTCAGGCACTTTTGAATTGTCAAAATTAAATAGTCGGTCAGTTAGTCAAAAAGTTGAAGCTAGTTGCCCATTCCAAAATGTAGATCTCTGTGGAGAAGAACGGGCAAGAAACTCCACGGACACTCTTTTAAATCAAGATATTATTACAAAATCCTGGGTACATTATTCTTATTGCTTCTATATGTCAGAACAAGAATGAATGAATGAATGAATGAATTGCACCGATCCCAGCGTGGTTTGACCAGACTCGATTAATCGAATGAACCCCAAGATTCGCACTAGCTCCTGTAGCCTCATATTCATGGTGCTACAGCGACCATTGCATATCAAGAAGTAGACCGGGGGGCGCGGTTTTTGTAAGGAAGACGTGCCCGTAGGAAGGGGTAGGATTTAAGAGCCTACCGGATATGCATCCTAGAGTAAGCCTTGGATTAGTGGAGAGATGGGTGATATTTGTCTATGGATGGGCATCTTTTAAAGACTACGCGGCCAGGTGCTTCAGTTCGAGCTTAACCCGTGGATCTTTTGGCGAGGTTCCACTGCTTTCTCAGTTCTTTTATATGTCCTTGCTCTGCTGTGTTATGTTGTGTTAGATGTTTCTGGTTTCGATGTCGTCGTCGGAGTTCTCGCTACTATCAGTTTCCGGTTTTTTGTATATTTCACTAGCAGCAATCTTGATCTTGTTTTTGTCTTCAGCCGTATCCATCCAGAAATCGACTCCCTTGTCGAAGTACTTCATGTCCTGCTTTAGGTTGTCGTTCCACGTGTAGATAGGTCGACCGACCTTCTTGAGTTTGGCCTTGTACTCCATTGCTGCATGCAGCAGATGTGGTACGCGGCGCCTGTAAACGTGTGCGAGGTAGCACATCCTGTGGTTCTTAATGCGTTTGGTTACTGTTTTTCCGTCTAAGATATCATGCATTTTCTTTTGTCTCGGTTTATTCCTGGAGTGGTTTATCAAATCTCTCATGATAACTCGCTCATATTTTCTGAGTCTAGATCTGTTAGCTTTAGTAAGTGCCGATACTTTCAAACCATGTATCATGCACGGAACGATCACCATTCGATACATAAGTCTGGCTAGTTTCCAGTCCATATTTGCGTGTTTTATGAATGGTAGTAACGATTTGGCGTTTCTTATGGCCTGTTTGCAACGTTTTTTAATAGTGCATTTTCTGCTTAATGTAGATGTTATAAGTGTACCTAAGTATTTAATCTCATCACATGTCGGTAACCTTATTCCATTAAGGGTCACGTAGGTCGCTTTCTGTGTAGCTATGGGGTCCCTAATTAGTATTTTTGTTGTAGAAGAGGTTTAATATGGTATAGGATACCTTCTAGCCCCTCTAGGTCATCTGTAATGAGGATAAGGTCGTCCGCAAATGATAGTACCAGGGGGAGTGAGATTTCACGATCCTGGTCGAGTTTTATTAATTGGGTTTCCTCCTCGAGGGTTCTAAGGACTTCGTCGATGACAAGTGTAAACAGGCGAGGGGACAGAGGGCAACCTTGTTTGACCCCCTTTCCTTTAATAATCCAACTGCTTTGCTGGCCACACCATTTGATGCATGTTCGTTCATTCAAGCATACCTTGATTATCCTGTTAGTTAGCGTTTTGTTGGTACGTTGAAGTAGGATATCTCTTAGTGCATTGAGGTCTACGTTGTCAAAGGCCTTTTCTATGTCGAGGGCGAGTACATAAATTCTTTTACCTGCACGCCATTCCTCGTCTAAGACCCTTTTGAGTGTAAAAATGTGGTCGTCTGTAGATCTATTGTTTAAAAAGGCCGCTTGGTAGTTGCCCAATTCCGTTATTATATTATCTAGTTTTTTAAGGACGTATGAGGCGTAGATTCTGTAACCCGTATTGCAAACCGATATGCGGCGATAGTCATTCGCATCTTTAGGGTTATTATTTTTTGGGATTGGCACCTGCACGGTCTCCAGCCATGTGTCCGGTGCATCGTTCTGTATCCAGGCTTTGTGCATGTGTTTGGTGACGGCTTCCTGTAATATTAGGGGCATAGCTTTGTAGAGCTCGATTACTACTTGGTCCGTCCCAGGAGCTGTTCCGTTCCGCATTTTCTTGATGATTTCCATTACGTCCTCTGTAGTTGGTCCACCATCTTGCATTTCGGTTATCGGATTTTTTATATTAACTGTTGGTATAAGACGGCCCTCGGATTTTTTTAAAATTTGCTCCCATTTGGTCATCGGTACATGTGTAGATCTTCTTCGACGTTTTTTTGCATTTTGTTTCTCCTGTAAAAAAAGTACAACATCTGCATGCGTTTCGCTGGGTGGTTTTTTCCCAATCCGCTGAGGCAGGCCCTACATGCTTTTTGTTCCTCTTGATATTTAACCTTTTGAAGTGTTGCCTGGCATTCTTTTACGCGGTTATGTCTATTTGGATTATCTGGTTGCCTGCTTTGTAAGAATTTAGCCTTTTGTAGGTTAGCAAGAGCTAGTCGATGATCTCTGGAGAGAGCTGGTTGAAGAGTTAAAGTTTCCTGGGCAGCCGCTTTTAGTACTTCCGTTATGGTATTCCAGGGTATTTCGATGTTTTCGTCCGTTGAGTTGATTCCTATATTTTTTAACTTCTTTGTTATGCAATCTTGGTATTTTGTTTTCGTGAACTTGCTATTGAGGGCGGCGTAGTAGCATTGTTTATAGTTGAAATCCTTAGCCACTATTGTTACCTCCTTCGCGGGTAGCTGTTTCCTTTGTGTATTATTGCGCTTTTTGTTTTCTTTTTTGTTTGAAATTCGGGTTGTCCTTAGCAAACCCCAAATTATTTTATGGTCGGATATGCTCCTGGCAGCCCATTCACCTTTAATAAATTCGAAGAGTTTTTCTGTAGCGTGTGGCGTAATAATGTGGTCCAATTGGGACTTTTGAGTGCCCTTTGACCATGTTAGCCTGCATGATGCCCTCGCTTTTGTCGTTTCTATTTGCAGTTTTTCCCTGTTGGCTATATCCATTAATAGTTCCCCGTTGCAGTTGGAGAAGTCATGGAGAAGGTTTTGTTGAATCAGCCCTTTGCGTTGGTAGTTTTGTGTATCATGGCGACCAATATGTGCGTTAAAGTCGCCAAGAATTATTAACGTACATTTCCTTGGTTTTTGTCTGATCAAGTTTAATAAGCCTGTGAAAGATCTGTTTGCTATGGATGCACGACTGTTGATGTGAGAGTTGATTATATACAGAGGAGCAGGCTTGTCATTTCCCCTGTCGACTTTAAGAGTAGCTGACATTGCGTCTGTGTCCTTTTTCTTGTTAACTAATTCGATTTGGGCATCTTTTCTGATTAAAATCGCCAGTCCCCGGTGTGTCTTGCCTGTGGTTCCATAGAGGTGCCATTCGTAGTGTGCGGAGTTGTATGTTCCTGAGTTCATCCCTGTTTCTTGTATGCAGGCTACATGGATGCCTCTAAGTGAAAGTTCGGCGTCTATTCTCTCTTTTTTGCCGGCTTTGAGGCCCCACGGACGTTCCAGGTTGCAATACGAAAGTCTGGGCACGTGTATTTTCTTGCGGTAGACGGCTGGTTTCTTAGTATTGTGAACCCATTGTCACCTGCGACTACATCTGATGACGATGTATGTAATGATACTTGTTGTTCATAATGTGTTGATGAGCTAGTCAATTGGGTATTGTTAGTTTGAGACTGGGGTTTCAAGGATTGTCCGTTAATTAAAGGCTTAGTCTGTTGTGATGTTTTAGCATTGGTTGGTTCTTGCATTAGATCTTTATGATGTTTGTCGTCGGTCATGACCCAACTATCATAGTGCTGGTCCTTGTAGAGGACGTGTATGTTGCCAGGTACTGGTTCACCTGTAGGTGAATACACCAGTGTGTTTCTTGTATCCGTGTGCACATGCACATTAACTAGATAGAACTCAGACGCGGCGATTAGGATATCCTCTCCGCCCCAGAACGCCTGGTTAAACTGCATGGTTATGTAATTTGTTATCCTTTGCTCCTGGGAGAGACCGCTGTTAGGAAGGAACTCTTGTGTATTATTTAGAAGCGCTAGGAGAATTCTGTCGTCGTATCGGTGCTCCAATACATATGAAGCTAAATCGTGACGGACAGACATGTGGTCGAAAGTTAAACCCATTATATTATTTATTTGATGGGCTAGGGCCCTAAACAAACAGTTCCCATCCTTTACCATTTGCACAATTTTGGCCATTGTTTTTAATGTTTTGGTAGAACTTTTCGTCACACGTGCGGCTTTGTGCTTAGTAAACAATAGAGAGACCTTACTGTCTGAAATTTATGAGCTTCGCACTTTGTTAATTCTTGGAACTATACCCTGTTATGTAGGCATAAGGGTTCGGGGTAGTGCTTTTTTAATTTTTTGTGCAAACTTGATTTACAACTTAGGAAGTTGTTGACTTATTTTAGATAGTTTTGGTAATTTAGCACAGTAAACCTATAGTGGTATCGTACCGTATACTAGGCTAGAATGATAAAGCGTATTATTTTGTCGTTCACTCCTATATGTAATATGAGAACTTATTCCTAAAACTAAGCGATGGTTTAAAATGATGTTGAATTTGCGCGTGGCTTCAAAAGTCCTAATTAACAAATTAAAACACAATCGAATCAGCTTCCAATGAAGATCCCTGAAATAAACGGAAAGATCTCACCAGATTTGCAGAGGACCCTCAGGCTCGCTCGACGTCACCAGGATGCTCGGCCGGAAAGCCGAAAGGCCTAAGCTTCAGGCTGGAGATCAGTAACGCACGTATGCCACCTCACCACCGTTTTAGAGTGTTCTAATTTGCACCACAGAACAACACACGAAACACCGTTCGAATTTTAACTGCGACACTCAAACTCAACGTTGACCGTTACATCTGCTGAGCACATGGCATCAACTGGGACAATCGACAAGACACGTCCGTCCGCATCGGCGGTCAGTATCCGAATCTATTGCTTCTATATGTCAGAACAATGTAAAAAATAAACAATTTAAAATATAAAATAAAAAATAAGCCCTGGCAGTTAAGAGATGACCAGTCTCAACCGACGGCGCCCGTTCATGAACATGACGCGTGGATCAGCACCACCCAGCTCAACCATTTTGTAGGGAACCGAATGATCCAACACACGTGCCATCACCACTGAGATATTTAAGTGAGCATGACCATATGCATATATGTATTTTCCAACACCCTTTCCACTATGAAAATAAAATCTATGATCATGATCTTAATTATATATTTCGACGCATCACCTGCCCACGTTATTACTTCTGTTTCACTTAGCGTTCTTTCTGACTTTTTTTCTCTTTGCTTGGCTCTTCAGAGTCGTAGCGTGATGCCTCCTAACCTTCCGTGTTGGGCCGTCAAATCATTGATCAATGCGTCAAATGCTAAAATAATTTTTAAATACGACTGGTAGTTCTAGAGATTAGGGCGTTCAAACAAACAAACTCTTCAACTTTATTATTAGTATAGATATTAGTACAGAAAATAGATAGGTAGATATTATATTATAGATATATAGATTTGCATCAATAATACCTATTTGAAGTTCTGAGGGGCAATTCTCGTACATAAATAATTAAATAAAATTACGATCCCCAGTAAATAATGAATCTACTTGTTTTTTTAGTATCAATAAAGTGGCTGCTTTTCATTTATAATCTTTTTCCAGGTTCGTAGAAACTAGTCCATGGGGAACCATTTGCAACCCATCGGCCAACCCTTGCATTGGGGGCTTCGCTCGTCTCACAACCTTGGTTCGTGAGCGTCTGGCCAGTGAACCCCAATCGCTTCTCCTGAATGCAGGCGACAGCTTTCAAGGCACTATTTGGTACAACATTCTACGATGGAATGTCACCCAGGAATTCATGAACATACTGCCTCATGATGCTCATGTAAGTTTTTGGATTCTATTTTTGGTCTTAGGTGTCGAAAATTAAATATATTATTATAAATTTTTTTTAAATACTACATATTTTTTTAATATTTTTTTTTTTTATATCTTGACAATAAAGAATATAAGGTTTTTGGGGATGACTTATCTCGTTTTTAATGGCATAAATAGTTGGTCAATTCATTTTTATTACAATATACGAAAGAAAGGAATAATATTGGTTATTCTGTACGTAAATAACAACAAACTTTTAGCTTAGTCTATACAGCAAAAATATCAACATTTTCTTTTCAACGTTCCACAGGTGCTAGGAAACCATGAGTTTGATAACGGTATTGGGGGAGTAGTCCCGTACATGAAACATTTAGACTCCAAAGTAGTCACAGCCAATATCATTGATGATGAAGAACCGAAAATGCATGGTCTATATGAAAAGAGTATCATTGTAGAAAGAAATGGCAGAAGAATTGGTATTATCGGTGTTATTATAGCTACTACTGATGTAAGTACGAAATTATTAATGAACTGAATAAGGCCTATTGTCCACGACGCTACTCACAAACTAATTAGCAGTGATAGAAATAGGTAAACTTCGAAGAACAGAGACAAAAAACGGAGACTTCCTTCCCTTCCTAAATTTTTTCCGGGACATCTGTCCCGAAATTCGGGACAACACTTTTAAATACATTAAAAAAATATGTTATTTGGAATAAGTAATTCGTCTATATTTACCTAAATTTGCGACTAGACATAACATATATAATTTATAACTCCATAATAATAACTTATCCTCTACGGGCTCTAAAGGAAAAATAAAATACATAGAATATTGTTGTATGTTACAACAATATTCTATGTGTTATTTTCGGGACAGGTGTCCCGGAAAAAAATTAGTCCTAAGGAAGTCTCCGTTTTTTGTCTCTGTTTTTCGAAGTTTAGGCAAATAGGCACTACCTATTCCTATCACTGCTAATTAGTGACGCGTAAGTTAGCCGAGCCGTGTACGGACCGCCATTGAAATGCAAGCTGTAGGTTTGCATCCTCGTAAAACTTCAGGAGGCTATTATGAAAGACATAAATAAACAAATAAAATTACGATCCCCAGTAAATAATGAATACATATCTACTTGTTTTTTTAGTTATTTAAGTTTGACAGTATTTCAGAATACACCACTTTCAAAGAACAGAATCCCGTTACGGTATCGTATAAGCGCCTGCATTTTTATGTGTGTGTAAAAGGGCATTTACAATGCGGTCTCACACAGGCCGCGTTTTAAAATGCGTATCCCACACACGCCGATTTCTAAAATTAGAAAAAAAAAATACCTACTTATTTTATTATTCATTCGTGTCGAGAATCAGTAGCATAGTTACCTCCTTGAATTTGACGAGGATGCAAAACGACACCTTGTATAGTGCTGCGATATTCTGACTACTCTTTGGGTATTTCAATTTGTAACTGGTTACGTTATAAGACTTTAACCTCGTGTTATCACGATACTGATGCGTAGAGTTAGTAGGTTGCACTTCTTTCATTTATATTTTTCAGAATCTGGCGTCTACAGGTAAACTTAAATTCACAGATGAAGTTGAAACCGTTAGAGAGGAGGCCGAAAAACTAAACGCACAAGGCGTTGACATCATTATAGTTCTATCTCACTGTGGTCTAGAAATCGATAGGTAAGATAATTTTTTTTTTTTCATTGTTACTTAGCTCGAGAAAGTTAACATTTTGTATGACCTGGGATTTCTAAATTGTACTCAAGTACTGAATACAATTGACAATACAAACAACAACAACAACAATACAAACAAGTACAAATAAAATTTTTTTTTTTTTTTTTTACAATTTTTGTATTGTATAATAATGTTGGATATTTTGGTTAACAGAGAAATAGCTCTTCATGGTGGCCCTCACATTGACATCATAGTTGGAGGTCATAGTCACACTTTGCTGTTCAATGGAGATGCTCCTGAAGACAGTGGTTTTATACCGTTGGGACCCTACCCTGTAGTAGTGGAACAAGCGACTAGAAAAGTAAGATTTTGTGGATATTCTTAAATAAAAATTCTTATATATATTTATAAAAATAGCATTTATTGGTGATTTTAAGGCAGATCAATAATAAAAAAATTAAAACGTGTGTGGTCAGGGGAGCCCTAGTGGAAAAAAATTCAAAATGAAAATTCAAGATGTCGCTTGCGAAAATTTCAAAATGAAGAAAAAATTTAAAAATTTCGCAGCTGATATCTTGGATTATCATTTTGACCTCAATATCGGCTTCAGCACCCTCGAGTTTTCGAGGGGGGGGGGGGGGGGGTTCGTTTTGATGATTTCATCAAAACGACATCCATGAAAAAATATAAAAAAAAAATGCAGCCGCCATCTTGGATTTTCATTTTGACCTCACTATTGGCTTCAGCACACTCTTTCTATTATGTACAAAAATATATCACATGGTACACAATTCCTCAACTTCTGCAGGTTCTAATAGTACAAGCAGCAGCGCATACACAGTACTTGGGTGAGATCAAGCTCACATTCGATGCTGGTGGTCACCTCCTGAAATGGACCGGTAACCCTCATTACATTGGGAATGAAATTGAACAAGGTAAGTCAGTTTTGTTAAGAATTTTGCCTGCAAATCATAATTCATTGCTGATCAATTAAAATAACTGTTAAAAAGAACGTTTCAGGGGGATGCCAATTAATTCTTAGTTACCTGATGAGAGTGATCGCTTTTAGTAGTAAATCCTACTAATATTATAAAAGTTTATGAGGATGTTTGTTACCCTTTCATGCAAAAACTACTCAACGGATTTTGATGAAAGTTTACAGTAATATAGCTCATACATCAGAATAACATATAAGATACTTTTTATCCCGATATTCCTACGGGATCGACACTTATACGGGTGAAACCACGGGGCGCTGCTAGTACTTTCATAAGGCTTTCATCGTCGTCAAAGTCAGCGTCATTACTGAACATAGGTTCCTAGTATTGTATACATGCAATTATATTCTAACTAAACAGACAGCTGTGCTGCTGGGGAGTTTGTTCCGCCACTTCTTCTTCCCAGCACTAGGAAGTGGCGAAGGGCGGGCGTTTTTGGGGGACTGTCTTTTGTAATTTTGACGTTCGAAAAGTGCTGATTCTCAGCCTAATTTGAATAAATGACTTTTGATTTTGATTTTGATTTCGTCAGTTAACCTGAAGATCATCACCTTCCTGCTCTTGTCCCTTAAGATAAATCAAGGTTTATTATTTTGATTTCTTTTACTTACAGCGGCAGATGTTTTGGAAAAGATTAACAAATACCTGCCTAAGATTCAAGAGAAAGCTAATGAAGAAATTGGCTCATCGATGGTGCAACTATCATCAAATTGCGCATGCGCCGAGTGCAACCTTGGCAACTTTCTTTGTGACGCTTTTATGCATGCAGTGAGTAACTATTTTATACATTTTTGATGTTTAGTTTTCTTCTCAAAATAAAGCTCAAATTCCAACGTATGTATCTGTTTCAGGTTTTAAACAGAGCTGAGGCGAACAGCTGGCACTACGCACACTTCTGTGTCATCAATCAAGGTGGAATTAGAGCAGCCATTGATCAAGGAGGTAAGTTAACTGCCCAAGCCAGATAAACTGCAATATACTGAGAATCAAAATATCACTGCAGTTTATATGACTAAATTCAGCCCATTGCAGCATACTCCTGGAATATGCCTCTCCAAACA
Source organism: Apamea anceps (assembly GCA_951799955.1). Taxonomy (NCBI): domain Eukaryota; kingdom Metazoa; phylum Arthropoda; class Insecta; order Lepidoptera; family Noctuidae; genus Apamea; species Apamea anceps. Next base: position 5,752,780 of record OX637522.1, on the reverse strand, counting down.
CCCAGTTCTTCGCATAAAGAACACCAATGCGTAAAGATGAGAGTTGGTATACTTAGTTATAAATGCTTCATTTTGACATAACATAACGTAGGTATGCTGGAAGAGATTTCTTATGAAATAAGCATCACCTCTGTACCTATTTTTTCTGTTCCGTTTCTCATTGTCTGTTTATATTATTTGTGTACATAAATGGTAAAAAAAGACGTATCATCACGTCTCTATTTCCTTGAAAGGCTAGGTAAAGATGTACATATAGTATTTTACATTTCACCATTTCATTTTAAAAGAGACTGTGACGTCTGAGTTTGTTTCGGCCTTTCTTCTCAGACTAGTCAGATAGGAAACGCCGACCTCATCTAGTTTTAAAATATGATTGACGTGTAAAAGTGTTTGTACAAACCTACTTACAAAATAAAATCATTTATCATTTACCAGTTATGTTTCAGTCCCATGTAATCGGGAGCTAGCGTATTGTTATTTGCAACCGGGCATGAATCTTGACTCTGCTACTGATGAAAATCCCGATGGAGAAACCCAATAACACTTAGTCCTCGGGAATCGAAACCAGGACCTCATACTCAGCAGTAGTGCTTGCGAACACTACATAGACCAAGAGGCAGGCTTCACTTTTATATTAGAATATGAATATTAGACATTTTGTGGAGTAGTTTAGAAACTACTCCACAAAATTTCAGTTGCATCAAAGTGCCCTTTTCATCACCAAAATAATATATTCGTTCCAGACGCTGATTCGTTTCTAAACTTTCCAACTTTTAACTATTTTAAAATTCATATTACAGTGATAACTTTCGAGTCTATGATATTGTCTACCCCCTTTGAGAACAATGTTGAAGTTTTTGACTTGAAAGGCGAGCATATTATGGAAATGCTGGAGTTTTCTGTGGCCAACGAACCTTACGCAGGGGCGAGAATGTTGCAAGTGGCAGGTAATCATCCAAACGTTACTTTTTTTTAAGTTTTGTTACTTATAACCGAAGTCTATCAAGTAAAATAAGGCTTTCTTTAAAGTAGAAAGCTCTAGAACAAAAACATACTTAAAACTTTAGGCATTTTCACGTCAAGTTGGAATGAAAGTTTTAAAACTGTAATGCATCTGGAAATTTTATTCAGTAATTTTTGTGTTACTGTAAGTTTTTCAAGTAATAAAGCCTGTTTTTCCAAAGTCATTAATTTCATTTGCGCAACGAATTTAAGCAACGAAAACAGTTATGTATGAAAACTGTTTTCTAATAATCTGAATGGGAATTTGATGGGCTAGCGATTTTGATCTTTAAACCAAATCGTAAGAGTTAATATTTGCAATAAATATTGGCTTTTAAACGAGTTCTACTAACTAAAATAAACCAGCTCCCTTAAAATACTGCCCATTATTGTTTATCGAACCCTAAACAGTGAACTGGACCGAGAATTTTGATTTACGCCATTAGAATTACAAATAAATGTAGTATAAAACAATTTTATATCGGCCCAGCAGATTCTATGTATCGGTCAGTTAAACAAATAAAGTCTGGGGCTATGTTTGTTTATGATTATTCATTTTTCGTAAATTAATATATTGCTTTGTAAAATGATATATGAAAAACAATAGTTCCACGAAAGCCTACTGAAGTAGAATCAGATCAAAATCTTAAAGAATGGATGATATTTGAGAGAAATTCCGTTGGCATACTTGCTGTCAAATTTACTGTTCAGGAGATTTTCACTAATTTATCGCCATGTAATTTCGAATATCGCAGGGTTGCGCGCAACTTTCGACGGCTCGCTGCCGCTAAACTCGAGGGTCCTCAACGTCACAGTCAGGTGTATCGAGTGTGACATCCCTAGGTACGAGCCGCTCGAGCTCGACAAATACTACAAGGTCGTGTCGCAGAGCTTCCTTGGCAGTGGCGGCGATGGTTTTAGTGTGAGTGACAATCTTGATACGCAATCCATTATTTAATAGTATTTTCAGAAAGTACAAAAAAATTAAGCTGATTACTAAGTGCTAGTACAGTTTAGAGCATGCATGCATTCTAAAAGTTGGCAACGTCACAAATAGCTGTGAAAAATTTCTTTGTTTTTATTATTTACTAAATGGAATTATGAAATGTCGCTCTGTAGTTCATTCAAATATTAATTACGAATCGCAATAAAAGCACTTTATTAGCTATTGTAACATTTCATACAGATATTTCAACATTTCATCTTGTCATCATCACCATTTCAGCCGAAATACGTCCCCTGCTGGACGTAAGCCCCTAGCAACTCCACTTCGACCGGTTCTGTGCTTCTCGCATCTAACTAGTAGTATCATCATCTAGTCATATTAACAAATTAAACAAAACAGAGAAATATTTGACAGATATTACCCGCTTAGGTGTGAAAATGAGGCAGATGTGTTTTTATAAGCTGAAAATGTATCTGAAAGAACGACATCGTATAAATTATTTAAAAAGCTCGTAAAATGAAGAATATCTTCTCTCAATCAAGAACGTTGGAACCCTGACGGTGGTGGTCCATTATGTAGGCTAATATCAATAGGCTACGAGTCTCACCTACAAGTTAACATTAGCATAATATTGTCTACATAATGTAGGTCGAAGTTACCGTGAAATTGGAATATTTTATCAGACTTGCTGACTTGCTTCATAAAGAAAATATTGTACGTAAACTTCATAAGGTTATTCTAACTTTTTTGTGTTCCGTACCCAAAGGGTGCCAACGGGATCCTATGACTAAGGCTCCGCTTTCCGTCCGTCCGTCTGTCTGTCACAGGGCTGTATCTTTTAAACCGTATGAGGTAGACACTTGAAATTTCCACAGATTGTGTACTACTATTACCGCTATAACAAAAAATAATAAAAATAATATAACATTAAAAATTAAATGGGCTCCTCATACAAGAAACGTGTTTTATTTAAAAAACTATGTAATGTTAAATATCGTCCGGTATTACGGGACCGTTAGTGAGTGATATTCTCTCCCAGTGAAGAAATTGCAAAGGAAAATATTATTTGTATTGTATCGGCCTGATACGTACCTAATTGCATAGCCATAAAACGAAGCGCAGTACTTTAAAGGTCGCTAGCCCAACGATCCCTCGATCCCTTTTTTTTTTTTTTTTTTGAGGATGGGAAATCATCAAATGACTCCTCCCGCTCTGGGTGGAGCAGGAGGGAGTGTCAGACTCTTACTGACTAAAACCCACCCGTGTTCCTTCCTTAGCCCTTTATGTTCCAGGGCAGCGGTAACCCTTTCGGACAATCCCGCTACCCTGGATCCCTCGATCCCTTACTTAAAAAAAAAAAAAAAATCGTTCGGTTTTCCTCTAGAACTCTACGTTTCTTAATTTCATTCTCTAAGCTACTTTCAATATTTCAGGCATGCGGGCAGTTTTCGATGGAGCCCTACCCTTAGGCAGCCGAGTACTTAACGTGACCATTCGTTGTATAGAATGTGACGTACCAAAATACGAACCCTTGTCAACTGAAAAGATCTATAGAGTGGTTTCAACCAGCTTCATAGGCAATGGCGGAGGCAGTTACACTGTGAGTTCTAAAAATATGGCCAGAACTCTTTTGTTACCACAAAATGGCCGTTATATTTCCAATTGCTTATTTTGCTGTGGGAATTTGGGTTGTTCAATGGTTGTGTAGGCGTCCGAGTCGATTTTTGATTAATCAAACGTTTAAATGTTTTTATTATCGAACCCATCTTATGACGACAGGGGTTTATTCGAGTGCCATAATTATGAGCTCAAGAGCTCAACTGTCACTAATAAGACACAATTACTTTTTCTATTGTTACCGAACATAATAAGCTTACCTTATAGACAAGGGGATATATTATGCTCCGTACACTAGGATAACCGTTGTTTGACAGATCGAACTAGTGAGCAATTATATTATTTTTTGTCAAAACTGATCAAATCAATTCAAATTATTTATTTGCTTAATACAGGTAGGTATAACCAGATGTCACAAATAGATAAATAAAGATAAAGTACACTGTTTCATTACCTAATAAGGTGTGCCAATATTTATATTATACACGTACGGTATTATAATGTCTGTGAGAAGTCATAAATAAGATAATTCAATAAAATTAGGCAGCTTAGATTTTTATTTTATTACGCATTTTAAAGTTCACTTTTACGTAATCTGGAATATGTACGTTCTAAGACAGCTGTCAAAACACGGTTAACCTAATGGATAGAGTATACTCGTATTTGGTTGTCTTATTGTCTTCCATATTCTATATCTAAATACATTGTAAACTTTTAAAAACACATCTGCCTTTACTTACGAACAAAAATGCGAGTGTTTTATGGTCTGTATAAAAAACTGAAATTAACATATAACCTCAATTCGCATGTTTACTCATTTATTTCTTTCAAACTTTATAGATGATAAGTGAAAACCGGCGAAACACAGTGGTCCTAGGAGTGGACAACGTTCTTCTAATGGAGTACATACGTCATCAATCGCCCTTATTCGCAGATACTAATGGTCGTATGACGATAAGCAATCCTTGCATTGTGTAACTGAAAAAAGATGAAGCAGTCATACTTTTGTGGCACTGTATGTTATTTTTACAAAAAAAAGTTTTGTTATTTACTTTTTTTTAGCAAAATGTTGTTTTCTTTATTCAACCTACGAATCAAAACCGTACGAATTAGAAATAAACTAAACTATTAACTATAATAATCATAGAAAGAAAGAAAAGAAAGAAAATACATTTATTTGCGGCAAAAATGACGCATCAAAAAAGGACATAAACACACAAAAAAAACAAGCCATCATGGTCATGGTCATCATCTGCCTAGCCTTTTCTCAACTATGTTGGGGTCTGCTTCCAGTCTAACCAGATGCAGCTGAATACCAATATTTTACATGGAGCGGCTGCCTTACTAGGTAATACGATAGATACCCCTTGGTAAAACTGGTTGTCAGACTTTTTGGTTGATATTAATTATAATAATATGCAGATAATATTTAAATAATATATAAGCTAACAGACTTAAATTTATAATAATAATATGGATATGTATGTATAAAATGGAAGAGACAGAATCATAGGGCATGAAAAAATTCGTCCGCATCGCTGATTTTTCGAGACATCGCCAAGCGGTTGCTCTTCATGTGACCAGAGGGCTGGCCTATTTTTTGGCCAAAGAATCAGCATCGCTATACAACGTGACAATGCTGCCAGCTTATTGTGCACTTTTCATTCGTTCGGAAAAGTGACAGTTCTATCGTTGACAGCTTCATCAGTTTCATCGTTGACAGCGATGCGCACGAATATTTTGACGCCATATCATTCTTTTCCATCTTTTTTTCTATATATACATATACATATATGATATAGGTTGCATAACTAAAAAGTTTTGACAAAAATAAATATAATATTATTTCTATTTGTGAAAACTATTCAACCATCAATATTATCTTTGTAAAGTAAGATAAATTGTTATTACCTTATAGATCTCTCTCTCATTCACAAGATTTATATACTGCAAAAGCGAATTGCCGATAAAATAAAAAGTTTCAGAAATTAATCGCTGTAATAAATTATTCAGTAAGATGATCTGGTACGAACTGCTCACAAAAAATCTAGTTAGTCATGGTCCGGGAATCGTTATTCATCTCATTGAAAAAACTTATTTTAATGGGGTGTGAATGATTCTTATATTCCGAGTCAGGTCTCTTTAATATGGTTCGATTTATTGAGAAGCCCTTCTTTCAGTTGGTAATGTAGGCGACGTTTTTACATGATATTGGAGATTTTTGGTCCTTTTATCTGTATTTGGGATAATGCTACAGTATTTTTTATCTCACAAAACGACGCGCGCTCTATTTAGGGTTACCAAGTGTAAGAACACGATGTGAATGTGTTTGTAAGCACAGGAGCTCTATGTGCCGTTCGAGACAGTGGCGAAGTGTGTGTGTGTGTGTTATGCACTGACGTAGACTAAAGGCAAGTGTCTTCACGCAAATATTCACAGCGTGTTTGTCCACTTTGTTACCACAAGTAAAGCGCGCGTCGCTTCGTGAGATAAAGATACTATGAATGAAGGTTACTTTTCATTACTTATATTCAATTGCTAAGATTAACTTACTACAATATAGATAATTAGTACCTTATGAAACCTTAATAAATATAAGAGTAAGTTGTGGCAGTTTGAATGTGGCATAAAATATTTAAATTAAAAAAAAAACATTTATTTTGGTCCAAACACTTATAAACATTTCATAAACCTGCCAAACTGCGTGACAGTTTGTCGGCAGGATTAGCGCTCGTCCAGAAACGTTTGGTTAAACATGTAAGTAGGTAGATACAGATACTTTAAAATGGAACGTAAGAATATTATCATAATAGCAGCGCCGTCGTCGGCACACACGCCGGCGACGACTCGCGCCGTGCATGCTTTTTCAGAAATACAATATGACGGCACGGTTGGGCGATTGATTGCGCTGCGTGTCGCGGGTTCGATTCCCGCACGGAACAAATATTTGTATGGCCTATAAGTAGTTGTTCTGGGTCTGGCTGTTTGTGTATGTGAGTTTAAATGTTTGTAAACGCACCCACGATACAGGAGAAATGCCGAGTGGGGCAAAGTTTTAAAAAAAAAAAATTATATACAGTTGTTCCACCTCTCGCACACACGCGCTACTTGTGACGTGGCTACTAACACATACTCATAAGGTATATACAACAATGATTAATGCTCGAACATGAAGTTCATCAACAAGTGTACAACAACAAACTCGACTAATAATTAAGACTTTCAAAGACACAAAACTTCTATTGTGTCTCATTTACCGAGCCGGAACCTATTAATTACTGTCGCATTTATATACCTGAAGTGAATAACCTAACCTAACTCATACAGTAAAGAAACGAGTATTTATATCTATGTGTTAAAGAAGTTAGTTAGGTAATCCTCACCACCACGATTACTAACATGGATGCCAAATTGTTCTTGGAACTTGCTCGACAGCACTGACGCCAAAACTCATAAGACTGCTCCCATTCCTAGGCCAAAATAGGCCAAAAATACATCATAATATTTTACTTCAGTTTATCCATAAAAGTATCTTGAAAGTAAATTCTCAAATGTAAATACAAAACTTATGAAGCTCGGACGATATTTCTGCATTAAAAAAAAAGTAAGTAGACGCTGTTTTAATGAAAAATATTTGAGGAAGCAAGTTTCGCAGACCGGGGAGGACAATTAAAAACAGTTTTCTTTTCAACACTGAAACCGGGAAGGTAAGTAGTTTTCTTTTTATTTTTCGCCATTTTCTCAAACAAGACCAAATTGAAATGCAAAAGCGCGGCCTCCGTCAGAGTAAATATTGTATTTTAATTAATAAGAAATTTTAGTTTTAATTAATTATTTTATTATTCTGTTTTATGAGTAAGTAGTGCATTTTTTTGGACATTTGGCGTGTATCGCTAAAATTATGCCCTTTATTTATAAACGTTGCTTAAAGCTAAGAGACATTTGAACTTCAAAAATGTATTGTTAAATAGTGATACATAACATAATCAGCCTATAATTTTCCCAATGCTGGGGCACAGGCCTCCTCTCGGTGAGAGGGAGTGGGCCTTAATCCACAACGCGGGCCCAGTGCGGGTTGGTGGATGTCACATGTATTCGCGCTCATTCGCTAATCATTATTTAACTGTAAACAACTCATCGTCAGACAGTATCTGTCTGGCATTAATTCTGAAATGAACCTTTTTTGCGCTGCCATGAGGCATATAATGTTTGTTATAACATTATTTGCACTTTTTTTATTTTGTTATTACATATGGAGGAAGGAGGAGGGCATCGCCGTCGAGGTAGACCACGGCGAAGGTGGTGTGACGATCTAACGAGGTTTGCAGGGCAACATGGCTAGAGACCACTCAAGACGTTGGAGGTTGGGAAGGAAAAAAAGGAAGGCTTTTTCCCAGCTATGGGACATATCATGTATCCTAATAAATGTTATTCTTGCTTTCTTTTAACTTTTATAAATAAACCCTAGAATTTTTAAAAGGTTAACGCAGAAGTATATATTGCCAAGGTGATCGTAACAGGTTAATTGGTGATCGCTGTTTGGTATTTTCAGACAAGACTACCCTTATCCTTTTGAAATAGGTACTCCCCAAGTGGACTTCTCTGCCTGGAACTTACCCAAACTACATCGACCTAACCAATCACGAATATAGGTAGTTGCATTAATTTCCGTGAATTTTCATAGACATGGATAAACTGAAGTACCCATTAAACTATTCCCAGTATAAAGGCTTTGCACACCACTAGTTACCGAGATGCAATGGCCCGTGAAATTGCACGGAGCTGCAATTTCAAAGCTCTACATGTGTACCAAGCCTTATACGATATTTGTGAGGGTGACTAAATACTACCGGATTTTTTGCCGGCGTGAGTAGTAAGCACACGGGACTCGGATTGCTTTTACGCTACTCGTGTGTTCGAACTTTTTATGGTTCGTGTGTAACTAACTGTAAAAAGTTACATTGCAAAACAAAAGCGTTACCGAAGTGATAATTTCAAGAATTGGTATCGAAAACAAGAGAATCGTTCACTTTACTGAGAAATACAAATGAAAAATTCTTATTCACGTCATTATGTCGGCGCCGGCTGTCGTTGAAAACCAGCGCTGGGACTCTGTCTTTCATAGGGTCGCGGCATAATGCTGAGCGATGGCCGTTTTGCGTGGACGTGACACATGTCAACCATTTCTTATTGTTTTTTTTCTTTATATTGTTTTTATGTTCTTTTTTGCGTCATGTTTACCGCAAATAAACGTTTTTTCTTTCTTTCTTATTGTCAATGTTTTTTTTTGCCGGAAAATATTACGAGGTAGACATAAGGAATCTACCCAGGCAATTAATATTTTCGATACCTACTAGTGAAAATTAAGCATTTTGGTTATTGTGATTACGAAATCAAACAATTCTTGGAACTATCGGTGAGGTAACGGTAAACTTACAAATATTTCTAATATATTTTCTCCAATACAGTTTAAAATACTTGTAATGTATTTGTACAAAGCGACGTATACTTTCGGGGAAATAAGCAACAAAAGGTTAATGCTTCTCAATAATTGATGTATGAGTTACTAAAAAAAACGTGTAGGATCGAGGGATCCCCGGTAAGAACGAAGTTCAAATTATAAATCCAAGATGGTGGATGCGAAAAATTAAAATTTTTGCTGGCGCCATCTTAAATTTACATTTTGGCCTCGCTGTTGGCTTTAACACCCTCGAAAACCACAAAAACGACACCCATAACGAACAAAAATTAAAATTTCACAGCCGGATTGATCTTGGATTTTCGTTTTTACCGCACCCGCACGGAAAATCGTGAAAACGATCTCTCTCTGTCTCTTTCCATTATTTATAATAAAATATCGCATAAAGCTTTTTCGTTACGTGAAGATTTCTACCAGTTCACTCCTACTGCAAGCGAAAGCAATGCAGTTCTTTATCGCAAAGAACTTCGTTCCAAAAACATGTACATCGATATCTAACATTCTACATAAATAGAGTGACAGGTATTATATAATTGTCGTCTTATTTCAACGAAACGTACCTAAGAGTGTTTTTGTTTGCGACGACAGTAGGCAAAATCTAGTCGCAGATAGATCTTACTTAATTCCAGACTATCCAGCTGGCTCGTAAAATCACTATCCATCAAACCTAGGCTGTAAATTTTTTGCTTAGCTTCGTAAGTTTCTTTTTTTATCCCCAGCACATCTGGCTAGCTTTAGGTCCCGGTTTAAATGAGGGATTCTAGAATGTAAGTTCACAAAAAAAAAACTGTGCCTTATATACATTGTGTACCTATACAATCCCGGTAGGTAGACTTATCTACTGCTCTACCGTCTACAAAAATCAAAGTTGTATCCGTTTTAACTTAAAAACATTCCTCTTCGAACCGACATTAACTTGTGGAAAGTTGTGCCATATCTAGATGTAATTCATCACGGATAGTTGGTAATCCTTCGGAAAGTAGCCTTGATCCACATTGCTTGCCTACAAGTGCGCTCGCTTACTCAACGGGGCTTAACTTTTCCTGTTATCTGTTTTGCGTACTTTAGCAGAAACTTCCAGTAGTGAGACCTATGTCAATGTTTTTATTGCAAGATCGAATGACGTGGGTCGATTGGAAGAGTTGGCATGGTTGGGTTGGGTTAAACGACGGATGATCGTTCTTATAATATTTATATATCTTCTTTAAATGTTTTACTAAGGAATCTGAGCTATTACATTCGGTGCTTGTGGCATTAATATATTTATATCAAAATGATATTTATAGTGAATGATAGAAAATAGGCTAAGAGTATTTTGCGTTGGTCCTATTCCTGCCTTGTTGAATTGTTGTGCTTAATTCCTTTACAAATTAAACAACTAGATGAAATTCCTAAATATCCTACTAATATTATAAACATGAAAATTTGTATGGATGGATGGATGGATGTTTGTTACTCTTTCACGCACCACCAAACCACTGAACGGATTTTGATGAAATTTGGCACACAGATGGTTTATAACCAGGATTATACATAGAAGGTACTTCTTATCCCGATATTCCCACAGTATCGAAACTTATGCGGGTGAAACCGCGGGGCGCAGCTAGTCTAGCATATAAGCAAAATGTCAGGAGAGCGCGTGAGCGACTGGATAAGTTGGATAACATTTGTTTTTTTATGATGAAGGCTTTCATCTTACAATCTAATGTGATTAGAGTTGTGCACAAGTGCAAACTATAATTAGCCTATAATGTTCCCACAGCTGGGTCACAGGTCGCCTCTCAGTGAGAGGAAGTGGGTCATAATCCACCACGTAGGTCCATTGCGGGTTGGTAGATGTCACATGTCTTCGAAGTTTTGGTTCTAGGACATGCTGGTTTCCTCACGATGTTTTTCTTCATCATTTTGAGAGCAGTGGTTATGAAACAATTTACAGAAATTAAAGCGCCTATCTATCGAACCTACGACCTTTAACTCGTAAGTCGCGGCAGTTACAACTTGGCAACCACTCTCAATTGAAAAAAGGACTTACTTAATATTTTATGTTAACTACATCTTATAGCTAGGTTGTGTAGTTAAATACATTGATAGTGAATTAATTTGCAGCTATAAACTGTAAAACTTCAAATTATTTTTGCTTTCTGTAGGCAAATGATGTCGTACCTACATAAATATGTACTGGTATTTATTTATACCAACAATAAACGTTAAATGCCACAAATGAAATATGAATTAGGTAATAAATACTTGATTTGCTAGTTTCATAAGACATTTAATGCTTGTGTCTATATTATTATATATCTAAACACTAACAATAAAGTAGAAGTTTGTTTGTTTGAATGCCCTAATCTCTGAAACTTTCAGACGAATTAGTTTTTTTTTTTTAAAACGCACCTAGCACGAGTAATTACAAGGGGCAACCTTGTAATTACTCGTGCTAGGTGCGTTTACATAGATTTAAACTCATATACACAAAGAGCCAGATCGAGATCGCTCAGCCACTGCGCCAACCGTGTCGCCATTTGATAGTCCAAGGCTAGGCTATTTAATATCACGCTAGGAGCCTTAGAATCTGAGCAAAAAAAAGCCAGAAATAACGTTGATCGAAAACGAAGAAATAGCGCGGGCAGGCGATGTGATGCGATGTGGAACGGGGGAGCAAAGAATTTACCGTGGACGAAGTCAAGGACAGAGGCTAGTATATACAGGGTGGCAGGGACATCGACGCGCAAAATGTAACCATAGATCCAGCACGTTAGTTTAAACCCCATAGCGCCGAAATTTTTCGTCGGTTATTAAAAAAAAATATTGCTGTTCCTTAAAGGACATTGCTCTGCGTCCATACATTGTTGGCCCTGGAGCCAAGAGCATCGGATAATTATGTATTGTATTCTCTATGATTAGTAGATTCTTAAAAGATCTTGTATTTGTAGCGGACTAGCTGCAAAAAAGGTATATTTCAAAAAAAGTATCAGATTTTGAGGTTATAATCTAACCATAACAACGAATATTAAATGTAGGTACCTACGATTTTTCATAGCTCTGAGTGATTTTTAAGAAACTGAAAAGTAGGTAATATCATAATACCTACCTAGATAATTAGGTACCCATGCAGTTGTTTTTCTAAAAAGTGGATGCAAGTGCAAAATTAAAATGCATTTAAACTAACGACGCGACGTGACGTTCACAGCAAAACTAGGGATGTAGTACGACACCACACCAATAATCGATTTTTTCGATTAAGATTTACTGTGTTCTTAAATTATTTCAAACTGTCTGTTACATCACCTTTGTCATATAAACATTACAAGTATGTATGACAATGGTTTATTTTACGCCGAAAGAGAAATGTTATTTTTGTATTAATTGTCGTAAAAAATGAATTAGATAATCAAAATAAAAAGTTTTGATTACTGTATAATATTAATCTTACTACCTATTTAAATTGGAGTATGACTGCATACATAAAGTATTCTTATTAGGTTTTTAAAAATACACTTTAGAAAAGAAAACACAATCGATCGAATAATAATTCAATCAATCGATTATAATTGATTGGACATCCTTAGTTCACTTCTGACACGACATGACATTAGGCGAAGATGGCGATCTAATGTTATTAGTCGCGTTAAATTCTATTAAAAGTACATTTTGGAATACAGCTAGTCCGTGATACAGAAGTATTTGCAACTTAAATAATAAAATAGGCGATTAATTATCGTTTAATCTGATACTCTTTATTGCACAGGGCCAATTTGGACATTGTCCTTTTGACCGCGTACGTATTGCACTTTTATATGAAACAGAAGATTTTTTTTTTGTACCGACGAAAAATTTCGACGCTAAGGGGTCTAGTATCATGTGCTGAATCCATGGTTACAGTTTGCGCGTCAATGTCCCTGCCACCCTGTATATACAGGGAAGAGTACACCCACATATTTTACGATATCTCGTAAAATGTCTTAAGAGGTGTGCTACATCATATTGAGAAGATATGTTAGGAACATATTTGGTGAAGACGTGCTGAAATTCGGAAAGTAATATGAAATGGCAAATAATATGACGTGTTGTTATGTATGATTGTGTTGTCTCTAGTTTTGTACAAAAATGAAGCAGCTTTTAAGAAGTTTTTGCTAACCAAACATTGATAAATAATATAACCATTAGATATAGTAAGGGCTGCGAAAAGGTGTGATTGGATATCTGTATAAAATTATAATTTTAACATAATAGAGAATATACTGTGCCCCTCAAACTACTTCTTCATTAAATCTGCCTAGCCTTTTCCCGACTTCGTTGGAATCAACTTCCAGTCTAACTAGATGCAGCTGGATACCAGTATTTTACACGGTGCGAGTGCCTATCTAACCTCCACAAGTTACCAGTTACTGGGTAACACGATACCCCTTGGCAAGACAGGTTTTCAGTTCTGACTATCCGTAACAGATATCAAAGATCTACGAATGACAACCAAATGCTCAACGTGCTCTCCGAGGCACGAATGGGTCTCAGTATGTTAAGGATGGTCACCCATCTACGTACTGAACTCAGCAAGCGTTGCTTAACCTTGAAGATCGATTCACACGGGCTAGCTTTTCAATTAAGTACAAAACTGATTATTGTATCATTTCTGTCCAAAGCACTAACTTTAGTAGGACCTGAAAATAGTATCCAATCTTGCCCTTAAATCAACAATACCAAGGATTTGTGGTCAATATGAGGGAAGCGGTCGTAAACTGGTACCTTTGACAAATATAGCACGTCATACATGACAGTTATATGAGAAATCTTATCACCCTCGTTATTAGAGGTGATAAAATCAGTTATAATTACGGAGGTTTTCGCCTTTAAGAAGGTTTTTTACTACAGAGTAACAGCGCAGGGTGGACATAAATAAATAATTGCGGTAGAACCTACAGATTTTATGAATGATGTTGTTAATCAAAAGTTATGACTGGTACCGAAGGACCAATGAAAACCGTAATAAAAAAATATTTTTCTGTTTTTTTTTTTTGTACAGAAGCCAGCACATCGTGCTACTATAAATAATAAAAATAAAATAAAACAAGCCTTTATTGCTGTTAGATTTACATATAAAATAAATGATAACAATAGAGGTAAGAAAACTATAAATTAACTAAACTAAAACGTATACTCAGCATTCGGCTTATCGCTCCTCTTAACAGCTTGTCTTTCGACAAAAGCCTACTCTAAGGATTTCCATTTGTTTCTGTCCTTTCCTGGCACCCAATTGCGTAACACACAATCAATCGGAATCGGTTTCATTTTGACAGCTCAACAACATTCATTGCGTTATTTACGTGTTGAGCAGACAAATTTTTCGAACTTATGAAGCAATGGATTAGCAATTTGCTTCAAAATGATTCAGATTCCGATTCATTGTGTGTTACGCAATTAGGGTGCTGTACGTACTTCAAGCTACTACAATCTGTCAAATTTCTTTAATAGATTTGCAACTTTAGCACTGAAGTATTAGGTTCAAGGTTGATTGGGAAAATTTGAGAGTTTCGGGTAGCTTGATGTGCTTGGCGTCTGTACTCTGATTATTTGCTATCAATGAATGTTATTTCATCAAAAGGAGTTAAATTCGGAAATAATGCGTAAGGGGAATTGATAACCAGATAATATGCTATATATTTTTCAGTTTTGTCCTAAATTGTCTGTACATAACATGACATGAAGCCTATAATCACCGAAGGGTTAGTTAGACAAAGGTATACCTCTAGTACACCCCATTTCGCCAGTTACGTTTAAGTCCTAACAGTTTGACCGGCTTGGGAATCAAACCCAGGACGTTATGGTCAGCAAACTATTGCTCATTGGTGGAACGTTTGCTAGTACTAACTAGCAAACGTTCCACCAATGAGCGTAGATAGTATCCTAACTATAAATGGGAAAGTATGTTTGTTATTTTACGCTTTCACGCTAAAACGGCTGAACGGATTTGGATGAAAATTGGCACATGAGTAGACCATGACCTGGAGAAGGGTATAGGCTTCTTTTCATCTTGGATCGCAGACGAAGTCGCGGGTATCAACTAGTAGAATAAACTTCGTAGAATTATTGTCTGCATTTCTACTACGGTGAACTAACTAGTTACTTAAAGCCTTTTTTTTCTCCTTACGTAGTCAACAAAGATGATATAAAAGTACCTACCTTCGTTTCATAGTTATTTTATCACGTGTTTTTCACCACAGTGATCTTTATTGACGTTTCTATAAGGTATATAATAGGATGCTGTCAGAAGTAAAATAAGTGTAAACTATAATAGTTGTTTCTTTTCTCTTATTTTTGGGGTTTCGTACCCAAAAGTTGCCAACGTGACCTTATTACAAAGGCTCTACTATCCGTCCGGCCGTCCGTTTGTCACAGAACTGTATCTTTTGAAACATTATACCTAGACACAAGAAATTATCACACAGTGTGTTACTATGGCCGCTATAACAAAAATAAAATGAAGTTAATTTTAAGGGTTGGCTTTTACCTTGCCTAAGAGGCTTAGCATTGCCATACAACGTGGTAATGCCGCCAGTCTCTTGGGAACAGTCGCCAGCACATCAAGCTACTACAATCTGTCGAATTTATTTAATAGATTTTCAACTTTATCGCTAAAACATTAAGATTCAAGGTAGCTTGACCTGAGCTGGCGTCTGTACATTACCAGTCGAAAGCGATGCAAATGGATTTTTCGATTCTATATTTATTTATTTTACCATTTATGTACACACATATATAAACAGACAAGAAAAACAGAACAGAAAAAAAGGTACAGACGTATATATTTTAGTTTGTGTACTTATAGTTTTAGTTAATAATAATACTTTATTTGCCAAGATGTAGGTGTACAAAGTAGTATGATCTTAATATAAATGTGGCCCATTTACATTCTACCATTACATGTGGTGTGCAAATCTTTAATTCCAGAATTCATTAAATTATTAAAAATGTCATAATATTCCTTCAGTTATCACTATAAACGTTACAAAATGTTTGATTAAATAAACTAATTGCAAATATTTAATTTCACAATACATTACATAATTAAAAAATGTCCCAACATTGCAACAGTTACCAATATGAATGTAAAGTTTAAGTTAGGATTTAATTTTGTTAAATAATTAGGTGTTAGTTGTTATTTTCTTACTTATTATTTTAATTTACTTACGGCTGATTTTTCCAACGCAGATAATTTTATCAGAGGAATAATTTTGAATTTTTGACAGCTCTTTCATACAAAAACTGACGTCAATTTTATTCCACGAATAAAAATTATCCGTCGATTGGTAAATCAGCCCTTACAGAAATAATACAATTTGTCAGTTAGTCGTTTTTATGTAACGTTTGAGTATTTTAACGAAGAATGTTAAAAAGTTCAAATGATTTATTATTTAAAAAATAGTTAAGGTTAGATATAAAAATCTCCCATACATAAACGTGTTTATTTGAATAAAGGATTTAAAAAAAATGTGGTAATTATTACTGTACGGTGGTATGCAACCCTTTTGTGGGGTGACTCGCACTTGGCCTTTTTTCAATGTCAATTAACTCCTTTTCAAAAGACTGAGTCTGTAAAAGTAAAATGAGCATTGTAACACGATAAAAAAACGAGATAAAAAACCAAATGCATTAAGTTTCGCTACCTCACGTTAGGCAGGTGAAAACTAATGTGTTGATAAAGGGCGAAGAATTGAATCCTGAAGACAGCACAGTATTCTTAGGCATAACTTTGGATGCTATACTTCAGTGGGGTTCGCATATAGACAAATTGTCAAAAAAGCTCAGTTCCGCAGCATACGCTGTTACAAATATTCGCAATTTGACTGACATAGAGACAGCCCGTTTAGTGTACTTTAGCTATTTTCATAGTGTAATGTCGTACTTGATTCTATTGTGGGGAAATGCCGCTGATATTCAGACTAGCTTTGTTTTGCAGAAGCGAGCTGTTCGATTAATTTATAAATTAAGTCCGAGACACTCGCTCAGAGACAAATTTAAAGAGATTAATGCTATGACTGTGCCTTCTCAGTATATTTATGAAAATCTTTAATATGCCCATAAAAATATAAAATTGTTTAAAAAATACAGTGATATCCATGATATAAATACTAGGAACAAACACAAATTTGTTGTACCTACAACAAGGCTCAAGAAAATAGGTGTCTCTTCCAGATGCCAATGTATACCTACGCTTTTACAGTAAAGTTCCAAGCCCCGTTCAAGATCTAAGCCTTAATAAATTCAAATCATTCATTAAACGTAAGTTGTGCCAGAAAGCCTTTTATACCGAATTACATATTGGATGTTTTTATTTTATTTTCTGTTCTGTTGTTTTTTTTATATACACTTTGACATTAATGAATTTTGTATATACTGTGACATTTCCTTACTTTGTAAAGTATTCTATTATTTTAATTATTGTGAATGTGAAGACTACGTGGGGGATTTTTTTTATAAACACTTTTTTTAAATTTTCTCTCTGCTCTGTTAGTTTTTGTCATGGTCTGGCAGTTTGAGTAATTAATGTGGCTTACCCTAATGTCCTTTCTTTGGTATTGTTCGTCGAATCATCGAGCTCCTTAAGTTTTGAGTTGAGCTGCACGATTTCTGATAAATGCGTGCACTGACTGGACAGGTCCTCTCAATCTGTGTGGTTCTTTCCTCAAAAGACCATCTCAGACATCAACCTACATGGTCTTCATATGATCTGACCAAGATTATGTCTGGACTTTAAAAGAGACTGTGACCTCTGAGTTTGTTTCGGCCTTTCTTCTCAGACTACTCAGATAGGAAACGCCGACCTCATCTAGTTTAAAATATGATTGACGTGTAAAAGTGTTTGTACAAACGTACTTACAAAATAAAATCATTTATCATTTTATCATTTGATATCTTCGGGCTTACAGCTTTGCTAAGATTTCAAAGAGGCTCTCATTTTAAAGGTTTTAGTTCTTAGCAATCAATTTGTAAAAAGCAATACTCCTCTGAAAAAACGTAAGTATTTCTTTTGACAATTTCTATTGAAGCACTTCAATGTACGATATTGTTGCTTTTATAAAAACGAAAGTGTTATTTCAAGACTTATTTCTTTTAATGAGAGAACGACTGCTCTGTTACGTACAATAAACTAGACGATAAAATTGCTGATGTCTAAATTGGATTAAATGTTGCTGAATTTGATGTTCTTCTGTTTTGGAATCTCTTTGTCCAGTAATAAAAATACGACGTAATAAATATTTCGTTGATTGAGCCTATTTATTTATAGAATTAGTGGTTTTTTTCCTAGTGAAGTTAGTTTTAGCAGTAAAGTGCCCCTTAAAAAACGAAATAAATTTGATAAAAGGATCATCATCATCAGCCTATAGCAGTCCACTGCTGGACACAGGCCTCTCCTATTGCACGCCATTCAATTCGATTTTCGGCAACTCTCATCCAGCTGCTACCAGCCATCCAGCGAAGATCGTCGCTACACCTAGCCTGAGGGCGTACTATCCTGAAAAAAGGATGCTTCTTTCAATTTAATTTAATTTTTCATTTCAATTCATTAATTGCTACAACAAATGCAATAAATCAAGCTAAGAACAGAGTTGGCATCAGTCAGATAATTTACCTGGAACTTATCTGATTAGTATAGGGCTTCTTCATCATCATCATAATTTCAGCCGATAAACATTCTCTGGACATAGCCGAGGCACTGCCACTTCGACCGGTTCTGTGCATCTCTCATCCTGCGGATTTCTGCATCCTTCACCAGGTCATCGGTCCACCTTGTGGGAATGAATACAGGTGCAGTTCTGGCTGAAGGTTTTCCTCGCCACAACAGTTACGCGGTGTATACAAGATAATTTTGTTACAAATTCCGTTTATTACAAGATCCTCTCCGCAATACAAGTTACAACCGCCTCTACTCATTAGAAGAAACAACTTACATGAGTACCAACTACACTACAGTATTATGCTCTGCTACCACAAGCCAACAAGCATATACCTATCAATTTATACGACCTTTACGCCAGGGTGACTGAAAATAATAACAAAAATGAATACACGCACTGCAAAATCATGAGGAAAATTCTTTATAATTAATGCCAATGAAATTAATTAATTAATTAATTGTATGTTCGAGCCGTGTAGGGTTGAAACACTAGAGCCATGGGGTCCGATTGCCCACTTAGTATTACGAGACATCGCCAAGCGGTTGGTCGACTCTTCACGCGACCAGAGGGCTGGCCTATTCTTTGTCCAAAGAATCAGCATTGCCACGCAACGTGGCAATGGTGCCAGCCTTTTGGGCACATTTCCTATTGACAGCGATGCGGACGAATTTTTTGATGTCCTTTGATTATTGCCCCTCCTTTTTATATACTTGTACATATTATTATTATTATTATAAAACTGTTAGCTTTTTAAATTATGTAAACATTTAATTAAAATCAAAAGGAGTTCATAGTTTGCCAAATTGTCTACTAACTTAAATTGTCCATATATTCAAATGACAAGAGTAATCTATGACAAATGGTAACAAGATCGCAAATGGACAATTTTTTAAACAATTAATTTACCAGACTGTTTAATAAAAGCCACGACACTTTGAGCTACTCAACCAAGTATCACTTTTCACGACGTAGCAAAAGTGCCTAAACGGTATTGGTATTAGCAATCTTATATACGCTAAGGCAGACATCTTATCCTCTCGGCATATTAAAAGCTAAACGAAATGGTGGAAAGATTGGCTAGACAGCGAAGTTCGTAGGTGCCACCACCTAATAAGGATTGTCGCAACGATCGTAGTTCGGACCGAATTATGATAGTCCGAGACTCCTTAGCTATTAGGTACTTACCTAGCGCCAGTTCCAGCTAAAAAGGATTCTGAAAAGATCAAATGCCTTTAGTTGTTGTAAATGATGTAAATGTAAAAAGGCGCACTGAACTGAGAGACATTCGGTAAACTATAGAGGTATGAGGAACAGGGTGTAAAGTTAACTCGCCCTCCATTGAAAAGTGAGGATCCTTCGACCAGATGGGTGTTGTGTCTGGTAGGCAACTGCCCGATGATTGATGTTAGGACGCTGTACATATTCTAGTTGCACGGTAAACTCTGCTTGCGCGATGCAGGATTTTGCGTTGCGTTAGTGTGATGCGTAGTTCGCATATGGCGATGTGGATGCCGCCACAAAACTACTACTGGAAATACCATAACGAAAAATGTTTAGAATGAAAGGGCTTATTATGGTTGTTTCAAACTCTAGAATTTTTTTTTTTTTTCGAGCTAGAGAGACATTTTTCGTCATCCTTTTGTTTTTGAAGAGACATTATAATTATGGATAAGTACTGTTTTTTGGGGCATGAGCAATATTTATCCAAACCTAAATAAAAAATAAGCTGTGACCTTAATTAACTTAAAATATAATAAGGTTTGGAAAATTAGTTTGGTCTTGGACATTAAGAACTGGTTCCCAGGGGAAATATGCGACGCAAAACTTCGGAGGTTCGACTTTTACGTTTGAGATAAAAGTCCGATAAATGGTAGAATTTTAACTTTGTTGCTAAACTAGAGAAAATGCAGGAGAGTGCGGCCATTACTGTTTTTCTATGCGAAATTGAATAGCGCAAATTCTTCTTTGATCTTTAATTTAAAAAGTTCGGAAGAAAAGTTTTATGGGCTAATAATATGATTCCCACATATCACGCATAGTTTCCCAGAAGGGTTAGGCAGAGGTTCACCTATAGTTCAGCCACATTTTTCCAGTTATGTTTAAGTCCCATGTAATAAAATTTTATATATATATTTTAATTATAAAAAATATTTATATTATTTATTTATTTATATTATTAATAGGGGGCGAGCTTATTGCCATCAACCGGGCACAAATCCAGACACTGGGCTGCTACTGAGAAATACAATTCAATTGTTTTAAATTCAATTTAACTTGTCTCCCACAGTTAACAAATTCCTAATTTCAACAACTTTTTAAATTTAATAGAAGGGCTGTACGTGTGTGCACATTTTTGATGACATTGAAGCAATAATAGGCATGAGTGATGTATATTAACACTCACATTTTACCAGTTATGTAGTACGCCATGTTTCAGGCCTAGAAGAATGTGTTGCCAATATAAAGAATTAGCTGGTTGATTGGAACAGTAAACTCGCCGAGAAACCACATCTAAACATTTTTTATAAAACCTGTAAGAGTTTTTAAATTTTACACTTTTACTACTTAAGTTTAAAGATGATATTCAATTAATAAATTAAACACTAATATACGATAGTTTTCGCAAGGTTAAACAGCCTTCCGTGCTTCGTGTGGATCGCACAGTCTGCCAGATTAACAGCTTTCCGTCGACGCCAATTATTTGTTTCAATCAATGCAAGCGTGACTCAGAGCCGATTCCGTTGAGCTGCCAACATTATATGGAGGAGTGTATGAATTATTCAGTTTTATTGCTGAAAGGATTAATCGTCTGTGATTTATTGCAGAGTTTTTTATTGCACTGCAGTTGGAAAAGAAATAGCTCAGGCTGTGTGCACACTTGTTTCAACCAGCAAACAGCGTTGCAGTGCATACCGATTTGAAGGGTTTACCTACCTGCAGGTAAACTTACATGTATTTTATTATTAATGTACACACAGTAAAGCACATAGGGATATGACATAATTATAATTTGAGTAAAAAGAAATAAGAAAAGAAAGAAAAATGCGTTTATTGGCATTACAACAAAATAAATACACAAAGGTACTTCTTATGAAATTTCTTCCAGCAGACTGCGAAAGGAGAAGTAAAAAAAAGAAATGTAGACAATAGTGTTTGAGAACAAGAAGAGAAAAACCTGAATGTGTAAAGTCTAAAACTAAAACATTAAATATTGTTTAAAAATGTAATGAGGCGTAATTAATTAGATAGTTATGATTTTTCATGATTACGTATTGGTGAACCGTTTGGTTGTAAGTGATCATGCAAACTATGATCCAGTTTCTATCCTGCCCACTGTGTCCCAAAACATGCAGTCGACAAGTGACCTTTGCGCTGCCTCCGACGACGCTGTAGAAGTAGCGAAGTTTTGGGCTAACAAGATCTGTGAAAAGTTGTTCCAGCGACACAAAGCAGAAATAGTGACCATAGGCGGTGATAGCTACTTTAAGGTAGTTAAGGCAGACCAATGCCAATTTCTTTGGTATTGTTCGTCGAATCGTTGAGCTTCTTAAGTGTTAAGTTGAGCTGCACGATTTCTGACAAATGCGTGCACTGACTGGACAGGTCTTCTCAATCTGTGTGGTTCTTTCCTCAAAAGACCATCTCAGACATCGACCTACATGGTCTTCATATGATCTGACCAAGATTATGTCTGGACTTTAAAAGAGACTGTGACTCTGAGTTTGTTTCGGCCTTTCTTCTCAGACTAGTCAGATAGGAAACGCCGACCTCATCTAGTTTTAAAATATGATTTGAAGTGTAAAAGTGTTTGTACAAACCTACTTACAAAAATAAAATCATTTATCATTAATGGTCAGCAAAAAAAAGTTGGAGAAGTATTTCTTGTTTCTATCAGCGTTGAAAACGACAACACCTAAACTAAGATAGCCTATGCCCTCTATTAATCTTGGGGCTGATTTTTCAATCGACAGGTAACTTTTAACTGTGGAATAAAATTGACGTCTGCTAGATTTTATACGGAAGGGCTGTCAAAAATTCAAAACTATTCCTCGGTTAAAGTTATCTGGGTGGAGAACTCAGCCCTTTAAGTCATACTTACGCCTAACTGTTTGATAGAACAGTTCCGCTGACTCTCAGGGTTTAAAATGAACTTGCTAGAACATACATAGCTACACTGGACCTACTTTACTTACACCCTTTAACGTGGTAAATAAGCCAAAATTTACATAAAATACGAAAACACGTTACCCGATGTAGACACTGTTAAAATGACCAACCCGTTCACCATCAAAATGCAATGAAGCATGATTACATTCAGTTAGTGTTCGGAGAACTAGACTGGATGCATAATTCATAGTCCAACTGGCGTTCAATAATTCAGGCCGAAGGCCGAAAGCCGAGAGCCGAAAGCCAGGCACTCGATGGGTTCAGATGTTTTATTTTAGTTATCACTTATTCAGTTGTTCGCGACTTGAATGATGATAAACTGTATTTGTATGAAGTTATGAAGGGTGTGGGTTTATTATTATGATTTATGGACGTGGTTTTGTGTGGAATAACTATGTTTGTCTGTTGAGAATGTTAGGGAAATTGAAGATCTACTATTGAGGGGTAAAATGTTTTAGAAGAAAAAGTGTCTGGGTACTTGTGTTTAGCAAAGTTCGTTGAAAATTGGCGCATAAGACACTGCTAAGCTTTTAGTGTGACCAATTTTGAACAATGCTACGCTGCTACGAAACCGCGTAGCATTCGTGCTACGCTTCTACTCGGTTCCAACAATTATGCTAACAACGATATAACAGTAAACACCTCAACGGCTTGGGTAAACACCTCAAGATAATTAATTTTCGTTTCATTTATTAATCCATAAAACAATTCACATTGTGTTAGTACGTAACATAGCTAATAATATTATTATTGCATGCAGAAAAAGTTAAATTAGATAGGTACATTTCAAAAATATTTTCGATAATATTGGTACTCAATAAAACTCTAATTTTATTTTAAATAACGCAGTTAGGTTATGTTTTGCTATTTTAACTAGAAATCACGTACTAATGAGTTATTGACCAGAAAAAAAAAGTCGTTTTATTACCTAAAGAGCCTTTTAAGAAAAACCACCACCATTTAACGATGTCATTACAAGACATAACCGCACCGAAAACGACGAGTTTTTACACAGAACGTCGTAATAAAGAGGACAATCGCTTTTTGTTTAACACCTCTTATTTACGACTGTACCGTAAAATATATATTTTCGATGTAAACGTAAGTTTTAAAGTGGGTGTAAACGGATATTTTAACCCCTTATTGACGATGTACGTCATAAAATGTTACACTCCGTGAGGAAGAAAATCACATCAACCTGCTTCCTTTATAGAGCAATTTTAGTTACAAAACCTATTCTTCAGGGATGGAGTGAAAAAGGGATGGTCTCAGAAATAGGGATCATCTTCATCCCCATCATCAGCCTGCAGCAGTCCACTGCTAGATATAGGCCGCTCTAATTGCACGACATTCATCTTGTTTATCGGCAAGTCTCATCCAGCTGCTACCAGGCATCCTGCGAAAATCGTCGCTCCACCTATTCTGATGGCATCCTACCTTACGTTTGTTTTACGTTTCACGGTCCCCACTCAAAAACATGAAAGCGAAACGAAATAGGGATGATGGAAGTAATTCCTGGACAAACTTCTTCTTTAAGAAATGTTGTATTTACTAAGTAAATATACCAAGAAACATTACCGTCATGCAGTCTTTGTAAAAGTCAACATCCTTTCTGCTAGTATATTTACGTTCAAAAGTCCAATATGTGAATATACGACCCATTCACATATCCCTACCATAATAATGCACAGGACAGACTTAATGAAGACTCTTTGAAGTCTCAAGTAGTCTTTAGTTAAGTCCGAGTCTTAGTTATAGTATGCACTAAGCGTTGATGAAGTCTGGAAGCATCTAGAGATATATCTTCTTGGAAAGGTTTATTAGGGTCCTAGAACCTGTTTGATGTTGTATACACAACCTTATTGCATACGTCTTAAGACGTTAGTTTTATCGCTTTAATTTATATTTAAATATGCCAATAACAGTTTTTAGCAGTACAGTTTGCTGTGACTGTGTTCTTCTTTTATTTTTTCTTTTTTTTTTCGACTATAACCACCTACGCCCTTGAGCTTCCCCAAGGATCGAAGTACGTGCGGTACGTGGTCAGCAGTGACGTCTGTCAGCTGTCACTGTTAAGGCCCGAAGTAAAACCATGCTACGTTGGAGACTATTTATTAAAGGCCTTGGATGGTCATTTTTTGCCAAGGAACTAAATTGATCAACAACCTGACCATTGGCATTGGTGGTTACGGCCTACGTTTATTGTTGTAGCCTTCATTGATAACAGCTCAACTAAGAAGGTTTGGTTGTTGGCAAAATCTTGATCTTCATCAACAATGTGATCAAAATATTATATCACCTTTTTTGTTAACTGTACTTTAACTTCTTTTCCTTGTGGTCCCAAAATACCAATCAAAACTAATTATTGCATTTATAGGTGGCATTCGGGACCACGGTCCCGGTCCCTAAAGCCCCATGACCCCATTCCTTATGCGATACTAATGAAAACATTAATTGGTACTAATCATCCTAGCATCCTTCACAGCCCGAAGAATTGCCAAACCTAAGTGGCAGTGGGCAGGGCACATTGCTCGCAGAACAGACGGCCGATGGGGCTGAAAGGTTCTGGAGTGGCGACCGCGTACCGGAAGACGTAGCGTTGGAAGGCCTCCTACAAGGAGGACCGACGACCTTGTGAAGGACGCAGGAACCCGTTGGATGCGAGAAGCACAGAACCGGTCGAAGTGGAGGTGCTTGGATGCTTGGTGCTTCCAGCAGTGGACGTTTTTCGGAAGAAATAATGATGATGGTGAATCATCCTAGATTTCAGTAGTATCTGAAACACGGTTAGCGCAGTGGCTGAGCGATCGGACTGCTGCGCTGCGTGTCGCGGGTTCGATTCCCGCACAGAACAAATATTTGTAAGTCCTACATGTATTTGTTCCGAGTCTGGGTGTTTTTCTATCTATAATATGTATGTATTTACAAAAAAAAAAATGTATATAAGTAGTTTATCAGCCATCTTGTTACCATAACACAAGCATTAGGTTGCTTAGCTTGGGACTAGATGACGCTGTGTGAAATGTCCAGGGATATTATTATTATTATTATCTTTAGGTCCCATACCAAGCTGCAGTAACTTTTGACCAATAAAATCGGGTAAACCTTAATAGTCTAATACTAACTACTACTAACGAACTACTATTACTAAGCGACGTACATGATGAAATATTATCTTTACTAATCTTGATATAGTCTGGCCCTAATTTGTTATCAACGGTAGCCTAATTGACTATTAGGAAAGTATCAAAATGATTATTAAGTGTACGCTAGGTCAATATGGACGTAGTTATTACTCCTCATTAGTTTGCGAAAGACCTTCATTTGTCATGATTATAATCGTTTGATCTAGTATGGCTAGAAGAACTATGAACGTATCGGAACATTATTCATTTGTGTGAAAACCATATGGTAGGTTCAATCAATCAATCAACTCAGCCGATTGCAGTGCTGGACATTGGCTTCTCCCAGGCTGTGCCACAGCACTCTGTTCTCCGCCTTCTGCATTCAGTCTGTTCCAGCCACTTTCTTAAGGTCGTCTGTCGATCTAGCTAGGAGGTGTCACACGCTATGGTTGCAAATACGCGGTCTCCACTCTAGGACTCATCTGCTCCACCGGCCATCGGTCCTTCGACACATGGCCAGCCCACTGCCCCTTCAGCTTGCTTACTCTGCAAGCTATGTCGGTAACTCCGGTTCATTTCCAAATAATTTCATTTCTGATTTTATTCTTCAAAGAAACACCGTGCATAGCGCGCTGAGCGACCTTCAATTTTTGGACCAGTCCGACTGTCAGTGTCCATGTTTCGGCACCGTATGTTATAACGGGCAGGTAGGTTACAAGTCTGCATGTATGCATGAATATTTTTGCATGCCGTAAGGTAAAATGACATATTTTACCTTACGGTCATAGGTCTATTAACATTTAGCACCAACATCACACTTACTTTATTAAGAAATAAATACTGTTGCTGCTTTTGTTGTTGTTGCTGTGGCTGTTTGTAAACGCACCCACGATGCAGGAGTAATTCCTAGTGTGGGGCAACGTTTTAAAAAAAAAAGAAAAAGGAAGAAAGACTTTTTAAGTCTATGCATGATAAGTTGCTTTGTAAGATGACCTCTAAGAGATGTAGAAAACTATTGTTTTGTCCTTATTTATTTATTTATATATACTTTATTGTACAGACGCCAGCACATCAAGCTACTTATAATCTGTCGAATTTCTTTAATAGATTTCAACTTTATCGCTGAAGTATTAAGGTTCAATTGGGAAAATTTGACAGTTTCGGGTAGCTTGACCTGCGTCTGTACACCAGAAATACATAACAAAAACAAATATAGTTTTACTTATACTATTTATTTTAGAAGTATTTATGTATGTTTATTTGTATGTATGTTAGTATATTCTCGTAATTTTTGTTTAGTTTTTAAGTGAATTGTTTTTTTGATTCTATGTATTAATTTTGTCTCCTTTGCTCTATCACACGCTGTCTACATGTCTGTATCTATTGTCCTATCTCAGGTAATAAGCATCTAATAGCAGAATAAGCAGATAATAATAAGCATCACCTCTGTACCTATTTTTTCTGTTCTGTTTTTCAATGTCTGTTTATACAGGAATAATTTTTATTCAGTGCGCAAACTTTGACAAATTAAACTTAAATGAGTTTTATTAAACACCTATTTTTTATTTTGATAAGTCTTAGTACAAAAAAATAAAGTTATCGCTAACGAAAGATGTCTATTTTGAAATTGATTTTCTGGCCACTACGCGCCGCCCGGCGCGGCAGCGCTCGGTCGTTTTTCGTGCATAGGCGTGGGTAGATAGTATTTACGTGGGTTACATACAATGTACTGATCGCTGATTTTATCAGGTTCGAATTAGACTTTTTTAAGATTAGGCCGTGATCTGAAGTTATTTGAAGAGTAATTCCAATATTTCCTTCATACTTTCATGGGCTTAGGACCATCAAAATGCAGAAAATAACGCATTATAATCAATTAAATTAAGGCACTTTTAAAAACTGAATACTTACATTTACCGCCAGTCGAGGTCTGCCAGACCCTAGTGCGTGATTTGGGGTCCTGAACTGACCGTGATCAAGCAGCCTCTGAGTGGCTGCTAAAATGGTCCTTTCATTAGGGACCGTGGGGTCCCAGCATACATTCTGCGAGCTGCTCGTAGGCTTTCACCACATAATAAATAGACCCGCACCATCACATTAGAACTCGCGGTTACTAAAATCCGACACACGAGTACGCGCGGGTTGCGCACTGCGCGGGAAAGCGACTAGACGCGACGTAACGAAAACGCAAGCGCATGCCTTGAGCAAACTGCCGAGCGCCCGGCCGGCCTCCGCCGCCTGGCGCCACCCTGCCGCCCGGAAGGGGGTTTCACCCCCTCTGCAACATCACTCGTAAGCCGCACGGCGCCCGCGTTCATTGATATTATTACGAATAGATAGTGTCCATATTTTGCTGATTTAAAGTCGGATAAAAAAATATAAAAAAGTTTTGAACAAATAATGGAAATGTGTTCTATTACTGATACTGAACCACCAAAAGTTTTTTGCGCATTGCTTAAAAAAATTTCCTGTATATGTGTGTACATAAATGGTAAAATAAAATAAATAAATAAATAGTTTTTAAAACAAAACATACAATGGGCGGCTTTATCGCTTTCTGTGATCTATTCCAGGCAATCCTCCTCCTGCTTCTCCTGGTCCTTTGCACCAGCACGGTCAGTTCCATTGATCACACTTACAATTTAACCTAAGTAATTAGTTTTTTATATAAGTACTATTAACTAGAGAAGTGTCGTTGTGTGTTATGATTGTTTTAGTCATTTGCGAAATTGAAATCTGCCGCTTTCATTACTCCAAGGTAATCTTAACAAACAAGACACACGGAGTTTTTTGCCCATTTTTCTCCATAGGAACCTACTATGCTTTGGAATGGGCAACTAACTTCATATTTCTGATTGACCGACTCCTTGCCAATTCAAAAGTGCCTGTAATTGGTTTAAATGAAATAAAAGCTTGACTTTGGTTTTGACTACATATTCTGACAAACCAGGTCGAATTCAGAAAATTTTAAATCGATAAATTTTTCAAAGAAATGATAAATGTTTTAGTTCAGGCAACCCATACAAACTGAAACAGGTGTTATCGAGCTGTGCAACTATGAATATGATATTTTATTTATGCATGTAATTTAGAGCCGGATTTACTTGCGATTAAAAAGTCGCACGTACAAATCCTATCACGTTAAAAATTGTGATGACATTTTTTATTGTGTATTGTATGTGTTTTATGTTTAATGATTTAAAAAGCACTAAATTCAAACGTGGCTTTTATATGTCAGTACGTGATGTTATTCATTTGAATAGCATAATCAGCCTATAATATTCCCACTACTGGGACATAAGCCACCTCTCTTCGAGAGGGAGTGGGCTGTAATCTACCACTCGGGCCCAGTGCGGGTTAGTAGATGTCACAAGTCTTCGAATTTCTGTTTCTAGGACATGCCGGTTTCGTCACGATGTTTTTCTTCACCGTTTTGAGAACAGTGATGATGAAATTATTTAGTTGTTTAAACAATTTAATAAATTAAAGTAAAGTCTTAAGTCTCGTAAGTTAACTGCTCCCATTCATTTGAATATCATCCTGCAAATGTTCTTGTTCACTTCTTTTATTGAGCTTATATTAATATATAAGCTCAATAAAAGAAGTTTAGTTTACCGCTAAGCGTTCACCCAGCGCACTATAGGTTTGCGGTGCAATTATTCTCTGACAGGCTATTTTTACCAAGGCGTGATCTTGGATGTTTTAGTAGAACATGCTTCTGTACGGAAGAAGAAGAAGCAATGATCGCTATTCGCCTAAGGCATTCCGAAACACTCCAGCACGATCTCTTCTTAGCGTGACGATGGCAATCTAAATTGAATCGGCGCAGAATTTTACTACAAGTTTGGTGCCTTCAGTAGCGTCCATTAGTTCCTGTAATGCGCAGATAAAAAGACTCGCGGGAGACGATATTAAGTGTCCCATAGTTTGTGGAACTCACGCATGGTAGTCGGATTGGTACATTATCGGGAAAACGATGCTTCCATATAGGGTGAGGCTTTTTGTGGCCATAAAAAAACCATGGCTGAAGAGAAAGTTCTTTGTAAAGAACATACCTAGTGTGTGTCAGGTAAACAGTCTTTTATTTACAAGAAATACCCGAAGTTTCAAATATTCATTTTGTATTATAATGGTCTGAAAGATATGAGATAGATAATAAATTTTCTCAAGTTTTTTTCCTTCATAAGAACAATATGGCTCTTAAGATTTCCATCTTGATTTCGCTACGAATGTTTAATATCTCGATCTGAAATGGACATTTTCATTTGAAATTCAATATAATATCGTTTTCTGTTTATGTCTACGCAGATAAAAGATGAGAGCTTTATTATAAAAGTAATAACAATCACGAAAAAGACTTAGGATTATAGCAAATCGTTTCGATTATCCTGGAAATTGAAGATCTTTAAGAGGGTTTCGTCGTTTGGAAATCCAGGACCATTCCATTCAAATATAGCAATTAAAGAAAATGCCAATGAAATAAAATAAAATGAAAATTGTTATGGATTTTAAATTGTTATTTTTTATACAGGTCACAACCGTAGATGACAATGATTATCACTTTTTTTAAACAAGTAAATTGCAAAAATAATAATTGTGATTGATTGTTTGTGGATACGCCCTAGTAGGACATTTATTGGTGATGGTCTTCAGAAAGGTCAGGTGCGTAGAACTCGCAACTGGCGTGCGTGTACGACCAGAGAGGCAATTCTCGTAATTTTAAGAACGTTCACAGTCTGATCTCAGTCTCAATCTGTCAAAAAATACCTGAGGCCTTACCATGAGCTCTTAACGCGATTCAATTTACGCTCAGGGATCGAGATGGCGCTAGACGACTTGTATAGCTCTGTCTCTTTTCAACAGCCTAAACTGGATCGCGTTAAGAGCTCGTGGTAAGGCCTCTGTAATTTCCCAATATTATTGACAAGTTTTTGACATTGACTGTCGCTGAGTTGAGATTGCGATTAGATTTTGAACGTTTTTAATTATGGGAATTGGCTTGTTAATGTTTGAATGTAAACGAAACAATAAGAGTATAAAAGGATCGTAGTTTCTGCCTCATCCATGGAAAGAAGAAGTGAATTTATGTATGTGTAACTTGATGAATACGATTCGTTATTTTACTAAGAGCTGATTTTTCGAACGCCAGATCATTTTATCCGAGGAATAATTTTGAAATGTTGACAGTTCTTCCATACAAAACCTGTCAGGCATCAATTTTGTTCCACGAATAACAATTATCTGTCGATTGAAGAATCTGGCCTAAAAGCAAAAAATGGAATAATTATCGCAGTTTGTTTCTTAAGCAGACAAGAGAACAATTTTAGTCAATTAATTACTAGCTTAGTCGTCAAGCGAAGAGAAAGATTTTTTCTGACAATTAAACTGAAGATGCGTATAAACAAGAATATGTCGATTTACCTTTCTTTCGGTTATTCCGTTTATCCACCTCACAAAATCCACCCTTTTTTTTTTGAGGATGGGAAATCATCAAAATTGACCACTCCCGCTCTGGGTGGAGCGGAAGGGAGTGTCAGACTCTTACTGACTAAAACCAACCCGTATTCCTTCCTTAGCCCTTTATGTTCCAGGGCAGCGGTAACCCTTTCGGACGATCCCGCTACCCTGGCAGGCTTCGGCCCTATCGGGCCCCGTCACTTATGCTGACATCTCTTTGAGGCGCGCGTGGAACACATAAGCGCCGTCCGGCACGGGCCTGGTCCTGATCGGACGGTGAGCTACACAAAATCCACCGTGAGGTGGATTCTCGGAAACGCATGTCCGAGAATTCACCCTATAAACGGAATTTATAGCCTTAGGATGGATTATTAGACATGCGTTTCCGCGTATGCACCAGATTTTATGAAGTGGATAAACGGAATAACCGCGTTTTTTCACTCTTACTACTTGAAACAGATCTTTTTACTTTCCTAAAACGCGACAACACGAAGCAACAAATCATACCACCACAACAGAATGATAAATAAACTCCACTAATACTTAGAAACTGTATCATTCGTAGTTACAGAGTAAAATTCGGTATAAAAGCAGTATTCGAGAACTAAAAGCCACCTGCACGGGTGCGGTAATAAATCTTACGTACACGCGTTTTATCCCGCGTAGCAACCCCGACAGCGTTTGATATACGAAGCTTTCCAGTGCTTTGGATATTCTGAATTTTATTGAAACATATAATATTTCGGAGTGTCTGTTTTGAAATAAATGATTTGACTTAGACTTTGAATTCTCAAAGTCAAATCATTTATTTCAAATGTGTCTATTTGAAATAAATGATTTGACTTTGAAAATTCAAAGGCACTTTTGAACGTGCAAAGAGATTGATGAGACTTGGTAATAATGAGGCGTACGTGTATGACCAGATGTATGGATGTAAATGAGTCAAAAGGAGTATGAAAGGATCGTAGCAAGAGGCGTTCTGTAGTGTCTGCCTGCCTCTATGGGAGGAAGGTGTGAGCTTATGTATGTATGTGATCAGGATAATTGTTGATTGGTAGTGTCAGTTAATAGCTAAAGTCGGTTTTTAATTAAATATTTGGTTTTACTTTACAGTTCTTTTATGTTGCACAGTATGGTATCATTAGGTAAACATAACTAGAGAACTTTTGACATACAAAAGAGATCTTTGTCTTACTGTGGACCATCATAATGTGGGGGAAAAAAATCATGATGTGTATAAATGATGTGCACAAACTTAAAGCATCACCAGCCATGGATATAGACTAATTTTTAATCGCACTTTCTATGGGTTAAAACCAATCTAAGTATCGACATTTCGAATTTTTTCATGTATTTGCACCTGCTTACGAAATTATCGTTAACTATGTAGCTTTAGCCCGCTGCTTCGCCCGCGTGAAGGACGAAAATTATCCCACAGAAATATACTTTACTGCGTTTAATAATAATCCCGTAATATCTTGTTTTCATATATCTCTATTTAATTGGTTTATGCAGCGCACGCCAGTAAACCTACCATTCAACGTCTTATATATATCTTCAAAGTCAAAGTCAAACCATTTACTTCAAATAGGCACATAAAAGGCACTTTTGAACGTCAAAAATAAAATAAAATTGATTCTAGTCGCCCCTTCCAAAAGGTAGTTTTCGTATGGAGAAGAATGGGCAAGAAACTCCACCGTTACTCTTTTAAAATGTTTTAAAATACTTCAACAATCATCGTCATGTTTCAGCCGATTTACGCGAAACATGGCCATGTTTGTCAAATGACCGATGGCCGGAGGAGCAGACGAGTCCTGGTGTGGAGACCGCGTATCGGCAAGCGTAGTGTGGGACGCCCCCCAGCTAGATGGACGGACGACCAAAAGAAGGTGGCTGGGACAGACTGGATGCGGAAGGCGGAGGACAGGGTGTTGTGGCGCAGCCTGGGAGAGGCCTATGTCCAGCAGTGGACTGCAATAGGCTAAGTTGCTTCATTGACGCGAAACCTTTAATGAATTACACACCTTAACCTTTCTCATGAATCACTCCATTCAATGGTGGAAACCGTATGAAAATCCGTTCGGTAGTTTTTGAGTTAATCGCATTCAGACAGACAGATGCGGCGGGGGGACTTTGTTTTATAATATGAATATGTAGTAAGTGTGGAAACTACTATTCGAAAATCTTTACCTACACATTGTTTAATCTAGTTTTACACCTAAACAAACTATGTACTAAAGCCTAAACTATGTACACAATTAGGTTTAACTATAAGTGTATTCATGAGGATCTAACTTTTGGGTCTAAAATATGTCAGATTATCTGGTTTAGTATTCATTAAATGTTAGACTAATCGACTAAAAATTATGGTAATTTGTAACGATATAATGAAAATTATTTAAGTTTTGGGGCGGAGATAAGCCAATTTGGACCTGGGTCTGCTAATAATCACTTCAGGGGCTTCAGGGGTTATGAAGTGTCAAAGCTATGTTTCGTTACGTAGTCCTGTATACTTTCTTTCTCTTTCACACCGAATTAGAAAGAAAAAAAGAAAATAAAGAAAAAGTATTTATTTATTTTTCTAATTAAGATAACAATTTGCCTGATTAGAGCATAGACCAGTGGTGGCCCAGTGGTAACGACCGTGACTTACGAGTTGTAGGTCGTAGGTTTGAACCTGGACAGGCGCTTTACTTTGTTTAAATTATTTAAATAATCACCACTGATCTGAAAACATCGTCAGGAAACTGGCACGTTCTAGAATCAAAAATACGAAGACACGTGACAACTACCAACTCGCACTGGGTCCGAGTGGTGGATTACGGCCCACTCCCTCTCATCGGGAGGAGGCCTGTGTCTCAGTAGTGGGAACATTATAGGCTGATTATCATTTGCCTGATTTAAGATCGAACTAATGCTTAAGTTATAACTTATAGTTATGGTGCTACGTAACTACTAATATTAAGACCAAACATTCCTCTTCTTGATCATCTATGACAGCCACGCCTTAGAACTTTAGGTGATGTCGTATTTTTCCTTAACTACTTATTTATTTATTTTTAATTCTTCTAGTTTTTAAAATATGATTGACGTGTAAAAGTGTTTGTAGAAACCTACTTACAAAATAAAATCATTTATTAAAAAAATTACAACTAAAAAGTGAAAAATAAAAACTTTTTTGCAAAAAAATACAACCGACTTCCAAAAACGACACTTCAAAGTGAAAAATAACTTTAATTTCGGAAGTCAGTGTCGTTGGGTCCGCATTTTCGTTGTTTGCCACCGACTTCCGAAATTAAAGTTATTTTTCACTTTGAAGTGTCGTTTTTGGAAGTCGGTTGTATTTTTTTGCAAAAAAGTTTTTATTTTTCACTTTTTAGTTGTAATTTTTACCAGTAATTTTGGTTTAAAAACCAAACTACTGAACCGTTTTTGATGAAATTTCTATGGGACCATTTGGGAAGTATACCCTTTCCAACAAAAGAATTTTTCAAATCGGTTGGCCAGCGAAGGAGTTATGCGCGAACAAACATAAAAAAAAAAAAATACAAACATCCGAATTGAGAACCTCCTCCTTTTTTAGAAGTCGGTTAATTAACAGGCAAAGCACAATCTATAGCGCTGGGGCTGAAAGCATGAATCACAAGAAAGAAAGAAAGATATTTTATATGTGACACGCACAGGAAATACAAACAATAAAAAAGAACAGCAAGTCATCTCACGAAGTTAAGCAATAAAGAAGAATTTCTAATAAAAGATTCCCTAAAAGGGTTAAACAGCCAATGAAAGTTTGTATGGAACTTCGTCATTTTTGCCGATGGGAAACTCATCAGTTAAATGACTTGGTATACCATAAAACTTAGCAGATAATAATAATAATAGTTTATTTCCAAAATAATAATAGTTTATTTCCAAAATAATAATAGTTTAGTTCCAAAATAATAATAGTTTATTTCCAAAATTTAGTACTACTTTACAATGGCAATGTGGCAACAATTTCAGTTAAGGTACAGAGATTAGCGTCTGTAGCCGAACTAGGCATAGCCTGTATTTCGGCTATCGGCACCATTCCCCTCGAGTATTATAATACAAGAATAGGTGCCAAGCAATAGAGGCAGAGGGTAAAATTAAATCAGTACTACAGAAATACAGAATCATATTTGATAAGTAATCTATATAAGAATTTGCAAATAGGTAAGTACATAATTTTAATCCAAATTAATTACATGGATTGAGTTTGTTGTGTGTTCGTGTGTAAGTGAGTTCGTGGTGAGTGTATGCGTGTGAAGGTGAGCTATGTAGTGAGTGGATCTTGGTTTTCTGAGCTCTTAGCCGTATTCTTAGAGTGGTAAGTAAATTAGTTGTTCCGTCTCCTCGTAGCTTAATTTCTACAAGTATTGGCATACTTTTGAAATCAAAATCAAAAGTCATTTATTCAAATTAGGCTGAGAATCAGCACTTCTCCAACGTCAAAGACAGTCCCTCAAAAACGCCTGCCCTTCATCACTTCCTAGTGCTATCGCTGGGAAGAAGAAGTGGCGCAACAAACTCCCCAGCAGCACAGCTGTTTGTTCAGTTACAAAATACTTGATTGTATACAATACTAGGTACTTATGTTAAGTAATTAACATTATAAGACACAGAACATAAAATTAAATTATTTGCCATATGTCAGCTAGCCACGCCAATATACCAACAAATATAATAAAAACTATATTTGTACTCAAGCTAAAAAATAATGAATTAAAATTAAAATGTGAATAAAAACTTACTACCTAAATAAAAGCCTCCAGGCATAAAGGGCGTGACAGCTTACATATTTATGCATTGCTGGGTTCTGTTCACACAGCTGTGAAGCTGTTCACACAGTTGTGTTCTTGAAGTCACAAATGATAAACTAGGACAATCGAAGTAAAATAAATACATAAGTTAATACTAATAACAATAACCTATTACACTACAGGTAATTAACTGTAGTGTGTGGATTACTTACGTGCGTAAGTTTAGGTTCTTGTTAAGTAAATATCTCTTAGGGGACAAAATATGAACGTCATGTTGTGAATAAATATAAGCACTTACGTAAGTGAGACAGATGTGAGGTGTTACAAAATAGAATACTATAAGTAAGTACCTACTGGGATTAGTTACAGTAGGTACTTTTTCTTTTTTCACAGCCTTAAGTCCCCATCAATTTCTTACTTTCTACAAGACGTTGCGGTATATTCTCAGCCATTTTTCTCCATAAATTGCCTTAAACGTCTATTACCATAAGTGCTAACCCACTCTTGGCTGACAACCAAGCTATTAAAAATAACTTAGCCACCAAAAATCACTAACATCCTGCCATCTAAGCCCATAACTTTCTTTATGAAAATTGCCCGTCTCCAAAATCGATCATACTTTATTTCAAAAATTGTGCACCGGGCAGATACTTATTCAAATTTTGCCCAATATAATGCATGTTGTGGCAAGTCCTCGTGAAAACTGGGCTACACTTACGTTGGCTCCCTTCCAAGGGGACACGTATCGTGCAGGCTAGATTAATTGTTACATCTTTTGCCAAATGCAGTCTAAGGCCTCGATTTACGACGGGCATTTACCAGGTTTTTGTGAATATGGTGTGTTTTGGGTTAGGGTTGGCAGTTTACGGTAAAGTTTTTGCAAGGAATCTAATTATATTATTGTCTCAAGTCTCAGCTGCATGTTTGCGACTGTTGATATTACTGAGATCTGAAGTAAGCTGCTTACAATAACAAGCAAAATATCCAAGTTGTTAACGAGTTATTTTGCTTGTAATTGTAAGCAGATAATAATAAATAACAGTAGCTGTATAATTAATTATATAACATTACCAAACGATAACTAATAGGCTCGACTCCTATAACATGGGACCTAAACTTAACTGGTAAAATGTTGCCATACTATAAGTACACATCTGCCTAACCTGTCGGGTATTACAAGCGAGATATTATGTTTGTTGTATGTAAAATGTTTCTTAGTTAAATTGCGACCCACATATTCCGCAGATAAAACTATTACATACAAAGTAAACGGAGTCTCACAATACAAAATACCTTAGAATTTAACATTGTAAGAGACCATTTTTAAACCTAGAGGACCGTAGTAATAATATACACTTTACTATTCTAACATAAGTGGTACATTTCCAGTATATTCCAGTGGACTCGCTGTTGCCGTAATAATTTTTATTAAGTGCTGTCACAGTATGTCGAGTCGTTTGCGGTGAGAAATCTTTTTAATTTGTTGAATGGGAGTATAATGACTACTAAAAAGAGCTGCATTGACTCCGTGCCAGAAGTTTGGAAGAAATTGAAGGCATTATGTTTTTTTTGGGTAAGTTATTGTCTGAATAAATTATGTTAAAAAGGACCACCATGTTACTTGTGGTCGGCGCAACACGTTTTCTTCTTCCATTCTCCCGTCAACCGTCACGCTATCATTCACTCCCTTCTGTTTCATATCATTCCTCACACAATCCATCCATCTTTTTTCGGCCTTCCTCTCCCTCTCCAGCCATCAACATGTATATTCATCACTCTTTTAGTCACATGCGTTTCGTGTCTTCTCATCACATGCCTATACCAAGCCAAACGATTTCCTTTCAACTTTTCAAAAGGACCAATATTTGAAATATTAAGAAATGGTCCAACCATTTTTCTTTTTTTTTAACTGAGTTTCTGGGTTTTCAGGGGTCTTGTTTACTCACGTAATAATATCGAAGACTCTAGACGTAAAATAATGCTTTTCAATGTTAGAAGTACCTTTTTTTTTTTTTTTTGAGGATGGGAAATCATCAAATCTGACAAAAACCCACCCGTGTTCCTTCCTTAGCCCTTTATGTTCCAGGGCAGCGGTAACCCTTTCGGACGATCCCGCTACCCTGGCAGGCTTCGGCCCTGTCGGGCCCCGTCACTCATGCTGACATCTCTTTGAGGCGCGCGTGGAACACAAACACGCCGTCCGGCACGGGCCTGGTCCTGATCGGACGGTGAGTTACCCATTACTCTCCGCCCGCAGGCCCGCGCCTACGGTGGCCGGGAGTCGTCACGCGGCTCCCGACGCCCGGAGCGTCTCCCGCGGCGGCTGAGGCGTGAGGTGCGCAAGGTGCGTTCTCTCGCCTAGCCCGCCACCTCCTTCGCTAGCATGACTGCTTCGCAGAAGGAGGTGACTGCCTCCCACTCCCTCTCGCCCCGGACCATGGCTTGAACCAGGGCCGGACGCGAGAGGTCGCCGCCGCTGCCGATCGCCTCTGCGAGGACACGGCGGTGCTCTGCCCAAGCAGGGCAGACCTCCACCGATGTTAGAAGTACCTTACATGGACTTCGTATCTAAGTAGATCGCAGCAAGGATAACCTCCACAAGTGGGGGTTCACGGAAGTCTCTGACCTCCGGTGTGTTTGCGGTGTCTCTCCACAGACAATGGCTTACCTCCCATCTTGCACCGCATGCCCTGTCACCTGCACACGTGAGGATCTAATGGCTGCGTCAGCGAATGCTATGCACGTAGAAGAATTTTGGGCCAAAAAAATAAAAAAAAACTATATTTTTGCCATCGACACGCTAAGAAGAAGAATGTTAGAAGTGTATAAATTAATTCGTATTATCAGCATATTATGGTACTCAATTGTACAGACGCCAGCACATCAAGCTACTACAATCTGTCAAACTTTAATAGATTTTTAACTTAAGACTTAGATTTTTAATTTAACGCTAAAGCATTAAGGTTCAAGATTGATTGGGAAAATTTGACAGTGTCGGGTAGCTTGACCTGCTGGCGTCTGTACAAACAAATTGTATTGAAAAGTAAATAAAAATCAATTTATGGCTGTTATTTACAAGAACAATAAGTTTTAGCTGAAACTAATTCCTCGAAACTACTTCAACCACTCACTGTTAATTTTCTTGAAGGAAAACTACAGCAAAAATAAAACAAATTATACTTTGTTCAACAAATAATTGTTTGCAAGTGCAGCTGTACCCGTAGAAGTAGACAGGTGTACGATTTATTCAAAAAGTTCGGTTGTTCAACAATATTGGATTAGTTGTACAAAGATTTCAGTACAAGCCATTTAAATTTCAAGTAGCCAGATGGTGAATATTATTTGAAAAACATTTCGGGGCCCGCACTTAGTTGGTCCCGAAACTCGGCTTCACAGAGTCTTGTGAAACACAAGACTATCTCTCAGATTTATCTGAGCAGATTATATTATTATTTATATCTACCTATTCGGTAGCGAAAGTGTGTCAAACTTTGACACCCTTATTACAAATTAAGGATAACCTTTAGACCTATTCCATAGGTTGGAATAGTTCTAAATACAAGAACTGGTGTCAAAACCGTGTCTATGATGTCAATTTTGTATTAAGAACTTTACCGTGCTGTAAATAAAGTACAAAATACAATAAGTGGTTGAAGGTTTGGGCTTGGACTAAAGTTAGAACTCGTTTTGTTATAAGACGGCCTCAGTTTAAAATTTTCGGCCAACTGCTCTATATTAAAGTTGTTTTAGTTGTTAGAGGGCTTTCACTGGCGTTCATTTTGTTTGAAAATTATGGATACTTTTAGTCGTATAGTGCGCTGTCTAAGTACTGTACTTAGTGTAAAAGCAGTGAGGTACTTACTCGTTATAAGTACAGAGACATGACATTTTATGTACATTCATGTACATAAAATGTTTAAGGACCAAGTTTGAAGGAATAAATTATACTTTAGTCGTGGCAGCCCGCGACTAGAACTAGCTCCCTAAACATCAGCTGTCAATTATTTTCTTAAGAAATTATCAACATCATCATCTACATCTGACCAAACGCTTCTCTTTTCTCGTGTCAATCTCCACGCTCCTGTGCCAGCCTAATCCAGGGGGCCTACTCCGAAGTGCAAAGTGCGAATGTTCGGATCGGACCGACACATGCCCGAACAGGATATTATTGAAAAATGCGAAGAAAGTTCGGATCGGCTCAGTTGGGTCGGGACCATAGTCAATATTCGAAAGAGTGTAGGAGTGTAGGATCGGAACCGACCGAACCAAATAGTAACTTTGTAGCAGGAAATGGCTTAATATTCGGCCGATACTACTTCGGAGTAAACCCCCAGGTTCTACCCGCGATAGCAACAATATCGTTCGCCCATCTCGGCGCCAGGCGACCGGCACTTCGTTTCCCAGTACTTGGACGCCACTCGGTCACTACCTTACACCACCTGCCATCACTGCGCCAAACAAAACAAAATATCCAAAGAAAGAGGCGAGGTAATTTCGTAATATATATTATAATCAATGGCAATGCAAGGCCAGGAACACGGGTGGGTTTTAGTCAGTAAGAGTCTGACACTCCCTCCTGCTCCACCCAGAGCGGGAGGAGTCATTTGATGATTTCCCATCATCAAAAAAAAAAAAAAATGGCAATGCCTTTCATTTTGACAGTTTAGCCACGTTCATTCAACTCACATAAGAAGAAACTCAACTTGCACTTAGTAACTCATTAACACAATGCACACTCACACTATTACACACACACACACACCCCCACACACAAAAACTCACTCGCATACACTACACAAGTGCGCTCCTTTGTATTTTTCTTATAACTTTATTTTTCTGTTTTTTAACCGACTTCAAAAAAGGAGGAGGTTCTCAATTCGACGGTATGTTTTTTTTTTGTGTGTTTGTTACGCGATTACTCCGCCAATTATGGACCGATTTTCAAAATTCTTTTTTTGTTCGAAAGGAGATACTTCTAAAGTGGTCCCATAGAAATTTCATCAAAAACGGTTCAGTAGTTTGGATTTTAAACCAAAATTACTGGTAAAAATTACAACTTAAAAGTGAAAAATAAAAACCTTTTTGCAAAAAAAAAACAACCGACTTCCAAAAACGACACTACAAAGTAAAAAATAACTTTAATTTCGGAAGTCGGTGGCAACAACGAAAATGCGAACCCGACGACACCGACTTCCGAAATTGAAGTTATTTTTTACTTTGTAGTGTCGTTTTTGGAAGTCGGTTGTTTTTTTCTTGTTTTCAATTGCATACTTATTATCATGATAAGTGTAAGAGCGGAGTTCACCTAACACGAGCATCTTCTTGCTTAAAAGGTGATCTCCAAATAATGTGTTTTTCATTTGTATGTAATTGCAATAAACATTTTTTTTTCTGCGTTCTTACTGTTTTCTCGTGTGTGTGTGTGTGTGTACACGATTATAATTAT
The DNA here is from genome assembly GCA_951799955.1 of Apamea anceps. Lineage (NCBI taxonomy): Eukaryota > Metazoa > Arthropoda > Insecta > Lepidoptera > Noctuidae > Apamea > Apamea anceps. Next base: position 5,711,086 of record OX637522.1, on the reverse strand, counting down.
CTTTATTACAATTATGTACTCGTATATCAATCTGCCTGATGTTTTCCCAACTATATATGTTAGGGTCGGTTTTCACTTTAACCGATGCAGCTGAATACCAGAACTTTACATGGAGCGACTGCCAATCTGACCTCCACAACCCAGTTACTGGGTAACACGTACCCCTTGGTAAGGTAAGGTAATTATTGTACGCCTGGGAAATCCTACAAAGAGATAATGTCATCAATAACTAGCTATAAATATGATCCAAATGCCATTATTTCTGTACTTGTAGGTAATAGTGCTAAGGTAAAAATATATGACATCACTGACAGTGTCACTGAAATCTTGAAGATTAATATTGTCAGAAAATAATATTGTGTGCTTTCCCATACTTTGAGCACTTATCAAGTAGGCAAAATTGTTATATTCCTATGCTAAATAACCATATATATTTAATTTTAATTATGTTGTTGAGCAGACACATTTTTCAAACCAATGAAACAATGGTTTATTTCTTTTAAAACCCAATTAGAGGTTTTACGGAATTGGGGTGCTGGACTTTATAACCACGAACATGCAACGAGGAAGCCTTATGATCAGTTCTTGTTCTTCAATAAACCGCCCATTGTGTCACTATATTTATGTTTGTAATTTATATATTTATATTTATAGTTGACGGCACGGTTGGCGCAGTGGTTAAGCGATTGACTGCTGCGCTGCGTGTCGCGGGTTCGATTCCCGCACGGAACAAATATTTGTATGACCTACATGTATTTGTTCCGAGTCTGGGTGTTTTTCTATCTATAATATGTATGTATTTACAAAAAAAAATGTATATAAGTAGTTTATCAGCCATCTTGTTACCATAACACAAGCATTAGGTTGCTTAGCTTGGGACTAGATGGCGCTGTGTGAAATGTCCAGGGATATTATTATTATTCTTATATGATGTACGTAATAAAGAGTATTCTATTCTATTCTTGTTTCTTATGAGCAGAATTGTATTATAGAAGCTGAAGCATTATGAAATTGATCTTAAATAGATAACGTCTTCCGAGGGATTTAATGGATCGGGTGCTTTTGACAGGCAAGTATCTCATTTTAGTAATTCAATTTCCTTAACTTTCATATTCATATATTGATTTTCTTCCATGTCTAAAATAATTGAATCATAACGACATATTGGCACGCAAAGAAAGCCTTATAATTTTAAAAGGTATACAATGAGCATTATCCCCAACGGAAATTACTTAAAAGACATTCTTTTGAACCATCGCTTGATGAAATTATACGATGACATTTTAATATATGTACAGAACATAAGAATTTTACTCATTAATTAAAAGAAAGCTTTGAAATTCATAAACATCGTAATATAGAGCAGATAACACTTTAAGAAAAGCCACTGGTCAAGTGCGAGTTGAGTTTCCACTTGGGGATGCCGTAGCTGTTAGACATAAAGTACTTTTTTTTTTGTTATCCTATTTTGTGTCCCACTGCTGGGCAAAAGCTTCCCCTTTTTTCTTCTAAACCTCCCTGTCTTGTGCGATATAATTGTAGGGATGTTGGCCTTGCAAATGATATTAGATTGTCACACGTAAATAATAGCCTCCCGACTGATTTCGGTCACGGCGACCAATATTGTGACCAATTATTACTTTTTTTTTCAAAATAATAATAATTTATTATTTGTAACGTCTTAATTGATGATGATGATGATGTTTTAGGAACATATTTGTTGAAGACGTGTTGGAAGTGGGATAGTAATATTAAATGGCGATGGCGAATGGCAAATAATATGTATACATATATACGTACTATGTTGTCCCTAGTTTTGAACAAAAATGGAACAGCTTTTGCGGAGTTGGTGGTATCTAAATACTGATAAGATAATATAGCCTCTTCCCTACTGTGTTGGGGTCAAGTCTACCCGAATGCAGCTTAATACCAGTATTTTACGTGGAGCGACAGCCTATCCAACCTCCATCCGTCAGATTACTCATTAGTTTATAATGCATCAGCCAGAATAGACGGCTACAGTTATTAATACAGGTGAACTAAAACAACTATTGTACATTGACGTGTAAAAGTGTTTTTACAAACCTACTTACAGAAGTAAATCATTTAATAATTTTAGTTCATCGTTCTAGTGCTTGAAGCACTATTTAATAATAATCAAAATGATATAGATAAACCAGGTACATACGGCAGCAGGTCAAGCTACCCGAAACTGTCAAATTTTCCCAATCAATATTGAACTTTAGCGATAAAGTTTAAAATCTATTAAAGAAATTTGACAGATTGTAGTAGCTTGATGTGCTGACGTTTGTACTTGCAGAAATACCAAAGCGATAAAATTATTCATATAATTTTATTTAGATACATAAAGGTTTTTTAATACGTACATGAAGGACTTGCAAAGCGTCCATTATTACAACGAATGTTGGGTGAATCGCTGCTCTCCTAGCTAGATCACTGAGTAATCTGTACTTAAGTAAGACAAAATAAAAAGGCTCCGCTTTTCCCATTCAGCGAGGGACTCCTAAAAAAGAGAATAAATTCTGTTCCAACACAAAGTGTCACAAACTATGAAATATTAACTCTGCAGTCAACAGAATGCAGAGTGTCTGAGTAATTGAATAAAAATCTTGGTGAGTAAATTATGACGGTACAAAATTATGTAGCTGAGTTTTAGCACCGAGGAGTATGCTAATGGAGTGCTCATGTTTGCGATCTTGTCATTAACAAAGCAGTATCAAAACTTTGTTAATAGGTGTATATTATGTGACAGTTGAGAGAGGCTTATGGGTGCAGCGGGACAGCATCCCGCACGTTTGTTGTAATAAATCATTTGATTAAAGACTAAATGCCTAATTGACATTATCCTTGGTAATATTCTGCCGAGTAAATATTTGGCCAAATGAAAATGTGCGTGCTAAAATCATTTCAAAATATTGCATTGGTATAAAAAAAGATTGCTAAAATTTGTTTGGATAATTAAATTTTGTCAATTTGTTTTTGGCAAAACGGCAGGTTCCCGCAACAGTGATGTACTAAGTTAAATGATTAGAGTGTTTTAAAGGACTTCAACTTTTCTAAGCATGGTCACAATATAAGTCACTAGAGTTGTACATTTTTGCGGACGGAAATGTAATGTAATTGGACAGTTGGCATTACATCAGTCCAGAAAGCAATCAGTGTCAAAAACTTGTCAAAAATGACGGTATATTAGAGATTTTTTGATAGATTGAGACTGAGATTAGAATGCGAACGTTATTTAAAACAGGGTAATTGCCCCACAGACCTTGTATTTTAGATTCATACTGAGTTATCATATATTCACCTGTGCTGAGTTTATGTAAATGTGTCCCGCTTCCTTAACCTGTATATTAATTATTACTCCATTTGCTCACTACTCTGTGAGTCTGGGAAATGTCTAGGGACGTGGCTTGCAATTTGTAGGTACATGCATTGTTTACAACTGATGGAATGGGTGTTCCGTTTTACAGCATACTGGGAAGGATCAAAATGTCACGTACCTACAAAGATACATTTTAACTTGGCTTTGTAAATGTTGTCTTGAAAATGGAGTTTTTGTGCAAGAGTTTCACAATTTATTTAAAGAAAACTTTAGTTGCCTTGTTTACTATCAATATGATATTTAGCTAAAGTAAAATCATTAGTTTGCTTGAAGTAAATATGTATTATTTAATTCTGACTAGAGTGACAAGTGAGAACCGGCCAGGTGCAAGCCGGACTCGCACACAAAGAGTTCCGTACCACCGTACAATATTTAACACTTATATTAAAAAAAAAACATGTTTCTTGTATGGATACCCCCTTTAATTTTTAACTTTAATTTAGTTTTTTAGTTGTTGTTATAGCGGCAATAGAAATACACACTCTGTGAGAATTTCATCTGTCTACCTAAATATATCTGTATACCTCTATTACGGTCCATGAGACCGCTGACAGACAGACGGACAGACGGATGGACAACAGAGGCTCAGTAATGGGTTCCCTTTGGCACCCTTTGGGTACGGATCTCAAAAAGCATTCTAATTTTCATTACCCTTTAGTGGAACCGTAAAGTTAGGTAAGATATTCAACATTACCACTTGCCGGTCTGCCGCCTACAAGCTTTCTACCGATAATTTCTCCACTGACATTAACAACTTATGTGGGATGAAACACAGCTGCACTCTAAGTTCTTCCAACCCAGACCAGACCAGATATTTCAATACATCCACGAACATATCCCTCGTTTTATTGCTCTTAACAAACTATATTTTCCTTTTACTGAAATTAGATTCTTCGCAAGTTGCCTCCGTAATTTCTTACTTTACGAGATATTTTAGGAGTCAAACAAGTTTCCTCCTGTATAAAGTTCCGTCTAGTAATATTACCCAACGGGTTCAAACTCACGACCTCATTTCCCTTCTAGTTTAATGTATGCGAACTGAGCTAGACTGAGCTGTTGTCTAAGCAAGCAAGGTCGATAAAATTTTGGGTTTCCTGGGAATATTACTGATTGAACTATGAATATACTGAGGTACGATAATCTACGATGGTAACCTGGGTACTAGATATTTATAATAGGTGTTATGAGAGCACTGAACACCTTTTTTTAATGTATATTCTCGTGTTTTCATTTATTTTTTAATTATATTTTACCTAAATCAAAATACATATTTTATTTCACATAAACCTACATGGGCACTTATGAAACGTCAGAAGCTAGGTTTCACGATGGCACGATTCCAATTGGTCGGAGAAGAGTCGGCAAAAAACTCCACCCACGGTTACTCTTTAAAAATAATTGGCTTTTCAACAATGTTTTCTAATTGCAGAATTAATAGTATGGGAAGACAGCGTAGGCTTGTCAACAAGTATCAGGTACTTAATAAAATTGAAAAAGAAAGGTCTACAAATCTACAGTCACCAAGGCCTACAACTTTTTCAAATTCGCAAAATATAAAAGAATCAATCAAAAAGCTATCCTCACCTACTTAAGTACGGTACTAAGGTATGTGTGTCACTTTTTAGTTTGTAATTGCCTTGTACAATGCCTGGGATTCTGCTCTGCAATGGTGTGCATGTAAACTTAAATAAATAAATAAATTCGGGACATTAATAAAGTTTGCAGTCACTTAACTAAATTCCAGTTTAAAGCATTTTTATTGATACCGTTTATTTCAGGAGACCACTATAAAAATGCTTCATAATCAAATGATTCTAATGCAGCATACCCAAAACTTGAAATAACCTTTACTTTTCACTACATTGCGTGTTTTGATCTGAATATTTTTAACTCTCCCTAATTGCACTACAGTAAACCAGCAATGGATTTCAAAATTATTTTTGTTCCCATTCTGTACCGTGCTGATCCCGAGTCGGTCGTTAAGCCTCGATTGTCGTCGTAACATGGTTTTATAGTATCTATCAATTCGACGTATAAAATTTACGAGTGTGGGACGTACTGCGGTCGCTGGCAAAGTACCATACTGGGTATGTGTTTTAGGTATATCGTTCAAAGGGTATGCAGTAACAAAGGATATTATTTTAGTTGGGGGTATAATCTCAGATGATATAAATCTAGGAAAAAAACTAGGAAGTAATAATCTTTCCCGGAAATCCTACTAATATTATAAACGTGAAAGTTTGTATGGATCGATGGATGTTTTTTACTCTTTCACGCAAAAACTACTGAACGGATTTGGATGAAATTTGGCACATAAATGGTTTATCACCAGGATTAACATATAAAATACTTTTTATCCCGATATTCACATCGGATCAAAACTAATGCGGGTGAAATCGCGGGGCACAGCTAGTATTGTTAGAAGTAAAGGAGATTGGTCGATTTTATATGGGCCTAATGAGAAGAAAGCTTAACACCCAATCTTTACATAGGAAGAAAACTACGGAATGATCATCTTTCCCGGAAATATTGTTACACGGAAAGGAGACTGAACGATTTTATATGGGTAAACTTAACACCCAATCTTTGCTCCCGAAATCAGTATGACTTATAAATGAGACTGGGCGAAAGTGGCCTATGGATCAATAGCCATTCGGTTTTGATATTTTTGTAGGGATAAAAAAAAGGCATCAACAAGAGTTTTCGACTCAATTTTCCATTTTCTTGCAACTGTAGTTTACTTTCATAATCTGTAATGCAGGTCAACATGTTTAAAACGGTTAAGGATAGTCTTTAACGAATGTTTTCCCGTAGCCCCAACGATTAAGGTCCTTGCTCTTATCACGCATCCGAATTTCCACCCTGTATATTATAAAAGCGTATTTTTCTCAAAATTTTCGTGTCAGATTTTGATGCCCCTTTGAAAAAGGGTATACATGAGGTATCCCTACACAAATATTAAAACCATAGCGCTATTGGTCCACTGATCACTTTAGACCAGTATCCTTTATAAATCCTTCTGATTTCTGGTGCAAAGCTAAACACCCAATGGTGTTTAGCTTATTACGTAGGTAGATACATAATATTATATGACATATTAATATTTATGTACTTATTAGAAATTGATAATTGATTGACATCAATTTAGCTAGCTAAATACAAGCCTCCTAAGACCACGAATATCAACTTTATAAGATGAACTTAAAGCATAAAACAACTCCCCACTATATTAATATTATTGTCAACGTTGTTTTGATGACAGACGATATGATTTTATCCACAAGAAATATCATCATCATCATCATTTCAGCCGAAAGACGTCCACTGCTGGACATATGCCTCCCCCTAGCACCTCCACTTCAACCGGTTCTGTGGTTCTCGCATCCAACGGGTTCCTGCGGCCTTCACAAGGTCCACCTTGTGGGAGGTCTTCAAACGCCACGTCTTCCAGTACGCGGTCACCACTCCAGAGCCTTTCGGCCCCATCGGCCATCTATTCTGCGAGCAATGTGCCCAGCCCACTACGCTGCACCACTGCTACGTATACTATATATATTCACACGTATATTCACACTCTCCAACACCCACGTCTGACAAAAAAGACTTATTATAGGTAAACTACATTAATATCAGATCAAAACAGATTCGCTCACATTACCTAATCCTCTAAGGACCGCAATATTCTACACTAAAATTACACATTCCCTCAGATCTTTCGCCAGTCTCATACAATCAAGAAGAACACACTCTAAATAACACAACCTGTCTTCTAAATTTCTCCGAACTCGGAGTCGAAACGAAGGTGCCTGATAAGCTCCAGCCATAACTAAAGCGCGTACATTAGCTCTAAATTTCGAGCACCCGAGACGACAACATCTCACACTAACAAAGCCGCGGAATATTTCAGAGTTGTTTGGCCGGAATAATACAGTCTAAATGGCTCGAATAAAAGTCACCCCGAATTTTTACGGCTAAGCTGTTTTTTGTGCAGTTTAAGTTTTTGACTTGTTTTTTTTTTTTGTGGAATAGTAATATATCATCCTTTTTTGTTGGTCTCTGGCAGTTGAGAATGGTTTAAGCTTAAAGCGCTTATATTTTTTTAGGGCAGCTCGATTGCATTTTTTAACCGACTTCTAAAAAAGGAGGAGGTTCTCAATTCGGATGTTTGCATTTTTTTTTTTTTATGTTTGTTCGCGCATAACTCCGTCGCTTGCCAACCGATTTGAAAAATTCTTTTTTTGTTGGAAAGGGTATACTTCCCAAATGGTCCCATAGAAATTTCATCAAAAACGGTTTAGTACTTTGGTTTTTAAACCAAAATTACTGGTAAAAATTACAACTAAAAAGTGAAAAATAAAAACTTTTTTGCAAAAAAAAAACAACCGACTTCCAAAAACGACACTACAAAGAGAAAAATAAGTTTAATTTCGGAAGTCGGTGGCAAACAACGAAAATGCGAACCCAACGACACCGACTTCCGAAATTAAAGTTATTTTTCTCTTTGTAGTGTCGTTTTTGGAAGTCGGTTGTTTTTTTTTGCAAAAAAGTTTTTTAATTTTTATCTCTTTGCAAGATTCTCGTTAATACCATTTATATAAATAATTATTGATCATGCAATGCATTTTATATCTTGGAGGTCCTAAAAGTCTTCACAAATAGTCGTTCAAGGTAAGGTAACATTGCATAAATTTTGGAAAATCGATTTTGCTTCGAGTTTGCCTTAGTCGAAATTGTTTCATAATTGGTACTATCCCCCGGGATGATTCCTTGCTATCTATTCTCCGTCTACAGGGAAACCCTGTGGCAATTAACAGACTAAAGTTGTATGATATTTTGCGTCAGGTTAATGGGAATTTAGATTAACCAGCTTAATGTGAGCTACATCACAAACATTACCATTGCCAATACCAGGATCATATAATATATAATAGTGGTTCGGTGTATCCGACGGTATACCAAGTTCTAGGAATTATTTATTTATAAGAATCAAATTAAGTCTAAAATAATAATACATATGTACAAGTGAAAAAAAAAAAAAAAAAAAAAAAAAAAGAATCATAGGGCATCAAAAAATTCGTCCGCATCGCTGTCAACAGGAACAGTGCCCAAAAGGCTGGCAGCATTGCCTCGTTGTATGGCGATGCTAATTCTTTGGCCAAGAAACAGGCCAGCCCTCTGGTCACGTGAAGAGTCGACTAACCGCTTGGCGATATCTCGAAACACCAAGTGGGCACTCGGACCCCATGGCCCTAGTGTTTCAACCCCAAACGGCTCGAAGATATAACTCCCAATCAGGCTGGAATATTTTCGCCGTTTGAGGTTTTCTGCACCAGCAGCAGCCGCTCCAGCACAGCCCACCGTGCTAGGAAGATGGGATGGCGCAAGGGTGTCGACACATGTTGCATCCCACACCAAAGGTCTGCCTAACTTCCAGGGCATTATGGTCATTCCATCTGGTCTCTTCCCATCGTCGCGTGCCAGGCCGTTGGGTTCTAAAACAGCTGGCACCCCGGCGGTGACAAGAGCACGACGGATGATGTCGTTAATGCTGGCGTGCCGTGCTATCCGACCTGCGCTCCTACTGCAGGATAGGCCATGGTGTCCGAGGCAGTCGACAGCTTCACCGCACTGACAGCGATGCGGAGCCCCGCAAGCAGCACCCAAACGCAGACAGGTAGCGAGCCGGAAGGTGGTGTCACCCAGCATAGTGCCTATGTTGGGTGAAGGGAGTGCTTAGAGCCACAGCCCCGACTCCCACTCACCCACAGCCAGCAGGCGGGCACACTCAGCAGTATTGGTGGACGTATTGATAAGTTTATTCCGTACCAACCTGCAGAGCGGCTCATCCCACTGTCTCTGGGAAGATGGGTTTACGGGCCGATCTGTATCCGGGCAAGCCGGTATACCTAAATCTTTCTTTACTATCGGTCGCTATTCTACAGTATGTTTTTTCTCACGAAACTACACGCGCTTTACTTGTGGTAACCAAGTGTACAAACACTCTGTGAATGTGTGCGTTAAGGTGAGTAGCGTCAGCACATAACACACACACGAACTGCCGTTCGCCATTGTCTCCCACGGTACGGAGAGATGCTGCGCTTACACACATATTCACAGCGTATTTGTACACTTAATAACCACAAGTAAAGCGCGCGTCGCTTCGTGAGATAAACATACTGTAACTCGATATAATTGACCGATTTAAAAAAGTAGTTCCTGACCTAGCCATCTCATATATTGCGTCTTGACTAAATACCGTGAGTAGACAAAGTGCATGCTACCAGCGCAAGGGGTTTAATTCTCTGACTCTCTCACCTACGGGACCATTATTTTTCATTTAAACGTTGAGTCCGACATCTTATTTTTATAGCTTCCTACTGTGCGGGCACAAGCGTAATGTACCTACTTTCATCTCTGGAGGAAAACTTATTTGTAGACAAATTGTGTGAGAAATCATACCAGTTAGGTATGAGCGTTTTGACCTCCAATACGTAAGAAAAACGTAACTAACAAATGCTAGACTATCCATATTTTATCAAGACAAATATAGTTCACCAGCTCAGCGTAAAAATGGTGTCAAATGGTTTTCCACTGAAGAACACTGTGTCAAATGATTTCAACTGAAGAGAAGAAGTGTTTCTATTCTTCAGTCGACAAAACTTTATAATTTCAAGCACAAAGACCAATTTTTCTCTATTTTTGACACAGACGACGATTTTTACATAACGCTTGTCTACATTAAATTATTCCGTTTAAGTAATTCTTTGTTTATATTAATCGCATACTGGATTGTTCCCAATAGTTCCGGGTAGTTGAACACTCGCTTCCAGTAGGTAACGAGGTCCTAGACAAACCGTTTCTCGGTGTACTACGAACAGTTACAAATCTGCTTCAATCCGCGTGCATTTTTTAGATCCGTAGATTAGTGCGGCTCCGACTAACTGCTCGATGAAATATTATGAGCTAAGAGATTATGACAAAAAGAGACAGATTGTGTGAAAAGTGCTGAAATGCTTTTCTGCTTTGCATTTTTTATTGTTTTAAATGCACTTTATGAGCGTTCAAACTGTTTTATCGTGTGTGTGTGCACGATTATAATTATCTTGATTACAATTATGTACCTATATCAATCTGCCTGGTGTTTTCCCAACTATGTATGTTAGGGTCGGTTTTCACTTTAACCGATGCAGCTGAATACCAGTACTTTACATGGAGCGATTGCCAATCTGACCTCCATAACCCAGTTACTGGGTAACACGATACCCACTGGTAAGACTAATTATCAGACTTTTGCACTTCTGACTGTCCAGGTAAGGTTAGCTTATCCATAGTAGATCTATAAACAGTTTGATGGGGTAGATACGCGGCGATAAAACAGTCGAGACCACTTCCGTTCAAAGTAACAATATATTCATAAAATTAATCTTGAACCTTAGAACACAATAATATTATTTAACTACGGTATGATTATTTAACTGTACAGTACCGATAATCTTTAATCAATGAAAATATACTAAAGATACGTAATTTACCAATCATCATCTGCCTAGCCTTTTCCCAACTATGTTGGGGTCGGCTTCCAGTCTAACCGGATGCAGCTAAGTACCTGTATTTTACATGGAGCGACTGCCAATCTGACCTCCACAACCCAGTTACTGGGTAACACGATACCCCTTGGTAAGACTAATTGTCAGACTTTTGCACTTCTGACTGTCCATAACGACTGTCAAAAATCTACGAATGACAGCCGGGACCAACGGGTTTACGTGTTTTCCGAGGCACGGAGGAGTCTTCATATGTTGGTTGTAGTGTGTGATAAAGTAAATTATTTACTATTTGTAAAATTTTTAGATAGTACTTAACTTATGTTATAAGCACTTGAGTGAGATACTTGAGACACAGGTTTATAAATATTTATGTAAATCAATTATTTCAATAAACAATTTAAATTTCAGTGTTCAATTTCTTTAAATTATTTTCAAAACCAAGAATACAAAATCAATTCTAATAAATATTTCATCAATATGAATCTGCATCGAGAAACACGGCAAAGTTTCAGCAACAATATTATTCGTGAAGTTGGTCCAAGCCAAGCTTTACCTACTTCGTGAAGCCAAGTTAATAAAGAGGCAATTCAAAGTGAAACTGATCGGTATAATAACGTGTCAGTAGCAAGCGCCATTGAGCAGATAATACTTAATACTCGTATATCTGATATCGAACTCAGACGGGCGCTTTACTCTGTGTAAATAATTACATCAAAACGGTGAAGGCAAACATGGTGAGAAAACCGACATGTCCTAGAACTACAAATTCGAAGACATGTGAAATCTACCAACCCGCACTGGGCCCGCGTGGTGGATTACGGCCCACTCCCTCTCAAATAGAGAGGAGACCTGTGTCCCAGCAGTGGGAACATTATAGGCTGATCTTGCTTATGCCTAACATAATCTTCTACAGGTCGGGTGGTAGGCCTACTGAAGAGCGCGGGGAAGACCTGGGTGAGACTCGGACGCACTAGGAAAGGGAGGAGACCTTTACTCAGCAGTATTGGAACAAAGATGCGAATGATGATGATGAGGTCTGTCTAAGTATTCTTTACTGTCCAGGGAGAAAACGAGCAATGCTTATCTGAACTAATATTATAAAGAGAAAAGATTTGATTTTTTATATGTATGGTATGTTTGTTTGTTATGCTTTCACACTAAAACGGCTGAACGTATTTGGATGAAATTTGGCACATGGCATGGGTAGACCATGACCTGCATTAGGACAACGGAAATTTTTATCTCGTTATATTCCCACGGGATCGAGACATGCGGGTGAAACTCCGGGGCGCTGCTAGTTTACTTATAAATATGAATGTTACTTTACTGGTTTTCAAAACACGTAGTTTACATAATATATGTATGTCTGTCCTGGCAAAATGGCTGGAGTTTGGGATCTCCAATCACACACTATTTTACTCGATCCTCGGCTACTCTTATCTAACCCGAGAAGATCATCGCTCCATCTAGCCTTAGGGCGTCCTACTTTACTTACCTAGTTTGTTGTTTCATGAAACCAAATACCTAGTAAAAGTTTTAGTAGGTGTTATAAGGGCGAATTGCACCAAACTTTGATACCTAGAATAAGTCTTATCCTGAGATTAAATATGTATTAACTTTTTGACAGTTTTTCCATACAAAAACTGTCGGACGTCAATTTAATTCCACGGATAAAAGATAACTGACATTGGTAAAACCAGCCCTTAGGTAGATATGGCCATAATCTACGTACTTACCATGACATGTACTAACATCAAACACTTGACTCAGTCAAAATAAAATCAAAAGTCATTTATTCAAATTAGGCTGAGAATCAGCACTGTTTAAACGTCAAAATTACATAAGACATACCCTCAAAACGACCGCCCATCACTACTTCCTAGCGCTTTAGCTGGGAAGAAGTGGCGCAACGAACTCCCAAACAACACAGCTGTCTGTTAAGTGAACAGAACCACTTACTGCCGAACTATATGCAAAATCTTCACTGAATATTTAATTAAATCACTGGCCAGAATATAATCTCTGGATAGATAGTAAAAGCAGGCTTTCGAAGCGACCCGACCATTAAAACGTAAACCGTAAGCATCTACGCAGGTAACTTCGTTAGGCCCTTAACTTATACAACCAATTCGTGGGAGTTTGTGTTTGACTATTGAAGATATTTGAAGCTGTTCTATTTTTAAATGCTTCGATAACCTTCATTGCCATTTATCGAAAGGTTAGTTGTTCAATTGGTTGGATAAGAAATCGTGGAGCAGTGATATTTACGGCTACTTAAATGCCTGTAACACTTTACGCGCGTTATACAATGCAGCAAAGCTGTGAAAACGAAGACATTGTTAACCTCTGGGATGAGCTAGTAAGTAATAAAATAAGTGAAAGTGAAACCACCTTGATCATTGCTTACCTACATTGATCGGACGATGCGTCGTGCAGTTGTTGTAGACGTCTCTGTTCCCCATGATGATCAGGTCGTGCAGGCTGTAACAAAAAACAATACATACATATAACAGTTTATCAGTCTTACTCGTGAAATTACCAACACGTAGAATGTGGACTCAATTTTATAACTGTGCCAAAAATCGTAAATAAATCGTCTCCGTAAGTGATTTAATAGCTAAGAACCACGACTTACATCACGAGAAGCTTATACTGATTTATATACAGAAGGCAGTTTCTAAGCCTTGGACACGAACACAAAGAATAATGGAATAGGTAGTATTTGCGAAAATAATAAAACTAACTGGTATGGGGGAGACATATGACCTGTAATGGACGTCTCTTGATTGTGTAACGTTGAAGACACTAATATAATAATACCCTCCCGCACTGTCGCTACCGTCCCTGTTATAAGGAAATTAAACATAACTGGTGAAAATTAAATGTGGTGTGACGTGTGTGGCTTACTGGGTGCACCTCTAGCTTACCCTCGGGGAAAAACAGGTGTGATGTTATGTTATCATAATAAACCTTCCGCGTGAAGCCAAAACACATTTCAACCCAATCCATCTTAATAAGCAAATTGTACAGGCATCTGTTTTAAGCAAAGCCAAAGGTACAAGACGAGTCTGCCGCAACTTATTAATTACTTCAGATACACAATATACGATGGGGTGAGCGCCTAAGCTCCTAACTTTGATTATAACCTTGGAGTCGCCTCTATAGTACCGAGATACGTACGTGTGAGGTTCGGTAGTAACTTTCTTAGGTAGTGTCAAGTTCACATTCATTTATCTAGTTAAGTCTTTAGACCGTGGTGAATAGTTTTTCATTATTAATGGAGGGAAAAAGACGGTTTGGATACCTAATTGCGTTATTTTTTTTTTTAGATATTTTCACGTAGTTTGGTTTGCAAGAACGTGGATTCGAAATCAATCAATCAACTCTGCCTATCGCAGTTCTATGCTGGACAATATGTACGCCTCTCCAAAATTGTGTTACAAAAACAATCTATCCCAGTCACCTATTAAGTTTCTTATAGCTAAAAGAAATAAAGTGGGTTGAAGTAGATAAATCGATTGTTTTTGTAGAGACCCAATCAAAGACTGATGTGCTTACATTATACAATTTACTTTATGAACCTTTTGAAATGAAGTTGAAGATATATGTATATTATTATATTATTTGAAAAATAAAATTTGTGGGGTCGGAGGAACCCCGGGAGGAACTTCAGATTGATTATTTCAAACATCTAAGCAACAAAATGTAAGCAAGATAAAAAAAGGATGTCACGTGATCTTTGAACGTTAATATCTATTATGAAACGAGAAGCTTTACGGGGTTAGAGATGTCAGCATGAGTGACGGGGCCCGATAGGGCCGAAGCCTGCCAGGGTAGCGGGATTGTCCGAAAGGGTTACCGCTGCCCTGGAACATAAAGGGCTAAGGAAGGAACACGGGTGGGTTTTAGTCAATAAGAGTCTGACACTCCCTTCTGCTCTACCCAGAGCGGGAGTTCATTTGATGAATTCCAATCCTGGAAAAAAAAAAAACAAGAAAAGCTTTACGGGGTTTGGTATTATTATTATATATTTTCCGTTTGCATTGATGTCAGCTATCGATTTATACAGGTTATATGCGTGGCCGCCATCTTGGATTTTCATTTTGACCTCACATCGGCTTCAGCACCCTCGAAAATCATGAAAATTTCATACATGACGAAAAATTAAAAAAAAATTGCGGCTGCCGACTTGGATTTTTATTTTGATCACACTATAAGGCTTCAGAACCCTCTACAACAATGAGAACTATGCCGCTCTCCCTCTGACTCTCTCTATTATATGTAATAAAAAGTTGCATAACGCTTTTTCGTTACGTGACGATTGCTCCCAATTTACTCCTACCGCAAGCTTCGTTAAAGTTGCGTTAAAGTTGGTATTAAATGGTTTTTTGGAACGAAGTTCCAAAAAACCATTAAATGGTTGGTTGGTGGTGGCAAAACCATTTAATACCAGCAATGGACCTATAGATCCAAAAACATGCAGAAGTTTTTGGCGAAACTTACGTTACTGAAACTATCCATCAATGACCTTTACTCAAGACCAAAACCGAACTCAAAATGCCAATAAATCTATCAACACTGTATCGCAAACGATAGTCGGCTAAGACAAAGTTTGTGGTTGGATACTTAATAAATTATTACAATTTTGAGTTAGGCATGCCCTGCCTGTTAGTAGATACCTTAGCTATAAGTTATGGCCGGTCAGGGCGGGGTTAAAAGACAAGATAATAACAGGGATATCCCAGATAAGGTTGCCTAGGTTTAAGGCGTTTAAGGTAACATTTGGCAGGTTTCCGCTCCAGTGAAAGGGATAATCATTGTAGGTAAGGAAGATTTCTTTTTTTTCTGTTTTAGGGTTAGATATTTGATCTAGATTTTCGTGTCTGCTGTCTGGTCAGAATGATTTAGGTACAATTAGATTATGCGGAAATAATTCAGCACAAACATTGTTTTATTTAATTCAAGTCCTTTTGCAATCTACAGCCATATAAACGAGTTTTTGACACTAATCTATTGTATATTTATTATAATTTGATTGATTCAGTTTTAATTTAATATGTTAATTGCTTTGTATAATGGACAAACCTCGTAATAAAAATAACCTACCTTCTTATATTTGTACGCTTTTAAGGCAAAACATGACTGTGCTATAATTTTATGTAACATCTTGCATGCCATGTGTCTGCATACTTATGTTTTGAACAAATAAATGATTTATCTATCTATCTATAAAGAGTTGTCAATTCTTGATTGTGGAATGCAGCACGATTTTACAACATTCACTATGGCTACCACAGATTACTGACCTTGTGTATTGGTCGATTAAAAAACGTAAGCAAGTCACCGAGGTTGGAAGTCGTCCATCAGAGCTTATTCCCTAATTTTTTAACTGGCGCACCAATCCCAAATGAGATTTTTTTGTTGCAGACTTGGCCTGCTCTCGACTTCAATCTCGGCTGACGGAAAGCGATGGATAAGGTTTACGATAGGACGAGCGTGCCCAGAAGATGCTTGTTTACTCTTGCTTTGAAGGTAGACGGGTGATATGTGGCAGGGAAGACAGACGCTGGCAGAGAGAGATAAATGGGTTGACATAGTGAAGGGCTTCATTCCGACCTTCACATTTGCCTTCGCGCAACCCTAGTGCCCATGCACCGCCATCCCTCTTTAGCATATAAATAATAGTGCCCCAAAAAGGGTCCGAAGCAGTGAATTCTTGACGCCCCGGTATATTATTGAGCGCCACTTTCACCACTAAACTGTGAGGTTTTATTTTATTCATGTTTATTAGGGTTCTCGGTCACCGGGGATTATTTGCTGTAAGTTATAAGCTGTTGGGAATCCGTTCAGATTGAACTTGCAAATCGTGTGCGTTAAATCGTGCGTTGGTCCTATGTAAGCATTTGGTGTTTTGATGACTGCCGGTGACCCTTAATTTAGGGTGTGTTTTTAAAGTACGGTCCTAAATCTGCTTCAGCCTAGATCGCCACAAATTGATTGAATTAATTTTGTTGATTTTTAATAATGCCATTTCAATTAACGTGTTGATTTGTGCTAGTTTTATCACATAACGTAGATTATTGGGTAATGTTGCTATCAGTACACCAAAAGACTGTCCGAGTTCTCGCTACGTAAACTAAAGAAGATTTTTATTACACTATCAAAGAAGATTCTTTACTACACTCCATTTTCTAAAAGTGAACATCGTTCAGGTTTTTCCGCTACGAGCCACAAAATAATCTCCCTCGCTAGGCGGCTGTTATTGTAACTCATACATTATAACCGCAATATCCCATGTTTACTTTGCCAAGAGTCTATACGAGGGAAGGTGAAAAAATCGTTCCGTGGTATAAGAATGAGGGGAATATTGTGGAAATTTCACTCTCACAAAGAGATGTATGTTATAATAAAATAAGTTTCTTTAGTGCCTTAGATTTTTTGGCCTATGAAGGTAGTTTAGATGCTTTATTTAGATAAGTTTAATTACATCCTGATTCCATCTGATAGATAGATATACAATTTGCAACAACAGTTAAATGTTTTCGTTTTAAATTAAAATCTCATTAAAACTTAACGAGGAAAATGTTACTTTACTTTATTTATTTTGCGTACTTAAACAGGCTTTTAGCGCTACATGTTATATTTCAGGAATTATCCCTTACTAGAAAGAACCACGAAAAAGACAACATTGTAATTAAATAGCTCAAAAAAATGCTCTAGAACGAGGTCTATGAAGGCCATTGCACACACAAATACAGATTACATGTTGCCGAAATGCCGAAAATGCTGATTCACATCGTGTATCAGAAAAGTGTGGTCATATTAAGGGGTGTAGTTGTCTCATACCTTTGGATCGAGTAGGTATTATTTATTTATTTATATACCGTTAAATTTTGATCGTTTTAATCCTTAAAAGGGGTTATTGTACTCATCATTGTGAACAACTTTTACTACGAGACCAACCCTTAAATCGTGAAAAAAAAATCAGTTTATCCATAGATTTATGTTCGCATAACTCGACATAATGTATGGATCAACTGTTTTTTTTTTACAATTGAATACAGACTATTATACCTTAAGCTAGGCATGATTCCATACAGAAAAGCTTCGATCAACAATAGTACAGACGCCAGCACACCAAGCTAATACAATCTGTCAAATTTCTTTAATACATTTTCAACTTTATCGCTAAAGCATTCAGGTTCAAGGTTTTCAACTTTATCGCTAAAGCATTCAGGTTCAAGGTTGATTGGGAAAATTTGACAGTTTCGGGTAGCTTGACCTGCTGGGCGTCTGTACTAGATTTCTAGATTTATGAGAGCATCAAAAACGGCCGGAAAAATAAGACCACAAATAATGCTGTGGTCTTATTTTGCAGCATAGTTTTTGCAACCTTATTGCCTAGAAATTATGTTTTATTTTAAAAATACGTTTGCTTTTATCAAATTAGTAAATATATTCGAAACGATAATAAATTTTACGTTTGAAAGTTAAGGTTTATAATCAAGTTATATGCAATCGCGGCCACTTGAGCGGTGTGTTTTTGTTCCTAATCCTCAATGTAGTGCTATTTGTTGATCAAATAGTAATAGTCCATTTATTTGTAAGAATATTGTTACAGAGTTGTTACATAGTTCAAAAGTTCATAATATTCTGTCGTTTCTGGCGTACAAATACATTTTTAGGGGTTTGGTTGGTTTCTTTCCGCCCATTGAGGGCTGATTTTTCCAACGCCAGATAATTTCATCCGAGAAATAATTTTGAAGTTTTGACTGTTCTTCGATACAAAATTTGTCAGACATAAATTTTATTCCACGAATAAAAATTATCGGTCGATTCAAAAATTAAATAAATTAGGATAACATTCAAATTGCAAAATAATAACAATCAATTTCAAATTACAATGCAGAAAAGTAATAAAATTAGTTCCGAGATCAAACTACTGAAGCTGCAAAGCTCGATCGCGAAATTCTAGCAATCTGCATCGCAGCAAGATGATGTACTTATAGCAATGGTTGAAGGCTTAGGTAATTAGACAGCCAGCAGTGCATAAGTAATGATAACATTGCCTACAAGCTCCATTAAGTGATTAGTGTACCAGCTAATTGTGTCAGACGTAGGCATAATTTGAACCTAGTGTGTTTTAGGTAATGTGGTGTGGTTTAAGAATTGAAACTTAGATGACGTAGTAATCAAATCTTTAGTTATTTTAGTACCTCAATCATGTATTTATTGGGAGTAGTAGATGTTATGCGCAATACTTTTCTATACGGTTCGGTTTTTTTTGTTCATGGTTTGGCAACTAGCTTCAACTTTATGACTAACTGACCGACAATTTAATTTTGACAATTCAAAAGTGCCTGAAATGGTTTAATTGAAATAAATGATTTGAGTTTGAGTTTGAGTTTGGTCATGTTTAGAGGATGAATGAAAGGCGATTACCAAAAGATATTTACAAAGCAAAGCAGATGTGAGTAAAACGAAGTACAGAAGAAGTACAGATACTGACCTTATTGGTGATTTTCTTCAAAAAGATCAGGTGCGTAGTACTCGCAAATGACGTGCGCGTGTAACCAGAAGGCCAATTCTCGTAATTTAAAACGTTCAAAATCTAGTCGCAGTCTCATCTCGGCGACAAAGAAATATCAAGAAATGTCAAAATGTAGGGAAATTAAAAGTATTTTTGACAGATTGAGACTGAGATCAGACTGTGAACGTTCTTTAAAGTACGAGAATTACCCCTCAGATGTATTAATGTAAATGAAGCAAAAGGAATATTTAAGGATTGTATCGGCGTTTTCTAATTTTCTACCCCCATGAGAAGAAGACTAAGCAAGGTTTATGTGATTTTATGCATTTCTTTTAAAAATACAGTCCAGTAACAGTACAGTACAGTTAATAACTCAACCTAACGCAGTCCAGTTTTGATCGAACACACTAATCTCTAATCCAATACCGAGTTTTCTTAATGGGATAATCTCATAGTCTATCTTGGCTTGCCAGTCAGTTGACTACCAAGCGGCAGTTGCCAACTGCCGCTTTTTTTAAAACAATCGCATTTTTTTCAGAGTCTCAAACTGCTAATAAATTATCTAATTTACCGTAGATAGAGAATTGCAGTCCTTTCTCTGTTACTTTACCTCTGACAGCAGCAACCCAACAGCAACCTTATTAAATCAAAATCAAAAGGCATTTATTCAAATAAGGCTGAGAGTGAGCACTTTTCGAACGTCAAAATTACAAAAGACAGTCCCCCAAAAACCCCCGTCCTTCACCTCTTCCTAATGCTATCGCTGGGAAAAAGAAGTGGCGCAACAAACTCCCCAGCAGCACAGCTGTCTGATAGAAAATACTTGATATTTGATTGTATACAATACAATACTAGGTGTTAAGTAATTAACATTACAAGACAGAACATAAAATTAAATTATTTGCCATATGTCAGTTAGCCACGCCAATATACCAACAAATATAATAAAAACTATACTTACTCAAGCTAAAAATAATTATTTATAAAATTAAAATGTAAATAAAAACTTACTACCTAAATAAAAGCCTCCGGGCATAAATGGTGCGACAGTTTACATATTTATGCATTGCTGGGTTCTGTTCACATAGCTGTCACTTGAAGTCACAAATGATAAACTAGGACCATCGACGTAAAATAAATAAGTTAATACTAATAACAATTACCTGTCAGTAAGCTAATTCTGGAGAAAGAACATTAACATTGTCTTGAGTTAATTAGGGCGACCAACTATTCTTTATTCAACTATTCTATATTATAACCAGAATAAAGATCACAATGATTTTGCCAGACTTGTCAGTGGTAATTGCTGCCTGTGGCAAGTCTTAAGAACAACCTTAGCACATTGAAAATAAAGATTTTGATAGTGATACAAAATTTGAGCTAAAATAACTATGGAAGGACGCTGTGTGTGTAGCTATGTCATCGTAATTTATCTACATTTTGGACAAGATTTTGGCATTGATTAATAATAATAATAATTTATTTGCATCAAGTTTTACAATTTACATTAAATATATGGTAGTACATACAGTTTAGAGTAGATTATACAATGATTGTCGCTGACATGGAGATTGCACCTCGAATTTGAACGTTTTTTAAGTACTAGATATCTTTATTGCCTAATGGGCCTGCTCTTGACCTCGATCACGTCTGATGGAAATCGATATACTTAGTAGGTCTATGGTGGAACGAGCGTGCCCAGAAGATGCCTTGGAATTAGTCTTATTTGTTTATGGCACGATTTAGAGCCAAGGCCATAATCTAATACTAAGTTGCCATTGTGAATGCCAGGCTGTGAACAAATCCATGCCAATTAAGGCCACCACTGGACAGTAAAACTCTCGTTCACGCGAAACTTAAAGCTATTTGCCAAACGACCGCCATCCAGCCAAAAATTGGACCAATTATAGTCATACGAACGAAGAATATTTTAATGATGGAAGTGCTATGAAGTTCTTGTTGTAGTTCTGAAATGTAAAATCCATAAAATTCCCAAATATATCCAGCTTTCGCTGAAATGGCATAACGAAAGCAGATAGTGTAGCGTGGCGTATGAAAGTTAGGTTTTTTTAAAATAAATAAATTATTTATTTTGGACCAAACACTTGTACACATTTTATAAGCCTGCCAAACTGCGTGACAGTTTGTCGGTAGGATTGGCGCTTGTCTTAAAACATTTGGTATCAACAATTTGACTAAACATCTAAGTAGGTATATAAATACAGATACTTTAAATGGACAGTAAGAAGATTATAATTAGAGCAGTGCAACTAATTATTGTCGTATGTTGCGACAATTTTATTAAGCAGTTCTGTTTTTGATTTATTCTTAAGTGTTCGCTTTTGACAATCTAACTTCATTCTTTGTTTACTAGTTTCTTGCTGAACAATATAGTCTCCGTCTTAGTAGTTTATTACTAAAACGTAAAATAACTTGACGTCGGATTGGATATTTCAGCCTATTTTATTATTGACTACAGATTGCCGTCCCAGTCATATTATTCCGTAGACCCCTATAATAATGACACCCTCCAGTAAAACAAGGCATTTGAATCGTTTTACAAAATGTACATTTTAGAATTAAAATGTTTGTAAAATTTAAATGAACGGCTCGCCAGCTCACAGATAAACCCTGAAAGGTTTTCCTTGTGCGGTTAAATCCAAATTGTAAAATAGGTTAAGTGTTTTAGAAATAAAGTACCTAAATAAAAATATTTAGTGCACACAAAAGAAATAGCACAACAAGAGGGGCTTGTGGCTAAGTAATAGCCGCACGGGTCGATCGATCAGGTTAAGCTACGCTTGCCGCGGTTGATCCGTGGATGGGTGATACCAAGACCCTTAAAAGGAAAGCATGTTAAGCCGCTGGTCCGGCTGTCATTCGTGGATCTTTGATAGTCGTTACGTGTCATCAGTAGCCCGAAAGTCTAACAACCAGTCTTACCAAGGGGTAACCAGTATTACCCATAACTGGGTTGTGGAGCTTAGATAGGCAGTCGCTCCATGTAAAATACTGGCATCCGGTTAGACTGGAAACGGACCCCAACATGATTTTGATTTGTGCTTGTGATTAGTGAGTTGTGCACAAATTAGAATTGTCTGGTTAACAGTTAAGTTTAAGTTTATATTATGTACGTTTATAAATAAACATCAATATTGTGTCATATCCAGTACAACTAAGTCTCCATACTCAAGTGGCGGTCATATTACCGGAGTGCAAGCGTACACGCCAAATAGCCACTGTCGTTTAATAGAACAAATGAACTTATTAGTTTTATTAATGTACTAGCTGCACCCCGCGGTTTCACCCGCATAAGTTTCGATCCCGTAAGAATATCGGGATAAAAAGTATCCTATGTATTAATCCTGGTTATAAACTATCTGTGTACCAAATTTCATCCAAATCAGTTCAGTAGTTTTTGCGTGAAAAAGTAACAAACATCCATCCATCCATCCATCCATACCAACTTTCACGTTTATAATATCAGTAGGAAGTATGATTCAGTAGCGAATAAGTTACGCGGTTCTACTATTAGGTAAACAGTTAACTGGTTCAATCTTTATGTGGTTGAAAGTAGGGCCAATTGAACATGATTTTATAAGGTCAATGGTTGAGACTTGAGGTCTTCACTATTGGTCTACTGCCTATGTTTTTTTTTAAACTGGAGGACTGGGTAGTGCTTCTTCTCCTTCGTGTCGCTGGTACGTCTGTGTTTTGAATACTGTTTTCCCAAAACTTTACCACTTCCACGGCGTTGTCGGAGACAGCCCAGAGGTCACTTTGACTTCATGTTTTGCGACACAGAGGGCAGGATAGGAGGAGCATGGTTTGTGACATAGCTCCACAATCACACCCTACTGCCGTTCCGTCAAGGTAGCCCCACTTTCCACTTGTGTCCGGAGACGGTTCAGAGACTTCCAAGTGGACCTAAGCATACAAATTAAGCATACAAATTTGGTAGCGGGATCGTCCGAAAGGGTTACCGCTGCCCTGGAACATGGAACATAAAGGGCTAAAGAAGGAACACGGGTGGGTTTTAGTCAGTAAGAGTCTGACACTCCCTCCCGCTCCACCCAGAGCGGGAGGGGTCATTTGATGATTTCCCACCCTCAAAAAAAAAAAAAAAAGCATACCAGGTGTCCCATACTCGTTTTTATTGATCTATTCAGTAGCAAATGAGGTACGCGGGTTCAGTTGAGCGGGATTTTATGAGTTCAATTGCTGGGATTTGAGGTCTTCATTATGACCTCAACAACTCTCTAACCAAACTATTGGTGTACTGAAAACAGCCTATGGGACTACTTGATTTTTTTTACATTGAAGGAATGGTAGTCCTAAGTATAAAAAATTCAAGTAGCGCCCTATGGCGTGGATTTTCAAGGTTCAAGCTGAGAGCAAACCTCGCTGAGTTTCCCCAAGGCACAAAATTTTTAACTATGAACAAACTTTTCGACCCGCACGCTCTCTAAAACAGACCTACCAACTTCAGGAATGACAATTTTAGCACCAGCCAAAATGTCGAAACAAGTGAGAGTTCAATAACCCCGCTAGAACAAAACCAATTTATTCAATTGAATAATTAATTCGGCAAAGTTCAAGAGTTTAAAGAGAGCTTTAATAAAATTACTTTTAACTTTTAAAGTGAAACAGTAACTAAGTTTAGCTTGACAAATGGGGTCCAACTTTTCTGGTTTACTTAAAAAGTACTATTTGGGAATTTTTTATTTAATTGAAACATCCTCCTAAGCTAAGCCTGCACAATTATAGCACTGCTGTCTGAAATAATTATCACTATCGTCTATCTAGGGTATTCTGTGACCCCCACAACCCAGTAACTGATTAACACCCCTTGGTAAGACAGCTTGTCGGACTTTCAGGATTCTGACTACCTGTAACGACTGTCTACCATCTATGAATAAACATTCTTAGATGTTTTACGGACCAACGATGAACGGTGTAATGTACTTTCCTGGCTACGGAGGCATATCGTTGTCAAATGTATGGTCATCCCATCCCTGGATTGATCGCGACAAGCGTAGCTTTACCTAGATCTTTCGACCCTTGTGATTGTTACTTAGCCACGAACCCCAAGGCTTTTAAATAATCGTTATATTAACCGAATCCATTACCGGGACAATAAGATTGTATTATCACAAAAAATACCTAATGAGTATTCTGGGATAGCGGGTCCGACCCTTGCTATACAAAGAGATTTCCTAAATTTGTTTCGTCACAACTAACATCTTGGTTAACTAAGAGTTCATTGTGATAGAAAATAATAACTTATATAGGTACTAGCAGCGCCCCAGGGTTTCACCCGCATAAGTTTCGATCCCGTGGGAATATCGGGATAAATACTATCCTATATGTTAATCCTGGTTATAAACCATTTGCGTGCTAAATTTGATCTGAATCCGTTTAGTAGTTTTTGCGTGAAAGAGTAACAAACATCCATCCATCCACACAAACTTTCACGTTTAAGTAGTATAGATCGTCTAACTTAAAATGGCATGCCCCTCCACTAAAGTTTCTATACAAACATTCTAAATGTTTACACAACAAGCAGTGGAGGGGCGTGCCATTTTAAATTAGACGATCTCTAGTTGGATATTTATTTTTGCCTGGATACTTCGATACATATGCATAGTTTAATGATCATCAGGAAATTTTAGTGTGCTGCTTTGAAAACATCTGTCAGTTTGACATCGCGAGTGAAAATCAAACGTACTTGCTATAAGTATATTATTGTACATTTGATTTTCACCCACTCCTAAATGATATTGATTTCCCTTTTTAATTCGGGTTAAAAACTGGCAAGTATGTACTGGCATTTACATTAAAAAAAAATACAATATTCAGTTTTTCTTTTCAAACAACAGAAGGGAGAATGCTACATTGGTAATTAAACTTCTTACCGTTTACCCTAAGCAAACTTAATACAAGACTTTTAAGAATTTCTAAACCCTTTTTGTCCAAATTAGAGATCCTTTGCTCAATTTCTTCAGATAAGGTGAAACATTTCAGACGATTTTAATAATAACGATATCTGTTTCGAGGCAATCAACAGAATATACAATTTACTTTTAAAATTCATAGCGCTGTTAGCATGCGACCTTGGCCCTTATGCCCTAGGGATAAAAGCTGTTTTCTCGTAAAAGTTCTTTATTGTATTCATTTGAATTAATTTATTGCCTCAAAGAAAGGTTGGATAGATAAGTGTAATAATTATGGGATGAAATAACATTTTTTTGGTTAATTTTACCTGGTAGACCTGTCGGGAATAATAATCTTTAGGAAGGGATAATAAAAAGGTTTATTATACCATTTCAAATGATTTGTTTGTTCGTTACAAAGTTACTGATACGTATTTATTTATTCTCACACTGGAACGCCATACGGCAATTACACCAATGGACTGGTTGTCAGACTTTCGGGCTTCTGACGACCCGTAACGACTGTCAAAGATCCACGAATGACAGCCGGGACCAACGGCTTAACGTGCTTTCCGAGGCACGGAGAAATACCTTTAAAATGTTATATTTAAAGGTATTTCTAAGTATTAAACAGTTGAAAGAAAATATTTAGTGACGACAAACAGACATAAAGACCGAGGCACGGTAATGTTACCGTGACCGAGGGTTCCGTACCATTCTGATGATTTCTGAAAAAGTGTGCCATTAAGGGACATCGTTTTATTTTTCCTGTATTTTTACATAAACTTCTATCACATAGAATAATTTCAGATTTTTCTCTACGCAAACTTCGGAAATCGGGCATGGTATTTTTTTTTTTTATCTAAAGTCGAAAACCATGCGGCCTAAAAAAAAGAAAAAATGTTTGAGAATGTGCAAGTAGCGCTCTTTCATATGACACCCTACTGTATGCCCATAATATATACATTTTTATTTCTTTCTTATTTGCAAAATTGTTGGGTAAACGTCATCGAAAACTATTCCAAATTTTAAGTTGATAGCATTAGTAATTCTTGAACTGTGACAGACGGACAGATAGACACACTGAATCGCACAAGGGTTCCTTTTTACCATTTTGGTGCGGAATCCTAATAAGTTGCGGGCAAAAGGGAGTGAGTAGACATAGCTAAGCAATGATTTAATACGCACAATCTATTAAAATGTGAACACTACAGTTTAATTTAAAACAACAATCACAATCTTTACTTAATTTATTTAACCGAAAACCGTAAAAATGGACTGCGAGTAAAGTAATTTTAAGAGCACGTATTTATTTAATGTTTCATTCTCTGCATATTAAACAAACAATAACAATATAAAAACAGTCATAAAATGCAATATCGACTTCGATATGACGTTTGTTTTTATTTTTATTTCATAGCTATAGGTATAAAAGCCTTTTTTTTTTTTTTTTGAGGATGGGAAATCATCAAATGACTCCTCCCGCTCTGGGTGGAGCAGGAGGGAGTGTCAGACTCTTACTGACTAAAACCCACCCGTGTTCCCTCCTTAGCCCTTTATGTTCCAGGGCAGCGGTAACCCTTTCGGACAATCCCGCTACCCTGGCAGGCTTCGGCCCTATGGGGCCCCGTCACTCATGCTGACATCTCTTTGAGGCGCGCGTGGAACACAACACGCCGTCCGGCACAGTAGAGCGATTCTCACACATCTCGCGTTCGTTACTGACGTTCGATTCGTACTTTTCCCACGACAAAATCAAGCCGAGCTATTCTCACCATGACGATTCGAGCATTTCTCGCAGGAAAGACACGCGACATGCCTTAGTTTACATGCGACATGCAAAGAGTAGTCATGACCAGTCGACACGTGACGTATGATCTGTGTCGACCATCGTACGAACGTCAAACAGTGGTTATGTCAATCATGTTTGTGTCAATTGCGAGAGAAAATAATAAATACCTATATTTTAACAAAATGTGTTCATAAACATCTTAGAAGACTCTACGACCATCACCACAAGGAAAAACACACGAAGACCTTCAGGCTTCCGCCAAAGTTATCAACTGTGGATAGTTGTTGCTTGTGTAGCGTCGATGAATGAGACACATGAGATACAGATGCGGAAGGCGCCGGATTTAAAACCAGTCAAATGGACAAGGACGGCTTTACCAGGCTTTACTCTGGTTGAGGGCAAGCAAGGTTGATCGCAACCACAATAAACGCGGTACTACTCCTGCAAGCGAGGATTTTTGAGCTGTAGTGCCCACTTTGCTCCCGTAAATTTCCCGGTTGGATCGACAGATATCGAGAGAGAAAGAGCCAAGGTCTTAAGTGCCGAAAGAAGGACGTTGCAGTCGAACTAGACTTTGAATTTTGACTGGCTGGAGTTGTGTATAGATGTTACAGAGAAGCATGACCAAAAGTAAACTCCCATGTGTGGTGTGATAATAATTATGTTTTTGTGGTTTATACTTGGATGTATACTGAATTTATTTATTAGTCTGTAAGGTATTTTTAAAAAGGTTCTTTTGTAACTAGAAATAAAGTGGTTCAAAAGTATTTCAAACAATAAATATTTCAAATGTCTTTATTTTATTTTTTTCAATGAAAAAACTTAGCTAAGTAACAAAAATAATATAGGTATGCAAATAATTGAAGGGCTTTGTAGTTAGGTTGCGCAGGCCGTTAACAAGTTGGGTTAGGAAATAGAAACACACAAGCAAAGTTCATACGTATAATCCTCACTGGGTTACAAATTTACAATAGGTAGGGTGCAATAGATACGTAGTAGTAGACTGGTCGCGGAACGCCGGTAGCGCGTGGATAGGTGTGCGTGCAGCGCAGTGTCAGTCAAAAACTGTGCTTTTATTTATACCCGGCCTACGTTACTTTGAAGCGAGCCGTGTATTTTGAGCCCTTTTGCTTGTTAATTTTCTGTCAAGCCCAAATTAATAAAAAGTTATTAATTTTTTCCATGTTATATGTTTACAATTTTATTATATAATCTTCCTTACATAATCCTTAAGCTAATTAAATCTTAGTATATAACTTAACTATGCACAATAAAAAGTTTCTAGAACAAAAACTGTTACAAAAGTGAGTTGGCACATTTTGATTATACAAAATCCCATATAATTTCTAAACTTATGGTCCGATTTTTACAATTTAAGCGGAAATATTCGTTTTATATCTAGACCTATCCTCTACAATAAAAATTATTAAAATCTATCCATAAACAAAAAAGTGAGTTTTCAAGTTACGTAAATATGCTTGAACAAAACTACACTTATAAGAATCCTTTTAAACACAGTCTTATTGATCCGTGCAGCACATGGATACTAAAATAATCACTGGTTTACACGAAAGGTCGGCGTGATGAGTCGAGCGTTGTCCGTGAGCTTAGGAATCGGCGGACCACTTCACGTTTCGCCCAGTCTTCATGTTGGTGAGGCAATTTGAACACAAAAAAAATTGAATTCGTGTTGTGACGAGACTCCTAACGCGAGCCTCAGGGTGAAATCTGTTTTCGCAAAGATTTCCCAACAATCTTTTGGGCCTTTGTAAAGTAATGAAGCCAGGACACGTAGGTACAGCAGCCTAGCGTTCGTTGGAAAAGCATGTAGCAGGACGGTCCGGTGCAGTACCGCACTCTTTAAAACAACAACACTTCTCCTCTTCTTCTCCATCTTGATACACTTTTATGTTATTGTGCTGGTCATCAGCTTACTTACAATATCATTAGCTCGTTCTGTTTTATTTAATTACCTATTAGTATGTAGACCAATGTAAACAAACAACATAAATAAAATTGTATTTTGACTTTACTTTGACGTGACAAATATCGATGACATGACTTGACAAATCAACATGAGCTATGCATTCCGTAGTACGGAGGTCTTATATTAATGTTAATAATAAAATAAAAATGGAGTTACGGGAACAATAATGATTATTAAATTGTTAAATTTTAATGAAATACCTTTATAATGCTGCTGAAAATATGTTTTTGCCTTAAAAATCATTTTTAAAGATGGTCAAAAGTACATTAACGATTACGTAAAAAAATCGCATCGTTATGTGGAAGGGATTACTTCGTGGGACGCATTATGGCAACATTATTGTCCCTAGATTCGTGATTTAAGATCGACTTGTAGTGAGAATAGCTTTTTCAGGATATCTCACCGTTTTATAAGCGACATACGGAGACGAGCGGCAATGACGTCATGCGAAACGAACGCGAGTTTCCGGAGAATCGGGCTACAGGTATAAAAGCCTTCCATGAAGTCCTCGGGTTCTATTGGTCTTACAGAACTACGGCTGCGCTCAAATTGTATCAACTTTGTCAATCAACTCAGCCTGTTTCAGTCCACTGCTGGACATAGGCCTCTCCCAGGCTGCGCCACAACACCCTGTCCTCCGCCTTCCGCATCCAGTCTGTCCCAGCGACCTTCTTTAGGTCGTCCGTCCATCTAACTAGGGGCGTCCCACAGTACGCTTGCTGATATGCGGTCCCCACTCCAGGACTCATCTGCTCCACCGGCCATCGGTCACTCGACACACATGGCCAACCCACTACACCTTTTTTTTTTTTTTTTCAGTAGGCGAAATCATCAAATGGCTCCTCCCGCTCTGGGTGGAGCAGAAGGGAGTGTCAGACTCTTACTGACTAAAACCCACCCGTGTTCCTTCCTTAGCCCTTTATGTTCCAGGGCAGCGGTAACCCTTTCGGACGATCCTGCTACCCTGGCAAGCCCACTACCCCTTCAGTTTGCTTACTCTGCAAGCTATGTTGGTGACTCCGGTTCTTTTCCGAATAATTTCATTCCTGTCTCGTCTGCACCAGCCATCGGTCCTTCGACAAACATGGCCACTTCAGTTTGCTTACATCAACTTTGTATGTATTTAAAACATATAATGATGAATTTTTTGAGTTTTGAATAACTAAGAGCAGCCACCGGGCAGACACAAACTTAATACCCACATAATAATGATTAACTATAAATATGTAGGAGTTATTAATTTTGCTGATACTTGTACCCACAGTCGCGCATATTTTGAGAAATCCTGCTAATATTATAAACGTGAAAGTTTGTATGGATGGATGGATGTTTGTTACTCTTTCACGCAAAAACTACTCAACCGATTCGGATCAAATTTGGCACACAGATGGTTTGTAACCAGGATTAACATATAAGATACTTTTTATCCTGATATTCCCACGGGATCGAAACTTATGCGGGTGAAACCGCGGGGCACTGCTAGTACCCATATAAGTTATTTTTTTCTATCACAATGAACTCTTAGTTAACCAAGATGTTAGTTGTGACGAAAAAATTTAAAAAATTCAAGAAGTCCCATAGGCGGTTTTCAGTACACCAATAGTCTTGTTAGAGAGTTCAGAGAGTTGTTGAGGTCATAATGAAGACCTCAAGCCCCAGCAATTGAACTCATAAAATCACGCTCAACTGAACCCGCGTAACTTATTCGCTACTGAATAGATCAATAAAAACAAATATGGGACTACTTGAAATTTTTATGCTTAGGTCCGGTCCGGTCCTAGGAAGTCTCTGAACCGTCTCCGGACACAAGTGGAAAGTGAAGGAAGGGTGGTGAAGGGTGGGTGGTGGTGGAAGTAGTAAATTTTTGGGAAAACCGCATTTAAAACACAGTCGTGCCAGTATCACGAAGAAGAAAAAGCACTACCCAGTCTATCAGGATAAAAAAAAATCATAGGCTGTTTTTAGTAGACCAATAGTGAAGACCACAAGTCTAAACAATTGAACTCATAAAATCACGTTCAATTGGCCCCATTTTCAACCACACAACGATTGAACCAGTTAACTATTTACCTAATAGAAGAACCGCGTAATTTATTCGCTACTGAATAGATTAATAAAAATAATAGGTTAATTTGTTCTATTAAACGACAATGGCTATTTGGCGTGTACGCTCGCACTCCGGTAATATGACTGCCATGTGAGTATGAAGCCTTAGTTGTACTGGATATGACACAATATTTAGTTTTATTTATAAACGTACTACCTGCGCCCTACGATTTCACCCGCATAACTTTCGATCCCGTGGGAATATCGGTATAAAAGGTATCCTATATGTTAATCCCGGTTATATCATCTGTGTGCCAAATTTCATCCAAATCCTTTCAGTAGTTTTTACGTGAAAGAGTAACAAACATCCATCAATCAATCATCGTCCATACAAACGTTCACGTTTATAATGTTAGTAGGATAGTACGATATGGCAATACACAGCTTATAAAACCATCAGAGAGTCTCCCATCTGGGCACAAGTTACCTTGGCCTGCTTGGAAAACCTTGAATAGACTTCGTACCTAAGTAGGCTGCAGGAAGGCAGACCTCCGCTGTGTATGCAGTGTCTCTCCACAGATAATGGGTCACCTCCCATCTTGCACCGCACACGTGTGGATCTAATGGCTACGTCAGCGAATGTTATCTGCGTTACTGAATTTTGGGCCTCTGAAGCATTGTTTATTTTTTCTGTTTTTGGCATCGACGTGCTAAGAAGAATATACAGTAAAGAGACAACCCCATTTGTATGTCAACGCAATCACTGTCCAATCCAATGTTGTCTGCAAGAGATCGCAGAAAGCGA
Organism: Apamea anceps; assembly: GCA_951799955.1. Lineage (NCBI taxonomy): Eukaryota > Metazoa > Arthropoda > Insecta > Lepidoptera > Noctuidae > Apamea > Apamea anceps. The sequence continues at coordinate 5,679,043 of OX637522.1, read as the reverse complement.
CATAAGGCTACCCATAGTATGTTTTGTAGATGTATTTTTTAAATGTATTTTCTGGCGTACAATAAAGTATATATAAATAAATGAAGCTAAGCTTAGGTACATTATAGCTGCGGAGGGCTGTAGCGCGCCACATTGCAAAAATGCGCCAATGCTTTCGCTTCATTGGGAGCCGCGGCGGGCCGTACCGCAGCGCATTAGTTGTCTCAGACAGATTTAAACTTCGAGTTTGAATTGGAACTATTTCCATTTTAGTGCATAAGGCTCGCGCATATTTGGGCGGGCCGCGACGCAACGCATTCAATTCCCCACTAGATCACTTTCATAAATTTTTTATGACATGAAGCATCGCACAGTACAGGCAGGCCGCATTGCAACTCGAAACAGTCGCAAAAATACGCCTAACGAGCGATCCGTCATCGTCAGTGCGTTGCGTTGCGGCTCGGTGTGCGCGAGCCTTTACTACACAACAACAGCCAAAATACATAAAATATATCAAACGAAGTAATTAATGTTTGTCATTCCACAAGTACGACAAAATTACCGCGATTAATTGATCCGCGTATTAATTTCCTATTTATCAATTTTCTGCTTCATTTAAAACTTTGTTCACTCATTGCAATATTTATTTTAATTACTAAGTATGTACCTACTTCTCTTTTAACGGTGAGTTTGTTCATAAACAAACTTCTCTGCTTTTTTTTCATCATTTTCTATTTGCTTGCCTACTAACAGTAAGGATTCCTGCTAAGATGCTGCGTTTTTGGACACTACTCGCAAATTGTAAAATAATAGTAAACAGTAATGTATGTAATGGCCATAATTTCTTATTTGGCGTTATGAACGGATCTACTGACGTCCCTGAATTGGTGGGCAAGATTGGGCTTCGTGTACCGAGTGCATTTTTTCGGAGACCACGTGTTCTCCATGTGCCTCAAGTCAGAACTATCTATAGACAGAACTCGTACGTGATAAGAGCTTGTCGTACTTTTAATATGGTGTGTCAGGATGTCGATTTAGATTTATTTACTAGTAGTGTTAAGGATTTAAAGCAAAGTTTGAATAATTGTTTCTTCGTTGTATAACCATTATTATTATTTTTTTCTCTTCTTTTGTTATTGTACCTTTTGAGTTTGGATAATTCATGTGCGTTTCTCTTACATCGCTGTTTTTTTTGCGTATTTGTTAATGTTACTCACATTGATCGTCAGTGGAAGCTTGTAATTGGCCATCGTTTACACATTGCACTAGATATTAAAATGAATTAGCTGTAAGTTTTCTTAAAAGTAATAAAATAAAATAAAAAATACAAGTCTTTGCATTTTGGACGAGAGTGAAATAAAGTGATAGATTTTGTCACAGAAATAGAACCTTTAAGCTTAATATAATACCAGCTATTATTGTCACACTGAAGGCCAAAGGCGTCTCATACAGCGAAGGCACAAGCAACAAGCATTGATCACCACGCTTGCTCAAGACGGGTTGGCAATTTCAACCATTACCTACCTAACTATAAGTCCAGGTTTCGTCATGATGTTTTCCTTTACCACTCAAAAAGTAAATAAATAAAAAATTCAGATAGGACAATCCTACTACAGATCCTACTAATATTATAAACGTGAAAGTTTGTGTGGATGGATGGATGGATGGATGGATGTTTGTTATTCTTTCACGCAAAAACTACTGAACGGATTTAGAAGAAATTTGCCACACAGATGGTTTATAACCAGGATTAACATATAGGATACTTTTTATCCCGATATTTTCACGGGATCGAAACTTATGCGGGTGAAACCGCGGGGCGCAGCTAGTAATATTATAAATGCGAAAGTTTATAAGGATGGATGGATGGATGTTTGTTTCTCTTTCACGAAAAAACTATAAAACGGATTTTGATGAAACTTTACAGTAGGTAATATAGCTTATACATCAAAATAATATAGGATTTTTATCCCGATTTTACCACGGGATCTAAACTTATATAGGAGGGTGAAATCGCGAGGCGCTGCTAGTCTATTATAGTTACCATATTTATTTATTTAATTTAAATATATACCTATTTTATATAAAATAAAATCATTTTCATCTACGTTTGCCAAGTAGGTACTCCAGTATGTTTTTTTTTTAATTTATTCTGCAATACTTTATTATAGGCTGACATATCAATTATCACGAAGATTTATATTTATATCCACACATCTTAGCTCATCTCCCAAAGGATAACCGAAAATATTGTGTTTCTGTCTTTGAAATATTACTGTAAGCCAAATATTCTTCTATTTCCATTTATTTTATGACTATACTATAAAACATACATCGTTATTTAATACATAGATGGACTGTACATATTTTATGCGAAGAATTTTCAGGTTTTAGAAATGCGTTCAAAATATATTAGTTTTGTAATAAAATATTGTTTTGAAACAAAATATTACTTGTAGAAGCCTTTGTTGCTGTCATTAGATATTTAAAGTTATTTAATTTAATGCGAAATGTACTTGAAAGTCATTACTTTGAAATATAATACCCTGTTAACTTGCATAGAATATACAATTACAACGCCGAATTACAGCCGAATAATTCCAATAACCATTTAATTAATTTAAAATATGTAGATACAAAATAATAGTAATCAACAAGATATTTACATCATTGTAATTGTGTAAATCTCCATGACAAACATATAAATTATAATTAGCTGATGAATTTTAAACGAACGTTTGCCAATTAACTCTATGTCAGAAATTACAACTTTTTTTTTCCATAATATTGTTCGTACATTTTAGTCAATACCGTGATTCTTGTGCTACATTGAAATTATGAAGGTAAATAATTAAGAAAGGTGTTCTTAAATATTAGAAGGCCAATTTTCGTAATTTAAAACGTTCGAAATCTAGTCGTAGTCTCATCTCGGCGACAAACATATGTCAAAAACTTGTCAAATGTGAGGAAATTAGAAGTATTTTTTGACAGATTGAGACTGAGATCAGACTGTGAACGTTCTTAAAATTACGAGAATTGCCCCTCAGATATCAAATGTTGCCCCTACACGAAGAATGCTTTTTCCGTTTTCCTACATTGTCCGACTACTGAGCAAAGCCAGTAAGTATATAGTATATTCTTCCACCTTTCCTTGTGCTGTGCCCTCTCCGTACAATCGGTTAGGAACGAGTCCAAATCGTCACGACCGCGTTTGAGAAGAAAATTTAATAATGAAATAAATAATAAAAGTATATTTTATTTTTTTCTTGTCCATGGTTATGTTATGTTCATAAAACAAAAATGTGAAACGGTAGGTATACCTACGTGTGTTAAATTAATGTCGCCATTAAACCGGCACGCTGTATTTTGAATTGTTTATGTCCAAGGTTGCAAAATGGCTGACTGGCGGACTTATTAATCTAAACAAATTCTAATACTCCTTTAGAAATAAATCTACTTTTTCTGGACAAGATGTCCCAAGTATAGTATTAACCAGAATACATACACAAACACAAACAAGCTCAAACCCATTAAGATCACCTTGTATATTTTACGTTAAAACAAGGTAAACGATAACGCGTCCTGTTTCAAAGTTTCCAGTGTGTTTGCATAAGTGGAGTACTACGCTATAAAGTGAAGTAATGGCCCTATTTCCTTTAATAGACTCTTCGTTACTATGAGTATGTAGGAGGTTTATCTTCACTAAGGTAATTTATAGAACTTCGACAGTGCTAAAATACTTGCTTGAAAACTGGCCAACTATTTTTGAGAAATAAAAAGTGGTTTTCAATGTCGGGCAACTTAGAAAAAGACTATAGTGAAAATGATTTGACAAGAGGGTTTTTGAATAAGAAAAAAAAAGACAAGAAAATATGTCTATTGATGGTAAACATGACGCAGAGAAAGAACACAAAAAATAAAGTTAAGTAATAATAAGTTGGGAAAAAATATGCGTCACATCCAAGCAAAACGGTCATCGCTCAGCATAATGCTACAACCCTATGCGAGATAGAGCCCAAGCGCTGGTTTTCAGCGACAGCGTTGACGTGATGGTGTTAACCGCTGTAGCATCTCCGTATGCTGCAGCGGTTGACACCATCATGTCAACGCCGGGATATAAAAATAAAATCGAAAACCAATAATATTATCCTAATACAGATTTCGAGAGATTCAAATAATTACTCTTACAGAATTATCAAAGCCAAAATACAAACCAAAAGTGAAAAGTTTAAAAGCTTCTATTTGACAACTAGTTTAATAAACTGTTTTCATTTTAAAACGTTATAAAAGAACAAAAATTGTAATAAAAGCTATCCGTCGCTTTCTTTCAGTTTCATGTCGCGATGGAAATATTCCTGTAAATATAATAAAAACTCGACAAAAGCGTTTGTTACCCAGCATCTTTTAAATAAGCAATTTTATCCCTAATGAACGCCGAACTTTTTGTGTGTTCGCTTATAAAAAAAGGCAGAATTTACAAAGAAATGTTTCGTTATATTATAATTTGGGTCAAATAAAATCCTTGAAATAATAATACTTGAATTATTAATACTTGAAATCACCATTGATGAATGTTTTAATTAAGTAGTTGAACCTACATGGAATATTATATACTTTGGACATCCGGGTATATATGTAGGTTAAGGTATAAAAAAACACATGGCTACGCGGGAATTCCACACGGCCGTAGTCAGCTATGCGGGAATTCCACACGGCCGTAGCCAGCTACGCCGTAGCAACGCGCGTAGCATTGTAGTAGCCTAGAGCGGGCGTCTGCGGTACAACGGATTTTATTTTGGTATTGTTAGGGGGGCTTGTGGCTAAGTAATAACAGCCGCACGGGTTGATCGATGAGGTTAAGCTACGCTTGCCGTGGTTGGTCCGTGGAAGTGTGACCATCTTTACATACCAAAACTCCTCAGTGGCTCGGAAAGCACATTAAGCCGTTGGTCCTGGCTGTCATATGGATCTTTGTTAGTCGTTACGTGTCGTCAGAAGCCCGAAAGTCTGACAACCAGTCTTACCAAGGGGTTTCGTATTACCCAGTAACTAGGTTGTAGAGGCCAGATACGCAATCGCTTCATGTAAAATACAGGTACATACTTAGCTGCATCCGGTTAGACTGGAAGCAGACCCCAACATAGTTGGGAAAAGGCTAGGCAGATGATGATTGGTAAATTACATATCTTTAGTATATTTTCATTTATTAAAGATTATCGGTACTGTACAGTTAAATAATCATACCGTAGTTGAATAATATTATTGTGTTCAAAGGTTCAAGATTAATTTTATGAATATAATGTTACTTTGAACGGAAGTGGTCTCGATTGTTTTATCGCCGCGTATCTACTCCATCAAACTGTTTATAGATCTACTATGGATAAGCAAACCTTACCATAATATACCACATATTATATACACACAAGGCTAATTATGAGTTTCTTGGAAAAGCAATTTGGAAAGGCACTTTGGAAACCTTTGATTACTAAAACAGGGTGCTTAATATACAAAGTTCTCTAAATAAACCAACCACCATAATCAAGAAGTCAATGATAATGTCTAAAGTATTCAAATGTTACGTTAATTGGAGTTATAAAAATATCTGCGCCAAATTGTTGTCATTTGGCGTCGTGCCAAAAGCCTGGCAAAGTCGGCCAGATGCGGATGCTAATTTTTATTCAAAGTAACAAGCCTCTTATTACACACAGTCTAGACAGTAAGCAAATGCTTTGAACGCGTTGAGGTTCTTAAATGATATGCTAATATTTTGTTTATTTTTTCATATAGCTATGATGGCCCAGTGGTATCGAGTTGTAGGTCGTAGATTCAAACCCAGACATGCGCTTTATTTTGTGTAAATTATTTTATCACCACTGCTTTCAAAACCATTAAAAAAAACACCATGATCAAACCGGCATGATCTAGAACCAAACATTTGAAGACATGTGACATCTACTAACCCGCACTGGGTCTGCGTGGCCATTCCCTCTCCCCAAGAGGAGGCCTGTGTCACAGCAGTGGGAACATTATAGGCTGATTATGCTTACCTATGCCTATGCTAAGTCTGTGCAAAACGCAAACAGATAGACTCCACCTAGACTATGAAAACGCTCACTGCGCGCACACTTGAAGCAAACTGAAGACCAATTCCAGTATTTTTAAGAACGTTCTCTTTCAAATCTCAGTTTTAAAACTGAGATCTGTATAAAATACCTCGGATTCACCTACATTTTTAACAAGTTTTTGACATTGATTGTCGTTAACATTCTTATAATGGTAATTTAATTCTGATCTATTAACAACAAACAAAACAGTAACATTTAACTGTTTTAACTCCAGAATCAAAACAAGTTTGTCGGGCTTATGGTTTTAAGAGATAATCCTTGCTTGACTTAACAGTCAACCTTGCAAGTCACGGCTTCCGATGATTTTCCGCACGTGCCGCCTCAAGCCCAGGTTGAAACGTCTCATGCGCATATAATTTTACTGGCACTTACCTAATCCCTTTAAACCGGATCTTTTGGCGTTACATACAGGTTGAGCGTATCGTGCTGATCCATGTATTTATAACGAGCTTTGTATCTAAGAGATAAGTACATATTTATTTTAACATCACACCTGTAACTCCCGAAGGGACTGGCAGATGTCTTTTTTGTTTGTTTTAAATAAAAATATTGCCCCACACTAGGTATTTCTCCTGTATCGTGGGTGCGTTACCAAACATTTAAACTCACATAGACAAACACCCAGACCCGGAACAACTACTTGTAGGTCATACAAATATTTGTTCCGTGCGGGAATCGAACCCGCGATACGCAGCGCAGCAGGCAATCGCTTAACCACTGCGCCAACCGTGCCGTCAGAAGTGTAACTATTGTAATTTATTTATTTAATAGGTACTTCAAACACATGCATGTACAGGGCGGACTTAGTGCCATAGGCATTTTCTACCAGACAACCTTTGGATGATGCAGAGACAGGCAGTGCAATCATGAAAGTTGAGGAATCAGTATTTTAAATTTAAAGATAAACCTATTAAAACTATAACTATAATATATACCTGATTATAAAAACGTATAAATATGAGCACAAATACATGAATATACATAAATGTAGTATATAGTTTTTAGTGTAATTATAATGTTATATATATTTATAGTATTTTTAAGTTATATTAATATTGTATTGTATGTGTTTATATGGGCCTTGATGCCTGAAATAAATGGATAAATAAATACAAGAATATACTAAAACGAAATAAGACAAACTGTTAGCGCGGGGAGCAATGAAAGAGTGGACTGTATAACTAGGCAATGGTTTAATGCCGTCTTAGATTCCAAAAATACAACTATCCCGGACAAACAATTAATAATTTGAGAGTATCGTCCGTCCCGGTGGAGTCCGTTGAAGCGAGTGGTCATCGGGCCGAGCCGTGTCGCCGCCGCGCCGCGCCTCAGCTTGCCGATGACGCGCTGATCACGATGCCTACGCGTGCAGGCCGCGCGCAAGATGTTGTGTTGGTTTCGATTCCCAACACAAACAGTGATTACCGTTATGACGATTGATTTCCTGGTAATTCCCACATTCCGCCAGTTATGTTTGTCTCATGTATTAGGGGGCGAGCCTATCACCGGCACCCGGGCACAAATCTAGACTGCGGGCTGCTACGCAGAAATTCCTGATGGAAAACCCCATCAACACTTTACCCGACCAGGATATTGAACCCAGGACCTCATACTCAGCAGTAGCGCTTGCAACCATTGGAACAACGGGGCAGTCAAACTCGAGATAAGTACCTAACTAGTTGTTAATATTATACTGTAAGGTGTTCTGTAAGGGTAGCGGGATTGTCCGAAAGGGTTACCGCTGCCCTGGAACATAAAGGGCTAAGGAAGGAACACGGGTGGGTTTTAGTCAGTAAGAGTCTGACACTCCCTCCTGCTCCACCCAGAGCGGGAGGAGTCATTTGATGATTTCCCATCCTCAAAAAAAAAAAAAAAAAAAAAAAAAAAAAAAAAAAAAAAAAAAAAAAAAAGGTGTTCTGTAAAATTTTAATAGTAAAATAAGGTTGAATGTTATATGATAGTATATTATATATTTAAGCTAATATTTAAAATAATAATATGTACATGTAAAAATATAAGCAAAAGAATCATTGGGCATGAAAAAATTCGTCCGCATCGTTGTCAACAGGAACAGTGCCCAAAAGGCTGGCAGCATTGCCACGTTGTATGGCGATGCGAAACAGGCCAGCCCTCTGGTCACGTGAAGAGTCGACTAACCGCTTGGCGATATCTCGAAAAACCAAGTGGGCACTCGGACCCCATGGCCCTAGTGTTTCAACTCTAAACGGCTCGAACTATATGTTCGAGCCGTTTATAACTCCCAATCAGATTGGAATATTTTCGCCGTTTGAGGTTTTCTGCACCAGCAGAAACCAAACCTTATTTTCTGTTCTTGGTGGTCTTGGCTATTCGCTTTATCACAATATCCAGTCCAGATAAATTATAGAAAAGTAAGACCAGACTCGATCACTCGCCCCTATTCTAAAAATATAATTTAAATTCTATTTTCTAAGATGATGAATGGATCGCATGTTTCCTCCATACACATTATATTTTCCCTTTGAATTGAACACGAGACGCGACTTAGGTTCTCTTCAGAAAGATGCTCAGTTGGTCTAAATTTTCTAATAAGAATTTCCAGAGAAAAATTTATTACAATGTAGGTTAAAAGAGCAAACGGGAAGTGTTTTAGGATGCTGAATGCAGATGCTGGTTGCATTTTCAAAATGGAGTCTGCGTAATTTTGACTTCAGTTTTAAAGACGGCACGGTTGGCGCAGTGGCTGAGTGATCGACTGCTGCGCTACGTGTCGCGGGTTCGATTCCCGTACGAACCAAATATTTGTATGGCCTACAAGTAGTTGTTCCGGGTCTGGATGTTTGTGTATGTGAGTTTAAATGTTTGTAAACGCACCCACGATACAAGAGAAATTCCTAGTGTGGGGCAACGTTTTTTTAAAAAAAAAAAAACAAAAACAAAAAACAAAACAAAAAGGTAACTTGAATCGCGGTTGAAAATTGGGAAAGGCCAGCAAATATTGTACGATAGGTAAAATCGAGTTATTTCAGCAGTACTTAATCATTTTGTTTTCGCAGAGTTATTTGTGTAACTACAGCTTTTCTTCTTGATTGATTTTTGATTAAGTCTCTACTGAACCTTGTTAATTTTCCATCAGGAATTCTGAATGTTGGTATCATAAAATAATATACATAACGCGAATTTATTTTTTTTCCAGATTCTGTGTAAAATTGATACGTACGAGTATCAATAAAATTCTAGCATTGTGTTCACGAAGGTTCGCGGAAAGATGAGGCAACTCGTGCAGAATTCAATTTTTAATTTTTACTTCATTCCCCTGTATCCAATTTAGCTTCGGATTCCAAATACCACGATTTCCACTTATACCTTCATATTTACTTTTTGCTTTTACAAAGTCGTTCATTCATTTCTTGGAATTCAAGAAATCCAGTTATGAAACGGCCGCTAATCGAACTGCATATCTCGTTCGATTCGCAGGTCAAAACATCTGGAGAAACGGTTGACCTAGATTGTTGGACCACAGGTGGGTATTTATAGAATTATTCTCAAGTATATTTTATTTAAACTTTAATGAAACTTTGCGGTAAAATATGACTTCTTTAAAAGTGCATATGGACATATTTTGGTTAAGCAGCAGCCTTCAATTTTTATTTTTAATAATCTTCTGAACTGAGAAGATGAGAGATCATCATAATCAGCTTATTTTGTTCCCACTGTTGGGACACAGGCCTCCTCTCTTCGAGCGGGAGTGGGCTAAAATTGTTTTGTTCATCATTCGTGCCAACCAAATAAAATATTTTCCCCAAACAGTTAAAATACAACGGAAAACGTTTCATAAGATACACGTGGCTTTATCTAATTTACCAGCGAGGCAATAAGGCCATAAAGGTAAATTAGCTTAGAGGAATCGGCGATGCGGTCGCGACTTGAGGCGAATTCTTAACTTTAGACCAGGCTGTTATAGCCTGAATACAAATGAATGAAATGTATGTTCTGAAAGGATGATCAGTGTTGTTTTTATTTTCACATATTTTATGTTCATTTTTAAAATTGACGCGTATATTGTTATGCAGGGTGAAATACTATCTGACTCTATCCGATAATATCGCTTAGCATAATCAACCTACATATAATATTACTTCTGTATTAGAATTTACTTATGAGAAAACGTCAGACTAAAATAAAGTGTTGATTTGTAACAAAACGGTTTATCTTTTCAAGTATTCAAATATATAATGGCCTTACTTTGACTAATCAAATTCTTTAAAAATCTAATGATGCACTTTACATGTTCATCCATTGATGAACATGTAAAGTGCATCATACAAGAAATTGCAAAAAATACGTTAATAAGTACGACATTTCGTATTATTGTATTTTTCACAATTTCTTATTCATAGTTTCTTGTTTGGCTATCCCACTTGGATCATTCACCATGTACGTATATTAGGTACAATTTCAAAGTCCTTACTGATGCAATTTCCACACTAGGGAATGCATCCAAAACCTCATTCTCGTTAGCTGCGTCACGTCTTGATGCAATTTCATCTTCACAATTGCTACAATTTGTACTATTTTCAAGCTATACTAGAACTATGTAGCTCATGCTGTTCTAACGTGTAAATCTTCATCGTAATCTCTTGCTGCATTTGCAAAATAAAACCAGACATTTTTCTTAGAGTTGTAATAAACTCGATAATAGTTTATTCTATGTTGTTATCCTAGGTCAACTTACTTTCCTCGCCTCGGCTCAGCATTTTTTTAGAAGCCTTTACTACAGTTATCCGTAAATAACCAGAAATAAATAACAAGATAGCGGTCTCTATTTTCATCTTTTACAGAAAAAAGCCAAATAGATAATGTTGTTTTTTTCTGAGCAAGCTTTTGGTAGAATCCTTGTAAATAAAGAGGTGATACACGATCCACTTTTAGAATAAATACAAAGGATTTTTTATAGGCTTCAAGGACAAAGGGCTTAACTGATCAACAGTTTGAGAAGGTTGTACGGCGGTTGGAAAGGTTTATTTATGCACGACATTTGTTGATGCCAGGATTAAATGGAACGGTTGGTATTCCTTCGTTGGAATTTGCGATAAGAATGTTTGCCTTTGAATATACTGATACGGATTTTAAGGGATAACTTTTTTTATATGTAATAAAATAATGAAAATGTCTAAGATACTCAATGGAATGTTTTTCGTGACATCAGCAATTTGTTGCAATGAAAAAAAGGCTCTAGATTTATTGCTTTGCAAATGTAAAAAACAAAGATTTTTCTTTTTTAGTTTCAAGCTTAGATAAAGCAGTTTTTGTTACTTTTTCACAACTAGTTCTACTACAAATCACTTTCCGTCTGTCTAGTCCCTCACTCAAGTTCAAGCTGTCAGTTTCAGTCTAGTCAGACACATGGTTGTGCTTACCATCTAATCTCCTCGCCAAATATCCTCTAAATAAAACAAACTCTAAAGTAAACTGAAAAATAAAACTTACCAATGTATATCTTTCTTAACTCGGCCCAAAGCTCATTAGGGATCACTGTAGATAGCCCCAACGATTACCAGACGATTCAAGAAGTTCCGACGTCTCTGGATTCGTAAATAAAAAATACAGGCCTAATACGGCCGCCTCAAAACTCGGCCAAAGAGTATTAGTGGGTACTTGCAATGTTTTTACGTGGAACATTTTGTGTGAATAGGGTTACCAGGTATGGTAGAAAAACAATCTTTCGTTTTTTTAGTCTAAAAACGGAATAGGTCTGGAAAGAGAACCTAAGGTTATTTTAGTTCTTTGCGACCTTCGTTGATCGAAAGAAAACAGTTTTTGTTCCAGTTTTCATTGTAAGTTTAACTTGTTCGGCCCGTTTGTGGTTGAGTGAAAAGAAAGAAAAATTGTTTATTCTTCACAAACAAAACGCACATTACAAAAAAAAAAAATACAAAACATACACATACAAAGTAGTCAAAAGCCTCGTACTCAAACATTTAAAAAGTTGTCAATTTTGTCCATTGCTTGATATCAGGGACCAAAGACAACACACATCAATTGACATTGACAATACAAATTAATCTGTAGAATTTTAAGTTTTTTTTTTTTTTTCACCGCACGTTTTCTCATATCACATCTGACATTGGCAGAATTGTCGACATCGGCACCATTGCCATAGAGAAAAATAGAATAGATGTGCCCGCGACTCTGGCAGATGACAGCTAAACTACAACAAGTGATAGATATTCTACGATACAAAAGCAATCTGACTGTATTTTTTAAGTCTTTAATATTTTTCCCACTTCATGTAGTTTAGGTATTCCGGTATTTATATCAGAATAAACTAGATTAAGTGACTAAATAGTGATCCTGGTGATTTCAAGTGACAAGTAAGCTTCGCCCATAAAAATAATGTGAACAATGTGATCACAGTATCGCAAAATGGTAGTTTTTGCGATACTTATAATGTGACACTTAAAATTGAACCTGCCCTAAACCGATTTATCCGTAACATCCCTTTTACCTTAACAAATAATCTAGATTTTCATAAATAAGGAATGTTTCCTCAAACAGCATAGTCAGAGAACATTCCAGACCAAATACCCATTTCATTTGGAAGGTATTTTAGACATCTTTTAAAATCAAATATTTTTGACAGATTGAGACTGAGATTAGAATGCGAACGTTCCTAAAAATACTGGTATTGCCCCTCTGGTACTCGCAAGACTATGGTCACCCGACACAGGAAAGGTTTTTACGGCAGTGCCAGTTGTCTTGTGGCTAATATGTTTTATTTCTCGCAACGAGGCTGGGTAATAAAATCTTGGTTAATTTAGAAATGCTTGGATTTTTGTAAGGAGAAATGCGTTAGCGGAATGAAAAAACTTTTTCTAAAGGTCTGTGGCCTGAAATAAAATAGTGGGTGTTTGGTACCTGATCTTAGAAAAAAAAGAACTGAGGCTGAATCGATAAACGTGCAAATTTAATCAAATCTTTCTACTGCTATTTTTTGAATAAAAATATAATAAATGTGCTCCCATTTTCTACATAAAGAGTTAAAATTTATGTGTTTGTGGGTAGGGGGTAACCTTCGTAACGACTGATCCGTTACCGAAAATTCTGTAAATAATGTGAAGCTACAGTATTGCAGAGTGTTATAGGATAATTATATTTTATGTAATACAAGAAATTTCACTTTGACGAAATCGCCGGCAGAAGCTAGTTTTGAGATAAAGAAATTCTGCAAGTAGTTACTATCAGGGGAGCGGTGAATGCTTATGCGAATCCCGCACCTCCGGCCATTGGCAGAGGTGGAACACCGCGGTGGTTTTAGCCGGTAAGAGTCCAGCATACCCCTCCATGACCCCCACGATGGAGGAGTCCATGAGGAATTCCATTGCCAAAACAAAAAAAAAGTAGTAACTATCAGAAACATATGACAAAAGGAAATACCTATCAACTGAAAACCGAATGATTTTGTCTGATTTTATCCCTACTGATATAACACACGGTATCTTTCGGTAGAAACGGTGTTTCCATCCTTTTTAAAATGAAGTCAGACGGTTATCATAAAGGACCCTTTTACCAAAAACGGATTACTTACAAGAGATTGTGATTTCGAAGAAAGCAACCATATCATAAACGAATGGTGAAATTAAATGCGAATAAAATACTAAAAGCTTCTTTGTATCAATCAAAATCAAAAGTCATTTATTCAAATTAGGCTCAGAATCAGCACTTATATATGTACAGTCAACAGCAAAAGTAGATGATCAAAATCAGAAATTCAATACTAATGAACGGAGTTCGCAGCTATGTGGCAGCTGTACTAGTAGTAAATGTTTGGTATGATTTACAATCACATACTTTTGAATCACTTCGACGCCACACAGTTCTGACGCGAACTCCGTTCATTCGTATTGAATTTCTGATTTTGATCATCTACTTTTGCTGTTGACTGTACCGGACTCTAAAGAAATTTGCCTGAAAATTGATACACGATTCAACCAAACTCATTCACTAGTTCAAAAGTACAAAAATGGCTGCTGGAATGGCCGAATTTGAGTGATTCAATTTCATTTATACAATTTAATTCATAACATAATTATATTGGATAAAACATTCACATTATTAATCCGCAATTTATACGTTTAGATAATTTTACTATTTATTTTTACAGGGTTCAATGCGGTTCAAGGGGTATTGTGTTACCCAGTAACTGGGTTGTGGAGGTCAGATAGGCAGTTGCTCCATATAAAACACTGGTATTCATCTGCATCTGGTTAGACAGAAAACCGACCCCAACATAATTGGAAAAAGATCAAGTAAATTGATTGGTTTGATTCGGATTCTTCATCCAAATTGAAAAGAAATAGGGAACTGTGTAATATGTATTAACAGTACAACGGCTTCAGGGAAAGATCCCTGAATTCCGAAATGAGGTAATAATAGTTCCTACAATAGAAGAAATAATTATGTAATGGATACAGAAAAGATGTTTATAATTTCGGATAGTTTCGTAGGTAATTGTTTCTGTATCTCTGACATCCCGAAATGTTTATTTTCTGGTTCGGAAAAAGTTTTTTGTTCAATGAACGTTGTTGCTGGCATTGCTTCGTGAAAATTACTTGGAAAGAAATATAACATAGGTTAGTAGGTTGTATTCGCAAATGTCTTCATAGTCAAAATTGGCTAAGCACACATAATCTGCGGGAATGGAATACGTAGGAAATTCTGAATATTTGAGAACAATTAATTATTCGAGCACAATGAAGCTAAAATAGTCTTCCTCATACTAACCCCTCATCTTTAACAATGAGGCTTATTTCACATCATTAGGCTTCATGAAATATTCATCGGTATTTCAAAATAATATTATGTTACGACCCAAAATCATCAGGAAATCGCGACACCCGTTGAATAGTACCAAAATAATCGTAGTCACAAGAAGAAATCAACTGCGCAGGAAGTGAAAGGGCCATCGAAACTCGATTTACATAACAAACATGCGGTAACGACTGAAATCGAGACCCTACTATGGAAACAAAGCGAAGAAAACGTGTTTTGATTTCTGTTAATCATAACATAATATTATATCATCAATAATATTATGTTAAAAATATAATATATTAATATAATTAATAAATAACATTATGTGTGAAGTAAGTGTACGTACTGTATCCAAATATCCCATGTATGCACTGAAATACTCATGATTCAGAAGCTTTTATCGTGGACTAGCGGCACCTTGCTGTTTCACCGGCATACATTTCGATCCCGTGGCAATATCGGGATAAAAGTATCCTATGTGTTAATCTTGGTTATCTGTATGCCAAATTTCATACAAATCCGTTCAGTAGTTTTGGCGTAAAAGAGTAAAAAACATCCATCCATCCATCCATACAAACTTTCGCGTTTATAATATTAGTAGGATAGTTGGATGAAATGACTGTTATCAATATTGATAAAGTAAACCCAAGCCACACACCACGAGGTGGCGGGGTGGATGAGGGAGAGATCCTCACGCCTCAGCCGCCGCGGGAGACGCTCCGGGCGTCGGGAGCCGCGTGACGACTCCCGGCCACCGTAGGCGCGGGCCTGTGGGCGGAGAGTAATGGGTAACTCACCGTCCGATCAGGACCAGTCCCGTGCCGGACGGCGCGTATGTGTTCCACGCGCGCCTCAAAGAGATGTCAGCACGAGTGACGGGGCCCGATAGGGCCGAAGCCTGCCAGGGTAGCGGGATCGTCCGAAGGGTTATCGCTGCCCTGGAACATAAAGGGCTAAGGAAGGAACACGGGGGGGTTTTAGTCAGTAAGAGTCTGACACTCCCATCCGCTCCACCCAGAGCGGGAGGGGTCATTTAATGATTTCTCATCCACAAAAAAAAAAAGCCACTCACCACATAATAGAGGGAAACTAGTTGATTGAACAAAATAGATACAATGAAGCTTATAAGCTTATTAGCATGGATAATGAAGTGCCATTCACCCACAGCGTTGATAATAACAGCAAAGATGCTACTAAAGTTATAAAGTTCAGTTTAAAATGATGAACCTTTATTTTTTCAAATAGTTTTCACAGTTTGAGGTTATATTTAGTTTTTATTGATCTACTTTTCTCTGGTAGCCTAATCTCAGATGAGATTTATTGGGTAAATTTGTCTGCGCTATATCTCCGACTTTTTTTTAGATTGAGTATTGCAATGTCTGTATCTGTATCATTTAAGCAAATACAGATGATTACTTTGGGCAAAACTTTCGATTAGCTATTAAGTCTCTTTTTCTTGGTAAGTATTAGTTATTATTATTAAGTATTTGTTCCGAGTCTGGGTGTTTTTCTATCTATAATATGTATGTATTTACAAAAAAAAATGTATATAAGTAGTTTATCAGCCATCTTGTTACCATAACACAAGCATTAGGTTGCTTAGCTTGGGACTAGATGGCGCTGTGTGAAATGTCCAGGAATATTATTATTATTATTATTATTATTATCTCCTTTATTTCAATGTAAATCATATAAATTATATTTTTAAATATTAGAATATAAAAAGTATAAAAACATTTAAAAATATAGAAAATAGTAGCCCACCGGTATCGGGAACAGGGTCCAAGCTACCGGCGGTCAGGGCTCTAGAGAGAGGAACCTCCTGACAATGCGAGCCGTGTCAAGAAGTACCGCTTTCTGAATCAAGCCCTTGATCCAGCTGCCCAACGAGAGCCTCCTCAGGTGTTGGTCAAGGCTCTTGGCTATTAAGCCATTTGCTGTCACGACTATCGGCACAATGATTGCTGAGTCCACATGCCACATGTCGACAACCTCGCGAGCCAAGTCAAGATACTTGATTTGTTTATCTTTCTCGGCTTTCACGAGGTTCTCATCATGCGGGACGGTTATGTCAACAATCATTGCGCGCCGCTCTGATCGATCCACCACCACTATATCAGGCTTATTGGCTTATTATTATTATTATTACTATCGTAGCCAGCCTCTAAAATATTGAAATATTCTTAGCACACAACTCTTACGAAAAATAGGTATCACAATGTCATTTTGTATTCCTGTACAGCAGTACGATTCTGTAACCATCTCACCGTGAAAACTTCGGTGAAGTGAGCGTGGAGTGAGCTATCATTCCAACTAATGCTAGGGATTGACACTATTGACAGCTCACTCTAAGCTCACTTCATCTAACTTTTCACTGTGAGATTTTTACAGAATCGATCGGCTGATATTCCTGCTGACCTTTTCTGTAAACATCTCACCGTGAAAACTTAGCTGAAGTGAGTTTGAAGTTAGCTGTCAATATAATGTCAATCCTTACCATCAGGTAGAATGAGAGTTCCCTTGAAGCTCACTTAACAATCTCACCGTGAAAACTAAAGTGACGTGAGCTGTCAATAGTGTCAATTTGTAGCATCTAGTGAAAGGACCGCTCACTTCAAGCTCACTTTCCCTAAGTTTTCACGGTGAGATTTTTACAGAATAGACACGCTGCTCTCCTTTAAAAGTGGCTATCTGCTTGCATAACAAAGTTATAGGCTTTGATATTCCTTTGAATTTAATTTTGTTATTGTGTTAAGTGAAAATGTTAACTTAAATCGTGTTACAATGGTAAGTCAAGATAGCAACAAGGCACAGATAAAGCGTATCGCGCTATGGGTATCGCAAAATACGGCGGCATTACCGACTTCGAAACAGAAAGGGAACGGATTAAAAGTTTCAAGTGATTTAATCTCGCTGAGGGCGAAAGATTTGGCAAAATTTTGCCTGCAAATGAAATGGAAATTTGGACTTTGGAGCCCATCCTTAAACGGTACGATTTCGTAGTTCGTAAGGAATAATATTTCGCCTTTGAGTCCAGTAAGTAAGTGGAGGCACTTACCTACTGTTTTAAACAAATATTCTTGATTGAGGAGATATTTTATAAAGTACACTCAGAACTTCCAAAATTATAGTCTCTGAACAATGTTCATGTTAAGTAAAGTTTTCATAGGAACCTTCATAAGATAAGATCATTTATTTATCCAAAACATACTTAATCACACACATGACATGCAATATATTACATTATGTTATATCACAGTCATGTTTTGCCTTAACGGCGTACAAATGTAAATAAATAGGGTAATCTATAAACATCAAACAATTATTTTATCCATTATTCAAACAGTACTTAACTCCAATATTGTTTGCGATGCGACAGTAGAACAATCAAGTATTCTCATATTTATTACGAATTTCTGGAGCATGATACCTAAAGACATTATCATCTTAACGCTTCCAAAACAAACTTCACAATTTAAGTCACATTATGAAACGTATTTTCCAAAATATCATCACTCATTTAGCACCTCCGAGAATTTAAGGATGAAATCGCCTATTGTGACGGTTCCTACATAAAAACTTTTTTTGACGTCTTTTGAGTAATAAAAGCGTTTCTTTTGAGCATTATTCTCTTTGTTGATGGAAACTTTGAATGCTTCGATTCAATGTGATTTTTTCTCAGCTTTTTGTTGTTTACTATTTTAGACTGTTTTTCTAAGTCTGGCCTCGCTTGCTTAAAAGCTTAAGTATTGTTTTTCGTATCAGAGGTGAAGAGAGGACGTTTTTTTGGGGTCAAGTTGAGTTGATAAACTGTTTTATATTTTTGACAAAATATTATTAGTTTAAATTGGAACATCTGCGTACTAGATTAGTTTAGAAAATATGTGTCAAAACATATTTTTAAGAGCCTTTACGAAGTTTTTATTGAAAATATACATCTTGTCTACATTCTTGCTACATTTATTGACTCAAGCCCAAATTTACTTTACACGTAAAAGCCTAACGTTTATGTCCAGTGACAATCAAATTCCCTAAACCCTGTCTATCCATGTTAACCCGAACACCACCTAAATCCACAAGACCCAGCAATTTTCCACGATCGAACAAACTACACCTCTGGTGTTGCTCATTGATGCATGACGTCACAGCTCCGTCACTCCAAATATCCACGGTCCAATGCTTTGAATGACGTAAAGCAACCAGAATTGCGTGCAGCCTGTTAGATTAACAGGCATTCATCGTCGTACGTAATTTTATAGCTGTAATCTATCAAAGGGAGATTTATGACCGTGATTTGTGCTTAGTATGGGAAATTGGATGTTTTAGATAGGAATGAAGTTGTTTTTTAACCTTTGTTGGTTTAAGGTCGTTTTTTATGAATATCTTGTGTTAACAAACGCAACTCAATCGATCAATATCCAATTAAAAACTTTATTTTCTCACCACAATATACATAAATTATTTTACATTGGTCAGATTCGACAATGATACACAATTCATGCAAGTATGGGAGACTGATGCCTAAGCTAGGCTCATGGCCTGTGTTTGAATAGATTCTTCTTCAAATTTCTGAGGTTTGCGGAGTCAATGTATTGTGCTGGCGGCCCAGTAGATTTTTTCGATATGCCTGTTTTAACGACCGATGTGATCTATAATCTTGTAACAGATTTGCTCGAATTTATCGATTGTTATTGTCACTTGTTAACGATCGATAATTATCAAGGTAAATCAAGCATCACTTGTTGATTTACTTATCGGCAAAAACGATTCACAGTGGCGATCGTAAAAAAATATGGTCGATTGTCTGTTGCTTACACATTTACGTGATTTTGTTTGATCACACGTGTCAATCGTCAAAAATAAGAGCAAATCTGTAGGTATCTCAAGATGTTGTATTTTTTCTATGTGCGAATTTCTATATAATATATTTTCTAGGAACTAATTCTTTATACACACGTATTCTTCGTGAATCGGAATGAAACCCGAACCGGGATTCATCAGAGGGGCAATTCTCGTAATTATAAGAACGTTCACAGTCTGAGCTCAGTCTCATTCAATCTGTCAAAAATACCTCTAATTTCCCTACATTTTGACAAGTTTTTGACATTTGTTTGTCGCCGAAATGAGACTGCGACTAGATTTTGAACGTTTTAAATTACGAGAATTGGCGTACAGAGAATCCTACACAATTATTCATAGGTCTTGCCATGTTCAACATTGGATCCCTTTAACTTTCACTATCGAATAACTAACTTCAAAGACGACGTTATTACACCGGCTTAAATGTTTATAATATTGATGTTATCACAAATTGGAGTCTACATGATAAGCTCAGCCCTATAACCCGGAGATATTATGTTTATAGCCAATTCTAGGCTTGAATATTATGACCAATAAATAGTATGGTTATGCTAATGTATGGTACTGCAAAGTAGGTTTGTGTACGGACTGGCTGGAATTTCCCATTAACTAGTAGATTATCTTTTCACTTTCAGTGACATTAAGATAATGCCTGGAGAGTAAAAATGTCATTTAACAACGTCCACCCTTATCAATCTAATTTCTCCATCGCCAGATAACTTTTATTCGAGGAATAAAATTGACGTTTGACAGTTTTTTGTATGAAATAACTGTCAACATTTCAAAATTATTCCTCGAATAAAGTTTTAATGGAATTAAATGAAATTGTTTATACTGCAAATAGGATATTGGAATCACTTGTACACATCATGAAAAAAAGAAGCTAGATGGAGTCGACATCACCTATCTGACTACCTCTGAGAAGATGTGGTAAAACAAACTCTCTTTTAAACCCCAGATATTAAATATCAAAATTATCGTGAAACAAAATGCAGGGTAGCATCCAGACTGGCCTTTTGAGGAAAGTACCAAAACCAGGTTCAGTAAACCTGTCCCAACAGACGGACGGCGCGCATGCATCTGCTATCGTGAGCTCAGCCATATCTTAGGGATAGTCTTACTAATAAAGTCGCTAAGTTTAGTTTTGTTTTATTGAATGATCACTGTAACTACAGTTTACAGTCTCTCTAGGTATTCCTTCAGATCCGGTGATCTCTGCGGTGTCGGTGAACAAAATATTCCAGACCTTGTCTCGTTTCATAGCCGTTTCGTTAGTTCTAATTTCAGCCTCTGAGTCAGATAAGTTTGTAGCACTATAAATACTATAGCTATTGCAATTCATTTTATAAGTGTTTTTTAAGAAGAAGGATAGAAATGGACATATAGAGGATCAGCTGACAGAGCACGTCACGATGTAAAAGGAATAGCATAGTTTATAGAAATAATTATTTATTGATCTATCTCATGGAAAACTAACAGCTTTACATAAATATAAAAAATATTGACGACACGGTTGGCGTAGTGGCTCAGCGATCAACTGCTGCGCTGCATGTCGCGGGTTCGATTCCCGCACGGAACAAATGTGTATTTGTATTGCCTACAGGTAGTTGTTCTGGGTCTGGCTGTTTGTGTATGTGAGTTTAAATGTTTGTAAACGCACCCACGATACAGGAGTAATTCCTAGAGTGGGGCAACGTTTTTAAAAAAATATATAATATACTGGGATAAGAAACATGAAGCCAATTATAGGTTTTCACAGCTAGCTATTATGATATATTTATACAATTTTACGCCTTTCATTGATTGTCCCTGTACTGTAAGCACGCTTACAGGCCTATGACGGGAAACCATAAACATAATACACTAAAAATAACTCTTTCAAAAAGCGATCCAATATACTTCTAGAAAAGAGACGAAACATACAATGAATATTTTAAGTAACCCGATTATTATTTTCTCATAATAATACATCTTCAACAAGCGATAAGTGACTGTAGGAGAGCCGCCAAATAAATCGCTTATCAGAGCCACAGTCGGTATTCACTCACAGAGAGCGTTATGAACATTCATTTTGTCACGTCAGGTGTGTTCGCACGCATGTTAGAAGGGCTATGAAAACAGCGGGACACATTTCATATATTATTGTCCCATATGAGAAGCGTATTGTGTTATGTAGACATAGTGACGTAGTTAAGGGTCAATGTGGCAGCTTTTATTATTTTTCCTCATGTTAATATATTGACCCAGTTTTTTTGCTTTGTGAAATGTAAGAAGGTAGGAAGATAGCTAATCTATATCAATAAAAACAAAATGCTGTTCGTTGGTAAGCCTGGATAGTTTTTTTTTTTAAATTTTCGGTAATCCTAATATTCCGAATAAGATTTTTAGGGAAAGAAAAATGGAAAAGTTGTCCGGAAAATTTGGAAAAAACTGACCTACTTTTTTCCATCAAACTTTTGTACGAATCATTGAAATTTGGACAGGACAACGTCTGTTGGGTCAGCTAGTACTGAATAAACCTGCTTTAAAATTCACTTATAATTAGATCCGCTTGTTTCGTCGCCCGAATGAGTCATAATATATTGCTCCACCGCGGGTATGTAAACCAAGTTGTTAGTAACTAGAAACTTATGGGTTTAATAATGCATGTTTTATTATTCAGCCTTATTTTTGCTGTAACTGACTGCTGTGGAAGCGCTGAGATATGGCTGTTAATGTAGATTTAAGTTGGATAAAAAGCGCTTTAACGCTAGGTGTCTAGTCTGTATTTTCGTTTTAAAATAATTTGTTCCTGCTTGTAGATTTTATCAGAACTTTTGCTAGTATTCCTTTTGAATTTATAAACTTGTTGAGATTTTTTATTTGCTTTGACCATAATAACTAAATAGGTTTGACTTTTGATGATCGTGATAATAAATGTATTCATTTTCATACAGTCTTATTAGGTCGAGAACGTAATTAGCAAGAATTACAATTAAGCCTCTCTAACCATTTATGGATGGATTTTATTATATTACTGACTAGCTTCTGCTCATGACTTTGTCCGCGTGGAATTTCTTGTTGTCCGACTCACCCCGTTGCATCGCATCGCCTGCCTGCGCTATTACTTCGTTTTGTGGCTCTTTCTGACTTATTTTGGTTTTGTCTTAGCTCCTAAGGGTCATAGCGTGATGTTAGACTATAGCCTTCCTTGAGAATTAGGTTATAGAATGCAAAAATATTTTTACAAATCCGACCAAACAATAAAACTTCAGTTTTATTATCAGTGTAGATAAACAAACATTTCATTAATTTAGTTTATCGAAACAGCGCAATATATAAAATGGTCAGCTATTAAGTGCCTGCAAAAATGTATGATGTTTCCCATTAAAACATGTTTAGTTCTAGTAGAAAATGTACGGACGAACAAGAAACAAAAGTCAACTTAGAATTTATGGATATATAATGTCCGTACACAGCACGATATAAATATAGACACAGAAAGAGTAAGACAGAAGAAACACAATAGATAGGACGAGATCCCAAAACAACAATAATAATATTAATTCAAATTACTGAAGAAAAGTCTATAGACGCCTGTCTCAGCGATGACAGAAAGTTGACATCAGAGCAGCGCTAATCATGGCGTATTTCTGTACTAGGTATCTGGTAGGAGTGAAACCTACACATGAATAGTGAATGTGTTTCCACAAATGTGAACGAAGGTGGCTAGGAAATCCAAACTTCGTTGTGGAAATCCGATTTTATGCCGAACAGTGAATTTTCCGATGGTAAGCAGGTATTGATGTTATATCTAGTCCTAATGTAGGTTATTTGGAAGTGAGAGTGTAGATAACGGATTTGCGCCTTAGGTTTGTACTCAGACTAAGGAAAGAAAGGACTCGGCATAACGAACAATAGTTATAGGAATGTGATGCGGCCGGTCGCCATGTTTTGTCACAGCCAACAAGTTCAACAACAAGTACATCAGTTGTCATCGCGACTTGTTTGTTTCAGTGTTTTGAAGAAAATTTTGTGTTAATAACCGAAAATTTTGCTTGTATGGAGTGTCCGAACTTGCATAAGACTGCATTTATTATGGGTAGGTGCAGTGTGTTAGGCTGCCGCATGCCGCAAGCCGCCATCTTTGTGCCAGACTCACATTTTAGGTATACACGTTTTTTTCATAGGTATGTCATGCCTATTCTTTTCCTTAGTCTGAGGGTTTGTGTTGGTAAATGTGTTTTTGGAATGCCATAAGAAACCAAAGTCTTTCCCATGACAACGAAAACCAGAAAATAATAACTATCGACCGGTTTTAGCAACCTGTATATTATAGAGCAGATGTAACACTTTTTTACTATCGTCCTTTTAATCATCAAATATTTAATCTAATCGAAAGAAAATAAGCACAGTTCATACACAAAATACCATAAATAAAATTATCTATACTTATAATAAATCTGTAGAAGTGAAAATTCTGTACATTGAAAATAAAAAATAAATAAATAGCAGGGGGTGTTACTAGACCGACACCGAACCCAAAAATGTGATTAAAAAATTTTTTGTCTGTCTGTCTGTTTGTTCAGGCATCACGCAAAAACTACCGGTTCGATTACGATGAAACTTGGTATAATTATTCTTTAATATCCTGGGCACAACACTGGGTACTTTTTATCCCGGAAAAGTTTATACAATAAAAAACAAACTTAATTTTGCGGTTCGATCCCTAGACCCGATTACTGTACCAACCGCAAATAATAAGTTTGTCGTAGGTTACGTCACAGTATCTTAGCCGTGTGCAGTGTCCCTAAGTTATGCTCTAAATGTAGTGCTGAAGGTTGAATTTGGTTTGCACCGTTCGCAGCACACGCGTGGCGCGCGGCCGCGCGCGCATTACGTTAGTACTTATCCTTACCTATGGCATTACATTTTTTGAACTTTGATTTGAACAGACGTGTCGAGTGGCAAGCGTTCGTTCTTATTCTTATTTTAACTGCTACGTGCAATTCTAAACCGTGCTTTTCAGTGCGACCTTTTTATTCCTTTTAGTTTTTAGAGTTATTTAGGTTTATTTTTATAAGTCGTAGGGATAGATTTTAATTTTAAAGTATAGGTAGGTAGTATATTTGATAGTGTACGTAGTGACCGTAGGTTATTTTATAATACGGTTAGGTAGGATTAGTCATTCGTATAGATATTAGTTTTTAGGGATTTTGCTTATTTATTGAGTTTAGATTAGTTATCATCAGAAATAGATTTATTTAGGTAGGTAGGTATTTTATTTTCTGTTATTGAGTTTTTTTTTTAATTAGGTAGGTACTCAGGTAAAGATATCATATAGGTACCCTCTTAATCACCACTAATGAGACACAATTGGTTTTCTATTGTAATTAGCCACAAAGGGCCCGCGAGATACCTAGATGGAATCCTCGGGAAGCACATACATTTTATCCTGTTAGCACGTTCCCGTGGGATAATTTCCGACATCCACGCGGGCGAAGCCGCGGGCAGAAGCTAGTACAATAATATTTTTTTCAGCTCTCAACTCTTTATAAACGTATTATTATGAGATTTCTCCCAGAAATACCTATTTTATAATCTTAAAGCTTTCAAGAACTTTAAGAGATCTTTAAAAACATTTTGTTTGAGTTCAAACACCATTAATGGCTTTTCTTATCGAAAGTTTCAATCTTAATGGTCGATAAAGAACATAACGATTTGATAATTACTTTTCAAATTAATTGCAATTACAAGAACAATCTTTGGATGCCTTGAATAAGAGTTAAAGATTAAAGACGACCGTATTTCTTAATAAATCAATTTGGTTAGACTTTTCACAACTATGCTGAGGTCGGCTGCCAGTCTAACCGAATGTAGCTGAGTACCAGTATTTTACATGGAGCGATTGTCTGTCGGACCTCCACAACCCAGTTACTGGGTAATACGATACTCCTTGGTAAGACTGGTTGTCAGACTTTCGGGCTCCTGACTACCCGTAACGACTGTCAAAGATCTACGAATGGCAGCCGGGACCAACGGCTAAAAGTGCTTTCCGATACAAGGAGGGGTCTTGGTACATATATATGAAGATGATCAACCATCCACGGACTAACCGAGGCAAGCGTAGCTTATCCTGATCGATCAACCCGTGCGGCTGTTATGCAGATATAGGATTTAAAAATCCTTGCCTTGTATAGTTTGTTATCACCGAAAGAAGCCGTGCAGTTGATTGCCCTTTCCATTATATTTTGCATAAAAATAGCTCTTGTCATGCTCATAATTTTATCCTGTCAGCAAGATGGTAGGACTGACTGCCCAGAGTGCAGCGAACCTATCGAGTATAGAGCGGATTTCGCCAATGAAACTGAACGTGATCAACACATATAAAGAGTGATGACACTGGCTGATCTTGAACGCGGTTTAGGTGTGTTGATCGCGATCAGTTCCATTTAAAATTCGTCCTAATTCTCTTATTGGAACGAAGTTCCTTAGCGAACGTAACGTGGCTTGCGGTAGGAGTCGTCGTTACTGGTAGAAGTCGTCTCATAAGCCGTGAGCCGCGTGTGAGTCGTGTATTCCACATGTCGCACTATGTGGAGAAATCCTGCGAAGGGTGGCTGGCTACTGTTACATTTATGAATTTGTGGCCTCTTACGGCAAGCTGACAAACTCAAACTTAAACTCAAATCATTTATTTCAATTAAACCCTTTCAGGCACTTTTGAATTGTCAAAATTAAATTGTCGGTCAGTTAGTCAGAAAGTTGAAGCTAGTTGCCCATTCCAAAACGTAGATCTCTGTGGAGAAGAACGGGCAAGAAACTCCACGGACACTCTTTTAAATCAAGATATTATTACAAAATCCTGGGTACATTATTTTTATTGCTTCTATATGTGAGAACAATGCAAAAAAACTAAACAATTTAAAATATAAAATTCAAAATAAGCCCTGGCAGTTAAGAGATGACCAGTCTCAACCGACGGCGCCCGTTCACGAACATGACGCGTGGATCAGCACCATCCAGCTCAACCATTTCGTAGGGAACCGAATGATCCAACACACGCGCCACCACCAGTGAGACATTTAAGTGAGCATGATATATTCTTAACTGCCATGCTCAACATAAGCCCAAAGGACAGGTGGTTTGATATTGATACATAAGGAAACAACAAACTATCTCAAACACCGTATATTTATGAAAATAAATCTAAAGCAATAAACGGTGAACCTTAAAGAACTAATTTACCTTATCATTAACAAATTAAGTAGATGTCTATCTATATCTTAATATTGCCAGCCAGCTAAAATTTCAGCAGAAAGAGCTAGGCTCGTGGGGAGTTGGAGATAAACCCAGTACTGTACCGTTTTTTAAACGTTTAAATTAAATAATATAAATTTCAAATTTAAGGTATAACCTTCCAGTTATTTAAATGTTATTAATTAGTAAATGGGCGCCAGGGACTTTAAAGAGTCCCAGATCCCGGAGTCAACGAAGGTGTCCATTATACTTCTGGATGAACGTAGCATGTCGAACCCGAGATCCTCAATTCAAAATATGTTGAAGACCGGTTAATATTTAGACACCTTCGACTAATATTTAGACTGTACATTCCACCGGTGGACAAGTTTAAGTATCTGGGTCACTGAAGATTCAAAAGACAATATTGTCCGTTGTAACATGTTAGCCCGCAGGTTTGCGCGATTTACGAAGTCAGTTAAATTAACGTATAAAAGTTTTCTATTCCATTTTATAAGCAAAAAAAAAAACAAAAGGTATTCATTCAAACCAGGCTATAAGAACATCAACACACACGCCAATATACCTACAAAAACATTGAAAACTATCTCAAGCTGATAGCAAAATAAAACCCTCCAGGCATAAAGGGTGTACATAATATATGCAATGCAGCATTATGTTCATAAAACTGTAACTTTGAGTCATAAATGAAAAACTTGGACCTTTCGAAGCAGCAAGTCAATCAACTGTGTAAAACAAATAAACAGTTAAATACTGATAACAAAAACAAAACCATGGTCAGTAAGATGACTTGTCACAACAAGCAGTACCTGTTCACGGGCATAAAGCAATTTCAACCGTTACCACCCTCGCCATATTTAAGGGAGTATCGCGTAAGGAACTTCGTACCTGAGGGGGCTCCCCCGACCGCACACTTTTATTTTTATTTTTATCACATTGCATACGCGCAGTTTAAGATAATCCAACAAAAGCTACGGTTAAGACGATTAGGCTTATACAAAAAAAAAAAAAACAAAACATAATTTTTCAACCACAATTGTTTTCTTTGATACGTAGAAAAATAAAAAAGATCCTTTAGAAAAATCCTTTTTATTTCCTCATCCTTTGAATCCGTTTTAGCGACCGTGGTTAAAAATTTACCTGGATCATAAATCATTTCGTTCCACTCTGTGACTGAGAATCGCTGAGCTAAATTCAAAACATTTTCCGAATTCAAAGAGCGAAAACAGTCCATAATTCACACTACGCCACGGTTTAAAAAAAATCAATGGATATTTTTGAATTGGATTCCTGGTAATATCCTTCCTCTCTTTGCCTGCAGTCATTATTAATTATTGTTTGTGGTATTATGTTGTTATTAATTCGACCATGTATGAGGGCGACGCTAATTAATTATAAATATCAAATTATTAATGTGAGAGCATATAATAGAATAGAATACTCATTATTGTGTACTTCATACGTATTACAGATATAGCTGTGGAAATTTTACATAGGGTGACACAATGGGCGGTCTGGCGGCTATATTTATCATTACAGTGAATTTGTTTTTACTTTAAAGCTTTGTTTTATAATAAGTCTTTATTCGAAAGTTCACCGGGCCCTCAAGAGGGATGTCGTAAACATAGCTATACAAAAATACGTAGAAGCTCATGAACACAGACTTCATCATCACGTGAATGTCGAGGCGATCCAACTCCTTAACAATACTGAATTAGTGCGAAGACTAAAAAGGGTAAAACCTTTTGAGTTAGTTTAGTGCAGTGTAAGTGAACTCAAACTGTAGTGCAAGTGCTGAATCTTATAAAGAACACGTGAAACAAGTGTCTTCCCCATAACTTATAGTGAATAAGACGTTATTGGACGATTTCTTAATTATATAGTTACTTAGCAGTTTAAGTTATATTTAAAATACTTATTAGCTAATAGGCTAGATTGTAATGTAAATAAAGTGTCACCAATTGTGATACTTTATAAAAAGGAAAAAAAAATCGAAAGTTAAATTGGTTAATAAATCCGTCTGGCCCGTTCCAACTATGGAAGAAGGGTATGGGTCGGCTTCTAGTCTTGGCGGATGCAGCTGAATATCAATATTTTTACATGGAACGCCAGCCTTCATAGGCAGTCGATCCATGTGTTACCCAGTAACGATTTTTAGAAGTCATATTGTGACTTCCACAAACCAGTAGGGAACACGACACGTAAGACTGGCTGTCAATGTGAAAGTTAAATAGTTAAATACTCGATCATAGTCACACATCTTGATATAAATCTTGATATACAAAACAAAATTGCAGAATCACACTTCGCACCACAATCTACCATCTCCTTCAAAATATAATCCCAGACATATTTCTCGGTCTCGATAAAGAACGTCTCACCTGACAAAATAAACCTATATTTAACCTGAAAATAGACCTTAATCCCTATAGCGGAAGGCACTAGCATGAGTTATGAATCTTACGGGGAGATAAAGGGCCGTAACTAGGGAACGTGTCGGGAGAAGAAATGGGAATAGATTAGGAAGTGTTGCTAAAAATGTGGGAATGAATTCTCGTTGTTGATTGTGTTTTGTTTGGATATTTGGTGTTTTAAGGAGAATTAAGATTGACATTACTTTACAGGCATAATAAATGACAGGTATGAAATAAAATTGACGTGCAGGGTGAAACGTGCAAGCCAGCCATTGGAAATATTTTTAAAGCTATACAAAACTTCGTATACATAACATTCAAACGTACATAATATACACTCTCGTAAACATATCGTTTTGAGTATGAATGTGGATGGCTATGTGACTAGGGAAGACGAAAGAAAAGATGGATGGACTGTGAGAAATATGATATGGCTAGAAAAGGGGGAGTTCCGAGATGACGACTAAAAGAGAAGTATGGAAGAAAAATACAAGTTGCGCAGTTCCAAATTAAATTGGTATAAGGACAGGAGACTGATGATATTACATTTATGTATATGAGATTTTGTATAGCCGACCTAGCCTTTGTGTGAAGTTCGACGGAAGACTAGCCGGAACAAATTCCTGAAACTTGTAGCAAGGCTGATAGATAGGCTCTCATCACCGTTTATCATGCTCCGACTTTTCAAAAATTATCAAAATCTTTTCAACTTATACAAAAGTAATTTTTTTAAGGTAAAGGCATAATTAACAGAGTGTTAGTCATTAAATTGTAAAGTTAATAAGGAAATTTCTTTGTTTAAACGTAAAACATCATAAAACAGCCATTTTAAAATAATATTGTTAAAATTCTGGATAATTTAGCACAGTATTTACTAATTAAGAAAGTGCTTTCGAAATGACATCTTAATAATCTTAATGAAGTAGTAGTCATGAAAACTCTTTAATGTATGAAGTAGTATTATGTTTAGATACTTCAAAGTTTGCTTTGAGTGCATTAGTACTAACTAATGCACTCAAAGCAAACTTTGAAGTATCTAAAAAACACTAGCAAAGCACTAGCTTTCAGTGAATTCAAATAATCTCTTGATGTCATTTATCTTGTCAAAGGGAGTAAATAGATTGATGGATTGATTGGACCTGATTACGCCGAGTAAAAGGATAGAGTTTCTCAATTATTTATTTAAATTGATTACTTTAAAAGTGTGTTTTTTGAAGTTTCAGTTGGATTGAGATGGATTTAAATCTATTTGAGAATTCACATTAACTATTCAACTAATTATGTTGTTGAAAAGGGTTTTAAAACTCGATGCGGTTTAATACACTGCCCATGGCTGTTGTAGTCGTAATAAAAGTATGAGTTTAGAAAATCTTTTTTCTTTGTTTAAAAAGGATAAGATATCAATACCTGTCCTGTCTACAAAACTTTGTCTACCTACTAATTTAATTAGATATTCATAAAGCAACATGAATACAGAGCAGTGGTGGCTCAGTGGTCAGGCCGCGACTTAAGAGTTGTAGGTCGTAGGTTCGAACCCAGACAGGCGCTTTACTTTGTGTTAATTATTTCATCACCACTGCTCTCAAAACGGTGAAAAAAATATAGTGAGGAAACCGGCATGCCCTAGAACCAAAATTCGAAGACATGTGATATCTACCAACCCGTACTGGGCCCGCGTGGTGGATTACGGCCCGCTCCCTCTCACAGAGAGGAGGCCTGTGTCCCAGCAGTGGGAACATTATTATAGGCTGATTATTATCATGAATATGTGACTGATAATAATAAGCATACTTTAATAATAATTTAAGTCTAAACTTGAATATATTCTTTATCATATTTTATAGCCACACAATTTGTATGAAGTTTTTTCGCTCCGTTTCAACGTTATTAATATTTTACTTTCAAATTTCATCTTGAAGAGAATGATAGCAGTGTCTTTTATTTAAAACTACACTCATTTTTATATTCTATGACAGTAGTTGAGTTATTACACTGGAAATTCGCAAAATTGTTGAAAGTTTGTTTCGAGGTAAGATTATTTTCTTACAAGTGCAAACTCATTAAATGTAATAATGGGACATTCTTCGAAACGGTTTTAAGACATTAACATAATTTATGAGTTGTTTTTTTTTATTTTTAGACTTATTTTTGTTTTAAGACTGTCACACATTTGACATTTGAATTGTGGCGGTGCCATTCCTTACAAAAATGCCCAGATTATATAATATCTGAAAAGTTTTGTCTGTTCTAGGGACCAGTTGCGAATCATGTCAATCAAAATGGCGAATCTTCTTTCGACAACATCCTACTAATATTATAAACGTGAAAGCTTGTATGGATGGATGGATGTTTGTTACTCTTTCACACAAAAACTGCATAACGGATTTGGATGAAATTTGGCACCCAGATGTTTTATAACCAGGATTAACATATAATATATGTTAATCCTCGTTAATGGTAAATGGTAAAAAAGTATCATATTATGATACTTTTTATCCCGATATTTCCACGGGATCGAAACTTATGTGGGTGAAACCGCGGGGCGCAGCTAGTGTAGGTATATGCAGGCAATATTTTAACTAAGCACAATAATATGGGTAGCGGGATCGTCCGAAAGGGTTACCGCTGCCCTGGAACATAAAGGGCTAAGGAAGGAACACGGGTGGGTTTTAGTCAGTAAGAGTCTGACACTCCCTTCCGCTCCACCCAGAGCGGGATGGGTCATTTGATGATTTCCCATACTGAAAAAAAAAAGCGCAATAATATCTACATCATTCTCCAGCCCTTATCGCCTAATTCCTTTGGGGTCGGCGCAACATGTGTGTTTCTTCCATACTTTTCTATTAGTCGTTATCTCGGGAGTCAACATTCTTTCTCTCAATATCATCTTTCACACAGTCCATCCATCGTTTCGTTGGGCTTCCCCTAATAATGATGCATAAAATATACGATTTATTTACCTACTTAATACTGAAAATAAAGGCTGTAAAGTCATTTATTACAACTTAAACTCCAGCTGACTCATTTGTCTAAACTTTAGACAAATTAGCAAGCTGGGTGATGTTGAACCTTTAGGCGCTAAAGGTTCAACCTGCACCAGTTAAACTCATACGTTAAACCCTAACAAACAACAAGTCCTGGCTTGTTACCGGAAAACCGTGAAAGTTATATTATGAGGTATTGTGTAGGTAGCTACAGAGTGGCCTGACAATGAATCTGTCTTCTGCTACAAACGGTAACTATTTTAACCAAAACTCTAACTAGACGTGGCGTAGAGAAGCAGTGATGCCATTATAATATGGATTTTAATTGGGATTTCCTAGTTTTATTTCATTGGCATTAATTTTGTATTCACTAAAATTATTTTTAATGACCTACCTAACAATGTGTTGGTGTATACTGTATGAATAACCTTTCAATTAAGCTGACATGAATAGTAAAACGTATGGAGCACGAACAGCGGCCTCTCAATCAACCTGTCTATCCGCTGTCGTAACTATTGAGCTATTGCCGCTTATCGACTGTGCACATAGCCGAGAAACGGTTGAAAATCTTGTGGTCTTCATATCTACCCTATATGAAGACCACAAGACAAAGGGTGCTAACGCTTCTATAAAAAGGCTTATTACTCCCTAGAGCGTTTTTCCAGGGTAAAGACAAAATATTTAAGTGAATCGTACGAGCCAATGATAAATTCTCAATTCGAACCATTTTCACCAATCACAGCACAAAACTTAATAAAAAAATAAACAAACTGGCATGTCGCTTCCAGATTTATGCGTTGTGACGTCATATTACACTCGGTGTCACGCGTAACAGCCCACCATAAATATTTATTCGAGTTTTCGTCGACAATCAAAGCGCTGTAAATCACTGCCCGGAGAGATGCATTTTTGTTTTGTTTCATCGCTTTTTCTGTTTTTGCACTGCATCGAACATTTTTCGACTATCGGAAACCGAGATATTCTGTCGTTAGGTAAATTTTTGTATAACGACTCGGATTATTTTGTGGGAAAAAGATAACTAGAGTGCGGCTGTCACATACTTGATCCATGTTTTGCAGAATAAGTTTTGAAACTGTAACTGGCCGTAGTTGTGTTTTTTATGTTTTGAATGTTTGTGAACTCGTTTAGGTGAGTAAGTAGCAGAATTAAATCAAGTTGAGTTATAGTTGTAAGTAAAATCTAGATAGATTATTAAATAAGCAGCAAACCAAATTGAGTATTAAATTAGCCAGACGTATATTTCCCTTGCGAAAATACTATATCGTTAGAGAACAAAGGAACAACATGTTTAGCAGAACGAGAAAATAAACTCGAATGAATAGGTATGAGGAAAAATATTATAACACAGAACATTAAGGTAACAATAATAACTAATAACCACACAGTTCTATTATGTAATTAACACAAAGTCCATCCATCATGGCGTCGGAAGCAACAATCTCCAGCGATGATAGCCGTAATTGATAGCAACAGATTCATCAGATTTGATGGTATCGGCCGTCGACGTCGATATATCGTGTCCCTGCAAATTACCGAAACTACGCGCTGTCCGGAAAATGTCCAGTATTTGTCATAAGCGTCCGGTGCGTGGCTGTGATCATGCGGGATTACAAGATAATTAGGTATTTCTAGGAATAGGTGACAATTAATTGGTATTTTTTTAATATTTTGCGGTCATTTCATTCTGATAATACCAGAAACCAACGAAAAGGAAGCAAAAGAGTATGTAAGGATCGTAGCAGATGACGTTCTGTAGTGTCTGTCTCCCCCATCGGAAGAATGTGTGAGTTTATGTATGTATGTATTTTAGAAAGCGGCTTCAAAGTGCCATTATAATAAACAAACAGTCATGCAAACACATCAAAACTAAGCACAATCGTACCTATGTTTGTTTGACCAATAAAACCTTTGTTTAACCATACCTATTGACCTAAAGGTACTAAGTCCATTAAAAAAAATTCAGCATCCACAATTTTGAGAACAAATAAAACCCTTTTATTCCTCCAATATTCATGAAGCAAAAAAAAAAATATAAAGTTGATATTTTGCCGCAGCAGATAATCTCGCAGGCATTTTGTTTCGGAGTCGCGTCCGATATGTGATCAGCAATTGGCCGCCAGTGTACTGAGCCGTAATCAACGTCCGCAGCAGACGTGTTTAACTACTATTGTGAACGGACGTACCGATCGCGCGCGCGTGCTCTAGTTAAGAGTATTTTGCAGACGCATCACAATACCGTCGTCGCGGTGTACATACGTCGATCAATCGGGGCCACCGCGATGACCCAGTTACAAATGCGGAAATCGTCATGAAGTGTTTACTATAATTGTTTAGGTGACACGATCGCCTTAAAACTAAACAATGGCTGCAAAACAGTCTATAAAAATAAAAACTGATCTGGAAAAGCAATTGTACGATTGTTACATCCAGGAGAAAACGGACAGAGAAAACCTGCAACAAATGGTACGTCAACTGAACGACCACATACAAAACTTGCAGGAACAGGTACAAGATCTGCAAGGACAATTAAAATGCTTAAAGGCACAAGAAAAAGAAGAACCTTCCGATAAACAGGTCAGTGAGACCAAAACACCCGCTCAGCCCACTAAAAGTGACGTTGAGTACTGCACGGACGAGGATGAACTCGCCAGAGAGACTGGATGGATTAGGGCGAAAAACAGGAAGAAAAGGAAGTTGAACACCTCCCTTACTCCACCACCACTACAACAAGCTAGCACTAGCGCTCAACAGCAGCTGAACAACAAAGAGAAGGCAACCTCTAAAAAAATTCTAGCACCACCTCCAATCGTAGTGGACGGTGTTAAGAATTACCAAACTTTCTACGACTTTTTGACTGAATCTCAGCCAGTAGAAACATTTACCGCCAAAATGTTAAGCGGTAATAGTTTGAAAATAAATGCCAAAACTGAAGAATCCTATAGAGTGATTGCCCGGCGCTTAACAGAAAATAACTGTTTATGGCACTCATACGAGGATAAGCAGACCAGGCCAATAAGAGTAGTGGCGAAAAAATTGCATGCTTCTTGTCTACCGAATCGGATTAAAGATGACCTAACGTCGCAAGGATTCCAGATAGAAAATGCAATTAACAAGCTAAGCTGGAGAACTAAAGAACCGTTGAATATGTTCATACTTTCATTTAAGAATGGTGAAGACGTTAGTAAAATATACGGCATTAAACATATCCTAGGGTGTAAAGTTGAAATAGCCCCGCTTAAAACATCAAAAATAATACCGCAGTGTAAGAGATGCCAGGCTTATGGTCATACCCAAAAGTATTGCTCAAAAGAACCGAGGTGTGTTAAATGTACAGGTAAACACCTAACAGCTGATTGCAAAAAACCTGTAGAAGAAAAACCTAAATGTGTCCACTGTGGCTTACCTCACCCAGCTAACTACAGAGGGTGTTTAGTGGCTAAGGAGATGCAAATGATGAAGAACAAAACCTCAAAAACTAACTCACCTAAAAACGCTGTTAAGCAAACTACCGACAAACAGACAACAAAACAAAGTGCACAGTTTTCACAGACAACCGCGAAAACTACACACACATCTAAAAGTGTCTCATATGCACAAGCGGTAAAACCAAGCTCTCAACCATCAAGTCTTGAGGATAAGCTCAACCAGATCTTGAACTGCCTATCATCATTTGATAAGAGACTAGAAAAATTAGAATCAAGTACTGTAAGAATCAATCATGAATAACACACTAAAAATAATGGCGTGGAATTCCAACGGACTGCTGCAACACCAACATGAGTTGCAAGTAGTCCTAGACACAGAGAATATTGATGTGTGTTTGATCTCTGAAACGCACTTCACTAAACAGTCTTTTGTAAAGTTTAGAGGCTATAAGGTATATCACTCATTGCACCCTAACAACACGGCCCGAGGAGGTAGCGCGGTTATTATTAGAGAAAATATCTGCCACTATGAACAGTGTAAATACGAGGAGCCAGACACGCAAGCTGTGGCGATATCAGTGAAAACCGATAAATTTAATGTTACAGTAGCGGCCGTATACTGTCCTCCAAGACACACGATAAACAAAGAACAATATGTACACTTCCTCAGACTCCTTGGACAGAGATTTATATTAGGCGGTGACTTTAACGCTAAGAATACTCATTGGGGATCGAGATTAACCTCAACTAAGGGACGACAGCTTCTAAGTGCAGTGAAAGACATGCGGTGTGAGGTCATAAGCACTGGAAAACCTACATACTGGCCGACTGACCCCCAGAAACTACCAGACCTTATCGACTTTTTTATTGTCAAAAATATATCAACAAATTATCTGAATGTGAAAGAGGGGTACAACATGAACTCCGATCACTCTCCGATATTATTACTATTGAGTCACAAAATATTACTAAGAGAAAACCACCTGACATTAGTCAATAAGTTTACAGATTGGAAAAGTTTTAGCATAGACCTGCAAAATATTACTGACCTAAAAACTTCATTAAAAAGCAAAGATCAGCTCGATTTTGAAGTAAACAAGTTTAGCAACAATATTCAACAATGTGCATGGAACAACACACCACAGGTTATAAAGAAATTTAAAGGAAATACCTACCCAAGGGAAATAATAGACCTATTATATGAAAAAAGGACTCAGAGAAAAAGATGGCAACAAAATAGATTCCCGCAAGATAAAACTTTATTGAATACCCTTACGAAAAGACTGAAGAGAAAAATACAAACGTTTCAAGATGAGACTTTCAATACCAACCTACGCCAGTTAAGCAGCGACCATACAACACAATACTCTCTTTGGAAAGCGACAAAGACACTCAAAAGGCCAATTACACCAATTCCCCCTATCAGAGATGATAACGGAAAGTGGGCCATAAGCAATGAGCAAAAAGCTCTAAGATTTGCCCATCACTTAGAAGAAACCTTTCAGCCAAATGACAGGTCTATAGATAACCTGCAGTTCGCCAATATTCTGCAAGATCAAAGAATTAAGCTTGTGACCCCAAAAGAAGTTGCAAGGGAAATTCAAATAATTAGCCACAAAAAATCACCGGGGTATGATCTTATTACGGGAGAAATCCTAAAACATCTCCCGCGTAAAGCTATCGTTAAGCTTACTAGGCTCATCAATGCTGCATTTGTGCTAAAGCATGTTCCTGAGCCATGGAAAGTTGCTGAAGTGATTATGATTGCAAAGCCCGGTAAACCACCTCACGAAGCATCATCATACAGGCCCATTTCCCTGTTGCCTATAACATCAAAGCTGTTTGAAAAATTGTTTTTGAAACGCCTAAAACCTATAATAAACGAGAAAAATCTGATCCCTGACCACCAGTTTGGTTTCAGAGAGAAACACTCAACAATAGATCAAGTACATAGAATTACCAACATCATTGAGAGAACGCTTGAAGATAAAAAAGTCTGCTCCACCGTATTTTTAGATGTGGCACAAGCTTTTGATAAAGTTTGGCATAAGGGTTTGATATACAAGCTAAGACTAATGCTGCCCAATGATTTTGCCGATATCCTGCAATCATACATTACAAACAGAATGTTCAGAGTAAGGCACGAGGATGCCTTTTCTGAGTTAAAAGTTATTAAAGCTGGCGTGCCTCAAGGTAGTGTGCTGGGTCCAGTGCTCTACCTGTTGTACACACATGATATACCAGAGCTGGAAAATAATACAATTGCAACCTTTGCGGACGACACTGCCATTATGGCTACAGGGTCATGCCATACGGAAGCAACCAAAAAGGTACAAGTCGCTGTAAATAAAGTTCATGACTGGGCACAGAAATGGAGAATCAAATTAAATGAATCGAAGTCACTTCACATTGACTTCACCAACAGGAATTGTGATTACCACCCAATCTTTATAAATGGTCAACAAGTGCCATACGCAAATACAGCCAAATACCTTGGCATAACGCTTGACGCGAAACTGCGCTGGAAAGCGCACGTCAAAAAGAAAAGGCAGGAACTAGACATGCGTTTTAAAAACATGTATTGGTTGATTGGACGGAATTCCTGTCTATCGATACATAACAAAATTTTATTATATAAGCATATCCTTATGCCGATATGGACATATGGCATCCAACTATGGGGCTGTACTAAGCCGACCAACATCAAAATCATACAAACATTCCAAAACAAGGTACTCAGGAGTATTGTTAATGCGCCCTGGTATATAAGAAATGACGACCTCCATCGTGACTTAAAAATGGAACCCGTCACCGACATAATCCAAAAATTTGCTGAGGCCCATGAACACCGACTCCACCGACATGTGAACATCGAGGCAATTCAGCTGTTAGACCAAACAAATATAGTGCGAAGACTAAAACGGACAAAACCTTTTGAGTTAGTTTAGTGTAAAAAGTGTAGAAATAATAGTGCCAATGACACACATAATAACACATGAACAAAGTGCTTATATCATCATATCAGACTCTAAGAAAGTGGAACGGACTTGTGTAAAGTACAATAAACACTATTCTAAGTTTTAAAATAATTATCACGTAATAAATTAAGTTAGATTAAAATTGCTTATTAGTCTTATAGGCTAGATTGTAATTAATTATTAAGAACCTGGTTCTTTTTAATAAAGAATAAAAAAAAAAAAAATTTATTCGATAACGATATTTCTCTTTTTTTGGACGGCGTAAAAGGAAAAGTTGTGGTTTCAGCCTTTCGTTTGAATAAAAAACCTAGAAGGTATGTTTTCTCCTGTGTTATACAGCAAAAAAACAAGAAAATTGTGAAAACTGATTGCATTTCTTCTATTGTAAATCAAAATCAAACGTCATTTATTCAAACTAGGGCTAAAATCAGCTCTATTTAATCGTCAAAATTACATGAGACAGTCCGTAAGACCTTCACCACTTCCTAGCGCTGTAGCTTTGAAGAATAAGTAGCGCAACAAACTTCTCAACAGCACAGCTGTCTGTTCAGTTAAAATAAATAATTATCCAAATGATCAACATAACAGAGAGCACAGCATCGTCACTGATTGGTTGGCAGGTCGTGTGGCGATCATAATAATGATAAGCAGAACAGATCATACACCATTACACCTTTAACTGTTTAGCAATACACATCGAGGTACAGTCACAAAGGAGATAAGTAACCAGTGTCGTCGGATATAGTTGAAGTTTAGTAGGAAACTGATGGAGGTTTTCGAATGAAATTTAATTTAATTAATAGAAAACGAACAGTTCATTTACCAATCAATAACCGTACCAACTATAACCGACGACTCTGGTCACTTATCTCTTTTGGTGACTGTACACCAGAACACAACTTTATTATTGATGCGTATCGGATATATGTCATAATCAATTAGCCGCCAGTGTACGAAAGTCGCAATCAATGTCGAACATCATTTATACGATAATGTTTTTTTTTCGGCAGTATCGTTACCAGAGAGGAAATGTTAATTTTTATGTGCTTCCGATAAAGTCATGTATGCATATCAGCCTATAAACATCCAGCTCTGAAAATGGAGCTCTTGGTGAAATTAAATATTGCAGTTATAGAGTAAAAGCCATCCCACAGGGTTGTATTTTTATTCGAGAATAACATAACATCACTCTTATAACTCTCGAGGAATTAGGCAGAGGTGTGCCATTACTTCCTGATTTCGACAGCTTTGTTTAAGTCCTATGTACTCGTAATAGGGGGTGAGCCGATTGCCATCAAATGGACACAAGTCCTCAATCAGTGCGTCCTGCCTGTAATGGTTTACGGAGCCAAAACGTGGACACTCTCGGTACGGCTTGTCCATAAATTCCAGGTCATTCACCGAGCTATGGAACGGGTTGTGCTTGGAGTCTTTCTGAAGGATCGAATCTGCAACGAGGTGATCTGGCAGAGAATCAAAGTTGTCAACATAGCTCACAGAATAAACAAACTGAAGTGGCAATGGGCTGGCTATATTTGCCGTAGAACCGATGACCGGGGTAGACTTTTTTGAGTGGAGACCGCGAATCAGCAAACGTAAGGTAGGACGCCCTCAGGCTAGCTGGAGCAACGATCTTCGCAGGGTGACTTAGCAGCTGGATGAGAGTTGCCGAACATCGTCTAGCAGTAAGCTGATGATGATGATGTGCACACATTCAGACTCCGGGCTGCCTGAGAAAAAAAAACCCAATAACACTTTATCCGACTTGGGAGTCGAAGCCAAGACCTCATCAGCAGTAGCGCTTGCGCTCGACCAATATATTATTTTGAAAACGGTAAGCAATCGCCTCTTTAGAATCACATACCCAAAAGGTGCAAACGGGACTCTTTTACCAAGCCACTGCCGCCTGTTTGTCTGCCTGTCCGTCACAGGGCCTTATGCTTTTAGCCTTAATAATACCCACTTGACAATTAGAAAACTTCGTGTCCCGAGGACGTTCACAAGAAACCTCGAAAGAATGCATTTTCTTAAAATGTTTTAATCCTGATTAGTGCGGAATCCAAACATGCGAGTTACACTGTTATCTATATATATAAAATTCAAAGTCCTGACTGACCGATAGATCAACGCACAGCCTAAACCGCTGGTCCTAGAGACATTAAATTTGGAGGGTGTGTTCTTCGTGAAGAGTAGGCATCCACTAAGAAAGGATTTTTCGAAATTCCACCCCTAAGAGGGTGAAAAGGGGGGAATTCGTTTGTATGAAAAATCTTATTCCTTGAGTTAATAAACTTGAAACTTGGCACGAATACTTACCAAAATAAATTATGAAGATTGTCAGTTTTTTTCTTCTAAACTACCCCCTAATAAGGGATTGGGGGGTTTCAAAGTTTGTATGGAAGAATTTTAGCGCGCAGTCCGATTTACTCGAAACTCAGTATTTATACCTAATATTGAAAGTAAAGAATAATGTGTATCAGGGTTTTTTGAAAATCTACCCCTGACGGGCTGAAATGGGGTACTCAATTTTTCAGGGGAGGATTTTAATGCATGGCTTGATTAACTCGAAAATTAGTATAAATAATCTTTGAGTCAAGTTATGAATACATCCCAAACGATTTTTTTATATCTTGAAAAATCTTCTTCATTTAGTTAATAAACTTGAAACTTGGCAAGAATACTTGCCTAAGTAAGTAATAAAGTTTATCATTATAAGTTTTTCAAAACTACCCCTCAAAGAGGGATATAGATAGGGGTGTTAAGTTTGTGTGGAAGAAATTGAATGCGCGGTCCGAGTCGAAACTCAGTATTGATACTTTTGACAGAAAATAATTAATAATAAGTAGGAGTATGTAAAGTTGTCGAAAATTTACCACTGACGGGACAAAAAGGGGTAAGTCAGGATAAGGGGAGGATTTGAAGTTGAAACTGCATGTTACATTTTCACGCCTAAACCACTGAACTTCTGATTTGGCATAGAGATAGATGGCATTCTGGGGAAACACATAGGTACATTTTATCCTGTTAGCATGTTCCCGTGGGATAATTTCCGACATCAACGCGGGCGAAGCCGCGGGCAGAAGCTAGTAATACAATATAATTACCGACTGATAAGGATAGCTTACAATTTTGTTTGTTATTTTTTTTTTATCTGTTTTCCTGTATGTTTCGTTCTCCGGCCAATCTCGTATTTAAACGCTTCTAGGTCATCACGCCAGCGTATCCTAGGCCTCCCTCGTCGTCGCCGTCATCTAGCTCCCACTGCCGTGATAACTCTGGCCCATGTGTCCCGATGCATCCTACATACATAGCCCGCCCAACCCCACTTCTGCCTAGCAAGTTTTTTGTCCATATCGGTGATTCCTGTTTTCGAGTTACACAATTCTGTTTACCACAAGTAAATCAGTTCGTGAACAAGCAGTGTATAGTTACTAACAGCACACAATTAAATCATTCTCTTGATAAATACAGCTCTCATTTTACAACTAGTGTAATAAAATAGTTTCAGTACAGTTCTAAATGGACTTTAGTTGCACTAATTCATT
Organism: Apamea anceps; assembly: GCA_951799955.1. Lineage (NCBI taxonomy): Eukaryota > Metazoa > Arthropoda > Insecta > Lepidoptera > Noctuidae > Apamea > Apamea anceps. The sequence goes on along the minus strand of OX637522.1, from coordinate 5,636,680 downwards.
TAGCTAATTCAATTTGTGAGTAGCGACTGTTTTTCAATTAAGTTCTCGTTTTGTGAGTTATGTTGGTAATTTGTGCTTTTTGAGGCTTGTTAATGTAATGTTTGTGATTATTTGAATTTAATTCAGAAATAAATTGTTGGAATTCTTTTGTGGGGAGGCTTTTGATGTTTTGTTATTGGAGTGAGTATTTAATGAGAATCTATAACGATTTCTGGGTACAGAATAAAAGCTGAAACCTGACCGTTGGAATAGAGGTCACATATCCAGGATTTTGGTTACCTGTATTGAAATTCGTAGTACATTGTCCAGTATTATCATATCCATCTGACACTCCCATCTTATCTTCTGTAATGTGAAGATTTGCTGACAAAGAACCAGGCTGTCCATTAATAATTTGAAATAATGAAAAAATGTCGAATTGTATAGTGAATAAGTAACGATGTAGTTACAAAAATTTAATAATAAATAAAAAATTTAAATAAAAAATAAATAAATAAATTTAAATAAATTAAAATAATAAAAATAAATAAATTTAAATAAAATAATATAATAATATGATAATATAATTTTAATGTAAATAAATTTAAATAATAAATTTAATATTTTTATTTAATGGTTATCTAAGCATACTCTTTTAAATTTTCATCCTCTCAACATGAACAAACCTGTTCATGATGAGAGGATGACTGAAAGGCGACTAACAATTTGTATTTATAAGGTAGATGTGATTGTTAACGCCGGGAGGCGACGCCCTAGAAGGACATAATTATGTGACCTTATTGGTGATGTTCTTCTGAAAGGTCAGGTGTATATTACTCGCAACCGGCGGACATGTATGGCCAGATGTTTGAACGTAAACGAAACAAAAGGAATATGTAAGAGGCGTAGCAGTTAAGTAGTGTTCCGTACTTTATGCCTATCCCTGTAGGAAGAAGGTGTGACTTTATGTTTGTACGTAAGTAACAATAATTGCAATTACCATTAGAGGGGCCCGTGGCTAAATAATAACAGCCGCACAGGTCGATCGGTCAGGTTAAGCTACGCTTGCCGCGGTTGGTCTGTGGATGGGTGACCATCTTTACATACAGAGACCCCTCCGTGCCTCGGAAAGCACGTTAAGCCGTTGGTCCCGGCTGTCATTCGTGGATCTTTGACAGTCGTTACGGGTAGTCTGAAGCCCGAAAGTGTGACAACCAGTCTCACCAAGGGGTATCGTATTACCCAGTAACTGGGTTCCATCCGGTTAGACTGGAAGCCGACCCCAACATAGTTGGGAAAAGGCTAGCCTTTTCCCAACTATGTTGGGGTCGGTCTGCCTAGGCAGATGATGACCCTCCCCGGTGGGTTCCCGCATTGTCGAGGCGGGGGGGCTCAGTAGCCGTGGCGAGCTGGGCCACGGTGAAGCTAAGAGGAACCCCAGCGGGGGCCGCTCGTCCGGGCTGTGCGGTTTAGCCCGACGTAGCGGCCCACGGGTAGGTTGCGGTGCCGCGACATCGCGACCTACCTGAGGCGGGCCGCGATGTCCCCCGTGAGGGAGACATTGCGGCTGAGGACAGAGGCCGCGGCGGGAGGGGTTCTCCCTTCCTTCCGCGGCCTTGACGGGGCCGCCACCGTGAGATGGCGGACGCGGCGGGGCCGCAGGGGAAGAGGAGTGTCGGTGTTTCGTTGCCGCTCTCCCTATCCTCTGCGGCCATAGCTCCCCCAACGCGGGGGGCATGCGGGGCCCGCCTTTAAGGCGGGCGTGGAGGCCAGCAGGCAACGGGTGCGGGGGCTCCGTTGCCTGTTTTGCACAGGCCTCCACCTTGTGGGACGGGAATGGCCAGGTGTTCTCGGCCATTCCCGTAGCCCCCCAACCTGGGGGGCATGTGGGGCCCGCCATACCATCTTGGCGGGCATGCGTCGGGAGGGCTGTGGATGTAAAGGCTATGCCGGATTCCCATGGCCCTCCTATCACGGCGACGCGGGAACACCGCTGAGTTTTAGTGGGTATACTGTCATTCCGACAGGGAGTCCCACATACCCCGTCTCGTCCCCCGGGAGGCGGGGATGCATAAAGCATTACTCAGCGACAAAAAAAAAAAGGCAGATGATGACCATATATCGTTTGGAAAGCGAATATGGTTGAATTGTGACTATGTTTGTTAATGGGTACTTAATCGTGTATTACCAAGCAAACCGAAAGTTAGGAATTCGCGAAACTTCCCGTGATAGACTTCTAGAGTTGCCAGCATAGCCTAAGGCTGAGATAGGAAGGTCTTTGTAAGATACAAAGTTGTACACTATAGTTTTAAACTTGCACCTGTGTCGAACTTCTATCGATGTAGGTAAACTTCGTGCCTCGTTGGATTTTTACTGTGTAATAAACTGTTCAAACAAATACGGTTTTCCTGCAAATAAACACAGTATCTGTTTTAATTTATTTACACACGACTATAAAAAGAATTCAGGTGTTTGCATAGAATACTTGTGAAAGATTACTATTGTCTACTACTTGTAATGTAACAGAGATTTTCTGTCAGTATTTTTCTATACAGGGTAGCAGAAGGGATATCGACGTGCAACCTGGGGGGAAATTCTCGTAATTTTAAGAACGTTCACAGTCTGATCTCAGTCTCAATCTGTCAAAAATACCTCTAATTTCCCTACATTTTGACAAGCTTTTGACTTTTGTTTGTCGCTGAGATGAGACGATTTTGAACGTTTTAAATTACGAGAATTGGTCTTCTGATAGCATAGATTCAGTACATGATTCCGAACCCCTCTGCGTTAAAAGTTTTCGTCGGTTATTAATGAAATATTAGCAGTTCCATATATTTTGACCGCGTAGGTATTGTACTATTCTATGAAACAGCTTACGTTTTTTTGATAACCGACGAACAATTTCTACTCTAGGTGTTCTAGAATCATGTACTGAATTCATGGTTTGAGTTTGCGTGTAGATATCCCTGCCGCCTTACCTTACTGAATGAGCTTTCATATTTCCCCTGAAACATGAAAGCTATTTCAGTAATATAGTTCGACGTCATCTAATAATATGCGAAGCTTCAGCATTTAGTACACAATTTACTATAGTGACCATTGCATACATATTGGGTACTGTCTACTAATGTAATAAACACAACTTTCCAGCTTTGTAAAATTTGTTTTAGCGAGTCGATAGCAAATAGCTGGTCCGATATTTCGCAATTCAACTGTAAATGAACGATAAATGCTGACCTTATTATTTAGTCAATAATAGATATCATTATGTGATTACGATTCCTAAACTGTTTGAATGTAATACCAATATTCTATCTCTAGGTAATAGGTAATACGGGCTGGTGTCCGCAACTCCACGTCAACGTGCGTATTTTGCGTACGAGTGGGATTTCATCTCTATAAACTACCAAATAGATGTAGGTACCTACTAAAGAAATTATTTAAGAAAAATATTTTATATGGGATACACACAGGAAATACAAATAGTAAAAAAAGAAGCATTTAAAACTATCAAAGCTACATTACAAACTACCAAAAGAGGCAAATAATTAAAAAAAAAAAGACCAGTGCGAGGTCAAAAAGGCTCCTATCTCAGCATTTTTTTTTATTATTATGTTTTTTTTTATTGTTTTTTTTTTTTTAACTTGCCCCACACTAGGAATTTCTCCTGTGTCGTGGGTGCGTTTACAAACTAACCACTGCACCAACCGTGCCGTCATAATGCTGCGTCATTAAAAAAATAAATACCGCACCGCATTTGCATCATTAAATAATGAAATGGGAGATTTCAGAATACTACTTCGCTTATAATAATGTTAGAATATTCTAGAAGCAGTGTTAAAATACGCAAATGAAGTAAGCAAGTTCATGAATACGAGTATCAACACTAATACTACCCTGTTCATTGGTAAACTGTTTTTTGACAGATGGAACTAGTGATTGCAGCAACACACAGTACATTGATACATGTACGGTATTTTTAATGTCTGTAGGAAGCCATCATTAAGACAATTCAATAAGATAAGGCAGTTTATATATTTATTTTATTACGCATTCTAGAGTTAACTTTTACGTAATCTGGAATAGTTACATTCTAAGACAGCTGTCAAAAAACGGTTAACCTAATAGACAGGATATTTCTAACAGATGAAATAGCAGCTTGTCAACGATATTGCAAATAGCAGCAGCTATCGTCATTTTAAACAGCTTTAGCTGAACATAATGTGTATACTTTTACTTATCTTTATTGCAGCCCATTTTTGTCATTATTTTTAAGGATCTACTAAGCAGCCCCTTAAAACGAGCGGTCATAAAACGTCATCTATGACCACGCGTTTTAAGGGGACGTCTGATAAAGATGGTTATCCATCATCTGATGATACTGATTTTGGGCTATAAAAGATGACTCATGCAGTTTCTATTTTGAAACTCCACGAAATACAGTCACGAAACCCCAACATACGTCGTCAGAAAATGAAACAAAATAATTCTAGCAAACGTATAAGAAATATGACTACATGTGTGTGCGCGGCGACTTGGAACATTGACTAATTAGACCATAAATTGTAGCGTTCAAACTACCGACTGTAATTTTTTCCTTAACATGAAATTACAAGGTGTTTCTTATTTTTCTTTGTAACAGTTTATAGCCTTATGGTAGGGCGGCTACAAATGAGTTTTTGCAGCGATTTTGTCGCCATATTTCTGATAGATCAATCGCAATTTTTATCGGGACTCTTAAGGACGATGTAAGCTTATCGTAATAATGGCAAGTAGGGGCAATCATCTTTTGGGATCCGTTGTTTTTTCCTACAACTTAACCATCCTTTATTACTTCCACTGCTGAGGCATACTTTCTCTCTGTGAGAGGGAGTGGGTTGAAATCCACCACGATGACCCAGCCCAGTACTTCACGAATATCTTCGAATTTTTGAGTTAAGGACTTTTTAACTAGGTCATCATTATCATTTCAGCCGAAAGACGTCCACACCTGGACATAGGCCTCCTCCAAGCATCGCTTGGAATGGTTCGGTGCTTCTCGCATCCAGCGAATTCCTGTGGTCTTGACCTGAAGCCCAATTCTCGTAATTTAAAACGTTCAAAATCTAGTCGCAGTCTCATCTCGGCGACAAACAAATGTCAAAAACGTGTCAAAATGTATTGAAATTAGAGGGTTTTTTGACAGATTGAGACAGATCAGACTGTCAACGTTCTTAAAATTACGAGGATTGCCCCTCAGGTCATCGATCCACTTTGTCATCCTTCCAACGCTACGACTTTGGGCTATGTTGGTCACGGTTCTCCCGCGGATCTCTTCATTTCTGATTCGATATTATTACTAGGTAGGAGAGCAGTGGTGGCCCAGTGGTAACAGCCGCGACTTACGAATTGTAGTTCGTAGGTTCGAACCCAGACTTTGTGTAAATTATTTCATCATCACTGTTCTCAAAACGGTGAAGAAAAGCATCGTGAGGAAACCGGCATGTCCTAGAACCAAAAATTTGAAGACGTGATCAACTCGCACTGGGTCCGCGTGGTGGATTACGGCCCGCTCCCTGTCACAGAGAGAAGGGCTGTGTCCCACAGGCGCGATCTGAGGGGGGGGGGTCGTGGGGGTCATGACCCCCCCAAAATTATTCAAGCTGTTGACAGTCTGCATGATTTACTTGCCTTACTAACTTAAGTTACTAACTTACTATTTGGTGACCCCCCCCAAAATCTTGGGCTGCGACCGCGCCTGGTGGCCAGCAGTGGGAACATTATAGGCTGATTATGCTACTAGGTAGGTAGGTGCTCTGTTACTTAGGTATTAGGTACTGGTAAGTCTTGCAATATAAATTGCAGTACCCGCCCTTTTTTTTTTTTTTTGTGGATGGGAAATCATCAAATGACCCCTCCCGCTCTGGGTGGAGCAGAAGGGAGTGTCAGACTCTTACTGACTAAAACCCAACCGTGTTCCTTCCTTTGCCCTTTATGTTCCAAGGCAGCGGTAACCCTTTCGGACGATCCCGCTACCCTGGCAGGCTTGCAGTATCCGCCCTTAAGCCCAGTTACAGTTTAAATTAGTTTCGTTTCTGTCTTATGTATATGGAAGCCCTAAATATTACAATTCTGAATATTGTGTTACAAATGTAAATGTTAGGGTGGCGTTACAGTAATTACAGTGGCGTTGTAGGTCACAAGTGAAAAAGTGTTGTTTTAATTTTATTACTAACGGTTCAAGGGTTTTTTATTACTATTTTGTTCCAATAAATAATATGAAGTGTATAACGATAAATAATGCAAATTGTTTTGTTATGGTACTTAATGGTGTGGGATTGTATATTCTTTTATGAACCTGAAGGCAATTACTGTTACCGTTATCATTACAACTTTTGTTATAAAATAAAAATACTGTTTGTATGTTCTGTGGTTCTAAAATATAACTTAAAAAAAGCTTTGCATTTTATTATGCATGGCGATGTAATTTGTGGTTGGGATCAATACCTACCTTCCTATTCAGATAAATATATCCAGAACACATAATTAATAAGAGCACTTCTCTCATCATCTGCCTAGCCTTTTCCCAACTATCTTGGGGTCGGCTTCCAGTCTAACCGGATGTAGCTGAATACCAGTATTTTACATGGAGCGACTGCCTATCTGATCTTCACAACCCAGTTACTGGGTAATACAACTGTAAGACTGGTTGTCAGACTTTCGGGCTTCTAACTACCCGTAACGACTGTCAAAGATCCACGAATGACAGTCGGGACCAACCGCTTAATGTGCTTTCCGAGACACCGTTTGATCGCCAACTCGATTGGTCCGTCTGAAATAAATACGGTGGCAGTTTTTCCTCGTAGAAAAATCAGCATTTTTTCTAGGATGGTAAAGCAACTTCAATGCCTCTGTTATTGCAGTTGTTCATACGTGGCGATTTGCCGCCTCTTTCACGAGAAACTTAACCTCAAAAAAGTAAATTTTACACTTTTAATCTAAAAAACTTTAATGGCCAAAGTTTCCTCAACGGCCATACCAACCAACTTCTCCCAGCTTCCTAAGTTACAAACAGTCGATGCTGCTAGTTACGGACCACAATCGGATATCGGTAATTTGGCGAAGTGTTAATAGACCAATTACTGACCGGCCGTCCGGTCTCGGATGGTATTAAACTAATAATTCACGAAGATCCGAGGCGCGGCATAATCCGGGCCGGATCGGTTGCGAACTTTGCGAGTGGAACTATTTTGTGACTAGGTTGGTATTTATGCCGAAATATGATATGGGTAGGTACATATTGTGCTGTTACTAAGGTGCGATTATGGAAAAAAGGCGCGGTTTATGCGGTTTGCGATGTGAAGCGAGATTCGGCGGTCCGCGGTCCGCATCTGGACCGCTGACCTATTTTGTATGAACCTTAAGAAATAGTAAAATTTATAAGTAACATGCGACATATTTGTCAATATTTACACATTTTCACGACAGGTGTTAATAAAGCAGGAAACTATGAAAGTAACGTACAAAATTGTCAGTTTGTCGCCTGTCACTTGTTGCCTGTCGGTTTTATTAAATAGGCGCAGGGATCAAAGCTCCTAAAAGAAAAACCTCCTTACAATACCGAATCCTGTCAAACTATCTCGTAAAACCTTCTTCAGCCGATATTCTGGATTTATAAATCCAGCGCACATTAGTTTATATCCGAATAAAGCGATAGAGCAAATTATTTTAATGAGAACATCGCAACACACCTTGTAATAAATACTAATATCAAATATCTCTACGCAATTTCAGGCTTCGGTTGAGTAAACGGTGAAGGCAAAAAGCGCTTTATTACATAAATTACAATATCTAACGAACATTATCGTAGATAGAGCTAAAACAAATATTGTTGAGAACTTTCGCATTCAGGGCGTCTAAACATTGCCTTTCGCTATCTCGTGTTGATTCAAACAAGATAGAAAGGATCGTTGAACTTTTCTATGTACTTACGTTATATTTCAGTTATGTTTATGTTCGCTATTTAGGCCCTAAGTATAATAATAATCGTTATTTTTTCTCTCTTCACAAAGGTTCACTTAGTTATAAACAGAGACAAGAATTATAGCGTTTTGACAAAAATGCAAATGCGTCCCTATTAGGATACCCTTTTTTGCAAATGCGTCCATATTAGGATACCCTTTTTTTTTTCAGGATGGGAAATCATCAAATGACTCCTCCCGCTCTGGGTGGAGCAGAAAGGAGTGTCAGACTCTTACTGACTAAAACCCACCCGTATTCCTTCCTTAGCCCTTTATGTTCCAGGGCAGCGGTAACCCTTTCGGACGATCCCGCTACCCTGGCAGATTAGGATACCCTGTGTGACGGATCACTAAAGTAGATGGTAGAGACTATGTTCACTACTTTATTATTCTTCTTCTTAGCGTGTTGATGGCCAAAATATCGTTTTTTTTTTAAAGTGTTTGGCCCAAAGTTCAGCAACTCGGATACCATACGCTACCGCAGCCATTAGGTCCTCACGTGTGGAGGTGACAAAGCATGCGGTGCAAGATGGGAGGTGAGTCACTACTTAATTATATGTATCATAAGATATTAAGGAGGTATATTTTTTCCGTCAGGGATCTCTCAGTAGCAACCCGGAGTCTGCACGTTTGCCCGGTTGATTGAAATAGGCTCACACCCCTAGGACTCAAACATACAAAATGTGGGTATAATATTAAAAGGCTCACCTCTGCATTACCCTTTGGGGATTACAAGCGTGATGTGTATGCATGTATGTAAGATGTCTATTGAAATCGGTCCCTTCAATTGTGCTAAAGGGACCGAGAGCGGGCATAATTTGGAAATATAGGTAACGGTTGGAAAAATGATTACGTACGAGTATAATAAAAAGCAAGGACATTAAAAGGCAGTACCTACCTAATTGAGACTATTTATTTATTGCGAAATATTTTTTTTTTACATAAAAAATATGCTTAAAATAATAATAATAATACAGTACATGTATATAAAAAAGAGGGAAACATCATAAAATAATTCGTCCGCATCGTCGTCAACAGGAAAAGTGCCCAAAAGGCTGGCAGCATTGCCACGTTGTATGGCGATGCTGATTCTTTTGCCAAGGAATAGGCTAGTCGTCAGCCGGTGTATTCTGTAAAATTCTCACCTTGAAAATTTTGGTGAAGTGAGCCTAAAGTGAGCTGTCATTCCATCTGGTACTAAGGGTTGGAACTTTTTCTTTCTTTTTTCTTTTTTTTTAAAAACATTGCCTCACACTAGGAACTTCTCCTGTATCGTGAGTGCGTTTACAAACATTTAAACTCACATACACAAACAGCCAGACCCGGAACAAATACTTGTAGGTCATACAAATATTTGTTCCGTGCGGGAATCGAACCCGCGACACGCAGCGCAGCAGTCAATCGCTTAACCACTGCGCCAACCGTGCCGTCAAACTATAATTGACAACTCACTTCTCCTAAGTTTTCACGATGCTATTTTTACAGAATAGGTCAGCTGGTCACGTAAAGAGTCGACAAACGGTTTGGCGATATCTCGAAGAACCAAGTGGGCACTACCTAATTGATAAGAAGGTCAGCAATCAACAATGAGGGTATAGGGGCTGATAAAAGTAACAATTTATTATTGGTTATGTCCAGAAAATACGAGTAAGTATCTCAAAGCAATTTCACTATAGTGAGCTGCTTAGGATAAGAGCTACAAAAAAATAAAGGTGGTTTTAAAATTGGCTAAAACACATGACTCCTAGTTGACCTACCTACACGTTTACCAAATAGCAAGGTCAAACTCAAAGCATTTATTTAAATTAAACCAATGACAGGCACATAAGAATCGTCAAGAAGTCGCTCAGTCAGAAAGTTAAAGTTAGTTGCCCATTCCAAAACGTAGGTTCCTATGGGATGAAATTCTATGGCACTCTATTAACATTTAGAACTTTCATTTCTTATTGTTGTACCGCGAACCTATTTGTAACCGCTCCACGCGCTTCTGGCGGAAAAGCCTCTCGTTCCCGCCCGGCCAATGAGAGCAAGTCGAAGCTTCTAGAACATTCTAGAAGCTTCCTTTAAAAAAAAACATTCGACGCGCGTCCTTTGACAAGTTTCGTGTGACGCCCGTCAACTGGGCTGCGCACCGAAAGCGTATAATATTTCACGAAACTTTATCTTCGCCCCAAACCCTATTGTTCTATATGTATAACATTGTGCGTATTATTGTGTGTATGTTAAATTGTGCTATTTATATCTAATCGCATACTGCACTGATTGACGTCATCACGTCAACGCCACACGAGACGTCAACGCGTCAGCGCTGGGTTCTGTCTCGAACACGGTCGTAGCATTATGCTGAGCGATGGCCGTTTTGCGTGCGTAATGTGACGCATATTTTCCCCCAACTTGTTCTTTTTTGTGATTGTGATGTTTTTCTCTGCGTCATGTTTACACGTATTTTCTTTTTATTATATCAAAATAATGTAGCAACCATATTGATGATGAGATACATAATTATAAGTTCATTAGTTGAATGTGTAAAATTAGGTAATCCTAATTTCAAAAAATAAAAAAACATAATTAAAATAAAACCTAACTTAGAATTAACCTAACCTAATTAAAATTCTTAACTAAAGTTAAGAATATTAAGTCTATATTTTCCAGGTTATCTCACAAACAGTTAATTATGAACGTGCAATTAATAAGTTACTCAATTATTTTTTAATTAATATTTTATAACAGACTGCTCATAATTATTCTATTGTCTCTTAACAAATTTTTAATAACTAAAAAGACTTAGTGAATTTAAGATTAAAAGTTAGCACTAACTGGTGCGGTTCATTTATATTAATTTTTAGTTTAGAGCCTCAGAAACTACTACTAAGATTTGATATTTAATTTTAGTAGTTAGAATTAAGTAACATAATTCAAGTTGCATTTATGGATTTTCACAAGTGCCTTCAGACCGAAAGTAAAGTATTCAACGAGAAATTTATGTGGCAACCGCAATTTATTTCAGAAAAAATTTGTTTGGTTAATGAAAGGACTGGGTTCAGTAGATTTATAATTATTACTTAAAGGGGAAACGCCAGGGTAGCCCGAAAAATTCAAATTTTCTTACTTTTTTTGCAATTCGTAGGTCAGTGTCAGGTTGAACAAAATTTATTTTTGATATTTTTTATAATTGTTGCCCCACACTAGGAATATCGTGGGTGCGTTTACAAACATTTAAACTCACATACACAAACAGCCAGACCCGGAACTTGTAGGTCATACAAATATTAGTTCCGTGCGGGAATCGAACTCGCGACACGCAGTGCAGCAGTCAATTGCTTGACCACTGCGCCAACCGTGTCGTCAAATATGATTCGCGAGCGTAACAAGATTTCAATTTCGTAGGCTGCTCTGGCGCTTCCCCTTAAGTGTTTCATGGCAAAAGGCTCGCTCCCTCATCATAATTAGCCTGTAATGTTCCCACTGCTGGGACACAGGCCTCCTCTCAGTGAGAGGGAGTGGGCCGTAACCCACCACGCGGGCCTAGTGCGGGCTGGTAGATGTCACATGTTTTCGAAGTTTTGGCGCTCCCTCATACATTCGACTTAACTGGCGAAATGCAGGTGTTATCATAGGTACACCTCTGCCAAATCCTTCGGGGATTACAGGCGTAATGATGTCATGTTAAGTGTTTAATTATATAAAGACTAGCTGCGCCCCGCGGTTTCACCCGCATAAGTTTCGATCCCGTGGGAATATCGGGATGAAAAGTATCTTATATGTTAATCCTGGTTATAAACCATCTGTGTGTCAAATTTCATCCAAATCCATTCGGTAGTTTTTGCGTGAAAGAGTTAGAAACATCCATCCATCCATCCATACAAACTTTCGCGTTTATAATATTAGTAGGATAGGATTTAATTTTGTCAGTCCATCTCATTGGTCAGCGTTCACGTTGTCTAGTGCCCTCCAATCTGCCCTGGACGATAAGGTGCTCTACGGAGTCACCTTCACGCCTCGAGACGAGTCCAAAGTATTTGAGGATGCGCGATTGGACTAGAACCGACAGATTTTTGATGTCCAGTTCTTGGTGTATAGAGGTGTTAATTTGAAACTTGATCCACGATACCCCAAGCATTTTTCTCGAGTACCACATTTCCACAATGTCTATCTTCTTCTTCTCGATGTTATACAGCGTCAAAAGATATAATATAAAAATAATAATAAAAAATAATATATAGCCTACAATATAATATAGCCTCGACCAACACCTGAGAAGGCTCTCGTTGGGCAGCTGGATCAAGGGCTTAATTCAGAAAGCGGTACTTCTGGACACGGCTCGCATTGTCAGGAGGTTCCTCTCTCTGGAGCCCTGACCACCGGTAGCTTGGACCCTGTTCCCGATACCAGTGGGCTACTATTTTTTATATTTTTAAATGTTTATATCTTTTTGTAAAAATATTTAAAAATATAATTTGTAAGTATTTAAATGAAATAAAGGAAATAATAAAATAATAAAAATAGATAAGGTCAAAAACACTTTAAAAAAATAAAGTAGAACCCTAAAGCCATGTTCGTTTTGTATGAAACGTATTTGACATTCAATCTAAATCTTGCGAGGGCTTGAAAAAGATTTTAAAATGTAAAAATAGCCTTTCATTGTGCGATGTGATTTTAATGTGATGTAGGTTTTCAACGCAAGTGCTTATAGAATAGGGCTAGACTGGTGATGAATCTTAAATGGAATATTTGACCTTAAATAATAACAAAGACAGTCCAAAGTTGTGTGACTTTGATAAATCGTTATTCGTGTCACGAGTAATAAATTAATGAAATAACTTGTTTGTTCATCTTTACGGGACCTGAAGGATAATACTCGCAATTTTAAGAACGTTAACAGTCTGATCTCAGTCTCAGTCTGTCTAAAATACCTCTAATTTCCCCACATTTTTGACAAGTTCTTGACATTAATTGTCGCTGAGATTAGATTGCGACTAGATTTTGAACGTTTTTAATTACGAGAATTAGTCTTCAGATTCTTGGTTAAGTTGAGCTATCAAGGTAAAATCAACGTCTGTTTTTCTCTTTAAAGAACGCTCACGCTTGACTGCTTGTTTTGTAATTAAAGTATGTAAAACTAATCTCAAAACTGCTTTCTACATCTCTTTGTAAACTCCTGTTTGCGAAGAAGCTTGTCTGGGGATGTACTACAACCAATAATGTTCCTGCTACCATGCTGCTTTGCTGAGTTCCGGTGTGTAGGCTATGGGTGCCGTTATAATTACAGGCACATGAAATATGTCAGCTTTCTGTCAGGGATGGCATACCTACAAAAGCAGTGGTAGCACAGTGGTAATGGCCCCGACTTACCGAGTTGTATGTCGTGGGTTCGAACCCAGGCAGCCGCTTTACTTTGCGTAAATAATTTCAACACCACTGCTCTCAAAACGGTGAATGAAAACATCGTGAGGAAAAGACATGTTCTAGAGCCAAAAATTCGAAGACATATATTATGACACCCGCAATAGGCCCACGTGGCCCTCTCGAAGAGAAGAGGCCTGTGTCCCAGCAGTGGGGAAATTATAGACTGACTATGCCTCTGCTGCGAAACGATTGCTGAATCGCATTTTTGATATAGTGAAGGAACTCGAGCGCTGTGCTCGCCAGTCGCTTACATACCATCGCCCAGCTACGTCCACATATACTATAATAAGCAATCAGAGTTATGTTTGACCTTATTAAATATATTAACAATTTTAGTATAAAACCGTTTCGCGTATCATTTATATGGACCTTACTGCCAATGCTCTCGGTGTGCTACGTTCATAAGTGACGGTGACCATTTACGCACTATCAGGGCCCCAAGTCTGCTATTTTTATAAATTCGTCATTCCAACACGATCCCATTCCCATCCCATTGTCATTTTGCTTAAAGTTCGTAATCTGCTAAATTCTTAATGGCGATCATTGGTCGGTCAATGGTCTCGTAATAGAATTGTGTCATAATGACATTGTCGTATTGTCATTATTACAAAACCCGTTAGTAGAAATGATTTTCGAAAAACTACCACTACTTTATTTATGCCAGATTTCATTTATATATATTTTTACATATTATTTATTAGTGTTTTATACAAGTCAAGTGTTTTATGTAAGCCAGTCATTCATTTATCATTATGTACGAGATTACCATTCTATGCCATTTCTTTCAATGGAGTGTCAGTGGTTGACCACTGGAAAGTCATAATGACGCCATTATGTTAGTAGATTACCAAACTTGTCAAAATCAACAATTATGAAATCAATGATAGACCATTCTGACACTATTGTAATAGCAGACTTGGGGCCCAGGTGGGTTGTCTGCTCGACTGCTAACCTATAACGTAAACGAACTACCTTTACTGCCATGCCTCAGTGGCGTGCATTAGTTTTCAGAATAGGTAGGCAGGAATTTAATTTCGTCGTATTATCTTGAACGAGTAAAGGCCAATGACAATGTGCGAATAGTACGGGAGCCGAGTACGCCGTCTGGCGACTGCCTAATGCCGCGCGTGTTTGTATGAAGATTTTGTTTATTGTTAGGTATGATAATTTATTGAGTTTCTTTATTGTGACACACCCTAACATGTTATTGACAGGCTTATGGTGATGTATCGAGGTAGGCACTGCTTATATGCCTTTACGCAATGCACGCCACTGCCATGACCATATGAGGCAGTTGATTGACATATTCCTAATATAAACCTCTTATTGGGATATCTACAATCTATAACAATTTGCAATCGAAAAGTTAAAGACATTACTATTTGCGAAGTTATATTCGGAACGCGTATAGACATACTCGTAGTTCTTGGCTTGCAAACAATGAGTCAACGAGGTCACAGGTTTGAGTCCAGTTGTTGAACTTTTGTGATGACGTCTCACTTGAAAATAATTGCTTAGCAGAGTAGGCACTTAGCCTAAAAACTAAATTTGATCATTTATCGAGTATTCGCTTCAACAAAAAACATTATGTACCGCCCATTGTATAATTTATATATTTAAATTCTGTAATTTATATGGTGTACATAATAAAGAGTATTCTATTCTACCTATGTAACGAGTCGATATTTATTAATATTAAAAGACTAGCTGAGCCCCGCGGTTTCACCCACATAAATCTCGATCCCGTGGGAATATCGGAATAAAAAGTATCCTACGTCCTAATCCAGATCATGGTCTACCACATTTCATCCATATTTGTTCAGCCGTTTAGCGTGAAAGCGGTTACTTTTTTAAACAATACGAATATACAAAAAGTCGCCCATGACATACAGCTGTTAGATAAATCGGGACCGTAAGTACTGGGCCGCAACGGACAACAGAGTAAAAAAAAATCAGAATAAAGAGGCTTATATCTTTTCTCTTTATAATATTAGTTTAGGATAGATGTTGTCTTGTTATTTTTTTCTGTTTGTGTTCTTTCTCTGCGTCATGTTTACCGCAAATAAACGCCTTTTTTTTCTTCTTCTTTTTTCTTTTTATGTCGGCACCATGTTTTATTCAATCAATCATATAAATTGATTAATTTCTTTACGTGACCAGAGGGCTGGCCTAGTTTTTGGCCAAAGAATCAGCATTGCCATACAACGTGGCAATGCTGCCAGCCTTTTTGATGTCCTTTGATTATTTCCCCTCCCTTTTATATACTTGTATTTATATATTTTTTTTAAGACTGTTAGTTTTTAAATTATGTAAATATTTCATAGGCAACCTAATAAATAAAATCTGATCATATTTTTTTTTTAATAGTACTTTACTTTTTTATTTACAGTCAAAAATGCACAATTCCGATCTGATTAGCAATGCAGCAGCAATGCAATTCTTAAGCTACTCAATTACTGTCAGTATTATATTTATCAAATACGTGTCCTTTTTCTAATTTTTTAAGAGTAATTATGTCCTAGATAAGTCTTAATTTGCCTTAAACATGGTATAATAGTGTTACAGTCTTATTTAAATACAATGTCCATATGTTTAGCTATTCAGAATATGTATCGATTGCATGCGAAAATAATTATGATGTTGACAATTTCATTCATTCATTTAATTCATAAAAACAATTTACATTGTGTTGAATATAATAATATACACATGCAATTAACAAAGAACTATGAATTATTAATTAACATTCAAAGTGAAATTCAAAAAAATGCCAAATAGTTTTAATAATAATAATGTCAAAACGATTTAAAATCTAATGTCAAACAGTCAACCAGGTTTAAGATAATAATGTCAAACAGTTTTCAATTTAATGTCAAAAAATTCTAGATTATTTTTTAATGTCAAGTGATTAAAAATAAAAAAATAACATGTAATTCATTTAGGTACTATTGTGTGACATTAATTCCGATATATTGTACAAATATTTTTCTAACAAAAAGGCTTTTAATTTTGTTTTAAACAAGTGGGTATTATAAATCAGGATCTTTAGCTCAGAAGGCAACCCATTAAATATTTCTACAGCTTGATACTTAGAGCAATGCTCTACTACATTAAATCTTGGTGCTATTCGTTGCTTAAAAATTTTTCTTCGCGTGTTCTCTCTTATCTCACGTTCTTCCTGTGATTCAAACTCACGTAGATACTTAACAAAATGACTTAAGGGTAACAACAGTGAGTAGTAATTAAATAATTCAAATTAATAGATATATTATAAATGTTTGTCAAAGAAATCCTTAATGTCATAGCAATGTTGTCCATTCAGCCATTTATATAGCTTGTTTTTAAATGAATTAGCATTACGAGTATTTATACATTTTTGTTCTCTATGGATTTTGTTGTATATACGTACACGCATCACAAGGCAGCTTTTAGCATACTTGGCTGATTTAGGATTATCCTTTGTTACAAGTCTGTGAGGATCCCTTGTTGGACGAGTGATTACTTCTACGCTTTTTTGAACAATCCCCTTATTACTGTAGACAAAGTTACAGATTACGTATATGTAAAGTGCAGGAAGAGACCTAACATTTTTTTTTAAATTACTGGCAGGATCCTTCAGGACGAAGTCCGCAAATGGCCCTGATGCACTTTTTTGGTGCAATGAATGCTCTGTCTTTATCCGTACTGTTCCCCTATATAATAGGTTCGTAACTTAAAATTGATTCAAAATATGCATGGTATGTAGTAATTGCCGTTTTTACGTCAATACACCATCAAACGTGGTAATTTTTACAAACCATTAAATGGGACAGTCTCGTTCTAGTGGTCGCAAGCGCTACTAATGAGCATGAGGTCCTGGGTTCGATTTCTAGGTTGGGCAAGTGTTATTAGATTTTTCAATTGGGAATTTCTCACTATAAGCCCTGATTCAGAATTTGGCAATAGACTAGTCGCCCTTCATGGGACTTGAACATAACTGGCGAAATATAGTATGTTATAGATGCGCCTCTGCCCAATCTTTCGGGGAAAGGCGTGATGCTATGTTTTGTCATTAAATGGGTACAGCAATACACGACAAACAACAACATGACATAATTGTTTTCATTCGCACTGAAATCGAATAAATAAATCAAACTAAACGGTAGGTGCATCGTCGGGCTGCGAGTTTGATAAATTCTCCAATTAATCTGAAGAGCAATGTGCTCGCCAGAGTTATTGGCACAGCAGTATAATGTTACAGATATTAACGGTCGTCTATGTACGGTTTATGTTTTAGACTATGTTTAGGTGACATGTGCACTTGTGGCATAGTACGTATGTGCATGTACAGTCAGGGAAATTAATTGTTAGCAAATTGATACCCTACGTCACTTTGCCGTGTAATAGCCATTTCGTACAACTGTCAAGAATGTTAGTTGTGATTTGAATATACATACCTAAGGACATTTGAGGTTGTAAGTGGTCGTGTTTTAGCATGGCAATAGCGGTCATTACCCTTTACCTTATATCTCTAGAAAATCATTCGTAGGAACCCAAACAATCTATCTTTAATCTAAAGGAAACCGTGACTGACTGATCTATCAGCACATGGCTCAAACCATTGAACATATTGGGCTGAAATGTGGTTCACAGATAGCTATTCTGACGTAGGCATCCAATGAAAAGGGGTTGTTGGATATTCAACCTTTAAAAAGATGAAAAGGGATTTTGTTTGTATGAAAAATCCTATTCCTTGGGTTAATAAACTTGAACTCGGGTTTTTCGAAAATCGACCCCTGACGGGGCAAAATGGGGTATAATCACATTTTCGAGGGTAGGATTTTGCATGGCATAATTACTCAAATATTATTTATACCAAAAAATTGGTATAATTAATATTTGAGTTATGGAAACATCCCAAATGATTTTTCAAAATCCCAAATCCCTGTGTGGGTGAAAATCCCTCTTTTCACCCCGGAGGGAAGTGGGAGTTTATATGATAAATCTTATTCCTTTGGTTAATAAACTTAAAACTTGCTTGGCCTCAGTACGTGTTCCAGGGTTTTAAAAAAATCATCTCCTAACGGGGTGGAAAAGAGTAATAAAGTTTTGATTTTACTACTTTCTTCAATGAACTCGAAATTTTTTATAAATAAACGTATAAAAGGCTTTTTTTATCAAGCCCTGTCGGGTTGAAAAGGGTAGACACTGTTTATTTGAAAAATCTTATTAATAAATTAATAAAAATAAAATAAAAATTGTTTATTCTCAGACAACTACAGTCCATAGAAAAGATTAGTAACATAAATCTTATAAACTATGTTAGTACAATTAAAATAACAGTGGGAATAAAATTGGAAACAATATACAATATACATACGTACTTCTTCACTAACCTGCACCTGTCACTTGCAGGTCAGTGAAGCGACGCATGTCCGCCGAGTCCATTCTGTCCACTATCTTTTTCAGGATGCTGTTATGGCTCCCCCTCATACTGTCCACCACAGATATGGTTTTCCTACGCATAATTGCATAGAAATCATCTATGTGCGCATCTGCAAACATGCCTGAAGCACTACAGTACCGCGGAAGCCGCACCAGAGTCCTGAAAATGTTATGATATTCCACTGGTATTTAGACTTAAAATTTCACCCGAATTTTGATTTGTCTAAATCTATACTTATGACTGATTTTTCAATAGTCAAATAACTTTTATTATCATCATCAATCTCTATTTAGGGTCAGCGCAACATGTCCTTTTGTTCCGTAGTTCTCTAATAATAAATTAATCGTTATCCCGGTAGTCAACCCTTTCTAACCAGATCGCTTTTATCTGAGCAATAAATATTAAGAAATATGAAAATATGTCAAACTGTCACAATTATTCTTTAGATAAAATTTATCTGACTATTGAATAATTGGCCCATAGTAAAATAAAGCTAGAGAGTTTGTTTTTTTGTTTGAACGCGCAAATCTCTGGAATGTTTGATAGTCCAATTGTTGAGGAGAGTTAGTCCTAAGCTATTTAACATCATGCTGTCCTTAGGAGCTGAGCAAGCGAAAGAAGGCAGAAACGACGACAGAACGCTATGTGAAAACGAAGCAATAACGCAAGCGGGCGCTGCGATGCGATGAGTTGGGTCGGCGGAACAAGGAATTAGACGCGGACGAAATCGTGGGCAGAAAACTAAACTAAACTTTTAATTTACAGTCATCATCTGCCTAGCCTTTTCTCAACTATGTTGAGGTCAGCTTCCAGTCTAACCGGATGCAGCTGAATATCAGTATTTTACATGGAGCGACTGCCTATCTGACGTCCACGACGTCCCAGTTACTGGGTAATACGATACTCATAAAACTAAACTAAACTACACAACAAACTAACCTAACCCCCCCCCCCCCCCCCGTTAACTTAACTAAAATTTACTTAACTAAACTTTTAACTTACAGTAAACTATATAAAATGGTTTCTCGTTATTGGAATATGTTGAAGATCACGATAGATATATTGATTCAGGAAGGTAACTTTTGTAATAAAAAAAATGCTAGAAAATTTAGGCGGGTCAGTGCTAAAACAATAGGCTATTGCCATGCTAAAACAATTATAGTCATTTTGCTTTACAATTAATTTTCCTGACTTTACAGATACAAGAATAGGCATGCCTAGGTAGGCATGTTGATTACGATTAGCGATTATTGATTTAAATCAATGCAACTTGACGCAGTGCACTGCTGGAGATAATCCTGTATAAAATTGAGAAAATTATCATTTACATTGTCATTATGAGTCAATCCACCTGACTTTCCACCTGCCGCATCAAGTCTGGTCCAGACATCTTCTGAAGGTCTGCGGTCCATCTAGCCGGGAAGCAACCCACACCACGTTTACTAATTTACGTTCTTCGCTCACCTTGCACTACGTAGGCAATAGGCTATTTTCCTAAAAAGATCTAATTAGTCCGTCAGTTCGATTATTAAAAAATATAGAACCTGTATTTTTTTTTAAATTATTAAAGATATCGCCCGTTAAAGTTCCGCGTGATGTCACTTGCTTGCGACACTTGCAAGCAAGTGACGTTACGACCCCCACTCCCAAATTTTGACGCACTTTATCTTTGTCATTTTTTGTTTGATTGACAAAAGAAAAAATACGTGTCCATTATTTTTCGATAATCTAACTGACGGACGGACTAAACATAATTATTATTTTTTTACCCAGGCAACTACCCTATTGGCTTATTGGTATCATAAAACATACTCAGTAGCATGCTGTCATAGATTTGACTATGTAAGTTCTCATACTCAAAATAATATGAGTAGGTTGAGCCGTCCTTGTGTGAGCTTTCTTCTCTTCAAGTTTTTTTAGTTTCAAGTAATTATTACCTAAAGAAAATGACGTGTTGTGATTGTCCTACTGCAAGATATTACCAAATACAAACACCTGTGCTAATGAGTTCCACGTATCCTTAATTTTAAGCTCAGCTCAGTGTTAACATTTCTTAGAATATGTAAAAGGTAGGAGGTAAATAATTTTATTCAAGCAAAAGCGAAATCTGGTTCAAAAAATTCTCTCAACACATTCTCAAAGGCATCACTCACTCTTAACGTTCCCATATGACGTTTATGGCCTCAAACCCGATTACTTTAACATCAAGGTCCTTGAATATTCTCTTAGAACAGATTTACTTTGACTAACATATATTCAGTTAAAATTTATTGGGAATTACGTAGATAGCGCACCGATCAGCCACTAAATCATTGTATCCTTGGGCGGTTTACGCGAATGAGCTTCGCTTCCAACAAAAGCTAGGCGCGAAATAATTAACGCTTTAAACAATGAGTCGATACAATAGGATTACTTTGTGTGGAGGGTACTGTTAATAATACGGGTTTAATTAGTGTGGGGTAGGTAAGTATTTCTGCCATCTCGCAGCATTGCTGTGTTTTCGTTTGAAGGAAATCATTCAGATGAACTCAACCTGAAGGGTTATTTTGTAAAGTAAGTACTAAAAGGGGCGCCAGTGAAATAAGCATAATCAGCCTATAATGTTCCCACTGCTGGGACACAGGCCTCGTCTTTGTGAGAGGGAGCGGGCCCTAATCCACCACACGGGGCCAGAGCGGGTTGGTGGATGTCGCAGGTCTTCGAATTTTTGGGTAGAACCCAAAAATTTCCTCATGATGTTTTTTTTCAACGTTTTGAGTAACAGTGGTGATGAAATCATTTACACAAACTGCAATGATACAATCGGTCGAAATACTGAACACACAAAAAACATGCTAAATAGGTTCATACTGGTCAACTTATATAAGATATATGTTATCATTAATTAAACGTGTAGCGGTATCTACAACGCCACATGCGAACAACGCGTCATACTGACGTCACGCAAATCCTGCATCTCGCAAGCAGAGTTTACCGCGTAATTAGCATGATTATATACAAACTTCCCAACGTCAATCGTTGGGCAATTGCCCGCCAGACACAACACCTGTCTGATCGGAGGATCCTCCCTTTTCTATGGAGGATGAGTGAACTTTACACCCTGTTCCTCATACCTCTAAAAACGTATTTTATACAGTTTCCCGACTTAAAAAAATACATGATTTGTTATCATCATCATCATCATTTCAGCCTGGAATTACCCACTGCTGGATATAAGCCTCCCCTTTTGTCTGCCATACTTCCCGGTCCTGTGCTTCTCTCATCCAGGTGTTTCCCGCGACTTTGACGATGTCGTCAACCCAGCGAGCTTTTGGACGGCCCTGGTTTCTTTAGCCGAACCTTGGCCAGTATTCGGTCACAGCTGTACTCCATCGGCCATCTCTCAATTTGTTATAAAAAAAAGAAACAATACACTGTTTCCATTCTTCTTGGGAACACCGTTTAATCTTCCTGGGTAGAGTTAACCTTCGAAAAGAAAACGGTTTGTCAAATATTTCTTACGATATCTTCGAAAAACGGTAAATTGGAAAAGTCTCCCAAACTTGAAAGGTAGGGGAAAGCTCTTAAAACACATTGGTATTACATCTCAATTTTTTGGAAAGTTGATACCTTTCGCTTCAATTTTCCGCTGACTGGATAAAAATCTGATCACATTAGACTATAAAAGTAAAATAGAGAAAACAAAGATACTTTTTGACAAAAGATTACAAAGTCACACAATAAGTTATGTACATATTTTTTATTTTTTCGTCCCCAGAATGCCCATATCGTCGTAACATATTACCCATGGGAGAAAAGTTGAGCAATTTCAGGGCACAGACCCCGAACCTCGGGCCTTTTAAAGGTCACAAGTTGCGTCTTAAGCAAAAATTTTACTGAAGTTTGACCCAATCTGGGACGAAATTTGAGACCGAGCAATTTAGTGTGGCTACCCAAGTAAATTAGAAAATTAGTTCTCCAAATAATTGCTTGACGTTACATTAAGTGGAAAGTCCAATAAATACGTCCAAAATGTGTTTTCGTTTCTCTAATTCAGTTTAAGATGAGAATTTGGCTGAAAATAAATGACATTGGACTTTGACATTAGACACTGGTTGATTTCAGTTTCTTTTTCTAATACACTAAATATGGTCACCTAAATTCAAATCATAAACGCTTGCCCTTTATGAATAAAAATAAACAAGGTTTTAATTCATAATAGAGTTGGATTTTAAGCTACTTATCAACTAGGCCGGTGAATAGTTTTAAGCCATAATCCATGACTAAATTTAAAGTAGCATAAACCCTAATAGTCCTCAGCTCGGCGCTACGATCGGGACTTCATAATCATTATGATTCCACTTAAATCCTGCATTGAACGTGGTTTAATCAAATAAATATGATAATATTGTGATATAGTTAAAGTGTTTTCTTTTTTATTTTGTATAAAAAAAAAAACATATTGCAAAGTAAAAATAAATATCGTGGTCTGTAGAAGACATTACCAACATTCTAAAACTTATTTTCTTGCAAACAAAACTTCAACACTGCGTGTTCCCTTGTAGCCGCGCCAACACAAACTATACATTACATATTTGCCGCTTGATCGCGCTTCGGCGTGTAAAAGTCGCGCAACGAGGCGTCACTAATACAAGGATAACGTTTCATGCAGACGTCTATCTCTAACAACGTTCGTTCTTTCTTGACATGCGGTTGGAGTAACTGGGGCGAGACGCTTGATCGCGCGTGTCGATATCCACTGCAGTGGGTTATGACGTTTATTTTAGTCAGAAAATCTAATGTCAGTTCAGTCTTATTCTTAGCGTGTCGATGGCAAAAATAACACGAAGAAATATATATCGTTTTTAAATTTGTTTCGCCCAAAATTCAGCAACGCGGTTTCCGTTCGCTGGCGCAGCCGTTAGGTCCGCACGTGTGTAGGTGTTAGCCCGCATGCGGTGCAAGATGGGAGGTGAGCCTTTTCTGTGGAGTTCAGGAAAAGCGAACAATATTTTGTGGTTGGTGATGATTCACAAATTACTTTGCCCTGGAGTGTAAAGCAGTGCTGTTTTACAAACAATGAGGCATTTAATATCATATCTAGTGTGTAATGTTGCCTGCACGTTACAGAAACTGATGGACGCTACTGAAGGTGCTAACTCGTAGCCAAATCCTGGGCTGACTATATTTAGATTGCTATCGATATGCTAAGAAGGCGAATAGTATTTTTTTGATTCTCAGGCATTCATATTATTTATACCTATTTGTTATATCTATACAAATAAATTGAAATTTCTGATGGAATATCAAAATAACAGCTTTTTACTAAATGCGTATGAAAGTATATTCTGAAACTATAACAAAATAAAAAAAATGTCTGTCTGTCTACCTGTTTGTTGCGGCTAATCTCCGAAACGGCTGAACTGATTTTCATGGGACTTTTAGGTGATGTTATAAGGATTAACAAGCTACTTTTATTTTAGAAAAAGAAACAAGGAATCAGTAAACAGACACAGTTTTGTTTTCCGTCATCCACGCGAACGAAGTCGCGGGCACAGCTAGTTATGAATATAATTCAAGTGTTTGTTTAATACTAATACTACAATACTCATAAATAAGGTAAATAAAATTACAAAAGAAACTTAGAAGATTTTCGATGGAGAATTAGGTTCAAGATAATAACAGTTTGGTATTTTTTGTAGGTTTACCTAGGCCTATTGGATAGTTCCTCAAAAATCTAGTTAAGGAAAATTCCAGATTAGTTTTGTAAGTAATCATGTTGGCAATTTATATACCCACAGCATATTTTTTTTTTCATTTACTTGTACTCTAACTTATAATGTAATATTATTATTCATGTCTCGTTTTCATGTCTGAAAATAAATTGTATTAAATACGATACACGTGGACGTATTTTCTGAATCGTAAGAGTCAATCATTTTTAGAGTATGAGCAGGGTACGTGGTTACTGGTGAAATTACTGGCACGTTTCAACTTTAATTATGGATGATTTTATAAGAAGTGGCAAGTTTTAGCCAGACAGTTTAGTAGTTTATTGCCAGGTTTATTGTATTGCTAGAGAAGTAAAATGATGCTTCGAGATGATCATAAGCCTACAGAAGTCTTCTGCTGGACATAGGCCTCTCAAACCATACACTATTTTACTCTACATACTTTCATCCTTCAACTATCTACCACACCGCTCTGCAAAGATTGTCGCTTCACCTGAGGGCATCACTATTTTTCCTTTAGTTAGCTTTAATGTAACCATGAGCATTGTAAACAAAACGTAGAAAAAATGCATTACCAGTTGCTAGAAGCTACACAAAAATATTTCCAATTCAATATAATATTTTATTTCACACTGGCGACCTGATAAAATATTGAGATTTTTTTATTATATGTAAGTTTAATATTAATCTATTAAACACATAAATCTTTCGGAACAAATTCTCTAAATGATGATGAAAACTGCATCAAAATCCGTTGAGCAGGTTAGAAGAACGACGCGGAACAACACAGATAGACATAAAAAGCGATTTTAATTTATAATCATAATCAGCCTTATAAAGTTTCCTCTGCTGGGACACAGGCCTCCTTTCTGTGAGTGGGAGTGGGCCACGCGGGCCCGGTTCGACCGATGCGGGTTGGTAGATGTCACATGTCTTCGAATTTTTGGTTCTAGGACATGTCGGTTTCCTCACGATGTTTTCCTTCACCGTTTTGAGAGCAGTAGTGATGAAATAGTTCACTCAAAGTTACGTAAAATTTAATTTATAATAGGTACTAGCTGCGCCCCGCGGTTTCACTCGCATAAGTTTCGATCCCGTGGGAATATCGGGATAAAAAGCATCCTATGTGTTAATCCTGGTTATAAACTGTAGTGTGCCAAATTTCATCCAAATCCGTTCAGTAGTTTTGGCGTGAAAGAGTAATAAACATCCATCCATCCATCCATACAAACTTTCGCGTTTATAATATTAGTAGGATAAATTAAACCTACATAATATGGGCACTTATGACACGTAAGAAGCTAGCTATTTATATCCTATCGTAACTCTACGCACCTAACCTAATGTACAAATGGTTTAGGTAATGGTCCGATTGACAGGGCATGAATAACTGCCCTTAACAACGCCTTATCTCCTAGCTTGGCTGTGTTTCAATAGGATATCTGAACACACATTGTCTGAATTTAGTATTCTCATTAGGAGAGCAAATCTCGGTATCAACGAGCTCTTTTCGTACATGCGTGAAGTCACGTTCAATTTAATCACACGGAAGACATTGATGATGACTATGGTATGACATAAAATCACGCTTGTCTTCCCCGAAGGGTCAGGCAGAGGTAGGATAGTACAGCCACGTTCCGCCAGTTATGTTTAAGTTCCATATAATGGAGGGCGAGCCTATTTCCATCAACCGGGGCACGTAATCAGATTCCGGACTGCTACTAAGATATTCCAGAATGACTTTGTGGCTACATATCAGGGCTTGTTAACGTTACCAAATAATAAAATAATAACCGCTAAGTAACGTTAATTTCAATTAGATACCTTAATAACATTCACAAAAATGTAACGTTACTTGATCACATTACCAGTAAAATAACGTTAATTAACATTAACTCAAAATATACCAGTAACGTTATTTTTACCGTTAATTTAGCTACGTTGCCTTTCCGACTGTTTATATTTTTGTGACCTCGCGCGGGCGCCTCGCTTAGCATTGGATTAGATGCACTGTTGCCGCTTCGCTACGCGCTAACCGCGCCGACGGCGACGGCGGGTGGCCCGCCCCCGCGCGCCTCGTCCCCCTCTACTACAAACTCACTAGATTAACCGTTTTAAAAGTAACGATAAAATTAACGTTATTAAAAAACTAACGTTAATAATGCTTACCGATAAAATGGAGCTAAAATAACGTTAAATCCATTACCGTTATTTTAATATTAACGCTAGCGCTGTCAAATGAAGGTAACGTTATGAAAATTTTACCGGTATTTAAAGCCCTGCTACATATATTATGTTGGCCACATTTGTCAGGACAAATAGTTTGATTCTGTTTCAAGGCCGATTTGATCGTTATAAAACCACAAAAAGAAGAAGAAGAAAATTTTAGTATGCAGCTTAATACGACTGAATAAATATGTCATCATTAAGTTAATAATGAGCTCCAACCATTTTACGTTTTTGAAATAAATGAATAATTAGAAGGGCAATTCTCGTAATTTTAAGAACGTTCACAGTCTAATCTCAGTCTCAATCTGTCAAAAAATACTTCTAATTTCTCTACATTTTGACAAGTTTTTGACATTTGTTTGTCGCCGAGATGAGACTGCGACTAGATTTTGAACGTTTTAAATTACGAGAACTGGCCTTAAGGTCTATATTCCCAACCAACTAGATCTATAAAATAATTGCATACATAGTAATTCTATAACTCAAGACGGTACGAACCAAAGCTCTTAGAAACAACGTAGTTTTAACGACGACGATATAAAACAAACAGAATAATTCAATTACGAACAGTTTTCCCTAAAAAAAAATTGGTACACGATTCTCTCAATTTTAACAAGAAAATGTGTTTTTTGTCAACATCTAAAACCCTCAAGAGTTTTGCCGAAACCAATTTTGGATACGTTCCTAAAAATAACGAGGTAAAATAGAGTTCGCTCATCTTACAATATCTCTAAAAACGATGTTCTTTTGAGGAACACTGTCGACCCTACTTCCCTTCATATTTGATGTCAAGTGTTCATTTTGAGGGTTAGAAGAAAAACGACGTAGCCAGCTGCTATTATTACGGTACAAGTTGTAAAACGCAGCCCAGGAAACACTGTACTCTTTAGGTTTGCTAAAAGTAGGTTAAGAGTCTTCTTAATTTCACTCGTTTATTTTATACACTGCTTAAATTTTCGTCACTTCGCGAAATCGACATTAAAGGCTCGTTGGGTGGAATTGTTTCAAGCTCGTTAACCATCGTTCAAACAGTCATTTCGAGCAATTCATAGTTATTTTATAGTCTAGACGAATCTATTCTAGTGTGTTAGTCTTAGGTGTTTGCTAAACTTTGGCAGCCCGAATGTAAGTTTACATTATACAGTCTTGGTTAGCTTTCATATTTACAGTGCCCTCCGCTGTAAATATGAGCACTGTAATACAACGTGGCGCTACAATGGTGACATTAATTTAACACACATATACGTTTACACATTTTCGTTTCATTAAGAAATTATATTTCCACTAAACGTTGTTATTTACGGATTTATTTAAAATTTTAGAAAATAGCATCTTAGAGCAACCTGTACATAAAGAACTATCGCGCAGCGGTCATTTGCAGGGGTCACGGATCATAACATCGCATCAATGAAATTAAAACGAATAAGCAATACTACTTGTTTTATTTATTTATTTTTGTGTAATTAGGATAGTAATTAGATTATGGTACTGTGATAAAGGCGCTTTGCTTTGTTTTCTAATCTAGGTACGTTTACATCTCTTACGATACGGACGCTTTTATTTGTGTTATTGTATATAGTGCTTGTGTAAACTTGTAATCGTGATGGCAAATACACATCCGAACTACACAGCAGCTGAATATGCGGACAAGCCACTCTGTAACAACAGCCAGGCAGTGGCTAAATGACACGTTTGGTGCACAATGGATAGGTAGATTTGGACCTCTTAGGTGGCCACCTAAGAGGTCCAAATCTACCTATCCATTGCTGGCCAGCAAGATCGCCAGACCTCACGCCACTCGATTTGGGGGTGCATCAAAGACAATGTGTACGCAGAGAACGTGGATTTGGTGGAACAATTACGCCATCGAATAATAAATGCGTTTGAGAAATTGAGGCAAATGGCTATAAGTGACAATTTATTTTCAAATGTGCGGGAAAACATGAAACGTCGTTTAGTTCTTTGTATACGCCAACACGATGGTCTTATTAAAATAAGAAATTTTAAAATGAAGACAAATAAAAGCAGTGATTACATTTATAACTAATAGTAACAAGAGAGGGTGATATGATGTGGAAGTGGTGAAGCGCGGGCGTTTTTGGTGGACTGTCTTTTGTAATTTTGACGTTCAAAAAGTGCTGATACTCAGCCTAACTTGAATAAATGACTATTGATTTTGATTTTGACTAAGCACCTCCGCTGTAGTTACCACTTGCGCCGCTCGGTTTCTTTGATAACAATATCGGAAAGAATCGGACCGATCACGAGTAGGTACAAGACGCGTTGCGCGGTTGCCAGCGCGCGAAGCGACGCGTTGCCGCTCCGAAATAACGTAAGCCAGCTAGCGCTAGGTAAGTAATTTCATGAATGAATTTTTGCAAGGGTGATCCCTATTTTAGTTACTTTTTTAATATTTAGTTTGTTTGAAAATGTTTTTATTCAACTTATGAATTATTTTAACCTATCAAAGTTTATATGATTAATGGGCACTAGGGCTAGTGCCCATTAATCATAACTTTTGATATAAGATTTAATATAACCCGTTTGTTAAATTAATGTCACCATTGTAGCACCACGATGTATGGTTTTTTTTATTGTTGTTTGTGTATTATTGTGGTTGTTACGGACAGTCAGTAAAGCAGAATTTTGAGCGAGTGAAATTATGGCAGAATCTTCGAGGAAAATATTTTATTCAACCGCAACCAAATTCCGGAAAACCGAACGGAACATAATTCGAAAAAGCATGTTATTATACTTTTGATTCTGGTTATGCTCTTATATCTCCCGCAATTTCAAGCTGAATGCCACGTTGGTCTAGTAATAGCAAGCGCATTGGTTCGATTCCCAGGTCAGGCAGTGTTTTTGGGTTTTTTCATCAAGATTTTTTTTTTCTGAGTAGCTGCCCGGTATCTGCATTTTCGCCCGATTGATGGCAATAGTCTCGCCCCTTATTACATCGGACTTATAAATGACTGGCAAAATGCGGGTGCGCTATAGGTACATACACCTTTGCCTAAACCTTACCGAGACAACAGGTGTGATGTTATGTAACTTCAAGCCGTCACCAAAAAAGGTTGGGACGGTTGAAAGAAAGAAAGAAAAGAGAAAGAACCATTTATTTGCGGCAAACATGAGGCATAAAAGAGAACATAAACACACAAAAAAAAACAATAACATGTTGGGGGTAAACATGCGTCACATTCACGCAAAACGGCCATCGCTCAGCATAATGCTAAGACCCTATACGAGACAGAGCCCCAGCGCTGGTTTTCAGTGGCAGCGGTTCATGCCACTTTTCTCGCATAAATAGTGTTTTCAAAAAGCGGAATTCACTAAAGATATTTTTTTACTCCACCTGTGATTGAGCGAATTTATTTAATTTTTACCCAACAACAAATTTTATTTATGAAAATGAAAACTCAATTATTAATCTTATAATCCCAATTACTACTTTCAACATTGCAGTTCATTGAAAAATTTAAATGTTTTCAGAGTTCAGTCGTGTTTACTTTGAATTTCAATAAAATAAGGACGGAATTATGAAGCATTAATTTTAAATTATAAAATTGAGAGACGTCCAATTGAACTTTAATGTGATTACAGAAATTGACTGCTTGTCATTTAAATTGCGAGGCTTATTGGCGTGAAGTCTGTTGGCAATTAGCGAATGAAAGGAAATTAGGTGGCAATCACTTACGCAGATTTTGATTGATTTGAAAGCTGATTGATAAACTGCGTATAAGCTAATTCCAGTAAAGCATAACGTAAGTTTCTATGGAGCAGTATTACTGAATTACTGGTAGACGAACTAATCTTTATATCTGAACTAGCAGCCTGTCCCTGCTTCGCGCGGTTTTACGACTTGGAAAAACATCGAGATTTCTTTATTATAAATATACCATAAACCTCACCTACATATAAACCTTTCGGACCAAATTTTCTAAATGATGCTGAAAAGCGCATTAAAATTCGTTGCGTAGTTTACTAGAACAATGCAACGTCACACAGACAGACACGAAAAAGGACTTCAATTAATAGTATGTATTATAGATATAGATGAAAGTTCAATTTAATCTTACTAATATTATAAACGTGAAAGTTTGTATGGATGGATGGATGGATGCTTGTTACTCTTTCACGCAAAAACTACTAAACGGATTTAGATGAAATTTGGCATACAGATAGCTTATAACCAGGATTAATACAGGATACTTTTTATCGCAATATTCCCGCGGGATCGAAACTTATGCGGGTGAAACTGCGGGGCGCTGCTAGTATACAACAAACGTGTAGACATAATACTAACCTCACCTCACCTTACCTTATCTGCCTCTTTTAGCTTTACTTTTTAGGCGTGTTGAATGTTTCAAACTTGGCAAGTTAATTTAAATACAATTCCGTTTGTTTCGGAGCGATTGCTCAATAATTTTCCAATCTCGTCGTAAGTCTCACAGTCGATTGCAAAAGATTTTTTATTACCAAACCTTTTTGTTATGTTTAGTAACGTTTTACGAAAATTCCGTGCCATCGGTTCTGAATCATTGTGGAATAAAGGTTTTTTTGATTTCCTTATTCTGCTTTATTCTTTCCACGTTTGTTGAAGCCAAAGGAAATTCCGCTAAATTATTTTAAATCTTTAAAAGAATCAATATTGAGTCATGTTTTTTGGTTCGGAAGTAACATCAAAGAGGTCATGGCCGAAACCCCAAGTTGGAATTAGGCGCTAAAAAAAACAAATTAATGAAGGTGGATGAACCATGTACCTACTCATCGTACTAGAAGCAATACATAGTACCTACCTATTCAGAACCTATCCCTAAAAGCTAACATGATACGATGAATTAATTATCTTCTTACCTGCTAATTAGGGGCAACTAGAACCAATTTTATTTTAATTTTATTTTTTACTTTTAAAAGTGCCTTTTATGTGCCTATTTGAAATAAATGATTTGACTTTGACTTTGAATTAAACACAACATACAGTGCAAAGTGAAGCTAAGAAACGTTATTATATAATTCAAAAAATGATTGCAATAGTTAGAAAATACAATTGTAAGAAAAAAATAGATAAAATAGCAATAATAAAAAGGAACTAGGTAAAAAAACAAGCTCTATGTTAGAGAAACATAATATCTATATGTCGGAGTCATTCGTTTGACTATTCGGAACGTTAGCGCCATCTCGTGGCGCTAGACAGAGTCTAGCCTGAGTTCGTGGGGAGACCAGAGCAACAGCTACAAAAGCGGTGTGTGCAGAGCTCTCAGGAACATAGAAACATTATTGGACATCGTACGAACAACATGTGCATAGAAACTGTCAATCGCGTTCCGTATCGTTGAGTTGTGTGAGTGTGTGATTCGCTAGTGTGACTAACTTGTTCGTAAATTATAATCTGATTTGAACTGTAAACCGTCTTTCTATTGTGCTATAACCAACACTACGCATAGTACGCCCACAGTAATTAAATTAGTAAATATACCTGATGTTAACGAGAGACAGATATACCTTCTCCGTCATATAATACAAAAGTAGAAATTCTGGATTGAAGAAGTGTAATGATAAATAAAATGAATCATCAGCATCATCTGCCTCGCCATTTGTGTTGCCCCAACTGTGTTGGGATCGGCTTCCAGTCTAAACGAATGCAGCTGAATACCAGTATTTTACATTGAGCGACTACCTATCTGACCTCCACTACCCAGTTATTGGGTGATACGATACCCATTGGGAAGACTGGTTGTCAGACTTTCGGACTTCTGACTACCCGTAACGATTGTCAAAGATCCACGAATGACAGCCAGGACCAACGGCTTAACTTCATTTCCGAGGCACGGCGGGGTCTGGGTATGTAAAGATGGTCACCTATCCACAGACCAACCGCGGCAAGCGTAGCTTAACCTGATCGATCGACCTGTACGAAAATAAAATGAATATGATATCCAATATTATATATATATGTATATAAGAATAGATGCTTACGTACGCCGGTAGGATAGAAAACCGATCCCATTATAGTTAGAAAACAATAGGTTGTTAAAAACGGATAAGTATTTAAAAACCGGCCTATCTTTACAATCCTATTTGACTTTTGTAACTGCGAATACTGGAACTGACAATATGAATGCTGATACAACAGAAGCGTGTTCTAGCATGGAATAATGAAAGGTATCGGTTCTGAAAACTGGAGCAACGTAATGATACAATGCATGACACTATTGTACTGAGCTTTTCTTTGTAAGCATGTTTGTGAATGTGCAGCTCGAATGAATAGGAATGGAAATCAGGGACCATAAAGTTTTAATGAGGAATTGCAACAAAGATGATGAACTATTCGAATGGCATCATAATTTATAGGATTGTCTACATTCAAGTACAGTCACGAGCACTAATATGTCAACACTTGGAAACTTTCAATAGCGATTTTTACGTGAAATAGTGAAATAATACGATACATTGCAAAAACCTATAAGGTTGGAAAATGCTATATTCGTGGCAACATAAAATTTCTTTCAAAAATAAAGGAGTAAATCGCTTTTGAATACAGCCAAGTGTATACATACTTATGCTCGTGATTGTACGTGATGATAACAGCAGTTGGAGAGTCATAAATATAGTAAATGGCATAGTTAAACCTATTGGTTGAAGGAAATGTATGTTTTAAGTGTTTTTAATTGATTTTAGTTTAGTTTAATTTTAGTTTATGTTTTTCTGTCATGTAATATGTATACTATATCTAGTTACTTAGACTTTTTATCACGATATTCCCACGGGATCGAAACTTATGCGGGTGAAACTGCGGGGCGCAGCTTATTAATAATTAATTTTGAAATTTGAAATATTATAGGGGTACTTCATCTTAAACACCAACGTTAGGCATAGGTAAGAATCAGCAAGATTTACAAAATTACAATAGAGCCAGAGCACAAAATAATTTATTTAGTTGGAAATTCTGCCAATATATTTTCCGTAAATGTTGCAGCAGGAATATATAAAAAATAAAAGCAGACAATATTAATGAAACATTATCTGCGTTACACATATTGGGTGTCAAACAATATTTATTTGAATGAAACCGCCTGACGTTGAAAGCGGTACCTTTACAAAGCTGAATACAAACCAGCATCTATTTTATAAGGATACTGTGTTACTATTTGATATAAGCTTATATACTTATTTATTATATATTTATTATATACTATACTTATTTGATATACTTAAAATATTATGAATAATATGTACATGTATATCAAAAAGAGGGAAAAGAATCAAAGGGCATCAAAAAATTCGTCCGTATCGCTGTCAACAGAAAGACTACCTTAAAAGCTGGCAGCATTGCCACATTGTATGATGCCAGCGCTTCACTCCTATTCCTTTAATACTTGAAAAAAAAAATGGCTCGATTCAGAGACACCTCGTCCATTTTCCATTCATTCACTTAAAAGTCTTTTTCTGTGTTGTAAAACATTTTTATACAAGAAACATGTTTCTCTCTCATTTATTATGCTAAGAGTTTTCAACGACCGCACTTTGCTTGCAAGATGCTTTTATAATCCCAGTAAAATGAGCGGGGAAACAGTCTGAGACGACAAATTTGTCATAGCTCGTTTTAATATCATACGCTTGTACGAAATAGAGTCTGTCATCAAAGCTGGAATAGTTCGAGGAAACGGGAATTAAGTCGGAGTAGGACCCGTCAAGGAAAATGTTCGGTTAATTTGTCTGGAACAGACGATGTGCTAGGAATAATGTAAGTTAACGGTTGAGGGTATTTATTTAATGGTCGATAATTGATAAGGGAATTGCTATTATTTGTAGCTGAAAAACTGTTGCTGGGGTGATTTTATCAACTATTACAGGGGCTTTCATCACACATAACATCATCATCTACACGTACATTCACACACACATACCTACTCATACAACCACACATCCATAACACTCATGTACACTCAACAACATATGCACACGCTCACACATGTTTACATAATTATATTTTGTCTTACTACACCTATGTACTGTTTTTATTGTGTTTTAAGTAAGTACCTACTGTTGTGAAGGAGCGGAGTCCTCTAATACAGGCATTGTGTGCTTAAATGAAGACTCCAAACCCAAAATTGTTTGTGTATAACTTTTGGACACAATAAACGTTATTATTATTGTTGCATAAGATTAATTAATTATTCAACAAATTTTTGTCTAGCACAATCCTTCACACACTGTTGGGTATTTGTTGCGCCACTTCTTCCCAGCGATAGCACTAGGAAGTGGTGAAGGGCGGGCGTTTTTGGGGGACTATCTTTTGCAAGTTTGACCTTTGAAAATTGCTGATTCTCAACCTAATTGAATAAATGACTTTTGATTTTGAACAAATTGTTTTCCTAAATCGATCTCCATGCGTTTTCTTTCCCATCAATTTTGCACAATAAATCTCAAAAAACTCATTGCAATCCAAAATATCACATTACTTCCAACTTTAAGAACTATGTGACCTACATATACTTAAAGATTCAAGTCATAGTACAATCCTCGTGCATCTTGACATTATTACATATACAATTTAGGATAATATACAAAACAATGGTAATGCTCTTAATGTTTCGATTTCTACAATACAATATATAAGCACTGCATTGACATTAAAGACGCATCAATCTGTGTCAACACCGCGCCATGATTTTTCTCTAAAAATATTTCTTTTCGCATTCCCTCTGGCCTTGTTTATATTTATTATCTTCCATTCCATCCCAACATAAAAAAAATATATAAAAGTTGTGTCATATAAAATAAAAGACAGAATTATGTGTGTCACAATCCAATTTTGAGAATTGGTGACAGTGCAAAGAGAGAGACACGGCCACAGAATATTAATGACATAAGTTTTTTGAAGAGCTCCTAGTCGACAACTGAAATGGCAGCTGGAATTTCTCTACATAGTAATAGTGTTATGTCATCAACGTATAAAGGTTTTGTCTGGAGAATGTGACGAAATAAATTGCGTAGATATGTAGTTTAGACCTTAACATGGGGCTTGTGGGGCTTATAGCTTAGTAATAACAGCCGCACGGGTCGATCAATTAGGTTAAGCTACGCTTTCCGTGGTTGGTCCGTGGATTGGTGACCATATTCACATACCAAGACCCCTCCGTGCCTCGAAGCGACGTTAAGCCGTTGGCCCCAGCTGCCATTCGTGGATTTTAGACAGTCGTTACGGGTCGTCAGAAGCCCGAAAGTCTGACAACCAGTCTTACCACCCTTGGTACCTCCACAACCCAGTTACTGGGTAATACGATATCCCTGTATCGTATTACCCAGTAACTAGGTCTGGGTTGTGGAGGTCAGATAGGCAGTCGCTTCATGTAAAATACTGGTATTCAGCTGCATCCGGTTAGACTGGAAGCTGACCTTAACATAGTTGGGAAAAGGCTAGGTAGATGATGGCAGATGATGAGTTTAGATCTTAACGTTGTAGTTTTATTATGATAAATCGTTTTAAGGTATTGATTGGTATAAAATTTTAACCTTTCCATGGGTAGGTATTAATTTTAATCCTTTTTTATTCTCACCCAAGAACCCCGAGTGACATCTAAGGAATCTATTAAAATTTTTGACCTTATCTCGAAAGCAACTATCCGTTTGAAATTCAGTGGACTCTAAAAGTTCCCGACTATCTTCAGTTTGAATAAGATGTAAGGAATTCTACCGAAGTAGGTACTCTAGATTCCACTTCTATCCCAAAGGATGTCTTCTGGGATATTTTTGGTAATTATAATTCTTGACCAATTCAAAATTTTTCCCAAATATTGAAGTACATTGTTGAAGGCCTTAAAGAGCTGCTTGAACTTCTTTTGTAAGGTCCAAAGATTGTTGGGTCTTTCAGTCACATAAAAGAACTTGCCCTAGCGTAAAAAAATGCCCCAAATTTTTCTTTGGACATCTGAATTCTGTGTGATTAACAAACAATGTGGGATTAACTCAAAGAAAAATGGAATCAAGCTAACCAATTATAATTCTAGCATCAAATGTGAGTAGGTAACTGAATTAAAATGAGTATTAATGTTTTTTCTTTTGTGTTGCATAAAGGGCTGAAAAAGATCTTTTAAAGTCTAATTTTTAATATTAAACACTAGCTGCGCAACCGCATAAGTTTTAATCCCGTAGAAATATCGGGGTAAAATCTGTGTGCCAAATTTTATCCAAATCCGTTCAGTAGTTTTTGCATGAAAGAGTAACAAGCATCCATCCATCCATTCATCCATCCATCCATACAAACTTTCAAGTTTATAATATAGTATAGTAATAGTAGAATAACTTTTAGTTTTTATTTTATCATAAGTTTGGTCTCCTTAATATACTACTACACTACTTTCAATCTACATATCTGTACCACAGAATTTTCTCATGCCTCCGCAAACGACGGGATACTTAATATCGTGTCCTGCGTGTCCTGTCAGCTGCACATTATAGGATCTGATGGACGCTGGTGATGGCGCCAAACAAGTGGCCGAATTCTGGGCAGACTCGATTTAGATTGCTCTCGACACACTAAGAACAAGAAGACAGAAAATCTCTGGTTTCATATCCGAAACAGCTCAAAAACAATGCAAATGCGCAAACGTAAACTTTAAGCTTAAAGTATCAGCTGGAATGTCTTTGTCAAGACTCTTGCCTTTCCTTGAGAAGTTGACAAGTTGCAACCCGATCCCAAGGATAAGTTGCAACCCTATGAACAACTTCATAGACGGATAATTAAGTCGTAGTCGTTATCCGAACGAAAGAGAATAATTAATGACTGATACCGGAATTTTCGAGCAGTACTTTAATATACAGGGTGAAATTAAATTCATGGGCATCCTTTTAAGGGGTCGTTGTACTCATCATTATGAACAACTTTTACTATGGGACCAAACGGGAAATCGCGAAAAAAAAAATCAGCTGTTCCCTACATTTATGTTCGCTTATCTCGTCAAAATGTAGGGAACAGCTGTATTTTTGTCGCGATTTCAGGTTTGGTCCAATAGTAAAAGTTGTTCATAATGATGATTACAATGACCCCTTAAAAGGATGCCCATGAATTCAATTTCACCCTGTATTTTCAATGTCATATTGGAGTCAGAAAAAAAGAGGGGCTTGTAGCTAAGTAATAACAGCTGCACGGTCGATCGATCAGGTAAAGCTACGCTTGCCGCGGTTGGTCCGTGGATGGGTGACCATCTTCATATATCAAGCCAAGCACTCCGTGCCTCGGAAAGCACGTTAAGTCGTTAGTCCCGGCTGCCATTCGTGGATCTTTGACAGTCGCTACGGGTCGTCAGAAGCCCGAAAGCCTTACAATCAGTCTTACCAAAGGGTTTCGCAATACCCAGTAACTGGGTTGTGGAGATCAGATAAGCAGTCGCTTCATGTAAAATACTGATATTCTGTTGCATATAATATAATTTACTTTGATCGACATCTTGAAGCGTCTGGACACTAAGTGTCCTTAGTGGCGACACAATCAGGTTCTACTTAGCTTTTACGAATACTAATGTCCCTTGTTGAGTATCCAGTTTTAAAACTGGGATTTATTTATCGGGAAAATCTTTTAAAGAATAAAGTGGATGAAATCGGACCACAAGACACGTAAAAAGAAATTTATATTTAGAAGTTTAAGGGCTGATTTCTCCATCGCCAGATAACTTTTATTCGAGGAATAAAATTGACGTTTTTTTTAAGTATATTTATGTTTTATCTTTTCAATCCGATATATTCTGTTGTGTCCTATTAGCTCGTGGCTTAATAATAACAACTGTACGGGTAGTTCGATCAGGTTAAGCCAAGCTTGCCACGGTCGGTCCGTGGATGGGTGACCATCTTTACATACCGAGACACCTCCGTGCTTTAAAAAACATGTTAAGCCGTTGGGTGTCATTTGTAGATGTTTGACAGTCGTTCCGGGTAGTCAGAAGCACAAAAGTCTGACAACCAGTCTTACCAAGGGGTACCGCTTACCCAATAACTGGTATTGTAGAGGTCAGATAGGTATTCGATGTAAAATACTGGTATTCAGCTGCATCCGGTTAGACTGGAAGCCGATCCCAACACAGTTAGGAAAAGAATAGGCAGATAAAAAACCAAAATAAATCTTTGCGGGGGTTTCTTAACACCTCTTAAGCGTAAAAAGGTCTTTCATGCATAAAATATTACATTTAGAAAGTCTAAATACTAAAAATGTCGTTATTGGCGATGCTAGAATAGTGTAAGTTAACGGTTAGGTAAGAACAAGAACCAAAGACAGCAGAGAACTAAAGTTATCGACATATGTAGCTTACAGAATAAGCAAGCTGAAGTGGCAATGGGCTGGCCATATTAGCCGTAGAATCGATGAACGTTGGGATAGACGTGTTCTTGAGTTGAGTGGAGACCGCGAATCGGTAAACGTGAGGTGGGATGCCCTCAGGCAAGGTGGAGCGACGATCTTCGCGGGATGGCTGGTAGCAGCTGGATGAGAGTGGCCGAAAATTGAGTTGAATGGCGTGCAATAGGAGAGGCCTATGTCCAGCTGTGGACTGCTATAGGCTGATGATGATGATGATGAAGAACAAGAAATCGCGTAACAAAGTACCTATAGGTACTTTCTTTCACGATTACACATTTATTATTTTATGGTACAGAAAAAAAGTTGAAAATTTCGTAACTCAATACCAATTAGATTGTAAATTATGGAAGCACAAAAAATAAGAAAAAAATATAATTACAGGGAAAAGTTCATAATACGTTAGAGAGTGAAATTAGAAGACTTCCTGTGCAAGGAGGCCGTGTTCGAGAAAACGTGAAAAAATGAAGGAACTTTTAAGGAAACAAGGAAAGTGTGTTAAGTCTGTGTGTCAATGGAGTCTCTAAGGATATTACGTGCTTCAAGAAATCTATATACCTATTACCGTATTCATTCCTTATAATATTTATGAGGAAAATATAAAAAATCTTCCTGTCTCTGTCATCATTAAGTAACAGACAGAAACAGAACGATGCTTTAAATGCGTTTAACGGTGAACGTATCTAGTGATTTTTGGTACAAGCAGCCCTAGTAGTCCTCAAACTTAATCATCGTAGCCTAAAACCACGCTGAAGTTAAGCATTGGTGTCCAAGTCTTCGATATTTGATATACAGGGTGTTAAATATATTGCGTGCCATAGCTTCAGGCTTAGGTTCAGTATCGATAAAGGTACCCAGGCAAAAATAAAAAAAAAAACATAAAAAAATGATTGCAAGATCAACCTAATTTAGTACCTACTAATTAAATAGCAATCGTTTAGAATTGATTAAAATAAGTTCTTATTCTGTTTAAATGCTAATTAATAATTTCCTAGAGCTACCTACCTACTATCGAACGCAATGAAATACCTACGCCCGAACACTTCGATAACGCCGGGTGAAGGATAGATAACTAGGGTAGCGGGATCGTCCGAAAGGGTTAACGTTGCCCTGGAACATAAAAGGCTAAGGAAGGAACACGGGTGGGTTTTAGCCAGTAAGAGTCTGACACTCCCTCTCGCTCCACCCAGAGCGGGAGAGGTCATTTGATGATATCCCATCCTCAAAAAAAAAGGATAGATAACTAGGTACGTAAATTACAATTCCAAGTATTTCTTCTTCCTAATTTAGCGTGCTTTTTTCCTTCAAAATTAAAACCTACAAATGAAAAAATCTTGTTTAACTAGTAGGTATTCAGCAGTAGTAGAAGAATAAGTAGGTATTTTAAAATGGAATCAAGTAGAGAGTCAAGTATTCAAGTATGGAGTCAAGTATTAATGGAATCAAGTGGTATCAAGTAGTATTTACAATGAATTAAAATCAACTTATTTACTCACTTGTTGAAAGTTATCACAAATCAATCGGTAGGTAAATCGCTTAGAATTGATTGGTTTTTTTTTTTTTTTCAGAATGGGAAATCATCAAATGACTCCTCCCGCTCTGGGTGGAGCAGAAGGGAGTGTCAGACTCTTACGTACTAAAACCCACCCGTGTTCCTTCCTTAGCCCTTTATGTTCCAGGGCAGCGGTAACCCTTTCGGACGATCCCGCTACCGTGGCAGGAATTGATTGGGTTGATCTTGCAATATTTTTTTTGTTTTTTCTTTATCGATACTGAACCTACCCCTAAGCTATGGCACGCAATTTCTTTAACACCCTGTATATATACGTCGGATATATATCGTGTATAAAAAAGATGCGATTTTCATTCTGTAAGTGGTTTATATGTATTTTTGCTGTATCATAAAAGGTTGCGTTCGATTATTTGATGTTTTTATCATAAAAGTAACATAAAAATAGAGTCTTTGATGATTAATGCAGCGAGTGTCTCAGGTGCAAGATCTAGGAGTAAGATCTAACTTTCCGGGATCATATGTATAGTTAAGATTTGCAACAAGACCTACAGAAACCTGGGTTTCGTGCTGAGACAGTCGCAGGGATTCACAAACATTACCACGCTCAGGGTGCTGTATGACGCTTAGGTAAGGAGTCACTTGGAACACAGTGCGGTGATTTGGGCTCCTCATGAAGCGAAATACAATGTCATGCTGGAGCGAGTACAGAATAAATTTACA
Source organism: Apamea anceps (assembly GCA_951799955.1). Classification (NCBI taxonomy): domain Eukaryota; kingdom Metazoa; phylum Arthropoda; class Insecta; order Lepidoptera; family Noctuidae; genus Apamea; species Apamea anceps. The sequence continues at coordinate 5,595,345 of OX637522.1, read as the reverse complement.
AGACACACAGACATTTTACCCGCTGATGTATCCGACACTGTTTGTACTTTGACTCTGCACTAAACTGGAAAATACAGATTGACCATGTTTGCAAAAAACTTAATCAGTTCTCATATGCCCTCTACATGTTAAGTAAAGTTGCAAATGAGAGTACTTTACTAAGTGTTTACCATGCATATGTAGGCTCCATACTAAAATACGGTACCCTATTCTGGGGTAATTCACCGAACAGAGAGTGTGCTCTAAAAGCACAAAAAAAGTGCATCAGAAGTATATGCGGATTGAGACAGACTGATTCATGCAGACCAGTTTTCAAAAGGTTGAAAATCTTAACCCTACCTTCACTATACATATTTGAAGCGGCAATGATGATAAAACGCGATATAGATAAGTATGAAACGTTGAGAAGTGCGAGGCACAAAACTGAACTTAAAGGCATTCAATGTAGAACAGTAAAATTTAAATCGAGTGTATTTGGTGCTGGAGTTAAAATCTATAACAAGCTACCAAACTGTATCAAGAATATCTCTTCATTAAAAGTTTTTAAATTAAAGCTAAAAGAATTTCTCTTATGTAAAGCGTATTATTCAATTAATGCATTTCTAACAGACCGAATTATTGACTAAACTTGTTTTTGACTTATTTAATGTGAATGATACGACTGTAATAATTATGTCTTCTAATTAATGTTAGTATGAGGTTGAATAAAACTTGACATGTTGAACTTATTTTAATTTAATTTACTTTTTTTGTACTGATTTAATGTAAATCGCATGACGAAAATAATTATGTCTATTAATAATGTCTGATGAGGTTGACGAAAAATTGACATGGTAAACTTATTTTTCTATTTTTATTTTTTGACTTATTTAACTAAATTGTGTGTCCCTAATAATTGTATAAAAATTAATGTAAAATAAGGTTGACTAAAACAGCCAATGCAATGGATAACAACCACCAACCAATTATGAGTGTAAATTATTATTATTCTTTATTTTAACATAACCAATAACATTGACATACCTACCTACTTACCTATTAATATAAATATTGTACACCCCATGGGTATGTTACAGTGATTCATTAATACTATTGTAAGATCTGTTCATTTACCTGTGACAAACAATAAATAAATAAATGAAAATAAATAAATAAAATGTACTGGGTATGGTGGGGTTCAACGAACTCAGAGTGCGCGAATTTACACTCGCGTCGTATGCGCTAAAGCTCCTGCGTGGAGTAGCACATAACCCGGGTGTGCTGCGTCACCTGAAGCAGTGCGTGCCGGACCGGTACGTGTGGAGGCGGCGGCGACCGCCACTGCTGGCCATGCCTGCTGCCAAAACCAACCTGTTGTCAAAAACACCCCTCACCCGCACAATATGTGTACTAAACGAAGCGCATGAGAGGATTGACATATTTTCGTGCAATCTGAGTGAATTCGCAAGAGCTTTGTTGAATTTTGACAGTTATATATAAATATTATGTGTTAAGTCTGATTTTGTATTTTAGGTTAAGATTTTATAGCATTAAAAAAAGAAGTTTAGTTTGATAATTATTACAAAGGTACATATAATTCTGTAGTCTGGCTTTAGATTGTGTTATTATTAGAGTTTAGTGTTGCTTTCTACGTATTTTTAAAGTTTAGTTTTTAAGTATTAGCAATAAGTTTATTTTGAATTTATCTGGTGTGTGTTTGAAATCCACTATTGTATTGGGGTCATCTTGTAAAGATAGTGTGTGTAATAATAAATAAATAATAATCAGTACTTGCACGGTATTTGGTGAAATCCCGATATTATGATTAGAATGTTCGGGAAAGGCAATCTAAATTGTAGTTTTTTATCAAGTGTTGCTAGGGTAAACTTTAAATTTTAACAATCATTTTGAAAAAAACCGGCCAAGTGCGAGTCGGACTCGCCCATGAAGGGTTCCGTTACGTTACGATTTATGACGTATTAAAAAAAAACTACTCACTAGATCTCGTTCAAACCAATTTTCGGTGGAAGTTTATATGGTAATGTACATCATATATTTTTTTTAGTTTTATCATTCTCTTATTTTAGAAGTTACAGGGGGGGGGACACACATTTTACCACTTTGGAAGTGTCTCTCGCGCAAACTATTCAGTTTAGAAAAAAATGATATTAGAAACCTCAATATCATTTTTGAAGACCTATCCATAGATACCCCACACGTATGGGTTTGATGAAAAAAAAAAATTTGAGTTTCAGTTCTAAGTATGGGGACCCCCAAAATTTATTGTTTTTTTTCTATTTTTGTGTGAAAATCTTAATGCGGTTCACAGAATACATCTACTTACCAAGTTTCAACAGTATAGCTCTTATAGTTTTGGAAAAAAGCGGCTGTGACATACGGACGGACAGACAGACAGACAGACAGACAGACAGACAGACATGGCGAATCCATAAGGGTTCCGTTGCCATTTGGCTACGGAACCCTAAAAACGTTGCCCCACACTAGGAATTATTCCTGTATCGTGGGTGCGTTTACAAACATTTAAACTCACATACACAAACAGCCAGACCCGGAACAACTACCTGTAGGCAATACAAATATTTGTTTCGTGCGGGAATCGAACCCGTGACATGCAGCGCAGCAGTCAATCACTCAGCCACTACGGCAACCGTGTCGTCAAATATATATATCGCAATATATTATATCCACTGATCACTAAATCAGCGAACCCTGATCATTAAACTGTTGCTACTGAGGAAAAACCTGCCATAAGGGTACAGGGGAACATATGTAGATGTAATAAAAACCTCCGTTTCAATTCGGTAGTTATACTGTACCCGACTATTATAAAAATTGACGCAAGCATATAATCAAATGTTCGCTGGCTAAATATTTTCCTGGCACGCACCGGCGACCTGCCGCGACTCTAACATTTTTTCGACAAATATTTTTCTGGTGCGCTGTTTTATTTGTCCTGTCATTTGTTTTACTGCCGTGCACGAAATTTCACATCAAAAAAGGGAATATAGTTTTTTGTTGCGATTTGGGGCTATAAAAGCTGCGGATCGTGTATTCTCGTTGTTCAGCTTCCTGGATTTGCTCTTACAAAAACTCCATTCTGGTTTTGTCTAGATTTCAGCTTTTCGAGCCGTCATGTCACAATAGCAAATTTAGTGCCCAGAAATAAACTACTATTACAGGATTTTTCAAGTGAGACGGCATGGATGTCACGTGACTATTGTGATGCAGATGCAGCGAATGAAAGGGGGCGACACAACGTTAGAGGGGGCGCTTACGCACCTTGGTCACTTGCTCGGAAGCTCATAAGCGACGGACGTGTATTAGTAACTGTAGATTTCAATAATTCCAGTGTCTAACGGTTTCACGTTGTTGTGATTTATTTTCTATTCTGTTTTTTTAAAATAAATACTTCTAGGTAGTATAACTTTTTCTTTAAAAAAATTAAATGAGCTTCTGATCTTTGACTATGGAATTATTTTGTGGACGTTCTGATTCTACCCCTTTGAAAAACATTCAAGACAAAAACTATAGATGTCACAGTAAAATGTACTCTTTAGAGACATACACATATTCAAACCAAAGCAGTATTTACTCAGATGATCAAATATTTCATTTCAAACTCTAACTTCATAGCCCATATTTTAATGGTGTATGCAATCTGTATTCGTATATTTTAGTTAAAGCAAACTTGGGGACGGATGTTCGCGATTCATGCTCTGCATTACGTCATAAAACATTTAGGCTGGAAACTGAGCCATTAGTTTCAATATTGTCTGGCTTAATTTAGCGAAACAGCGAGAAGAAAGCCTGAGTATATTTACTCATCTACTTTCTATTATAAAATGAGGTTTGTTGACCTCCAATTTCTGTTTAATTAGAGGGAAGAGAAATAGGTATTGAAGATGAATCTGTAAATACGGCGTCGAGAATTTACCCCAAAATATTGCATAAATACAGCTGAAGAGTTTGTTTGTTGTAATCAGCCTTTAATGTTCCCACTGCTGGGACACAGGCCTCCTTTCTGTGAGAGGGAGTGGGCCGTAATCCACCACGCGGGCCCAGTGCGGCGTGGAAGATGTCACATTTCTTCGAATTTGGTTCTAGTAAGTACATGCCGGTTTCCTCACGATGTTGTTGTTGTTGTTTGTTTGTTGCTCGCGCTAATCTCTGGAACTGCCAAAAACAAAACTACCAAAGTTCTTCTTTATGAATTTGATAGCCTAATTCTTGAGAAAGGGCTTAGGCTATTTAACATCACGCAAGGACCCTTAGGAGCTGAGAAAAAAGAAAGTAGTTAGAACAAACAGCATGAAATGAGGCTGCTATTGAAAAATAGCAAAATCGCAAAATAATCACATTAAATATATTTTATATACTGGTATCTTACAACTTCCATGCGAACAAAGTTGCGGACAGAAGTTAGTATTAAATAAATTAATCTAACAAACAGAAAGAGCAATGGTAACTTTTAACAAGTTAAGACGTAAAGATGCCATTTCGCCTTTTCTTGTTAGAAACATACTTAATACACAGTACCCAGAAAATAAAAGTCAACGGTCAATACCTAGCAAGGAATAAAATGTGTGTAAGCTAAAAGAAAATAAGTAATAGAACCTTAATTAAGTTCATTCCGTAAATGTATTGGGGAAGTAGGCCCTCGGGACTGGAACGACATGACAGTCTAGAAAAAAAACCATTGTGAAGATAGAACCGAAGTCTTGTCTTATTCTTGTTCAATTGAGACTGCAAATATAATTAGATTGGATCGATTTCTACGTTGCTAAACCCATTCTACTTCCGATCTTAAAACTTGTGTACCAAGGTTGAAATTGGAGAATCAATTTTAAAATGTGCTGCAACCACCGTTGCATCTTAATTAGGAAAACTTATTAGATCGAGGTAAGAAGGAATTCGTGAGAAATGCAATTGCATAGCGGTTTTATACTAAATTATTTGAAATTTTAATTGGAAACTGTGCATAGTAGGTGCACTTTGCAGCGTTTATTTTCTTTCATTTTAAATGAGAAGGCAGATAAAATACCAGTCCTTCAAACTAATCAACCAAAGTACACAGACGTTAATAGTCGAAACAATTGCTATTATAGCTTGAGTGGTATGCAAAGCAGTACGTATTTAATTCTAATTCAAAGCGAGCACTTACTTAAACACAAAATTGTCTCCTGGAGCTCACTGCCGAAAACCTTTATTACACTGCAGTAGACACCTATTGCTGTTTTCATTGCAAAACATTTTCTGAAATTCTCAACACCCATTTCATCACACGGCTGCTTAAACACACCTCTAAAAGTTTAAACATAATTCGCTTGTCACTCACGTTGCTTTAAAACTTTTCTCGCCATAACTGTGTGCAATTTTGAGGAGCTCGTAAGTACCAGAGTCGTAGGAGTTCTTTTTATTTGGGAAATTGTCCTAATTTTGTGGTATATTAGATTAAAACTAATATAGAATACCACAAAATAAGGACAATTTCTCGGTCAACGGTCAACGGACAAGGTCTCGTAGTTGGCGGGGTGGGCGAGAGAACGCACCTTGCGCACCTCACGCCTCAGCCGCCGCGGGAGACGCTCCGGGCGTCGGGAGCCGCGTGACGACTCCCGGCCACCGTAGGCGCGGGCCGCAGGGCGGTGAGTAATGGGTAACTCACCGTCCGATCAGGACCAGGCCCGTGCCGGACGGCGTGTTTGTGTTCCACGCGCGCCTCAAAGAGATGTCAGCATGAGTGACGGGGCCCGATAGGGCCGAAGCCTGCCAGGGTAGCGGGATCGTCCGAAAGGGTTACCGCTGCCCTGGAACATAAAGGGCTAAGGAAGGAACACGGGTGGGTTTTAGTCAGTAAGAGTCTGACACTCCCTCCTGCTCCTCCCAGAGCGGGAGGAGTCATTTGATGATTTCCCATCGTCAAAAAAAAAAAAAAGGTCTCGTAGTTTAGTTTGATCGTGTAGTGACAACCGGTGCTTCTGTACTTGCTCCATTTTTTTAAGGATTTAGGTACCTACTTAATAAATTTGACCATGGTAACGACTTTCCTAATCAACAGAAGTATTGTAATGGTCTATATTATTATATTATCATACTTTTCGGATTAATTCAAAGACCAAAGTCTTTGATGTTCAAAGGCAAATGAAGTACCTATTGAAAGTATTTCCAATTCAGAATGTGAAGGGCATTTATTAATTTGGCTATAATTATTTCTTAGAAAGTACTTGTTTGTTGTTTTCATCACAATAAATCAATTTTCAGTGTATATACAAAATTTTCCCTTTCTAAAAACGTTATTAGGGTTGGTAAACGGAATGAATAAAAGGATATTATGACTTCTAATATTCCTAGGAACAATTCACCAGTGCCAGGACAATATCAAGCGAGCGAGCGAGTCTTTAAAAATCCAATATTCAAAATTGTTCCTTTCAAAAGTCAAGAATCGTAAAGGACATACTTTTATTTGTTAGGGCACTAGTACGATTGTTTCATATTCTTAGGCTTATTGGAATGGAAACGCAATATTATTTGTTTTATACGTTTTGTAAGATAGACAGGTAGACAATTTGTTTCCCACCGCGACAAGATTTTTTGGCAAAGAACCGGGCAGGCATTTCCTGAAGACGGTTATAACGATCATAGTTGTTTGATGGCCGATAAGAACAAGGAAACTTATATAAACCTTTGCCTTTCGCAGTATGGAAGCTATCCGTAAGGATAACTCCACAAAATAACCTACAGCTGTTTCAAAGTCGGTTTGAAAGTGACATCTGCTACAAGAATCAAGTGGGTGGCGCGTTTAAAAAGTTGGCAACGTTGCAAATATCTGCCAAATATTGTGTGATTAATTTATCAATATTGCTGAATGAAATTATAAAATATCATTCTTTTTTTAGTGCACGAAAATATTGATTAGGAAATGCAATTACTAAAATCGCAAAGCGGGGGGTAGGGGGACCCCCGTCAAGAACGAAGTTCCCTAACGCAATACTTGCACGCACACATACACTCGTATATAATAGAAAGAGACAGAGAGGGAGAATTTCACATGGAGGGGGACAACGCTTTTTCCTTACGTGACGATTTCTGTCTGACAATTCCTACCGCAAGCCGCGATAGGCCCTTTGTAGTCACATGTTTTTCTTGCCGTGAAAAACAAAGGATTATTCGCCGTGTGTAGGCACGGTCGTCAGTGTTGTATGGATCATTATGGAAGCTTGTAAACAGACACGTTCTATGCCGTGGTTTGTACGCCGTACCGTAAAGAAACCGTGCCGTGGAGGGCTTTAGGTACTTCGTTCCAAAAGCATTAGGAAACTTTCCAAGTCAATGCATTTGGGAAGTTTTTACAACAGCTAATTTTGTGTTATTATTGGAATTCATAATCAATATTTTAGTGAATTCTAGTTTGTATTTTAATGTGTATATTTGACAACTCATCTGTCAACCCCTTCGGGGATTACAGGCACGTATGTTAGGTTATATGTGTGTTGTTATTTGACAGCTATTTGCGACGTTGCCAACTTTCAGAATGCCCCCTTTTAAGTCTGTAATATATTTCAATTTGATAATAAAAGAAAGGAACGCAAATAAGAACAAAAAAAAAAATACAAAGTAAAATAACAATGAAGCAGGAAACAATGTAGATAACAGTTTTTATTAAACCTGTGATACGATTGCGCGGGGCCCTATGTTTACGCGACTCGGTTATAAGCAGACGTTATTCTGAATTTGCATTACACAGAGATTGTGGCGCACTTGAATGGGATTGTTCAAGCTTCCTTTGTTGCGAATTCTAGTGCATTAAGTAAGTAGTTTATGGCGTCGAAGATATTGAAATGTTACATGAATTTTCAGGCGGATAGTGTTTTGGCTTTATCGAAATAATGGAGTTTGTATTCGTATGTTGTGTGTTTTATTTTAATTTTTAGTAGCCTACTACGTTTTCTTTAATAATCTTTTTTGTCAAGCAATAATGGAGAATATGCAGGTCATTTTTTAGAAACTATTTTAAAAACCATAAAAATAAAAATACCGATGCTGATGCCGCAGGAGCGTAGAGACATGTGCAATCAAAGAATGCCAAGCAATGATAAAAATGATGATGATTGTACGAAATATGAACTAACGACTTGTAGGTCGTGGGTTCGAAAGCAGGCAGTGTTTTGAAAACGGTGAAGGAAAACACCGTGAGAAAACCGGCAGCTCCTAAAATCAAACATTCGAAGACTTGTGACGTCTCTCAACCCGCACTGGGCTCGCGTGTTATATTACAGACCACTCCCTCTCGAAGAGAGGAGGCCTGTGTCCCAGCAGTGGGAACATTATATGCTGATCATGTAAGTTAAGCTTCACCAGAGACCAATTTAAAGTGCTAGCAAGCGATTTACTACTACGGGCACTACTACGGTAGAGTACATACGGCATGGCTCCAAAAATTTATAATAGGTTACCAGATGAATTAAAAAACTTAAATAGTAATCTTTTAGAAAAACATTTGCATCGCTTTCTAGTCAAAAAAACTTATTGTAAAATTAGCGAATTTCTCGACGGTGAATAATGTGACTAGGGAATACAAATTCAACGACATTCTAATATTTTTTTAATTTTTAGGGTTCTGTATCCAAAGGGTAAAAACGGGACCCTATTACTATGACTTCGCTGTCTGTCCGTTCGTCTGTCTGTCACCAGGCTGTATCTCAAGAACCGCGATAGCTAGACAGTTGAAATTTTCACAAATTATGTATTTCTGTTGCCGCTATAACAACAAATACAAAAACAAAATAAAATAAATATTTAAGGGGGGCTCCCATACAACAAACGTGATTTTTATAGGTAATGGTACGGAACCCTTCGTGCGCGAGTCCGATTTGCACTTGGCCGGTTTTTTTATTTAGTGTAAATTTGGTCGATATACTGTAAATTTTTATTTCTGTATTGACATGGCCCAGAAATATATTTAACTAGCTTCTGCCCGCGGCTTCGCCCGCTTGGATGTCGGAAATTATCCCACGGGATCATGCTACCAGGATAAAGAGTATGTGCTTCCCCAGGATGCCATCTATATCTTTGCCAAATCAGAAGATCAGTGGTTTAGGTGTGAAAATGTAACATACAGTTTCAAGTTCAAATCCTCCCCTTAAAAAGTCTGTCAAAAGTATTAATACTGAGTTTCGAGTTAACTGGACTGCGCATTCAATTACTTCCACACAAAATTCAACTCCCCTATGTCCCCCGTTGAGGGGTAGTTTTGAAAAAAATATAATAATAAACTTTATTAGTTACTTAGGCGAATTTCTTGCCAAGTTTCAAGTTTATTAACTAAATGAATAAGATTTTTCATATAAACTGTATCCCCGCTTTTCATCCCCACAGGGTTTTTTTTAAACTCCACCCGAGTTTAAAAAAATCGTTTTGGATGTATTCATAACTTGACTCAAAGATTATTTATACTAATTTTTGAGTTAATCAAGCCATGCAGTAATATCCTACCCTGTAAAATTGACTACCCCTTTTCAGGCCCTCAGGGGTAATTTTCGAAAAACCCTGATACATATTATTCTTTACTTTCGATCTTAGGTACAAATACCGAGTTTCGAGTTAATCGGACCGCGCGTTAAAATTCTTCCATACAAACTATGAAACCCCCCAACCCCTTTTTAGCGGGTAGTTTAGAAAAGCATAAAATGGCAAACTTCATAATTTACTTAGATTAGTATTGGTGCCAAGTTTCAAGTTTATTAACTTAAGGAATTAGATTTTCCATACAATACTCTTAGGGGTGGAATTTCGAAAAACCCTTTCTTAGTGGATATCTACTCTTCACGAAGAACACACCCTCCAAATTTCATGTCTCTAGGACCAGCGGCTTAGGATGTGCGTTGATGTATCAGTCAGTCAGTCAAAACTTTGAATTTTATTTAAATAGATTGTCATATTTGTCATTTTATTACGCATTTATCCCTAAGGTTGCTGTTCCTCTTCGCCGTCATTCTCTCTTCAATGTGCCGAACATAAAGCCCTAAGAAAGAAAGTACCTACTTAGATAATAGTTTCAACGGATAATTATTGGCGCTAATTCCCTTGTTCCTTGTCCTCTGTCCACAGCACCGAAAAGTTGACCGGGAAAATTTTAGCCCCCTGCCTGGTTGACTCTGAAGTGCCTTGCTTGACCGACGCGGTGAACGCCTGGAAAGCGGCTTGCCCGGATACAGATCGGCCCGTAAACCCATCTTCCCAGAGACAGTGGGATGAGCCGTTCTGCAGGTTGGTACGGAATAAACTTATCAATACGTCCACCAATACTGCTGAGCGTGCCCGCCTGCTGGCTGTGGGTGAGTGGGAGTCGGGGCTGTGGCTCCAAGCACTCCCTTCACCCAACATAGGCACTATGCTGGGTGACACCACCTTCCGGCTCGCTACCTGTCTGCGTTTGGGTGCTCCTTGCGGGGCTCCGCATCGCTGTCAGTGCGGTGAAGCTGTCGACTGCCTCGGACACCATGGTCTATCCTGCAGTAGGAGCGCAGGTCGGATAGCACGGCACGCCAGCATTAACGACATCATCCGTCGTGCTCTTGTCACCGCCGGGGTGCCAGCTGTTTTAGAACCCAACGGCCTGGCACGCGACGATGGGAAGAGACCAGATGGAATGACCATAATGCCCTGGAAGTTAGGCAGACCTTTGATGTGGGATGCAACATGTGTCGACACCCTTGCGCCATCCTATCTTCCTAGCACGGTGGGCTGTGCTGGAGCGGCTGCTGCTGGTGCAGAAAACCTCAAACGGCGAAAATATTCCAGCCTGATTGGGAGTTATATCTTCGAGCCGATTGGGGGTGGAAAAACTAGGGCCATGGGGTCCGAGTGCCCACTTGGTGTTTCGAGATATCGCCAAGCGGTTAGTCGACTCTTCACGTGACCAAAGGGCTGGCCTGTTTCTTGGCCAAAGAATTAGCATCGCCATACAACGTGGCAATGCTGCCAGCCTTTTGGGCACTGTTCCTGTTGACAGCGATGCGGACGAATTTTTTGATGCCCTATGATTCTTTTTTTTTTCACTTGTACATATGTATTATTATTTTAGACTTAATTTGATCTAAACTTAAATACATTTAATAGTTTTATATAGATTATTTGACTTATATTCCAAAATACATGACTCTGATTGTTTTGTTTGTATTATAAAATAATGCTATTCTTTATTATCTGAATTTTATCATTGGAACTATTTAATTTCTACTATTCGTAATATTGTTATGAATGTTAATATATACTAATTTTGTGTTGATGCATGTCCCCAGTTAAATCTACTAAGCACGAATTTGTTTGTGAAGATTAAATAAAATATAATACACAGCCGAGCACTGAAAAAGTTCCACCCACAAAATGCTAACAAACACCTTAATTATCTCCTAAGACATATAATTTAAAATTTGAACACAATATTTACGTTTTTAGTTGGTAATATTCTGATGCGCTGTTAAATGTACTTCAATATTGCAGACGGCGTCATTAAGCTAGCCTTTCCCGTTTAGGAGTAAATTGGTGCTATGTCACTAGAATTTTTTCATTACTCGCGAGTGTAAGTAAAATTTGCATGCCAGTAAGGCAGATCAAGGAGAACGTTATCACATTTTATGTCAACACCATTGTATACCTTTAATCAGCAAATAAATGATTTTGATTTGATTTGATTTACTTTCAGAAAATTAAGAGTCAAAGAAAACATAAAAAACATTTACAAAAATAATATTAATGGACTGACAGACAACGCAATCGATCTATTTATTTATATTCATCCTAAACTCAATAATTTAGTGAATCATCTATCAAAATCAATGTATAATGAAATCTGTTTTCTATAAACAAGAATAGTAGGTATATTCTGTACACAGAGCAGCAATGTATCTCCTATTAGCTAAAGTACGGTTGCTTTTAATATTTTTTTTTTTGGTTTTATTCCTGCACTTGAATCGCTTTCTCGTTTACCCCGCATCACTTGGTTTTCAGTTCTACTTGTTACTTTTGTTTTTTACTTTCATTTACTCCTGCTACGCTTTCGTAAAAGCGTATTTTTAGCTGTATTTAGTTACACATGGATTTTGGAGGAAAAGAAAACACGCAGAGATGTTTCGTTTTCAATGAAGTAGGTAGGTTTTTTTTAACCAGATAATTTATTTTATTTATTTATTTGGTTAGCCAACAATTGTTTACACAACACTTACATTAAGTTTAATTGTATGCCTACATTAACAAGTGTAACAATTACTTATAGGCTACCACCAGATACACAATTTTTGGTTAAGCAATTAAAATAATTTATAACATTAATTAACGACACAAAAATATATATATATATATATATATATAAATAAATTGATTATAACGATTACAAATTCATAACAATAACAAGTTCATAAAAATAGTATGAGATTGGTTTAACAATTAATAGAAAAAAATTAAAAGCTTTCATACAAATTAAAATTAAAATCATGAATAAAATAAATCACATTAAAATATAAAATTAATTAGTTAAATTAAATTAGGTAGTTTAATAATCGATGTTGCCCCTAATAATATTAATAGGAAATTCACGAACAAATGCACATTAAAGATACTTACAGAAATATATTTCATGATTTCATTATCTTGTGCTAAATGAGTCTGGTTTTTGTTAGTTCATTTAAGAAATATTTATTAAAGAGGCATTTGCCTTATAATTAGATTGTCAGATTGTTAAGTAAAACTTGTTATGTATATTTATAAACAATTTTTTAAAAGTATAAAATCACAAGCGATCTGTTACTATGAAACTGCCTAGTGGCTTTTTAATCCTTATACCAATTTACTTCGCCCGGCACAACATATCTTTTTCTTCCATCTTATTTCTCTATTAGTCGTCATCTCAGTAGTCTCCCTTTCTAGCCATATCTTCTTTCACACAATCCATCTATCGTTTCTTTACCCTACTCGAATAGCTATCCACATTCATACTCAAAACTTTCCTCACGACATTTTCCTCATCCCTAGCTTATTATCCTTCGCAATTTGTAAGAATCAATTCAGGGCAATCGGCTGTTAGTGCCTGTACTCGTTTCGAGCAGTAGTGTGACCCTTTCCCTTCAAAACTAGGGTCCTAGGATCATAAATCACAGAGTTTATTGACGTTGGGATCCATCTAGATAATTGTAGTCCGTCCCATACTATATTGGGTCTACATACTGGAGAATGTAACTATCAACCTCGCAATTTTATCTATTGGGTGGGCACGGGTGATGTTTTCTGTTTTTTTTTTTAAATGATTAGATTTTTGAGTAAGTTACTTAGCTCGAAAAACGACTTTCGGCAATCGAATTAGTTTTAATTTGGTCAAATACTTTCATTTGTTGTGTCGCAATAATTTTAGAAGCCACTTTGTTACAGAGGCCTGGCTCGTTTTTTGGTCAAAGTATTAGCATTGCCATTCAACGTGGCAATTCTGCTAGTCTTCTGGGCACATTTCCGAATAACAGCTATACGGACGAGTACTTCAACGCTAAAGTGTCCCTTTGTTTTTGTATTTATTTGTAAACTTAGTCGGTCATTGAATTTAGTACCTAGTATAAAAAGGTAATTGTGTTATATATTAAATGTAAGCATTTTAAAGTACCTACCTATATGAAATAAATTATGTTGTTACATAATTGAAGAAATAGCTTTTGAACTCCGCCTCAACCTAATTTACTAGAGCAAATATTTTTCTTAAACGAATTTTATAATTTAATTTGCGACTTCACAAAACCATTACACATTTAGGTACCTACTAAGTTATTTTGTTCTCGAACTCATTTAAAATCAGACTCAGACTGGAAATTCGAAATTAAATTCAATTTTACAATTAATAAGGGCACTTGATTAGCCGTAAAACATGTTTATCAAGACACTGGGTTGTGTCGGTAATTTAATTTAAAATGTCTAATTGAAGGCTCAAGAAAACGCGATTATACCAAATTAACAGCCCGGAGTCTATTTCGTTAATATCTGTTATTGTGTTGTGTTTCCGAGACACAACATGTTTTTTTTCTAAAATCCGTTCACTTCTTCGGTAGCCGTTAATTTGATGAATTTATTTATTAAACTTGGGTTTAGCCCGTAGCTAAGCCCAAATTAGTGTCACTAGGAATTTGAAAACATAAATTAAACCGACTTGTAAAACCTAAACGAAATAGAATACCTATAATATAATAATTCTAGTTTTAGTTTTGCAATTCGTACGTAGGTTATTTGATATCATTCCTTGATACTTATAAATCCATGAACACGTGGATATGAAACAAAACCTTTTAACAGGACCATAAGTCAGACGTTGAAGACAAACAAAAAGGGACGATCGGACATCGCCCAGTGGCGATAATCCGGCTCACAAGCTCGCAGCTTAGCCCCTGTCAAATCGGACTGTACATCTTGAAAATAATTGGGATATAAGGCAAAAAAATGAACGGCCAACATGGAAAAGTTTGTGAATATCGGAAGAAATGGGAATATCAAATTACTAATATTGTCTTTTACAAATGACCTTAGTTGCCCTTTAACAAATGAACTATGTTATATGGAATTTATAGCTGTAGATGACCACGCCGATGCTAATAATCACCTAATAGTATTTAAATAATCTATTAAGTCACCGGTTTATACCTAGTTTGGAAGCCAGGGGCTGCAGTCTCGACATTCATAGCGATCGCTTTACGACCGAATTCGGTCGCAAAGTCCTGTCACTCCATACATTACACCTGTCAATCCGGCACCCTAATTGCGTAACACACAATCAATCGGAATCTGAATCATTTTGAAGCAAATTGCTAATCCATTGCTTCATAAGTTCGAAAAATTTGTCTGCTCAACACGTAAATAAGCAATGAATGTTGTTGAACTGTCAAAATGAAACCTATTCCGATTGATCGTGTGTTACGCAATTAGGGTGCTGGACTTTGCGACCGAATTCGGTCGTAAAGCGATCGCTATAAATGTCGAGACTGCAGCCCCAGGGGACCAATGTTTGCGATACTACTTCTGTATGTTGTAAATGTATTGTCTGTTGTACAACTATGTTGTCACTTTTTTGAAATAAAGAAATTATTTACTTATTTATATTCGTAAGTAGGTAGGTAGGTAAAACCAAAAAACATTTTTTGTTAAGTACAACTGTAGACTAAATACAAATATTGTACTATTTAAGCGAAAAGAGTTTAATAATAAATTCTTGCAATAAGTACGGATATCCTTCTCAGGAACACTGTCAAGATGTCACCAAAAATCAAGCAAATGTGATCCAACATTGTATGCATATACATTGTGAGCGAGTGAATGGTCTCCCACAGCTTGTATTTGTATAGCGCTGTACCAATCTGAGGTCCAACTAGGTCCAATTTGCTTTGTAGATATACAAACATGAGGCTTTCATCAGGACTGAATCTTGATGCCTCAGGTATGCTTATAGTGTTAGGAGTGATATTCAAGAACTTGCCTTATGGTATGTATGAATACTGTCCCGAATGTTTCCAGGTCAAGTGGGTGAGGCGCTTTCAGCAACTTTATTAATAGAATCTTTAGGAAAAAAGTCTTTTTGGGTGGAGGTCATTTTGGGATTTTATTTCAGAACTGCCGGAAGCTAGCACTTAGCGATTACCACTTATTATATAAGTACGCTGGAGTAAATATACTATATGAAATGACAGTTGTTTTTTGTACCGATTCAAAGCGCCCTAATCGAGCGTCTGAGGAACTAAAATTGACAAATTGCCGCAAATGACCGACATTTTGCTTTGGTAAGTCTCTGATGATTTAGGTCTAAATCGTGGAATAATACGTTTTTGTGTATTTTGTGTTTAGTACGGGATATTTAGAAAATTTTTACCATGAGAGTATGCGCATCTTGTAAAACTCCATATCAAAAACAGTAGTTCCACGGACACTCACGTTGCTGTGAGAACCCAAAATTGAGAAGAAGTGGCGTAATAAACTTCCCAGCTGAATTTGAAACTGAATTTGACTTAGATCCTCCAAAAAGTGAAGCTAGATTCTGCAAATAAAACCAAATAAGTTGACGAATGTAGATAAAACGACGGGCAACGATGTGTTAGGGGTGGCCGCGGCACAACCGACCACGCAGCGAGCGCGACCTAAACGAATCAATTTGGTTTCATCGTTTGCACGTCCCAATTATTCATAACTATTCATAGCGTGGCGAGCAAAGTGCCCACTTTGCGTCGTTTCGTCCTTCCTCGCTTCGGTCTAGCCAGAATTTAGAATAATCGCAACAGCTTTAGATATTTGCATAATGTCTCTTCAAGTATTATTTTTGTCTCAGATAATGCAAGCCAGGAATCTCTCAATCTCTGTCTCACTGTGAATTCATGGTTTTAGGTTTTGGTAAAACATTGAAGCGATTATATTCTTTGGTTTAATTTAATTTTTTATAATCTCAACATTAGTTGCTTTTGTTGCTTGTGTTGTTTTGTTTGTTCATTTAGTAAGTAAGAATTCGTTTTTTTAAGGCATGGCTTCAGAAATATTAAAAAAAAATATATTATTTCCTGGTTGATTGGCAACTCAAACAGCTTCTATTTTTTTGATCAATCATAATTTAATCACTCGGTTTTCTCATCAAAATATATGAATATAAAATCAACTGTGTAATTTTCTCATCATAATTTTATTTATCGACGTTTCATCATAACTTGAGTTCTGTAAAATATGAATTTTACCGAGTAGGTACGTACCACTGATTATTGAATGAATAACTTTGTTTAACATTTGCATACAACTTTGAAAATGTTATCCGGGTACGTACACCTTAAGACAGTAGTTTGGCACGTGTTTTGCCTGTTAATGGTGTTTATATTTATGTACGTTTATATTTGTTTGGTGTGTAGGAATGAAGTACCTTTCAATATTTTTGAAAAACGTAATAAAAGGTGTTTACAAGGCAAATGTGAGTGGAAACGCTGAGGGGCTCGCATCTGGTGTGCGTGTATGACCAGATATATAAAAGTAAAAGTAGTATGTAAGGATCGTAGCAGGTAGCGTTCTGTAGTTTCTGCCTATGTATTTTGTTAACTAGTAGGTAGGTATTAAGATTAACACTTAACATTAACTAACTTTATGTCTTAAATGTAATAGATATTTTAGCAGCAAAAATATTAACCAAATCGAAAGATAAATATTTCAAATCATTTCGCCTTCCTGTCTTTCAGATAAATTCATTAAGAATGTCAAAGCCGTTGGTAACTAAGACCTCACTGAAGAAACAATTAGAGGAAGCAATGTTTGAAGTGAAGAACTCGTTTCGACGACCGTTCAGTCCTTTGATTATATTTATCAATTTCACAAGTTTGTTTTTGTAAGAAATGCGTCTAAAAATACTTTTCTGTCCTCTAATATTTATATTCGTATGCAGTATTTTTTTTAATGTTTCATGATATTCATTTGTATATTTTGACATTTTAATTTCTGGCTCTTGTGATACAGGAAGTCCTAGTACAAAAACCAGGACACTGATGTTTATGTCTTAAAGTGAAAATAAATAAACTACTATTAAAAGTATCAAATATCAACAATAGTAGGGGCTTACCAAAACAATAGATATGATTGGCGAGATGATTGACGACTACACAGACAAATTAAGCGCTAACACATCGTCCAATAATGATACTATAGGCACTAAATTTTAGAGTAATTTTAAAGTTTTGAAACAATTTTATCGAGATAGTTTAGACTTATTTCAAACAACATAAGTGTCATTTCCAATTACCACTTCAAATAGATCAAATTAAACATTTATCTACAATCATTTACAGTAACAAGTTTACCATAAAGTCTTCCTTGTTAGGAAAAAAAATACTGCTATGTATTTGCTTCAGCTAAACGGATATTGTTGATAAATAAAACGCTATTATAAAGGAGCTTATTCCAGTGACCGTGAAAACGGACTTGGAATAAATCAGATGAGATTGGAACTTTTCATTTCCTTCAAGGTTAAAGCATT
This sequence comes from Apamea anceps, assembly GCA_951799955.1. Taxonomy (NCBI): domain Eukaryota; kingdom Metazoa; phylum Arthropoda; class Insecta; order Lepidoptera; family Noctuidae; genus Apamea; species Apamea anceps. Next base: position 5,577,323 of record OX637522.1, on the reverse strand, counting down.
AGCATAGATTTAAACTTTGCAGCATTTAAATGGTCCTCAAACTGACGTCATCGGAATATTAATGGCAGCCATCTCATTGGTATGTTGTGTCAATGGTGTGAACCTTGTGGAATACTTCGGACAAGGGCGATAGATGTTTATCCGCTTGGGGATTTTTTTAAGAGCAGTTTATGAGATTACGTGAACCGATGACCTCGTAAAGGCCGCAGGAACCCGTTGGATGCGGGAAGCACAGAACCGGTCGAAGTGGAGGTGCTTGGGGGAGGCCTATGTCCAGCAGAGGACGTCCTTCGACTGAAATAATGATAATGATGTTTAAACTGTTGATACCTATAACTATAGCAGGGGGTAAAAAGTCTCATCATAACGCCGTCATCTACGTATTCTGTTTCTCAAACTCTGTAACTAATATTGTACAAAAATCATTGCTGGGAACCGACTCGTTATTTTTGGTGTGAATAATTGCTGTTTACCGTAGTGCGCAATGTAACGATTAGTGCAAAACATTGTGCTTCTGAAGGTAGACATGCAACAGTAAAGGGGTCGTAGGGGTTTTAAATTTAACAAATAACATTTAAAACTAAAAAAAAAATCTAGCTAATTTCTGATTCTTTATTATCTGTCAGTCATTAGCACAAAGCAATAGCTATAAACACATCATTGTATATTGAACTTCTTTTCATTCTATGTGAAAACTGCACCAAGTATTCTATATTATGCAAATTCAACTTCCAAACGTGGTCCATAATTTAAAATATATCGTTCCAGTGCATCGCAACGGCTTTGAGCCATAAATACTCTATCGGCGTCAACGCCGGAACATTGGCGTCGAATTCAGCGATTTCCGTATAAAATTGCATGTTTTTCTGTTTGCACTACTGGATTTGTGTGTGTTGCAATTGCGTTGAATTTAATTCTGCTGTTGTTAGTGATGAAGTTGTTTCGCCTAAATCGCAAATTGATAGAAACGTTTGGTTTGGTTTCAAGTTGGAAATAAATTCGAACTATGTGTGTGTGTATGGACGGAAAAAAGAGGATGTTGATTGCAGAGTGAGATTCAGTTTTGCAATAATTAATACGTTTACAAACTACAATAATAAGCAGAAAACTGCAGAAACCTACAAAATTGTAGTTGCAAGTCTAAGTTCCATAGACAGATTTCCCAGCACTGCCAAGACACTACTCGGCTTCTTCAAGTTTGTGCTCACTAACTTTCTCAGTTTCATCGACACACAGATATAGTCTGCTACCGTTCTTCAATTAGGTGCTAACCCAACTATCTCATACGATCGAACAGAAAGTAACACCGACACTGCCAAGACGAACGATGTAATAACAAGGGGTGTCCTAAAACAAAGAAATGGTTCCAGCGCACTGCTATAAAATCAAACGACACGATTTTACGAAACGATGTTCTTTTGGTCACGAAGTACCTACCCGTTTTTATTGTACGCACTTTCAATTTATCTCTACGCTGTTGTAAAACTGAACGGAAATGTCGGTTCATAGAAGATATTTTTATAAAATGTGAACCGAGGAAAGAGCGACACTATCTAAACGGGGGTAGAAACCCTCCGTTACAAAATATTTATCTTTAGCACTATGGCTAACACAATTAAGGTTCCTGGGAAGCGCTACGCTTCCCAGGAACCTTCCGTCCGTGCTTTAATAACTCAATACCGAGAAAAATCGGATTATATGACGATGATAATATAATAATATAGTCTACCTCTAAGTGCATTATAAAACCTTTCAACGCCACCCGCACACATCGATATACCTGAGAATCCTTTTATAAAAAATATTTCATGCAGGTAAATAACATCAAAAACGACTAGCAGGGTAACATCAGAAAAAGACTTGACGGTAAATTGAACTGATTTGCAAAAATATTTTCACATTGAAAAGTCAATTTCTCGCAAATCTAACAACACGAGGAGAAGATCCTTGTGTTGTTAGATTAATGACTAATGGAATATCTGCTGAAGGTGAAAAAAAAATCATCTTGCATTTTTTTGATAACTTTGACACTACATCAGCCCTTTTTATTTCAAGTTTTTGACAATCTTGATTCGTGTTTTGCACGTCTCCAACTTGGAATATTCAAAAACTTCTCTTTGTCTCAAAAGTTTTTTACGATTTGAAATTGAGAAACTTATTTGGGATGGTCCGTCTGGCGGTGAAATATACACCGGTTGCAAGAATGAAATGAGTAAAAAGGACACTTGCAAAGTAGTTCCTGGTATAAAACGAGCTATTTCATTTCTATAAAGGCGACATTCTTCGGTGAAGATGGAATTTTTATGATTGCCACACGCGCATGTCCTTAGCTGTATACGTAAGAATTTCTTTCAAAAGTAAGAGTACCTACTTACTCATCATGAATAGATTTCTGGTGCTAAGAACACATTAGTTTGCGGATGACAACGTTGTGGAGGAGTACTTCGACGTATAAGTGTCCTTTTATTTTTGTATAATATTTGTGAAGAATAAAAAAGATAACAAAAAAAAAGAGTATCCGTGGAGTTCCTTGCCCGTTCTTCTCCATAGGTACCTACTACGCTATACATAGATATAAGAAAGAACATGGCGCGTGAATACAGACAACCTTGACCCCTAGCCATTTTTATGTTTCTTTGACGCTATGGGTTGGTCTTTCTGACTGACCGACTTCTTGACAGTTCAAAAGTGCCTGTAATTGGTTTAATTGTAACAAATGCTTTGAGTTTGAGTTTTAAACTTTATTTAATTTGTGTTTTATGTTTGTGTTTATTATGTATTGTGATTATTGAGATCAGCCTGGTACAGGTTCTGCACGATTCTACGTTGAATTACAAACCACTGTCATCGTTCTGTTTCCAAAGGTAAATTGAAAGAAGCATAGAAGTTATCATATAGTTATACACCTGGAAAACAGAATTCTGCCTGAATCCCAGATATATTTTCTAATTCACATTTCAACGACACCCACGGGAGGCAACTGGTTAATATTTTTGTAGCCAAGAACTGGAGGGTGGTACTTATGTAAGTGTCTGAAATTGTTTTTCGGCTTATACACACCACCGGGGAAATAAAGGCTGTAGACATAATTATATACGACAATTTTTCTCCATTATTTACAAGAGGTATATATAAAATACGAATACATTTAATACAAGCCCTTATACTTTGGGGACTTGGCAGCGCTGCTTGGCAAGTAAGTAGCAATAAACCAGTCGGAAACAAACCGCGTAATGTGGGGTACATTAATTTTGCTGCTATTTTGCCCCAGCTTGACGCAAGCGACGGAGGCTCTGCAAATGAGATGCAAATTAATCGGACTGCGCTCGCGTTCTTAGTCATGTCATTTTCTGCACTGATGTAGTCTTAGTTTTGTAAATTGCTGTTGGATGTTGTTAAGTGGTTGTTCTCTGACTCTGTAATTTAATAAGTTGATGCCTTGCAAGGAGTTGGAGATAACTGTATTGGAAGTGGAATGGCAGAAGTATTCGTAAGCGATGAGTTGGCGAAAGATGATTTAAAAAGTTAATATAATATAATTATGTTAAGTCGAATGCCACGATGTTATTTTGGACGAAATGACACTAACATCGCTATTACTGGTTCCTCTTATAAGTTTATGAATTTTGAGCGTCGATGCGTTCGAAGATATTTTTAATATTATTATTAGTATGAACTAAAAAATAGAAAACTTTTTTGCAAAAAAAAACAACCGACTTCCAAAAACGACACTACAAAGTGAAAAATAACTTTAATTTCGGAAGTCGGTGTCGTTGGGTTCGCATTTTCGTTGTTTGCCACCGACTTCCGAAATTAAAGTTATTTTTCACTTTGTAGTGTCGTTTTTGGAAGTCGGTTGTTTTTTTTTTGCAAAAAAGTTTTTATTTTTCACTTTTAAGTTGTAATTTTTTACCAGTAATTTTGGTTTAAAAACCAAACTACTAAACCGTTTTTGATGAAATTTCTATGGGACCATTTGGGAAGTATAACCTTTCCAACAAAAAAATAATTTTTCAAATCGGTTGGCAAGCGACGGAGTTATGCGCGAACAAACATAAAAAAAAAATACAAACATCCGAATTGAGAACCTCCTCCTTTTTTAGAAGTCGGTTAAAAAGTGATGTTATAAAGAAGTGATGTTATCAAACGACAAGAATTTAAAGAGCCGTCAGAAATTATTCTAAGCACAGTAAGTCAGTCTCAAGAAGTTAGGACGTTCACGCCTAAAACCGAACTGTTTCGGCAACTTTTCATAAATAAGACGAAAGGCGAACTTACTCAAGGTGAGATCGTGACGCGAATAGCCTGTTACGCCGCGGCTATGCCGGGAATAAGGGATGTTTAGAAACATCTTTAAATTTTCGTTTTATCGAGATATCGCCAAGCGGTTAGTCGACTCTTCACGTGACCAGAGGGCTGATCTATTTCTTGGCCAAAGAATTAGCATCGCCATACAACGTGGCAATACTGTCAGCCTTTTGGGCACTGTTCCTGTTGACAGCGATGCGGACGAATTTTTTGATGCCCTATGATTGTTTTTGTTTTGCTTATTTTTTCATATATTTTATTACAGCTAAACGAAATCAAAATTGTCTATCAATACAGATTTCAGAAATATCAAAATGAATTTCTCCAGCTTCACATCTAAATCTCCTGCGTTACATCGAATGTTCGATGTTTTTACTGAAAGCTTTGAAACAATCTTTTTTATGAGAGATTTCCTTACATCGAACATTTTATCATCATCATCACTCTCCTGCCCTTATCCCAATTTACTTGTGGTCGGCGCAACATGTCTTTTTCTTCCATACTCCTGTATTAGCCGCCATCTCGACAGTCACCCCCTTTCTAACCATATCATCATTCACACAGTCAATCCATCGTTTCTTTGGTCTTCCCCTACTCTTATAGCCATGAATTTTATATTCAAAACTTGAAGAATAAAGTCAGCTACATACATCCATCTTCTTTTAAACACTTCCATACTTGTACTGGTATATCATCTGGGCCTTTCAATTTTTCATACCTTGAACTGCCTTTCTTACTTCATCCATGCTAATTTCCCTCACCAAACCCATATTTACTTGTATCTCTTTAAGCACACCGTTCCATTTATTCTATTCGTTCATTAGCTTTTCAAAATAAACCTTTCATCGTTGTTTTATTTCGTCATCTTTGTACAGAACCTTACCGGCGTCGTCTTTCATACATTTAATGTGAAGAATATCTCTCGTTCTCCTTTCTCTTTCTTTTGTTATCCGGTAGACCTCCTTCTGGCCTCTAGGGCTGTCCAGTGAGTCATACAAACTTCTCCTGCGCCTTAGCCCTCGAAACTGCTACCGCCTTTTTTGCCTTTCTCTTCCATTCTTTATAAATCTTCTTCTTATCTTCATTCAAACTATCATTCCCGTTTTCTACACCCTACCGTTCTTTAAACGCAATTTTCTTTTCTTTGAGCATCTTTTGCACGTCTTCGTTCCACCACTATCCTTTTCTATCATACCTTTCCCTTTCGATTCTCCAAACGCATCTTTTGCTACTCTCCTTATACAATCCGCCATCTCTTTCCAACATTCATTCAAAGATTTTCCTTCCATATTGATGATAGATGTCAATCATATTCTCTACCACTTGATTCTTAAACATACTGGCAAATTCTTCTTTTACTATCATACGCCGTCTATTTTTGGGTGGAGGCCGTTCCTTGTTCCTACTGGACGAGACATTGACTCTAACCTCCATTATTATCAGTCTATGTTATGAGACAAGGTCTTTACCTGGGAGCACTTTACAATTTTTTACAGTTTTAAGGCTGTTTCGTCTTATTAAGTGGTCGATTTTAGTTGCGTGGCGGCCACTTTTATAACTTATTAGATGCTCATTTCGTTTCCCGAACCACGTATTTGTTATTGCCAGGTCGAAGGCCGAGGCAGCTTGCAGCAGTGCCTCGCCATTGGTGTTATGGTCTCCATACCCTCAACAACATTTTACCATCAACATCTGATTATTTTATGATAAACATAATGTTCAGATTTGACTATTTGATTCAATTACCTGTTAGGGTTAAAGGGGACACCAAAAAATTGTTCGTTTTAAGGATCTCAGATATACGTTTAGAATCATTATATTTATACAAGGTTACAACATTCTTCAACGCAGGGGGTGTTGAAGAATTATGTACTGAATAGTGGAAGGAGCGTTTTACTAATATAACGTTATTAATGCACGATAATGGACAATGACCACCTACTACGAATAATAATTTTATAATAATGTTTTGTCTTCCTATATCACTAAAAAGAAAACTCATCGACACGTGTATCCTGCCTATCCTAAGCTACGGTGCACAAAGTTGGTCACTTACTGAACTACAGAAGTCCAAACTCAAGATTTGCAAACGGGCAATGGAGCGCAGCATAATAGGTGTTAAGCGTATAGATCGAGTTAGAACCACCACCACACCACGCTGCGCTCCATAACTCAAGTAGCGGATGTTGGAGAAAAAACAGCCAGGCTGATGTGGGAGTGGGCTGGACACGTCTCGCGAATGCACCCCGAGAGATGGGCAAAGACCGTCACTCACTGGACGCTTGAGGGAGGACATCGCCGTCGAGGTAGACCACGGCGAAGGTGGTGTGACGATCTGGTAACGTTCGCAGGGCCAACATCGCCAGAGATCACACAAGACAGGGAGGTTTGGAAGGAAAAAAAAGATGCATTTGCCCAGCAGTGGGACTCAATGAAGGCTGACAAAAAAAAAAGATAATGTTTAAAAACATTTTGAATTAAGCTACAATATTGTAGACTATATAAGTGTATTACAGCGATCCTTTACGTAATAATTTAAAGAACCGACTTTCCATCAGTAACAAACAATAAATAAATTAGAATTCGAATTTGAACATTATCATTTTCTTCCACATCAACAACATTCCCATCTTCAATACCTACAGCTGCAGTTTCAACATGTGCAGCATTAATTAGAAAGATGATACAATTCGTATTCACACAACGTTCTCACCACATATACACGATACGGGAAAAACTATTTTCTCTACTAATTGCTTTTACGCTGACTAGTCTCGACACTACTCACGAGGAATACCAATCAAAACGAAGATAGTTAGTAAGTATTGATTAGACGAAGTTTGGATAATTATTTATTCACTTCTACAGTGTTGGTTTCCTATTCTGAGTGCTTAGGAATTCTTCCTAATCTCTATGGGGAAAGAAAGTACATAATGTATATGAATTTTTCTTTCTTCTTTTAAAAAACGGTGCCCCACACTAGGAATTTCTCTTGTGCCGTGAGTGCGTTTACAAACATTTAAACTCACATACACAAACAGCCAGACTCGGAACAACTACTTGTAGGCCATGCAAATATTTGTTCCGTGCGGAAATCGAACCCGCGACACGCAGCGCAGCAGTCAATCGATTAACCACTGCGCCAACCGTGCCGTCAAAAATTGAAAAGGGTCACATTGGTACTTGGTTGGATTTGAACCCACAAGAGACGCGAGGCCTTCACCACTGGGCCATCACGACAATCTAATTTCTGAGTTTATTTTGGACATTACTGATATCGATGAAGAAAAACGTCACATAAGTCTGAAATCGCCAACCCGTCTTAAGCAAGCGTGTTGATCAATGCCCTTTTTTTGGGAAATCATCAAATGACCTTTCCCGCTCTGGGCTGAGCGGAAGGGCGTGTCAGACTGACTAAAACCCACCCGTGTTCCTTCAGTTGCCTGTGCCAGGGGCCACGGTATCTCTTTCGAACAACCCGCAGCCCTGGCAGGTGATCAATGCCCTGAAGTGAGAAATTAATAGGCTAGTATTATCGGGAAAACAGTAGTTTGAATTTGGATAAGGTTAATAGGAACCACAGGATTTGCGTCGCACAGCATCTTATGATAATTTGCTTAGCTTTTTTCCTACCTGTCTCTTTGCCTTCGACCCCTTCATCGGTCTGGCATTATTGCTTTAAATAGACTTACGAGTATTTGACGCATCATTGAGGATCACATACACCGTACTTACACCAACATATAATTTAATTTCATGTCAGTCTTTAACTGACATCGCGCAGACCAAGACGAAGATGGAAGGACGAACTTGACTCCTACCGAAAGGATTCGCCCACACAGACGCGTGTAAAAAAGGGAAAGGGACTTTTGTCCAGTATTGGGACATTACGGGCTAAATAGATAGAACAATCAATTAATCAACTCAGCCTATCACAGTCCACTGCTGGACATAGGCCTCTCCCAGGCTGCGCCATAACACCCTGTCCTCCGCCTTCCGCATCCAGTCTGTCCCAGTCACCTTCTTTAGGTCGTCCGTCCATCTAGCTGGGGGGCGTCCCACACTACGCTTGCCGATACGCAGTCTCCGCTCCAGGACTCGTCTGCTCCACCGGCTATCGGTCCTTCGACAAACATGGCCAGCCCACTGCCACTTCAGTTAGATATCGTATAGATAGATACCGTGTTCTAATACTGTGCTAAATAAACTTTCTTCTTATAAACTCCTATCCACACTTTAGTCATTCAATATGTTTCGCGCCTGAAGTCCACTATGGGAGTTTCAGGAGGAAGAATAGCCATAAACACTTGTGTCAGTAACGACAAATTTTGACCACTAGTTGAATTTTTAATGTGGAAAAGTACTCAATGTCGTAGAATATTCATCTTAGTTGGTATCTACGGCCGCTTTGCTTTTATTTTCCTCGACCCTTACCTAACCGTGTAAATAATTAATCACCTTAAAGTTAATGGAATTTTGATGTAATCATTTTAATTATTTGTACAAATTCTAATATGATAACAGACACTTGACATATTTAGCTTTAAAAAAAATTTAAGTAAAAACTAAATCTTTTTAGAAAGCTTCATTAGAAATTCAAGATATTTAGGCCTGACCAAACTTTTCATAAACAAGAACATATCCCTTGGCTACCAGTTTCAAAGAACCTTTTAAGTATAAATCAAACTTAAGAAAATATAAATAATTTAGGTTGCCTGAAGTGGTTCTTTGTGTTCGTAAGTTAAACTTACCTTAACTAATGCCCTCCGGCATTCGGTTCTGATAGCGAAAATGGATAATTAGTAGGTTTTTTTACTTTACTTTTTGTTCATGCACGAACAGCATCCACCATTACGTAATTGACTTAAATTTAACAGTCAGTATATTCTGTAAAATCTCACCGCATAACACATGATAATGTTGGTTCATTATTTCAATAAGCCTACGTCGAAAAATACAGACATATTCCTTATTCGGTTCGAAAGTTCAGAGTTCAAATCATTCACAGTTGCTACCTTTATCCCGGAGGCAGCAACAGAAACCTTTTTCAAGGGAATATAATCAATACAGTCTATGTTTTGCTTTCATTCCACGATAACAATAATGAAACAGGTAACGATAAATAAAATACTGCGAAGCGTAGGTATCTATTTTTCTAAAAATATCTGAACTAAATATTTCGTTGAGGTAGGTTTTTTTGCAAATACTAGATATTTTGTACTCGCTTTTCCGAAAAAATATTCCGCCGCTAACAATAAATTGATAGCTAAATTTTTATCAAGTTTATTGATTTATTTTATAAGATTTTTTATCTGATACTATATGACGGCTTGTTCCATCAGGTTAAACTACGATACCGAGGCCGGTCAGTAAATGGGTGACCCCCCCCCCCCCCCCCCCTCCATGTCTAGAAAAATGTCTTCCATTGTCTCTGGCTGCATTCGTGGATCTTTGACAGTCGTTTTGGGTAGTCAAAATCCCGAAAGTCTGGCAACCAGCCTCACTAAGGTGTATCGTGTTACCTAGTCACTGGTTTGTGGAGGTCAGATAGGCAGTCGCTCCTTATAAAATACTCGTATAAACCTGCATTCGGTTAGGACTGGAAGTCGACCCCAACATATTTTTGAAAAGGCTCGGCAGATGACGATGATTATCTCTGTAAGAAATATGACTTAGGATGAATAAATTGAACATAATTCATTTTATTTGGTGGCTTACAGCTATCAAATACAGAAGTAGTAGTGAGGTAATTGACGACAAGCTATTTCAACTCCACAGTTAGCAAATTAGTGAATTATTATTATTAAAATACAAAGTTGCTGTAACCTACCTAAACATCTGCTGTCTATTGTTACCCGTACCATTTTGTTATTGCTCATCCGTATCCAGGCAATAAATCTTTTTTAGCTCCGAGCAACACCTACCAAAAAACTTAATCAAACAAAACCAACTCAATCCATATAATTTCATGAATATTTTTGCTATAATAACAGTAGATTGTTGACAAGGGATTAATTTTTCATACTTCATTATAGCGTTCGACAAAATAAACAAAAGACTTAATTTCGCGAAAGACAATTTCAGTAAGCCAATGTTTTTTCACAGAATTTTCGGCAGCGAGTTTCGATCTTGATTGAATAGTAATCACCTTTGTGTAACATCGATGGGTGAGTAACGAATTAATGACCGAATAATAAAGTAGGTCATCACAATGAGAATGTATCGGTATTCAGCGTCGATTAACGTCTAGTAACTGACATATAATAATACCAGCTGCGCCCCGCGGTTTCAGCCGCATTAGTTTCGATCCCGTGGGAATTTCGGGTTAAAAAGTATCTATAAGCCATCTGTGTGCCAAATTTCATCTAAATCCGTTCAGTAGTTTTGGCGTGAAAGAGTAACTAACATCCATCCATACAAACTTTCGCATTTATAATATTAAGTAGGACTATCTGCATCCCTCGGTTTCACTCGCATAAGTTTCGATCCCATGGGAATATCGGTATAAAAATTACATCCTATATGTTAATCCTGGTTATAAACCATCTGTGTGCCAAATTTCATCCAAATCCGTTCAGTAGTTTTTGCGTGAAAGAGTAACAAACATCCATCCATCCATTCATACAAACGTTCACGTTTATAATATTAGTAGAATTATATTATATATAATAGGATAGGATAATAATACTATATATCAAACATTATATTCGTTGTTGGGCTTATATTTATTACTTATATTTATTTAGGCTTTTTCAATCAATTCCATCGATCTGCTTGCCAATTAAGGTTGAGGGATACGTTACTAAGTATCTTATTTTTTATTTGATTTCCATTACAGTCAGCCTCAAATAGATGTATGAATTTTTAAGTTATAACAGCCGCACGGGTTGACGATTTGGTTAAGCAACGCTTGCCGCGGTTGGTCCGTGGATGCGTGACCAGCTATATACCAAGACCCCTTCATGCGTTGGAAAGCACGTTAAGCCGTTGGTCCCGGCTGTCATTCGTGGATTTTTGATAGTCGTTACGGGTCGTCAGAAGCCCGAAAGTCTGACAACCAGTCTTACCAAGGGTTTCCGTATTACCCAGTAACTGGGTTGTGGATGTCAGATAGGCAGTCGCTTCATGTAAAATACTGGTATTCAGCTGCTTCCGGTTAGACTGGAAGCCGACCCTAACATAGTTAGGAAAAGGCTCGGCAGATGATGAGTATTGTATCAACGTGTAGCTTCAAAAGACTCGGGTACTTAATTGTAGTTAATTCTTTAATTATAGTACATTTTGTAGCGAAAAACAAACTGAACTTCACTTGTACACGTTTATTTTAGTAAAATAAAAAAATATTTATAAAAACCACGTAATGTAGGACACAGCACGGTTCTTAATATTTCAAAAGATTAAGTTATAACTCTGACGCGACGTCCTTGGTGTTAGAGCCCTATAAATTTCACTATTACGCGTAGGTCACGATGCGTTTGCAAACGTTCCTTTGCCTCCCGCAATTAATAAATATCTGGTAATCCTAAATGAGTAACAACGCACCAAGTTAATCTGTTATCAGGTAGCGAGGCAACAATTTACATGACTTTTAAATAAAATAAGACAATATTAACTACTAAAACTTAAAAAAACTACTAAATATACGCAAATCTGGTCTTAGACTCCAGGCTGGCAGTCGGAAGGCTCCTGGCTGGCTGGTATCAGATTCCACTAGCGTTGGGTTCGAATCCCAACAGAAAGCTTGCAGTCGTGTGGTTCCAGGCTAGCGGTAGGGCGAATTCAAGATCCGCTTACGGTCTTCGGAAAAATCTACAGAAAATAACGAGAAATGATAATCCGAGACGCAGGCAGAATCTTTTATAACAAAAGTGATGAAGAAAAGTTAAATTACATACCAAGTCTGAATGAAGAAACCTAACTCGCCTCGAGACAAGTATTATATGCGGTATAGTCCACTTAATTTCTGTAATACTGCCTATTACAAAGAAAAGAATGGAATAAAATTTAGAAAACGATCAGAACTTTTGAATAATCAATAGGAACGCAAACATACCCTGTGATCCAGTCGAACAACGAACGAACTCGGTCGTTCAAACCGTTATATCGATACTTTTAATATCGTGGCAAATTATTAGATGGTCAAGCGGAAAAAATAATATTATGGACTTCCGTCCAGTGTCCAAAAAAAACTTCAAATGAAAAATCTCGGTAAGAGAAAAGACATGACACTTTTTGATTAAAAATTCTAAACCAAAATGAAGAAAAACCTTTCTGGTTACAAATAAGATAGGATTTGTTATAAAAGAAGGTTGTTCGTGATAAAATTATAATGTAGCATTTGCAAATGCTGCAATTTCTAGGCCTAAAAATTATGACATTAATACACGTACTATGGCAGGTCTGAGGGGCAATTCTCGTAATTTTAAGACCGTTCACAGTCTGATCTCAGTCTCAATCTGTCAAAAAATACTTCTAATTCCCTACATTTTGACAAGGACAAGTTTTTGACATTTGTTTGTCGTTGAGATGAGACTGCGACTAGATTATGTTTTATTTTTTTTTAAATTACCGGAATTGGCCTTCTGGTCTGCAAACAATGTCGTCTCGGGCCTGAATTTAGCATGAATTTAGAAATACAATTACTTAAAGCCTAAAATCTCGCTTAGTTAGTATTTTATTTATAAATCAAATTATCAATCAATTTCGAAGTTTATTTCCTACTTCCTTCATTACGTGTAAACTTATTTCGCTGTGACTCTACCGATCCCACATACTCTTTCGGATTTAATAAAGAAATCAGATCCTACCTCCTTCCATTAGTTCTGTAAAATTGTTAAGGGATTTCAACTCTCTGGGCGGTTTATTAAATTAAATGACGTCTCTACGTTTACCCCCGTACTAATAATGAACATTACTTGTTGTTGTGATCTTGTTTTCATAGCTGCAATAATCTGTAGTCGTCGTTGATTTCCGTTGTTTATATGTATTTATTTATGTATCTAGTAGCTGCGCCCCGCGGTTTCACCCGCATAAGTTTCGGTCCCGTGAGAATATCGGGATAAAAGTATGCTAATCCTGGTTATAAACCATCTGTGTGCCAAATTTCATCCAAATCCGTTCCGTAGTTTTTGCATGAAAGAGTAACAAACATCCATCCATCACTCCATACAAACTTTCACGTTTATAATATTAGTAGGATAATATCTCGAGAACGGATTGACTGATTTAACACAAAATTTATTGATTCTCATTCGGCGGTGCGAAGTTTGCCAGATCAGCTAGTAATGAAATATAAAGGTGCTGATAGACTTGAGCATTCACTTGTAACAGAACATCGAGCATTCGCCGTTTTTATATTTGTCGAACTGAACAACGAGCCGAGCCATGCATAGCCAAACACTGCTATGAACATTTTCATGAGCATTCTAGTGAACGCTCTAGTCGAAAAACGCGTGCATTTTTTTAATTTAAGCTCCCGTGTAAAATTTTATAGTTTCGTTGAGTAACGGTTTATCTTTAAAGGTGTGAATTATATCTATATAATATATTATTTTGCACCGCTGACAACCCCATTTTCTATTTCTACGCAGTCACTGTCCATTACAGGGTTGCGTGAAAGAGATTGCAGAAAGCGATAAGGCCGACCAATGCATGTTTTGTTTCAAAAAAATATTTGTTTTTGTTATGTATTTCCTGGTGTACAATAAAGTATATATAAATAAATAATACACGCGGAGGAAACAGACAACCAGTATGAGTTTTAGATAAACGATACATTTTTAAGGTTTGTGGTTGATCTAACTTTACTCCGCGTTTATTAATGAGGGAGTTGGGCAGTACCTAAATATGCCGTGGTTGGATTGGATTGGATTAAGACCTTTTCTTATTACAATTAAACAGAACACACCACGAACATTTTACACATTTTTTTTTTCAATTCGTGAACCTTTTGTTTCGTTTTGTTTTATACTTTTATTTTATTTTTTAAATTTCAAGATTTATTTATTAATAAATAAAAATAAAATAAAATAAAATACATTTATTTCGAGCAACATTAACTCATATGTGGAGTACACACAAATACAAATACACACAACATATAAAGGTTAATAAAAATAAATAAAATAAAATAAAAAGGCAACATCTAACGGGCCCTGCTGACGGCAAGATGCCTATCACAGCAGTGCCGTATGTATGGGCAGTCCATCCGGTCCGCGATCATCGCCAGTACAGCATTGGGGCTGCCCCACACTCTACGCACCAGAGACGCGGCACATAATAATCATACATAACACACATATTCAGCCTGTAATTTTCCCATGTTATTGCTAGGACACAGGCCTTATATGCGAGAGGGTGTGGGTTGTAATTGACCACGCGGGCACAGTGCGCCTTGGTACTCGTAGTCATAAATTGTCTTCGAAGTTTTTCGTTGATTATTAAAACATTTTCAACATTAAAACATCGTTTTCTCAGGAGTTTTTAATAATCATATTGTACAAGAATAGATAGGACGGTGACCCCCAAACTGGGCATTTGCCTGTATCTTGGGGTAGTCGCAATATAAGCATAATAAGCGAGGTGAACTCTCTATCGAGTTGGAAAGGAAACGAAATATAAGGAAACGCTGCGTTCAGGATTTTCTACTCTTTCTCACAGGAAAAAGGCTTGAGTTTTATTAAACCCTTTTCAATACAATTAACATTTTTCTCATCACAAGTTTATACCAATTAATAAAATTTTATATTGTTTACTTTTTATATACGCAAGTTACCCGTTTTAAGGGAATTCTCAACCCTTTTTGAAGCTTTTTGAATATTCAGAAAAGATAAGCTTACGAACGATTATTACGTTTTTCATTTACTGAATGGAATTTGCTGATGTTGTTCTGTTTTTGTTGTATTTTTGTTCTTTTGTTTTCTATCAATGTTTGACGGGATTATACCATTAGGTAAACCGTTTTGTGACAGATGGATCAATCAATGTTTGTGTGTTGCTGCAATTGCAACTAGCAACACACAACACACAACACACACATTGATTACACGTACGGTATTATAATGTCTGTAAGAAGCCATAAATAAGATAATTCAATAAGATAAGGCAGTTTATATATTTATTTTATACGCATACGCATTTTAAAGTTAAATTTTACGTAATCAGGAATATGTATGTGCTAAGACAGCTGTCAAAAAACGGTTAACCTAATCGACAAGGTATAAAGGGGTTCCTTTTTGAATAAGACAGTAGGTTTAAAAAAAATGTAAATAATATAATTGAAACGATTTTGTATTGATGATGAAAATAAGGCTTAAAAAAGGGAAGATAGGGACTGATGTATACCTACTTTGTGCTAGAATATTGATTATTAATTAAATGGACAAACTTCTAATAGACATAAACTAACAAACTGTTGTGTTAGATGAAACAGTAACATTAAAATAAATCATCCTCCTACCTTTTCCGATTTCACCTTTTTGAGTCGATGGTAAATGTAAATATATTATTATAATAGATGAGTTACATTTCCCGAATTTATTAAAGGTATATTGTTCGGAATACTCATAAATTAATGTAATATAATAAAACACGAAAGAAAAGGACATTGCAGACTAATTTACCAATTTCAAAAATTGATCAGACGGGAGTTGATAACTCTCTCACAAGCACATTTTACGCAAACCCATCGAAGTTTACATGAACGCACTCGTGGTTGCAAATAAAATTGCAATCAGTAACTGGTTGTTCAATATTTTGCGCCTGAAAAATATTTGGCATGCGAGAAAATTCAGCGTCGAGCTCTGGAGTTCAGTTGTACCGCGTACCTTACACACCTCGGAAACTTTGACAATTGACAGAACAACCCATTTGTCAAAATGGTGCCAGGCTCAGTCAGTCCAAGAATCGGTGGATTGTTTTGAGCTGAATAAACTTTTATCTCATAGGAATTGCTATGCCTGAAATTACGTTTAAACCACGATAGTCTTGTTATTATTGTAAACATACTACCAAGCTATTACAGTCGTAACTGTTAACCAGAAGACGCCAAACACCGTATCACAATTCAAGTACCTAACGTTTCGTACCGTTCAATGTGGGCCTGAAGGTTGACACTCGGGTAAGATCTTAAAATATATCTTAAGATCTAAAGTTACCTGGTTCAGTCCATGGTTTTGGCTCCAATTTTAAACATAAAACAAAGTCGGGTGTGTTACGAGTACACCATTAAGAACGGCTGGACTGATTTTTATGATCTTTGATTTGTTGGATTTGTCTCTGCTCCAAATAGCAGAATAACTACAAAATTCACAAATTAATAAAAAACAAGATAGTGAATTTTCTCATAAATTCTGTATGCAACAGCTTTTTTGATGACTAGCAGTGCCCCGCGGTTTCACCCGCATAAGTTTCGATCCCTTGGGAATATCGGTATAAAAAGTATATCCTATATATTAATCCTGGTTATAAATCATCAGTGTGCCAAATTTCATCCAAATCCGTTGAGTAGTTTTTGCATGAAAGAATAACAAACATCCATCCATCCATACAAACTTTCACGTTTATAATATTAGTAGGATAATATCTCGAGAATGGATTGACTGATTTAACACAAAATTTATTGATTCTGATTCGGCGGTACGAAGTTCGCCGGATCAGCTAGTAATGAAATATAATAATATTGATGTATTCGTGCATACATGAGATGTCACATGTAGAAGTTAAAAACAAAAGAAGATGTAAAATATTTAAAATTGAGAATAATAAATTAAAAGAGGTTTTATACCTTCTTGTTGGCTCTGACACATTGCTAGTCACGGCTGATGTAAACAGAACTGTCATCTCCCATCTAGAAACCAATTACGGCAGAATCTCGTTAGACTAGAATCTGACATCTCTATAGTTGGGAAAAACGGCTGAAAAAGTGCTTCAATCACTTGAAACACAATAGCAATTTAACCTGAATGCGAGGAGTTGCTTAATTGCTAGGCGTATGTCCTTCTGGCTTAATTTGGACTTTAAATTTGGTACTGTTTTTATAGTAGAAAATAACATCATTTGTTGTGGAAAACAATCTGAACTGTAGATAAACCAATTCACTAATGATCAAAAAAGGGGAAAAAAAAACAAAAATGTCTTAGGATGTTGCAAACTATTTTTGAAGTGAAACTTCTTAGGCGGCGATTCGATAATTGGACGAGAATTTCAAGGACGTGTTACGTTTAGGCAAATTTCGTTACATGAGAGAGAATAAAGATATAATTCTCTCTGTCTCTCATACTGAATATCTCTTATCCTTTATTTATTTTTAAGTTTCTCTTCCATCATTGTGTAAGGTGCCGCACGTGCATATTTTTCTTGATCTGAAAATATACCAAAATTTGAAGTCTGATAAGTTATTTAGACACTATTTGTTTGTGAAATCTTAGAAAATCGGTGCTTATGTATATTAAGCACCTAAGATACAGGCATATTTCTAGTGCAGGTAGAATCCAATTATTATGTACTAGTTCAAGGCCTTATACTGTAAAGATTTAAGATAAACCAATTATTCCAATAAACAATAAGAAAAAAAAATTGCATTGCATAGCACTATAGCTGTTGGTTTTCAGAGGGGCAATTCTCGTAATTTTAAGACCGTTCACAGTCTGATCTGTCTCAGTCTGTCAAAAAATACTTCTAATTTCCCTACATTTGGACAAGTTTTTGACATTTATTTTGTTTGTCGCTGAGATGAGACTGCAACTAGATTTTAAACGTTTTAAATTACGAGAATTGGCCTTTAGGTCAACGATTGGCGATATAGATATGTCGATTTCACTACAATCTTGCTGTGCCTAACTTATTTTATTAAAGTCTGAATTATCTCCTAGAGTCGGGGCCTTGTGTTACCATATTCCTAGTGTAGGCTTAAAATTGTACTTATATGTATTAAAACACAGCGCTACCTTTAACTTTCTTTTTAACGATAACATTTGATATCATGTAACCAATATTATCAATGCATGTTTGACATAATCATAATAATAAACCAATATGTATATTAATGCAATGACTAATAATTTAATTGACTTTTTTATAATTGTAAGTGTATTTATGACTATTTCTTTTTTTGTTTACAAAATTAACATTTAACTAAATATTATTTTGTTTTAATTTATCAGATTTTGATGTTATTTACTGACATTTAAATATTTGTACTCCATTAAGGCCAAACATGACTGATCTATTAATGTATTGTTATAACTTGCATGCTCTGTATGTATACTCATGTTTCCACAAATAAAGAATTTTGAATATTGAAAAGGCTACCTAAAGCCTCGTAACATAAACATAACATCACGGCTTGTTTCTCCGAGGGGTTAGGCAGAGGCACACACACACACGAAGCCACTTAAAGCCTCAGATTATTCAAATACCTTAACAAGATAAGTGTTTCCCATTTATAGGAATGGATAAAAACATTACTCAAGACCTCCTTGATTCAACCTCTTTTTAAATGAAGGCCTCTGTCATAAAATCATTAATCATAATAAAATTGGAAGATTCTCTCAATAAGTTGAAATCTAGTAACAAAAGTATTATATTATGTGGAGACTTCAATATTAATATTTTAGATGTTACTCCATTAAGTATTAGACTTCTCAATCTTTTTAGGTCTTATAATTTAATTAACTTGTTTTTTGAACCTAATAGGATCACAGCATCTTCGTCAACTTGTCTTGATAATATTTTTAGTGATTGTGATGCCAAACATAAATTAGTGTTAACTGACTTAACGTCCGACCACTGTGGTTTATTAGCTAGCTTCCCCATGCCATTACATAAAAAGCCGCATAAACTTGAATGCAGGCCTTATACAGCCAGTCGTTGCAAAATGTTTAAAAATAATATAGCTCAAAGAATTACACCATCTATAGTAGAATATGAGAATCCCAATGAAATTTATGGTGCCCTTTTTGATGTTGTGCAAAAAGAGTACCAATCTACTTTTAAGACCAAAACTATTAACATTAATGGATCCTCTGTTGGCTTTAATCAATGGGCTACTCCAGGTATTTATAAAAGTAGAGCGAGACTATACGAGTTATATGGTTTGAAAAAATACAGGTTTGATACTCCTTTCCTAGAGTATGTCAAAAATTATTCAAAATTATTCAAAAAGATTAGTGCTTTTGCTAAATCAAAATTTTTAGGCGATACAATTAAAAATTCTAATAATAAAGTAAAAGCCACTTGGAAAATTATTAACAATGAAACTGGTAAATCTGTTAAACAAGAAAAACAACTTGAGATTATGGTCGACAACAAATTAGTTAATAATGCAGCTGACGTAGCTGAGGCATTTAATGAGTTTTTTGCCAACATACCGATAACTACGACTCGCTCCTTAAAGTCGTCCCCGTCTAAAGCTGAAAACCTTTTGCATAGTAGTGTACCTAAATGTAGTCCTTTATTTAGTTTCGAACATGTAACCCCACGTGATGTAGTTAATATTTTTAACACACTTAAGTCTAAAAACACCGGTGATTATTGGGGCATCTCCATTAAACTTTTAAGTAATATAATAGCCATCGTAGCCCCCTATCTAGCTGTTACTTTTAATAAATGTGTTGATTTAGGAACTTTTCCTGACCTCATGAAGAGTAGTAAAGTCATACCATTATTTAAATCAGGTAATAAGAATGACGTTGGCAATTTCAGGCCTATTTCTATTTTACCTGCATTTAGCAAAATATTTGAAAAGTTAATACTCAAGCAGTTGCTAAGACATTTTAATTTAAACAGCCTCCTCCATAATGATCAATATGGCTTTACAAAGGGTCGTTCAACTACAGACGCGGGTGTTGCTCTGCTGAGACACATATTTGACGCATGGGAGAAATCGCAAAATGCTATTGGAGTTTTCTGTGATCTCTCTAAAGCCTTTGATTGCGTGCACCATGACACGCTTTTGCGTAAGTTACATCATTACGGTGTCAGAAACGAGGCTCTCAACATAATAATTTCATATTTACATAATAGGGTCCAATGTGTAGATGTTAATGGCGCGAAATCTTCCGGGCTACCAGTTCAGTTAGGTGTTCCGCAAGGCTCAATATTGGGTCCATTCTTGTTCTTAGTATATATCAACGATTTACCATTCCATTTGAAGGGCATCTGTGACGTTGTACTGTTTGCAGATGATACCTCTCTTATTTTTAAAGTAGACAGGAATAGACAAGATTTTGACGACGTAAACAGTGCACTCACAATAGTTACAGATTGGTTTACGTCAAATAACCTAGTTCTCAATGCCAAAAAAACGAAATGTGTAAAGTTCGTCTTACCGAATGTCAGAAATCTAGGACCCAACATCGTCTTAAATAAAGAGGTGCTTGAAACAGTAGGCTCGGCAATTTTTCTAGGACTAACAGTAGATGCCAAACTTCAGTGGGGACCTCATATATCAAGTCTAGCAGGAAGGCTCAGTTCGGCTGCCTACGCCGTCAGGAAAGTAAGACAATACACTGACGTTGATACAGCTCGTTTAGTATATTTCAGTTATTTTCACAGTGTTATGTCCTACGGTATTCTGCTGTGGGGCAAAGCCGCTGATATACAAAATATATTTGTCCTTCAAAAACGAGCTGTTCGAGCAATTTACCAGCTAGGTGCCAGAGTTTCTCTAAGAGATTTATTTAAAGATATTGGTATTCTCACGGTTGCATCACAATTTATCTTCGCCAACATCCTATATATTAGGCAAAATTTGCACTTGTACACTAAAAACAGTGATATTCACAGTGTTAACACTAGAAATAAGGACAAACTACGTGCCCCCTTTCACCGGCTTCATAAGGTTCATAACTCATTTGTTGGGCTTGGTATAACCTTTTATAACAAGATACCGTCTTCTTTGCTAGACTTGCCTTTTAATGCGTTTAAAGCTCAAGTAAAATCCAACCTTTGTTCAAATGCTTACTATTCCATCAACGACTACTTACACGATAAGAATATTTGGTCGCCCTAATTAACGCAAGACAATGTTCATGTTCTTTCTCCAGAATTAGCTTAGGTACTGACAGGTTACTGTTATTAGTATTAACTCATTTATTTCACATCGATGGTCCTAGTTCATCATCTGTGACTGCAAGTGACAGCTATGTGACGAACCCAGCAATGCATAAATATGTAAGCTGTCACGCCCTTTATGCCTGGAGGCTTTTATTTAGGTAGTGAGTTTTTATTTTTATTAATTATTTTTTAGCTTGAGTACGTATAGTTTTTATTATATTTGTTGGTATATTGGCGTGGCTAGCTGACATAATATGGCAAATAATTTAAGCTTCTTGTAATGTTCATTACTGAACATAGGTTCCTAGTATTGTATACATGTAACTATATTTTAACTAAACAGACAGCTGTGCTGCTGGGGAGTTTGTTCCGCCACTTCTTCTTCCCAGCGATAGCACTAGGAAGTGGCGAAGGGCGGGCGTTTTTGGGGGACTGTCTTTTGTAATTTTGACGTTCGAAAAGTGCTGATTCTCAGCCTAATTTGAATAAATGACTTTTGATTTTGATTTTGATTTTGAATCGAAAACGAGGATAGATATTCTACCCCATTACGTTATTGACATTGTAAGCTGATAAGTACTAGGTAGCATTATTTCAAGTCTTTAATAACATATACCAAGCGAATAACATCACTTTCAGAGGAGAATAAACTTAAAAAGCATGCATTTAATCTAACCTCAAGTATTTCCCCATTATGCTATCCTCATCATCTGCGCAGCCTTTTCTCAACTATGTTGACCGGCTTCCGTCGAACGTCGAACTGGATGCAGCTGAACACCAGTATTTTACATGGAGCGACTGCCTTTCTGATCCCTACAACCCAATTACTGGGTTATACGATAGCCCTTAATTACCATCAGGATAGCATAATTCTCATTAGGATAGCATAATTCCCATTAGGATAGCATAATTCCCATTAGGATAGCATAATTCCCATTAGGATAGCATAATTCCCATTAGGATAGCATAATTCCCATTAGGATAGCATAATTCCCATTATGCTATACTATTCCTAAAATATTATTAAACACTCTAGTATAATTAATGCACCTCTTTTTGTAAATCTCAAATCATTCCTATTTGTATACTTCTTCTTCTTAGCGTGTCGAAGATTATATACTAAATACTCGTAGTCAAGTAACTGCGACCAATTTGGATGGAGTGGTCGCCGGCCCCTGCCGCGACACCATATGCTTCGCTTCTTCTAACCTGTGTAGAAAAAGCCAGAAAGTTAAAAAGAGAGACTCGTTTATTAAAAAATTCTACATCATTAACCGCAAAAAGTTTTTAGAGGTTCATTAATTTAAAAAGGTGTCCACCATTACAAGGAAAATAAGTTTTTAGAGATCAGTTAAGTATTTCCCGACTTCAGATAACAAAAAAAAAATTCACTATCGGAAGAAATTATAAAGTTGAAAGGTACCTTCGAAAAGGGAAATCAAAGCAGTACCGTATCGAAGCAAAGTGACATTTGTTTGAAATTTTCAAAGTTACGCATTTCGAAACTCGAAATTCTGAACAGATCCAATTGCAAAACAATTCTCCCCTTTATCTTTTGTTGTTAAACTTATATTTGATTTCGATAGGATTCTTAGGAAGTAATTTTCGGTACTTTTGAAGTTATTTTGGGAAAGTAAACAACAGGTATGGAATCTAACAATAGCAGGAGATATTTGAACTTGGAGAAAGCATAAGAATGCAATTATGTTCTGAAAGACAATCTTAACTTTACCTTATTATCAAGTTAAGGCTTTTTGTAGACTTTTTGTAGCACCGATATTCGGGCCTACTTTTCCTCCGATTCTTATGACCGATTTTGTGACCGACTCAACGTACACGTCCGTCACTTTGTCTGTGGCATAACGTCCTTGCCTAGCAAGTGCATGCGGCCGACTGTCAGTGAGTAGTGTGCGTTAACGCATACATTTCGGAACGTTCCGTTTTTCACCGATATTCGGATTGGTCGGGATGCACCGATTTTATTTCTGACCGACTTTTTGTAGAACGTTTGTGTTGCACTATTGCCATCAGTACGTTCTATTTTTCTCCTACAAAAATCGGTCACCGATTATCGGACGTGGGCAGCCTAAGGCTTTAACAAAAGTTTTGCCTGTCATCATTTTGCACGAAAATATGTTCAAGGAAGTATTTCCCGGAAAATCTGTCATAATCAACTTAGCCTATCGCAGACCACTACTGCAAATAGGCTTCTCCTATGCTGCGTCACAACACCCTGTCCTTTGCCTTCCGGATCCAGTCTGTCCCAGGCACCTTTTTGAGGTCGTTGGTCCATCTAGCTGGGGGCGTTACACACTACGCACTGCTCCACCAGCCACTGGTCCTTCGACAAACATGGACAGCCCATTGCCACTTCATCTTGGTTACTCTGCAACCTATGTCGGTAACTCCGGACAACTTGTTTTTTGTTCTTCAAAGATTCTGATTTTATCCTTCAAAGACACTTCGAGCTTAGTCGACTCCATAGCGCGTTGAGCAACCTTCAATTTGTGGACAGCCTGACTGTCAGAGTTCACGTTTCGGCACCGTATGTTATAACGAGCAAGACGCACTGGTTGAAGACCATTGCGGGATTGGCGACGAGAAGACTTGACGAAGTTTCCAAACGCTGTCCACTGGTTGGCTTGTTGCTTGCTGCATCACAAAGTTGTGTCTACCGATCTTGATGACTTGCCCTAGGCACTCCTCCTTCACAACTTCGAGAAGCAATTCGGTAAATGTATCATAATAATTTTCCAAATAATATAAGCAGCCAATATTTTGGCACGATACTTTCAAGTGCAGTGTAAATACCAGACCGATATGCCCCATGAGCAAAAATATCTTCGTTCCGAAAAATAATAACGCTGGTGAGAATTGTCATATCTACTTGACCCATATATAATATTAAGAAATGTAACATTATTATACGATTTCGGAGTAAGAACACGATCACTAAGGGCTGTTTTTACCACATCTTTTATTCATGGAATGAAATTGACGTCTGGCAGTTCTAGTATGGAAAAAAAAAAACAAAATTTATTCTCAGGACAAGACTTATTCCAGGTGAAAGAGTTTGGTGAAATTCGCTCTCAATAGTATATAATTACTTGTGGCGAGTAAAATACTTATTTTTTAATCGTTTGTTTTAGCGGTAACTATGCGGGCTTTGAATTCTGCTGTTACCTTTGTTTATTGTTAATTTGACTTCCTTTAAAACGGCCAAAATAGCAATTTTGCCACAGCAATACAAAAATATACGATTCGATCTTTGTTAAAACGAACCTCTTTTTGTAATGTAGATATGGTATGAAGCATCCAAAAGGAATTTAACCCTCGTTTGAATATCAGGTCCCTTTTTGTTCGTTCGTGGTTTCGTTTGTGAGTTCCGGAATAATTGAGGCTTAAAATTTATTGTTCACGATATCAGTTATGCTCACATTATAAAATGCTTAGTACCAGACACATATTTGGTCGATTTTATTGCGATCAAAGAAAATCGCGTAGGAAAATGTGTAAACAACACACACAATACACGATCGGTATTATATTTTTGTAAGCAAATATGTGAAAAGCAGATAGATCTTATTGATCGTCCAAGCACAACATATCGAGCAAATTTGTAGGTACTTTTAAGTATAAAAGCTACAATAGATTCAAAAATGCACACATACAATGTATGCATTGTTAAATACGGATCTACCAATACCTAAACAGCCTATAATGTTCTGGGACACAGACCACCTTACTGTGAAAGGGAGGGGACAATCATCCACCACGCGGGCCCCGTGCGGGTTGGTAGATGTCACATGTCTTTAAATTTTTGGTTCTTGGACATGCCAGTTTCCTCACGATGTTTGCCATCACCGTTTTCATAGTGCTGATGAAATAATTTAGACAAAGCAAAGCGCCTGTCAAGGTTCGAACCTACGACCGAGTACTAACGAGTCGGCTATCACTGATCTACCAATGACTTAAACAAATATTGCTTGATTGATCATTACAGAATAAAGTTAATAAAAAAGAGGAGGCTACATTTCCAGCCAGTATCTCCCCCATGAACTTGACTTCCCTGAAATGTACCCAATTTATACGTTCGAGTATGAGCTCTCTCGAAACGGGACGTACTCTTTATCCAATTACGAATTACATGGTGAAAGAAAAAGGGAGGAAATTTTACGAGTATCTTCAAATTCTACGAGGCCTTGGACTTGAATTTTTATAGAGAATATATTCTTCATTCTAGCGTTAAAATAGACGGTTTTTATACCACACTTAATGAGCCAATGGGTTCTTGAAAATGGAATTGTAATCATTATAAAACTACATTTTGTAGCTGCATTATCAAACTTAAAAAGCGAGGAAGCAATATATAAATACATCAATAAATTGAGGCGTGTAAGTAAGCTCAGAGTAAATGTTTATAGTGAGTACACAAACATACTGTTACTAACAAAAACAATAGCTCCAATAAAAAATGTTTTTACTGTGGCAAAAATGACGTCGACTACAATTCATGATGGCCGCTGAAACATGCGTTACCCCACTTTCATCAACCAATTTTTATTCACAACAAAATAAATAAAATTTATTACCTGTGATAAAAACATGATATATTTAATGCGGACAATGTTGGGATGGGGTAAATTAATATACTAGGGATGTAATTTGTCTTAGTTGACTAACATTACATAAGGGAACATCACGACTATATACACCGTGTTCTTCACGTTATCGATAAACTTTGTCAAACGTTTCTATGAATATAGATTTTACAAATCAAATCTAACAAAGGAAGTTGTACTTAAAAAGGCTTCGTTACAAAGATATTTGTAATTTCATTTAATGAAATTTAATTGAGCTATGGAGTAAGAAAGGATCTTAATTTGGCCCATGTTGCCGCTTAGTGGAATTAAAATAATAAATCTATCAAATGCTTCGGATAAAGAGATAAAGGGGCATGCTTAGGGGGATTTACGTCAAGGTATTTAGTTTGTATGAAAATTAACAAAAATAAAAAATAAGAATTCAGTAATGTGTCCATAATGAAAAATGCTTATTTCCATGGTCTGTACATATATCGTCCGGAACACTTTGTATATAGATACTTTTAGGGAGAAAGTAAGTACTGCTTGTGTTGAAGACGGAATAAATGATACCGAAATAAAAAAACCAATCCAATATCTATTTATATTTTATAGATCACCACGGCATAATCCACTCTAATCCCAGACTATTTCCATGAGATCTCATACGCAGTACAAATAAGAAAGTAAATATATTCGTCGCATAAAGCTAACATCATATGCAATTCAAGGCATAAAGTTTTCAATATCGGGGATATCGTATCGCGAGGTGCAACCGGTACAGTTTGCATAAATATGAAATTTTCTACTGATATCCGATTCAATTCCCCCATTGGTGTCTTCGATCTCGGCATTTTTCATATTGTGCAGCATTTGATTTCGTTTCCTGAAAATGGGAAAGAGTTTTGGCATGATTCCTAAACGCTTGGTTTCTCTGAAGTTAAAAGTGTCTTAGTTTGAGAATTGCTGTTCAAGGTGCTTTTCATACAATTTTCTGGTACTTTTGCATATATATTTATTTAATACCTACAAACGCAAAATCGAAATATCGTCAAAATTACAAAAACACTCTTTTCTTGGTTATCAGAAAAAAACTTCACTAAAGTATATTAAACTTAAAATAAAAAAAATAAAAATTGTTGAAATAAGGAATAGGGAAAAAAGATGCAAAAATGAAAAAAAAAAAAATTATTTTGTCCTTCAACGTAGTTTCATCCGCTGAAAAGAATTTGTCTGAAAATATACTAATAAACAAACACACACCATACAGTTCAATACAAATAGAATACAACAAACTGCATTCGCAGCATCTGTCAGATCGAGTGGAAATTGTGGCAAAGTGCAGGTGTGCACTTTAACGACTTCTTGCTTGTTCATAGCTGCCTGTGCTACAATAACAAGCTTCCCTTAGACTCGCCTAACAGCTTACAGGCACTAAGTAGGCTGACTCAGTAAAGATTTTCCTGTTAAGCCAAGTTCAGGATGGAAAATATTATTATGAAACCTTTTTTGTGGCATTTTTATTTGCCTCTGTGTTTGACTGTGTGTGTGTAGCATAGTTAGAGTAACACTGTTTTATCAGTCTGATTACGAAAATTAGGCGTCTTAAATCAAAGACAAACTTTAGCGTGAAAATGCATTTCATTGCTTAGAACCCAGTAACAGTTGTAAACAATGACATATATACAAATAAATTAAACTGAAGTGTCTGCTTGTAATGTCAAAATACGACACATATAACAATTCTTTTTTAAAATTTGTGTCTATCTGCCTGTTTGTTCCAGCTAATTTCCGAAACGGCGGGACCGATTTTAACGGGACTTTCACTGCCAGATAGCTGATGTTATAAGGAGTAAGGTAAGTAACTTTTATTTTAGAAGAAGAATTGGGTTCCACGCAAAAAAAATCCTATGAAGTCCAATTTGTTTTTCAATATGCACACGAACGAAGTCGCGGGCACACCTAGTGTTAAAATATGTTTAGAACATAAATAACAGATTGTGAAACAGCGTTTTGTTACATTGATGCACAAAAACTCGTTCCATTTTCACATAAATTATGTTCAAACAAGACAAACCCCAGTTCCAACAAAGCCAAATACACAAACAAATGAGAACTCTCAAAAAAGTATTTACTTCACTCCACACTCGAAGGAAATTCCATATTCGAATTTCAAACCAATGACGAAAAACTACGTGGCTTAACTAAATGAGCAAAAATTATACCCGGTACAAAAAGTTGGTCAAAACGAATAAACATTTTTGATTGGCTCTCCTATTTTTGCGCTTACGTATCAGACATGTTGATTTATCTCGTTTGTACTTTCTGTTCTCTCTCCGTGCGTTTGTTTAGGATAAGGAAAATAGTAATGCCACAGAATGTTTTTGTGCAGTTCGTCAAACTAGAAATATGTATTGATAACTTTATAAGTGTAGTGTAGTGTAGTGTGCCTGTGTGTAGTGTTGGTAAGTACCACTGTGCGCTTTTATAATTTCTAGCGTGATGATATTATCGTGGACGTCCACGACCATATGGAAATACGTGGACGTTGTAACGTTATCGTGAACGTTAATATGTTTCTGTAAATTTAATTTATTTTATTATTTATGTGCACACAGTGCAGTCTATTGTTTACTTTCCTGTACTATAGTGATGCCGTGGACATGCACAATAATATCGTCACGTTAGGAAATTATAAAAGCGTATATTTTTTATCGAGTTTGTAATCTGTGGACCAACCCTAAGTCCTTAATATTACGTAACTCAAAAATAAAGCAGGTGGTAGACTTTTCATTACATATTTTACCATGGACCCTATCAGACATCTGCCTATAGGTCGGGGAGTATATAAAAGAGTGTGCAGACCTCTTATCTGCTAACAACACTACCAAGATAACCAAAACGACAACAAAATGGGATGAAAAATGTGTTTACATTTTGTCGGCATTTTTCAGCACACATTGATAGACATTATGTTTTAAATAGCCTCTCAGCTTCGTTGGCGTATAACTGGCAAAATGCGGGTATACTATTGGTATACTTCTGGTTAACCCTTCGGGGAATACGCCAATGTTATCTATACTAATATTATAATTCAAGAGGTATTTCGGTAGGGCCCTAAGGAACCGATCAAAAAGAAGAAAAGTCAGAAAAAACGCCAAGCACGGCACGGCACGGTTGGCGCAGTGGTTAAGCGATAGACTGCTGCGCTGCGTGTCGCGGATTCGATTTCTGCAGGGAATAAATATTTGTATGGCCTACAAGTAGTTATTCCGGGTTTGGCTGTTTGTGTATGTGAGTTTAAATGTTTGTAAACGCATCCACAATACAGAAGAAATTCCTAGTGTGGGGCAACGTTTTTTTTTTAAAAAAAAAAGAAAGAAGTGAAGAAACGATGCAATGCGACGGGATGAACCAAAAACTCCAAACTTTAACGAAACTCAAAAAGAAAACTAGATTTTCCAACTGTTAGAACCTACTCTGTGGCATGACTTAAAACATATCACTGTTTACATTAATTTCCTTTTATATATATCTCTCGTTGCGTCGTCGGTTTGTTTGTCCGCCCTGTTTGAATGTTATTTCACTAAACACACTATAATGAGGGTTTTTAATTGTTAAACCTAATTTCTTTGGGTTCTGAAATTTTTTTCAGTGTTTGCTTTTAATTTCAAAGTTTCTCAGGTTACTTTAGTTTATTTAAAAAGGTCAAGGGAGGGACAGACGAAAAATAGAACGGGTAAGGATTATAATTTATTTAAATAAGAAAAAATGTTGGATGGACTGGTGTGTCACATCGTATAGAAAATTATGCTTTAAGACGATAGCAGTAAGTATATATTTCGCTTCATTTTTTTTAGCATCTTTGCCGCCTACTACCCTTTTCTTTTAACTTTGTGCATATATAATTGTGACTTAGAATGCCTTCGCCGTTAGAAGGGCCATAAGGAACATTTTTTGCTTAATTTTTTTACGTTATTTCAGTGTTTGGAATGGTAACGTTTGAACTATCTCCGTCCGCAACGGATCGGGGTTATTTATCTATTTTAACATACACACAATGGTATATTTATAAAACAATAGGGTTTGGGGCGAAGATAAAGATTCGTAAAATATTGTGCACTTTCGGTGCGCAGCCCAGTTGACGGGCGTCACACGATTTTTAACAGAAAGGGGTGCGCGTCGAATGTTTTTAAAGGAAGCTTCTAGAATGTTCTAAAAGCTTCGACTCGATCTCACTGGCTGGGCGGGAACGAGAGGCGTTTCCGCCAGAAGCGCGTGGATTGTGGCAGGAGCGATAAGAAATAGCTTCGCGTTATACTATGCATTTTTTATTATCTGTTAAATTATAAAACAAAAAATAGGCACCGTGGCTAGAATGATTATTGTTTTAACCAACTTCAAAAAAACGAGGAGGTTCTCAGTTCAGTTGTTTTTTATGTTTGTTACCTCAGGAACTTCGTCTGAACCGATTTTTAATATTTCTTTTATTTCCTTGTCTTGTTGTTGTCCTGAGATGGGCCCATATTTTGGTCAAGCTTTTGAGTTAGCTTCAATAATACGTATTTTTTTCATGTAGTGTATGTTGAAGTTATAATAGCTTCTTGTCACTCTTATTCACATGTCTAGTGGTATACGAATTTGTGTGTGGTAGGCACTTACAAAACTAAAAAGTGAAAACTAAAACATAAAAAAAATCCGGAGGTCTTTTCGTTTTTGTCACCGACTTTCGAAATTAATGTATGTAATTGTAGCGGTATCTACAACGCCACATGCGAACAACGCGTCATACTGACGTCACGCAAATCCTGCATCTCGCAAGCAGAGTTTACCGCGCACTTAGCATAGATACAATTTCCCAACATCAATCGTTGGGCAATTGCCTGCCAGACACAACACCCGTCTGGTCGGAGGATCCTCCCTTTTCTATGGAGGTTGAGTGAACTTTACACCCTGTTCCTCATGCCTCTAAACTGGTGACCCCGAGCATGAACGTCAGCGCAGCCTTCGTGCAAACACTTCAGCGTGACGTCATCATCATCACTCCCGCAAACTTCAGCGGCGAGTCACCCAGCCAGCCAGCATCCACGGCTTCAACGGGTATCCTGACCACCAGCATGCAGCGTCCGCGCATACCTGGTCATCACCCTCAGCCTCATCAGCAACCTTGGCACAGCACACTGCACCTTCGGCCGGTCAACAAGCAGAGCACCCTCTCCTGGTCGACGCAGCAGCCAGCCTCAACCCGGCGCTGTACGACATCCGACGCACTGGAACGCAGCGCCACCCCGACTCACTGGGGACATCTCCGCAGACAGTTCCGACTCACCGTGAACTATGCGGCAACCGGTTCCGACTCACTGGAACCTCAGCTGGCCTGGCAAGCATCGCAAGATACAAGACTCAGCCCACTATCGACCTCCGGTCTCCGGAGGGGAGTGATGTAGCGGTATCTACAACGCCACATGCGAACAACGCGTCATACTGACGTCACGCAAATCCTGCATCTCGCAAGCAGAGTTTACCGCGCACTTAGCATAGATACAATTTCCCAACATCAATCGTTGGGCAATTGCCCGCCAGACACAACACCCGTCTGGTCGGAGGATCTTCCCTTTTCTATGGAGTTTGAGTGAACTTTACACCCTGTTCCTCATGCCTCTAAAGTAATAGAGTTTTTTTTTTTGTTTAACATTTTTAACTGTGTTTCTTTACAGAACGTCATGTAGGATACGTCATTTTCATTTAATGTGATAATCTCATCGCCATCCTGTATTTGTAATTGGTATTGGACACCACTCGTTCCAGATGTAGGAAAACATAGACAGCAAAAAGAGTCCGTCAGGATCATAGCAGGTAGCGTTCTCTAGTTTCTGCCTACCCCATTTGACAAAGGCGTGAGATTATGTATGTATGTACTTATTTGATACTTTTTGTAGCGTAGGGCAAACTCGTAATCAATAGGTATGCTGGAAACTGTGTAGGTACAACGGTGACAACCAATTTAGACCCTGTTAGGATTGCAAAATTATTTCCAATATCAAAGGAATTCTCAAACTGCGATCCAACCGATTCACCGTTCCGTCAATTTTAAGAATCCTTTGAAAACTGAAATATTTTCAATTAAGCGCTTAGCAAATCCGCATCGAGTATTCGCAGCGTGAACCACCAATCGGATTCGTTTGGAACGTGACGTGTCGCTCGCCGGACTAACACGTCATTGGGCAATTTTAGGAATTGATTGTCCTATAGACCTTTTGGACTGTTTATTTTTCATTTCAACAAATAAGTATTACATGCAGTCTAGTCAGGCAGTACTTAAACTGATATGTAACAGGCATTTCATAGATATGAACTACCAGTTATATACTAAAAATCCTGTTATTACCTATGTAATAACAGGATTTCTCTTCACTAAAGGTGAGTTTACCAAACCATCAAGAACACACCAAGTCCTGTAAAGAACACACCAAGTCGCAAAACAGCTTCGTAATCCATACAAATATTTGTGCACTGCGCCAAACAAGCCATCCATCTTCAGTGAGTCAGGGGTCGCTTCGCAGGGACAGCCATTCAAGGTATTGTTAGCTTTTCTGGTGACTTCAAACAACATTGTTTGATGCAGGATCTGTCACTCGCCCCTAAATTGTAAGCACCTATGGGGGAAAAAGAAGATCAGATTTATGTGATTTTATTCTTTAGAAAATTCTTAGTACATATCGGTAAATGGCAATAGTCTCGGCTTACATGGGTCTTATAACATAACTCACGAAATGTGGGAATATTACCTCTGCCTAACCTATCAGTGAATACGGTGACGGTGCTAAACAAGTACTCCTAGACGCAAAATCAAATCAATCAATCAATTAAAGGGCCGATTCCCGTGTGGAAAATACGTAAGTATTAAGAGGTATGAGGAACAGGGTGTAAAGTTCACTTATCCTCCATAGAAAAGGGAGGATCCTCCGACCAGACGGGTGTTGTATCTGGTGGACAATTGCCCAATGAATCATGTCTGGGCGATTGTATAAATAAATGCTAATTGCGCGCGCCACAATTCCTGCATCTCGCAAGCAGAGTTTACCTCTGCTTGCGAGATGCAGGAATTGCGTGACGTCAGGATGACGTGTTGTTCGCATGTGGCGTTGTAGATACCGCTACAAGTGTATGCACAACTTTAGGATATGTAATAAAGTAATATAACAGACTATAACCTGCCCAGGGTAGCGGGATCGTCCGAAAGGGTTACCGCTGCCCTGGAACATAAAGAGCTAAGGAAGGAACACGGGTGGGTTTTAGTCAGTAAGAGTCTGACACTCCCTCCGCTCCACCCAGAGCGGGAGGGGTCATTTGATGATTTCCCAACAGGAAAAAAAAAAAGACTATAACCTGTCCATTATGTAAACCGTTTTTGACAGATGGAACTAGTGATTGCAGCAACACACAATACATTGATTAATACACATAAGAAGCCATAAATAAGATAATTCAATATGATAAGGCACTTTTTATTGTTATATTTATTTTATTACGCATTTTAAAGTTAACTTTTACGTAATCTGGAATATGTACACTCTAAGACAGCTGTCAAAAAACGGTTAACCTACTGGACAGGGTAGGTCTATGGTAAAATTGAGTGATTGATTTTTTTTTAACTGTCCTTATCACATCACCAAAACAACTATGTTCTTTTAACTTGTCTATTTGTAAAAGTTTTATCCACGCAGAGCAGTGGTAACGGCCGTGACTTACGAGTCGTAGGTTCGAACCCAGACGGGTGTTTTACTTTGTGTAAATTATTTCATCACCACTGCTCTCAAAACGGTAAAGGCAAACATTGTGAGGAAACAAGTTTAAAATCTTAGAACAAAAAAAAATCGAAGACATGTGACATCTAACAATCCACACTCGGCCCGCGAAGTGGATTCAGGGAAGCTAACTCCCTCTCACCGAGAGGAGGCCTGTGACCATAGAGTAAAGTAATATATTGGGCCTGTGACCCAGCAGTGGGAACATTATAGGACTCTTTTATTGTATCGAATGTTGTCTCTTTTCGCATAATAGAGTGCAATACTAATCCATCAATTAATTAGGTAGGTGTTTAATAACAGGCCCGTACACAGAAACCACAATTTAGTTATTGCAATCACAAAACGTGACTGGTCAGATAATCTATATTGAAGGTTTTTGATTGAGATTCATTGAATTGAATGAATTATTCAGTTTGTATCACGGAATTATTTCAATGTTTTATTAATGTCCGTTCAAAAATTATCACTATATTTTGTGGCTGAAATAAAAAAAAAACCTTATTTATAATATTCAATTGTTTTGACTAGGTAGGGTAGAGTTTTATAACATCATTGATAGGATTTAGTATTATACACAGTGTTCCAGACGATATACATAAACTTCGACCAGATGTTCAAACCATGGACATAAGCATTTTTCATGATGGACACATTAATTAATTCTTATTTTTTTGTTAATTTTCATACAAACTAAATACCTTGACGTAAATCACCCAATATGAATGCCTATTTATCCGAAGCATTTGATAGATTTATCATTTTAATTGCACTAAGCGACCACTTAGGCCAAATTAAGACCCTTTCTTGCTCTATGGCACACTAAATCAAATGACAAACATCTTTGTAACGAAGCCTTTTTAAGTAAGTACTACTTCCTTTGTTAGATTTGATTTGTAAAAGCTATAGAATCGTTTGCCAAAGTTGCTGGATAAAGTGAAAAACACGGTGTATAATGGGCAGGGTTACGTTTATTTTATATAAACGTAACCCTGCCCATTATACACCGTGTTTGGCAAACTATTCTATAGATATTACGGTGTCGTTGGGTTCGCATTTTCGTTGTTTGCCACCGACTTCCGAAATTAAAGTTATTTTTCACTTCGTAGTGTCGTTTTTGGAAGTCGGTTGTTTTTTTTTGCAAAAAAGTTTTTATTTTTCACTTTGAAGTTGTAATTTTTACCAGTAATTTTGGTTTAAAAACCCAACTACTAAACCGTTTTTGATGAAATTTCTATGGGACCACATCAGAAGTATCTCCTTTCGAACAAAAAATAATTTTGAAAATCGGGCCAATCGGAGTAATGGCGTCACAAACACACAAAAAAAAAAAACCTTTTTTGAAGTCGGTTAAAAAATCTAAATTTTGCATGAACATAAACTCAAATAAAAATTTCCCATTTATTCGCCAAAATAATTCAAAATTTAAAATTAAGTATTTATTTGCATAATCATTACAAGAACTAATGATCTGATGACTGATCTATTCTAACATTGTGGTTGTTTCTTTCTTCATGTTTTTGCCGTCGGTCATCTAAGACAATATTGTACAGACTAAAATATCTTTCGGCATCTACACTTTTGACTGGGCTTTTTAGTTAGTTAGTTAGGTAACTAACTAACTTAACTAAGATTTTTTTAACTTAACAATCCGGTAACGTGGGTACGTCACCGGATTGTTGCATTTAAAAAAAAAATCTTCAATGTTCGTGGTAAAACACAACATTTCGATAAATTTGTAAATATTGCTTGTATCGCATTTAATAAAATTCGCATTTATCGCACCTATTTTATAAAACACAGAGAGCTATGGAACGGAGTATTCTGGGTATTAAAATTGTAGAATGGTTTAAGAATACAACAATCCGTTCCATTATTAAAATAACTGATGTCACTTGGAAAGCTGCCACGCTTAAATGGAATTAGGCTGGACACATCTGCCGCATGTCAAAAGATCAATGGGCCCTTACTTACGACCCAGTGGGTCCCGGTTAGTAGCAAATGACATCGCGGCAGGCCCAGACTGAGATGGCGGGATGAGCTGGACTCGTTTGATAAAGATTGGTCTTCGGCAGCTCTGGACAGAGAGAGAGAGGTAGGTAGAAAGAGAGTAGGGAGACCTTTGCCCAGCAGTGGGATAGTAACGGCTAAAAATAAATAATGAAAAACGAAAATTACATATCCCAATGGGTCATCGGTAGGTTTAATTTGGGTACGTGCCTGTTTTGTTCGGGCGTGTTTGTTTGTTAGAATAATACAACTAATAATTACATTATAATCATGATTAGCACTGGTCACGGCTTAACCTCCATATTATGCGAGATTAGTTGGTGGTTGACCCGGTTCAGTTAGAATTCGTAATTACTATAATATTCATCTGCTTGCGGGTGATGCGGAGGAGTTAGTCCTAAGTGAGGAAAGTTTTGAGTATAAATGTTGATGTTTGTGTGTGTGTGGGCGAAGCCAAAATGGGGTAAGGGCTTTGGTTGGACTGAAAGTCGATTCAAATGTTGTTACCATACCTACTGATGTCTCTCTCTCTTTCATGGAGAAAGAAACTACAAAACGAATAGCTGACGATACACTTGCATGCTTTTAATATAATAACTCCTGCAGTATTTGCCAATAGTTTCAATCACAGTGAGGAGGGGCTTATAGCTAAGTAATAACAGCCGCACGGGTCGATCGATCAGGTTAAGCAACGCTTGCCGCGGTTGGTCGGTGGATGGGTGACCATTTTTATATGTCAAGACCCCTCCGTGCCTCGGGAAGCACGTTAAGCCGTTGGTCCCGACTGTCTTTGCCCGATAGTTTGGCAACTAGTCTTACCAAGGGGTATCGTATTACCCAGTAACTGAGTTGCGGAGGTCAGATTGGCAGTCGCTCCATGTAAAATACTGGAATTCAGCTGCATCTGGAAACCGAGACTGGCACTGGAAACCGACTCCAACAAGCTGGGAAAAAGTTAGATGGATGATGATGAATTTGAATCACAGTAAAATCCGAATGTGCTGGTTGACAACCTAACAAAACACCGCTTCCAATTAACATGCTGCTTTTATGTAAATAGTGATTTTGTTGACCATACTTGGCTGTTATTTATTTATTTAATCACTTACAATTATTATTAGGTACAGGTACAACCCAATGCAATAGTGAAGCAAACCTAATAATATCAACTTACTTTCTAAAACTTATTACAAGTAATCTCTCTGCTACAAGGTTAAGAGTGCGAAGTAATAATATTGTAATATTATATTTCATAGACAATACTGTTATTTACAGCAGACTATGTGGACAGTCATGTATGAAATAATTTGCTATGACGTCAAATTTCAGATCACATCAACGTTACTTTCAGCCTGTCACTACCAATACCTTCCAGTGATGTTTCACTTGGATTAACGTATGCGGATGTTGAGTCGAGTTGATTTACCGCCGCGTATTCCCAATGGCGTATGCTGCAATGCGGTAGCTTACTGTCACAGCACATTGTTTGAAAAAGAACATTTACATATCTTGGCTGATGAAGGGAAGTAACTGCTTGGCTTGAATAAATAAATTGTTGCAGATATTTTATAGGTAAGCAGTATGTTGGTAATCTCGAACGCAAAAGAGTGATTCAGACCAGAGGATTTTTTTACGCAAACATTAAACACCGCGTTCATGTTCACCATGTAAGGTAAAATATATTGCTGCCTCTTACGAACATGTACTGTGAGAGAGAGACAGTGACAGTTAAGAGATGTCTACTTCACGTCAGAGTGTTAAAGCGGCAGGTTTAGACGTCTCGTTAAAGTTAAGCCAGATTATTTGAAAGGTTCTACTTACTTGCGTGTGTTTCATGTTTTGTTGTCAAATATGGGATAGTGATGGATTAATTTAATTGGTTCGATGAAGGCCCAGAATGTGCGGATAAACCCACAGACAGTAAACACCATTTGTGACATACATACTGAAACTGTCGCGCCTGATGTGCGTAACTCCCAAACGATTCTATGTTTTGCCATCAAGTTGGGCCTTCTGTTCATTGATATATAGTAGTATTTCGTTTATATACCACTGCTTAGGTGGTTATCTCGCTCTTCGTCATGCAGGGAGCCAAAAAACCTGATGACTCGATGGGAAAAAGTCAGATACTAAATTCTATTACTTTCCAATAGTAACTGAACATGGCCTCGAAGCCCCATCCGAGGCAAACCTACCCACCCATCTTAAGGAAGTCAAATTAAAACCTCATCAACCTTAAAAAATATTATTGATGCGTAAAAGTGTTTGCAACCTACTTACAAAAATAAACATACTTAATCATCATTTTTATTCCAACAAATTCTTTAGAATTTCCAAGCGTAGGTATTGTATAGAGAAAAACGAGCCATATAAGCGAAGGTAAGCATTAACAAAACAATTAGATACCTACTTTGTTATGTTAAATTTTGAAAGATGTTACATACAAGGTCACATAAATTAGAGGCAGTCTTCCATCTTTTAGATAAATTCCCTCTTACGCCAAAAAAATATGCAGATAAGGTAAATAATATTATTATGATGAGAAAAATATTTTCCTTAGGCCTCTGACAAGAGTTTTGTTTTGATGAGTCCAGTCAAGTTTTCGGGTCAAGGCTCAAGAAAATTTCTCGTAAAAACAAGCTTTATTTTTCAGTTCGAATTATAGCTTGTCTCAAAATGTTGAATTTACGACTTTTACGTGAATGAAAAATTCGTAAGTTCTTAACCAGTAGGTTATTAAGTTCAGTTAATTACTTGACGTGTTAATTATCGAACGTCGTTCAATCGGAAAGTTCATTAAAAACAGAAGGGGCCTTCCGAGGTTAGTTAATTTTGAGTCAGTCAGGCAAAATTATATTAGACATTGCGGTGACGTGCAAATTTATCTGTTGCTGTCAAAAATCTGTCAGTGAAAATCTTTTATCTTCATTTTGTTGCTATTCTTACACAAATCTTCGTCATAAAAAAGTAACCAAAAATTTAAACAATAAAAGTAGTTTAGTCGTGATTTCATTAAAAACTGATCTAGTTTTCAGTTCAACCTGAAGGTCTTGTTATGTCAGGCCTCAAAAAAGTGGGTTTGGTAACTATTTATTATGATTGAACGAAGAAGGTTTTTCAGTCCATAACCCTTTACTGTTTCAACTTTTTAACTCATTCACAACTTTTACTCGTCATTCAACTTGACAGGAAGAGAAACGTACAAGCGTAAAGGTTTAACCCTTTTTATAATAACATCGTAGCGTTTGTTATATTCACAAGGTATTGGATAGTAGGAGGATAGCCAGATTGACAGGTAATCCCGGAGCTTACAAAGATTCCAAGAAACCAGAAGGTTGTGAGCAGAATTGTTGATGGAGGTGTAATTGGGTTTTTCCATTAAAAAATTCTCAGTAATAGCCAGGAGTCAGGTTTTTTGCCTAGCTAGCGGAGAAAGGTTTGCCTACATTCCATGGGATTTAAAACGCAACGCAACTACGACATCATCATTATCTCAATATATTTGGGTCGGCGTAACATGTCTTTTTTTTCTTCCATATTTCTCTATTAGTCGTCATCTCGGTAGTCAGTCCCTTTCCAGCCATATCATCTTTCACACAGTTCATCCATCGTTTCTTTACACTTTTGCCGCCTGCCTATTCAGAGAAAATAGGATAACTCCATTATATCTTCTACTATATTATTATTATTTTAGCCAAAAAATCCTTCCAATTCCTAAACAGATAGCTAGGAATAACAGTTTGTCTACAAAACGTGTTATTATCCTAAATTATTCTGAAGAGGCATTACCTAAACATGTAGTGAACCAACTCCCTGCCCATGCATAGTAACATGATCATATCACATAATAATATGAGTTGTTTCATTGTAGTATTGTTCTAGATAAAAAGGTTACATATTGTGCGCTTTTATAGTTTCTGACGTGAGGATATTATCGTCGACGTCCGACGTAGACGTCCACGATAATATCCTCACGTTAGAAACTCACGTCACGGCGTCACGATAACACAGGAAAGTGAAATGTATAAACATAAAGACGCTTTTAAATTTCCGTCTTCAATAGCGTTAT
This sequence comes from Apamea anceps, assembly GCA_951799955.1. Classification (NCBI taxonomy): domain Eukaryota; kingdom Metazoa; phylum Arthropoda; class Insecta; order Lepidoptera; family Noctuidae; genus Apamea; species Apamea anceps. The sequence continues at coordinate 5,537,490 of OX637522.1, read as the reverse complement.
AACGTGCACGTATTTCCATATATACTATGGACGTGAACGTGGACACACTATTGATAATACAAACAAATGGCCGATTGACCTTAGGTATAGGAGGCGAGCCAATTGCAATTGATCGGGTACTAATCCAGTGTTCGTACTGCTTGCCACACCTTTGATTTAAACATAGAACCTAAAGGTGCGTCCAGACATGGCAAATGCGCCGCTCGCGAACCTCTTGCGAACTGCGCGCGTCTTGTTCGCGTGCGGTTACAGCCTAGGTTTGGTGCGCCGCTCTAGTGCAACTCCGGCAAGGCTCGAGTGGGGCGCACGTGCAGCGCGCGCGCAACTTGTGCGCACATAGTTTCTTTGGCGTTTCAACTACGAGCCTCAGTTGTTAATTTGCTTATGAAGATGTCGGACCATACGACTGCCGTTAGCATAATTGCTGCAGCATCGGCTATTTTATTACTGACAAAAACTAAAAGGAAAAACAGAAGACTAGCGAGAATAACAGAAAGCAGAATTGCGGGGGAGGTGCACCGCGCGCTGCACGCGCGCTCCTCCTACGCCGCTCGAGTACGGCGCGTAGTTTGCACGCGAGCGGCGCGCTGGCGGCGCACGGGCTGCGTACGAACATGAAATGCGCCGCTCGCGAGAGGTGCATTCGCGGCGCATTTGCCAGGTCTGGACACACCTTTACACTCGGTAGATGGCTTGCGAATACTAGATCAACGAAGAAATTATCCTAGTTCAAATGACATGCAAGTTAAAAAAGTGTGTTTTTTAATCATTTCCGTTTTTCTTAAGTCCTAAATCCCATTTATATTTTCAGCTGGCCCAGAATCAGAAGTCCCGAAGCAATCAAGTACTTAAGTTAATTAATTAATGTAAACCATGTTTACAATTACCGATTAATTTTCACTTACACTTAACTGTGGAGTTCCAAACAATGTTAAAGTTAGGTGCATCTCAAGTATTGCTTGAAGCTACGACGAACTAAGGTGCTGAGTTTCCAGATCAAATTTAGCATAAAGTTTACCCTGTAGTTGGTCGTGTAATAGACCGCACAGTTAGGAGGCGTAAGTGACGACGAGGGATAACATGAATGAAAGTGATTTTGAAAGTAAAACAATGGAAACACTACGGGTTTTTGTGATGAAAATGATAAGAGGAATAACGAAATCAATTTCCTGCAATTATCATCCTATTGAGCGGATAATCCGAAACTCGAAACGATTTGAAAATGGATGAGCAAAAAAACAAAAAGAACCGTTATTTGGGGTCGGATCTCCTCACTTTTCTGCGCCAAGGTTTTCTGTCTTTTGGGTGGTCGGTTCTGGCAATTGGGCGTTCTTGAGGTCTCTTTTATATTTGACCACCTGAAGGCATATTCTTGTAATTTAAAACGTTCAAAATCTAGTCACAGTCTCATCTCGGCGACAAACAAATGTCAAAAACTTGTCAAAATGTAGGGAAATTAGAGGAATTTTTGACAGATTGAGACTGAGATCAGACTGTGAACGTTCTTAAAATTACGAGAATTGCCCCTCAGGTCAATGGCGGGCGGCCTCTGCCTCACTTTTGTTCTGGCAGATTTAGTGTAATTTGTACCACATGATCTTCTTTACATCTTTTAATGTGTCCATACCATCTTAGGCGATTTGCGGTAATTTTATCAGTGATTGGTGCGACTTCTAAGCTGGGTCGTGGCAAAGTCCGCAATGTATTCATTGCGGACTTTGTCAAGTCTGTTCACACCTTCCGCCCATCTAAGCATCTTAATTTCATTGGTAAGAAAGAACTGGGCTATAGAAAATATATTGAGTACCTATCTTTTAAAAATTATTTGATAGGCTGCGTTTAAGCTTATTTATTGCTTTAAATAGAGAAAAGTGGAAAAAGAGTTCTTGTTATTATTTTCATAAATTGTGATATTTATTACAGCCTCACGGGTCGATCGATCAGGTTAAGCCATGCTTGCCGCGGTTGGTCCGTGGATGGGTAACTATCATTACATACCAAGACCCCTCCGTGCCTCGGAAAGCACTTCAAGCCGTTGCTTGGTCCTGGCTGTCATTCGTGGATCTTTTTCAGTCTTACGGGTCGTCAGAAGCCCGAAAGTCTGACAATCAGTCTTACCAAGGGGTATCGTATTACCCAGTAACTGGGTTGTGGAGGTCAGAAGGCAGTCACCCAATGTAAAATACTGGTATTCAGCTGCATCCGGTTAGACTGGAAGCTGACCCTAACATAGTTGGGAAGAGGCTAGGCGGAAGACCGACTTCTTCAAAAAGGAGATTAAATCAAAAGTAGTCGATTCCCGTAATTACCCATTGCTACTTATGTACATAAAGTTCTAATAATCGAAAGCGAATATACATAGTTTAAGTAGAAATATCACAACCGTCGTGAATTAGGAGTAACCTATTTTGCTCATTTGAGTGTCACAGCTTGTAAACGACACGCAGCCCGTTCAACTCGCTATTTGTGTATTTTGCATGAATATATTCTCAAAAATGTTTACTAAACTACTTACGACTAACAACATTTAGTTGAGCAGCAATAACTGGAATATGGATCAGGAACCAGAACACTGGACTTAGTAGATAGTTCTTACTGTTAATTTGTAAGGATGATGATGATGATTATCTCTTAATAGACTTCGAACCCAAGTCGGCCGGAGCGATAATAATCTCCACAGGGGTTCATGGATGGCTTAGATCTCAAGTGCGTATGCAGCGTGCGCCACAGACAATGGCCTATCTTCCATCTTGCGCTGCATGCCCTGTGCACTTGATGACGTTTTGACTGCGTCAGTGAGTGCAGTTCGCGTAAATAAATTTTGAGCCGAACATATAAAGTTTTTGCCATCAATACGCTAAGCAGGAGAAGATGTTCGAGTCATTGTAGAGGTTTGAGCAATAGGGTGGAAAGTGCCTCATCCTCTTTTGGCAAGGGAGGATCATCCGACTAGACGGGTATTGTGTATAGTGGACTATTGCCCCATTGTTGCTATCGGGCTGTCGTATAATATTATGTTCTAATCTCACCAATAACTTTGCGTACAGACGCCAACAGGTCAAGCTACCCGAAACTATCAAATTTTCCCAATCAACCTTGAACCTTTAGCTTTAGCGATAAAGTTGAAAATCTATTAAATAAATTTGACAGATTGTAGTAGCTTGATGTGCTGGCGTCTGTACCTATGCGATGTATGATTTTTGGGTCGTCAGGACGGTTGATGAAGTTTCTTATGTAGTTGTATAGCTGTTACCACATAATCATTCTCAATGCCACATACCCTTATCGGGACTTATAAGGCCTTATATCGGTCGGGCTAGCATGTCTTCTTCCATGTATATCTAAGCCTTTATCTCAGTAGGCACCCCAAGCCACAGTCATAATCATCGGATAGATGGAGTATGACCAGAATACTAAATGCTTGCTTGAGCGTCTTCTGCAAAGAAGACCCTTATTGCTGCTTCCATTTATTTTAATTTAAAAAAAAAACGGGTTGCACTCCGGGAGTGCCGGCAGAAGTGAAAACTTGAATATTAACTTTGTGCATTTTTGATATTTTGGAATGTGGTCTACTCTCCCTCCGTCTTACGAATTTTCGATCAGGTCATGTGTCCTGACGCGATTTTAACATTTTATACCCATCACAAAAAAGTGCACAACGCCGCTAAAGAAGTTTTTACTTCAAAAACTACTTCTACTACTTTTTTTTAGTATCAGATAATTCCACTTTATAAGTACCTATTTAATAATAACAGCAGTGGCCACATATTTTTCGAAAAAAAGAAGGCAATAACCAATAAAGGTTTATTGAATTATTCACTACAATATTTTAAATTTTATTACTGCACATAACAATGTAATGAAGTATAAAAACTGATATCAATACCAAGCTATCTACGATGTATTATTTGATTATAATAAACAGCTTGGGTCTGATATCAGTTTTTATTTATAATCGTCATTGTTAAATTAAATGTAGTTGATTGAGTAAAACGGGTGTTAAATTAAGTGGAACTAATGGCAAAGGTTGCAATAATACAATATGGAACTAAAATATAATCACATGGAACAAAACATGTATTTGTTCCGATTCTGGGTGTTTTTCTATCTATAATATGTATGTATTTACAAAAAAAAAATGTATATAAGTAGTTTATCAGCCATCTTGTTACCATAACACAAACATTAGGTTGCTTAGCTTGGGACTAGATGGCGCTGTGTGAAATGTCCAGGGATATTATTATTATTACTAGCTTCTGCCCGCGGCTTCGCCCGCGTGGATGTCGGAAATTATCCCACGGGAACGTGCTAACAGGATAAAATGTACCTATGTGCTTCCCCAGAATGCCATCTATCTCGCGGGCCCTTTGTGGCTAATTACAATAGAAAACCAATTTTGTCTCATTAGTGGTGATTAAGAGGGTACCTATATGATATCTTTACCTAAGTACCTACCTAATTTAAAAAAAAAAACTCAATAACAGAAAATTAAATACCTACCTACCTAAATAAACCTATTTCTGATGATAACTAATCTAAACTCAATAAATAAGCAAAATCCCTAAAAACTAATATCTATACGAATGACTAATCCTACCTAACAGTATTATAAAATAACCTACGGTCACTACGTACACTATCAAATATACTACCTATACTTTAAAATTAAAATCTATACCTACGACTTATATAAAAATAAACCTAAATAACTCTAAAATCTAAAAGGAATAAAATGAACTCCATTGCGGGTGACTTAACCTACGACAAACTTATTATTTGCGGTTGGTGCAGTAATCTGGTCTAGGGATCGAACCGCAAAATTAAGTTTGTTTTTTATTGTATATACTTTTTCGGGATAAAAAGTACCCAGTGTGGTGCCCAGGATATTAAAGAATAATTATACCAATTTTCATCGTAATCGAACCGGTAGTTTTTGCGTGATGCCTGAACAAACAGACAGACAGACAGACAGACAGACAGACAGACCGACAGACAGACAGACAGACAGACAAAAATTTTTTTAATCACATTTTTGGGTTCGGTGTCGGTCTAGTAACACCCCCTGTCATTTATTTTTTTGATATTTTCAATGTACAGAATTTTCACTTCTACAGATTTATTATAAGTATAGAATAGATATAGATAAACAGTTGCAGCAGTTCCATATGAAAAAAATGTCGGGCTATAAAACTAGTTTAAAATTACATGGAACTAATAGTACAAAGTATTCATTTTTTAAGTTTGCAATAGTTCCATGTGGAACTAGCTACATGGAACTACTGGGAATAAAGGAATTATTTTAGAAGGGAAGGGATTATTTTTTTTCTTATTCTTATTATTTTAAATTCATTTTTCTTTTTAAGTAAAACAGCACCCTAAGTGCGTAACACACATTATTAATCGGAATCGGTTTCATTTTGACAGTTCAACAATATTCATTGCATTATTTTGTACGTGTTGAGCAGACAAATTTTTCGAACTTATGAAGCAATGGATTAGCAATTTGCTTCAAAATGATTCAGATTACTATTGATTGTGTGTTACGCAATTAGGGTGCTGGTTTCGATCGTCTAACCCTCCAACCATCTAAGTGCAGAGGGCTAACTTCGTGTAAGTTCGATAAAGTTCGCTTGCGTTGGCTCAAGCTTGCTTCGATGGGCTATATTGTGCTATTCCTAATTGGACCGACTTAAATTCTTCTTCTGTAAGTTGATGTGTTTTCTAGATCCCTTTGTCATGAAGACAAGGAGTTCTTGAAACTATAATGCTGCAGGATTTCAAACTGCTCGAAAGCAGACTTTGAATTTATTTTTATCTCTCTAGCACAATTTTATTACCTATAAAAGGCAGAATAAAAAATCACATACACCTATCTATGTCGTTGTTTTAAAACCCTTAAAAAAATCTGAAATTAATTTAAACTCAATACCACAAATATAAAATTGAAATAATTATGTAATTTTTTATAATAATTATATTGTCAAGCGGAGCGTAAAAGAGTATGTTATACTATTAAAACATTGGAAGGCCTAAACAAACAAAAGATTTAAATAAAGCCTGTCCTACCCGGGCGGGTTGGTGCGTGTCGGAAATTGAGGACGAATGGATTTTATATGTGGTGAGGTCAACCCTAGGTTTTTTTAGGGTTACTTGGTAAAGTTTTGTGGTCATCCTCTTATGGATATGGACGGGGTCAAAAACTTTATTTAAATTCGCATCGACCGACGACTTAAATGTGACCGTGTGTGTGTGTGTGTACCTAAATGTTGAAATAACAGATATCATTTCTCGATAAAATTAAACATGAAAGAAAGAAAATACATTTATTATTTAAAACAATAACAGTGTTTTAGTATTGTCCCTTTTTACTAAATTAATTTTAATGACAATCACTTTCAAATTCACAATTACTAAAATTTGCTATCCCTTTTTATCATTAACTTCTTTTCTTTTTATCTTCACTTTTGGTAGTTGAACCGATCAACTTCTTAGCCATGCGTACAACAACGATTACTCCTAGGAGTATTAAAGCTAACAGATCTAGAAAGAGTTTCTGATATAATGGAACGTGAAGGGCGGGGGAGCGAAGATGAGGAGCTCCTTTGGTTTCAATCACGTGTTCGATCCAGTGCACGAGTGATGCACCAGGCTTGGTTTGACGATGGTGGTAGATAAAAGACAACTCTTTGACTTTAAGGCTGTACCTGCAAATTCGAATACAAGGTATTACATAATGGTACACCACTGACTAACTGCAGTAATTGTATCTCCTTCTCCCTTTAATCCATCCGAAGATTGTCTGTAAAATATCGCTTTTAGCGATCAGACCGCCCATTGTGTCACCCTATGTACAGACGCCAGCAGGTCAAGCTACCCGAAACTGTCAAATTTTCCCAATCAACCTTGGACCTTAATGCTTTAGCATTAAAGTTGAAAATCTATTAAAGATATTTGACAGATTGTAGTAGCTTGATGTGCTGGCGTCTGTACCATTTTTACGTTTATTTCTTTAATTTTTATTCTCCACATTAAAAAGAGCATTATATCTATCTATCTACGAGTGTTACAAGTATTGAATGATTTGATTTGTGATGGTGTTATTTTAACGGTGTATGAAAAAAAATGGTTGCACTGCACCGAAAACAAATCAGGACTTATCTCTATTTGTTTTCGGTGTCTTGAGACCTGTCTTCCATGTCCTTAACCTTACCCTTAAGCATGAGGATGATGATGATGATATAGCATAAGAATAATCAGCCTATAATAATCCCACTGCTGGGACTATATTGATGATGGTTTATTAAAAAAATAGCCAAATCTTGCTCACTTACTTAGGGTTTGACAATATTTCATCAATGGCCACCTTCAGTTTAGCTGGAGTATCATAACCAAGGTCTACTTGCAGACCAAACCCTTTGCGGACAGCTCTCAAGACGTTAAGGAACTGGTCAGCAAACAATGGTATGCCGATAATAGGAACTCCGTAGTGTAAAGTTTCCGTGGTTGAGAGGAGACCTCCGTGGGTGACGAAGAGTTTGCAGTTAGGGTGAGCTGTGAAGAAAAAACTGATTTAATAGCTGTTTTGATTAGACTAGACTGATGTCTATTTTGTTAGGGTGAAAAGTCTAAACCATAAGAAAGCGAAAGTTAATTTAACTTACTAAACATTTCAATTGTAGCGGACATGAACAACAGCTGTTCTTATAGAGCTACTTCGACCAGTTAGAACTAACTAAGAGTAGATTTATTTACTTATAGTTAATTAAAACTGTACAACACCAATTACATTTTATTAACATAGAGACAGTTATTAAGTTGACAATAATGATGTTGTATATAATTTAATTTAAAACTAACATGGAACAGTGGACTCCCTAACATACTTTCTCTCACAAAACATCAGACATATTTAGCTAGTGTAAATAGTTTATGACAGAATAAAACATAATTTGAAAGCAAAAAAAAAGTACCTAAATAAATCTTCTCATGCAAAAAATGTATAATACAGATCAGATATTATAATGAACTCGTATCATGTGAACTGGATCGCAATATTAATCTTCGCTCTGTATACAACATAAAACAAAAAAGGAGTATCGAATTTTATTTACAAAGAAAGAAATAAAATTGTTAAAACGGATCGGCATATCCCCTATTAATCCGTCTGATACATCGGATACTGACGGCGTTGTTGCGGTTCTGCGACCGGTGGTATCGACAGATGTGTACGGTAGTAATGCTATTGTAAAAGGTTTAATTGTGGACGGTTCGAATGAAAAGTGGATGGTTTTTCAACTTGAAGTGTCGTTGAATTGTGAGGAGTTAATTTTCGTGAAAAAATGTTGTTTTTTGTTGATATTGGTTTTTCTATGTACAAATGATTTGAGATCACCACTACACTAACTTCTAAATGACACTACGGCATTAAACCCACCTAATATACTTGGCTGAGGAGCCCATTGCACCATATGAACATTCTTCGGTATATCTGTCAATTCTTCTTCTAACTTCCAAATTACAGTCTGCTTCAATGTACTAAACATGTTCAAGAAATCTCTTTTTAATTCCATTGGCATAGTTTTACTCGGCATCATAGTGCCCATGCTGAAGTAGATAACTCCATGGGGTGCACCGTCCAAAAGCTTTTTTAAGTTCTGAAAGGAAAGTTATACTTATACTCTGACCATTATGTAAACCGTTTTTGACAGATGGAACTAGTGATTGCAGCGACACACAATACATTGATTCATACATGTTCGGTATAATATAAGAAAGAAGCCATAAATAAGATAAGGCAGTTTATATACTTACTTATTTTATTACGCATTTTAAAGTTAACTTTTACGTAATCTGGAATATGTACGTTCTAAGACGCTGTCAAAACATGGTTAACCTAACGGTATAGTAAAAACGTCGCGCATTTTTGTAATATTCATAAATTCGGTCATTGCGAAAAAAAATTTTTACCTCTGGCAATGGTGGAACTTCATCTTGAATATGGTATCCAGCAATGGGAATGTAATTAATTGGCAATCTGTGAGCCTCACCCGAAGAAATATGGGAGTTGCCCAAAATCATGGAGCCGTTATATTTTACTTCTTCTAGAGTGGGCAATGTGTTTCCTCTCTTGGCCGCTGCTGGACCGAAACAATCCAGGTATGCTTGCTGTTCAAAATCTTTCAAAGACCTGAGGAGAATTATTTATTGTCTGTCATTTGTTTATCTACCAATCCACACTGGGCCCGCGTGGTGCCCACTCCCTCACACAGAGAGGAGGCTTGTGTCCCCGCAGTGGGAACCTTACAGGCTGATTATGCTTCAAATATGCACTCAAAATAGTTACCATATGACCTTGTACAAGTAGAGTATATTCCACAGTTCACCAATGCGCTGTGAGAATGACAGAGGTGGTGACAAAGGTGACATATGATCCGGGAAGTAAGCAGGGTTCCCGACCTCATCGATCAAACTTAGGATTATTGGATGAGGCTCCATTGATGACGACCAGATATAGGGACAGTTGAAAACAGCAGAAAATCTGGAATTGAAAAATTTATGAAATCAGGTTTCTCTAGTAATTATGTGATATTGAGAGCAAAGACACTACGATAACAAATTACAATTGGAAATACCAATCGTATAAAAATAGCTTAATAAAATAGTATAATATAAAAATAAAAAGTCCTGGGATTATCAAACTTACTTAGGACTTAGTTATTTGTTATAAATTTCTAAATATTTTTCCTTCATGTCAACAGAAGGCCAATTCATCTCGGCGACAAACAAATGTCAAAAATTTGTCAAAATGGTATTTTTTGACAGATTAAGACTGAGATCTGAGGGGCAATTCTCGTAATCATAAGAACATTCACAGTATGATCCCAGTCTCAATCTATACCTCTAATTTCCCTACATTTTGACAAGTTTTTGACATTTGTTTGTCGCCGAGATGAGACTGCGACTAGATTTTAAACGTTTTAAATTACGAGAATTGGCCTACAGACTGTGAACGTTCTTAAAATTACGAGAATTACTCCTCTGTTCGTTTTAAATATTTTTAACCTGTAATGTGGCCGTCTGAACAGCACTAGGACTGGCCACATTGAGATCATCCCGTGTGCTGGTTTAATGTTTGAAGACATAGTAGTATAAAACAATCTCACCCACTATACATGTGGTGATACAGCCATTCAGCAATCACCAAGTCATATTGCTCATTTGTGTCCAACAAGAATTTCTGTATGTTCTCATGAGTCAGCGACCTGTTAGCTACTACTACCATCGTCTTGTACATAATGTACATATCTTTTAAATCTACTTCCTTTCCTATCACCTTCTTGAAATCTAACGATTTTGCTGTAGAAAATAAAATAAAAGTAAATTAAAGTATTTTGAGTTGGGCTACTCTTTGCTACGGATTATTTAATTTCGCTCTTAACGCGGCATTCGCCGTCGCCATCATGGTTTAGCCTCATCAAGAGAATTATCATGATCATGGTACCATAGTTACTACCCTTGGCAAGATCATAAATGGATGATCTTGCTTTAATTTCGGTTATTACCTATAGTTACTTGATTCATAGTGGTAATCGCTTGGAAATTTCATTTATTTATTTAACCATTTATGTACACACATTGTATATGCTAGTGCACCCAAGGATTATTATTATTATTAAAGGTAAGCTGTAAGTCAGTAACGAAACCAATATAAGCTGGCTTCCTATTCTATTGAAAGTCCATACTAGGTACGTTAGGCCAGCTCATGGTCAAAGTGTTACCAGTGTTACCACCGAGGTCTACTGTACAAAAGTAATTAACTAGTTTGTTTTTTTCAATTAATTTCTGTGTCATTTTTGTAAGCAACTACCCCATGGCCTATCTTGCAGTAGGAGCGCAGCTCAGATAGCACGGCATACCAACATTAATGACATCATCCGTCGTGCCAGCTGTTTTAGAACCCAACGGCCTGCCACGCGAAGTTGGGAAGAGACCAGACGGAATGTCCTGGAAGGTAGGCAGACCTTTGGTGTGGGATGCAACATGTGTCGACACCCTTGCGCCATCCCATCTTCCTAGCACGGTGGGCTGTGCTGGAGCGGCTGCTGCTGGTGCAGAAAACCTCAAACGGCGAAAAAATTCCAGTCTGATTGGGAGTTATATGTTCGAACCGTTTGGGGTTGAAACACTAGGGCCATGGGGTCCGAGTGCCCACTTGGTTTTTCAAGATATCGCCAAGCGTTTAGTCGATTCTTCACGTGACCAGAGGGCTAGCCTGTTTTTTGGCCAAAGCATTAGCATCGCCATACAAGTTGGCAATGCTGCCAGCCTTTTGGGCACTGTTCCTGTTGACAGCGATACGGACGAATTTTTTGATGCCCTATGATTCTTTTGCTTATTTTTTCACATGTACAATATACATATTATTATTTTAAATGTTAGCTTATATAATGTATATCTTATGTTATGAATAAACTAACCCTTTATTCACAAACGTTGCTTAAAGTTAAGTAGTAATTAGCGACTATTTAAACATACATTTTGTGACGTTTAAACGTCACTTAACTTAAATAATCGTTTATAAGTAAACCCCCTAATACTCGTGGCATAAGGTTATTGTAGCACACAAAAACAACAGACACTGCGACTGTGTTGCATAATTTTTGTTAAAATCTTAGTGGTCTCATAGTATATTTATGATGTTTTTTATTTAATTAGAAGTATGACGGTATACCTACTTATAACTGTGTAACAACATCATATATTTACTTTTTTTCATATTATATATATATTTGCTCTTATAAGTATGTCAATTTCAAACGAACCGTAATTCTTGTTGATAAAGTAATAAATAATAAGATAACATGATGAGCGTGCTTCCGAAAGATAAAAGTTTTTTCGGGATAATTATTTATTTTTAATATCCTATTTTGTGGGTTCTGTTATTACTATCATCGTTATTACTTACTGAACTCGAACTTGTCTATGACTCCTTCCGCCACGACTTGCCGCAGATTTGGGTGAGATTTCTTGTAGGGAATTGCAGTAACGTATGTCACCTGAAAATTGTTAAATGTATTGTTTAAGACGGCAACATATTGCACAGTTTCAATCTTTATCTATTCATCTACTGCTGAGTACCTAGCCTGTTTCTCTGAAGTTACACCACTCCGTATTTCAATAATTTCTTAGCTAGCTTAATAACATCGAAAGTGCTGCTGGTCTACCTGCATTGTTTAGCCTCAGTTTCACACTCTATTTTCATATTGAACAATCATCCATCCCATAAAGTCAATTTTGCTACCAGAAATAAAGTAAGACATCAAAACTATAAAACTGATACCCGAATCCTCAAACTTACCATAACCCAAACCGTATCATATCCGTAGAACAAACTTATAAATTTTCATAACAAGAGACCTCGTCAAGTTATTCAGCGGAACGCATAGGAAATTATTCACAAGTGAAATTATACCTCAGAATGGAAAAGTTCCCCGTACGTTTCTGGAATACGAAATTTCTGGAGTCACGGGGCAAGCCACTTCTTATTCATCTACCATTTGTGTTACCGTTTTTAGAATTTCCCTGTACCGTGTAGTACAAACTGATGGTTAGGGCCAAGCTGTGCCTTTGGGCAGTGCCATTATAAATTGTTTTGGCCCTTTTGGATGTCCCGGCCCTTGAATTTAGGGTAGAAAAGCTTTGAATGAATTTTGGATACTAGCAAAGTGGTGCTGGATAAGATATGTAATAAGGAACTTGAACTTTTAGGACAGTTTTGGTTATCTAATTTACTTTGAGAGAATAATATTAAGAATTAATTCTATGGTTTAGCGAAGGCACATGTGAAACATGAACGTGCAGCGCTTGTTAGTTTTATAAAAAACAATATTGGACTATGAAAATGTAGCATATCTTCTGGGATCTCAGCAGTTGTCTGCAATATCTACTGCATCTCAAAGTTCTTGCTTTATAAAGAAGCACAATTGATAAAACAAACATCTACGAGTATTGACTTCTAAGGGGCAATTCTCGTAATTTTAATAACGTTCACAGTCAATCTGTCACAAACGTCAAAAACTTGTTAAAATGTAGGGAAATTTCCTACATTTTGAAAAGTTTTTGATATTTGTTTGTCGCCGAGATAAGACTGCGACTAGATTTTGAACGTTTTAAATTACGAGAATTGGCCTTCTGGCTAAAAGGTATCCTGTCTGTCATGGTTATAACAGATACTTAAGTCTCAGATAAGATAAATGTAGCACGTGTTAATGCATGTTAAATAATTTTCCTCTCGACAGCTAGTTGACAAATACTGCAAATGGTCTATAACACGTATTTTATGTCTGAAGTTAGAAGCCAGTCTGAATATGAATGAACGTGGGCCAAGTTGTTAGTGGTACCGCTTGACCGAACCTGAATATCACATGAGCTCAAACTTACGTTTTGACTGCGAACTAAATTTAAAACAGGTAAGTCTGAATTCTGACCTAAATAGTCAACGATTTGAATGAAATATTGTCTCGTTAAGTATTCATGAAGACGAGTGGTTTGTTTTGGAATGTGAGTACAGGTAGATATGTTTCCAATTATACGCTTGTTAGGTATTCTAGAAAGGACATGGCTAAATGACTGCCCCAAGCATGAATAGTAACCTCACATTAACTCGTAATATTTAAATATTCGTTCATGAATTATGAAGCGTTTAATAATTTCCTAGAACTTTCGTGAACTGTTAGACATAAAAAAGTATCTTAGTTACTTTTTTTGATTGACATGACAAGTTCAAAGAGAATAATAATACAGTACTACAAACTAGGGACGGGTCATGTCGCTTTTCTAGAATGTCAAATCAAAACTATACTTATATCGATTTTTGATAACAGGTATCAAAACGATTTATTTTCTGAAACTAAGACGTGGTTGCTTGCAGACTGGTTGCTTTATTTATTATAAATAATTCATGTGGGTACTAAGGTAATTAAGTTTGTTGTAGGTTCCAAGGAATGCCAACATTTGTCATCCTTGTTATGAACTGCTGAATTCAGAAGCAACTAGTGATGTACGTTTATTTGGCCATGCAATGGTGCGCATAACTTGTGGCCGTTCTGTGAGAATTAAACAATGCAGTGGAAAGAAACGATTCAATGTTACAGAATTTACCAACGTCACATCCAGCGTTCCATCAAGTAAATAAATTGTTTTTTAAATACAGTGTGTTCTTTTATATTTACATGCCCATCCGGTAGCATTATGGATCATCTTCCTTTTCAGATATTCAGTTTCTCGGCCTATAAATCGTCAGAACTACTGTCCCTGACCTCTCTCTCTCTGGTTGTGTTAATGGGCTAGCATCCAATCTGAATGATTTGATCAAACGGACAGATAACCTAAACTAACTTTTTTAGATAATGTTCTTATAAGATTCACAGAATAAATAAATAAATCGTATTTTTGTTGTTTTATTTCAATATCTTTTATGTCCTCCCAGGATTTAACAATCACCACATACTAATTAAACTAAGTCCCCCAGGTGCATTTGTTGGTCAGTCTGTCTGTACGGATGTATTGACAAACAGATTTTAATGGGGTTGTCACTAGTAGGTAGATTGGTTCTTCCGGAAGGTTTAGGTATACATTCGTGTAGGTTGTATTGACCAATGTAATTCAAGTCAGAAAAATCCTGCCGCCTGAGTGTTATTCTTGCGCTCGTTGCCCCAATCAGCGCCCAGAATCCGCCTCTCGAGTCCATTTATTTTCAGTTAATATTAATCCTTATTTTTAAAAACCTTTCATCATTTCAACCACTACTTATATTGTCTGTGAAAACTGTCTTTATTTCAACTCATTTGAATAAGTAGTTTAGGATTTATAAGAGTTTAATACTTATATACACGCGGGCGGGGAGTGATTTTTACGCGGATTGTAGAATGCTCGTTGTATCACGGTTTTTGGTGCAATTACCCTTTTGTAGATATTTACTCAAGTACCACCGTGCGAAATCGGGGTGGGTCGTTAGGCAAAAATACAATTATCAATATTATCGCAGATACACCTAAACGCCTAGGTAAAAGTTCATAGCAATATCTTTTATTTGCAGTTTTTGTATGCCTATTGAGGTAGGAGTTACACGATTTAATTTTCAGGAATAAAAAGATACTACAAGTTCCTGAAACTTTTTTTATATGAAATACTAATATCCAGCTATTCAGAATTACATGTTGCTAGGTACCATGTTTATTCATTGTTGAAAAGTCGTCCATACTTCTATTTAGCCATCTCCTTTGCTAATAATGTTGGTATAAACTTGGTGCTACAAGTTGACAATTATGATATTTGAATCTATCAGACATACACGAAAAAATAGGTAGATAATCAGAAAAACCCATCAAAGCTACAATCCTGGGCAGATGATACTGATTATTTGGAAAACCATGGGTTTCGTAATTATACAAGGTGTCGTTTTGCATCCTCGTCAAATTCAAGGAGGTCACTATGCTACTAATTCTCGACACGAATCAATGATAAAATAAGTAGGTTTTTTTTTCTAATTTTCGGAAATCGGCATGTGTGGGACACGCATTTTAAAACGCCGCCTGTATGAGACTGCACTGTAACTGCCCTTTTTACAAACACATTTATCATTTATTTGATTATTGATGTCTTTCATAACAGCCTCCTGAAATTTGACGAGGATGCAAAACAACAGCTTGTATGTCCTCGCGTGGTGGAATACGGCCATAAAAAGGGGACAGTATCCCAGCAGTGGGATCGTTATAGGCTGATCATAATTTTATATGTAGGTAGCAGTTTCTTTTCCAGATGCCATAAGTCAAGGTCACCCGAAGATTGTCGATCTGTCTATGGTGTACTTTTCCTTCGTGGAAATATAGTATCAGTATCAACATAATTATTCTATTTATGTCTGAAGATACTGCTTATCATAATAACTATATTTATCTTTGTATATTATTAACTTACATTTATAATTATTACCAATAAGGTAAGTAGCTATAAAAACACTTATACTACGACTATCGTATAATCTAAACTATTAATATTACTTAAGTACCTAATATTTTTAACTTAATGTTTTAGTGAATTACTGTTACCGTCGTTTTTAGGGTTCCGTAGCCAAATGGCAAAAACGGAACCCTTACTGATTCGTCATGTCTGTCTGTTCGTCCGTATGTCACAGCCACTTTTTCCGAAACTATAAGAACTATGCTGTTGAAACTTGGTAAGTAGATGTATTCAGTGAACGGCATTAAGATTTTCACACAAAAATAGAAAAAAAAAACAATAAATTTTAGGGGTTCCCCTTCATTTCATACTTAGAACTGAAACTCAAAAATTTTTTTTTCATCAATCCCATACGTGTAGGGTATCTATGGATAGGTCTTCAAAAATGATATTGAGATTTCTAATATATTTTTTTTCTAAACTAAATAGTTTGCGCGAGATACACTTCCAAAGTGGTAAAATGTGTCCCCTCCCCCTGTCTATAACTTCTAAAAAAGAGAATGATAAAACTAAAAAAAAAATATATGATTACATTACCATGTAAACTTCCACCGAAAATTGGTTTGAACGAGATCTAGTAAGTAGTTTTTTTTTAATACGTCATAAATCGTAAACCGCAATTTACCTTTCATTCAATCAACTCAACGGAACCCTTCATGGGCAAGTCCGACTCGCACTTGGCCACTTTTTTAAATAACTATTATAGTTAATGAATAAGCTATAATGGGTTTATTAGAAACAAAAATGTAGGTACTTAGAAAAATATTGTGAAAAAAAAATTATTCTGGAACACACTTGCTTGCATACCGAAAAATCAACCTCAATTACTCAAAAACCTCATTAAAAAAAATCTTAGTCCATACGGTACTGTCCCTATCCTGGGCAAAGGCCTCCCCCAAGTCCTTTCAGGAGCTCTTTTCCCGCGCCCTCTCAAACCAGCCCTCGCGGTACGTGTCCGGGTCATCTGCCACCTCTTTCTGTTCAATAAATGCTAATAGGAAATATAAATAAAAGTAAATAACAAACCTCATGACCGGCAGCCAAAAGATGCCTCACATATCCTTCTCCCAATATCGAATGACTTTTCCCAGGATAAGGGAAAGCCACGAGGATTTTGTACGCACACACATTACATAAAAATACAGTCGATAATAATATTAATGTCCACTTATTCATTTTATCTCATTAAACTCAACTGTCTGGCAGAGCACTCGACGCACGATATGTTACTGTAAATGGATACGAGTATATGTATATCAGTCAAGAGTCGGATGCACGGTAGTAGAGAGCAAAGTTCAGTAATTCTTAGGTTTATTTTTCGTTTTTTTTTTTTAATAATAAGATTTGGTACTTGGTACGGTATGTAATTCTACTAAGTTGTACACTTAAGGTGAAAGCGGGTAGTCCGTGTTTTTTTTTTTTTTTCGTTTTTTTGTAATTTGCAGGTCAGTAAGCCGGCGGTAACAAATATTTATTTATAGAATTATAATTCTAAAAATCATCAATACAACTATCTAAGTTCATATTACTCTATTGAATGACTATTTCATGGAATAATGACATTTGAGGCCATTTCTAACTCAAGGAGTTATATTGCTGATTCTAATGATTATAACTCTGCAAAGCCGTACCTATTTGTTGCGGTCGCGAACCATATTTTAATCAACTTATAACCAGACACTGATTTGCAAATAGCAAAAAACCTAAATACAGACACGCCAGCACATCAAGCTACTACAATCTGTTAAATTTCTTTAATAGATTTTAAACTTTATCGCTAAAGAATTAAGGTTCAAGGTTGATTGGAAAAATTTGAGAGTTTCGGGTAACTTGATGTGCTGGCGTCTGTACATTTGAATTTCTGTGCTCGGGCTACCTTAACGTATCCAACTACAAAGACACAGACCTACAGATGTATACCAATAACAAAATATGGTTGAAACTAAAATCAAATACGCAATACGGTATACTTACTCGTAAAATACTCGGAATTTAACAGAAACTTATTCAATACGGATAATTATAATAATATCTAAATGAACTCTAATGAAGCAAAAGTCTTTGCGTCAGAAGTAATTGCGTCGATAAATATAAATTCAATGTTTACAGAACGAATAACTTTTTATTATTGTTTTTCTTTCGTTTAAGGTGGATGCTCCAAGGTTGCCCGCGAAATTCAAATTTTCGTACGTGTTTTGCAATTTGCTGGTCAGTACTAAGTTGTACGTTGATTAAAATATGATTCGCGGCCGTAACAAATATGTATTTACAGAATTATAATCATTAGAATCAGTAATACAACTTGTTAAGTTAGCATAATCCTAAAATGTCAAGATTTCATGAAATAGTCATTCAGTAGGATTACTTGATCTTAGAGAGTTGTGTTGATGACTTTAAATTCTGTAAATACATATTTGTTACGGCCGCGAATCATATTTTAATTAACGTACAACTTAGTACTGACCAGCAAATTGCAAAAAACGTAAGAAAAATTGAATTTCGCGAGCTATCTTGGAGCATCCACCTTAATGAATCAATATTTAGACCTGACACAATTTATAAAATCAGTTGCGTTTTGACGTCACATTCTGCCGTATCCGAATCAACATTAATTATAATATATTTTAATCATCAGCATCGTGCTGAGATAGGTGCCTTTTGGCTTTTGGCCTCGTACAAGACTTTCTCCTTTTTTTACTTTTTATTAAATTCTTATTTTTTTTAATTTATTTATGATTGTGTTTAATAAGTTTGTGATCTTCCTGTACAAGTCACAATAAATACTTTTTCTTTCGTTCTTTATTTTTTTCCGTATCCGTAAAAAGCAAACCAATAAATAAGTTATTATGAGAACTTGGCTCATCGATTGTATAAATATTGCACAAGTTATTATCATCTTCACGATAATATCCTATGACATAACGATATTTGTTCGCCACTAGGTAATGATAAGCTCAATTAATTAACAAACAATGAATTTGCATTATGTTATGTTACTTCTATTTGGTTTGGTTGGGTCACGGTGGGGTCAAGTTGTTTGCAAAGAATAATGAGAACTTTTTATTGCCTAACATGCACAATTGAATTTACAAGACAAAATAATTGTGCAGCATATTTTTTTATTTTTTTTTAAACTTTGCCCCACACAAGGAATTTCTCCTGTATCGTGGGTGCGTTGCGGTTGCGGGAATCGAACCCGCGACACGCAGCGCAGCAGTCAATCGCTTAACCACTGCGCTAACCGTGCCGTCAAAAATATGAATTGTTTGATATGTTTTTTTTAATGTTTGCGTGTCGAAGTAATAATATTTCAGCCTGTGATTTACTTCTTCAACGCATGCAGTTGGAGATAATTGTGATTTTGTAAGAAATTTTGCACATCATCTAAATTGACAAAATTTAAATTATTCGATACATTATATTTTAGCATTTCAAATACTTGATAAGAAAAAACAAATTATTGCTAACGTTTTCAATATTTTACTTTTGTTCTGATTTTAATTAGGCAAAGATTTTGCTCAATAAATATGATTATATAAACCACAGTGTAAATAGACTTTTATCGCTTTTTTATTTTTTATTACTCATGTCAAGAGCAACAAAAAAAAAACAGTATGTATGATCAAGAGTATTGCTGATAAGACCAATTAATGCAACAATCTTTGAATGATTCGAGTAGATAGGTACCTACTAGTCGGAAGATTTATTTTAGTATAGAAACCAATTACGTTTACGAAGGCCAGACTAAGCCGCTGATGTCATCAGGCAGGCTTCCGGGTCTTACGTTGATTTGCACATCGGAGCAAGACAATATACTTAGTAGGTACGATCAGGGAAATTGTTAAGCATATATTCAAATTACAACTGTTACTGTCATTCTTTGACAGTTGTTTGAAATGGCTACAACATGGAAAATTGACGTCGGGTGTTAACTATTTATTTCCATGCCTGTTCCATTAAAACCGAACTCTAACATTGTAGGTACCTGCACTACCTGCACAACCACACTTTCACTCTTGAAATACCATTTATTAAATAAAATAACTACGATGTATTAAACCGAACTGTTTTAATCGATCTTTAACCGAACTGAACCGTACGAATTATAAACCAGAACTGACGTATCTGAATCCGCACAAAAAATCCGGTTCGGTGATTACGAAAGCAGGTTAGCCGTAACCTGCTTTCGTAATCACAGAATCAGTCTTTGCACAGTACACACAATAACATAACATTAGATAAACGTATGTCGTCACGTCGTATAGCATATGTCCTATGACGGAGCGTAAGGCGCTGTCGATCAGAGCGAACATGATAGCTGCGGGCTGGTTTAAACGTTGCAATGTTCAAGTGAAAATAGCACTATCCAGAGCGCATTGTTCATCACTATACACGTGCTGCGTGCGTGTATTTTTTTTTCTGGATTGTTTTGAACCGACTTCATATCTATTGGTTTTTAGTATTCATAGTTTATGTAGCTGTTAGTTACTAAACCATGTGGAGCCTATTTTTCAGATAAGTTTTATCTTAAGAATAATTAAGTATGGTGGTTTGACATATTTTCGATGCAAAAACTGTCAAACGGAAATTTTTATTTCTTAGACAATAATTATCTAAAGTTTTAAAATTCGGCTCTTAATATGCTAAAACAGTTTGAATATCTCAGGTGCGTCAAATTTTGGTTTAATTTAATTACGTGGGTGCATATTTACTTAACAGTAACACGTCCTGAACCTGACCTTGATGTGCGAACGGTGTTAACCGTTAATATTATTCTATTCGAACTGAGTAGCTTACATATTAACAATGATAGAACTGTACGTAGATACCTGACAAATACTGGTATTTAGCTGCATCCGGTTAGACTGGAAGCCGACCCCAACATAGTTGGGAAATGGTGATGATGAATTTGGTTCCCTATCCATTTGCATAAAATTTTAAGATCTAATATAACTTGGCATACTTTTGTTTGTCCTAATTATATTTTCGCATAAATTATTTACGCATAACAGCTTACGCATAATTTTTTTACGCATAATTTCTTAAGTTCTTCATAATAATGATTAAGCATAACATTCTAAAGCATACATTTTTTAAGCATAACATTCTAAAGCATAACTTTATTAAGCATAACATTCTAAAGCATAACTTTATTAAGCATAACAATAATAATAAGGCGTAGTAGACGGAGCCCCGCTTCGCGGGGCCCCTATTTCTGTCTGCAGGGTTTAAAGGAACCTAACACGAAGGGGATGACGGGGCTCGTTCGCTCGCTCCGCTCGCTCACTTGAGCCCCCGTCATCCCCTTCGAACCTAACCTGTCCGAGTCGGAGTGCCCCAATTCCCGAGCTCGCTTCGCTCGCTCTTGCATCCTAAGTTCTCATTGCCTTTTTACTAAATCCAGATGTGTTAGACCTTGGTGCACCCCGACTCTTGGAAAAAATGATTCAAAATCGAGTGAAAATAAATACGTAAAAATAACTCAAATTTGTTTCCGTTGTTTCTATTAATTGTATGCCTAAATATTATTATGCTAATAATCATTAGGCCTAGTAACGTTATGCGAATTAAATTTATGCCAAAACAAATTAGCTTTCAACATAATTATGCCAACATAAACTGTATGCCAAAAAAAAAAAATGGCAAAGTATTATTATGGCAACACAAATTATGCCAAAATCATTATGCCAAAATCGTTATGCCAAAGTATATTAGGAAAAATAATATTATGCGAAAAGAAGGGATCCCGATGACTTTACGTAGATACCTGAAGTTATTTAAGTGGTAGGTCAATGTTTATGAAAATGAATTTATGTAGGTAATACAATAAATACTCCTTATTATATACACCATGTAAATCTCCATGTAATCAACTAATAATGTACCTACATATACTCTACACTAGTAATAAAACTGAAGAGTTTATTTGTTTGTTAGTTTGAACGCGCTAATTTCTGGAACTACCAGTCGGATTTGAAAAATCCTTTTTGTTAGCCTAATTCTTGAGGAAGGCTACTTATCATTACACTACGCTACCACACTTAGGAGCCTAGCAAAAGTAGAAGAATAATTCATTGAGTAATTTCGGGCAGGCAATGGGATGCGATGCGACGGGGCGGGTCGGGGGAACAAGAAATTTCACGCAGACGAAGTCGCGGACAGAAGCTAGATCTGAATACATTTTTACTTTTTACATTTCATTTTCCCAAGAATTATCCATTTTACTTTTGGGGTTTGTACATCAAATACCTACTAGTATTTTTAAAATGAAATTAATAAATGGACTCTGTTTTGTCTAATAACAAAAAAGTGCACTTATTCATTTCGTCTCATCAAATCTGAATGCCAAGGACACCAAACAACGCACTCAGTCCGTATCTAAATATAATAAAGTTTGAGGTCAGGAAGACGCATAGTTGTGGCGAGCCAACTTTGGTTTATAATACATGACGTAGGTATGCAAAATTTTTACAAATGGACCACTTGAGAGAAAAACTTTTGTCTTGGTACGAACATGTGATAACGACAGCCTTGTGACATGTTGTCACAATTAGTCATTCAGTTAACTGCCTAGCCTTTTAACTAAACGGCGCCGTTTAACTAGCGGCCTGAACGATATTTAGCCATTCAATCAAACAGCTAGGCAAATGAATTGGATCGCTAACGTTAAACTAGCCTAGCCCAGACATTTAAATTGGCGTTTGATTGACTTAAATCGGCAGGTTGCTAATACACAAGCGTACGATGTTTGTAAATTTTGATGGCTAGAGTTGGAGTGGGAGACCAAAGAAAAGGATGGATTGTTTGAGAAATGATTACATCTTTCAAATTATTACAAAATAATATATCTAAATTATGGCAGTATGGCAGAAGAACGGGGAACCTATATCCAGGAGCGGGAGATACCGGGCTGAAATTAATATTTAAATTATATTACAACGAAGCAATAGATTTGCATTATTGTAGCTGGAATATTAATTGCCTTGGACGAAGAAATAGTTTACCTAGTATATGGCCCTCAATATTTCATTGCCAGATTTATGTATTCGGCAATATACGAAGAAATAGTTTACCTCATATATGGCTCTCAATATTTCATGGTCAGATTTATATATTCGGTTCATGAAATATATTCCTATTACATTTTCCGAGACAGTTTATGAGGGAAATTAATACAATAATGGATATTTTCCAACTAGCAAGTCACGATTTCTCCCTAGATAGTTGCTATACACAATTCAAAGTAAAACTACTAGCAAAGTAAACAACTCCAGCAAAATAGCAGGAACACTGCAGAGCAGCGTTGAATCGTGAATTTATAGCGTATGCATCGATGCCAATATACTCACCGTGCAATCTGATATTGTCGTCCTGTACTGCAACTTATTGTCACTTGTTTTTGAGTATGGATTGAAGCCGTTATCGGGAATTTTATATCTCTTTATGGATAACGTAGCCAGTGTCAAGGGTATGGGCAGCAGGATCTTACTGTGTGTTATAAAAAGTAAGTCACTCATTTGTCTATCCTCATAGTTACATTGTCGTATTGTTATAAGCAAATCTATCTATTCCATGGATGTTCATTCATAATATTATACTGGGTAGATAGATAGATAGATACTACTATATAGATTACTCAATTAACTCTATTAATAGTGATCTCATTACCGCTATTCTCCCCGGTCGTGTCGGATTGCTGCCCCGTCGGACTATGAGAGTAAAGGAACAGAGAGTGCACCTGTGTTTGCGCACACACTTGTACACTATGCTATCTCCTGTGAACCTGGCTAATCTTCGTTGAGATTGGCCACCGCTGCACCGTGACCGAAATCGGTCAGGGGATTATTACCGATATTATAGATGAAACAGTGGGTTTCAAATTGAGTCTATCTGTTTGCGTAGTGATAAGATCTATAAATAATGATAGTGATTACGGTATGATAATGCAGGCACGTGTACATGATATACACGATCGATACTTTACACCCTGATATAGCTTCTACGGGTACATGCAGCACTTGTACCTTATCAGCGTGTAAAGTATTCTCCAAATACCTACTAAGAAAACTACGGAAGCCAAAAACTATCAGTATTATTTATTTATTTTAAATTATATGCACAACATTACCAATTTAAAAATAATAATAATGTGTGTGTAATGTAATGTGCGTGTGTGTATGTGTGTAGTTACATATTAATTATTAGCTAACAGTCCAAAAGCTGCAATAATTAGTATATCTGATTCACTTTTCTTTCAAGAAAATGTTGAATTATTTTACATAAACGATGAATTATTTTACACAAACGTTGATAGTATTATTGAAATATTGAATGTAAGTATGTGGAACTACTCTGTATAAGAAACAGCGGTTCCTTATCTTATCAGTCTTTGGCTCCTGTTTTTTCCTGTACCAATGTGCTATAAGAACAGGGACACTTATTTTTTTTTTTGGGGATGGGAAATCATCAAACGACCCCTCCCGCTCTGGGTGGAGCGGAAGGGAGTGTCAGACTCTTACTGACTAAAACCCACCCGTGTTCCTTCCTTAGCCCTTTATGTTCCAGGGTAGCGGTAACCCTTTCGGACGATCCCGCTACCCTGGCAGGCTTCGGCCCTATCGGGCCCCGTCACTCGTGCTGACATCTCTTTGAGGTGCACGTGGAACACATACGCGCCGTCCGGCACGGGCCTGGTCCTGATCGGGCGGTGAGCTACCCACTACTCTCCGCCCGCAGGCCCGCGTCTACGGTGGCCGGGAGTCGTCACGCGGCTCCCGACGCCCGGAGCGTCTCCCGCGGCGGCTGAGGCGTGAGGTCCTGTCCCTCATCCACCCCGCCACCTCCTTCGCTAGCATGACTGCTTCGCAGAAGGAGTTGACTGCCTCCCACAACAAGGACACTTCATTTCGCATTATACATTTTTAGAAAACTTTAATCAGGTTCCCTATCCATTTTGCATAAAATTGTAAAACCTAATATAACTAGGCATACTTTTGTTCCTCATAATTATATTTTCGCATAAAATTATTTACGCATGATTTTTTTGAGCATAATTTCTCTAATCGTAATAATGATTAAGCATAACATTCTAAAGCATAAATTTATTTACACATAATGATATTAAAACATATTTTTAAAGGCATAACAAATAAGCATAATAATTAACTCCTAAAATGTTAGACACTAATACACATTTATAGACAATGTTGCTCTAATAAAATTTGTAGGCACTTTACATTGAAGGTAGAATAAATCATTTTTTTAATTTTCTAAGTGGACGGTGGTGTCATAAAACTATTATGTCATTAAGTGTATTATTGCAAAGTTGTAATTTAAACCTTTTAAAAAAAATCAAAATTCTGCTATGAATATGTAAATATCAGGAAACAGGGATCCCTTCTTTTCGCATAATGTTCTTTGTCCTAATATACTTCGGCATAACGATTTTGGCACAATTTGTTTTGGCATAATAATACTTCAGCATAATTTTTTTAGGCATACATTTTATGTTGGCATAATCATCTTAAAGACTAATTTATTTTGGCATAAATTTGATTCGCATAACGTTACTAGGCCTAATGATTATTAGCATAATAATATTTGGGCATACAATTAATAGAAATAACGGAAACAAATTTGAGTTATTTTTACGTAAATATTTTCACTCGATTCTGTATCACTTTTTCCAAGAGTCGGGGTGCCCCAAGGTCTAACACATCTCGATTTAGTAAAAAGGCAATGAGAACTTAGGATGCAAGAGCGAGCGAAGCGAGCTCGGGAATTGGGGCACCCCGACTCGGACAGGTTAGGTTCGAAGGGGATGACGGGGGCTCAAGTGAGCGAGCGGAGCGAGCGAACGAGCCCCCGTCATCCCCTTCGTGTTAGGTTCCTTTAAACCCTGCAGACAGAAATAGGGGCCCCGCGAAGCGGGGCTCCGTCGACTACGCCTTATTATTATTGTTATGCTTAATAAAGTTATGCTTTAGAATGTTATGCTTAATAAAGTTATGCTTTAGAATGTTATGCTTAATCATTATTATGGTTAGAGAAATTATGCGTAAAAAAATTATGCGTAAGCTGTTATGCGTAAATAATTTATGCGAAAATATAATTAGGACAAACAAAAGTATGCCAAGTTATATTAGGTCTTAAAATTGTATGCAAATGGATAGGGAACCCAGGAAACATCATACTGTTATAACCTCATCTAACCCAAACCACGACCCACAACACCAACGATAGAGGGGATCAGGGCCTCGGTGGCCGCTGCTGCGGCATGCTCGCTTCGCTCGCTCGCCTTCGCGCGTTAATGGTCACTGTTCTAACCTAACCTAACCCATATGATTCAATAACAGTAGGTAGTAAATATCAGGAAACATCATACCTAATAATTGTATGCCTAAATACTACTATGCTAATAGTCATTAAGCCTAGTAACATTATGCGAATTAAACTTATGCCAAAAACAAATTAGCCTTCAAGATATGCCAACTTAAATTGTATGCCAAAAAAGAATACCTATGGCAAAGTATTATTATGGCACAAGAAATTATACCAAAATCGTTATGCCAAAGTATATTAGGAAAAAGAATAATATGCGAAAATAAGGGATCCCCTTTAATCATCCGTAATATTCTGTTCTTTTCCATAGCGTATACCTACCTAGGATTCAAAGATTGTATTTTTGTAGTCTTGACATTTTATAACTTCCTGTTACTGGTGTCATAAATGTTTTCAATTGAAAGGATTCTGTAGTCCAGCTTTATAAAAGCAGTATAAAGGATTCAATTCTGATTTCATTGAAACATCCCAATTCCTAGTCTGTTGAATACTAAACACGGGATCCAATATAAAAGCAGTATTCTGTAAATATATTCGCCTTATACTCACATTCGAGTTCCACTGCGAACTCGTAACATTTTGCACTGGCTGCCTGTCCTGATAAAAATAAAAGTTCCAACTGTTTTTCTATGTAAACCAAGTCAGTATGAACTTGGTAGTGCAGAAAAAATGCAATGTTTTAGAGTGGACACAGCTGCAATAAGTTACCGATACTATAGGACTTTGATATGACAAGTTAAGGCACGCTAATAAGCAACATTTCAAGTAATTGACAATAGCGCATCGCGGCAATAAATAAGGATCAAAATAGCGATGCGTTTCATGTTAGTTGAATCGAATGACCACCACAATTAAAGAAATTTTGCAATTTTAATTAAATTAAAAAATAAATGCACGGCTTAGTGGAATATTTGTTAGGCATGTCTTTACTTGATTGAATTTCCTATATTATGATTATGTGTTATAGCTTAGGCTCAACATTTTGAGAATTATGCGACGAAAAATATTTTATGAGCTCTGTTTTACGATTGTTTTATCGTGATGCTAATTTATTTTTATGAAATATTTTTGATAAGTCTTTTGTTTTAACATTTTCTGGTTTGAAATTTTTGTATCAATATGCCTACATGTTCCATAAAAAAATAGTGTTTCACGGTCTCTACCTTTGGGCAGCGCCTTAAGATATTTCTACAAAAAAATATTTTAAACACTAAATATTACTCTTGGTGACGTTTAGGTTTACAAAATACAAGCCAGCTGCATCGGTGGGTTCAAATAAAAGATACATAAAGGAAAATGTAGCTGCCGTCGCGTCCCTGCCTGTCCTATCAGAGCGAGAGGCAGTTATTCTGAATTGCTCCTTAGTCCTTAAAAATAACGTCATGAGTTTCTTTTTAAAATGTTAAACTCCTAAACGTGCATATTGCAGCAAATTTCTAGACGCGAACGAAGTTTATTCCCTTCGTTACGACCCAGCTAACGCGTTTAGTGTTTCAAAAAAATGCTCATGCTGCTTAATGCGTGGCATTTACATTGGATGCTTTACAAACTGCTCACGTACGCAAAGTTCGGAGAAAATTAGCGAAAAGGTAATAAAGTCATAAGGCACTGCTGAATTCCCCTCAGTCCTACGTGGGAGGCAGACGTTCACAAACGCGATGCGACAAAATCAAAAATTATAATTATGGTGCTACTTTTTATAAACTTACTTATGTTACTTGTACTAAGTTACGTTAATGTCAGTATAGATACTTAGGCACAGCAGATAACATGTATTTTTGTTTTTTTTTTAATATAGCACTGTGCCAGTAGATCTTTGTTATCCTTGTTATCCATCTTCCCACCAACCATGTTTATTTAAGTTTCCATGGATCTTTGGATCAACATTAACCTTCATGATATCATAAAACTTAAGTTGTGTACTTACTTTGTGTAAATTATATTATCACCATTGTTCTCAAAACGGCGAAAGAAACCGTCATGTCCTAAAACCAAAAAAATCGAAGACATGTGATATCTACCAACCCGCACTGGGTCCACGGCCCACTCCCTCTCATCGATAGGAGGCTTGTGTCCCAGTAGTTATGATGTTTTATTGAGTTGAATGTATACAGAGTCGCGATGTGGTTAGCCACGGCTCTAAATAGGCAATATGTTGGAATATGTTTACTTTATGAGACTGCCTGGTCTACAAAGACTTAGTACAAAAATCCTCTAGTTTTCACTTACGTAGCTTTACGCACGCATACGACAACGGTTCCATAGTCATTAAACGAAGCGAGGTTTTTGGTTTAAGTTCATCATAGAACATGCTCGTTAAACAAAGAGACTTTAGTGTGTTAAGATTATTATCACTGTTAGGGGAATAGTTGCTAACTAATAATGTTGCCACGCAACGTTACGAGTATTAGTGAAAGTACGTAAATGAATTAAACAGTGACTGAAATGTTCCACCAGTATCTTTATGTCAAGATGAGCATGATGAAGAGGGATTTTGTACACTTTGTTACAAGTCTACACGAACGTTAATGATGATTGTGTTCAGAAGTGCTTATGAGTTTTTTTTTTTTCATTTGGGAAACGAATTCAAAGATTAAGACTACAAAAGTCCAAATCCATGTATCCGCTAACCGATCTTCTAAAATGGTTACCCAGTCAGTGTATAGAGGTGAGGGCTCTGTCTATGTTGTTTTCTATTTTCGACAAACCCACTTCTCCTTCTTACCTGACTTCCCATATTCAATGATTATGATCTGTCCATTGTAAAAATCTTCATTCCACCAACAACCGGCGTCTATGATATCCTTCTCACTGCTCTGGTTTCATTTACTCTTCTTTCTTTGTCCAGGCGGAATGCGCTCCCTCTGAACATGACGGCAACCAGTCGGTTGTCGTTTAACGTGATGCGTGAACGTATATACTGATCATTATTTTTCTCCACTTCCGATCCTTATATCTCCGGGAAAAGTTTATTTTGTTTATATTTATGTATGCATGTATTTATTCTAGTATTTTATAGTTATTTTCGCATTATCTTATCATTTGCCTTGTTTCCCCGCTGCATCACTCTAAGGTTGACTGGTAAAATTTGCCTCAAACATTGAGTCCGTCTTTGTACGGTATTTTTTTGAGTAAAAATTTCTTTAGCGGCGTTGTGCACTTTTGTTTTGATGGATAAAAAAGGTTCGATCAGATCAGAACAAAAATTTTCGATCAGCAGTGCGATTCTGTAACCATCTCACCGTGAAAACTTAGGTAAAGTGAGCGTGGAGTGAGCTGTCATTCCAAATAATGCTACGGATTGACACTACTGACAACACACATCAAGCTCACTTCACTTGAGTTTTCACGGTGAGACTTTTACAGAATGGACCGGCAGGTCACGTGTCCTGACGCGAGTTTATCGCGTCAGTACACGTGACCTGATCGAAAATTCGTAAGACGGAGTTCGCGTCAGGACAAAAAACACCGTTTTGCACTCTGGGAGTGCCGGAAGGCACTCCCGGAGTGCAAAACGGTGTTTTTTTTTACTTGTGCCTAAAGTTTTAATAAATAAATAAAAATCGTACTTAAAACGTTTACAACATAAACGTTTTAAGTTTTTATCTTGCAGGGCTGCAGTCTTTCAACATCAGATCAGGTATTTTTTTACCTCATATCCCATCACTTACAAAATGTATAGGGTAAAACAGCTTTTCTTCCCAAAGTATAACTTCGACTTTACACCTCGTAATTCTAAATTAAAACTCAACAACTCTCAAAACAACACGCTCCTTCCAACCTCAGTACAAAAAATAATGTCATTACCTTCTTATACATAATTTACATACAAAAATAACTTCGTGGCAATTAATTAAAGCGCTGAGAACAGCCGCATAAGTTTCCCACTCGCGGCACTCGAACTTTGTTTGC
The DNA here is from genome assembly GCA_951799955.1 of Apamea anceps. Lineage (NCBI taxonomy): Eukaryota > Metazoa > Arthropoda > Insecta > Lepidoptera > Noctuidae > Apamea > Apamea anceps. The sequence goes on along the minus strand of OX637522.1, from coordinate 5,507,217 downwards.
CGGGTGTAATGAATGTACCACGCCACTTGTTTCGACTACACTCCGCATGTTCGAGGTAGGGCTTCCATGATATTTAGATGGGTGCTTTCAGGAATTGTTTTGTAAACTATGATCAAATTTTATTTATATACTAACATCTGCCCGCGACTACGTCCGTGCAAAATGGCCCCCGACCCACGTTGCATCCTATCGCCTTTTCCAAGCTATATTGGGGTCGGCTTCCAGTCTAACCGGATGCAGCTGAATTCCAGTATTTTACATGGAGCGACTTCCTACCTCATCTCCACAACCCATTTATTGGATATTAAGACACCCCTTGATAAAATTGGTTGTCACACTTTTGGGCTTCCGACTACCCGTAACGACTGCCAAAGATCCACAAATGACGCCCGGGATCAACAGCTTAACGTCATTTCCGAGACACGGAGGGATCTCGATATGTAATAAATGGTCACAAATCCACGAACCGACCGCGGCAAGCGTAACTTTACCTTCATGTTTAAGCACGAGCCTGATTGCTTTCTTTGTCCATAACCAAATATTTTACCAGGCCAAAAGGACTATTCATAGTATATAATCTGCTCCACACAGTTTTGTCAACCATCCCTTACAAAACAACATCCTTATTGAGGAGAAACTTAATACCCTGTTGATTCAGCAGTATTTTAGGTTTTCCCATGAAATGAAATAGACAAATTCAGGAAAAAGGTTTGTTGGTAGATTCAGTAGCTTTTTGTTCAGCTTCCTGGCGGGGAAGGTCTTTATGTTGGCCCAGTGCTCCTTGTTAAGCCTCTTATCTATTTTTATGAAGCTAGCAGTTTTTTAGGTTTGGTCTTAAAAACTGATGTCGATGCGACCTACAAATCACCAAAAATATGAAGTCGAAAACAATATTAGTGCGAATTTTTCAAACATTGCGGTTGAGAAGATTCTCTGACAAGGGTTGATAAAGGCATACTTTCGCAGTCCTGTCATGTGTAGGGATGAGTGAAAGACGATTAGCTAAAAGGATTTATGGTGAGAATTTGAGTGAAAATCCGGGAAAGGACACTGAAAAAGACACACACTTTCCGACTAGCCGTAGGTTTTATTAATTCGAGTCACTGGTTCAAAGTGGAAATAGTTATACCAGATTGTAGCTAAGAGTATTTTATTGCGGCTTGAAACTATACATAAAAAAAATTTTTAGAGTCCGGGTTGTCGAAAAGCAAAAATTGTGCTTGTTTACGTATGCTCGCCTGTCTCTTCTTGTATGTGCGATGAATCATTTTGTGACCTACAATCTACAAAATAAATTCTAAACTTATAATGGTAGGCACGTGGCAACTTCAGGCCATGGTACGGAGCGAGAGTGCATGGGAGGCTGTTACCTCCTTCTACGAAGCAGGAATGCTCGCGAAGGAGGAGGCGGAGCGCGTGAGGGAGAGGCAATCTCTGCGCCCTCACGCCCCTAGTCGCCGCAGGAGACGCCCTGGACGGAAGTCAACAGCTGACTCCCGGCCACCATAGGCGCGGGCTTGCGGGCGTCGAGCAATGGGCAGCTTGCCGCCCGGTAAGGACCAGGCCCGGGTCGACGGTACGTTGTGTTCCACGCGCGCCTCAAAGAGATGTCAGCACGAACTGGCGGGGTCCGTTAGGGCCGATGCCTGCCAGGGCTGCGGGTTATTCGAAAGAGATACCGTGGCCCCTGGCACAGGCAACTGAAGGAACACGGGTGGGTTTTAGTCAGTAAGTCTGACACGCCCTTCCGCTCAGCCCAGATCAGGAGAGGTCATTTGATGATTTCCCACCCAAAAAAAAAACAGGCACGAGGCAACGTGTGACGTTGGAAAATTGTTTTTTTTCCGTTTTCGTATTCACAACAGGTTTTGCGATTGGAGTAGGACAAAAACTATTACATTAATTATAGTTATTGGTTTTTGGAACGACGTTCTTTAACGCTCGTGCGGTAGGAGTAAACTGGTAGAAATCGTCACGTAACGAAAAACGTTAAAAACACACAGAGAGAGAGAGAGTGAGAGAGTTTTTTGAGAGAGAGAGAGAGAGTGACAGCTTTCATAATTTTCGAGGGTGCTGAAGGCAAGTACGGTTAAAATTAATGTCCAAGATGGCGACAATATGAGAGTTTATGAGAGCTTCTAAAAACTTATAAATAAAATCCATTTATTTCACGTTCTCCCATATTACAATCACAAGTTACAAAATACGAGATAAATACAAATCACAATATAAAAATAAATACAATGTCATCAAATCATAAATACAATGTCAAATAAAAATAAGCAAGTCAATGTCAAATAAAAATTTAAAATTAATCGGAAATTAATAATGTAAAATACAAATAAAATAAAAGTTTAGCAAATTTTGGATAAAAATAATAACATAAATGAATAAAACAGCAAATATCACGTCGCTCGTTGACACATACTCAGCCTATAATGTTCCCACTGCTGGGACACAGGCCTCCTCTCTGTGAGAGGGAGTGGGCCGTAATCCACCACGCGGGCCCAGTGCGGGTTGGTAGATGTTACATGTCTTCGAATTTTTGGTTCTAGGACATGCCGGTTTCCTCAGGATGTTTTCCTTCACTGTTTCGAGAGCACTGGTGATGATATAATTTACACACACGCTTTACGCTCATTAACATGCCCTGGCTATATGCCTACTGCAACACTTCCTAAATTATAAGGGCAGTCCAATCGCCCAGCAATGGACAGCATTGGAGCTGACCCGCACCCTGCGCAATACTTACACTTTATATTAGATGGCTCTGTATTAAAAACGCGTATTAATTTTACACTTTCCCCCTCTCTCTGTGTCTCTTTCTATTATATACAAGTGTATGTGCATGCGAGTGTCGCGTAAAGAACTTCGTTCCTGACGGGGGCCCCCGAACGCACACGTTTTTAGGGCTCCGTACTTCGAAAGGAAAAAACGGAACCCTTATAGGATCACTTTGTTGTCTGTCCGTCCGTCTGTCTGTCTGTCAAGACCCTTTTTTAAACGAACGCGTGGAGGTATCAAGATAGAATTTATACCAAATACTCAGGTTACTGACCCTTGGAGCTGTGAAAAATCAAACTTCTAAGCCAACGCAATCAAAAGATACAGCCGTTTATGCCGCAAATTTCCACAAATTTTCGACACTCGCAATGGAATCAATACCTACAGGGTACTTCCCGTGAACTCAGAATCTTGAAAATTGGTAAGAAGCAACGTCTTATAGCACAGATAAAGGGAAAATTGCGAAAACCGTAAATTTTTAGTTACATACCTACATTTGTACGGAACCCTTGGTGCGCGAGTCCGACTCGCACTTGACCGGTTTTTTTTTCTATACCTTCAAGCAGGTACTTATTTCTCTCTTTAGCCATCGTTGAGTCAATAGCTTTTGTGGGTTTAGGTAGCTAAGGACAAGGGTATATCACACACAAAGCTAAGGCGAAGTGAGCTTCAAGTGAGCTGTCGTTCCACAAATGCTAGGGGTTGACAGCTCACTTCAACCTCAATTTCCCTAAGTTTTCACGGTGAGATTTTTACAGTGTAGATTGGCAGGTACATAATCAGCCTTTATTGTTCCCACTGCTGGGACACAGGCCTCCTCTCTTCGAGAGGGAGTGGGCCGTAATCCACCACGCGGGCCAGTGCGGGTTGGTAAATGTCACATGTCTTCGAATTTTTGGTTCTAGGACATACCGGTTTCCTCACGATATTTTTCTTCACCGTTTTAAGAGCACTACTTGACCACCACTGCTCCTTGATTGGCAGGTACACGTCGCAAATAAAGCTAAATACCAAATATATGGACACCGCACCCGTTACTTTAAAATGTAGACGAGTTGAGAACATCTTTACACCAATACATTATGTATACCTGGGACATAAGTTGGTTAAATTGTATAACTTCAATCGTATGTTAGTTTGTGGGCGACATAATTCTAGGCTTTGTTTCGACTTTTTGACGCTTCAGAATGGGTACTAAGAGTGTAAGGACGACCTTTTGGTTTTACTTTAGTTTTTTTTTTAATTTATTCGTTGTATATCTGCCCAGCTTTTGCACTGGCACTGGGTCCGCGTAGTAGATTACAGCCCACTCCCTCTCGAAAAGAGGAGGCTTGAGTCCCAGCAGTGGGAACATTATCGGCTGATTGGGGTTGGGAACGGGTTTTGTTAGTGCGGTTTGTACCTATATTACTCGTATTTCAATGTCAGCTCTATTTTTAATAACACACTGCAGTAGCTGCTTAGAGAACCTACAAATAAATGTTTATGATAGATTTTAATGGCATTTAGTTATGAGTTTAACTGGTAACAGTAAAACGGGCGGGACTAGTTAAAGTTTGGGCATAGAGCCAAAAAGCGGCTGTAGCGAACAATGGCCATTAATAATAATTAATTAGCTACACTCACATATGCTCATAATTATATTTTATAGGTCTTATTGTTTTTAATCCCAGTTTAATTATTTTAGGTAAACTGTAAATAACATTCTTCTTATTTGTTTGTGGTCGGCGCAACATGCCCTTTCTTCTCTATTAGCCGTCATCTCGACAGTCAGCCCCTTTCTAACCACATCATCATTCACACAGTTCATTCATCGTTTCTTTGGTGTTCCTCTACCCTTATAGTCATCGATATTCATACTTAAAACTTTCCTCACGACATTTTTCTCATTCCTTCGTGTCACATGTCTATACCATGATAACCGATTTCCACAAAACTTTTCAGTTACCGGTGCAACATTTAGGTAAACTGTAATAGAGTACTTTATTATAATTAAGTGAAATTGTTGTTCTTGTAATTCCATCGATGAGAAGGTAATGCTGCGTTCCCCTACACCAGAAAGTTCTATGGTCCCCAACCCAACATACACAGAATCAAATTAAACTGTGTGTTATACCAAATGAGTCCTCAAATGATAAATTGTGTAACTAAAGACTAAACATACGTACGCAAAACTTTTCAGAACTCGAATAAATGAAATCGACTAAACAAATATCTTGACAAGAAGTTCTATTAAATAAGTTATTTGGCTGACGGTACCGTCAAAGATTAATGAAAGCGTATAGAACTGATACTCTTGACTTACCAAGGGGTATAATTATATCGTGTTACACAGTAACTTCGTTGGGAAGGTCACATAGGCATAAGGTCCATATGACATACTGGATGAATAGCGAAATTCATTTGCATATCTACTTTTTTTGTACGGTCAACCGCAACAATAAAAGGGTTTAGTTGTTAAAGTCAATTTGTTACCATAGGTTGAGAGTAGCACCACATACCACTAAATGCGTGACATATTCAAAACATCATTCTGTCTTTGTCTTCTTCAAACGATTGGCAGAAACAGAACGATGTTTTATGTACGTTTAACACTAAACGCATTTATGTGGCGGGCCTAAAATACTAACTTTGATTACGTAAAGAAGACAAATTCACTCACAAGTTAATTTGAGTTATTCCGGTCGGATCCCTTATTATTGTACCCACAACGTCAGTACGCCTGACAGTATTCATCATCAGCTATTAGCAGTCCGCTGCTGGACATAGGCCTCTCCAATTGCGCGTCATTTAGCTCGATTCTCGGCATCTCTCATCCAGCTGCTATCAGGGACCTGCAAAGATCGGCGCTTCACCTAGTCTGATGGCGTCCTACCTTACGTTTACCGATTCCCGGTCTTCACTCAAGAACACGTCGTGTACACTAACAGCAGTGCTGCCAGCTCTAGCAGCATTGTCTTGTCATAAGGAGATGTTTTATATTGGGCCAGCGTGCAGCGCCATGTACGGTATATAGATAAATAGAAAAAAAAGAGGATTTTCATAAAAATTAAAATAAATAAATTTGAATAAAAGTACAGGCGTACAGAAATGACAATTTGTGATTTTTTTTAATAAGACAACCCTACTTTATGGTCGCCATGACAGTTGTTTGACATGACGTTTGACGATTTTGACAGTTTGACTTGGTCTTAGTCGGTTTTCTTTCTTGTGTTGTTCTTTCAAAAGTCATTGTCATAGTGACATTTCGCTTAATGCTGATCCGCCATGTTTATTTTGTGTTGCTTTTCTTGACCAAGTTAATTTGAAATTACATAAAAGCGAAGTCAAATTATAGAAAATTAACATTAAAAAACTGTTACTGTATTGTATAGCGATATTCACATTTAATGTGCATAGTGCTGGTCCAGGTTCCATACATTGCTGAAACATCTCCTTTGGTTGGCTTAGCCTAGTTCAAAATAAACAACACACATAAAACGTGTGCGGACAGGCCATTGACATTCTCCAAATTTTAGGTATAAAAGTATGCGTTCGTAGCCGGAGTTTCCCTTCCATTCCTCTTGTATTCTATGGTACTATCCACGATAGGCATTCCGAGGCACTCACGCATTCTCCCCGCAATTCTATTAAGTTCTCACTCGTTATCCGAAAGGGATGTAGTTTATTATGCTGACTGTACTATATAATGTGAGAGGAGCACATTTTTGTCAGGCTTCATTGCTGTACACATTCTTACTTACGCCCTTTGTTTAGGTGTTTAATTTCGGTCTTGTACTTTATGAGGGTGAACTGGAATTCTATTCAGGTAATAGGCATTGCGTTGTACGGAGAAATCTTTAGATAGAAGCTGGGCTGTTTTTCTTTCGTTTCTGGTTTTTTTTTATCACTGATTTTCACAGATACAGATTTGATCGTCTTGTACAGTCAGACCTCTTTCTGTTTGTGCCAGACTCATTTAGGTTATGCCCGAGATGACGACGATGTTCCTATTCGTAATAGTTTTCGGAAATGCAGGTCCACATTATTCTCCCCTCGTCTGTTAGGAAGCCGTATTATGGTCGGTAACAATAGAAAAAGTAATTGTATACCTTTAGTAACAGTTGAGGTCATATCAAATTATCAACTTAATAAATATGGATTACCGTCTTGCAAAATTAATATTAGGAAACATTCAGCGGTTACCGACCCGCTTCTTTGAAACTAATCAAAAGTAGGTGGAAAATTCGTAAGCGCCTATAGCTGGTAAAGTTCGCAAGCCAAATTCCTGGCAGATTAATTTAATACAGTACTAATCGTCCGCAGTTATCCGTTGAAGACGTATTATTTTTGCAATATTCTACATTGTATTTGAGGGATATTATGCCACAGGGCGTTTTACGTCGAGTCAGAGTGAAATAAAATACAAAAATATGCTTGAACGGATACAGAACAAATTCGTCAGATTTATTTATTTAAAGCTGATGGAAGATACCCGGGATACCCATTACTGTATCCTACCTTATTCTGTCTCGGTATGGTGGGCTACTACAAACCAGAAATTAGGCGTGAAAGTGGCACTGGCAACGTATATTTTCAAAGTTTTAAGAGGTAGTATACAAAACTCAGGTATACTATAAGAAATAGGGTTTAATTTACCGGATAGGTAATTAGGTATGTGGAGCGGCGGCGCAAGCCGCAGCTACTGGTGGTGCCAAGTGCGCGCACTAACCTAAAGCGCACCGCTGACTCGTGCGCTGCGCACTCTCAACACGGTGGCAGATGCCATAGACATATATTCACCTGTATACTGGGTGAGTTCACAAGGGAGTGAGAATGAGAACGTATTGTGTAGTATGTATGTGAAGTATTTTAAGTTACTTTGTCTCATTAAATTAAATATCTGTAATGTCAGAGGAAATATGTGATAAATAAATAAATTTTCATCGATAAGTAAGTATCAAGACCGGCTTTAGCATTGCAGAAGGTATGTGATATTAAAATTAGTTCTCATTTACGCTGATTGCCATTATTTAGCCCTAATCAAAAGAATCTTTATTTATGTACACACAAAACACTTAATACATGAATATAAAAGAGTACAAAGATACTTATTGATTTCTAATTTATAGAAAAAAATACGTGTTTACGATTCAAGATATTTTATGTTCTAAAATGCCTTAAACTACCTGCAGTTAGTAATTTTGTTGTATATCGCTGCGTGTATTCTACGAAAAGCGAATTAAACAGTATTTACCATATCGTTGTTTTTCATGGGCAAATTATTTACTGAATAAATGGTAGTCAAATATTTAGTGTCAACAGATTTGTAATACCAGCATCAAATTCGCTGAATTGCCGTGATAAAATTCGGCGCATGTAATTCGAGAGCCAATCGACGCGCTGTTCAAAATAGCAGCTATTTTTGTATGTAATAACGCTAGTGTTTTACCCGAAAACAACATTTTATTATTTTACACATTCATTGAATAATATGGGAATGGTAGAAAACCTGTATATGAACGTGAAAATAGAGAAGAAGAGAAGAAGAGAGAGTAAGACGAGAACATTTTTTACCAACCTCTAAAATTGGGTGCGAAATTTCAAATATAGGAACACTAAATAAATTATTGTTACATCCGCCAAAGTAGAGAGATCGTCTAATTTAAAATTGCATGTGCCTCCACTGCTTGTTGCATACACATTTAATATGTTTTTATAGACATTTTTGTGGAGGGGCGTGCAATTTAACCTATATTCAAAAATATTGTTTTTGTTTTGTTTTTGTTCTGTTTTGTTTTTGTTTTGTTTTGTTTTGTTTTGTTTTGTTTTGTTTTATTTTGTTTTGTTTTGTTTTGTTTTGTTTTGTTTTGTTTTGTTTTGTTTTGTTTTGTTTTGTTTTGTTTTGTTTTGTTATGTTATGTTATGTTATGTTATGTTATGTTATGTTATGTTATGTTATGTTATGTTATGTTTTGTTTTGTTTTGTTTTGTTTTGTTTTGTTTTGTTTTGTTTTGTTTTGTTTTGTTTTGTTTTGTTTTGTTTTGTTTTGTTTTGTTTTGTTTTGTTTTGTTTTGTTTTGTTTTGTTTTGTTTTGTTTTGTTTTATGACTGTGTGGTTAGAAAAGGGGGTGACTACCGAGATGTCATCTAATAGGGAAGTATGGATGAAAAAGACATGTAACGCCAACCTCAAATAAATTGGGACAAGGGCAGAAGAATCATGATGATGATGATAATATTGTCAAAGGTATTTGGGCTATGAATGAAGTTTTCTTTCCCTGAAGCACAGATAACAATGTATACTCACCTACTTATTGACCCTGAAAAGGAATAAACCTGTGACTTCTGCCTGATTACATGTCCTACACTTAAGCCGTTTGTCCACACACTTTTTTCTTGCCGTGAAAAACTACGGTTTATTCACCGTGTTGCTAGTATTGTACGGATCACTATGGACACGTTTTTTCTACGGCGCGGTTTATAAATCGTGCCGTGTATAAAGGTTTAATGATTTTGTTTCCTGAATGAATAAACTTCAATACATTCAGAAAACCTGTAATTAAAAAAGTGTCTCATAAAGATGACGTATGGTTCAGAAAACTTGATCTATTGTCTGCGTATCCATAACGGTTTATTGTTAATAACAAAAGGCCAATTCTCGTAATTTAAAACGTTCAAAATCTAGTCGCAGTCTCATCTCGGTGACAAACAAATGTCAAAATGTAGGGAAATTATAAGTATTTTTGACAGATTGAGACTGAGATCAGACTGTGAACGTTCTTAAAATTACGAGAATTGCCCCCCAGGAATCCTACCTTTTGTTGCTTCCTCTTGGGCCTTTAATTGGGTCTCCTAGGCAATAATACAGTTATAGAGAACAATAAGGATTTCAGTCTGTATTTTCAGGCAAACAATAAAATAAATACCACCGTGAATCCTAACAACAATGACTTTACGTGCCTTTCATTCGTGACTTTTCATGGAACTATTTCTAATTTTGAACGAAGATTTAATTAATATGGTATAGCATCAGCAATTCCTTTGGAGCCAGCGGCAGCGTTTCAATTTAATATTTTACAAGTCTACACTATGTACCTAGATAATTTAATGACTACGAATTGAAAGTAAGCAAAGCTATGGTTGGTGGACACCGCTCTCACCACTTGCCACTCCGCTCTCCCACTTGAGGCCGTAGTCACGCCTGTCATAAAAATGATGGCAAATTAAAAAAAAAAAGCTGGAAAAATTTAAATCATAGCGAGGTTTGACTTTACGGTGTCAAGAAGTGTGCTCTGGAAAAACAGACCACCTTTTTTCCATAAATAACGTTTTAATGGCGTAATTCTGACCTAAATGGCTGCCGGTAAATTGCAGACCTTATGTGGTGGCCACCACTATTGTAGAAACCATAGCTTAAGTTAATACCCACGAAAAATAGACAGGCCTAGCTTACGCAGCTTTCTAAATGTATCGATTTATTTTTATCACGTAGTAGACGAACCACAATCCATGACAAAAATAGTACGACAGTATTTGCACAAAGTTTCTTGAAGTAAACCTAAAAAAAACACTCGTCTTCAGAATATTCCCTAGACAATTCGGTGGAAGTTTGAATAATGTTTCTTAGTTCGAGTTGCAAACATCCACAGAGAGGAATCGTTCTTGTTTCGTTAACTAGAAACATGAATTTTACATGTTATTCCATCTTTTATAGTGGTGAACTTTTCAAGACCTTTTAGTGCTTCGAAAGAGAATAACGTATTATGTTTAAAAAAGTAAAAGCCGTCTGAAATTTTCTCATGGGTAGTGCTAGTGGAAAGGAGATTGGATTCTGGGAATAAAGTGGATAGCATTTTCCATAATGGTTGTGGCTAGCCACTTTGTGTTGGAAGAGGCTGTCCACAATATTGGTTTTCTAGCAGTTATTTACTACAAACAACTGTGAAATAAAAAAAATTGTCGGCTTTTAATTTCACAGCAATCATTTCACTAAGAATGAAACGCTTGCTTAGAACATTTGAAAAAGAAAAATCGATACCATAAACTCGATACATAACTTGTAATAAAGGGATTTTCCTCTAAGGAAGGCTCAACAAAATGAAGCATTTTTAACACTTCAGTTAGCTTTTAATTTATTCAAGGAATATTTAATGGCGTTGCCTTTAAAAAGCTAATGAAAAACATTTTGTTGCTTATTCAAATAAGGCATTAAGAAGGTATAAACAAAAGGCCCGTTCCGAGCATTATTCAAATATTGACGTAAACAGAATGTGCAAATGAAGGAAACGAACAAAGGTATGCAATATTGTTACAATATTGAAATATTTATGTTGATTTTCTGGTTCATAATTTTTTTAATAAAACAACAGAGGGAACTCTCCCTGTCCTTTAAAAGTACATGAATATTACTTCCTTTGAAATGCATGATAGAACGAAGCTTCAAAAAATAATACAAAACAAAGTTGAACTGTTTACTACTAAGGAACTAGTTAAGTAATGGCTTTGTGATCAAACCAACCATTAAAACTTCAGTCGCTTTTTCTATTTCCATAATTATTTATAATGCATCCCAAATTGTTGACATGGATTTATTTCTTACAAAATTAGTAAATCCACTAGAGTAGTCTTGATCAAGTGGGACCACAAAAGCCTTACAAAAAGCAAGTACCTACATCCTCGGAATCCTTAGAATTTCAATATGACTCCTCCATTTACATGCGAATAACGTAGACTGGCTCTCACACCGAAGCGTACTATTATTTTACGAGGCACTGTGATCTGTTTGAAGTTGGCCATAAGATAGTTCCTTGTGGCCATTGAAAGTTTAAGTGATGATAGTACTTTGACTGACGTAGTATGTCGATCGGTATCTCTGGCACGTGTTTCATCGTATGACGAGAGTGCATCTTCAAGTAGTATTAAAACTTTTAGTGTGTTATCTGAAGTCAGAGCTTATGTAGCTTTAAGTGCAGCAGTAAACGCTGGAAGGATGTCTCTAGCATCCAGCCATTATGAGCGATGTTTCGTATTAAATTTGGTTTTTACTATTAGTGCTGATGTAGTGTATATCATCGGAAGAACTCGACTTCTGCTTTATGCTAAAATAAGTAGAATTTTACAGTCAGGAACATTTCAATTTCATGGCATATTACAGTACGGTACAGTTAGCAGTCATCTTAAAACCTAGCAGAAGGAAATCCCAAAAGACTGTCGGGTTATGTGCAATCCGTCCCAACGTATATTCCAGCTTTTTATTTTCAAGCTAAATGTCGGATAAGGTTTGTTGAATACAAAAGTATACCAAAGGAGATTGAATTAGGTCGATCGCGTAAATTCATACATCTGTGTGCGGTTCCATATATTTTGCTTGCAAATATTTTCATTTACATCTGCATATCATTTGTTAAATTTGTTCGCGAATACTTGAGGAGTTCGCTTGATGAAATGCTGGAAATGTGGGTAATCCACCACTTGTCTCGTTTCATAATATTATGCTGTGGACTCATTTTTTGTATGAGTGTCGCATTGTGTGTTGTGATGGCGAATTACTTAGCGAGTGGTGCAAGGTATTAATAGGTTGCTGGTTTTGACAATTTTGAGGTTTATTTAAATTATTTAATTATTTTGGTTTGAATGTTATCAAATACTTTATTTAATTTTACTTGATATTACATATATCCAAATGTTTTGTTCTACAAAATGCTGAATAAATTGCATTGTATTCAGTTTTCAGCTTTCTAATAAATTAATTAACGCACTGGGTATATTCAGATTGTTGTTATCCTAATATGAAATTTAGGTTATAAGCTTCTGGTAGACAGCTCGCTGTTTGGACTGGGGTAAATATTATAATGTGCTATTATAATATTTACCCCAGTCCAAACACTGAATGGACACAACAATGTATTTCTAGGGACAAGTTGGCATCCCATCACAATCCAGAACTTACCTTCCCTCTGTTGAATTTAAATCATGTATGCAGCCATATATTCTGCCCGTCTCCCATTTCAAACCTGGTTACAGATGAGATGTTACATCTTTACCATTAAGATTCGATACGACTGTAACGATTATTTTCATGTTAAGCATATGGATAAAAATCCTTAATATGGAATCTGTATTAGCTAAGGGGAATTCAGAGTATAATTCATAAATGGGTTGCTAAATTGACAGATCGTTTAAGTAACATAACTTTGCTCTTCATAACTTGGTATTAAGGAAATAAATAATGGCACATTAAATGTGTTCTGTAGATCTAAAATCTATGTTCAAAATTTCAGTTTTATAGAAACCTACCTGATATTTCAATCTAGAACCTAACGACGTAACCTCTTCTCTTGCAATTTTCAGTTTTTTTTATTTGAACCAGCATTATCAAAAATGTATCGAGAAAATTAAAACTTTACTACTCTCTCTGTCTTTTTGGATTTGTTTAGTACTGGAATCCTTTTCCAAGATGTGTTACATTACTTTCTCAAAACTTCCCACCCAACTTGAACTGTTCCAATCTCATTCGTCAATAAATCTCACCGTATCATTGAGCTGCGGTGGAAGTAGGTCGTGTCTCGTGCCTACCAGGTAGCTGTTAACTGACACACAAATTGCCTACCGAACTTTACGGCACCTACGTGAGTATCAAGGTTAAGATAACTGGGTGAACGGAAAGTTATGGCTTTTCTTGATACTGTTTCAGAATGTCATGGTTTATCTATCTATCTATACTAATAATTAAGCTGAAGAGTTTGTTTTTTTGAACGCGCTAATCTAAACTACGGACGGAAACCACGGACTACGAAGTACAAACTCGGATTTGAAATTTTTTTCATTTAATTCATTTAATAGCCTAATTCTTGAGGAAGGCTATAAGCTATTTAACATCACGTTAGGACCTTTAGGTGCCGAGCAAAAAGATAGAAAATCAGAAAGAACGCTTTGCGAAAACGAGGTAAGAACGCGTGGCGATGTGATGCGACGGGGTGGGTGGGGGTTAACATGAAATTTTACGCAGGCGAAGTCGCAGGTAGAAGCTAATCGCTATATAAAACGCTTCTTTAAGCTAGTCGCTATATAAAATGCTTCTTTAACCTAGTTGCCATATAAAACGCTTCTTTAAGCTACTTGCCACATAAAACGCTTCTTTAAGCTACTATATGTATAAAACGCTTCTTTAAGCTGGTACTACTGTTACTATATGTATAATACGTTTCTTTAAGCTGGTTGCTATATGTGTAAAACGCTTCTTTATGCTAGTTGCTATGTTAAACGCTTCTTTAAGCTAGTTGCTATATAAAACGCTTCTTTAACCTAGTTGCCATATAAAACGCTTCTTTAAGCTAGTTGCCACATAAAACGCTTCTTTAAGCTACTATGTATAAAACGCTTCTTTAAGCTGGTACTACTGTTACTATATGTATAATACGCTTCTTTATGCTAGTTGCTATATAAAACGCTTCTTTAAGCTAGTTGCTATATAAAACGCTTCTTTAAGCTAGTTGATATAATATTAAACGCTTCTTTTAGCTACTATATGTATAAAACGTTTCTTTAAGCTGGTTGCTATATGTGTAAAACGCTTCTTTATGCTAGTTGCTATGTTAAACGCTTCTTTAAGCTAGTTGCTATATAAAACGCTTCTTTAAGCTAGTTGCTATATAAAATGCTTCTTTAACCTAGTTGCCATATAAAACGCTTCTTTAAGCTAGTTGCCATATAAAACGCTTCTTTAAGCTACTATATGTATAAAACGCTTCTTTAAGCTGGTTGCTATATGTACAATACGCTTCTTTATGCTAGTTGCTATATAAAACGCGTCTTTAAGCTAGTTGCTATATAAAACGCTTCTTTAAGCTAGTTGATATATTAAACGCTTCTTTAAGCTATTATATGTATAAAACGTTTCTTTAAGCTGATTGCTATATGTATAAAACGCTTCTTTATACTAGTTGCTATGTAAAACGCTTCTTTAAGCTAGTTGCTATATGTATAAAACGATTCTTTATGCTAGTTGCTATATTAAGGCACTGCAGAAGGGAGTGTCAGACTCTTACTGACTAAAACCCACCCGTGTTCCTTCCTTATCCCTTTATGTTCCAGGGCAGCGGTAACCCTTTCGGACGATCCCGCTACCCTGGCAGGCTTTGGCCCTATCGGGCCCCGTCACTCATGCTGACTTCTCTTTGAGGCGCGCGTGGAACACAAACACGCCGTCCGGCAAAAAACACGCCGTCCGGCATGGTTCTACGTATTAAAGAAATAAAAAGGACAGTAAAAATAAGAACGGTGGAACGAACGAAATGAGAGACGAACGTGTATAAGAAACCAAAGAATTCAAAGAAGAGAACTTTTTCACTGTAAGAATCCTGAACACGTAAAGCATTAAAACCCAATTGATTGCAAAGAAATTTCTTTTTCTATGTAGCCTGTAGAATAACAAACATTGTGATATTTTACAGAAAAGAATCGGTCGTCAAAAGAAGAGGAAATGATTGTTGGTTTCAGCGTTTCGTTAAAACGACTTATAACAAAGACGAAATTACTTAGAAGGGTAGGACAAAAAATCATTATGGGCATGAAATATTATCTGACATAAAATAAAAAATGTTGATACCTTCATAATATTATTTTATCTAACCATTAGGCAGATCAGATTTCTGTTCTGTTGATGCGCTTACAACTTGGTAACCACTTGTCCGATGTGCGTGTTTTTTTCAGTTATTATCATCATCTACCTAGCCCTTTTCCAACTATGTTGGGGTCGGCTTCCCGTTTAACCGGATGCAACAAAATACCAGTATTTTACATGGAGTGACTGCCTATCTGACCTTTACTACCCAGTTACTGGTTTACCCCAGATATTGTTGTTTTTTTAGACATATTATATTCATTTATTTGTTATATTAATCTGGCCAAATTTCAGCATTATATTATTAATCCTACATTCGGGGGTTACATCTAGATTTATACCTAATTTTCTTTCTTTCTAAATGCTCACCAGAATAAAAACTCACATGAACATAAAACCTTCCGTTCAGCTCGTAGGTAATTCTAGGCTTCCTGTTACCCCCACGTTGCTCCGACCGTTTGGCGGGCAATTTGTGGCTCCGTTAGCTGCAGCCTCGGTACGTACCCGGCTTGCTTACTTCTTAGCTCTGGTTAGAATGTAGATTAAAATGTTTAACGTAAACGGTAGCCTGATTAAAACTGGGTCTTGGGATTTTACTGTTGAAAGCTATAAATAAGTAGATAACTGTCCATCTTTTAACTCTAGAGGACGAATACTGCCATAATGTAACTTATGTTTGTTTGCAGTATAGCATGATATAGCTTGACTTCTTAATGAGATCTTATTATAAACAATGCAAATTAAATTATGAGCAATAAATTATAACTATATGGCGCCATCTCAAGCCAACAAAAGAAAGGATTTATTGTACAAAAAACATTTCATTATCTTATTATGTTGTTGATATTTTTACGTCATCCCTTCTCAAAAGCCAACTTTACTGGGCACTTGAAACTCGGACAAAGAACAAGTAAGTTAAGAGTACCAACTGTGAGTCAAGAAAAATTATGTTCAGCCAACTTGGTAATGCGTTTAATTTTTTTAGTTCTTATGACAGAATAGCATTTATTTTTATATTTACTGTATTTTTAGTTTTGGTGGAAACATTTTCTATGAAAGAATAAAGTTTTTAGATATTTGTTTTTTTTTTTTTGTTAATAAGTGTTAACGATCCATGTGTTCGAAATTTTTCGGATTATCGTCAGAGAGAGAGAGTTCATATGTGTGCAGTAGTTTAAAATCACGTAAACTAATCAATGTTTCTGACATCGACTGCGAGTACTGTTTGATGTTTTAGAATATTTGGTTACATCGAAAGATTTCTGCAAGTATCAAGTATGCAATGGAATAGCAATGAAGGCTATTACATTCGAGAGTTTAGAGAATTCTGGGATTTCAAAAAAAAACTTAGTTTTCTCGAATCTCATGAATTTTCACCTATGCTTTATGGGGTGCTTAATTGTTGCAAATGAATCACAATATCACGTCCTAAAAGGAATATTACAAGTCACCCTGTCTAGCTTAAGTTAAATGGCATGATACAGGGCATTATGTGCTATCTTCAATCATTCATTCTCTATGGAATGAATGATTCCATAGGGAATGATTCGATGCTATATCTATATGTAAGAAAGAAGATTCATTCTCTTCGTATAATGGATGTAAAACGCCCTTTTACAGCATTACCCTACTACAAAGTCGAGAGTCACTTGTTCTTTCCGTGATTATGATAATTTTTTGTACTGGACCATACCTGGGAAAGTTCTAGTTAGGGAGATATTGAAGGACAAAATTCCAACTTTTTAAATGTTTTTACGAAACCAAGTTTTAAATATTATAACTTAAATTTGAACACTCCCGATCTCCTGATCCCTGTAACGATACATGCAAACATACGTACAATGTTTTACGTACGTTACATTGCGCACTACCGCAAAGCAGTGAATTTTCACACCAAAAATAAAAGTCGTTTCCCAACAATTATTTTTGCACAAAGTAACATCGTTTGATGTATATTTGGTTGTCTTAGTAGATGGCGGCTTCGTGGCGGGTCTTTTTACATCCTATATTCTTTCGATGATAAAATATTATTACTACCTCAAGTTATTATATGTACTATTGTGTCCAGTTAACGCAATTTTTCCATAAAGAAGTTACTTTTAATGTGAATTGTAATGTAGGCCGTTGTTCTTAAAATATTTTTTCCGCTTTGCATTATTCATAAGTATGCTTAATAACAAACTCAGCGGAAGCGTTCTCATCATTTTTATTAGCTTCACAGACCCTTCAATATCCTATTTAGAATTCTGGCAAAGCGTGAGTTGACTTGAGAGTTATTTTCGCAAAAATCAAAGGGTTTAATATTGATTTATTTATTAAATATGAATTGACATTCATGAGTAGTTTGCTGTTTTATTATTTATTAAGTATTTTTTCAGCCCACCGTGCTAGGAAGATGGGATAGTGCGAGGGTGTCGACACGGGTTGCATCCCACACCAAAGGCCTACCCAACTTCCAAAGCACTATATTATTAATATTAATTATAATTAATATTCCATTAAATATTTATTTTTAGACCTACGTATAATAATAATAATAAACATTTAATTCAGACCAAGTCCATAATTTGTTTGTAACAATGTACTTAAAAACTAATGTTAGTATTGACAACAAAATTAAATTATGACATGAAGTCGCACCCACCTTTGCAGCATGGGGGACTCCGACCGATCGGTAAAAACACCCAGTATAGTGTTGGTACTGCAACGAACGGTACATAGGAGCTATTTCTATCACAGGCATCAAAGAAACGAGAGGGACTATCATACATCCACAAAAAAATACAACCGACTTTCAAAAAAGCACTACAAAATTAAAACCAACCTTTATTTGGGAGTTCGGTGGCAAAAAATGTAAATACATAACCGAAGACACCGCCTTTCGAAACGAAGTCGGTTGTGTTTTTTACTGTCCTCTTTTGAGCTGTTGTACTAACCACACACGAATTAGTGTACCAATACTTGCTATGTAAACAACAGTGACAGGAAGTTTTATGTAACATCATCAACATACACAAAGTTGATTAAATGCGTATTATTGAAGCTAACTCAAAAACTACTAAAGGAAACTTAATAAAATTCATAATTAATTTAGCTTCCCCTACCAAACTGACAAAGAATTTGCAGCAATTGATGACAATATCGGACCACATGAAAATACATACAGACGAATTTACCACGTATACTCGTATGTATAAGGCACTTCTAGACTTTTTTTCGTAGATTGTCTAGGACGCTTCAAAATTCAAATTCAAAATTGTTTATTTCTTCAACCACATTACAACAATTAGTTTGTGATTGGAGCCTTCTTTTAAGCAAACAATGACTGAATTAGAAGTCTCTGCTCCTCCATAACAAAAGAAAGAAATCTATACTTATAATAAATCTGTAGAAGTGAAAATTCTGTACATTGAAAATATCAAAAAAATAAATGGCAGGGGGTGTTACTAGACCGACACCGAACCCAAAAATGTGATTAAAAAAATTTTTGTCTGTCTGTCTGTCGGTCTGTCTGTCTGTCTGTCTGTCTGTCTGTCTGTCTGTTTGTTCAGGCATCACGCAAAAACTATCGGTTCGATTACGTTGAAACTTGGTATAATTATTCTTTAATATCCTGGGCACCACACTGGGTACTTTTTATCCCGGAAAAGTACATACAATAAAAAACAAACTTAATTTTGCGGTCCGATCCCTAGACCCGATTACTGCACCAACCGCAAATAATAAGTTTGTCGTAGGTTAAGTCACCCGCAATGGAGTTCATTTTTATTCCTTTTAGTTTTTAGAGTTATTTAGGTTTATTTTTATATAAGTCGTAGGTATAGATTTTAATTTTAAAGTCTAGGTAGTATATTTGATAGTGTACGTAGTGACCGTAGGTTATTTTATAATACTGTTAGGTAGGATTAGTCATTCGTATAGATATTAGTTTTTAGGGATTTTGCTTATTTATTGAGTTTAGATTAGTTATCATCAGAAATAGGTTTATTTAGGTAGGTAGGTATTTAATTTTCTGTTATTGAGTTTTTTTTTTTAATTAGGTAGGTACTTAGGTAAAGATATCATATAGGTACCCTCTTAATCACCACTAATGAGACACAATTGGTTTTCTATTGTAATTAGCCACAAAGGGCTGCGAGATAGATGGCATTCTGGGGAAGCACATAGGTACATTTTATCCTGTTAGCACGTTCCCGTGGGATAATTTCCGACATCCACGCGGGCGAAGCCGCGGGCAGAAGCTAGTATATAATAACATATTTAACATAGGTAAGTAGACCAGATTGGCATAAGTATAGTTTGTGTGTGTGAGTGAGTGTGTGTGGGGGGGTGTGTGTGCCTGTATGAGAGTATAGGTTATGTCGTGGGTTTCAAGAGCACTTCCGTTTCCTTATAAGTAAGCGGTTTGATCCATTTCAGTATTTTTTTTTTGCATTCATATAATATTGGTTTTTATATATGTATACATATTTCTTTTTTCAGCCTATTATTAACGAACCTTTTTAATCGCTCCATACTTGGGGCTGAAGACTCATAAGTCACACTATCTGTCATTTTTTGCCTATTAAGAGCCGATTGTAATAAACAGAGTTTCGTTTTTCTCACTTCATTGCGGAACCCTAGAAGAAAAGCGTCGACGTTAATGATTCTCTCTAATATAGCAATTTAAATTAAAATGAATTTATTTGGTTCCAAGAGAATAGACCCCATTATTTTGAGAGTACCCTTAGATGTACCATTGAAAGAAACGAAATATGATACTACCTCTTGGTAATGATGGAAAATGATAGTTGAGGAAAATTGTTAAAAAAATACAAATATAGGATGTTATTTTTCGTCTTTTTGTCCTTGTTTATCTGAATAAGTTCTGTCATAATTGTCTTATTTGGAAAAGACCATATATAAAGCTGGACATAGACCCCCCCAAGCATCGACACCTTGATCAGTTCTGCGCTTCCCGCATCCAGCGGATTCCTGCTGTTGTCTTTCCAGAACCTTTCGACCCCATCGGGCATCGGCTCTGCGTGCAATGCATCACTTAAGTTTGGCAATTCTTCGGGCTATGTCGGTTACCTTCGTTCTTCGGTAGATCTCTTCTTCTGCATTTCTAAATTTCCATCTATTGTAATTGGTAGTTCGCTTACTATCTATCTAACTAGCCTGTACTGACTCACTGCAAGGCGAAAGCTTCGCTTTCCCTTTTCCACACAATTCTGTATTTGCGAGTGCCGACCAGTCCCTACGCTGCTCGTCTCGCCATCTCCGTCTCGCCCTGCCGCGATGGCGTCGTGCGTTTATTGGGACCCAATCGGTGGTTCTCTTTACCCAATTGTCTTCTGACATGCGGCAGACCTTACTATACTTATTACTAACCGTACCCGCGACTTCGTTCGCGTTCTTCACTCATTCTTTTTATAAAGTTGTAGTAGCCTATTTTACTCCTTGTAATATCAGCTACCTGCCAGTAAAAGGTCCGTCAAAATCTGTCCAGCTGTTTTGAGATGAACAAAGAGACATAAAAAGAGACAGACCATTTTTTTTTAAATCGTTCTTTTGTGATAAGTACCGTATATACTTTCATAATTATGCATGTACTAAAAAAATGTTATTTTGAGATTACAAACAGACACTTCAAGAGGGATTATTTATTAGGGTACCAGTTACAATTTACAAGTTAACACTAAAATAACAAAATTATATCCTAAATTAACTAAAACTATTTACAAATTTATTTATTTAATAAAATAATATTATACATTACTTTACCTCGATAAAAAATTAAAACAGTAGAATATTATTTTACAAATCGCTTTGCTTTGTTCTTTTATAATAAAATTTTAATGTTACTAAGGGCTTTCGCTTTCTATTTTTGGCTAAAACAACAACTACCAAGTGAAGTCCAAATTTCGCCATTTGTTAACTTGAAAAGGACTTCAAAGTGCTATTGAATTCAATTACTGATTGTTTTAAATATAAATTACAAAACAATTCAACAGACCGCGCCATATTGCGGCAACAATCAAATGTATTAATTTTGAATTGATTGAAACATGGGTCCGCCAGTTTTTAGCACAGGTTTAATTTTCAATCAACACTTTACTTCAGATTTTATTTCGGAAATAAAATTCATTTAAGAGATCAATTATTTCCCTTTCATTCATAGATAGCATCACTTAATTAATTTTTATTTTTTTATATTATATTATCTATATTATATATCTATATTCTATAAAACTTATATTGTATATATATTTGATACACCATCATCAGTCTATGGCAGTCCACTGCTGGACATAGATCACTCCAGTTGCACATCATTCAATTCGGTTCTCGGACACTGTCATCCAGCTGCTACCGGCCACCCCGCGAAGATGGTCGCTCCACCAAACCCGAGGGTGTCCTACCTTACGTTTAAAATATGTTTATTAATAATTATTATGGATTTCACAAGACCGATAATCATAACGAGAAAAAAAAATCAGTTGAGTAGTATGCCCATACAAGGCCTTCGGCGTTTAAGTAAGTCTTTATTTATGTTTCATCGCCGTTCAACCCTCTATCGATTTTCATTCAGACTACTGCCAACAAATTAATTGCGCCTCTATGCTATGATTTCCAGCCATTAGCAGCAGTAAACACAAATTGCCAGTTAACACATCTAAATTTATGAAGCGACTCATGCATAAATTTTGCCCGATGGCGCAGTGGTCAGACTTTAGAGCGTTTACATCGGTGATATAATAAATGGAGTGCTCTTTCTTGTTTCGTGACAGTCCAACAGTGGTTCAATTGAAATATTCATCGTCCACACCCCGTTTTCACCCACTACTGAGCATAAGCTCTTTTGTTCTTTCTCTTTTTTCACGCTCCTGTGCCACCAACAATATCGTCCGCCTGCCGGACGATCAACACTTAATCGTCCAGTCGTTGGACGCCACTCGCTACTTTACTCCATGTGCCCAATTCCATTTGAGTTCCATAATTTAAATATTTCTATAGTAAAATTAGGCTGAATGCTTCAACACGAGAGATATTTTTAGAACCATGATCAAAGACTCTCAAAACCTTTTCTAAAGGCAGCTTGTCATTAATATTCATTTTAGTGAACTGCGAAACAGCATTGCAAAAAGAACATTTTAACTAAGGTAAGGATTCCAGGACAAATGCCGCTACATCAAAAGTCGTTTAAACGCTCACTGAAGTCAGTTGACACTGTTCGCTCGTATATTAGTGCTCCATTCCTTCTTACTTCATGTCACTTCAGTATACATGCCGTTAATAAAATTATTTAGTTCAAAATTGAAATCATCCGCGTGAGCGATAGCTGTAGAGGGTTGCTGAAAATAGAGTTTGAATTTCTTGCGCTTCATGCTGTTGAACGAAATGAAAAAACTTTGATTACTGAATCAAATAAAAATATTCAAGTACAATACAATCTGATTAAAAATTCATATCGTGTAATGATATACCTACATAGATTATTGACCTAGAAGCTTAGTCCCGACTTCATCGAATCCTGATTCAATTTCATTCGGATAAATGTCAATTTGACATTAAATTGTTGAAATGCAGAACTCTGAAATGTTGAGAGAAAATTAGCTGGTTATTGAATCAAATGGAAATGAGTTTAATTAAAGTAAAAATAAAATACATATGTACATACGTAAATAGTTAATGCTATAAAACTAACATTGCAGATCTGAACTAATTACATATCTTAAAATCTCTACTAACTTTGCTTTTCAATAACAAGTTTATTTCTAGTGAGGTAGGTTCCTTAGAAAATACCGATCAAAGTAAAACAATCTTTTACCTACTATATGGGTACCTAAATGCCGTCCTCCTAGATCTCTTAATAAGTTCTTCCAGTCTCTGTTTACCCTACATCCAATAGCTTGAGCCGTGAGCGTTTCAAAGATATGAATTTTCCTATCATTCCCGCAGTTTTATCGAATCGTCTCGAAATAAGACGGCTGCCTCATGAATAATCAATTGCTACGCGCAGATCTATTATTATTTATATGTACTGCGGATTTGACGATCATTATCGAAGTTTTTCCTTAGAGTATTTCAATATCGTCAGGCGTTTGTACCAAAATATTTGTAAGAACTAACAAATGAAGCCTTATTGACATTTGGCTTAGTGAATGGAACTGGCTGTATCTAAGAATTTTTATTCTTAAACACAGTTCTATACTTAGAACGATGTTTTCATTTTAGAATAGAATAGATACCTTTATTATGTACACCATACAAATTACAGATATTAATGTAGAAATTATACTTTGGGTAACACAATGTGTCTTATCGCTAAAAGCGATCTTTCATAGACAACCTTTGGATGGATTTAAAGGCTCTTCGCCACACGCGCGTTATTATCGGTCGATAATATCGGATGCGTTATTGCGATATCAATTACCGTAGTTACACACTGCTGCGATAATAACGGCGCAATATAAATAGGACGCTTGCGTTCCTCCGTCCTACGATATGAGTTTCTGGAACATTTTGTATTAGGACCATAGAAATGTAAAAAACAGGAGAAGTGGCAAGGAGGCGTGTCTCTGTCGTCGCGGCATGCCCAAAATGACCATGCACTAGGCAAATGGCCGTCTCCGCGAACTAATGCGCTTTCGACCGCGATCGTGAAAAAATATAAGAATGCAGTGTTGTTCAGTGGTTTCTAGTAAAAACCGAAGCCAAAACCAAAACTTATTATATACCAAAATATATTAATTTCACTATATTTGTCTTTAAAATCATGAAAAACAACAAATCGTAAAATATTTTTTGCTTTTACTACGTTAATTTTGTTTTCAAATATCGCAACGACTGTATTATTTTCACGGTAAATACATTGCTCCTTAACCACTGCCTAAGTATGTCACTAAGTGACTAGACAAGCAATGTAAAAATCATAAAACGATACCTTATTTATGCGGTGCATCGCATGGTACGGCCACTGCTGCGGCCAGTTAGTGATGTGACTGTGCAGATCCACTAACGTAGGCTATCGACAACAATGTCGATTACCCAACGGATATATAGTTAATTTTACAATCTGTCAACCGTTTTAACCCACTTAGAAGACCTAAACAGATTACCTACGTTTAAATTCGGCTGAAAGACCCTTGAGAAGATGTTAAAAAAAATTATTTACAAATTTTTTTTTTGCTATTTTTTATTGATTTATAATATAATATTTTCTGGACATATCGTTTTTTATTTATTTTATTTTCAGAACCCAAAATTTTTTTTAAGTATACAATAATAAATGGAAGAATCGATAACTATTCGATTTAATCAATCACTAGCGTCTAAGTAAAATAAATGGCTTTTGCACAGCACAGCGATAGCGACAGATGTTTTTGTGTGAGTAAGTTGTACGGTGCATGGTAAATGCACGCTATGTTTGATGAGTTAAGGTTTATAATTGACTGTGTAGTACGTTCTGATTTATGAATTACAAGTGTGTGCGCAACTTTATATCTATTGCTTTTACTGAACTACATGTGTAGTAGTGGCGCGGTGGTGGGATCGTTTTAACGACATGGAGTTCTGATACATTTTCAACTATATCTCCTTCTATCCTATATCTATGATTAGGGCGCATATGATCTTACACACACCTGCGTCAATAACGTAGTAAAGTGTAGTGCGGGCGTCGGGCCAGTAAGTAAGTAGTGGAAGTTACACACACACGTTTTATTTCGCAGGGCAAAGAATTATCACAATAACGCATCCGATATTATCGACCGATAATAATGCGCACGTGGGAGAGTAGTATGTGGTGTACAAGTGTGTGAAACAAGCCCAAAAAACTATACTCGTAGACAACTATGGAGGTTAAGAAGAGCGAAAGTGTTTTTTACCATAACTTTGAACATGGACAAAGATTGAACACGCCTTACCGACACAGGCAAGGTATTCCATAATCATACTGCTTGAACATAGAAGATTTGTCATAAAAGCAGATTAAATCCATCGGCATCTCTATTCTCAAGTCAAGTAATCTCTAGTCAAGGGTACCTCTAGTCAAAGGTGTATCGAAAACCACTGCAGTAATAATAAAATTCTCAAAAGCTGGCAGTATCATCACAACAGTAATATTTTCTCATTGTTTGTCTTATATCTTTTTAGTATATACGTGAATTTATGTATATTTATTTTTTCATATGTTATATGTAATTAGTTATATAAATATTATATTTATAGTTTTAATAGGTTTATGCGTATCTTTATATTTAAAATATTTATTCATAAATTTTCATGATTGCACCTACCACTGTTTGTCTTTGCATCACCTAAAGGTTACATAACATAATCACATAATTAGCCTATAATGTGCCCACTGCTGGGACACAGGCCTCCTCTCTGTGAGAGGCACCCAAAGGTTAGCTGGTAGAAAATGCATATGGCATTAAGTCTGCCTCTGTACATTTATGTGCTTGAAGTATTAAATAAATAAATAAAAAAGCGCCAAGTGCGAGTCGGACTCGCCCATGAAGGGTTCCATTGAGTTGATTGAATGAAAGGTAAATTGTGGTTTACGATTTATGACGTAAAGTTTACATGGTAATGTACATCATATATATTTTTTTTAGTTTTATCATTCTCTTATTTTAGAATTTACAAGGGGGGCGGGGGGACACATTTTACCACTTTGGAAGTGAAGAAAAAAATTATATTAGAAACCTCAATATCATTTTTGAAGACCAGACCATAGATATCCCCCACGTGTATGGATTTGATGAAAAAAAGTTTTTGAGTTTCAGTTCTAAGTATGGGGAACCCCCAAAATTTATTGTTTTTTTTTTCTATTTTTGTGTGAAAATCTTAATGCAGTTTACAGAATACATCTACTTACCAAGTTTCAACAGTATAGGTCTTATAGTTTCGGAAAAAAGTGGCTGTGACATACGGACGGACAGACGAATCCATAAGGGTTCCATTGTTTGCCATTTGACTACGGAACCCTAAAAAATAAAAAATAAATAAAAATGGAGTATTTTTTGCGATAAATGTCGTTATTAAAGTCCTTTAACCACTTTTGCCAAAGGTTGAATAGGGCGCTAAAACACGTCACTAATACTAAACCTGTTATAGAGCTGACACATTAAAAATAATTAACTACTCTAGATTACCTATCAGATTGCCACTATGATTATTATTACCGACCCCAAAACCCGTCATAAATAAAGGTAAAAACAGCTTTAATAAAACTGCCGTAAACTCAATTTACAGGAAGTCAGATTTTGGTATCATTTATCGCTAAATTAACCTGTCATGACTGGATGTTTCTGTATGAATAATGTCGGCATACTCTCCTTTGTCTTTGTTAGTTTACAAACTAGTTATTTAAAAATTGTTAAAAGTAATTTTAAGTGTGTTTTCTTTTGTCACTCTTGTGTAATACGTAAGTTAAAATCTGTGCCCATGTTTGCTTGCATGTATTATTTTAATAATAATAATAATAATTTATTATCTACTTTTTTATATTTTTAAATGTTTTTTTTTATAATAATATTTAAAAATGTAATAAAATAAGAAAATTAAATAAATAAACGACATAATTATTTATTTTCAGAAAATTCTTTTCCATTATGTACAAATTACATTAAAATGATATAAAAATGACACATAAACAATAAAATAATAATCAAACATTAAAATCAAATTAAATTTGCTTGCTTTGCTAGATTTTGCTTGCTTGTATAATTATGTAACATTCAGCAGTAATGGTACACATGAAGATTAATATGCTATAATCATCATCCATCATTCCATGCCCTTATCCCATTTTATTTAGGATGGCGCTTACTACCTGTCTATTAGTCGTCACCTCGATAGCGAGCCCCTTTTGAGTCATATCAACTTTCACAGATCTTTCTATCCATCGATTTTTTGACCTTCCCCGACGCTTATAATCATTCACACTCATATTCAAAAGAGAGACTCAAAACTTCCCTCACGACATTTTCCTCATTTTTCCGCATCACATGGCCATCTTACATCTTTTCAGTCACCGGTGCCACTTTTAGACACAATACTTATGATACAATATAAAACTCAAACCAGAGTCACCTGATGAAAACATAAACTCAATGGTACAAAAACGTATTCCTAAACAAATTGTTCAAAATGAGTGTTGGGTCTATTCAGGGTGATGTATAGGTCGATTTCAGCAAATGTTTGTTTCCCAAAATATTTGTAGGCCAAGGGAAGGGGTCGGCTAAACATTATTGAAGTGACCTCGTGAGATACGAGAGTAGGCACCTACCTAACTGTTACTAGGACCAAGTATATAGCGTTTAATTAAAATTTTACCACTGTACTTCAGTTATTAGGAATTTAAATTTTCATAAAAGTTGAGAAAATCCTATTGATAAAAGTTTAAATTGGTAAAATCTAATATTACCGATGATATCGGACGGCAATTAGCAAGAACGCCATGTTCAATGTTATGGGATTGGTTTCCGCACCTAAGTGCTAATCCTAAAAGTGGACCGTTGTCGGTGATTATTGCAAGAACGGCATAATATTAACACTTAGGATGAAGAAAATGAAGATAGAGAGAAAGAAATAGAAAAGATTGAGAGAGAGAATACGTAGAATGAGAAATGGAACTTCAAAATCATCGACCAATAACTAAACTCTTGTAGTATTCAAGTCAGTTCCTCCTTACGATTGGCGCCTGGAACATGTTTACATGATGTTAATTTATAGCTTTGTTGAAATAAAAGATATTCTCTCAAATAATATAATTTACAACCGTCTCGCTGAAATTCGCTGCAAACGAAATTAAGTGCTTTGCAAATTGTCATGACCCCGCTCTGATATTGAATTATTTATTGTACGAATCCCTAACATTACTCCGAAATCAGTGTGTTTGAAAAATATCTAATTTACGTAAGATTTGCTTTGTGTTTTGCTTCTTGCATTATGTCAAATCTGCGAATAAATTATCTTTGGATGATTTTAGTATAAATGTTTTCAAGAATTTGGGTGTTAGTTATTATAAATAAGTACTTCACGTTAAAGCTAAAAAACTTCGTTAAGAATCGTGTCTTTCTAGACTGTGGCACAATTTCAAAACAAAGCGTTTTCACCCCCATCAAAGTCATTAACTGCATTTTAATCCTCATTTAAAACAGCAATTACATTAACTTTCAATAGCATTGCGGACAAACAAACAGTGATTAAATTCGTGGAACCCATTACATTAAATAAGAAAATTCCAATTGTAAATCACAATAATGCATCGAAAATTCAAATGAATATAATTTTCCTGTATTTCGTTACATAAATTAAGTACTCCAATGAACAATATTGGCTGCAAGCCAGGGTGGGATAGGGTCACCCCTCATTTGCTTCCTCCGCTGTATGGGTGTAGGGAGCCAAATATAATGTTAATACTTGAATATGTTAAGATATGCACACATGGTAATTGGTGCGAATGTTCTTCTATCCGGGTTTTTAATGATTGAATATTTTTTTTATTAAAAACTTTGATGGCAGAGAACAAAAGGGGCCTAAAAAGGCCACTTTGGCAGAATCATAATAGGATAACAATATGAATCATCTTAAAAATCATAAAATAGTCACAAACTAACAATTCACAATATGATCTGTGTGCAATTCATATTGCAATGAAATAACATTTAAACTGTAAATAAAAATTCAAAACCAATTTGATTAATAAAAACTCTAATGAAAAATTTACCGATAAAATTCCGGTTTTATATTTTTCATGCGGCATTGTTTATACCAAATATGAAATGAAATTTTACGTAAATTAGAGGAATTGCTAATGATCTGCTGGGAATTCAGGAAATGAATAGCTTTTAGAGGTATTGCTTAAAGTGGCCTTTTTAGGCCCCTTGGTTGGTAGATGTCACATGGTTGGAACTTTTGGTTCTAGGACATGCCAGTTTCCTCCGGATGTTTTCGTTCACCGTTATATTATATGTTTGGTAAATAACAATAATTGCATATAAATGTACTCCCAGATTCCTATTATACTTGGAGGAGATGGTTATTATTATGTTATTATTCTTATTCCTTTTCCTAGAAATAAAAGTTCATTGAAAGATTTTTTTTCTTATAAAATGTACGTTCGACCCTAATAAAACTTCGTTGTGCAAGTTTCAGTCGTTTCTTTGGTAAGTCAATTTATAGTAAATTTTGTGAAAATTACCGCTTTATGACAATAATTGTTACTGTGTGAATGACGTGTAATATAGTTACTTGAACTTACTGAATTTGACGTTGCTTTTGCGAAGTTTTACGTTCTTCAAACCTGACAAAACTTTGCTAAATGATAGTCTGGTCCTAAGGGTTCATTTTTTTCTAGCTTTCGTTTGTTAAGTAGCTTTTTTAGGGACACTGAAATATGTTACTGTTGTCTAATACAATTTTCAGAATAATTTTTTTTTTTGAGCGCAATTGTATTCGTTTCTATCTCAGTTTCACTGCTGAGTAAGTGAAATATGGCCTTGGGATGTTCTTAGATGCCTAAAATATACCTACTTATACTCGTACGTGCAAAAACAACTTAAGTTTTTTCTAACTAAGAAAGAAAAAAGTAATATCATTGCTATGTGTGTCAACTGGGCCTTATAAATTCAGAGTAAGCTTCAGTAAATGCTAGTAAGGCATAAACTTTATGGTAATTGCTCGATGAAATTTTTTGTCGAAAGCTAGGTAATTAGAACTGCAATCAGCCGGTCGTTGAGTGAGCAGTGACTTCAAATATACGGACTTTGCTTCATTTTACTACCAATTTAGTGCAATTTAATCGTTACGATCGTATCTCTTCATTAACTGCCTCGAAGACTGGCAATGAGTTTGATTTTATCTCTTAAGTGGTAGATGATTATAATTATTTAATCTGTAGAAGATATTTTACTCGAAAATGCTTTTGAGAACGATACTATGACTTTGATGTTCAGACGCGGTTACCATTATCCTGTTTATCGTGGAACCGCTTGCAGATGGAGTTTACTTTAGCATAGCTGGGGTGGCTCCCTTTACATCCCAACTATAATAGAGCCAACCTAAATCCTAGATTTTATTCGACAGCTCTACAATCTAAATGCACATTGCTACCTACTTATCCTTTAATTTCGTAAACTTTAGCTTTAAATTCCACTCAAACTGTGACACAAGCAACGAAGCACGAAATAAGAAAACCACAATCACAGAAAACGACAGTTTAAACGGTTTCAAACTAAAGCAACAATATTGAGATTGTATTTTTAATATTCAAATAGAAGGCAGATTACTTCAAACTAGAGAACTGAACTTTTGCATAATTCAAGACGCAAGCCGGGCTCGGTTTGTTGTGATAACAGACAAAACGTATTTACGAGGAAACGGCATTTGAAGTCTACCACAAACGGGGCCATTTCTCGCTTATCTTCGCTTTGCTTCGTTTGCGGTTGTCTTAGATCTCACAACAAACTGTTTAGCTTCGGTCATTCCATTAGTACCAGTAGCATCGTTTGGAGAATCTGCAGTGTTGCACTATTTTGTTTTGTTGACAGTTTTTGTATTTTTATCACAAACTGATGGACCTGATATTTTAGCCGATTACGTTTTCCAAAACGGGCATAATGGATGTAGGAAAGAAGTCTGCCAGGCTCAAATGGGATTGGGCAGTCAAATCAGCCGTATGCACGGTGACCGCTGGGCAAAAGCGTCCACACAATGGGTGCCTGAAGATGGACGGCGCCCCCAAGGCCAGCCCAGAAAGAGATGGCGAGACGATCTGGACACGTACCGCGAGGACTGGACGGACTGGACTTCGACGTGGCGCGGGAAAAGAGTTCCTGTAAGGATTTCGGAGAGGTCTTTGCCCAGCTAACAAAAAAAAAAAACTTTTTAACATTTTCACTTTGCTTTTATTCCGTTTAAAAGAGTTAACCACGAAAATATGCAGCAATGTTTGGTAGCCTAAGACAAAATTTAATACTTTATGTATTAGGAAGATAGAATCTATCTTCCTAATACATAAAGTATTAAATTTTGTCGCTGGAATAAATGCATTTTAACTTAGGCTATTTCGTGGTTAACTCATTCGCGACTGAAACTATTTCGAATACAATACTTTACTTTGGCAGCATAAACATTTTTCTGGCCTTTTTCGTCTAATGCTGTTTTAGTAGTAACTTGATATACATTTGGTGATTTCGTTGAATAGAATTCTAATAGCTTTTACTTAGTTTTGTGAGTTCTATTTTCTGTGTTGCGTGTGACGTCACAAAGGCGTGGTTATAGGGCAAATATCTGGGTGTGTAGGTGGTAAATTAAATTAAACATAATGTTTTTGGAATTTTAGCATAATAGGTACTTGTTTAGGAACCTGAACAGATGTTTATTTATTTTCCTGCCCATTTGTGTAACCTTTCATGTATCTTGCGAACATTGTTACATTTTTTAAATTTTCCTTTGGTTTTGTTGGGCTTAGCTACAAAATTATCAAGTTACCGTATTATCCCACGTAGATCCTTACTTTATAAATTATTGTTAGAAATCATTTTAATATTCTGTCTAAATTGTAAACCAATTTCCTCCGCAGCTTTATCCACAAATATCGGGAATCATTATTAACAACTTAAGTGAGCTCAAACACTTCTTGTTCAAAACTAACGTTCGTTTGTTCTTCTTGTTCTTATTATGTTATACTTACTGTCAGCTGTAAAGCTTCCTTATATAAAATAAATAAATAAAACTGCCATCATCAAGCTCGTTCATTTCTCGTTTAGACTTACGAAAAGCCTTATGGCTCTCTGTATTGAGAGCAATCTCCCTGTTTAAATAGTCATTATCATTGAGTTTCTCAAAGCAAACAATGCTTTAATAGCTTTACAGATTCCCCATTTAATGACATTCCATGGTGGACTGATTAACTTTGAAGATAATGTGTTAATTTTCTATTGTAATGAATCGTTGGTCAGATACATAACTGCTGATAAAAATGTAATTATTATGTTCACGGTTTTCCACGTTCCTTATCTACAAAATGCTACTTTCGTTTCAATTAATGTAATATAATCAGCCTATAATGTTCGCACTGCTGAAACACAGGGGCTGCAGTCTCGACATTCATAGCGATCGCTTTACGACCGAATTCGGTCGCAAAGCGATCGCTGTGCATGTCGAGACTGCAGCCCCTGGCTTCCTCTCGGTAAGAGGGAGTGGGCCGTAATCCATCATGCGGGCCCAGTGCGGGTTGGTAGATGTGAAATGTCTTCGAATTTTTGGTTCTAGAACATGCCGGTTTCCTCCCGATGTTTTTCTTTGCCGTTTTGAGAGCGGTGGTGATGAAATCATTTGCACAAATTGAAGCGCCTGTCTAAATGTAAGTCGCGGTTGTTATCTCTGGGTTACCACTTCTTCCCCTGGGTCAGCACTGCTCCATTAGTGTATTCGTCAAATCAAATTAAACAGTTTATTTGTGATACTCGTACACAGGTTTCAATATAGGTCTTACAATATACAGTGAGTTCATGCTGTGATCAGCCTCATGGGCATACAAATTTATTAAAAATAAACTCAAACTCAAATCATTTATTTCAATTAAACCATTTACAGGCACTTTTGAATTGTCAAAATTAAATAGTCGGTCAGTTAGTCAGAAAGTTGAAGCTAGTTGCCCATTCCAAAGCGTAGATCTCTATGGAGAAGAACGGGCAAGAAACTCCACTCCAATAATAATTTAATAACATAACAACAAAGTCGTTAACACTTATAGTTAATTTTTTTGTAAAGTGTCTATTGTGTCTACTACAGCCATAATGCCTCCATAATCCTTTTTAAAAGCATTTTGGATGAGAACAAATTAAACGCCCAATATCCTATAAAGTAAAACCATAAAACCGATTTAAACAATTTCGATGCGCGATACAGAATATACAAACAAAGCAGATAGATGCAATTAATTAAGCCTCCATAAAATCCCGCTATTCAATCAGTGAATTGCTGAGGACATAGCCTTAATAAGGGCACATAAAGGTTTTGATTAAAGCTGTAATTTGTGATTCAGATTTGCCCATTCGAAGTGGCTACTTGTTTAGGAGTGGTAGTGATTAAAAACTGTGGTAATGAATTGAGGTACGGGTTTTAATTTTGCATTTTGGGAATCGGGGCGACAAATGAGTTGATATTATTATTGTGGTTGATTGAATAACCAGGAAATAATTGATCCTCTTAAAACTTATAAACCTTTTAATAATGGACACTTATTCAAATGAATAAACGACATAACATACATAATCATCTTATAATGTTCCCACTGCTGGGACACAGGCCTCCTCTCTGTGAGAGGGAATGTGCCATAATCCCCCACGTGGGCCCAGTGCGGAATGATAGATGTCACATGTCTTCGAATTTTTAGTTCTAGAACATACCTGTTTCCTCACGACATTTTCTTTCACCTTTTTGAAAGCAGTGGTGATGAAACAATTTACACAAAGTAATGCGCCTACCTGGGTTCGAACCTTCGACCTACAACTCATAAGTCGTACTTTAAATGAATGAACCTCTGAAACCTTTTTGCGTTTTTACGAGTAATGATGCTGATACTTTTTTTTAATATTTGAGCCTCTTTTTAACTTTCTGGATTTTTCAGACAGTTGGTCCCAGTAACTAAGCTAAAGCACTCCGACCAACTGGGTTAGGTTAACAGCAACAAACAGCAGCTTCATCTCGTTGATTGCAGTTACTTGGCTATTTAGTATTTGTTTTATTTTGGATGTCACAAAAAAGGCGCAATATTTTAAATATATATATATAATACAGGGTGGCAGGGAAATCGACGCGCAAACTGTAACCATAAGGATTCAGCACATGAGTTTAGACCCCACAGCGTCGAAATTTTTCGTCGGTTATTAAAAAAAATATTGCTGTTCCATACATTTTGACCGTGTAGGTACTTTTCTATGAAACAGAAGATTTTTTTTTGGAAAACCGACGATAAATTTCGATGGTCTAAACTCATGTGCTGAATCCAAGGGGATACAGTTTGCGCGTCGATGTCCCTGCCACCCTGTATATTAGAGTGTACAATATTTTTTTTATTTTTTATTTATTTATAATAGTTAATTAAAACGGTACAACACCAATTACATTAATTAACATAGAGACAATAATTACGTTGACAATAATATAACTTAAAACTAACATGGAACATTGGACTCCCTTGCATACATTCTCTTACAAAACACCAGACATTCATCAATCCATTCATCCTCAAACACATCACATTCAAGGTTGGCAGCCAGAAGGGCATTCAGCACTTTAGAGTACGATAGACCGGGATTTCGGCTCTGGCTACAGTTTTCGCTGGGAGTTGCGCAAACAGATTGTGCCGGGGGCTCTGACGCTGTCCGATGTATTTGTTGGGCACAAATAGTCGGCAGAAAAGACCATGAGGCTGTGGGTAATCGATATATCCCCGTAAGGTTTTACAGGCTACAGTGAGTTGATCAAGACCTCTTCTCGCCTCCAACGAGTTAAAGCCCAACGTCTCTAAAAGATAGTTGGTAGGGTACATGTAGGGAAGGAAATAATATTAATAGAAGCTCAAAATGGGAATTACCATAGGGTCGACTAACTACATACCATTGAATAACAAAACCGTCACGTTGATGTTTTTGAAACATTATGATAACACTGATAATTAATCTACACAAATTGATACACGCTTCACTTACCTTGCTGGTTGTATGTTTCTTCGAAATTTCCGGTAATTTTCTGAAATTGTCGTCACTTAAAATTAATGATAGTCACGTCATGTACGAAATGAGTGGACTCATTCAAATTCATAGTCAAGCCATCCTAACCACGGCAATAAAAACATCCATCTTTTCGACCCCAAAAATTTACTGAGCCAGCGGAACATTCAAGAAACATCTACATCTTCCTGTAACATGGATTAGTATTCATTGGTCGTATTTACCTATACGCCGAGATGGGCTCTTCCGTCATGGTAATGACGAGACACGTGACGTCATGAAATAAAGTGCCTCTGTTTTAGGTGCCATAGTGTATGTTATTACATTATTTACATTTGATAATATACTTAAAGTTATTTCTCATAATATGTCTTGGGAAGCCAAGATGTATGTCATGGGAATGAGCATCCCAAAACATTGTTTCAGAGACACATTAAGACACAGCTACCCAGCAACAATTCCTTAAAGTGATTGTTAGCTACTTTCGTACAGATCGAGACGTTAACGAGTTTTTTTCTACTCAAGTATTGGGACATCTAGATATTTTTTATGCCTGTCACTTGGTATTTCCGTTATTATGAAAAAAAAATTGTACTAGCCCATGTATTTAGATATGTTGGAACCATCTGGTTCCAACATATTTTGATGTCTTTATACGAAAATGTATGTAAAAAAAAAAAAATTTAGTTGTGAGCAGCTAATTTTCTCACCAAAACTAATTCCCAGCTATTATGTTAACACTAAGTTACTTAGTTTGATCGATTTGAATGCATAGATGACGTCTTCGTGATGAGTCTTTTTACACACTGATGAGTTGTCCCAATCTGTAGAAAACATATCAAGTAAGGTATCCTGAAGTTTATACTGTGTGGTGTGACTTCGGTTGATTAGAAAGAGATCACAAAATACCTATTTAAAAAATAACGTAAGTACCTATGTATTTCTTTAACTTTTCCATTGAAACTGATAGCAGTGGCTGAATTGAATAACGATGGCTTGTCGATAAATGCAGTACTTACAATATACTTACAGCGGCGTATGCCTTTATACGCCAATAGTACTGCTACGCTAACCCCCATAGATTTCCGATGACAATGTTAAGTCTGCTAGAGTGCAAGCTTTGCGTTATTTTTTGGCGCAGTTCCAAATGCAGGAAATAAGTCTTTTGGAAAAAAGGTGTGCTGCGAATTTACTTGTATCCTGTGCTTTTTTACCATTCTGTAAATGATTCCCGGTTCACTTTTGTTTGGTTCAGGTTTGTTAGGTTTCACTTTTAACCACGCTTTACTGCTCACTTCTTGTAACTCCCCAGATTCTGTTCAATTATGTATATACTTTAACAGAACGTGTTCTTAAACAACACAAAATGAATGTTGTCAAAACTGCCTCGCAAAACTATTATTCTTCGCAAGATATTAATTCTTAAAACGAGATAAAATATTATCTTCAGAAGAATTTTTATAACAAATTGTCTGAAAAAAAAAACAAAGACAGACAATCTCGTTGAAAGACTTAAGAAGCGTTTCTTTTTCCTCGCTAATGTCCTTTCTAGAGATGAATTAACACTTTTAAGTCTTTAATTAATCCATTTTTGGATTCTCTAGAGGTTTATTGCTTAAATTATGGCATTTTTCTAGTTGACAGAATAATTGTGTAAATTGTCTCGCTTTCATTTGAATTTATGACATAATTATGGTTAGAACTTTATTTTTGTATTCGACTTATGATGTGGTCGTCGAGAAATAAAATAATGCTTTGTTTATTTTCATACATACTTTTATTAAAAATCTTATTTTTATCACAATATCGCACACGTAATAATTAATATGTTCATTTCATGATAATTATTTTGTATACATATAATTATAATTACGCTTAAATCAACAGTCAACGAAAGCACCGATATGTTTAAACATTTGATAAAAATATTACAATCTGTGACGTTTGCTTTAAAATATTGCAGTCGGTTAAAACAAATGATATCCACAGGTTACATAAAAGAAGGCCGTTTTTAGTTTCATAATTATGTTGGGTTTGAAATAGTGAAGCATGTTTTAATTAGATTAGCAACCCTGTCCAAAGAAATAAGAAGGATTCTGGCACCTAATAATATTTTGCAAAAATAGGTGCTGAAATTATTATTATTTTTATAAATTTTTCGTTATATTTGAGTAATACATATGTATGTATATTATTGAAACATAGCCACAGATTGTAAATAATAAATTACATAACGCATTTCAAAACTAATCACAAATATATTTTATAAACATTAATTAACGACAACTGAAGTATTTCAAATACTAACGATTATTTTGTAAATATATTTCGCAATGGCTACAACATTATATACAATAGTAAATGCCACTGTTTGATTTTACTACGTTAAAATCTTAGCATTTATAACAAAAAAAACGCATCGTATTTGTTCAATTTATATACCGTACACAGGGTTGTAAAAAAACAACTAGGAAGTTTTTTTTTAAATCTTTTTTGTATGAGTGTTTTTTTGTAACAACTCTGTGTATGTACTAAATAATGTCATTATATATTAATTTCTTACATTACTGATTAGGTTTTAATCTCCATATTTTATTTATAAGTTAAAGGTACATATCGTGAGAAGTAGGTATGGATACATTGATATGTTATGTATGAGTTATGTAAAACAAAAGTAAGTAATACTTTCTAAATTATTTTAAACATAATAAATACACTATAACAAGATGTAACTTTCCTAGGAAATATTTTAGTTTGGTATTAGTTCATGATATGAGTGAGATTTAAAACAAATAAATAAATATTATTGCAAAATAATGATGTTAATGATCGATGTATAGAAGAAGACGTGCTGCACCGACCCAAAATAAATTAGGATAGGGGTAGGAGTATGCTGATTAATGTGAAACATAATTATAATAATTTATATCATAAAATATCAGATTTAATTTAAGCTTGGTAGTAGATTAGAAGAAGTAAATTTAAATGAAAAGCTTTCCAAAAGATTTTGATGTCATATTAAATACTGCAAACTATTTTTTTTTTTAATTATTACTTTAAACTTTGACTGGCATGGGAACTTCTTCCGAGTTAAGAGTAGGCAAATAGTTATGATGAAACTATGAAATAATAGTGGGTATGAAAATCAAATAAAAGACTAACATTGAAACAGAACAAAAAAAAAATAAAAATAATTGTATATTTGTGACAGATATGCATATTATATGAATATAATATTGGGACTAGATGGCGCTGTGTGAAATGTCCAGGGATATTATTATATTATTATTATATGTACATAATTATATTATGTTTTTGATAATTGATTTTCATACCTACTATTATTTCATAGTTTCATCATAACTATTTGCCTACTCTACATTAAGACTAACATTGAAACAGAAGAAAAAAATTAAAAATAATTGTATATTTGTGACAGATATGCATATTATATGAATATGTACATAATTATATTATGGTTTTTGGTTAAGAATAGAATATTTGTAAGACTTTTGTGCACCTAGCGAAGTAATTATTGTTATATTTACAGGAAAGTGCTTTAACACGAAAGTTACAGACAAATAATGTTTTCCACTAAAACACTTACTAGTGATTATTTCGTAGCGGGCACTGAGTTGTACCATTTTCTAAGAAGGAAATAAATATCAACATAATAAAGGTACTTACTGTATGGTTTACGTTTAAAAAAATGCCGATATTGTTGTCAAATGATTACAGTAACTTAAATTTCTTAACAAATACAAAATCTCATGAGACATAAAAATAAACTTTACAAAACGAAATAAAATCATATTCTTTTGAAGAAAACATAAATAAATAATTCACAAGGTTGAATTAAATTAACTTGCGAAACACAGTCGTGATGGGTATCGATATATTCTGATGATGATGATTCCCATCACGTCTCAACGTCTTCGAAGCTTCAAAATTAAACTAACCATTAATTCTTAATTTAATTAATGGGCAAAGCTCCGCCAGTTAATGGGCGAAGCTTCGCGAATTTATTTGATTCAAACATGTTTTTATTATTCTAACCAATAATAACAGCAAAGTTAGTTCATATGTTGAGGGAATAAATAAGCTGAAAAAGCCGTCGAGATTGGAAAAGTTGTAGATGGCAGTCGAATACAATGTTTTCAAGATATAAGCAAAAAATTGCAAAGTCTACATTCCATTTGACCCAAATATCGTTCTGTATTATCGCAGCATTGGGAGCAAACGTTACCCTTTCCACAAATAATACAACACAGTTCCCAGTTTTGTAAAATACCATTCACAACTTGATGCATAAAATTAGTGGTTTTACTGACCCTTAAGATCTTTTCAGAATAAAAAAGTTATTATACTTAAACGACATTTATATAATGATATATACATATCTAGCAAAAGTTTTCTCAACAAGCTAGCTATACATCATTTTATATTTTTTTCAAATAACAGTTGAGTTCGAGTTCAAGTTGAGTTTTAATGAAATGTTATACCTGTCGGGTATAGTCCTGGCGTTGAGCAGCCTGTAGTCACCGCAGGGTCGCCAGCTGTTGTCCTTGGTCTTCACCCCTTCATTTAGCGCCGAAAAAGGACAACAGCTGGCGACCCTGCGGTGACTACAGGCTGCTCAACGCCAGGACTATACCCGACAGGTATCCAATCAAACATGTCCACGACCTTACCCACAGCATAGCTGGTTGCAAGGTCTTCTCAACTATTGACCTTGTTAAGGCATACAACCAGATACCAGTCAGTGAGGACGACATCCAGAAGACGGCGATAACAACACCGTTTGGCCTGTACGAGTTTCCTTATATGACCTTTGGTCTAAGGAACGCAGGTCAAACATTTCAGAGATTTGTCGATGAAATGACGCGTGGCCTCGACTTCTGCTATTGCTATCTCGACGATTTCCTTATCTTCTCGAAAGACCAAGATCAGCACGAGGGTCACCTGCATCAGCTCTTCACCAGGATGCAGAAATATGGCATCGTCATCAACACTTCCAAGTGTGTGTTCGGAGCAGATGAAGTCACTTTTTTAGGTTACCGCATCTCTGCAGCTGGAACCAGACCCTTGGATTCCAAGGTGGAAGCCGTCAAGGACTTTCCCACGCCTAAAACGGTCAGGGAACTCAGGCGTTTCTTAGGGATGTTGAACTATATATTTGCTTTAGGTATAAACCGCCTATAATATGTGCAAAAATAGCCTCTGCAACGCTGTATTGCTTGCACACCCGGACTACCAAGCGAAGCTCGCCCTAGTTACAGATGCGTCTGATCTGGCAATGGGTGCAGTTTTGCAACAGTTCAAGGACGAGCAGTGGCAACCGCTTGCCTTCTTTTCACGCAAGTTGAGCCCCGCTCAGCAGAAGTACTCGCCATACGATCGTGAGCTACTTGCGATTTATGAAGGTATAAAATACTTCCGACATATGTTGGAAGCGAGACACTTCACCGTCTATACTGACCATAAGCCATTGATATACGCTTTCCATGAGCGAAAGCACAACTGTGCTCCGCGTCAGTATAGGCACCTTGACTTTATTTCGCAGTTCACTACTGACATTCAGCACATTTCCGGCAAGGACAATATCGTCGCCGATACATTGTCCCGTGTCAGTGAACTGCAAACTCCAGTTGAATTTGAGGTTCTCGCAAAATCTCAAGCTTCAGACCCAGAACTGTTGCAACTTCAACAGTCAGAAACATCTCTTCAACTAAAGAGGCTTAAAATCGACGGCAGTCCCGTCGAGTTACTATGTGACGTGAGTACAGCCACTCCCAGACCATTCGTGACCAAACCATTACGACGGCAAATATTTGAGAGCCTTCATAGCCTCAGCCATCCAGGAGCAAACACGTCCGCAAAACTAATTGCTCAGCGATACGTTTGGCCGGGAGTCCGCAAGGACTGTCGACAATGGTCACGAACGTGTCTCAGCTGTCAACGCACAAAGGTTAATAGCCATGTGTCAGCACCATTAGGCACATTCAAATTACCCCGTGCTAGATTTGCCTTTGTGCACATTGACCTAATAGGTCCTCTTCCTCCATCACGTCGGGGTCACCAGTTTGGAGGCATGAGGAACAGGGTGTAAAG
Source organism: Apamea anceps (assembly GCA_951799955.1). Taxonomy (NCBI): domain Eukaryota; kingdom Metazoa; phylum Arthropoda; class Insecta; order Lepidoptera; family Noctuidae; genus Apamea; species Apamea anceps. Next base: position 5,465,982 of record OX637522.1, on the reverse strand, counting down.
TTCACTCAACCTCCATAGAAAAGGGAGGATCCTCCGACCAGACGGGTGTTGTGTCTGGCGGGCAATTGCCCAACGATTGATGTTGGGAAATTGTATCTATGCTAAGTGCGTGGTAAACTCTGCTTGCGAGATGCAGGATCAGCGTGACGTCATCATCATCACTCCCGCAAGCTGAGCGGCGAGTCACCCAGCCAGCCAGCATCCACGGCTTCAACGGGTATCCTGACCACCAGCATGCAGCGTCCGCGCATACCTGGTCATCACCCTCAGCCTCATCAGCAACCTTGGCACAGCACACTGCACCTTCGGCCGGTCAACAAGCAGAGCACCCTCTCCTGGTCGACGCAGCAGCCAGCCTCAACCCGGCGCTGTACGACATCCGACGCACTGGAGTATAACGCAGCGCCATCCCGACTCACTGGGGACATCTCCGCAGACAGTTCCGACTCACCGTGAACTGTGCGGCAACCGGTTCCGACTCACTGGAACCTCAGCTGGCCTGGCAAGCATCGCAAGATACAAGACTCAGCCCACTATCGACCTCCGGTCTCCGGAGGGGAGTGATGTAGCGGTATCTACAACGCCACATGCGAACAACGCGTCATACTGACGTCACGCAAATCCTGCATCTCGCAAGCAGAGTTTACCACGCACTTAGCATAGATACAATTTCCCAGCATCAATCGTTGGGCAATTGCCCGCCAGACACAACACCCGTCTGGTCGGAGGATCCTCCCTTTTCTATGGAGGTTGAGTGAACTTTACACCCTGTTCCTCATGCCTCCAAATACTCATCTACTTGTCAAGTCAAGTTGTGAATGACATTTTGATAACAATATTATGTTTTGATATGGTTTCATTGAGTATATCACCTAAATGAACTTATAGTTCTTAAAGATACCAGTATTCAGATATTCTGCGAGTAACATAAAATCTGTAGTAAAAGAGATAGTGCATTAAAGTGATATGAAGAGATATTATTGTGATATGTATCCTCTAAAGAAGTGATTTCGAAGTCAGTCAGTATTCCGTGGTTAGATGTCAAAATTAGTACGTACATAAACGATGGCCTTATTATGGAAATGATGTCCTATTGTGGTAAAGACATTGTATTCTAGGTGCATCATCTTCACATACAATTATGTAATTAATGAATACAAAATATTGTAAAACATTTTAAAAGAGTAACGGTGTAGTTTTTTGCCCACTCTTCTCCATACGAAAACCACCTTTTGGAAGGGGCGACTCGAATCATTACTATTTTATTGTAAATTTGACGTTTAAAAGTGCTTTTTACGTGCTGTTTTGAAATAAATGCATCATTGGAACTGTCCACAGTTCCGAGGGCTCATAGAACATTAAGATTGAAAAATCACCAGACATCTCTCATGCCCAATCTTTATGCTGATCAATTTACGACCAAGAACATCTAAAAGACATCTTGCCATAGTGAACTCTTGCTTGCTGGCCTTTTTGTTTGTAGGTCACAATTTTAAGGGGTAAAAACAGATGAATAAATTTATGAAAAAATTTAAGTTACTCAAGTATGAAATTGAATTTTCTTTGATACATTAGTAGAGATTTGTAATGCAGTCAACGTCACAAAAATGATCTGCTCCATTTAGCATATACATCAATACTTGGATACCGACTGACTTTAGTATAATATAGGTAAGTACTGTTATTATATAATTATTTTACATATATATTTTTTACAAAGTATATACACTCTCACTAATGGTCCTTTTACCCAACGATCCTTGGACGGTTCAAACTTCATTTAAGGATCTCACACCAGGACTGGATAAGCAAGAATTAATTTTTAGAATAACCCATAACAGTAACCCTTCACCTTAATTAAACTTTCGGTACTAAGATTAAAACAAATTCGCACGGAATTAGGAAAATTTTGGTAAGTATTCGATGGACTGTCTAAATTAAATTATCATTTGCTTAGGCATTATTTTTAGTAGATAGATGTAATCAATTTAGTTTCTTTTAGTACAAATGTTCTGTTAATTAAAGTATTAATTATACCCTTCACCTTAATTAAACTTTCGGTACTAAGATTAAAAAAAAAATCGCACGGAATTCGGAAAATTTCCGTAAGTATTCGATGGACTGACTAAATTAAATTATCATTTGCTTAGGTAGATAGATGTAATCTATTTAGTTTCTTTTAGTACAAATGTTCTGTTCAAAATCATGTTGAATGAGATACAATTTCAATTCTTCATCACAATACGCAGTATGTATCTCAAAGTAAGCTCGAACTTCGGAACTTGCTCCATAAAAATGCGAAATAAAGGTAAACTAAAAATTAAAGAGCATTACTTCGCTACAGCGGATGTTACATAGAATATAGTGATCGATGTTGAAAACCAGTGAATATTTAAGAGCGCTTCAGACAAAAGGTGGTTACGGACCGGAACAGGGCGTTAATGGAGCAGGACGTTCTTTTGGCCCCAACTGGCCCCACGGCGGAATACCTCGTTAGTTAGTCTAACGTGTTTCATAGAAAGATGAACAAAAACCGTCCTAGCAGCTTTTTGTGTCGACGTACACTGAATTACGAATTTCATTTCGGTACGACAACATTAAATTAGGGCAATAGACGCGCTGTTGCAAATGTGAAAATATAATAATATTTCACTTTGTTCTTCTTCTAGGTACAGAATTTTTTTAAAAAGACAGAAGCTCTATTTCTTTTTAACCGACTTCAAAAAAGGAGGAGGTTCTCAATTCGACGGTATGTTTTTTTTTTTTTTTGTGTGTTTGTTACGCCATTACTCCGCCAATTGTGGACCGATTTTCAAAATTATTTTTTTGTTCGAAAGGAGAAACTTCTGAAGTGGTCCCATAAAAATTTCATCAAAAACGGTTCAGTAGTTGGGTTTTTAAACAAAAATTACTGGTAAAAATTACAACTTAAAAGTGAAAAATAAAAACTTTTTTGCAAAAAAAAATCAACCGCCTTCCAAAAACGACACTACAAAGTGAAAAATAACTTTAATTTCGGAAGTCGGTGGCAAACAATGAAAATGCGAAACCAACGCACCGACTTCCGAAATTAAAGTTATTTTTCACTTTGTAGTGTCGTTTTTGGAAGTCGGTTGTTTTTTTTTGCAAAAAAGTTTTTTTTTCAATTATTAGTTTGTCTAAACACCGCTGTTTTTAATTGTTGTGTGTCGTTAAAGGCACTGACATCAATAATACCCTGTCCATTACGTAAACCGTTTTTTGACAGACGGAACTAGTGATTGCAGCAACACACAATACATTGATTGATACACGTACGGTATTATAATGTCTGTAAGAAGCCATAAATAAGATAAGGCAGTTTATAGATTTATTTTATTATGCATTTTAAAGTTGACAAACACTGTGTTTGACTTTTACGTAATCTGGAATATGTACGTTTTAAGACAGGTGTCAAAAAACGGTTAACCTTATGGACAGGGTATACAAGATTTAAATGTATTGATGGCCAAAGAGCGTCCATCAAGTTCTCATCAATCTTATTCAAAAATGACTAAAACGACCTAACGGTTAGCCGGATTTCAATTTACTGAGCCCCAGTGACGATAAAGGATGCGACGAATACAAATTCTTTGATGTTTTGATCTAGGGATGGAAATTTTTAGGAAATGTCGACTGCATCTAGTTTTATTTTTATTTAAATGGCGTGTAAAAGTGATTCCGATATCCTATTAACAGAACAAAAAATTTCATTTAATTTCTATCCCCAAACACAGCTGTCCAAAATTAGTATTTTAAGTTCAACATTACGTAAATACCAAAAAGATACTTAGTATGATATAAAGTTCAATTCTTACTATCCAATCCTTCAAAACGAATTCCCTATATCATCTAATTAGGTCACCTTATGTCTTCATATCGTGTACCGAGTGCTACCAATAGTGAAGTTAGTAGCAAACTCAAGTAGCTTGTGGTGGTTTTCACACCGCTTTGTAGTTCTGCCAGGCTTGATCCTGTGAACAAAAGAGGTATTCAGAATCGTGATGCGGGTAAAATGTATGGTGTCAGATGCGCTAGGAACGGCTTTAAGCCGTCCAATGCAGGCAAATAGCATTGCTAAGCTCCTTATAGAGTACTGTAGAGGTGCTGATAAACTTCAGCTTTCTCTCAATAGAACATGGAACATTAATGCTGCTTTATGTTTTGCCGAGCGTCGAAACGAATATTTCGATGAGCAAATACTAAACACATTGAAAATTTAAATCAAGTTTTTTAAGTCGATTCGCAAAAAACCTCTTGTTTGGCGAAATGATCGTAGCTTTTAGTTATTATGTACATTTTGCTAGACTTCTCATTATAAGTAAATGCTCAGTTTAGTCAACTCTAGTAAAATATGAACGTATGGCGCAGTATTATTGAATTTGTATGTAAAAAATCGTGTGCGGGGGCGCGTTACCTGCGCCCCGTCGCGTGCGTATTGTAGTGTGTGATCCGCCTGAGTATTACGGGGATTGGAAATACCAGAAACGAGTTTTTTCGTTTTTAGACCATTTCAACCGGTGATTCTAATATGGCAATCATCATCATCAGCCTATAGCAGTCCACTGCTGGGCATAGGCCTCCCCTGCTACCACCCATCCTGCGAAGATCGTTGCTCCACCTAGCCATTGATAACAATCGGTCCCGGGGTAACATGTTCATTGAACATAACCTATTTGCTGCAAGTCCTGTAGGCCTAGCGAAGTTACAAACGTTTCGTATCTAATCTCTTTCTACAATCGTTAACGCCTAAGCGATTTTAGAAAACGATAAGTTGGTAGCCAAGTTGATACGACTGAGTCGAACGCTCATTCTACAACGTCTTTAGAAAAAACCTACACTTTAGTCTATGGTGAGCGTTCTTACAAACGTCAAACTAACGTCAAAGTCACACTTGTATTATATATTGTAGTCTGTGGTTGTGTACTTTTTGCGCAGCGCGGGCAAATAATTGGTTTTTAAGTGTTTTGAAAGTAAGCGAAATAAGGTGTAAAGTGCTTCATTTATATTTGGTTTAATTATATCAGTGTGGAATTTAATTTTAAACATTACTGTGTCTCAGAATGTTATGATATGATTATATATGAATGAAAGATGATGGAATCTAGATCTCGAATAAGCCCAGAAAAATTTGCAGTTTTATTGGAATTCATGGAAATGTATGTAAATTATTAGTTGTTTCGTAAATATCTTCCTTTGTGTTATGAAAATCTATCATACTCGGGCACTTGAAAGTTTGAAACATAAACAATGACGTGATGCGCGACAGGACTAATACGTAGAAATAAACAATACAATTGTGTATGACTTTTTACTTAATCAATCAATAGACCCTTTGTTTCTCTGAAATAGTTTGAACTTATGTTTAAGCCATGGCGATTTAACGAAGCCCCAGCAAGGTCCTCAAGGCCGAATAAAAGCTGACCGACTGTAACACCACAACATATTTAAAGTATGCATTTTAAATGCTAAATGGTTAATAGAGTTTAAAATTACGGTAAATAAACAAAACACTTCTCGGTCGTATCACAGCTGTATCATAATAGACGCCATTTTTTTGTCGTTTTCTCTTGGGTCTCAGCGATCGCTTAGATATCGTTCAAAAACTTCGACATTGTTTCGTTAGCGCTTGTCAAAACTGTAACTTGGCTACCATTTGTATGGGATGTTGCGATCAACGTTGTAGAATCGATTGATTGATTGAATCGAAGATTGTCGATTACATTTCATTCTAACATTTTGAACGAGTAAACTTGGCTACGAATTTTCTATTCTTTTGTTCTGACCACGTGACTTAGCGTTGAGATGATGTCATTCCTATACATTTGATTAGTTTTCTAATAGCGTTTACGATTGTAGATTGTCAACTTGGCTAGGCCTGCTGCACGGATTCACCCAGTATGACGATGTCATCTGCAAATCGCAAGTGTGAGATGTTCTCGCCGTTGATGATAATGCCGCGTCCTTCCCAGTTCAGCGTCTTAAACACATCCTCCAATGCGTTAGAGAACAATTTCGGGTAAATTACGTCCCCTTGTCTCGCCCCTCGACGCAGAGGGATATGTTCAGTTAGCAGGTCCTGACTTTGGACGGTGATTGTCGCGTTTTCATAAAGATATCTCAGCACTTGGATGTTTCGCCAGTCCACTTTGCATCGCTGCAGAGACTTAAAAACAGACCAGGGCTCGACAGAGTCAAAAGCTTTCTCATAGTCCACAAAGGCATGGGGGCCGATTATACTCTTCGGACTTCTAATATGGTAAACCGTAACCGCAACTGCACTATCAAGACTAGGTATTTATGGCAGTTTGGATAAATAACAACGCTTTCAAACTGAAAAGGCACTCATTAACTTTTCACGCTTATCCAAACCCATGTGTACAATTAATTACCCTTAATACAATTAAGCCTTAAACTATACATGAAATCAGCAATTAATAATTTATCAACACCTTATTTAACGGTTTTATTGCCAAAATGGTTGAAACACTGGTAGTATCAGGAGCATTGATAGCGCACTAGGCTGACATTGTCAGTACTGCTTCGCCCGGGGACCTGCGGGGTCCTGTCGGGGGCCGGGCGGCAGAGCGGTTCAACGTGTGAGTGGTTATAAAGCTTGATATTTCCAATGTCATCTTTTTACGTTACATGTAACGATTAAAAAATAAAAACTAACAGATGACACCTGCTTTATGCATAGATCGAGTAGCCTGCAAAGTTTCATGACCTAATTTGAAAATTTTCATTGATTATTCTTCTTTTATTGTACGGTTTAAATGTAACTTTGAGATTTCTTTGTATCAAAAAAATTGTATGCAATCATGTTTTCGAAACCAACGATACCTCGCAGTAGTCCTCATCTTTACTGTGTATTAATTACAAAGTGAATACTGCAGTATTGTTCAAACTACAGCCATTAATGCTAAGACGATTTTCGTAATCTGAGGTAGTACAGGGGCTGCAGTCTCGACATTCATAGCGATCGCTTTATGACCGAATCCGGTCGCAAAGTCCTGTCACTCCATACATTACACCTGTCAATCCAGGACTTTGCGACCGAATTCGGTCGATCAAATGACCTCTCCCGCTTTGGGCTGAGCGGAAGGGCGTGTCAGACTTTTACTGACTAAAACCCGTGTTCCTTCAGTTGCCTATGCCAGGGACCACGCTATCTCTTTCGAACAACCCGCGGCCCTGGCGGCATCGGCCCTAGCGGACCCCGTCAGTTCATGCTGACATCTCTTTGAGGCGCGCGTAGATAACAACGCGCCGTCGACCCGGGCCTCGTCATTACCGGGCGGCGAGCTGCCCTTTACTCGCCGCCCGCAAGCCCGCGCCTACGGTGGCCGGGAGTCGGCTCTTGACTCTCATCCAGGGCGTCTCCTGCGGCGACTAGGGGCGTGAGGGCGCAGTGATTGCCTCTTCCTCACGCGCTCCGCCTCCACCTTCGCGAGCATTACTGCTTCGCAGAAGGAGGTGACGGCCTGCCATGCACTCTCGCTCCGTACCGTGGCCTGGACCAAGGCCGGACGCGAGAGATCGCCGCCGCCAGCCCCAGTTTTTTGAGGATGGGAAATCATCAAATGACCCCTCCCGCTCTGGGTGGAGCGGAAGGGAGTGTCAGACTTTTGCTGATTAAACCCACCCGTGTTCCTTCCTTAGCCCTTTATGTTCCAGGGCAGCGGTAACCCTTTCGGACGATCCCGCTAAGCCCCAGGCCCTTAAAGATAGATTTTCGAAAGACTTTTTTAGATTGTTTTCTTCAAATTTTCTTCCATCGAGTGTAATATCCCGGTATGTTACAAGCTCAGCCCGTAACTAAAATAGGCATGTATGTTAGTTAGTAGTAGTGTGTGTAGTTACTTTATTCATACTGAAATAGCCAACGGTGATCAAAGAGGAATTCTTTCAAAGAGTTCATGCAGGCGTAAAACTACAAACATTCCTACGGATGTATTGCTTGCTTTTCTATTCTATTCACTTTTGCTAGTCTGTATTAAAAAATAACTTATTTTTTTTTCTTTGACGAAATAGCTTTCGTCAAATTCAGTCGAATATCACTTGGTCTTGAATGTGAAACGTCAGGAGACTTCAAATTCAAATCACTCAATTACTCTTCAATTTATCATTCAATACTCTTAGAAATTCATTTCTGAGTAATTTCGAATTCACAGCACCACAAATCACTAAATGCTTATAGTGCTAAAAGTATTTAACAAACGATTCACAGAAATAGAACGAGGTTTTAAATTTATACATACATGACTCACGCCTTCCTTCTATGGGCGTGGGCAGAAACTATAGATCACCTGCACCTGCTACGATCCTTTTAAATTCGTTTAGCGTTAATGCATTTAATGATTAATTGCGGTTCAAACGGGACTTGGAGATTAGAAAAGATGTACAAAGAATGAACACTAAATACTGGTTCTGCTATTGCCATTAAAAAAAAAACATGATAATAGTAAGTTACTAAAAGCGAGGAAGAAAATTAAAATCATAAACTTAGTTCTAGACAACCCGATATTTTTTAGTCGTTAATTACTTCGCATTCGATAAAATCCTCTACTTTTAACGAACTAAAGCGCAACGGAAATCAAGTGTCAGTCGAGAAAGAAAACAAAACTAGTTTAATCGATCACCAGCAAAGATACAATGCAATGTTTAAACTTCGAAGCCACGTTGCATAGGCACAAACAGACAGACCTAAATCAAACATTTGTTATACTTATTCAAACATTTGTATAGCCTCATGATTGCAAATACTGGCATATTACTGACTAAAGTCCTGAATAGAGTCCAGTTGTTTTAGTTATGAACACATTTCTACCTAATCTAAGATGGAGTCACAAATTACCATAGTATTTTATTATGTAGCAGCATGACGATAATATTATGAGGGGCTTGTGGCTAAATGATAACAGCCGCAAGGGTCGGTCGAAGGTACCCATAGGCATAGATGCCGAAGGCACCCATCCACGAACCGACCGCGGCAAGCGTAGCTCGCTTGCCACGGTCGGTTCGTGGATGGGTGACCACCAATTACATACCGATACCCCTCCGTGCCGCCTCGGTAAGCATGTTGAGCCCTTGCTTAGTGCCAGCTATCATTCGTAGATCTGGTCCCGGCTGTCATTTGTAGTGCTCATATTATTTGATCTGTGCATTGTTGACGCTATACACTTCACATCGATCCGTGCATGCTGACGCACACACTTCACATTGCCAATAATTACCACCCTGACGGGTTAGGTAGATTTGAATGACTTAGATCTCTGACAGTCGCTACGGGTAGTCAAAAGCCCGAAAGTGTGACAAGCAGTTTTATCAAGAGGTATCTTACCAAGTAACTGGGTTGTGGAGGTCAGATAGGCAATTGCTCCATGTTAAATACTGTTAAACAGCTGCATCCGGTTAGACTGGAAGGTGACCTCAACATAGTTGGGAAAAGGCTAGGCAAGTTCCATGACGGTGATTTTATAAAAAAACAGAAGAAACATGAGCGTCTTTTAGCATTTCACCAGTCCATCTTTAATGTAACCCGATACTTTCACATGTTCCTCTGCTATCTCGTATTTTACCAAAAGTTACATTGCGTTTAGCAAGTTATCTGGGACACAGGAAATCAGGTGTCAGTTCCAACAAATGGACAGTGATCTAAATAGAGGCGGAACTAAGTTTAATCGATAGAGTAGCTGATTGCCTCCGAAAGAATTCCGAACCTGTCCCGAATTCTGACCTGGAACTTAGAAAATTAGGTCAGGATCAATTTTTTATCTTTTTGCTTGACTTTTACTTCTAGAATGAATGGAAAGGAATTAGTAGCATAGATCGCTGAATTTAGAAACTAGGGACACGGGTGATCTTAAATACTTTTTCTTCATAAAGCACTCTCAAAATTGAAAACTTTTTGTTCGTTACAAAATAATAAATCCTGCTTTTCACCACATCATTTAATATTAATATTAAACCCGTTCTGCTTTCCATTGAACACATTTCTTACTTCATGTTAAAGGAAAACTAAGAACTGTCACTTTGCGCTTTCCATTAGTTATTTTAAGTAAAAGAACAAATATTAGGAAGCCCTCTTAACGTCAATTCTGATAAAACACAAGAGCACTTCGATACAAATCCTGTACAATACGAACGTTAAATACAAAAAATGTCGGACACAAACCTTGCTGAACCTTACATCTGTTATACTTAATACGAATTTATCGACTCTCAAACTATTTGTTCTACAAAACAATGTAACTGAAAATGAATTGTGTTGTCTCGTTTAAAATTGACGATAAGGGAGATGTGAGTACCTATTTATATTGACATTAGTACAAACGGTATAATAATATAAAACTGACAAGTGGCTTATATTTGAAAACTAGACACAAAATATGAATGATCAAATATTTTATTGTAAAAATACATATTTCTACAATGTCTACAATGTTTACTTACAAGTTTTACCTGTAAGTATTTTCTTTTTACATACATAAGTGTGTGTTTCTAAAGGATCAATAATAATTTTCTCTTTTACATATATTTTCCTACACGTCAAGCGCTTTCCAATCAAAATACCATACGTAAAAAGTAAAAAAATTAAAAGAGCTGGCACCTGCGGTATTGAAAAGGTGTAAATTTAAAATATGCACCGTACATTGTGATCACGAGAAATCGATATTTGCAATACACTCCAAGGCGGGTTTGATTTTCAGAATACGATAATGTCAATAGGCCGATCAAACAAGTTTGTAGTCGTGACGTTACAGTGTGGAATAGATTTTTCAAACTCAAACTCAAAGCATTAATTTCAAATAATCACAGGCACTTTTGAGTTGGCAAGGGGTCGGTCAGTAAGAAAGACGAAGCTAGTTGCCCATTCCAAAGCGTAGTAGGGTTCCCTATCCGGGATCCCTCTTTTCGCATAATATTCTTTTTCCTAATATACTTTGGCATAACGATTTTGGCATAATTTGTTTTGCCATAATAATACTTTGCCATATTTTTTTTTGGCTTATAGTTTATGTTGGTATAATGATCTTGAAGGCTAATTTGTTTTGGCATAAATTTAATTTGCATAACGTTACTAGGCCTGATGATTATTAGCATAATAATATTTAGGCATAAAATTAATAGAAATAACGGAAACAAATTTGAGTTATTTTTACGTATTGATTTTCACTCGATTCTGAATCACTTTTTCCAAGAGTCGGGGTGCCCCAAGGTCTAACACATTTCGATTTAGTAAAAAGGCAATGAGAACTTAGGATGCAAGAGCGAGCGAAGCGAGCTCGGGAATTGGGGCACCCCGACTCGGACAGGTTAGGTTCGAAGGGGATGACTGGGGCTCAAGGGAGCGAGCGGAGCGAGCGAACGAGCCCCCGTCATCCCCTTCGTGTTAGGTTCCTTTAAGCCCCGCAGACAGAAATAGGGGCCCCGCGAAGCGGGGACCCGTCGACTACGCCTTATAATATTGTTATGCTTAATAAAGTTATGCTTAAAAAATGTATGCTTTAGAATTTTATGCTTAATCATTATTATGATTAGAGAAATTATGCGTAAAAAAATTATGCGTAAGCTGTTATGCGTAAATAATTTATGCAAAAATATAATTAGGATAAACAAAAGTATGCCAAGTTATATTAGGTCTTAAAATTTTATGCAAATGGATAGGGAGGTTCCCTATCAATTTGCATAAAATTTTCTTAAACTTGGCATACTTTTGTATATTATTATGCTAATAATCATTAGGCCTAGTAACGTTATGCGAATACAATTTATGCCAGAACAAATTAGTCTTCAAGATAATTATGCGTACATAAACTGTATGCCAAAAAAAAATATGGCGAAGTATTATTATGGCAAAACAAATTATGCCAAAATCGTTATGCCAAAGTATATAAGAAAAAGAATATTATGCGAAAAGAAGGGATCCCGCGTAGTAGATATCTATGGAGAAGAACGAGCAAGAAACTCCACGGACACCTTTTATTATTATTTATATACTAGCTCCGCCCCGCGGTTTCACCCGCATAAGTTTCGATCCCGTGGGAATATCGGGATAAAAGGTCCTAATCCTATGTGTTAATCCTGGATATAAACCACCTGTGTGCCAAATTTCATCCAAATCCGTTCAGTAGTTTTTAGGTAAAAGAGTAACAAACATCCATCCATCCATCCATCCAAACTTTCACATTTATAATATTAGTAGGATTTTGCGAGGAAGTGGGGTTGTTTTATTTAGTTTCGCGTTAAAGATACATCATTTGCCTACTCAAGCAATCTCTCTATCTCAATGGTTAATTCCTCGTCTATACGCCCGGATTTAACCCACAACCTCGTGCCTCATGCACGAGGTTGTAAATCCGGGCAACAGCAGCGTCGGTGGAGGAAAAACATCGTGAGGAAACCTGGACTTATAATTAATATACTTCTGAACTCGTAAACCTATCCTGAGCAAACCTGGTGATCAATGCCCGTGCCATCTCTGTATGACAGGAGGCTTTTGCCTTGCAGAGTAGGACAATAAAAGGCTGGTATTATATTTTTCCTGTTTTGGGCGTTATCTTTATATTTGCAATGATTGAACTATGCCTGACTGAATGCCCATGAGTTTCTACACTAAGTCAAGTTAGATAGATAGGCAATATTTGTTATGCGATAAATCAAGACAGGAAAACTCCATGAAGTTACGGAAACAAGGACCAAAATAATGTCTGTATTTGGTCCTAGTTTTCACTTAGTGGTTGTAAAATGTTTTACAGTTGTTCCTCTAGTATATATTCTTTCCATGTGAGAATCTATAAAATCGTACTTTTCTGTAAATATGGTGCACTATATTTGAATACTGCACGCCACATTAGCTATGCATTAGGACGACACGTAGATGTAAATAGTCATGGAAGGATGCCAAGCCGCAATTATTATTTTATATAAACTTGTTTACGTAAGAACCTTAATAATATACGATTGTTTTTAGGCAGTTTTGCAGTCTTTAGCTAAGGACCTCATTTGGCAAAATAATGGGGAATACACTTCTTAACAAATGAACGAACCTGCTCCCATTACATTATAACAACCAACCATTTATCTAAGTCGTGACGGTGGTTTAGTTGTGCGTAAAGTAGTTTTACGACCTTTAATCACTTATGGTAGGCCGATTTTCAGCAATGAGCTACCTAGGTAATGAGTAATCATGTCTTAAATTAACAGGGTCAAGAAAATAACTATGTAAAAAACTAATAAAGAAAATACGTTTATTATTTATTATATGGCGCAAAAAGAGAAAAAAAAACAAATTGGGGCAAAATATGCGTCACATCCACGCAAAACGGCCATCGCTCAGCATAATGCTAAGACCCTATGCGAGACTGAGCCCAGCGACAGTCGGCGTCACTACGTAGTACCGGTGCAGCATACGATAAGATAAAAAAACAACAATAAAAATAAGAAATAAAATAAATATTCAATAACTAGTTCAAAATGTTTGTATAAAACGGCAACATTCCGGGCAACGACTCACGCGCCGCCGGCCGTTAATAATCTGTGCGCGCAGCTGTCACAAAACTATAGGTTTGACATTATGACATACTGATTATATAATAATTAACAAAATCTCAGAGGCTTCTAATATTTAAGTAACCCATGCGATTCTCTAGTAAAAGGCTCAGAAAATACTAAAACAATCAAAATCAAAATATACAAGAAGGGAATTTTAACTAACCTCACCTCATATTCGGTTGATTTTAAGGCCGAGAAATATCCATTTTGTAATACTGTCGAAGTATCCAAACTAGGATTGTGGGTAATTTGAATTTCTATAGGCTATTGTGAATGTTCACCGTACCTGGCTGATACTGCTCGTTTCACACCATTTAAGATGATATTACAAGATAAATTACAGAGTCGAGCAAAACTTCAAAGTGTAGTTCCTGTAAGGTATTTGTGTCTACTTTTATTATTCCGTAATGTGGGTATGCGCTTATATGAATAAACCAGTCAGCTACCCATCTCCGTGTTTAATTGACGTCCCATTTGGCGACGAGAAATTCGAATTCCAATTGCGTGTTAAATTGAAATTAACAATGCCGATCGGTTGACTAGAACCATTTGACATCAATTCGAAGCAGTGGCTGTCGTATATTCGCCGGGTCAAGCAGTACATATTACTAAATGAGATAAAAGATAACTTGTGTGTGCCGTTATTAATTACGGTTGTGGGTGAAACTACATACTCGTTAATGTGCGATCTATGTGCTCCAGCGGATCCAGAGACAAAGACATTTGACCAACTGGTACGTTTGGTGACCGATCACTTAGAACCACAAAGATCGGAGATTGCCGAGCGTCACATGTTTCGCTTACGTAGACAGCGTGTTGGGGAATCCATGACAGACTACCTCCAAGATTTGAAACATCTCGCGACTACGTGTAACTTTGGTACAATCCTCGAAGAAAACCTTCGTGACCAATTTGTTTCGGGACTATCTAACAGCGCGATGCGATCGCGTATTTTTGCTGAGAAAAATATTAAATACAAGGAGGCAGTGGAGCTGGCTCTGGCGTTAGAGGCCGCAGAGAGGCACGCGGAGGTGAGCGCGGCGACAGCCGCAGCCACGACCTCAGGTGCAGGCGGCGACGCGGGCGAAGGCCTGCACAGGACCGACGCGGGCCGCGCACGTGGTGGAGGCGCGCGCTGGCCGGGGCGCAGCTCAGGCGCTAGGGCTGACGGCGGCGGCGCGGCGTCGAGAGGGCGCACCCCTGCGGCGCCGGCGCAGGCCGCGTCGACTCAACAGTGCTGGCGGTGTGGAAAGCCGCATCGGCCGGAAAGATGTCGTTACATCAATTATAACTGCGATGAGTGTAACCAACGGGGACATTTGAAAGTGATGTGTAAAGAAGTGCGTGGTAGTGGCCGCTCTGGTAGGCAAAACTACGTAAGTGATGATAACTCGGGAGACGAGGATTTGTTTAGCATCGAACTGGCGTCTAAAGGTAACAAACCGTACTTTATTAACGTGAACATTGACAGTTTCGAAATTAAATGTGAAGTCGACACTGGAAGCCGTATTTCAGCGATCAGTGAAGATTTTTATAAACAGATGTTCCCAAATAAAACAATTCATTCGGATAATCTAATGTTACGGTGTTATTCAGGTACGCAGATTGAGTCATTGGGATATATATCGGTGAATGTTAAACTAGGTAATGTTACGGCATACAATTTATCTTGTTATGTTATTAAAAATGGTGGACGCCCACTACTGGGCAGGGATTGGTTAAAGTCCCTCAATATCAAACAAATTAATTTCAATGATATTATTGCTGATCCATGTATTAGTCAGTTAGCTAAAGAATTTCCCGAGGTTTTTACTGATCAATTAGGTAAATGTAAAAAATTGCTCCAATTGCAACTGACAAATAATGAGCCAGTGTATGTGCGGGCGCGCCCCGTGCCGCTAGCACTGCGCGCGCGTGTGGAGCGCGAGCTCGAGCGGCTGGAGGCCGAGGGCACCATCTACCGGGTCGAGCACTCGGACTATGGCACCCCCATTGTGCCGGTGATTAAGACGAACGGCGATATACGAATATGTGGCGATTATAAAGTTACGATAAATCCTAAACTTAAACGTGAATTTTACCCACTCCCACGCATTGAAGAGCTGTTTGCCACCCTAAGTGGGGGAAGGGAATTTACTAAAATTGATTTAACGCATGCATATCAACAGACGATGTTGATGGATGATTCACAACCGTGTACAGCTATAACTACACACATCGGCACATTCGTTTATCGTCGTACGCCATTCGGATTATCTTGCATTCCGGAAAAATTTCAAAAATTAATGGAAGAGACATTGCGTGGCGTGCGTGGCACGGTGGTATTTCTTGACGATATTTGTGTGACTGGGGCTTCGAGAGCAGAACATTTGGTTAACTTAAGACAAGTACTGGTCAGATTAAGAAATATGGGTTTGACCGTTAAACTAAGCAAATGTTGTTTTCTGCAAGCAAGCGTTAAATATCTAGGGTATATTATTGACCAAAGTGGTTTGCGCCCGGATCCCCAGAAGGTGGAGGCTATTGTGAAGGCACCAACACCTATCGATATCACACAGTTAAGAAGCTTCCTAGGTTTACTTAATTATTATGGAAAATTTATTCCCAAATTAAGTATTTTATTACATCCGTTACATGAACTATTAAAAAAGGGAGTCAGCTGGAATTGGAGTAATGAGTGTGATGAGGCTTTTAAGGAAGCGAAGCGAGTCCTATCAGGTGAGAGAGTACTCGCACATTATGAGGAGGGGCGGCCCTTGGTGCTATCGGTGGACAGCAGTGCGTACGGGTTGGGCGCAGTATTGGCGCATCGTTTCCCTGACGGCAGTGAGCGACCGGTCAGCTGTGTGTCGCGCACACTCAATGACGCGGAGCGCAATTACAGTCAGATTGATAAGGAGGCTCTGGCAATATTTTATGGCGTCACTCGACACCATCAATATCTGTATGGTAGAAAATTTGAACTACGTACAGATCATCAGCCTTTAAGCTACATTTTCGGAGCAAAAGTGGGTATACCCCAAACTGCCGCTAGTCGCTTACAACGCTGGGCGGCACGATTAGCCGCATATGATTTTATGATAAAATATATAACCTCAAAGCAAAATGGACCAGCGGACGCGCTGTCACGTTTACCGCTAGCACAGGAGCGCCGTCCCACTGAGTCAATGAGTTATGTTAACTTAGTACATCAATGTATGCCAGTAAATTTCCATGACGTAAGTAAAGAAACCAATAAGGATGCAATATTATCGCGAATATTGGGATTTGTAAAATTTGGATGGCCAACCGTACCTAGTTGCGATGAAGAAAAACCGTATTTTGCACGAAAAAGCGATATTACAATTGATTTTGGTTGTTTAATTTATAAATATCGAATTATAATACCAAAACCACTACAAACTAAAATACTAAAAGAAATACATCAAGGTCATTTAGGAGTTAGAAAAATGAAAAGCTTATCACGCAATTATGTTTACTGGCCTACCTTAGATATTGACCTTGAAGTAATGTGTCGTTCGTGTGAGCCGTGTCGGATGGTGCGGGATGCAGCGCCGCGTGCGGACCTGCATCCGTGGGAATTTCCGTTGTTTCCATGGCAACGCTTACATGCTGATTTTGCGGAGTATTCGGGAAGAAAATACCTAATTATAGTCGACGCGCATTCGAAGTGGATTGAGGCACTTCCTATGGGTCGTACTGATTCACAGGCAACAATCACTGCTTTTATTACAGTTTTTAGTAGGTTTGGTTTACCATCGCAACTCGTTACGGATAATGGACCACCATTCCAATCAATAGAATTTAAAAATTATTGCAAACGCAATTGTATTGCACATGTGACAACGGCGCCTTATAGACCACAGGGTAATGGCGCCGCTGAAAATGCGGTAAAGACAGTAAAAAAAGCAATAAAAAGAGCAGTTCTTAGTGGCGAAAATGTGTTACAGGCATTAAATAATTTTTTATTCAATTACCGCAATTGTGAGCATGCAACTACGGGTGTGCCACCGGCAGTATTGCTAACCGGGCGTCGGATGCGGACACGACTGGATGCGTTACGGCCAGACGTCGCGCAAGTGGCGCGCGCGGCACAGCAACGTCAGGTAGCTCATGCAGGAGGCACTCCCCAATCCCCGATCCGGGTAGGAGAACCGGTACTCGCACGCGATTACACTTCGAACTCAAATAAATGGTCCACGGGAACAGTGTCTAAAACTACGGGACCGGTGTCGTACCGCATTGACATGGGAAACGGTGTCGAGTGGCGCAGGCACCGAGACCAAATAATTCCAGTTGGGGACAAGTCGCGATTAACACTATCGCGAGCGAGCATCGGTACACACAAGGGGGAGAGTAATGATCATGACGATGATGCTTTCGAGGATGCATCAGAGGCATCCAGTGAGCTGATGACGGAGGCGGGTAGCGCAGGCCTGGCGAGCGCGGCCGCACCGGCAGCACCTCGCTCCCCGCCGCCGCCGCCGCCGGGGGCTTCGGCCCGAGCTATACGTGCGCACGTGCGCGCCGTTAATAAAGACAATGTGTCTAAATAGTCATAGTACCTAGTCTTATAGTTGTATTTAATTGTTAGTTTTTATATATCTTGTTATGGTATTTCCTGTTAGTTATTAGTTCTTATAAGTTAACATTTATTCTTAAGGGGGAAAAGTGTAAGGTATTTGTGTCTACTTTTATTATTCCGTAATGTGGGTATGCGCTTATATGAATAAACCAGTCAGCTACCCATCTCCGTGTTTAATTGACGTCCCAGTTCCTTTTCTAGACGTACCTTTGTTATTCTATAGCTCTTTGTACTAAAACTATCAGGTAGCTGCAACTAGCTTGCACTTTGCGCTACACTCAGTTTTATTTTTTTAAACGCAGGGCTGATGTTTATCTGAATGAATAATCTTTCTTGTCATCATATCCTTCCTACGAATACTTGCAAGATTTACTGGCGAAATCAGTGCAAACGACCATGGTGTTATGTGGTGTCATCTGATCTACGCACCATGCCTCTGAATGTTGCTCACCGATGAACTACTGACCTAGATCGCTGGAGACAACTAATGGACGGCATCCATTATCACAATCCTTAATAAACAAGACTAAGTGGTGGAAAGTACCTACCTATTCTAAATTAAATGAGAGAAAATACTTGCAAAACAAAGCAGATGCCAGTTGTATATTTGGACTAACTTAATGACATGATATTAGAACTCTCCAGTTATAAATGACTGCCTTTATTACGGAGTATTACAGTCGAGTCTAGTTGGAGCCGAATTTACATAGCATTAAAAAGCTCATTAAGCTTAGACATTTCTTAATAAGGTCCTCGATGAACCATTTTCGTTGTACGTTTTTTGCGAACTAATAAAGTTTTAAATAATGCAGTACGTGACGATTCGTAATTCTGTGGTCTTGAATATAAAAATATTGACCCTAAAAATGACAGAAAAGAAAATACATTTATTTGCGGTAAACATGACGCATAAAAAGAACATAAACATGCGTCACATTCACGCAAAATGGCCATCGCTGAGCATAATGCTAAGACCCTATACGAGATAGAGCCCCAGCGCTGGTTTTCAAAATAATGTTCCTCTAAGACTTGAAGTAGTAGAGAGGATTATACAGGGAAGACAGGCAGGGACTGGACTACCACTTAACTTGCGAAGCGAAATGATTGATTATGGATAATTAAGCTACCTCCCACCATTAGTTGTGGCTGAATTGATAGGAGATCAATATTGAGTTATATATGAGTTGGTACTTAATTAATAGTCTTATAACGTTTTGTTCTAGAGCCATACATTTGGGTCGGGACAGTTGATATTTTTTCGCGATTACGATGTTGGTGTCATGGAGAAAGTTATTCAGTTTGAGGGTCTGTACCACAACTTTAAATTTCATCACACCATTCTGATACAGGCTGTAAAAGGCCCATTTCTACGAATGACATTATTAGTAGCGATCCTACACAACGGACTACATAAATGTGGACTTCTACTCGGACAAACTCGAAATGTAGGTATGTCATTGTGATGAAACTTTTCCAATAATAGGTACGTATGAACAGAAATGAGAAGCAGTATAGTGAATACGCAGTAATACTATCCAGTTATGCACTTTACCATTCGGCGAATATAAGCATGAAAATACTTTATGACTCAATCTTGGAACAGGTGCACTAAAACTGCAGAACGTACAATCTTGTAGCCTTGTAGCTCTCATTTGTAAACGCGAATTCCGGACTCAGATGGTGTTTTCTGTCGCTCTCTAAGGGATTACTCACACTTATTCAGCTCTATTCGCGTTTCGCTGAACGATTTTGGTCACACTTATACAGTTCTGCTTCCATCAGCCGCGTACAGCGTCGTAAGAATGAGAAAAGCCGTCATAGTGTGTTATCTCCGCTGAAACGCTTCTCTGTTCCCAAGCATTATTTTTTCTCTGTTGATCGCTATAATGTGACGAACTAATATCGTACAAGCAAGAATATTATTGCACTAGCAATATAGTTTCTCTTCGTTCATCATTTTATTTCATAAAAATAAAATAATTATAATTACTTTACTTTTAAAGTCCGACGTCCGAACTCTCTTAATCATAGTGCAAGTTATCCCGATATTCCCACGGGTTCTAAATATATGCGGGTGAAACCGCGGGGCGCAGCTAGTAATGCATAAACAAACAAAAACTGAAGAAAAACTCTTTGTATCCTCATTTGTAAATACGACACAAAGGACCAATTTATTGTTCTGAACAACCCTATTAAGGACAAAAAGTAACATAAAGACTCCATCGTTTGGAACTCGACCAAATTCCTTACAACAAAGTAACATTTTGTTTATTTTATCGCTCACTTTTGGCACAGGTGTCTAATCTTCCAAAATGTGGACGCTAGTAGTCGCCTCATTTGTTCGAGTAATTTTAGCATCTACATATGTGCAATTTTCTGCAGTGTTCAATATTTTTATTTATCTGTCACGGTGTCTGATATTTTTAAGGGCTTGTGGCTCAATTATAACAGCCGTACGGATCGATCGAAGGTTAAGTTATGCTTGTCGAGGTCGGTTTGTGGTTGGGTAACCATCTATTACATATCGAGAGTGCCTCGGAAATGGGTTATGCTGTGGGTTATTACAGTCGTGTAATAACCCACAGCAGTCGTGGGCAGAAATTCCGAAAGTCTGACAACCAGTCTTACCCCAAGGGTATTATCGTCTTGCCCATAAACTGGGCTGTAAAATACTGGAATGCACTTGAATCTGGTTAGACTGAAAGCCGACCCCAACAAAGTTGGGAAAAGGCGATGATGATAGTGTTTGATATTTTTGTAAGTGACCCAGCTTCAGTAGAAAGTGTAGTAGGTATATTCGATATTATTTGTTCTAGTCGTTTATTTTGAACATTCATTTTAATATACGACCAAACAGAGGACTGCGATGTTAAACCAAATAGTTTTCTTGTTTTATGACCTACTTTCGTGTCAGGTGTACTAACCTTGCAAAACATGTACTCTTGCAGTCGCCTTCATCTGGACCGGCGATACCAGAGCGCAGGTGTAGTTTCCTGCATCCTCCACTTTGAGACGCGCCACCTGCACAAAGATGCATCTTTATGTCTGAGAAATCGAGCGTATTATGTGGAATGTCCTTTATGGTAGTTGGAAACTTCAATTTAGTGTTTTGCTTATACTTTTGTTTAGTATTCTGAGATTGTTGTGCGACTTCACATAATTTACAAGTTGGTGCAAAATTCGTAAAGTAAATTTTTTGCAAAAATGGCGGCAAATGTCAATTCTAGTTTGACATTTGTGAAGTTAACATATACAAAATACACGTCAACAAGTCATGAATCGCTATACTCATAAAGTACGCGGAATAACTGTTTCGTGTTTATGGTCATCTAATATCTCTTATATCCAGACTTCTTTTCGTGGGGTTTTGTGAAGTCACAAGTCTATCAACAAGTCTCAGACTCTTGAAGCCCTCAAAGAGAATGCGCGGACCTATCGCCGGAAGTTAATAATAATAATAAATAGTTTATTAACCATATAGTGTTCTTTCTTACATTTCCTTATAAATATAGTACAAATAAATTATTGTTACAAGGGAATTTTTATAATTTTCTTTTTAGTTCTGGCAGGAGTTATGGAAAATGCCATAAATAAGGCCCGAATGGTCATCAATTCTGGCAGCGGCCACTTAGCCAACATTATTTTATAAATTTAATGAAAAAAAAAATTAAGACATCAAATAAACATAATCAAAAAGCTGAAACAAAGTTTTTCATTCATAAAAAGAATTACAGCCAAAGAACGTCGGGTGACAACTTTGTGCCACCTTGTATGTGTGCATTATACTACTATTAGCACATACTGATGGGTTCGATACGATCCTGCGAAAAAGGATGGCGTCCATGGTGTGCAAAGTACGTGCGAGCGTCAACGGCATTCTGAAGGTCATCGGTGAGAAGCCATATTACGCCATTTTGGCATATTGGGTGCTCTTACATGTGCATGTACCCGGTGCGTCTGGTGAGCGCAACAAATATATCAATTAAAAACAATAATTGTACTACCTACCTCTGTTCCTAACATAGTTTATAAGTGTGTATTACTACATCATAATTATAGATCAAGGTCTGAAATAAACAAGGAGAATGTACCTACTCTATTTCTAAACTACTACTATACAGATGTAAAATTGTTTGTTTGATTATGAGGGGTAATCTCTAAAGGTATTGAACTGATGACAAAAATTATTTCGCTGTTAGAAAGCTACACTATTGCTGAGTGCCATAGGTATGGATGAGGCTGGCATAGGAGCGTGGGGCGCAAGAAAAGAGAGGCCTATGCTCTGCAGTGTGGATGATGATGATATACACTTCTACGTGGGCGAAGTCGCGCGCAGAACCTAGATAATAAAACAGAATCCTATTATTAATATAAATGCGAAAGTTTGTATGGATGGATAGATGGATGTTTGTTACTCTTTCACGCCAAAACTACTTAACGGATTTGGATGAAATTTGGCACACATATAGTTTATAACATAGGATGCTTTTTATCTCGATATTCCCACGGGATCGAAACCGCGGGGCGCAGCTAGTTGTGTAATAAAATAAAGTTATTGTGATTAAAATCGGTGAACTATAATAAATACTTGAGGTGTAACTATTTGATAAAATCAGGCAAAATTTACAAATATTTAATACGGGTCGTTGAGCAGTTGATTATTTTCAAGCCTCCAAAAACTGGGATTTTACGTTAGGTATTATAAAATGAGCTCAATAAATTATGTATTCCGTTAGACATATCAGCAAAAACTCATGATCAGATACATAAGTTTATGAAGGAATATGATATTTTACTTTGATACATGTACGATCAAAGGTTCGTGTTTAGGCACTGTTATAATCTTGTAGACATCTAAATTGATTAAACATAATGATTATTTCTATGTTAATTAATTTTATCCACAAGCTTATAGTATATTTTGGCCAAATATTAAAACTCATAAGTTTTCAACATAAGTCATCCTTGAAGAAATCCAAAAATAGAAACTAGTTTATTGTCCAGCATCCTAATTGCATAGCACACTGTCAATCAATCTGGATCATTTTGAAGGATATTACATGAAAAGAAAGAAAGGAAATACGTTTACTTGCGGTAAACATGACGCAGAGAAAGAACGCCATAGTCAGGTAGTTATACTACCCGACTATGGCGAAGCAAAAAGGAGGTTTTTGCTTCGCTGTTGTCGGTTAAAAAATAACAACTTGGGGGAAAATATGCGTTACATCCACGCAAAACGGCCATCGATCAGCATAATGCTAATCCATTGCTTTATATGTTCGAAAAAAATTGTCTGCTCAAGAACGTAAATAATGCAATGAATTTTATTGAGCTGTCAAAATTAAAACCACCCCTACTATTAGTGTATTACGTAATTACCCCCCAAATAATACAGTAAGAAGGTTTACAGGTTGACACCAAGTTGAGAAACCATGAGTAGCTTAAAATATTACCTACAGCTAGGTTACAAAGTATTGTTTACCAGTGAGCCCCAAGCTAGACCGTTAGTCTGTATCTTGGGCCTCGACGGAGACAGATACTGAGTTATCAATGATAACTCAGCGATTGATGATAACTTATCATCAATCTCCTGATAAAACTTTAACAAAATCAATTAAACATTTTCAACAATAACTTGTGTTCTATACTTTAACAACACACAGGGTAATATATTTTCGTTGACATACAAATACCCAAGTATATTTACTTACCATACTATGTAGTATTTGTATTCCAACCAAGCACTTCCTACGAATAAGGCACAATAAACATACAGAATTTTAGAAATATGTGAATATATTCGGAAGAAGGAAAACACGGATGATCCTTATTCGATTCTTCCTCCCACATGTGATATAAATGGTAAATATTACCAAGTTCGTACGAGTATATAGGGAAATATTGAATATTATATTAATTTCGTACTAGAAATATCATATCCCATTTCTGACTCTCCAATTACTCCTGTAGCTGTTATAACAATATTAATTTCCGCATCTAATTCGGTCAGTAACTTACCGGTAGTGGTCCTAACAACATATTAAAAAATCAGAACTAGCCGTTAGTTTGTTAATGTTCGATATGACTGGCCTATTTAGTAATATCCTGTTGACTTTCAAATTGGAACATAATTTTATAGTCGCTAAAGAAGATGGTATATTTGTAACCCACTTGCGTTTATCAGCATCCACGGGACAATTTGCATTAAACTGACCCTGGCAATAAGCCAAGATAACACTGACACCGAAAAATAAGATAAATGACTAATTTCACTCATTTCGGAGCAGTGCAGTGGTAGCCAAGTGGTAACTGCCGTGAATCACGAGATGTAGGTTTCTCTCAAAACGGTGAAGGAAAACATCGTGAGGAAACTGGCCATATGCTGGAACTAAAAATTCGAAGACCTATTATGCCATTTACCAACCCGCACTTAGGCGCGCGTGGTGTATGGTGGAAATTAAAAAGTAGGTAGGTTAATAAGCCTTCTGTTAGAGAAACCCTTACAGCACTGACGATTTTCTGACCGATAAATTATATTTATATTTATTTATTTATAAGTAGGAGAACCAACAGCTAAACCAAATCAATAACAATTGTATAAGCGACACAGAGCCAATTAATTACAGGTTCTCACGAGTAGACTGACTTGTGTGAAATATCTAGATTTTCTTCATATTTATTTTGACATTTAATTCACTTTTTTAATACATAATCAGCCTATAAAGTTCCCAGTGCTGGGACATAGGCCTCTCTGTGAGAGGGAGTGGGTCATAATCCACCACGCGGGCCCAGTGCGGGTTGGTAGATGTCACATGACTTCGAATTTTTGGTTTTGAATTTTTTAATATACATTTTCTATAATGAGTTGATGATACTGTGCTGTAAGATATTTTAAGTTTTAATTTGTAATGTTAATTGCTTTCAATAATGGATACAGTCATTTGATGTTTCCCGTTTACATTTATTTAGATATTTGTATGCCGTTGAGGCAAAATATGACTGTGATTTAATTTCATGTTACATCTTGTACCTGCCATGTTTATATACTCATGTTTTGGATATAAAAAATATCTTTATCGTTATCTTTATTAAAGCCCACTCCCTCTCACCGAGACGAGGCCTGTGTCCCAGCAGTGGGAACATTATAGGCTGATTATGCTACTAATTTCACAGATAAGCAAATATAAAAAAAATATAATGCTTTTAATAAGACACCGTATAATATGCGAATATCTTAAGGCTAACCATTACGTTTTATCTAAACATTTTTTTTTCAAGATTGCATTTTTGTATCACCACTCAGGCCGAAAGTAAGGGAGAATATTTAAGTCTCACTTACACTTTAGCCCGCAAATATATTGCGGCAATTTAGACCAAACGGGGAGGTAGAATTACTGGGCCTTGAGGGTGTAGTTGCAGGTCGGGGTGGCACTGATAGCTGTGTGGATTTAGGAAAATTAATAGGCTAG
The DNA here is from genome assembly GCA_951799955.1 of Apamea anceps. Taxonomy (NCBI): domain Eukaryota; kingdom Metazoa; phylum Arthropoda; class Insecta; order Lepidoptera; family Noctuidae; genus Apamea; species Apamea anceps. Next base: position 5,440,353 of record OX637522.1, on the reverse strand, counting down.
TCAAGTAAACTAGCTAACCTTTTAAATGGAGCTTTGGCAATGCACACTCTAGGCAAATGCACAGAAAAGGCACTTATGATGAAAGAGCAGGCTTCATAAGACTACTAATGTTTTTGTGGAGCTTTTTGATTAAGCGAATGCGACTTGAGTGGTTTTACTTCAACCCCCAATTGCACACAATATTATTACCCCCATCATAATCTGCCTTTAATGTTCCCACTGCTGGGACACAGGCCTCCTCTCTGTGAGAGGGTGTGGGCCGTAATCCACCACGTGGGCCCAGTGCGGGTTGGTAGATGTCACATATCTTCGAATTTTTGGTTCTAGGACATGCCGGTTTCCTCACAATGTTTTCCTTCACCGTTTTGAGAGCAGTGGTGATGAAATTACACAAAGTAAAGCGCCTGTCTGGGTTTGGAACCTACGACCTACAACTCGTAAGTCGGGGCCGATTATTACCTAGCTTTTGTTTTATTATGAGACAGAGAGAGATTACTAAAATATTATTTGAAAGACGCTGAGCATATATAAATTTGCTCACACATAGTCGCCCGGCACACCCGCTATTTTTTTTAACGCACTCTTTTACCGAGGCCCCTGGAAGCGTCTTGTCCTTGAAACGTCCCGCTTACCTACCGGTTCTTGTCTTGTATTATCGATTTCTGTATTTAAACATTAATTTTCTTACGAGAGAGTAAGGGAAGCGAGAGTGCATCTGTGTCTGCTCACACACTTGTACACTATAATATCTCCCGCGCCAAATGCTAGTCCCGGTGAGATCGGCCGCCATGGGCGAAATTTAGTCTGGAGTAATATTACTATTACCTTGCTGTGATAATTATACAGGTGACAAATAATTCTGAAGCCGCGAAAAGGTTTCGTCGGTTATTAAAAAATAAACTAGCTGTTCAGTACCCAATGACCGCGGAAGTATTGCAATTAAGTACGTGCTGAATTCATGGTTACAGTTCGTGCGACGATGTCCCTGCCACCATGTATTAAAATACATAGTTCTATTTCTCTTCCATTATCATCACACATGTTCTGTTGACATCAACACACATTGATGTAGTTATTTTTATTGGTGAGAAGCGCCAGGGTAGCCCGCAAAATGCAAATTTTCTTAAATTTTTTTGCAATGTGCAGGTCAATGTCATGTTGATTAAAATATGATTCGCGAGAGTAACAAATATGTCTTTACAGAATTATAATCATTAAAATCACCCATACAACCCTCTAAGTTCACATAATCCTATTGCATGACTAGTTCATGAAATATCTATCAATAGGATTATAATACTAACCTGCAAATTGCAAAAAAGTAAGACAATTTTAATTTACGCGGGCTACCTAGCGCATCTCCCTTAACGCTAATACTGCGCCCCCACCCCGCCGTACCACTTAACTCATGGCTATCATACGGTAAATATCATACGCTCTGTTATCTCCTTGACTATAAACGTTTACAGACATAATTACAGCATCCTCGTTAGGGACAACCTCACTAAGTAACCCTCATTTGGCCCGTTAAACATAATTTTTTCTAACCTCCCCAAAATTTATTAAAAACAGTTCATGAAATGTAAATAAGCAATGAGATTTTTACGAAGATATACCACGCCCGTAGGCTTTTCGTAAATGGAAAATGGGCACGTCGAATTAACTAAGTTATTTTTATACTGGTTTAGAATAGATAATAGGGATCTGTTCTCGGGGGTGTCGTACGAGGTAACTTATTTTTTCTTTTTCAAAAATGTTGCTATTTGTTGTACACTGTTGTATCTTCTTATAACAAGGCTGGTGAATTTTTTTGCGCATTTACGTCTTTAGAGGTATGAGGAACAGGGTGTAAAGTTCACTCAACCTCAATAGAAAAGGGAGGATCGTCCGACCAGACTGGTGTTTTGTCTGGCGGGAAATTGCCTAACGACTGATGTCGGGAAGTTTGTATGTATGCTAATTGCGCGGTAAACTCTGCTTGCGAGATGCAGGATTTGCGTGACGTTAGTATGACGCGTTGTTCGCATGTGGCGTTGTAGATACCGCTACACGTCCAATCAAATAAAACTAGCAAAAAACGTTCACGTTATTTACCTTAAACACACCCCTCATCATCATTATCATTCTCCGGCTTATCCTAATTTATTTGAGGTCGGCGCAACATGTCTTTTTCTTCCATACTTCACTATTAGCCGCCATCTCGACAGTTACCTCCTTTCTAACCATTAGCAAATTAAAAAGCTTTATAAACAAAATAAAATACCTACTAAAGGATTTTTTTGGCGGAAAATTATCTCACTATTAACTACAACGCCCCCGGGCATTTGACCGATTTTTAAAAGCATAGTTCTCAATTCTTTGCAAGTCTCAATGGTTTTTCGATATTTTATTTATACCGTGTTGCGAGAAAAGCCTATAAAGTCTCGTTTAGAAGGGAAACAATGTTCCCTGAAACACAATAAACTGGAGATTTTCTACAGGTGCTCTGGAAAGAGGTCGAGGTCAAAAAACGTTTTATTTTAGGCGTTACTTCAATGTGGAGTTGGCTAGAGGCAAGATGTAGAAAAGCCGTAAGGTTAGATGTGAGAATTTAGATGGCTTCAAGGGAGAAATTGAAAAAGTTTTCAACGTACCTATTATTAAAAAAATATGCAGGATAATATTCTTAAGTAACAGGTCCACTCCAGAGTCTCCAGAACTACTTATATTTTATAGTAAAGTACAAAAAAACTTAAATTGAAAGTGAATATTATTAACATATTTTTGGACGAGGCCTACGCTATTTCTGTCCAGAAAACCTTTGTCTGGCCTGTTAATTACCTAATTATGAGACAGGAAAATTGTATTACACCATTTTAATTTTAAGTCATGTCATGACAAAAAAGACTCAAAGTGACACTGATGATAGAACTAGGATTTCTACGATAAGGTTAGCTGCTTTAATGTTCTAGCGGATTTGTGCCCTGTTCATGGCAAAAGGCTCGCCCGCTATATCTGACGAAATTTGGGTGTAATAAAGGCACCCTCTATCTAACCCTTCGGGGATTACAGTTGTGTTGTTGTTATGTAACTACATCAATAGCTTAGAGTGAAGAAATATATAAGTCCACATTACCTGTAAATGACTCGTCAAAGTCAATTGATCAGATTCGATGAGCACTCCTCCTCGGATTTCATCCAGGGAAACGGTGCTGTTTCCTCGATACCAATGCATCTCTGGTATCGCATCACCAGGATGCAGGTGCAGAATGGCACATTTGAGAGACAACGTCTCCCCAGTTTCTAGAAACGCTTCTTTACTCATCTTGATTGAAGGCGCTGTGAACAAAAATTCAGATGTAACTCTTGATTTAAAATCTTGTAGGTATATAGTTCTCAAATGGAATGACTATTGTTTAAAACTGATCTACAATTTATGGCATTTGCCAAAAGCGAAGTTTTTGATGAGTTCCGAAAGGCAACAAATAAAATATGTCCAAACTAGTTTATGATAACGGGGTTTATTTAAAAACTTTGTTTAAAGCTAAGAGTCGTTTAAACGTCAAAAATGTATGGTTAAAAAATTGCTAATCATTATTTAACTTTAAGCAATGTTTAAAAATAAGGGGGAACAAGTTAAGTCGCTACTGAGCTTGCAAATAGCCGTTAACTTTTATGTTGCTTGAATAGTATTTTAATAACAATGTCGTTTTGTATTTTCTTTTGACAGTCGCTAAGCTAAGCCAAGAACTTACGATGCACAGTCAACTTGTACCGCCTCAGCATTGGAGGGTGTGTAGAAACATGACAGCAGTATACACCAGAGTCTTGGACCTTGGCATCTGCTAATGCCAGCTTCCAATTTTCACCAGCTAAGTCTACCCTGTACCTGAAAAAGAAATAATTTAAAACAAAACAGCAAATAATCAGAAAGTACTTGTTAAGAAATATATCCAAATAAGAAAAAAACCGGCCATGTGCGAGTGAGACTCGCACACGAAAAGTTAGTACCACAAGGCAGAAAACGCCGAAACAAACTCGTTTCTTGTATGGAGACCCTTTTACTTTTTAACTTAGGTAATAGGTAATACGGGCTGTTGTTCGCAACTCCACGTCAATGCGCGTATTTTGCATACGGTAATTAATAAAATTTTAACTTTATATTATATTATTTGTTGTTACAGCGGCAACAGAAATACCCACTGAAAATATCAACTGTGTACCTCTTACGGTTAATGAGATACAGACCGCTAACAGACAGACGGAAGAACGGATGGACAGCGGAGGCTTAGTAATAGGGCTCCGTTGGCACCCTTTGGGTACGAGACCCTAAAAATAGCAAAAGGCTGCATAAAACTCTTGAGTTTAAGATTAAAATAACTGTCATGAGAACTCGTTGCTTCTGCAAATACTTTATTTTATTTCCCCATCTACTTCAGAATTTCATTTTTAGGTCCATCAAAATCAAAAGTTATATATTCAAATTAGGCTGGGAATCAGCAGTTTTTGAACGTTAAGTCTCCAAACCTTCAAAAACTTCAGAAAAGAACATATTTTTGAGCTCAGACATACCTTCAGTTTAAGTAAAACTACGACAAAACAATGTTTTTGCAAAAAAATGCCAACGAGCCATTACGAACACAACCAATATTTTAGCACAAACACACAACCTATTCGGATTGTGGCATGCGTAAATAAGAAGTTGTATTTATGGACGAGTCCTCAAATGAAACCCGCATTGGTATTGTGAGTTCGTGAATGGACCTCGGCTTTTAACGGTACTGTACAGGTAAGTGATAAGTAAATTAGAAGTGAACATGAATCGGGAAACATGCCTGCTTGATAATGGGTGATGTCAGTAAGATAATTGAGACAGAAAATCTTATAAATTTTATAAGAATTTACTTAATAGGTGAACAGTGGCATAATCTTAATAACAGCAACGTCTGTGAATGCTGACCAGAAATCCGTGTCTACAGTACCGTAATCTTAGTTTTTTTTTTTTTTTGTTTGCCTCTATTGGGAAATACTGAAAAGGCCTCCCTTTTTTATTTTATTGCTGAACAGGCCTGCTCTTGACCTCGATCACGCCTGATGGAAAGCGATGGATGAGGTATATTTTAGTTACTTCCACAGTATTATGTCATATGGCATTTTACTGTGGGGTCGGGCTGCTGACATTGAATCCATTTTTATTTTGCAAAAAAGAGCTGTCAGAGCCATTTACAATCTACGTCGCCGCGAATCTCTTAGGGAACTATTTAAAAGGGTTAATATTATGACGGTACCTTGCCAATTCATTTATGAAAATATTATGTATGTAAGAAAAAATCAACATCTTTTTAATAAAATAAGTGATAGACATAATTTTAATACTAGAAATAAAGATAAATTAGATCAACCTTTTTTCAGATTATCTAAAGTACATACATCTTTTATGGGGTACTGTGTTAAATGTTACAACAAAATACCTTGTGAAATATTGCAATTAAATGAAAGAAAATTTAAAACTTACATTAAAATTACACTTTGTAAGCAAGGATATTACAAATTAGAGGATTATATCCAAGATAAGAATGCTTGGAAACATGCTGGTCCTGCTCCATAGGACAATCTCTAGAGTCTAGACAAAATCAAACTGGTTGCTAATGTAATTGTATAATTTATTCTTTTTTTTTTTTATTCTCTTTGACATTGATTTACATTCTGTAATTACTTAAAGTCACCCGGACTTATTACTCCTTATTATTTATTTATGAAAATAGTCTACTTTTGGAATGTTTGTAAATATGTGAGCACCATGTACCTATCACATAGTCAATTTATATGTCATGGTTTCATTAATTCATTTTAATTTTTTTTTTTTTACCTATTGTGGTATAGTAATTTTATGTTTAGGTGCATCGTCTTCACATATAATTATATAATTAATGTATGCAAAATATTGTAAAACATTTTAAAAGAGTAACGGTGGAGTTTCTTGCCCATTCTTCTCCATACGAAAACTACCTTTTGGAAGGGGCGACTAGAATCAATTTAATTTTAATTTTGACGTTCAAAAGTGCCTTTTATGTGCCTATTTGAATTAAATGATTTGACTTTGACTTTGACTTTGACTATGATAGATAATATATATATTTTCCTTCCAATCCTCCCTGTCTTGTTAATATAAGGTACCTACCTAAAATCTGTCGTATGTGTATCAAGATCTATTGTAAGGAGCTCCAAATTTTCATCTTCAGATACTCTTATCCACGAAACCTGTAACAAAATGTCTGAATAATTTTCTTTTCCTTATTAAACAAGTTGTAATCCCAAAGTAAGAGGTTTGTTACCGTTTTATCTCTTAAAGCAGTCACTTTGCAATCAAATATGACAGTTGAACCTGTATCAGCGTCAATTATTGTATCTTCTGAAGCGGTGCCTTCGAATGATGGCGGACGAAATCTGGATAAAAAGAAATGAAGCTAAATAAAATGAAGTCTTAGCGAGGAAGTATAAACTAGATTTTTTTTGAAAGGAAAGAAGAAGTATGAATCGGTAGTTTTTATGTCTTTCATAGACTGTGCTGCAGTTTTTGACATAAATGCGATTGCAGAAACACAAACACAAAGCTATAGAGGAAGTAAATAGCAAATCAGTACGACTGAAAACTTATTACTTTAATATTTTTTTTCCTACAATGCTGTCTCGTGTAGATTTCAAGTCTAGACATTCCGCAGCATTTACATAGGACAATTCAAATATTTCAGAAGCTTCCTGTGATAATTTACGAAAGAAATAATTCAACCTTTTAAGGTTTATTTTTATTCGAGTTTTAATGCTCAGTGACCCATATGCTGCGCATTGTATATTTTATTTTAAAGAATATCCGAATTGGAGAAAAGACTTGGATTTGGAACAATATTTTTCTGTAGAACTGTTTTTGATTGAATTCTGTTTTTGAAGAATTTCTATGTTTGAACCTCGTCTGCTTATGTAGGGTTGTTTAAAGGTTAAATAAATCAATCAATCATTCCATCTAGTGATTTCGACAGCTGAACAAATAAGGGTGCTTTTTATACAACCCAATAATAAAATTATCGTAAAACCATTTAACATTTGTAGGGATTAAAGGTCCCTTTTTGTTAGGCAATCTAGCTCTTGTTTATTCATCTAAGTGTACGAAAGGTCCTATTTAGTTCGGATCAATATTTACATGCATAAAACAAGGATTTATATAGATTTTGGCTTTATACCAGGATGTATTGTCTCAGACATTACGTATGAACGCGTTAGGGAATTCTCGTTTGATGGCAATATTGTGTATTTTGTTTGTCTGTTTCAATTCCCGATGCTGCTCTGATATTATGTTTATTTGTTTACTGCGGTGGAAGGTTTGTCAATATTTTAGTTTATATCTATGTGTGTGTACTAGCGTGTAGTTAAAATAGTTTGGTAAAACGTGAATGATAGTATAATGTGACGGCTGTTCCACGATGGAGGAGAAAAACGTAATTCTACCGACGAGTTTTTGACGCCGTGAGTTAGCAGTAGATAGGTACCTATTGGAGATACAAGTGCCTAACTACAGGCTTAATTTTTTGGCCTATAGCAAGCCTATGTTGAAGAATTCTAATGTTAAATATTGTTAAGAATTTGAATGTCCTAAAATTACCATAAAGTATGCTCATGCCGCCTGTGATACAGTTTTATCCTAGTACAGGTATCAACATTATTATACCTTTGTAAATAATTTCTAACACTTTATGTAAATATTTTACCAATTTTAATACTGAATAAAACATGTATTTATTTATTTATGTTCTGTAACGTAGGTAGGTAATTCAATAGACAAATACATGTTAGATAAATACATATATTTCATTATTAACCGAACATTTTCCTTAATCAGCAGTCAGATACATGTAGGTATAATTTGTAAGACAACACTAAACGTAAAACAAGGAAGGACCGAAACGGACCTTACGCAAACTGTCACGAAACGTCAATAAGTTACTTAATCATGTTTCTACTCAGTTATTCTAAGGTCCAATAACGTAGGAGCAGAGATCAGGCCCCAATTTTAAACTCCACATAAATTCTGTTTAAGTCTGATGATTAAAATCCCGAGTTTAGCCCAGGAATTTCCTTCGTTAAATTTCGGAAAATTAACTAGTTTAATCAGCTTTCTGGATCCCGTACTGTCGGTTAGTAAAGCGAATCAACAACCATTAAACCTTTTTTTATAAACAACAATGTTTGAATTAAAATGTTTGCACTACATGTTTAAAATGTAAACGGCAGTGTGAAAGTAGACCAGGTGGCAGGTTGTGCATAAACACACTTGTTATATTACTTTTGTTGGTGAGTGTACCTCAAGTAATTATAGCAGGTGACAACCCCGACTACTCCCGCACACGCACGTGCCAGTTTCGCTAGCTAATTAGGTTGCCAACCTAATATTTAGGATAAAGGACGGAATCCATAAAAAGGAAAATAATAAACAAATTCGTCCCACAAAGATTTCTTCTTGCAGTAAAACGTAAAACTTGTTATTTTATTGTTACAAATTAATCCGAATGTTCGAAGAAAGAATATAAATAAACTAGCTGCGCCCCGTGGTTTCACCCGCATAAGTTTAGATTCCTTGGGAATATCGGGATAAAAAGTATCTTATATATTAATCCTGGTTACAAACCATCTGTCTGCCAAATTTCATCTAAATCCGTTCAGTAGTTTTTGCGTAAAAGAGTAACAAACATCCATCCATCCATCCACCCATACAAACTTTCACGTTTATAATATTAGTAGGATTGAGCTTAACAATTCATACTTATTCGATTTATTACAACACTAGCTTCTGCCCGCGACTTCGTCCTCGTGAATTTTTCTCCTTTGACCCACCCCATCGCATCGCATCACCTGCCTGCGTTATAACTTCATAGTCGCTTAGCGTTCTTTCTGACTTTTTTCTTTTTGCTCGACTCCTTAGGCTCATAGCGTCAAGCAGCCTTCCTCCAGAATTAGGCTATCAAATGCAAAAATAATAAAGCTGAACAGTTTGTTTGTTTTTATGTCGGATTTAAAAAGTAAATCCGACATAAAAACAAACAAACTGTTCAGCTTTATTCTTAGTATAGTATAGATAGATAAATCCGTAGAACATTATTATTAGAACAAGACTCCCTATAACGGAGCCAATGGTATAAACCTCTAGTTTAGTCTATCACCAAGTCATGTAATGCTTTTACCGTTTCACTGACGTAAAACGTTGAAGGCGTCCCTTGGTCGATTCATGGATGACCATCTGTACATACGGAGACCCCTCTGTGCCTCGAAGAGCACGTTCCCCGGCTGTCATTCGTGGATCTTTGTCAGTCGTTACGGGTCGTCGTAAGCCCGAAAGTTTGACAACCAGTCTTACCAAGGGCTATCGTATTACCCAGTAATTGGGTTGTGGAATTCAGATAGACAGTCGCTCCATGTAAATGTCTCCATGTACTGGTATTCAGCTGCATCCAGTTAGACTGGACGCTGACCCCAACGTACATTGACGGCACGGTTGGCGCAGTGATTAAGCGATTGACTGCTGCGTGTTGCGGGTTCGATTCCCGCACGGAACAAATATTTGTATGGTCTACAAGTAGTTGTTCCGGGTCTGGCTGTTTGTGTATGTGAGTTAAAATGTTTGTAAACGCACCCACGATACAGGATAAATTCCTAGTGTGGGGGGCTACGTTTTTTTTTTAAAGAAAGAAAAAAAAGAAAGAACATAGTTAGGAAAGGCTAGCATGTGGTGTCCGTGAAACGGTAAAAGTTCACTGAATGTTATGTACTAGGTACCTCTTACCTACACCCGGTTTTATGGATTCGACAGAATATTAGCTTTCCTTCATCATTATTCTAATTAATAATGGTGAAGGAATTTAACATGCTTTCCTGCTGTCAAAATCTCCGCTGCTAATGCCAGTTAAACTTCCCAAGGACATATTTAATTATTTGTCGTTGACTACCTTGTCGAAAATTGAGATAATCTTTTGTTACGCTTCGTAAACTAATTGGAATATCGACTAGAGGAAATACCTTTAAATTGGGCTATTTAAGTTAAAATAATATTTTTGATGGCATTGAAACTTGGTATCGTAGCTCTTGAAACAAGGTTTTAAAATGTTTGAGAGCTCTTTACATGTTTTATGCAGTAAGCTTACTCGTGTTATAGGCTTAAAGGTGCCACACCTAAAGCCTGTGTTACAACGGAAAATGCTTTTATGGTAAGTACCGAGGGCGATAATACGTTTTAGAACCGGCGATTTCTCACTTAAGTCAGCATTTGTAGCATTATGAAAATTTGTGATTTATCTTTGTTATGAAATTGTATTTGCCTGCAAATAGGTATCAAACATGTTAGAGCATTTCGAGTTAAAACGTTATAGAAAACTTTATAACAGTTTCATATCTAAGCTTGTCCCTCAAAAAGGGTGATAACAAAACATACAATCATACGATAAAATTATCTAATCTTAAAAAAAAAAAACTAAACATAACCGAACAAGGTTTTCCCGTTCCCTAACTAAACAGCAGAGAAAAAGAATCGGCAGATGGATAAAAAGAGAGTTATGATATTATTCCGAGTCAAATTTACAAAAAGGAAGAATTCTAACATACGTTAGTCCGACACGCCGCATATTTATTTAAGAAAAAGTGTGACCCGACGAGGCTCATTTTATTCAAACTGGGTAACTTTTGTATGGACGTGATATGCATCCAAATTAAAGGGATGCACGTCACACCGACGCGAACCGAAAAGGGTGTAATTTAATTATTTTCGGGGACCGTTTTCGTAAAATAATTACAAGTTTTGCTTTGACGAAATATCATTTGATAGTAATTATACGTACGTCTCTTCGTGCAAGTAATATAATATTTGTTGCTGTTTAAATGAAGCCGTAACTCAAAACACGAGTCCTGAGTAAGTTGCAAATGCTAGTGACAGCAGTTTGAGTTCTGTGTGTACAGTTTACATACAACTTGGAGCCCAACAATGTGCTATGTTTGTATGTTTGAGGAACGCAGTAATATATCAAGTTACATATTGTTCTAAATGATAACAGCGAACTGACCACTGAAACTGAACTGAACTGATAGAGAAGAGAAATATGACAAAACTACGAACAATTTAAATGTTTTTTTTCTATATCAAAAAAACCTTAGCTGGATTCCGTTTAACTTGAGTAATTAATTTAAACATGGAACTAAACTATCCCTCAAACTTATTGTTTTTGTTAATATCTAGAAATTATACGTCGCCTGAGACAATTCAATAAAACTAATCTTCAGCTCAATGAAACTGTTTTAGCCACAACAGTTTATTTCTACAACAAAATTAAACTGAATACACACACAAACAAATAATAAACACTGAATCACTTCATTCATAAACACGTCCCATATCACTTCCACAAACAAAACACGAGCAACGAATTCATACTCTAACAAGATTAGCGTTCGGTGTAACAAAAGCCTTTGACTTGGGCCTGAAAAGGATCTTCATTAGGGCGGACAAATGAGATACCGTTGGTCGGGACTACTGAAATTAGTTTCAGTGTTTAACAGAACGTGTTCCTTCACACCGAAATGTTTTATTTGATCGGTGTAGTGATTTTTGGGAGCTCTTTGTTGATTAGTGAAGTTTTTTGTTTGGTATGTGTTAGAGCTTTAGGAGCTTTCACGTTGTTGCCCTATAATCCTTTCCGTGAAAATGTGTGTATTTGTTTGCTACAAATATTGTAAAATATTTCTTTAGAATTCAGATCGAGATTTGATAAATTAACTATAGGACACAGCAAGATATAAAAAATAGGTCTTGCGACAGAAGCAAATGATTGAATGATGAGGGTTCGATGAATTCAAATCCGCAATCCAAACGATGACACCCGGTAGATGATTTTTCGTAATATCGATTATTATGAATAATCACGACACGGCACAAACACTGCGTGAGACACTTTACACTAAGATTCGATAAACAATAGATTAAAAAAAAAAAACACAATTATTTAATAATCTAAAATAATTTAACTACGAGGTCGTCAAGTTCGTTCGTTCGTAGAGGTTTCACGAAATGTCACCATGGTAGCCAGCGCAAAAAAAAAATCTTGTAAGAAAGCCATCAAAAGAATGTTACTGCAGTATCTAAAAGATTTGGTCTTTGATCAGCGCTTAAATTCCAGTGTAATGTTTGATATTTTTAGGATTAGCTTTCTTTTAGGCATCCTCAAAAATGTCTTTGTGGAGAGTAAAAAAAGAATTTCTTTAACGCGACTGCTTTGTACATCTAAAAGGCCATGAAAACGTATCTGAAAAACATATTTTATGTACTGGTAAAAAATGGCCGGAATGTTTGGCCAGTTCTAAATTCACGACAAGAAACTACACTAAAATAGTTCAAAAAATATTTGGAAACCTAACATCTGCGCCGCTACTTTTTCCAGGCAAAAAACGCTAACTTTGATCCTAAATCACATTTACATATTAAGTGCTTATTTTCAGCCAAAGCATGCCTAAAAAGTGTTTGAAATGAGCCATAAAAATTCACAATGAATAAACTTTAAAACTCTCTTGGTATCCATAAAACAAAATGTCTGCAACAAAATGCCTTATCATGATAATTTTGTTTATTGTAATCACTTTTATTGTGCAACTTAATGGCAAAGATGTACTTTTATGGTGTTTGTTGGTGTCGTCATGCCAATGAATCTCGACGAAAATTCATAAAAATGGTAATTGTCAAAAGTTTCCAATAAAAGCGTTTGATAAAATGGTTGATAAGATCATAATATATCTTAATGTATAAAGTGAAAGTCAATTTATACTGGTAAGTTTCAGGCTACGGAACCCCATGACCGAATTTCCTCATTAGGCGTTCCATTTTGTTCTCTTATGATTTGCAAATGCAAATTTTCTGGGCCAAGGAATGAGAGCATCTGAGAATGCAATTTCGTGAAGGATTTATGAATAGAATTGTAGATGAGGCACGATTTTAATTAAATTGTACGATGCTGATTAAAAATTAGTATGGATAAAAAAAAAGAAAAAAAAATTACTGACAAGAAACAAGGCTTATTACAGTGTTCGTTTAGAGGGAGAGATTTTAGAATCATTTTGAAGTGACAGCAAAATGTGATATATATTCGCACAGACAAAACAGAATGAAGGGCCAACCTCCGTTCTTCAACATTTTAGGGGCTTCAGAAATGTTTTCATGTTTTTATACTACTTTAAGAATGTTTAGAAATCAGCTTAATAAAAAAATCCAAAATGGAAACTTACTTGTCATGAAAATGCTTATTGCTTGTCGCATACGAATCAAATATATAGTTGAGCATAGGAGAGTCCACTTTCCCATGCTTCGTCCCTTTTCTTGGCTTGCTGGTGACCCTGAGGTTCCGGAAGACTGTGGGGGGTGGCGTCATCACTGTTGACGATGGCGGGTTGCTTGGTTCAGTGCCTGGTGAACCTAGGTGGAAAGATTTTCTATCAGTCATGGTCCTTCAAGCATGTAGCGTCATACAGACCATTTTGTGTCACATACACAGTTGTTTAAAGTAGTTTGTTGTTGTTTGTTTATTGAGTTTTTCTCAGGCACAGATCCGGGTTGGCAACCCGGATCTGTGCCCGGGTCATGGCAATAAGCTCGCCCTTATTACATGGGACTAAAACACAACTGGCAAAATGTCGGTGTGCTGTAGGTATACCCCTGCCTAACGCTGCGGGTATAACAGGCGTAATGTTATATTATGACTGTATCCTTTAACAAAAGACCTAGACCATTTTGACTAGTAACTAAACTAAAATATAGAAATAAATACCTACCTTTTTGAAAATGTGTAAAAAACCATCTGAAGTTGAAAGGGACAAATTGAATGTCTCTTGCAGAACCTTCTGATTTATTACTGAGTATATTTCTACTGTGTCTTTACACCGCTTAGGTTTTAAGCAAATTAACATTGTGTGTGTGTTTGGCTATGTACAGCTTCGATACGATTACGATATTTATTTAAATTTAAATAATGCATAATTAAACAATTGGGAGAATTGTATTATACCTTAATACAGCGGCTCTTATTATATTATTCGTAATTATAACAGTTATTGATTGGTAAGAAACAGAACTGGGAAGTATGGCAGAAGAAGGGGAGGTCTATAACCAGCAGGGGGTGATTCCGGGCTGAAATGATGTTGATGATTGATTGATATTTTATTCAATCGAAATTACTCTCATCGGAATTTTAACTGTAAATGACTGTGTTTACCTACAGTCAAAATCTATACTGACTGAAACAATAAAGGTCAATTCACATTTATAAGCCTATAGCAGTCTACTGCTGGATACAGGCTACTCAAATTGCACGCCATTCAGCTGAATTCTGAGCAACTCTCATCCAGCTCTATCCACCCTGCGTAGATCATGGTTCCACCTAGTCTGTGTGGTGTAGTGAATGTGTGGTGTGGGTGTGTTTGTATGTGTGTTTGATTTCTTTGGTGCTTCGTTTGATTCGGTGTCAGTTCAGGGTCTTTATATTAATTTGTTCCGAGTCATCATCAGTTTTGCAACATTTATTTTTTATTTTTGTTGCAACTGTTGAGGTAGTATTTTTTAATTTCGCCGAGTTTTCAGACTTTACTGTATGTGTTAATAAGAGATTAGGTCGGGGAGCGTCTAACTTGCGATGAGGTGATGTCAGGTGTTGTGATTCTATAATTTCTAATGTGTAGTCGGGTTTGCTTTTAATATTTTGTGCGTTTTAGATTTTTATTTAGATTTATGTATTATTAATCTGTAATCGTATTATGAAACTAAGGGCTGATTTGTCAATCGACAGATATGTTTTATTGGTGGAATATAATTGACGTCTGACAGTTTTTGTGTGGAAGAACTGTCAAAAATTTTAACATATTCCTCGGATAAAATTATCTGGTGTTGGAAAAATCAGCCCTAAAACAAGTGAATAAAACTGTGATTTCGTTATACTGCCACATAGTTTAATCTCAAAGATTATTTTATACTGTCATCGTATTCAAATGCAACTGATCGCACTAAACTAAATTACAGAACTCATGTAGCTATTATTCTGCTAACCGCTGTTATTAATGAATACTAGACAATGGCTGTAGCATTAATATTATTGTCGTGACAATACCATTAATTAATCATAATATTCAGTATCATAGGACTTGGTTGGTTGGTTGGATGTATTGTATTTTGCTATTACTTGACACTAAAGATCTTGGTTTAATAGGTGTAAACAGAAGTACTTGCTTCGGTTTCCTTTGAACGTGTTTGTGATCCAGGTAAATAACATAACATTTATTTATGTAAATATAAGCTGAGCCCCGCGGTTTCACTGGCATAAGTCCCGATCCAGTGGGAATATCTGGATAAAACGTACCCTATGAGTTAATCCTGGTTATAAACTATATGTGTGCCAAATTTCATTCAAACCCGGTCAGTAGGTTTTGCGTGAAAGAGTAACAAACATCCATCCAACCTCACAACACTCTTTCGCTTTTACATTGTATGTACGAGTATGTAAATACATGTTTTTATAATACATAATTTAGTAGATTATTAGTCTTGTGACAAAGTACCTAATACTATAGATAGCTTAGTTTTATATTTTCCAAAAGTATGGCTTGAAATATTATACAAGTATTTTCTTGTATCGGAAAGCACGTTCAATAACGTCAACCACACTAACAACCAGTCCTACCAAGGGGTATCGTGTTATCCAGTTACTGATTTGTAGACGTCAGATAGACAGTCGCTCTATATAAAATACTGGTATTCAACTGCATCCGGTTAGGCTGGAAGCCGACCCCAACGTGGTTGGGAAAAGCTAAGCAAATTGATTTATTTACCTGTAACGTTCGCATGGGGGGCGATGGCCCTCGTGAGCACCGCCATTAGCAGCACGATGCGGTGCATGCCGCCGCATCCTACCCGCTCAGCAGGTTTCCTGCAAACAAAACAATACAATACGTTACTTCACGTCTCAAAATCTTCATCATCATCTTCCTCCCCTCGTCCCATGTTACTTGAGGTCGGCGCAACCCGTTTTCTTCTGCCATTCTCCCCTATCAACCGTCACGTTATCATTCACTCCTTTTTCGTTCATATCGTACTTCACACAAGCCCTTTATCTTCTCTTTGGCTGTCTTCTCTCTCTCCATCCATCAACATTTATATTCATCACTCTTGTAATTACAGGTGTATTATCCCTCCTCATTACGTCTAGCAGTGTGACTCTGAATTGGAAAATTTTCTTTTCTAATTCGTGTAATAGGTTATTCATTTTTATCATAAATTTTAAAATTTTGACATATACAAGGCCCTTGCTCAGTGGATACGAAACGGGGCATTATAAAAAAAGACTCAAGAAAAATTTCACCAAAAACCATCGCCTAATCAAGGCTGTGGGAGTAGTAGGGTGGTGGAACACCATGGGATACTTCAAGGACATTGACCTTGTGGTCAAGGTCAAAATTCCGAAAGTCAAGATCCGTGATTCTCCTAAGGTCACGAACCTTGACCTCAGGTTCATTGACCTTGACATCTTTTGCCTTGAGGTCAAGGTCAAAATTCCGAAAGTCATGATTCGATATCTATCGAGAGTGCAAAAACAGTATTTTTTTTCCAAATTTGCTTTTATCTTGAAAACGATGTATCCTATCGTAAAAATAATGAAAAATTTGCCCCTTTTAATGCTCCCTGCCGCGTAATTCTCAATATGTAGGTAATAATCAATTATGAAGAATTTCAAATGTTTCATTATCCATACAAAAAAAAATGTATAAATAAATTTTACATACGTCGTCCGAAATTCGGCTAAGTCAAAGCTTGCATGCGGCTCTCAATAAGGTAAAGTTCTGGTTGTAGTACCGGGGTGCATAACTCAATGAAATAATTTCGAATATTCGCATTTTCGCTTATTTTGGAGTTACTGGATTGATTTGATAGTTGTTTAAATTGTTAATAAGTTGTTAGTTTAGCTTATAAGTTTTCTTTGTTCCTTCTTTTAAAATTTCATTGTTTGTTTCGTTTCAGTGTTTTGGTTTTATTTAGTATTTCTTTGTAGAGTTTAAGTTTAAAAAAAAAATTATGGACGCCGTCCAATTAATTCTGGCGCGTAATTTTAATATCTGGAATTACAGTGCTGTTATCAGCAACGAAGAACGAGCGGTAAAAGCTGCTCGTTCTTGGTTGTTAATACCTAATAGGGTTACTCGCTGTCCGAACTGTAGGCAGAATATGAGCAAAGAACAACTCTCCGACTATAAAATTGGCTTTCGCTGGAGATGTCGCCGACGTGGCTGTAATATAATAGTGTCGCCAACAAAAAATACTTTTTTTGACAAATCGAAAGTCTCAGTGCAAAGTACACTGAAACTAATTTTACACTTTTTTAGAAAAGATAAGGTTTCGCAGGCGGCTAGGGATGTAGGTGTAACTCGCAAAAGTGCAGTTCAAGTTTATCATTACTTGCGAGAAGTGTGTGAGGTGGCGAAGGCTCATGCCCGTGAAATTTTAGGCGGTCCTGACATTTTACAAAGTCTTAATTCTGATGCCGCTCGCTTTCGTCGTCTCTTACGGGATATTCACCGAGTCTACCCTGGGCGTGGCAGACGTGGTATCCGGCTTGTCAATTGCAGGTGCCGATTCTGCCGCTAGTAAGATGAGGGGAGGCCTCCTATTTCTGAATGACAATAATAATAAGGCGTAATTTACTTCTGAATGATTAAAAATAAAATAACCACGAAGGGGATAGCGGGGTCTTAGTACGCCCCCTCCGCTCGCTCACTAGACCAAGCCATCCCCTTCACACCTAACCTGACGAGTCGGGGTGCCCCAAGTCCCGAGCTCGCTTCGCTCGTTCTTGCATCCTAAATTCTCACATTGCATTTTGTGCCGATCCCTTTGACATCATTTTTTCGACTAAAACGGCTGATCGGAGACAAAGAACAGTAATATGCTTGTAGTCCTATATTTAGGTGTTTTAAACTATATAATCGAGAAAGTAACGTTTTGCGAAAAACAAAAAAAAATATATTAAAAAAAAATAAGTCCCAAACACGTTAGTTAAAGGATCCCTTCGACGTTGTTAACGGCTGGGCAGGGACAAAAAAAAAAAAAAGTTACATCTTTATAAGATAATATTCAATTTAAACTTTACGTAATTTCGTAGTCACGCACCTAAAACCGATTAGCTAGTTCGGAAAACTAATGCATAGCATAGATTTTCCATCTGATGTAATAAGTTTTCTCGTATTCTCATTTCATTTAGGTCAAATTATTTGAAATGGAACTATTTAATGATATTTAATTGAAGCTTATTATATTTTTGGGTTTGATTCAAATTTAGAACAATACTAATTAATTATTATGCGTGTTAAAGTGGTGAAGTTTCATTTTTATTTCGCTGCAGTCTGTACCAAATGATATCGTTGCTGACTGACTTCTTTATTTCACTATATTTATTAGCTGACTTGTTAGCATTCGCATTCAACGGGTCTAAAGATTTGATGAATGCGAAAATAAAACAGTGTTTCATATTTTGAAACAGTACACTTTGGGGAGACCTTTGCCCAGCAGTTCCCACTGCTATCAATCTGTTTTGCTTAGTATTATCCCCAGTACAGAAAAACCGGCCAAGTGCGAGTCGCACTCGCGCACGAAGGGTTCCGTACCCTTATCTATAAAAATCACGTCTGTTGTATGGAAGGCCCCCTTAAATATTTATTTTATTTTAATTAATTTTATGATTTATTATTAAAGTAAAAATACAACTAAGTAATTTGTGAATATTTCAAGTGCCTACCTGTTGCTATTACCTATTGATATCGAGCAAAGACGTATTAAAAAAAAAATACCTACTTATATCTCGTTCAAACCAATTTTCGGTGGAAGCTTACATGGTCATGTACATCATATATTTTTTTTAGTTTTATCATTCTCTTATTTTAGAAGTTACACACATTTTAGGCACACATTTGGGGGGCACACATTTTACCACTTTGAAAGTCTCTCGAGCGAACTATTCAGCTTAGAAAAAAATGATATTAGAAACCTCAATATCATTTTTGAAGACCTATTCATAGATATCCCACAAGTATGTGTTTGATGAAAAAAAATTTTTGAGTTTCAGTTGTAAGTATGGGGAACCCCCAAAATTTATTGGTTTTTTTTTTGTGTGAAAATCTTAATGCACTATTCACAGAGTACATCTACTTACCAAGTTACAACAGTATAGTTCTTATAGTTTCGGAAAAAAAGTGGCTGTGACATAAGGACGGACAGACAGACAGACAGACAGACATGACGAATCCATAAGGGTTCCGTTTTTTGCCATTTGGCTACCGAACCCTAAAAATATTATCTCTTTTGGCTTACTTAAAAAAAACGTAATTATATCCCTACTACTTTCACTGGGCGAGTTTTATATTAAACTAACCTCTGCCCGCGACTTCGTCCGCGGGAAGCAACTTTCTTAATTTTTTTTTCCGTGTGAACCTTCTACAAAGAATTAGAAAACTAAAAAAAAGCGGCCAAGTGCGAGTCGGACTCGCTCATGAAGGGGTCCATTGAGTTGATTGAATGAAAGGTAAATTGCGGTTTACGATTTATGACGTATTAAAAAAAAAACTACTTACTAGATCTCGTTCAAACCAATTTTCGGTGGAAGTTGGAACATGGTAATGTACATCATATATTTTTTTTAGTTTTATCATTATCTTATTTTAGAAGTTACAGGGGGGGGGGGGCACACATTTTACCACTTTGGAAGTGTCTCTCGCGTAAACTATTCAGTTTAGAAAAAAATGATATTAGAGACCTCAATATCATTTTTGAAGACCTATCCATAAATTCCCCACACGTATACATGGACGGATAGACAAACAGACAGACATGACGAATCCATAGGGTTCCGTTTTTTGCCATTTGGCTACGGAACCCTAAAAACAACAGTTCCATAGAACAATTTGTTCATTTTCATGAGTACTATTATCTCCTCAAAGTTAGCTAATGAATTCCTAATCAGCGTGTATTGTGTGTGTAACTTACATTATCTTATCGTTGGCCACCGTCAATTGCCGTTCGGTGTCCGTATCAGGCTACATAGGAACATACTGTTGACATTTTGACCGTTAGGTCATCCGGCCGTCCCAGTTCTACCGATTTGGCAGCTGTCTGACCTACGTGTCGTTTAAGCATTAAAAGTCAACTACTAAAACACCGAACTTGCTATATTAATATAAAAAAGAAAAAAAAATACTTCAGGTACATTTCAAGAAGAAGGCAGGATAAAACAATGTATGTATGTTAATTCGGCTTAGACGACGAGGGAATCAATTATGTACCTGTTTACTATCTTTTGACAATATTTACCAAAAGTTTTGGTAGTTAAATTAGGATTGCTTGAGAGACTAAACAAGCCACAAACAAAACCCAAACAGTCCATGAAATAAATAATTAAAATTTTAAAACAAGTACCTCGTCGAGCGCAAAAGGAACAAAGCAAAGTAACCCGTAGGTATTCCTAGGGATCTGCTCGTAAAATTGGGTATTACCCTGTCAGAAACTGTAACTAAATATTTAATTTGTTTACGCAGAATAAAATTTTAAAAGGGCTAATTGTTTGTGAAGAGTTGATCCCTAAATTAAGACCATCAATTAAGAATTTGAAAGTTCTGCATGAATTTATAAAATGTAGGTATTTTGTTTGGAGTGGATCAGGGTTATCGTTGAGGCGTCGCACTTGGCCCTTATTAAATTCTAATGGCCGTAATTAAGCCAAAAAAGGTAAAGGTTTCAATTTATTTTTGGTTTTTTAATAATGTAGCATAAAAATGCTTAGTTACAAAAAAAAAACTAGAGTTAATGAATACAGGAGTTTTGCTCTTTATTATTAGATAAAATAACCAAAAAAATGTTAGTACTATAGTAACTAACTTATATGGTATGCTTTTCTCCCGCGATAAACTGTTCGTTATCTTTCCAAATTACAGAACTATCGTCACTTAAACTGAAGAAATTATCAATGAACTAATCCGCACGTTTGTTATTTAGCCGCAAGCCTTTAGCCACAAGAATGAAGACCTAAATATCTATTCAATATTCCGTTTGAAAGCGTTTGCTTTATCGAAGGCATGTACTGTCTGCGTCCTTCAAAGGTTGATTACTATCGACAATCGTACTTGAAGAACTCGATGAAAGGACAATATTCAGTGGCTCATATCTTTTGTTCAATTGTCACTCATTCTTATTGACATAGACTTATTTTTTTAAGTCATTTTTTAATCTTACTTTTGTTTCTTCAAAGGAACACTGTTTCGCAATTTGGGCTTTATAAATAGGCTTTGTACATCTTCGTGTATGTTAATCGCCATCGTTAAAATATATTTATTATTATAAAAAAATATTGTGCGGCTCAAAAAAAAAAAAAAAATCTAAAATAAACATAATATTATATTTATCGCTGGATTTGTAGGTATAAGAAACGAAACGTGTATGTTTTCCCACAATTTGCGTAAAACAAACATGCTTGTTTTTCTTCAATTCTACCATCTTGGTTCAGTAACATAGTCTTCACAATAAATCATTTACATACAGCTTCTAAGTTGTGTCTTAGAAATGGCTCCAAGTTACTCGGTGGGTAAGACTAGTTCAATTCAAATGTCGGTACTGTTATAGTTTGTTACTGAGCCAAAATTTTAGATGAGAATTTGATGACTCTGAATGGTTAGTGGAAATTCAGATTATGCGTTTCTAGTTTGGATATTCAAATCAAGTTTCTAACGAAAACATAAAATTTTAGTGACCTTACTGGAAATAGAGGGGTTTAGGTATTTTATAAACGTTGCCTAAATGTAGTGATTAGCGCATACATTTTTGATGTTCAAACGTCTCTTAACTTTAAGCAATATATTATATAAATAAAGAAGCTATAAGAATAATTTTTAGAAGGTAGGTAATATTTTATTCTATAGGTTCTATTGAAAACGATATCGCATTCTGGTTAGTTAAGTTTTTATTTCCATTGTCTAATTGATAACAGTTAAAACTGATGGTATACCCGGAAATATCTTCACAAGGTCACTTTTTTTTGTTATCCTATACTATCCCACTGCTGGGCAAAGACCACCCCCAAATCCCAATCCCAGCTGGTTCGAGGTGGCGCGGGAAAGAGGTTTCTGGAAGGTCACTTATGTCTGAAAAAAGCCGGCGAACTTCCATCTTATTTCTCACGCAGATACGAGTACATACGTACACATAAGCCCTGCGGAGGCACCTAATTTAAGTTGCAAAGATCAAACTTTTAATTACTCGTTGATAGAATTTAGCCGAACATTCATAACAATATCGCCAACGATAGAGGTTTAGATAGGAGCATTGTTAGATAATTTCTAAGTGCATGCAGACGAGCAACTCACGTCGGCGGGATATATTGGGCCTACAATGTTCCCACTGCTGGGACACAGGCCTCCCCTCTATGAGAGAGAGTGGGCCATAATCCACCACGCGGGCCCAGTGTGGGTTGGCGTATGTCATGTGTCTTCGAATTTTTTGTTCTAGGACATGTCAGTTTCCTCACGATGTTTTCCTTCACCGTTTTGAGAGCAGTGGTGATGAAATAATTAACAGAAAGTAAAGTGCCTGCTTGGGTTTGAACACACGACCTAAAACTTCGTAATTTGCGATCACTGGACCACCAGTTATCTACATTAATTTATGTTTGTCGAATTTAGAATAATCGCCAGGTTTTAAGCTTGGTCAGTGATCGTTTGATCTTACATTAGGTGTTCATAGGAATTCAAAGCATTGACTCAGCTGAATACCTGCATTATTTTAATATACAAGATTTAATACGAGCATAGTGTGACTGTTCCTGAATTACCTTATTGACTTGTAAAAGTGTTTGTACAAACCTACTTACAAAATAAAATCATTTATCATTTACCCTAGGCTAATAAAATTTTCGTTTTTCCTAATTAAGTTTATTTTAGTATTAATATCGCCTTCTATTTAATCACCATGAAAGAAAATATCCTGATATACGAATAATCCTTTTAGCTTTACAATAGTTGGGTGAGTGTGTAGCTAAGTAATCAATGGTTGTAAGATCCCACTGATTTTATTCAGCTATGTCGAACACGAAACGTTGACTGATTAGATCCCACGTCTGCACAAGGCTTAACGGTAAATATAATTATATATCTATGCATGCACGGAGCTCCCTTTGTAATCCCTTGGGAACTGATCACGCCCTGTTCGTTTAATTAATTCTAAGTTCTTGCGTGTAGTTCTTTGTGGTTAATATTTTGATGGACTGTGGCCGAAATATGGTTACAATGAAGTTTTATTATTTGGTGTTTTACTAGGAAGAGAAAGCAAGCGATGTTTACTTTTTATTTTTTACACACTATTATTTGCTATAAATGATAAATTATAAATGTTAAATGATTTTATTTTGTAAGTAGGTTTGTACTAACACTTTTACACGTCCATCATATTTTAAAACTAGATGAGGTCAGCGTTTCCTATCTGACTAGTCTGAGAAGAAAGGCCGAAACAAACTCAGAGGTCACAGTCTGTTTTAAAGTCCAGACATAATCTTGGTCAGATCATATGAAGACCATGTAGATCAATGTCAGATATGGTCTTCTGAGGAAAGAACCACACAGATTGAGAGGACCTGTCCAGTCAGTGCACGCATTTGTCAGAAATCGAACAGCTCAACTCAAAACTTAAGGAGCTCGACGATTCGACGAACAATACCAAATAAAGGACATTTAGGTAGGCCACATTAATTACTCAAACTGCCAGACCATGACCAAAACTAACAGAACACAGAGAAAATAAAAAATAAAATGACCCACATAGTCTTCACATTCACAATAATTAAAATAATAGAATACTTTACAAAGTAAGCAAATGTCATTGTATATATGAAAATTCACTAATATCAAAATGTATAAAAAAAACAACAACAAAAGAGAAAAAAAAAACATTCAGTATGTAAAAATTGGAAGCAGCTCAATCCCAAGCCTTTTTGTCCTCCATATAATGCTTAACGGTATAAAATGCTTTCTGGCACAACTTACGTTTAATGAATGATTTGAATTTATTAAGGCTTAGATCTTGAACGGGGCTTGGGAGTTTATTATAAAAGCGTATACATTAGCATCTGAACGAGCCACCTATTTTCTTGAGCGTTGTTGTAGGACATGTATAAACAAAAAGAAAAACATTGATTTTCTTATAATCCTTGTTAGGTCCGCGAGCTACTGTACAGGTAACTGTAGTATGAATTATAAAAACCCGGGATATCAGAGGGGCAATTCTCGTAATTTTAAGAACGTTCACAGTCTGACCTCAGTCTCAATCTGTCAAAAAATACTTCTAATTTTCCCTACATTTTGACAAGTTTTTGACATTTGTTTGTCGCCGAGATGGGACTGCGACTAGATTTTGAACGTTTTAAATTACGAGAATTGGCCTTCTGAGTTCCATAAAAAGAGTAGTCCTTTATTTTAAAATAAAAATAAAAAAATCATTATTATGCAAACTAGTCTGAGAATCAGCACATTTAGAATGTCAAAATTACATAGGACAGTCCCCAAAAAGCCCGCCCTTCGCCACTTCCAGTGCGGCGGGAAGAAGAATTGATGCAACAAAGTCCCCAGCAACACGTTGTACAAAACACTTTGAAAGGGTAATGAAAAACATGCTACGCGGTTTCTACGCCGTAGCAAACGTAATTGCTATGCTGTCGTAGCAGATATCGACAGCTACGCGCTTCGACTTTCATTACCAACAAATAAAAATATTTTTCCATAGTAATAATACCAGCCTACAACTATCCACATCAGTGCAAAGGCCTCTTCTCTTAGACAAGAGCATTAATCACCGCTTGACACACGTCACACTCAAGGCGGATTAACGATTTCAGACTTATATTAATTTAGAAGTCCAGGTTTCCTCACATTGTTTCCTTCACTGACGTCTAAGATAAATTTAAAAACTACCTACATTTGAATTGAAAAAGTCACATTGGTACTTGCCTGGTAATGCATAATCATTATTTTCCGACTACTGCTATTATAGTACTATTAAAGTATTTATAGGTATCTGTTGAAAAAAATGATAATCTACTATTCTAATCGACAGGGTAAACTGACCCGAACAGACACTAGATAAAAACTTTTACACTCATTCCCAAACAAGATTAGAAGCAAGATACCGGGAGCCTATAGATAGGCTTTATTTATAAACCCTTCGTATTCTGTAGCTATAAGAGGACATCCCGAAGTTACATTTGAGACATTTTCAGTTCAGGCGATCTATTTATAACTGTCGATCGTTTTAACCGAAAATCTTTTCAGTAGCTTATCTCTAAAAGATTTTCAATGAGGTGACAAGTTTGTATGTTAGGTAATAACTTTAAATAGTAATCTATATATGTATACAAAAATGAATCCCTATCTCCCTTGGTCACGCCATTACTTGAGAACGACTTTACTGATTTCTTTTTAGTTTTCTAATACTTTGTAGAAGGTTAGAAAATTTAAGAATGACGCTTATACGCTCCTGAACGGATTTAGATGAAATTTGACACATGGGTAGACCATGATCTGGAGAAGGACATAGGCTACTTTCATCCTGGATCACAGACGAAGTCGCGGGTAACAGCTAGTATTTTATAAAAGGGTCATTTTAAGTGCAAGTAGCCCACTTCTAATACTCGGTTCCTATAAACAAAAACGAATCGTGTTGCTTACCAAAGGTAGCATTTTTTATTCCCAAACCGGCCATATAAATAGATTCGTAAGCTATGTAATTTTACCTGTGATAGCTACATCTATATGGGAAGGTCTACTATGCAATGCTATGAGGTCTTTGCTTCATTATTGGTAAAGATACATGAGTGTTCATTCTAAACAATAACAGTCCGTAAATTATAATAATCTACCTAACTAAAAATTAGGTGCTGTAAACGGTGTCCACCAAAGTCATGTAGTGTGTAGCCTATCGATAATCTAGCGCGGTTTCCATTCGAACATTCAAGCAATTTTAGAACGGGGTGTCAAATATGAGATTAGGCTGACCAGCAAAAGAATGAAGATGTAAAATACGTACCTAGTATATTTGATGGGATTGATTATTGAACGAGATAAGCCCCAGTTTGATTTTATTGCTCCTCGTACCGTGGAGCTCGTAGGGAGCTTCACAAATTAACACAATATTGACAGATATTTATTCAATGGTCGATTCAGCATGTACTCGTACAAACCTTCCAGTTTATTGTAATGGCTTAAGATACTAAAAAAAAAAAAATGTATATAAGTAGTTTATCAGCCATCTTGTTACCATAACACAAGCATTAGGTTGCTTAGCTTGGGACTAGATGGCGCTGTGTGAAATGTCCAGGGATATTATTTATTTATTATTATACTTTATTTCACTCAAAAATAATATAATTATTTTATAATTTACGTACACACATAAAATGGATACAGTGAGACATATGATGAGCTAAAATATAATAATTATTAATAATTTAAGCGACAGTTTCGCCGGATGATAAAACAAAAGTTACAGTTAGCAGTTCGTGAAAACTACACAATTTAATTTTTTTCAAAATATGGTACTTTCATAGCCTTTCAGTGATCAAGTTGCTGTTACAATTTATTGTTACAGAGTGGATCACAAGAGCAACACTAACACTATAATACTAATTTATACTCTTCATTTAAAGGGATCATAGCATTTTCATGGCCACTGTGTGTCCCAAACACGTCTTCACAATGACTGTCGCTCCATGCTCCGTATCGGACAATGCTTAATTTTCTTACATTTTTAGCAATTTGCCGGTAAGTGTCTGGTTGTATTTTGAACAAAATATGATTCGCGAGCTTAGCAAATATGTATTTACAGAACTATAATCATTAAAATCATCAAACCATATAATCATATTGAATGATTATTTCATGAAATATTAATCAATGGGATTATAACATATTATTATGACCTTAGAGGGTTTTACCCTGAAACTTTCCCCTTAACGAAGGCTCTTGTATCTTATTTTAAGTGATATTCCTGCAAGATCCAATAAAAATACATATCCTCATCTGCCTAGCCTTTTCCCAACTATGTTGGGGTCGGCTTCCAGTCTAACCGAATGCAGCTGAATACCAGTATTTTACATAGAGCGACTGCCTATCTGACCTCCACAACCCAGTTACTGGGTAATACGATACCCCTTGGTAAGACTGGTTGTCAGACTTTCGGGCTTCTGACTACCCGTAACGACTGTCAAAGATCCACGAATGACAGCCGGGACCAACGGCTTAACGTGCAAAAAAATAAATAAAAATACATATGATATTACAAAAACAAAACTGCAAGAAATAATCTTAAAAGCAAAACCATATAAATCTGACAGTACGCCATCAAAAACTACATGTTTCGAAATAGAATTGTTCGGAACAGTTTTCATACTCATTTTGCCGAGTAGCCAAAACGTAAATTAATATATGGCAACGTTTTAAAACTTCGCTGGTAACTTGTGCAGGCGAATATATGAAGTTTAAAAGCTCTTGGAACCATTCGCTTTTCATTTAAACGCGAATGCAGTCGTGATGTGTATGAGGAAGTTTTTGACTCGTTTTTAATGGAAAATAATGTATTTTCAAGATTGTTGTTTGTTTACGCGTGGTGGGGTGTTTTGTTAAATCATTTTGAAAATGGATAAGTGCACTATTTTCTTATTTATACAAATCGTAGGAAAGTACAGGGAACTGATTTTAACTATAACTGATTATTTAGGCAAGACAAGGCTATTTCACTCCAATAACAATAAATCATCTAAGCTCCTTTAATGAATACCTCCAATTCGTAATATCTCCTTTTTATTTATTATGAAATACGAGTACTAAAGCCTATTCACGAGCGCCTCCTTCTGCCTAGCATTATTAATCCCGGCTTTTGCTAGGGCCTAGGTAGGTACCTAGGCCCTAGCAAAAGCCGATATACACTTTTATTTGTTTACCTTTAATCCTTAACAGGTGTTAAGGATTAAAGGTAAATAAATAAAAGTGGACCTCTCTAAATACATATACGACCTTTACTGACCAAGTCATCATTCTAACTTGCTTCAATGTACCTACGGAGAACTATTGTTTTGGAGACAAAAAAAAGTCTGACAACCAGTCTTACCAAGGGGTATCGTGTTCCCCTGAAACTGGGGTGTGGAGATCATAGGGGCAATTCTCGTAATTTTAAGAATGTTCACAGTCTGATCCTGAGATCAGACTGTGAACGCAGTCGCTCCATGTTAAATTCAGCTGCATGCGGTTAGACTGGAAGCAGACGCCAAGTATATGAGTATGCCCTGGAACATAAAGGGCTACGGAAGGAACACGGGTGGGTTTTAGTCAGTAAGAGTCTGACACTCCCTTCCGCTCCACCCAGAGCGGGAAAGGTCATTTGATGATTTCCCATCCTCAAAAAAAAAAAAGTATTGTGAGTATTATATGAGACCTGCATGTCATAAAATAAAAATTCATAAACCAAAATTCTATCAACCCATTTCATCTCACGATAAACTCGTTACATTTGTATTTTTGAAGTATCAACCCTATTGGCGTCGATCACCTACCTCCGAGGGGTCGATCTCAATCCATTTTATTTATCAAAACTTCATCCTTTCTCAAGGCAGGAATCAGGTCGACAGCTTCTCTATTAAAAGGTAAAGAAAAACCTTACAAAGTTTTTAGGAAGTTTTCGCGAAGCAGATAAACTTGTACATTTATTTATTTTAAATTTAAATTGTATGGCTTTTGCTGTTCTTGTGGGATTGAATAACTTATAATAGCTTCGATAGTTAGCTATGATTGTTGAGGCTTCTTGTTGTTTTGCTTATTTATTATATAGGTATAGCTTATGCCAGTGACTTTGTCCGCTTGAAACTTGTTTTAACATAAAATATATTTTTTGACAATCAGCAATACTGTAGCTTCCCATTAGTGAAAGAGTTTTCGAAATTGGATCAGTAGTTCCAAAGATATCCTCTACATAATACTCGTAACTCACTAATTCTATCTCTTTATAATATTATTATTATAGTAGGGATAGATTACAAGCTGATAGATTACGATTCCACTTGACAAACATCGAGGTTGAAGTTAAATTTTAATGCATTATGTACAGACGCCAGCACATCAAGCTACTACAATCTGTCAAATGTCTTTAATAGATTTTCAACTTTATCGCTAATGAATTAAGGCTCAAAGTTGATTGGAAAAATTTGACAGTTTCGGGTAGCTTGACCTGCTGGCGTCTGTACATACATAAACCTTCCAGATTTTTTTTCTAAATGGTGATGAAAGCCGCAACAAAACCCGTTTCAGTTTCAGTTGAGAATTACAACTCGTTCACATAGATAGAGACGAAGAGCGACTTTAATTTATAACATGTATAGATAATCCGGAAAAGAACCGGAATTACCGACATAGCTTGCAGAGTAAGCAAACTAAAGTGGCAGTGGGCTGGCCATGTTTGTCGAAGGACTGATGGCCGCTGGTGCACACAAATCCTGGTGTGGAGACCGCGTATCGGCAAGCGTAGTGTGGGACGCCCCCCAGCTAGATGGACGGACGACCTAAAGAAGGTGGCTGGGACAGACTGGATGCGGAAGGCGGAGGACAGGGTGTTATGGCGCAGCCTGGGAGAGGCCTATGTCCAGCAGTGGACTGCAATAGGCAATAGTTGATTGATAGATATAGCTGGTTGGGTTCAAGCTAATTGCGTTTATTGCAAATCGTTTGTACGAGTATTCGTAAAGTGGGTCAATAAATTATTTATTTTGATATTCTTATGTTTCTTTTAAAAACTGGACCCAACTTGATATAAAGATGATTCTGATTCTGCGTGTCAATTACTAAAATAGTAATTGGGGACGCTTATAATTAATGAAATTTTCGGAAACAAAAACACGAAACAAAATCTATTAAAAGCTTATTCGCACATACATTTATGCGTCTCGTTTACTCTTATAATTGAAGGTTTCATTACAATTCCGGTGTCACGCTCAGAGCGTGACCTAACCCCCTAACCCCTATTACACTAATGTGCTCGTAGCGTTTAAAAAGGTTTCTCTTCCCCTTTTTTGTTATGTAGCCTTGTATAAAAACCTTTTAACTTTACAAAGCACGATTAAAAAGTAATTCAATGTTTAATGGAATTGTGTTTTTAGATTTGGAAGATTTAGAGTGTGACTTTGAATTTTGTTTGCGTGAAATTTTTAGTTGAATTGAAAAAAAAAAAGGTATTTTTCCTTTGTGTTCATATTCTCGTTATTTACCAAGGCAGTCGTATGCTTGAGAAGTAGGGTACGCTCATAGGCTGGTCTGTGAGTACGCATCCGATAAGAGTACGCAATGCCAACCATGACGTTGTTTACGTTATGCGGCTAACTTCAGTATTATTTTGAAGTGTAAGTACTTGTACTAATATATAATCTGTGGTGTAAGGTAGTGGAAAGTGCGTGAAGAGTTTTGTTTTGGAACTGTTTGAACCTTTAAGTGCATACTCCTAACCTATAAAGTAAAAGCCGATTCTCTTAATCTCCTCTACGACCACACAACAGCTCCGGGTAGACTTAAGAGTTGGAAGAACTTCCTCCGCTGTACCGTCCACAACACCAACATCAACAGTCTAAGGCGAGAAGAGACCTGTGCTCCATCCACCTGCCATTCGGACATAACCTGCAGTGGCCTAGATGGAAAGCAATCAATCGACTGCAGAACCAAGTAGGTCGCTGCAAGCACAATCTAGCGAATTGGGGGATTATTGACTCAACCGACACCCAGTGCGAATGCGGTACTCCTGACCAAAGCATGCCCCATATGTTGACGTGTCCAAAGTGTCCATACACCTGCACTTCTAAGGCCCTAAAAAAAGCTACAGATGATGATTGGCATGGCCACCTACTGGGCTTAACTCATTTAATAATTTACCATCGTAACGAAAAGAAAAAGTTTCTCAAAAATAAGTACAGTAAGTAAAAATATTAGCCAGTAAGAAAGGTGACAGTGGAACTGAGTACCGAGG
The DNA here is from genome assembly GCA_951799955.1 of Apamea anceps. Lineage (NCBI taxonomy): Eukaryota > Metazoa > Arthropoda > Insecta > Lepidoptera > Noctuidae > Apamea > Apamea anceps. Next base: position 5,409,224 of record OX637522.1, on the reverse strand, counting down.
GAGTGCTTGCCGGACAATTTTTTTTTCTCGGCTAGCCTTTTTAGATTTTTGTTCGCATATCCCTTTTTTATCACATACCATTATTACGGCTTGACTTCAGCGTTGCGGTACCGCTGTATTGTATTTCACCCTATTAGCTCGTTGCTCTTTTTTCGACATACAATGTGAACGTGTAAATAAAATGCTCAATCAATCGGCAGCCATTCAAAAAGTGCAGTCATTGTGTACTCAATGTATTTGCAATATTCAGCTGCCCGCATGAAAAGGATTGTAAAACGAATCTATGACGTACTAAAAGCTTCGATGCTCCATAGTTGCTAAAAGAATGACTCAAATTCGGTTACTCATTTGTGTGACAAGTCAAGATTTACATTGAAGGTACTACCATATAGGTTATCATACGTGTTTAGCATATGGTCTTGTCTGGTCTGTGTAATGGCTTTTAAGACTGGAATGGAAAAAACAAAATAAAAAAAGGAATGGCAGGAAAATAGTCAGGATGAAATTTAAACTGCCATGTTAAATGATAACGAAACAAGTAAATAGGGACCTACATTGAAGTAACCGTTGTCCACGACATCTTTTGCATACAAACTATAATCCTCGTTTGACCCGTCTGGGGGTCGACACTCAAAAACATTTTCTTACAATAGGCGTGTTTTTGCAAGTCATGCTATAACAGATTTATTTAATCGCATGTTGCACAATTCTTTTTTATGCTGGTAAATTCAAAAATATTGTACTCAAAATACTTAGTCAATAGTCATTTTAATTTTAATTAAGATTTGCATGCCTTCCGAGTTTTGCTTTGTTTGCTAAATTTACTTTTGTTTTACTATGTATTGAACACAAGAAATGTTTTCTTAACTTAAATTTAAGTAAACTAAAACCTACAAACTACTATAATTAAGTAGTTCGTAGGTTTTAGTTTAAATAGCATGGTTTGTAAAGATTTTTTATGTGTTTTCCGTGGAAAATGTTGTTGGTTACACATTTGGCCGTATCTTCTTGTATTTCTTCATAATTATAAAATATGAAGTGTCACTGTCTGTTTTCCCTAATAAATATAATAAAATAAAAATAAAAATCCTGTACACATCTTTACCGCAACATTACCGTTAAATTAAATAAGAAACAAAATTAAACAACTGTTACACAGCATCAGTATGCAAATACTTTGGCTGACGACAAAACTTTGGAAAAACATTTTTAATAAAAGACAAGATTTATCATAATATTCATAAACTTCTCGGAAGTAAATAGAAATACGTTACGAAATAAATCACTTAGGCGTGACTTCATTAATGTTCATGAAGCATTATTTTACGCTCATTTTACGCGAATGGCTCCTTAGAATTCCAGTGTTTAAGTAACTAGTCTAGTTTCTGTAATGGTAAACGGGGCAAGTAGAAATACGCATAAAAAACAGACAAAGTTGGCTACAGGGAAGATAGGAAAAAGGTCGAAAACAGAGCCTAATTTACACGGTCTGATTGAATTACCTGTGGCATAAAATAACTTTTTTTTTTAATTAATCCTTTATTAAAAAGATCCAGGTTCTTAATAATCTAGCCTTAAGGGCTGATTTTTCAATCATCTGATAACTATCGAGGAATAATTTTGAAATTTTGACAGTTATTTCATACAAAATCTGTCAAACGTCCCTTTTATTCCACGAGTAAAAGTAATCTGGCGATGGAAAAATCAGCCCTAACAATAATAAGCAATTTTAATGAAACTTAATTTTTTACACGATAATTATTTTAAAACATAACATTTATATAGTTATTTAATGCTTCAAGTTTTTTAGGCCACAGGCAAGAACCTTGCATCGTGGAAATGGAACTTTGGACATCGTCATTTCATTTCATGTCTCATACTGATTAAGAAACCAGAATTTACTGTAAAATGAAGAAACAAGGGCCGTGCCGTACTCACTTTCTGTGTGTATAGTTTTAAGGATTCCGTACCCAAAGGGTGCCAGTGGGACCCTTTGACTAAGGCTATGCTGTCCGTCCCGTCTGTTACAGGCCTGTATCTTTGAACCGTAATAGGTACGCATTTGAAATTTTCATAAAGTAAGTAGTAACTATGGCCGCTATAACAAGTTATAATAAAAATTAAATTAAGTTAACAATTAAAGGTGTTAAATAAATATGTAGATAGTGTTAAATATTGTACGGTGGTACAACCGTTCGTGTGCGATTCCAACTCGCATTTGGCCGAATTTTGTGAAATGACCTAATAAAAATTAGGGCAAATTAAATTATTTTAAGAGATTTTTCCGTCGCTTGATAACTTTTATTCGAGGAATAAAACTGACGTTGGACAGATTTCAAAATAATTCCTCGGATAAAATTATCTGGCGTTGGGAAAATCAGCCCTAATTCAAGACAAACTCTCCCCATGTACTCCCATGAAACGAAATGTAATAGTAAAACAACTTCAAACTAAATTCTTGTAAGTACAGTCATCCGCACGTAAGTGGTAACCAACATAGCACTTATTACACTTGTATAAAATTATTAGATCAAGCGAAGCCTCATTTACAGTATTGTTTGACAACATTTTACCAGCCATAGAAATGAAATTTTATGAAATAATTATAACGTAGCTAATTAAATGAACCCACTGTTGAAGTAAGACTGTAATTACCTAGTCATACCTAATTATACAAAATGTGGGTCATGATATTAACTAGAAACATCATTTAAATTGATAGTTCCTAGGAGTTTGTTAATTATTCTAATTGGACGTAGGTGTTACATTCGGCACGATAGAAATACGAAAAGGAATGATTATTTATTCAGTTACACTAAAATACTAATTTTGTCACGAATAATAATTTAGTATTCGGATCTTGATTAGGTACCTACCGTTAGAGTAGGTACCTTTTTGGTGTAGAGCCCGTCGCAAAAGGGATTAGAAAACTTGAGGTCAGTGGCCGGATTGCCATATTGCGAACGATCTTTTCAGGTAGCGAAACATACAGCCTACAAAATAATAAGTATTATTTTCAAAGCCTGGAATTAGCAGTGTCATTATTATGTTAATATGAATCAAACCGTAGTTGCTTATGATACCCATTTTTGGAATACCTACTAACTAGAAGATATAATATGTATGATATCCTATATAATTATATAGCTTTCATAGAACTGTATTTTACGATACATATATGAACCTAGTATGAAACACGAGTGTAACGTCTTTACTCCGAAATGACTGCCATAACATGTACCGAATAGCAAGTAGGTAAGCAGACACACTTTTCCCTTTTCCTTAACAGTCCGGAACATATTCTTTAACAAAAGAAACAAGGATGTCAAACATACACCATTTTTTTTCTTCCATAATCGAAACCCATTTGCTTCCATCTTGACATATTTTTCCAGTCCACTAACGTTTGTCATCTTGAGACTCCTTCGCGCATACACTCGTAGCTTTTAGTCTACGACACAAATTGAGACTTAAGTGTAAGACTCTCTTGTAGCAATTTGTTTTGCGTTGCCACACTAGGTGTGAAGGAACACAGAGAGTCAGAGATATTTGCAATAAAAGTGGCATAAACGCACTAGGGATTATCAATTACGTGTGTGATTTATAATTTTGAAGTGATGATATCTTACATTCATTGAAACCAGTCCCTATACTGAAAACGTGGATATTTATGGATTCAGAGCTGAAATTTATTTTTGGCCAAGATTTTAGCCCTATAAAACGTGTATTATACACACTGATAATATAAAAAAAAAAAATGTTTATTTCAATAACTTACAGTAGTTACATTTTTACTTTTAGGAATGATCCTTTAAGCAAAATAAATGCTTGTGTTAGGACATTCCGCCCTTCAACTCAGTACAGTGGCGTATTCGAGTTATTGAAAATGAAAATAAAAGTACTAAGTTAAAAAAAGAAGACAAATCCTCTGTTTTAAAGGAGGAGTCTAAATTAAACAAAATAAATGAACATTGGGTAATTTAAGTGTGCGCGCTAGTGATCGTGTGTATGTTCGTGTGTGTGTATGCATGAGTGTGTGTATGTGTTATTTATGTGAGTAAGAGGCTATGAAGTAAGTGTGGGTATGCGTGTATGAGTGAGGAGAGAGAGAGGAGAGAGGATTGGTGCGGTAGGTGTTGATGTATTTTAAAACTGATTGTACTGTGGGGTGTGATTGGGATAAAAGATTGAAGTTTTAGTTTGGATTTTGGAGTTAGCCCTACGACATGTCTTGGGATCGGAAGATGTTGCATGACAACATCTTCCACTAACCGTTGTTTATTGTTTGTATTAAACATTCAACTTTATCGTACGATTTCGATTTTAGCCATTTCGTCATAATACTTTTACATTCGCGATGTGTACGGGGATAAATATCTAGCTCTTTGTTAAGCAGATTATATAAGTGAGATGATTGACTTGCGAACTGTCTTTTTGCAACTGTTGATTTAATCGTGATTGCTGGGGCAACATTATGCTTTTTTTTGCTTTTCAGCTTCGATGGGTCAAAAACGAGGGATTTGTGTTGTTTTAGAATGATATGGAGTACGTACATCTTTCTGTCAGGAGATCAGATATTTTATAAAGGCTTTCCGTCGGGTATCTAAAGGGAGAAAATAATACGGGGAAAGCAAGCCAGAGAAGAACACTATGGTATTGTAATATTAGTGTGGACGTGCACCATCTTCTTTTTGCCTGTTAAATCTACCAAACATACAAATCGAAGAGCTTTATACAAAGTGTTCCCAATTTTTTAATTTAGATAACGTTCCGCGGGTCCTTTAGACCCTCCGATGTTTGCGACCAAGTTCTACCTCAAGGGACAGAGGTACCCTTTTAACTTCATTTATAAGAAAAGGAACATTGTCCTTTGGGACCGAGTTTTGCATGACACTTCGTACCTTTACTTTTTTTGCGTTTTCCTTCAAGTGTTTGCTGTTTACGTTGGGTTTGGAATGGCTTTGGTAAGTGTTGACAATTTGCTGTTTTTGAATGATAACAGGGAATAGGAAATAAAAATGGGCCTAATGTGTATTTTTGGGCGTTTTTGTTGAAAAGAGACTACGATACTGACAATTACCTACAGTCGTCAATTTGACCCCTTCTGCTGCATAATTAAGCTTTACGCAAAGAAAAAGATTTTTACAACACTATGAAAATGAAATAATTTGATACTTAAAAATAAATGATAAGTGACAGACGAGTGGCGATAATAAGTGTAATTTTACTATTCACTCGAGCATACAAATAACAGAAATTAAGCCGTCAGTGGCGATAATGATACTCATTACTTACTTATGTTGAAACAGAGTCATGATATTTCGAAACAGAAAATACAAATACTATAAAGCACTGAATTCTACTAACTCAATTCGCTGAAGCATACAATTTACAAAAGTTAGACAGCAACGATAACGTCAATCAAGACTAATGAATCGTTGGTCGGTTACATGGAATTAACTTGAAATAATTTCTTACTATTAAGTCGTTGAGGAAGAAACCGACAATTTACTAATCAAAAGGGTGACTTCGCAACTTTTGTTTAAAAGGACTGGAATTGGTTGATGGTTGCGTCCCATTAAAAGATTGAGTCGTTGCTCTAGTGGTCGCAAGCGTCACTGCTAAGCACGAGGTTCTGGGTTCGGTTTCCAGGTAGTGTAAAGTGTTAATCGGTTTTCCCATCAGGATTTTCTCAGCAGCAGCTTGGAATCTGGATTTGTATTCGGTTCATGGCAGTAGGTTCGCCTCTATTACATGGGGACTTAAACATAACTGGCGAAATTAAGGTATCCATGTATGTACATCTCTACCTAACCCTTCGGGAATTACAGGCATAATGTTATAAAATCGTTTTTAGAAAATGTTTACTTGCACTGGGCGAAAAAGTCTCATGCACGCTTGTGGGTGGTCGGTGTGTGGGTATAAACGTACACTGGAAAGAGCAAAAATATTGTAACTGTATACCTATCTCTTTAATATAGTATGATGTGATTCAATAGTATGTCTAAAGTTTTCCACGTTCAAGAATGCTGTCATATTCTTGACCTGACTCAAGACACTGTATACTTAAAATACTGCAATAGGTTTTTTTTTCTATATTTTCTCAATTACCATTCCATTATCTGGTATAGGCATTAAAAAAAGTTACAGTTCAATTTTCAACCGTAGTCTCTTCCCCAATTTCTCCCGCGATGACACAGCACTTCATTCCAAAGACGCCCACCCCATTTGGAGTCAACCACAAATCAGCTAAATAAGGCCGATCAAAAACGATTTTCGACATGGCTGACTCCTAATATTTCCTCTATTTAAATGACTTTGTCGTTGTAATTTGATGACAATTGTGTCTTTGTCATTATAAATAATTACATGATCCAGGAATAGAGATTACAGGGTTGTTTAAACTGCTGAAGCGTCGTCTGCGAACAGTCTCCTGTGTATTATGATGAAAGGCTAAAGTTAATGTAACACATGCTCTGTCAAAGACTAGGCTTCTGTCTTTGAAGTCAAGCAAGATTCGACGAATTGTTTATGTTATTAATTTTCAATGATTAATTATATCGGAGTCTCTTTACTCCGTCAAAGATGAATCTTTCGATGAAGATATACCAGCAGCTACTTCTGGAGTTTAATCATTTTTCCATTTATGTAATGATAATATATTCAACATTTCGGACTACGTATCCTCATAAGTTCCATGGAGATGTCACAGCCAACTGGTTAAATTAGCCGTTTAGTCAACCGCCTGGCCTTTGGAAGTAGTGCTCGCCTCACTTCGCTCTCTCGGCTCGCACGCGGTTAATCACAGTTCTAACCGAACCCATTTGGTCGGGGTGCCCTGGCTTAGTTACTGCGACCAATTCGGCTCGCGCATGATTGGTTACAGGTCCAACCTAAACTATAATTTATTGAATATCATTCAGGTCGTTAGTTGAACAGCCGCCGTTTAGTTAAATGGCTAGCCGGTTGACTAAACGGCTAATAAAACCAGTTGGCTGCGACAGAGACACTGTTACGTTTAATACAATATATTCTGATAGACTTTAACCAGTCTATCAGAATATATTGTATTAAACATTCCTCTAATAAAAAACCTCATTATAATAAATGCTTTTATAAAAATTATGTTATAACTATCAATTTTATTAGCTTCACTTATTTAAATTAACGTATTCAATGATTTTGCATGCTGGTTTTAGGCAATCATTTTATGTAGAAACTAAAAAACTCGTGAACGTTCATCTATAAGTATTTGCAAAAAAAAAAAAACACGCTTGTGTGATAATAATTTTTTGGTACATTCTCATTACCACACTGGAAAAGATTATAGATTCGGTTAATAATTTTCAACACCTACTAATTAGTGTTGTTAATTGCGTTTCATACCCACACAAATTAAGGTAAAATATTATTAATGTAATCCCTTAGAGTCCTCCCACACGTGGAAATCTACCTAAGGTAATTCCCATTAAGTGAGACTGTACGTCACCTCGAATTCTTCATACATACTAGGGATATACCGGACGCCATTTTAGCGAAGTTAGAGGTTGTAAAACAAAGAAGATGGATAAAAGATTAAAAAAAACGCAGCCGCCGTCTTGGATTTTCATTTTGACCTCACTATTGGTTTTAGCGTTCTCGAAACCATAAAAACGAAAGACATGACAAAAAAAAAAAATTCTGCCCCCGTCTTGTATTTTATGTATAATAAAAAGTCGCATGGGGTAGCATAACGCTTTTTCGTTACGTGAAGATTTCTACCAGTTTACTTCTACCGCAAGCTCCGTAAAAGAACTTCGTTCCAAAAATGGATCTGATGGTGATCAAAATGTAGAATAGGCAAACTGTATTTCACAAAAAACGTATTGCTGCTTGTTCATTTCCTAGGCAACTTTTGTAATTTTGACGTTCGAAAAGTGCTGATTCTCAGCATAATTTGAATAAATGACTTTTGATTTTGATTTGATTTTGAATGGTTTAAATAAATATCTTACTTGAATCATTGCGTACATACGAGTATACATAGATTCACTCTACTATTTTAAAAGAAGATCTCGTTTCTATTTCGTCTCGACACTTGAGACACACACTCAATGTCGCGCAGACTTGACTTGAAAAAAACTGTAAGTCTGTTTTTTAAATGTAAGAAATGGAGGAATAGTTTTATTTGAAAAAGTGTCATCATAAGAAAACAACGTATTTGTATTACAAAAACTTTTTTGTAAAAAAAAACCGACTTCCAAAAACGACACTACAAAGTGAAAAATAACTTTAATTTCGAAGTCGGTGTTGTTGGGTTCGCATTATCGTTGTTTCGTTGTTTGTAGTGTCGTTTTTGGAAGTCGGTTGTTTTTTTTGCAAAAAAGTTTTTATTTTTCACTTTTTAGTTGTAATTTTTATTAGTAATTTTGGTTTAAAAACCAGAGTACTAAACCGTTTTTGATGAAATTTCTATGGGACCATTTGGGAAGTATACCCTTTTCAAAAAAAATTTTCAAATCGGTTGGCAAGCGACGGAGTTATGCGCGAACAAACATAAAAAAAAATACAAACATCCGAATTGAGAACCTCCTTTTTTAGAAGTCGGTTAAAAAAAACAAGCTACGTCTGCCAACAAGAGGCAGAGGCAATATACTCGTCTATGTTGTAAAAAATTATTTCTGTAATTATTATTTTTTTGATTGTCATGAAAACGCCATCATTATTGTGTGAAGTTAACTTTTTCCAGTATGGACACTTTTTCGGTGGAGGCGTTTCAATCTTTGCTTCTACGCAATTTTTTTGTGAGGTTCATGTATTGAACTATCTCCACTAAACAGTTGTTCACTTGGGACTAAATCTGTCACCAGCTGTAACTTGGGAGCCAGAACTTGAAATTTTGAGTTTTATCTCCACCTTACCGGGCCGATTTTCATAATTAGCCCTCCGATACACCTACAATTAAAAACTTTCGGAGATGGTTGTGGATTCGGAGGTACGATTTCTTGCGGATATGCCGCATTTGCGTTACAACCCTAATATATAGCTACTTAATATAAAATATTGACTAGTTCACTTGGTACCTACTTAATAGCTAAGTTCAATGTTTCAAACTTAGTGAACTTCACCAATCACTTACCTACAGAGCTGACTTTATGAACTGTGATTTACCGCTTCATTGGACGCGATCGGGCCTTTTGCTGACTCATGCATAGTATGTAAGTAATGAAATCGAAGTTTAGGTATATTAATTTCATGAAAATTAAGCTAATCCGACTACCTCGTTAGACTGGTGGCCGCAACCGTTACTGCTGAGTCTGAGGTCTTGGGATCGATTTCCAGGTCGGCCAAAGTGTTTTTGAGTTTTTCCTTCAGAAATGTCTAAGTAACTGGAGTCTGAATTGGTGCCCGGTTGATGGCAATAGGTTCGCCCCTGATTACATTGGACTTAAAAATAATTGAAAAAATGTAGATGTACTATAGCTACATCTCTGCCTTACTCTTCGGGGATTACTGACGTGATGTTATGTGTGTTGGTATGTGAAAATTAAGTTTTAAATTACTGTGTCCAACCCAGCAATGGGTGATTCTTGATAAATGAAAAGACAATGTCGTATTCCCATAAAAAATCTTCCCGAACTATAAGAAACAGCATTCGTACAAACAGTACGAGATAACTTTCTTGTGAACATTATATGTATTATGTATGTAGATAAACAGACAAACGTGACCCTAAAAACCTCTGGGGCTTACCACAAGCTCTTATAGCAGGGCAGAAGTTGAACTGCACTGCTTTTTTGTTTTATGACTTAGTGCAAAAAAGTAGTGCAGTTCTACTTCTGTCCTGCTATACGAGCTGGTGGCAAGCCTGTCCATCATTCTTGCAAACTAGAGCTAAGCTCTTGATTTTATATGTATACGAGTATCATTATTTCAAGAGCTATTTGCCGCCTCATTGCGCAGATCCACTTGTTTTTTGCATACTAAGTGTTGAATATTTCTCCTAGGTCGGCCATTTTAAGGCATATAAGTCAAGTGTTGGGCCTTTTACGATATCTACCAGACATTGAGTCAGCACTATTTATTATAAAACTATAAAAATGGACCCTACATAATATTGGGCCTTCATTAAATCCAAGGGTTTATCGAAAAATATCAAAGTTCAAGGGTTAATATAAAACGTTTCAAAAGCATAAAAATATGCTGCACACTGCGGGCTATACAGGGTTATTGGAAAAACACCAACAACCTCTTAAGAGGTCATTGTACTCGTCATTATGAACAACTTTTACTATGGGACCAAACCAGAAATCGCGAAAAAAAAATTAGCTGTTCCCTACATTTATGTTCGGTTAACTCGTCAAAATGTGGGGAACAGCTATTTTTTTTTTGGCTATTGGTCTGGCAGGGGGCAAGTAGATTAAGGTTGTATTACTAACACTAGTTATAAGTTATTGTACTACTAACAATCCTAGTTATCTTAAATAAATGTTTTATTATTATTATTCGTCTTTGACATATCTCGGGACCCTCCTGTCCCAGTCTTTTGGAAGGCGTACGAGGGTCCGAAGCCAACTCGCAAAGGCCCGTTAGACGTTTTCAATGAAATGAGGCACCAACCAACGATTATTATTATTATCATATTATAATATATATACAGTTTCTGTTTATCTGCTAACATGGAAAATGATATAAATTTACTGACACAACACAGTGCTTAGGGTTCCATAACCCTAGGCTTCACTGTCCGTCCGTCTGTCATAGGGCTTAATCTTTTGAAAAAAAAGTAAAGATAAAAATTGAAGGGTGAAAACAACACGTTTCTTGCATGGCGAAACATACAAGAAAAGTATGTTTTTCGGCGTTATTTGTCTTGTGCTACGAAACTCTTCGTGGCCGCTTTTTGCATGTTCACGTTCTACATTTATACCTGTTTAGATGTAGATTACATAGTAAAATGTGCTGTGATGGTTACCATACTTTTAGAATACACTATCAAAGCATTTCGTTACATTCATGAGTCACGTAACATAGCTTTTAAGAAAAAAAAAATAAGAAGAAAAGACATCATACCTACAAGTATAGTACAATAACCTACTCGTAAAAGAAAGAAAGAAAAGAAAGAAAAAACATCAGCAGCTCATTTATCATCCACTAGCTTCTGCCAGCGACTTCGTCCGCGTGAATTTCTTCTTTACCCGACGCACTCCGGCGCATCGCATCGTCTGCCTGCGATATTACTTTTTCTCGCTCAGCGATCTGACTTTTTTGTTTTTGCTCGGTTTCTAAGTTATAAGACATTTATTAGAGTGAGTGAGAGAGTGAGTTTGTTTCGGCCTTTCTTCTCAGACTAGTCAGATAGGAAACGCCGACCTCATCTAGTTTTAAAATATGATTGACGTGTAAAAGTGTTTGTACAAACCTACTTACAAAATAAAATCATTTATCATTAATTTGTCTAAGAATTAAGAATCTTTCCTCAAGAATTGAGCTATCAAATGCAAATCCGGCTGGTAGTTCCAGAGATCAGCGCGTTCATCAAACAAAAAACAAAGAAATTCTTCAGCTATATTATTAGTATAGATATTATATAGATATAGACAATCAATCCCTAACATCCTTTTTAAAATTAAAACTGCAAGAGATATTGATTACCTGTAGAGGTAGACTTCTTTTTTAAATGAAAACTTATTATAATAAATCCGTCCAACGTGGAAAGTGACCCAGCTGCTGACGGAAAGGATTATTTTTCTATCCATCTTATAGAATACCAGTCACAGTTTACTAACTCTACATAATATTGGGAAACCCGGAGGATATTATAGTGCCTTGTAAATAGCAATATGATCCATATTTCTGGGGACACTACAAACAGTACGCTGCCATCAAATCCTTCGAGAATACAAACCTGACGTCATGCATGGAATTTGGCCTATTATTAGCACAATATCAATAAACTTTCCAACTCGAGCCTAATTTCATATGCCTAACATAATTACACGTTGTAGGGCGAGGTTGAATACAGGGTGCGTTCGTATCACGCCATAACACAATGGCGGATAGTTAGGTGACAAATAAGCTACGTCACGTCAATTTCGTTGGTTGCGTTCATTGAGGAGATAACTAATGGACTTACAATGCAAAATGATGCGATAGACCCGGCATAAATACTGCGTTTACTGGCGTGGATTTGAATGCTCGCTACAACAGGGCGGATTTGTATTTTATGAGAACTTCACATAACACACTTGTTCTGGCCGAAAACAGTATATTTTTCATCTACGTCGCTAATATAAGTGCCACACATATAGGATGTGTTGACGTTTATTAATTTACCGGAAGCAATTTTAACTGCAGATTGCTGCTAACAATTTCATAAAGGTAAAATAAACTTAATGACTTCACATGCAACTGAAGCGCTAGAAACCACAAAATGAATGAGGTTGTAAGTTGAATATCTATATTAGTAAGACATGTGAGTTGGCACTCTATGTGCTTGCTACTCTGTGACTTCAAGTTGGCTCGCAATTAATGTTATGTTCATTTATGTGTGAATGTTGTTATGTTTGGTATATATTGATATCGAATCAGATTAAGTAAGTAAGCCATGGTATTAAATAGTTAGGCCTTAAGCTGTGAACGAGATGCCTAAGCAGTGTCATGTGCAGGTATTTCTCAATAATTTCGCAAACAAAAATACCTAAGTATGTCTATACATATAAAACATATTATAAGTATTACTTCTGCAAAAGTTCTTTTTGTAAACAAAACTCGGGTATGGGAGATTTAAAAAAAAAAACAAAATAACCTAAACACTATGAAGGTACTTTATTTTGTTTGACATGTCATAAACGAGCGGCCATTATTGCTCTAAAAAATGATAATTGTTTAAGTAAAAATTCTATTCTATTATAATCTAGTTATTTTAATGAATGTAGAATCGGAAAAGTATATATTTTTACATGGTTTTTCAAAGGTGTGATCATGCCACTTTTAAAATTCAAGGTTATATGAATCATATCATTTGAAATGGAACGTCATGTAAAGGGAATAATACAATATCAACACTTTTTTACTTTAAATTAAATTCCCTGTTCAAAAATCAAATCCCTGACGCGTAATGTCGTAAAAAATTATGAAAATGATTACTGTAATATTTTCATCTTGATGCATGAGATTTTTTGGTCCGACTTTTGGTCATTCTCCTTTGGTATACAGATAATTTATAACCTGGATTAACACATAGAGTACTTTTAAACCAAAAGGCCTCTCGTAATTTAAACGTTCAAAATCTAGTCGCAGTCTCATCTCGGCGACAAACAAAAATGTCAAAAACTTGTCAAAATGTAGGGAAATTAGAGGTATTTTTGACCGATTGAGACTGAGATCAGACTGTGAACGTTCTTAAAATTACGAGAATTGCTCCTCTGGTAGTACAGTCAACAGCAAAAGTAGATGATCAAAATCAGAAATTCAATACTAATGAACGGAGTTCGCAGCTATATGGCAGCTGTACTAGTAGTAAATGTTTGGTATAATTTACAATCACATACTTTTGAATCACTTCGACGCCACACAGTTCTGACGCGAACTCCGTTCGTATTGAATTTCTTATTTTGATCATCTACTTTTGCTGTTGACTGTACGTTCCCGTGTGAAATTTTCGACATCCACGCGGGCGAAACCACGGGCAAAAGTAAAAAAAGTATAAAATAAATTAACTACGAAAAATATACTTTTAGCTTATACCTAATAATATTTGTTATGAATACACCTTTCAAACAATTTTGAAAGTATAGGCTACGTCATTAATTACTCCGGTATTCATTTTCGTAAGAGCTTTAGAAAGTTCGAACATTCTTTTCGACTAATAGATTGGAAATATTACAATATCTACGTTTTACCGTTATTTAGTAAAAGCAATATCTAATTGTAATTTTAATTTATAGACTGTATGCGCAATACATAATATTTTAAATGACTAATTACTTGCAGCGTTAAACAAGACTGGTATATTGGTTAAAGTCAGAAAAAAAAACGTATTTCTGTTTCGTCTTGGAAAATTCGTGAAAGGTGAAACATGAAAAGCCGTTCGTTATTTACAATATTGTAAAAAGAAAAGCGCTAACTACCAATTTAAGGCTTTCCTACTTAGGGATTGCATAATATCATTATTTTTTTTTTACTAAAATAAAGCGGATAATCAAATTTATTAAAATAATCCAATCAATAAATAAATAAAACTAGATATTTTGAAACTATATATTATTTAACGAATTATCTGTCGATGGACTTCACTTGATTTAACTCTTATAGTTAAATCAAGTGAAGTCCATCGACAGTATTTCAAACCATACTTCACACGAAACTGTAATTTACTCAAAACACACTGAAGTAATTACGTCTATTCACCGCATGGCGGCAGTGTATTTTATAAAGTACCTGATACTTGTTCACAGGCCTACACTGTCCCCTCCCATGCCTATTAACCCTTCATACGTGGATCCACGTAAGACACAATGGCTTTTTAATTGTTTCCGTAATTAAGGCATTCAACCGGTTAACACCGTAATTTGAAAACATAGTATATGCCAATTATTTTTAAAACAGTAACCGTGGAGTTTCTTGCCAGTTCTTCTCCATAGAAAACTACCACTAGGAACCGTGCTCCTGGCTTCTAACGTTTCATCGCCAGAAGCCAGGTGCACGGTTCCAATCGGTCGAAGGTATGGTCGGTGGTAGGTGTGTAGGTTAATATGAAATAAAATATTTTAATTTTGGTGTCCGCAACTCCACCGCAAAACGCGTATTTTACAATTAAGTAGATTCAATTATATCAAAGTTTGTTTTATTTCATACAGAAAATATTTTTAATTTTATGTTCTATTCAACATTGTTCAGGTACTTGTACTATTACTAAATTGTATTCGATACTCGTGTTAAGTGAGATAATCTTGTTAAGGGTCTTGTGGCTAAATAATAAAAGACGTGTGGAGTCCGAAATCCGGCAGGAACGAAGTTCAGTATGAAGATCCAAAATGGTGGCTGCAAAAATTTCAAAATAACGAAATCCTAAAAAAAAATTGACCTTACTATTAGCTTCACCACCCTCGAAACCCATAAAAACTATCCCTCTCTCTCTCTGTTTCTATTATATAATAGACGGCACGGTTGGCGCAGAGGCTGAGCGATCGCCTGCTGCGCTGCGTGGCGCTGCGTGAATTGAGGTAGTTGTTCCAGGTCTGGCTGTTTGTGTATGTGAGCTTAAATGTTTGTAAACGCACCCACGGTACAGGAATGTGGTCCACCCAAGGTCCCAGTGTGAGGCAACGTTTTTGTTAAAAAAAAAATAATAATAAATAAATAATAATAAGTCACATTGAGGGGCATATCGCTTTTACGTTTCGTGACGATTTCTACCAGTTTACTCCTACCGCAAGCAAAGAACTTCGTTCCAATAGCCGCGCGGGTTGATCTAAGGATAAGCTACGCTTGTCGCGGTCTGTTCGTGGATGGATGACCATCCAATAAGCTGTTGGTCCCGTCTGTCATTCGTAGTAGTTTGACAGTCGTTACGGGTAGTCAGAAGCCCAAAAAGTCGGACAACCAGGTAAAGGGGTATCGTGGAATCCAGTAACTGAGTTGAGGTGGTCAGATAGGCAGTCGCTCTATGTATTATTATTATTATTACTGACAGCTGCATCCGGTTAGACTAGAAGCCGACCCCAACATAATTGGGTAAAACTTAGACAAATTGACACGTGTTAAGTGAAATGAGTTAAACGCGACTGCCGATTTAATTACTTAGGTAAAGAAAAAGTTTTATTGAATATTTCTATCGGGAAACTCTGCCGATGCTGCAATCGTGTGAAATTTATGACGCAGTGAGAAATTTTTATTTCATTAATTTGTTGGAGAAAATTTAATCAATGAAAATGCCACTTAATTATTAAAAGTACCTACTTTGGGATTTATCTCAATTACTACGACCTAATAAAAAAACTATAACGAAATAGAGCTATCGCGAACAAGTCTAACAAATTGCGACTAATTTCATTACAGTCGTAACAAGGTTTATTCGGTTGCCTTCGTGAATTTGCCAATGATGGCCGAAGATTGCCGAACATCTAAAAAGATGGCGGCAATTTGAATCAGTAGTCGCAGTGCGGTGTTTTCATAGCTAAATTAGAAGCGACATGTAAAATATGGTCATTATAAATCTGAAAGACTGTTTAAGAAAATAATAGAATAGTCATGTCACATTGAGCGCACAAACTATCCATCTCCGAGGCGTGGTCAAAATCTTAACCGTCACCACTTTCTTTCTTGTGGGTCGCAAAACCAGATAGTTTGTACTTTTCTTACAATCTTTAGAATTATTTATTCGCATTTCTTTTCTTTTAACGCACTAAATTATTCTCCAAAACAAACTAAAAAGCATTTTACTATTATTACAGTTATAATAATTCAAAGATTTCAGCCTGACGACGAGTCATTCTGAATTTTATGCTTTTTTTATTCTAGTAATTTGTATACAAAGTACCAGAAGATCATAAAATGTGTATGGTTGTCTTTACAAGCTATGCTGCTTTAAACAGTAAAGAGAAGAACGTACATAACTGCGTAGTAAAACGAATGGTTGAATTGATTTCGTGAATGAATTATGAAACTAGCAAAATGGCTGCTGAAGTAAATTGCTTCTTAATTTGTCCACTTTTAATTTCTATCCTTTTACTTTCCATCATAATGGTCCCTTTCAGTTTTGCTCACATTTGAGTCTTATTTAAATCCTATTGATTTTTTTTTTTCCAAAAGAAAGCGGTGCCAAAGTGGTCTATGGACCATAACGATACGGTTTTGATATTTGTGTAGGGATAACTTATCTTTACCTAGCGACTTTGTCTTGCCTTGTACAAAAGGGCACCAAAGTTTGACCCGGAAATTTTCAGAAAAATACGCTTGTAGAATTTAATTATTTCTCAGCTGCATCCGGTTAGACTGGAAGCCGACCCCAACATAGTTGGGAAAAGGCAGGCAGATGATGATGATGATGACGCTTGTAGAATTTACAAGGGCTAAAAACTTAGGCGAAGTGAGCTGTCATTCCATCTGCTGCTAGCCCTAGCATTAGGTGGAATGACAGCTCACTTCGCCTAAGTTTTCACGTTGAGATTTTAACAGAATAGATCAAAAGGTCCTTGTAAATCCTGTAAATTCTAAAAGTATATTTGTCTATTGGTGCATAGTCCACCAAGTCTCCTTATTGGTAATTCGCCAAGTCTCCATTGTTCTGTAATCTAACTAGAGTTAACAACTAAACCTGGCCCCTTGGTCACAAACTCACAATAATACGCAAGCAATATGCATTTCCGTCCATATACCAAAAGGCTACCAGCAGTTTTGCAAATAAACTTTTCCACACCCTTCAGGAAACGTTTTCAGGATAATTTTGAGCACACAGATAGGTAATTATAACGTCATTTTCCCTTTTCCGTTACCTCTAGGGAAGCTCACTTACAGCATATCGATATTATAGAATACTAATGGATTTTCCTCCTATATGACCCTAGGGAAAATAGGATGACCTATTTTTGCGGAAAATACCCTCGTATTAGGGATACCAGTTTAAGATTTCCCATGATAGCATAATTACTGATACTTGCTTATAATGGTGAAGGATAACATCGTGAGGAAACTGACTGTCTTGGAGTCAATAAATTCGAAGACGTGCACTCCACAACTGGCTAGACCCGCGTGGTACACTACACCAAAATCAATATATTACGGCACGGTTGGCGCAGTAGTTAAGCGATTGACTGCTGCGCTGCGTGTCGCGGGTTCGATTCCCGCACGGAACAAATATTTGTATGGCCTACAAGTAGTTGTTCCGGGTCTAGCTGTTTGTGTATGTGAGTTTAAATGTTTGTAAACGCACCCACGATACAGGAGAAATTCCTAGAGTGGGGCAAAGTTTAAAAAAAAAAAATTAAAAGTTATTTATTCAAATTAGGCTGAGAATCAGCACTTTTCGAACGTCAAATCCACTCACGTTATAGGCTGATTATGCATAGTATATTTGAATCACCCTCCTAGTTTCTGTTAACAGTAACAAAGTTTTCCAATCTTTGTGTTACGGAAATTCTTTGATCGTAGCTGCTTATAGGAATCCTGTTTACAAGAATAATCGCTTATAATCATTTGATCATGACACGGTAAGTTGACGGCATTAACAACAACAAACTAAAACAACGCGTCAAATCAAAAACAACGGCAGTACTTGTTTATTGTGGAAACAGTTTCGTAAAAACAAAATAGTGCCAACAGTTGGGTCTTCCCAAGTCCAACTAGCTAAAAGAGTTTTGAGTCAAAGTAGGCTCTTGCTCACTTTAACTCAAAACTCTTTTGGCACTTTCTGCTATGCCAGATGCGGCGCTTGTGTGGTTACATTCCAAGTGTGTTTGTAAAGTTATTGGTTTTAATGGAGTTCGTTATTAAATGATAAATGATTTTATTTTGTAAGTAGGTTTGTACAAACACTTTTACACGTCAATCATATTTTAAAACTGGTTGAGGTCGGCGTTTCCTATCTGACTAGTCTGAGAAGAAAGGCCGAAACAAACTCAGACGTCACAGTCTCTTTCAAAGACCAAGATTATGTCTGGAACATAATCTTGGTCAGATCATATGAAGACCATGTAGGTCGATGTCTGAGGTGGTCCTTTGAGGAAAGAACCACACAGATTGAGAGGACCTGTCCAGTCAGTGCACGCATATGTCAGAAATCGTGCAGCTCAACTCAAAACTTAAGGAGCTCAACGATTCGACGAACAATACCAAAGAAAGGACATTTGGGTAGGCCACATTAATTACTCAAATTGCCAGACCATGACAAAAACTAACAGAACAGAGAGAAAAATAAAAAATAAAATGCCCCACATAGTCTTCACATTCACAATAATTAAAATAATAGAATACTTTACAAAGTAAGCAAACGTCATAGATCAAATTCATTAATGTCAAAGTGTATATACAAAAAAAAAACAACAACAAAACAAAAAAATAAAAACATTCAATATGAAAAAATTGGAAGCAGCTTAATCCCAAGCCTTTTTGTCCTCGATATAAGCCTTAACGGTATAAAAGGCTTTCTGGCACAAGTTACGTTTAATGAATGATTTGAATTTATTGAGGCTTAGATCTTGAACGAGGCTTGGAACTTTATTGTAGAAGCGTATACATTGGCATCAGAACGAGCCACCTATTTTCTTGAGCCTTGTTGTAGGTACAACAAATTTGTGTTTGTTTCTAGTATTTATATCATGGATATCACTGTATTTTTCAAACAATTTTATATTTTTATGGGCATATAAAAGATTTTCATAAATATACTGAGAAGTCATAACATTAATTTCTTTAAATTTGTCTCTGAGCGAGTGTCTCGGACTTAATTTATAAATTGATCGAACAGCTCGCTTATATTATTTGCAAAACTATGAACGGAACTAGCGAAAATGGTTGTAAACATGGTATAAATAATACCAGCCTTTTATTGTCCCCCACTGAGGGCAAAGACCTCTTCTCTTAGAGAGAAGGCACGGCAAGGCATTGCTCACCACGCTTGCTCAAGACGGGTAGGCGATTTCAGACTTATATTAGCTATTAGTTAGAGATTTCCGGATTTGCAGATTTCCTCACGAAGGTAAAGAAAAACATCCTTTACCGATGACAGTCGTCAGTGGCAGAGCAGAGGTCACTTTGACTGCATGTTTTGAGACACAGAGGGCAGGATAGGAGGTGGAGCATGGTTTGCGACATAGCTCCACAATCACACCCTACCGCCGTTTGGGCCAACAAGATATAACATTGTGCCGTGCCAGCGACTCGAAGAAGAAGAAGAAGACCGATGACATTAATGTCCAAGATAAACTCAGAAAGTACATACGAATTGAAAAAGTCACATTGGCACTTGTTTTGGTTGGTTTTTAACCTACAACCTCGTGCATAAGAGGAGACCAGGGAGCCATCGCAACATCATTAGTATAAATACTTATTTTTATTAAAAAGTATTGATCCGCTGTCCCGTTTCCTAGCCTGGTTAAAATACGGAAAATATAATAAGTGCCAAATAAACCTCTTTCCTTTTATTATCTTACACGTGCTTCATCATCACAAAATACAAAGAGAAACTTTGTTTCCATACATTATCTCTACCAATGAGCGACGTGCAAACATCGGTTTTCAAGAGCGTTCCAATCAATCAATTTCTGTTTCAATTCAACCTTCAAAGTTGCGTACAACGAAATATTGAAATTGTTTTTCCAGATAATTATAATTATTTTTAGTTATATTATCTCATTTAATAAACGGCAGTACGCGTCTAGGAGCAATTGAAGGAGTCTTGTCTGGATCTTCAAAACGTTGTAGTAGTCAGATTGGTCAGCAGTTGAACTACCAGTAGGAGAAAGCACTGTCGACGGCTTGGTCACAGTCTTGGCGACTTCGGAAGTATCCTCAGCACCAAATACGCAAAAGTTGCCCAAAGCATTCATATACCTACACATTCAATAATGCTGATCAGTTCTTCTGTACACGATGTCATTAGAGTGCTCACGATAGGAATGAAAATTAGTCGGGGTTGCTGTCGCGGGATACGGTGAAGAGGACTATATCCAATTTTCTTCAGGTAGCTGTACATGTGCAGATCAAGAAAAACCCGTTACATTTCAACACTACCAACAACAATCAGCACCTTATTTTTCACACACGGCAGTAATGCAACTATTCTGGCTGCAAAGTATGTCAAGGTTTTTATGAACTGCAAAGTTTGAATATTTTTCACGAGCATCCTCGCTCAAATTTAAGGGCTCGTAATGAACAACTTACAAGATAACGTACTTAAGTGAAAATGGATACATAATTACGGTATTCAGGTTCATAAGCTGACGCTTAACACGTATCTATGATAGGCGTTTTTGAGGGTAAAGATCGTAATCGTCAGCAAAGCACGATGATGACTGCAGGAAGACCAAAGACCCATTAACCTTCAAAGGAAGAGTGATTTTTTCTGGTTGCGCTCCTTCCATCTTAGATTATCGATTATCTTAATAATTCCTTATTTCAAAACCACGTCAATTCCTTAGCTAATCGCGTCATCTGAGGGGTAATTCTCGTAATTTTAAGAACGTTCACAGTCTGATCTCAGTCTCAATCAGTCAAAAATACCTCTAACTTCCCTACATTTTGGCAGGTTTTTGACATTTGTTTGTCGCCGATATGACACTGCGACTAGATTTTGAACGTTTTATATTACGAGAATTAGCTTTCTATTATGACACAATGAACGAAACCGCGCGAAAATACACAAAGCTGGCGTGGTTTGAACTGTCAAAATACCACGCTTGACAACCATACGTGGTTTTTATGTGGTAAGATTACGCGGGAATAATAATGACCACACAGAATTGGGGCTCTGACATAAATTGATAACTAGGTTAGGTTAGTATTAACTTATTTATTTATTTTACTTCGATGGTCCTAGTTTATCATTTGTGACTTCAAGTGGCAGCTATGTGAAGAGAACCCAGCAATGTATAAATATGTAAGCTGTCACGCCCTTTATGCCTGGAGGCTTTTATTTAGGTAGTAAGTTTTTAATTACATTTTAATTATAAATAATTTTTTTTAGCTTGAGTACGTATAGTTTTTATTTTTATATTTTTTGTTATATTGGCGTGGCTAGCTGACATAAAGCGAATAATTTAATTTACATGTTCTGTGTCTAGACACAATCGTATACAATCAAGTATTTTCTAACTGAACAGACAGCTGTGCTGCTGGGGAGTTTGTTGCGCCACTTCTTCTTCCCGGCGATAGCACTAGGAAGTGGTGAAGGGCGAGCGTTTTTGGGGGACTATCTTTTGTAATTTTGACGTTCGAAAAGGGCTGATTCTCAGCCTAATTTGAATAAATGACTTTTGATTTTTTTTTTGGCGCTGGATAGCCTTTCCCAGTAGTGGTAATCATCTAAGGGCTGATTTATCAATCGACCGATCATTTTTATTCGTGGAATATAATTGACGTCTGACAGTTTTTATATGAAAACCTGTCAAATATTCAAAATTATTCCTCGGATAAAGTTATTTAGCGTTGGAAAAATCAGCCCTTAGTAGTTTACTAGCTTATCATTAGGATTACGCCGGAATTAAAGATTTAAAGCGAAGATTCACCCTGTCGGCCCAAAAGATGGCCTAGTTTCTGTTTCGTCTTAATACCTCCGACACTGTCGCAGAGACTTGACTTGACTGACGTGGAAACGCCATTTATATTGTGTGAGCTCACTCTTCTCAGTATGGACACTTTTTGCGCGACTTAATACGATGAGTGGAAATCTAACGATTTAAATGTTTGGCCCGATTATAACTGTTAATACGACTGTACGACGCATCTGACTGGTACGACATCGGCTCCCTAAACATCATCTGTCACCAGAAGACAGCTGTCACGCAACCATCGATGCGACGCTCTACTCTAGAGTGACTGTCACCAGCCATTGTCACTCTTACCCGACCTTCCCTACAGTTACAGTAACTTCGTAACAAAAGGCGGCGCCACTTGCTGCGCCATCAAAGCGATTAATTTCAGTTACACAGAAACGCGCCATAAAACAGAAATGTTGATCCAGTTGCCCCAAGCGTTATTGATGAATAAATTGAGATAAATATTAATTAACATTTTCAAATATCACCCAAAAGCCTTTTCAATAAATTAACCCTGTCAAGTTATTCACAATTAAACTGTAATGATTTCCTTTGTTAATGTTTCATGGATACTTATTGAAGCTGTGAAAGTAACTTAACTCAGATATAATAATAAAAAAGGATATAATAATACATCTTTATTTAGCCAAACACATAGAGTTTAAAAGACTGTTTAAAATACATTGAAAGGTTAAGTTGAAAGTTCTGTACTAGAAATGGTACTCTACCTCCTAATCTTTAATTATAAAATATATAAATCATATTTATTAATAGCAAAGTAGACGTCAAAATTTACAAGACTTTACACGGTTAATGGTTATTTTTAAAATAATTAACTACAATAGTAACATATTGGAATAATAAATAAATAAAATAAATAAACACAACACAAGAAAATACAAGAAATTTTTTAGAAAAATTAAACAGTAGGTATCTATTTCATTTATGGTGTACCTTAGATATACCAGTCTTTTTTTTATAAAAGGGGAGGGGACTATTGTGGTGAAAAGATTTCCATAGCTTAGTAATACTTATTAAGATACTGCGCCCAGAAATACATATTTTAATAATTCAAATGAAGTGATGAAGAAGAAAAACAAAAAGGGCAGAGTATGAAGTGGTGTGGTGATACTGATAAGAAAAAAGCGGCCAAGTGCGAGTCGGACTCGCCCATGAAGGGTTTCGTTGAGTTGATTGAAAGAAAGGGAAATTGCGGTTTACGATTTATGACGTATTAAAAAAAAGTACTTTCTAGATCTCGTTCAAACTAATTTTCGGTGGAAGTTTACATGGTAATATACATTACATATTTTTTTTAGTTTTATAATTCTCTTATTTTAGAAGTTACAGGGGGGACGACGACGACACATTTTACCACTTTGGAAGTGTCTCTCGCGCAAACTATTCAGTTTAGAAAAAAATGATATTAGAAACCTCAGTATCATTTTTGAAGACCTATCCATAGATACACGTAACACGTAAGGGATTGATGAAAAAAAAAGTTCAGTTTCAGTTCGAAGTATGGGGAACCCCCATAATTTATTGTTTTTTTTTTCTATTTTTGTGTGAAAATCTTAATGCGGTTCACAGAATAGGTACATCTACTTACCAAGTTTCAACAGTATAGTTCTTATAGTTTCGGAAAAAAGTGGCTGTGACATACGGACAGACAGACAGACAGACAGACAGACATGACGAATCCATAAGAGTTCCGTTTTATGTTATTTGGCTACGGAACCCTAAAAAGGGAAGTGACGGCGTTTTGTAGCCTCTGCCTATGCCCTGTATTGCATGGGTTTATGTTATGTAAAAAAAGGAACTATAATGATAGATAACAATAGTCTAGTTTGTTGTCAACATAAAAAATAACCTCTAAGCTGGTTAAAAAACATATTTACCACAGAAAAGGATCCCAGGTGCCAAGAAGTGCCTTTGTTCGGCATACAGTGACGTACAGTAATGAGGTGTCGGGCTTAGTAAACGCAGTCGGTAATAGTACCTCCAAGCGTAGCGTGGATGAATTTTGTAACTGGCATCAAACAAAGTGCTGTGAAGTAGATAATTTAGATTTTTAAGCAGTTTTTTGGTGTGCTAAATAAAGCGACGCGAATAAAAACGGTGACAAACGAATTTTGGCGCAAATAAATACGCGTTAACGTTTTTACAATTTAATTGAGCTTAACATTATGTAAAACGTTATTTTGTCAAGTTTATTCGATCAACTGAAATATTGATCTTGAAATCTAATATAAACATTGCTACTTTGATGTAGAATCACTTATAAAAGGGAAATGAGATTAAATAAAAATATTAAAGCAATAACACGCAGCCGAAAATGTAATTGAACTTTGATTTTTTTAATAATCTGGCCTAGCCTATTAAATTGTCAATTTTGTATCATACAAAATAAATTGGCCAGATCTCAACCAAATATGACAAACATAATAACTTAACATTTTACCATTATTTTGTATAATTTGTTTTTAAAATCCTGCTTTAGAGTTTTTTGTGTCTATTTATTTATGTTTTCTACCCCAAAACAAAATTAAATGACGGTAAAACAAGGCATCTTATAAGCTAACTCATCTTCTAAATAGTTTCAAATTCTTCTAAGCTTGTTTATTGTTGACGTATAAAAACTAAACAAACCACAAAGGAAGTTATTCCGGCAACATTTCAACTGTGCCGACTTTATCAAGTACTACGACTTTTCACACGGAAATGTCGCGAATGTTGGGGCTCTAGTTACCCCGTGTCTGCAAGATATAGCTGTAACAATTCAATCTAGCGACACTCGGGAAATTCGATTCCAGTTTCAAAATCGTTTTTATGCCGTGGTATTTTCGTACCCGCGTTGCAGTTATAGGGTTGGCTTTTGTTTATGTTGTTAATCTTCAATATCTTTACTTGACTGCGAAAAGGGGTTACGGGCTTTCCGTATCCTACTAATATTATAAACGTGGATGGATGGATGTTTGTTACTCTTTTACGCCAAAACTACTAAACAGATTTGGATGAAATTTGGCACACAAATAGTTTATAACCAAGATTAACACATACAGTACTTTTTATACCGATATTAGGGATCGAAACTTATGCGGGTGAAACCGCGGACGCAGCTAGTGTGGTGTTACAAGGTGGACATAATTTCATAAAGTATTCTCTCGACGTATTTTTTTTTTTGTTTGGTTAAAAACATTTAATTTGTTAGGCACAAAAAATACTCAACCAGGAATTTAAAAAGAAGTTATACAAAATAATAATAGGATTTTCTCTTGTTCATGTCAGTTTGTACATACATTTCAAATAATATGAGGCTACTAGAGAGCAGTGGTGGTCCAGTGGTAACGGCCTTGATTTACGAGTTGTAGGTCGTGGGTTCGAACCCAGGCAGTCACTTTACTTGAAAGAAGAAGAAGAAAAATGGCATGTATTAGAACCAAAAAAGTACTGAGACACAGGTTTCCACTCCCTCTCGCAGAAAAGAGTGTAGTAGTGTCTCAGTAGTGTAGTAGGTATATATTACTGTCAACTTAACCCACAGTGCACATGGTTCAAAATTGCTTGACACTTCATCTTATGTTATACAGGGTGGCAGGGACATCGACGCGCGAACTGTAACCATGCAGCACATGATACGAGATCCCATAGCGTCGAAATTTCTCGTCGGTTATCAAAAAAAAAATCTTCTGTTTCATAGAAAAGTGCAATACATACGCGGTCAAAATGTATGAAACAGCAATATTTTTTTTTAATAACCGATGAAAAATTTCGACGATATGGGGTTTAAACTCATGTGCTGAATCCATGCTTACAGTTTGCGCGTTGATGTCCCTGTCACCTTGTATACTAAGTGCATAGTAAACCCTTGTATCTTTTTACGCCACAAACATAAATGAAATTGCGGGAAAAAAATTGGTCTTTGTAGACGCACAGTTTTTTCGCAGACCATATTTCAGTTGCACGTGTATTTCAGTGCAGACGCGAGTGAAACATATTTTGTACATTATTTTTAGTAAAAATATGAATATGTACGCAGTGCGGTAGTTACATTTTCATGGAAAGTATGATCAATTTAGCTATTCTGAAAATGTTATTGCATAAATTAATTATTCAGGTTTAATTATTGTTGTTACAGTTCAGATACTGAATATCTAAACTAGTAAATGATTAAACGGAATAAAATATATTATCCAGGTAACAAACCGTTTTAAAAAAAACTGGCCAAGTGCTAGTTGGACTTCACACGAAGGGTTCCGTGCCACCGTACAATATTTAACACATTTTTTTTTACCACGTTTCTTAAAATAAAATAAATTTAAATTATAATGGGGTCCCCATGACCCCATTATAATTTAAACTTAATTTTATTTTTATTATTTGTTGTTATATTATAACGGTCATAGTAGAAGAAACTGTAAAAATTTCATACCTTATTACGGTTCAAAAGATACAGCCCTGTTACAGACAGATGGACGGACAGCGAAGCCTTGTCGTGCTCTCCGAGGCACGGAGGCATCTCGTAATGTAAAGATGATCACCCATCCACAGACCAAACGCGGCAAGCGTAGCTTAACCTGATCGATCGACATGTGCGGCTGTTATTATTTAGCCACGGGCATCTAAGACAAGCTATCTGAATTGAAGCAGTCATGCTAGCGAAGGAGGTGGCGGGGTGGGCGAGGGAAAGCACCTCACGCCTCAGCCGCCGCGGGAGACGCTCCGGGCGTCGGGAGCCGCGTGACGACTCCCGGCCACCGTAGGCGCGGGCCTGCGGGCGGTGAGTAATGGGTAACTCACCGTCCTATCAGGACCAGACCCGTGCTGGATGGCTTGTATGTGTTCCACGCGCGCCTCAAAGAGATGTCAGCAGAAGTGATGGGGCCCGATAGGGCCGAAGCTAACCGCTGCCCTGGAACATAAAGGGCTAAGGGTACACGGGTGGGTTTTAGTCAGTAAGAGTCTGATACTCCCTTCTGCTCCACCCAGAGCGGGAGGAGTCATTTGATGATTTCCCATCATCAAAAAAAAAAAAAGCTATCTGAATTAATTTACACCGACAGCTCGACTCGACTTCGTCTATTTTTTCAAGCTAACAATCTTCAAATGTTTTAATAATCGTCCCTACAAAATATTCCCACCCATTTCCAATATTCTTGAAAAATCCGGAACATTTTTCATCTCATCAATAAGACGGGACATCAAACAGCGTCGTTTGATTTAATGTCTTCAGAATGAGATCATTTTCCAAATCAATTTTGAAGCGAACTTCAGGCATAAAATACCAGAAAATAGGATAAAAACGGGGTGTGAAGTGTAAAAATATCAATGAATAATGAAATTATTCATTTCAATCAAGAAATTGCGGCAGTTTAAAGGTTATGAGTAACCTATTAGCATAGTATGTTGGGGTTGGAGGGTTTGACATGAGTACTAACTAGTAGGTAGGCAATTTGCAGCGTTGTGTTGATGCTAAATGCGCATCTATATACCTATCAATGGGTCAATGGACCTGATTTCAAAGTAGATAATATAATATAATATGTATAAAACGTTTATTTTCTCTACACAGGTTATGAACATAATGCTAGAGTTTGACAGTAGTGCACGAACAAGGAGCTAACTTTGTGAGAGATTGGAGCCTGAGATAGGTTAATATAAAAACCTATATTACAGATCACGAGGGCCCTCCCGCGGTTAGATGCCTGTTTTTTGGATACACGACATAAAAAAAATGCAGGATACTTAACGAACTATAAGTTAATAAACACAATAATATAAAATTTTGTAACAAATATAAAAAAACAATAAAAAATACTAAAAAAAATATGGAAATACCAGTTTGTGGGAAGTGATTAGCCGGAGAAAGTTTATGAAAAGATGTAAGAGTGTATGTGAGTGGTTGTTTGAGCGAGTGTGGTGCGAGTATGGTAGACGGTATGTACATAGAAGCAGCAGAGAGATTAATTAGTATAAAGATAGTCTATCTGAGGGGGATCAACAAGTTCTCAGTTCCCTGATAGTCTAGACTTTTTAAGAAGGAAGTGAGAGAAATTTTACAACTGTATTTAGTTAGAGGATACATATTAAGGATAATATTAAGCTTATTGTACAGATATGGTCCGAGAAAGACAAAGAAATTACGTGAGTGTGCAGAGCTGGACGATTGAGTTTGGCATACCCTGCCTTTACGGCGCTTATCCCTAAAAGAATTCGGATCGTATTGTTTAAGCACCGTACGCAGTATAAAGGTTTGCCTAACAGTAAGTAAATCCCAGCTCTTTTTTTAATCAAAACGTTGCCCCGCACTAGGAATTGCTCCTGTATCATGGGTGCGTTTACAAACATTTAAACTCACATACACAAACAGCCAGACCCGGAACAACTACCCGTAGGCAATACGAATATTTGTTCCGTGAGGGAATCGAACCCGCGACACGCAGCGCAGCAGTCGATCGCTCAGCCACTGTGCCAACCGTGTCGTCAAAAGGTAAGGGAGACCGGCGCCAACTTTGAGGATAGCATGCTGTGCCCTCTCAACTTCAATGAGGTGAGTCTTGGCGGCACCTCCCCAGGATGTAATGCAGTAGTCTATTAAAGATTGGCATAAGGCATCGTAAACCATCTTAGTTACCCGTCGGTCCGCTGCGTGTCTAAGGGTTTTGAAGATGTAGATTAATTTACGCAAGCGGGTTACAAGGACTTTTATGTACGGTTTGAAAGTCAAGAATTGATCTGTAATGATATCAAGGTATTTGATACTTTTAATTCTTTGGAGAACGGGACAGGAGCACAAGGTGGTGTCGTCAGGAACACAAGCATGAGAGTAAATGCTAAAGTGTGATGGAGGAAGTTGTAGTAGTTGTAGTAGATATAATAATCCTTTCAATTCCACAGCTACAGATAAACCGTTTCAAGGTCTATTCACATATATCAGGGCTGTGTCTGGGACGTGGACGGACCGTGCTCCGTCAGGGGCTCAAAAAATATCAGTGTATACATTTTATATGAACTCGTTCACACATGTCTGTGTCCGGGACGGCAACGGAGTTTCAGTGTCTGCTTTGTGTGTGCCACGGCCCCGATATGTGTGGATATACCTTAACCTGCAGTAACTATGTGGATAAAACTGACGGTGGATTTCTTTTAATTACATACATTAGTGTATCTAACTCCAACTAGCCGTTATGGCTCTTTAAGGTTTTCGGTCAACAATAGTACTAGATTTCCGATGAGCGCATCCAAAATGGCCGGAAAATGAGACCACTAGCAATGTTGTGATCTTATTGTTTAACCTTATTGCTTAGAAATTATGTTTTACTTTTCCATAATAAAATGAATATTTTTGTGCTTATTTAAAAAATACGTTACTTTACGTTTACTTTTCAAAGTAGTAAATATATTATAAAGGATAATAAACTTTATGTTTGAAAGCTAAAGGTTTATAATCCAATCACGGCCACTTGAGCTATGTGTTTTTGATCGACGTTTTTAGTCTAAAAATATCATAGGTAAAAGAAAAACAAAGCACACACAACTACATTATTTATAGAATATCAGGACTATCTACATCAAAACAACAAACTCCAAGAATCCTTTACGAAAACACGAAAAGTGCCCTCGAACCCCACAAGAGAGATTATCACGCAAAGAAAAAAAAAGGAAATAGAGAAAAATGTCCTCCGCGTCACACATCGGTAAGTTATCCGGAATACTTTCGTTTTCCTTTGCGTAACAAAGTCGGTACGAGCGAATAGGGACGAGGAACAAATCTAATCCTGCGACATGGATGACAGGAGCCGTTGACACTTCTATTTGGAACTAGATTCCGCACTGGTTTGTGTTTTGAAGCGAATTTTGGACTAGAATAGTACCTATTATTCTAGTTCAAAATACTCCTCTCAAAATTCTACATACATAATCTCACGCCTTCTTCTCATGGGGGTAGGCAGAAACTACAGAAAGCCACCTGTTACGATCCTTACATACTCCTTTGGCCTAGAATAATAATACAATAGGCTAGCTGCCTAAAAAAATCAAATTAGTCCGTCAGTTAGATTATCAAAAAATATTGGACCCGTATTTTTTCTTTTGTCAATTATATAAAAAATGATGAAGATATCGCCTGTTAAAGTTTCGCGTGACGTCACTCCTTGCTACACTTTTTAGCAAGGGATGACGTCATGACCCTCTACTCCCAAATTTTGACGCGCTTTATCTTTGTCATTTTTTGTTTGATTGACAAAAGTAAAAACACGTGTCCATTATTTTTCGATAATCTAACTGACGGACTAAATATAATCTTTATTTTTTTACCTAGAAAGCTACTCTATTAATGGTAATTAGATAGTAATGTTCGAGCCGTTTTGGGTTAGCATTAGAGCAATAGGGTCCGAGTGTCTTGTTTCTCGAGACTTCGCCAAGCGGTTCAAAATCAAAATAGTTGATTTCACATAAACTAACATGGGTACTTATGAAACGTCAGAAGCTGCGTGCACGGTTCCAATTGGTTGTTTTCTATGGAGAAGAGCCGGAAAGAAACTCCACAGTTACTCTTTTAAAAATAATTGGCTTTTACAATGTTTTCAAATTACAGTAGGTAAGGGAGGACAGTATAGGCCTGTCATGTACCAGATCATATTTTACTTGATAAAGTAAAATATGGTCTACAGATCTAAAGTCTACAAAGTCCTTACATTTACAAAATATAAAAGAATCTATCAAAAGGATAAATAAAATATAGAAACCGCAAGTAACATGATTACCTTACCACCACTAATGGCAATCATGTCATGACTCTTCATGTGGCCAGAGGGTTGGCCTATTTTTTGGCCAAAGAAGTGCACTCAACGTGACAATGCTACCAGCCTTTGGCACTTTTCCTGTTAACAACGATGCAGACGAAATTATACATACCTATGATTTCTTCCCTCACTTTATTATTTAAGACTGCTAGCCTATTAATTATAAAACTATATTTTTGAAAACCAAAGGTAACTTCCCACATACCGCAGTGTCTCAAGACGAAAGTCTTTGACCAGTGCGTGTCGCCAGTGACGACCTATAACACTGAAACATGGTCACTCACAATGGGCCTTATTAGAAGGCTTAAAGTCACCCAAAGGCCAATTGAGAGGGCTGCTTGGAGTTTCCCTACGTGATTGGATCAGAAAGGAAGAGATCCGCAGGAGAACCAAGGTAACCGACATAGCCCGAACAATTGCCAAACTTAAGTGGCAGTGGGCAGGGCACATTGCTCGCAGAACAGATGGCCGATGGGGTCGAAAGGTTCTGGAGTGGCGACCGCGTAACGCATGGCGTAGCGTTGGAATGCCTCCTACAAGGTGGACCGACGACCTTGTTAAAGCCGCAGGAACCCGTTGGATGAGAGAAGCACAGAACCGGTCGATGTGGAGGTGCTCGGGGGCGGCCTATGTCCAGCAGTGGACGTCTTTCGGCTGAAATGATGATGATGAAAGGTAACTTACATTAGTGATAATGGCACTGACTTTTTTATGGCTTGCCTGAGTCATTTATTTAATTGTTATTATGAGATTAAACTTAATTCACATAATATCATAGTTTTGGAACTACCAGGCTGGTTTCAGATTTAGTTACGAACGGAGTTTTAATGAACTAATCATGTGGTGTGGTCCCGAGAAAGTCTAAAGCTCATCCCGGTTGAGCTTTGAACTTTTGTGATCGTGGTTTTCTGTTATGAAATTCTTCAATTGAGCCGATTTGAAATTGACGTGGTACGTGTTTTACGTTGATTATTATTCCTTGCACGTACTGCGAGTCGATTTGGGACGAAGGTTACTTTTGTGGGATAAATACTATGGTATAGACGGGTGGATTGTTTATACTATTTATTACTCAGTCTCTTAAGTGATGTGAAGTTCTCTGTGTGCCGTTTAGCCACGCTGGTATCCCAAGTATGATTTCTAAATCTTATTACTTCGTTCCCTTCGCGATCAAGGTGGTGGTTTGGTGGCGTGTAACAACTGCCTTTGATGACTTCTCTTTTTTTGATATATTTTATTTTTACCTAACTCAAAACCTCTCTTCGTAAATTGAGCATTACAAAATCAAGAATGTTTATTTAGAATTTTAGAGTAGTGTAAATTACAAACTCATCTAACACGAAGAAACTTTAACAGCATTACAAAACTCGACACAACACTAGTCCGGATTTACCGCGACATCTACATACCTTACCACAAAATGTTAGGCTTTAAGCTTCCAACAGATACATCGAAAGTTTCGTCCGCAAACCTCCGGAATTTGTTTCTACTTTTCATCTAGTGTTGAGAGTTGCGGAACAAATTCTCTATGACAGTTTATCTCCTGTACCGATCTGATGTAGTTTATTGGAATCGAAGAAAATGTTCTTTTCGTCAGGGAATGTTTATACTTTGTTGAGTTTATTAGAGTGGGAAGCTATTTTGTGAATACAATGTACATTTAGAGTGGGTTAGCTGGACCGAAAGGGTGTGATGGGGTTTTATTAGGTTTTTTAAGGCGGAACTATTGGCCCTATCAGAGGAATAGATCGCTTGGTAAAGGACGCTGGTAGTCGTTGGATGCATGCGGCTTAGAATCATTTGTACTGAAACTACTTATGGGTAGGGAGCTCGAATGAAGCTAATTACTCAAACAAAATCTGTGTGAACTATCATCGGCCTAGTGTTGTATTCAATTGTGTATACTTAGCAACGAAACTTTAATCCTACTAATATTATAAATGTGAAACTTTGTAAGGATGGATGGATGGATGGATGTGTGCTACTCTTTCACGCAAAAAGTCCTGAAAGGATTTGGATGAACTTTGGCACCCAGATAGTTTATAACCAGGAATAACATATAGGATACTTTTTATCCCGATATTCTCACGGGATCGAAATTTATGCGGGTTAAACCGCGGGGCGCAGCTAGTAATCTATACAACTATGTCTGTCTGTTGGTTTTTCCGGTTAATCTCCGGAACGCCTGAACCGATTTTGACGGGACTTTCACTGCTACTTTTTGTTCCGGTAGCATGTTCGATAATTTCCAACATCCACGCGGGCGTAGCCGCGGGCAAAAGCTAGTTAATAATAAAAATATACGTCTAAAAAGTCTAAATCTTCAAATAAAACAAAGTACAAGACCGTTCCTCGTTGAAAGCATCGGGTTTTGTCCAAAATTCAAAAAACAAGTCTATAATAAATTTACACGACGAAATTCAGTTCACAAAATTTATGTTTTCATTTTACTAATAGCATATACGCCGTCCCTGAATGGCTTTATGCAACACGTACCGAGTAAAACATCAGCTACATGTTATTATGTCGAAAAAAAGAATTCAATTTAAAAAGTCGAGGCCGACGGAGACGTAAAGCAATTCCAATTAGTGAAAAAGAATGAAGCGTTGGCGTGTTTCCATGCTGGTTTTGAAAAAAAAAGAGAAATATTTCTTCAGTTCCTATATTTCGTAAGTATAGAGGAAAGGGTTAGTTTGGAATTACATATGGTAGTGACCGTTTAACAGTCAGTTTTCATCAATCTCGTCTAGGTGCTTTAAATAACAATCATGCGTATTTTATTCCGGTTTTTAAACGAACAAAATATTTAAAATTTCTGGTAATTCATTGAATAAACATTTACACGTCTGTATGGTGGAGCTACGATGCATGGTGGCTGGTAGCGGCTTGAAGAGAGTTGCCGAGAATCGAACTGAATGGCGTGCAATTGCAGAGGCCTAGCTAGGTCCAGCAGTGGACTGCTGTAGGCTGATGATGTCCCTGTAGTATTGTCAGAATTTGAGGTACCTAGCTACATACAGATGAACTTTTATATAAGAGAGAAATAGAATAAGAGCACTTCGCCTAACGTAATAATTTAATTAGTAGGATATCCAAACGCATGTTATATCTACGAGCTTTCTGTTCTGACCTAATTCGACGACTAGAAATGAAGACAAAAGTCGATACAAAGTGTTCAAACCACAAACCAAACTTATTACTTTTGAAGAAAACTGGTATGAAGATACAGAAACAGTAAATTCGCCGCCGTCAGAGACCGCAAAGCAATTCCAATTAGACGCAGAGAACGAAACGCTGGCGTGAACGGATACACTTTTTATTTTTTCCGACGCGGCGAAGTCTGGCTGGTGACGTTTCGTTTAACACCATTCTTCATCCGTACGCAATTCCAACGGATTTTAGTTTGCAGTTTGTAATGACATATATTGGATTGTAGTTGGTTTCTGCACGACAAGGTGCTTGAATACGTGGATTTCAAAATGGACGGGTTTCATATTATTTTTATTATATGTACTTAAATATACCCGCCGCCTCCTCTGTACACTGCCACGTTGGGCTCAGGCGCTACTGCACTGCTACTTAGGATGAGGTCCGATATTCATTTAAAAAAATTATTCCACTCAATTTTTTATTAAAAAAAGAGATGATAATAAATATTAGGTACACCATTTTATTACTTGAATAAATTACTCTTTATTTTTGGTTGCTTATCGGGAGCAACCAAAAATTAGCCTAAAAGTGTGGTCATCCTTTGACCACACTTTTCTGATATATGCTTGTTCTATCACTAAAATCTGCCTAAATGAAGTATGTACAAACGAGGTACACTTAGGGCTGATTTTACTAAAGTCTAAGGGCTGATTTTTCATCGCCAGATAACTTTTATTCGAGGAATAAAATTGACGTTTGACAGTTTTCGTATGAAACACTTGTCAAAGTTTCAAAACTATTCCTCGAATAAAGTTATCAGATGATTGAAAAATTAGCCATTAGTCTAATAAGATATATTTTATCCTTGGAATGAAATTAACGTCTGATAGGTTCTAGTATGGAAAAACTGACAAAAATTCAAAATTTGTTCTCAGTATAAGACTTATTCTATGTATAAAACTTTAGTGGAATGCGCCGTTAGTGGCTTCAAATACACTAGATTACATTGAATAATATTGCATTTATATTTTTTTAAGGTTACCCGGGGGCGAGAATAAAATAACCATAATAAAAAGCACGCCATTTTGGCACTCTATCATCGGCAGAATCACAATTACCTTACTAATAAAAAAAAATGTCATGTTGGTGCAGAAACGAACGGAATGACATTTACGAAATAATGTCAACCTGAGTGTCAACCAAATGTAACACAATATACAACAGGTACACGAAGAGGTTATTAAAATAAAAAAAAATAATTTACTATGTAGTTTTAAATTATAATTAATTTTCGAATTCCTCTATTTTTACTCTATGATTTGGTACCTCGAGGTATATGTTTGGGAAAAGTTGTATGCATGGGCTTTCGTTGACCTCCTTAAGGGAGTGGTACAGACCATTAAACTGAACAACTTTCTCGATGGGACCAACATCGTAATCACGAAAAGATTATCGACTGTCCCATACAAAACTTCAATAGGTACCTGCTCGTCTCAAATGTATAGGATAGCTGATTATTTTTTCGCGATTGCTTACGATGTGGGCCCATGGAGAAGTTCAGTTTCATGATACGAGTATGTGCCACACCCCACATTTTCCTGATACACGCTGTTCTACAACCCATTCAATGACGCGTCTGAATATTGAAGTTATCTACGCAGACCATTCCTTTTTTTCGAAGAGTACCCCTACGCAGAAACCTTAGTTTTCTTGTTTCAATTTAAACCATTTTTTCTGTAGTGGTTTCAAGTAGTACAATGGAAATTCGGTGCCTCGTAAAATTTTGTTAAACACGTTAAAGGTCTAATGCAAAAAATGCTTCAAGAAAATCGTGCGTAGGAACGAGGGAAAATATAAAATTCAAGTGTAATTTAACAGTTGACGCGAGGAATATTAAAGCGTTTCAGACAGGCGTTTGGAAATTTTCCAGATATCTTTTTTGAAAAGCTTTTGTAATACCTGTCCTAGCAACATAAATGTAAACCTAGAATAAATAATAAGATTTAGGGCTGGTTTTTCCAATGCCAGATAATTTTATCCGAGGAATAATTTTGAATGTTTGACAGTTCTTCCATGAAAAATCTGTCAGACTTCAATTTTATTCCCCGAATAAAAATTTCTGTCGATTGAAAAATCAGCCCACAGTTGACTATTTTGTGAATTGTATTGTCTTTTATTCAAAATCCAATGGTAGTTATATTGATATTGTTGGCCTTGTCTATGAAAAAATAAGCAATGATTTTGTAATGCGGTAGAAGATAAAATAAAATCAGCCAGCCCTAAGCAATTACTGAAAAATCTTTCTACAATAGCTTTTGATAAAATATGGTCACAAAAGGTTTTTCTTCTGGTAATTCTTTATTTTTCTGTGTTTTATTATTTTTCCCGTTCCTCTCATTTTCACATTATTACCAAGAAATATTTTATTGTAAGAACTTTTAATTGTAAGCAGTTGATGAAAATTAAAAACATTTCTCAAGTTTCTTTATAATGAAGTAGTGTTCTAGTTTTTCTTCAAAGTTTTTGTACAAAACACTTTTCTATGGACTACTTTTTCTAATTAGACGACAAAGAAATCGTTTCATGTACCAGAGGGCTGGCCTATTTTTACCACAAAGGATCAGCGTTGCCACCAACAACGTGGTAATGCTGCCAGTCTTTTGGGCACTTATCCCATTGACAGCGTTGCGGTTGAATTTTTTGATGCCTAATGAGCTCCTGCCTTTTTCTTTAATTTTTTATTATATACTTGTACATAATATATAATTATATATTTTAGTGTTAACTTGTAAAAATAGTAATTAATCAGTGTTAGTTTCTGGTATTTTTGAACTACCCTGAGATGAAATATTGATGTATATTATATTTTGTAAAACGATGCTATTAGGTTAAAACATGTGGGATACATGAAAGCATAATATGAGTATTTAATACATGTTTTCTGAAAAAAATACTTTCATCACCTAGCCCAGTTTTTACCTAAAACTTCAAGTTAAACCGAATAATAATACCTAATAAAAAAAATATTTAAATATATTCCACAATTTTTTTATTCCTTATTCAATTCCTTTATCAATTTACCTTAAAATTAGTTTAGTATAATAATTCTGTTTGTACCTGTTGGGGACATACAATTTGTTATTTGCGGTGGTCCCCAAACTAGATCCCCGAACTGAAACTTTATGGATACACAACATACTGGACAAATATTAGTTAATAAGAACTTCACAGACGTACAAAATTGACTGACCGTCTGACATCTGCCCTTCAGTCCACAGCCCAATTATACTGGAGATATCGGTATTCTAACTTCGCAAGGCTTGTCCAGTGTTCTGACAGACAGATTGGGCATTGTACTGGCAAACTATAACGACAAACTACACCCGGATTGAACCAAAAATATTTTGAATGAAGTAACTAGTTCTCTAACATAAACTCGTGCTCCATGTTACGAAAATCCTGGCACGTTATCTGGGTTGAAGCCACTATATCGAAATATCGCAACAACTTTTTTATTATCACTGTACAATGGGATAAAACATTTCCGACTTAACTAACTTCTTACATTTTTGACTTAAACATAATATACTGACGAAATGTAGGTGTAGTATACCTTGTACATTAGGTTAACCATTTTTTAACAGCTATCTTAGAACGTACATATTCCAGATTACGTAAAAATTTACTTTAAAATGCGTAATAAAATAAATATATAAACTGCCTTATTTTATAGAATTATCTTAGTTATGGTTTCTTGCAGATATTATAATACTGTACTTGTATCAATCAATGTATTATGTGCTGCTGCAATCACTAGTTCCATCTGTCAAAAAACGGTTTACCTTATGGACAGGGTATAGGTATACGTACACCTCTGTCTAACCCTTCGGGGAACACGGCGTGATGTTATGTTAGTACCGTGATTCATTGACTGAAAAGACACAGCCATTGAAGAAAGACACTCCCTTCTAAAGGCGACGCAGAAATGGCCAATACACCCGGCAAAAGCTATAAATATTTTATGGTTTAATGATTTGTAAGATGTTCTTGAATGTAGCTAAATTAAACTAGCTAATTACAATTAGCTAAATGCCATTTTAATTTTTTTTTTTTTTTTGTTATTAACCTTCTCCGGCGCGCACACAACAACTTACCATAGTTTCGTCATCAGGTCGAGCCATTTTCGAGTCTTTACGAGACTAACGAACGGCAATTGATTTTTATACATAAGATTTATTGTTGTCATGTGCTTTCGTCTACCAGTGGATATTTTTCAGCTGAAATGATGGTTATCCTAGTCATGGAAATTTACAAATTTCCCACTAGCCATGCGTGTTGCATTGCATCGTGCTGCATTGTCCTATCCAAATAATAATTCATACAAAATTCCTGTAGAAAATGTGCTTTCAGTTTTTCCGAATTTTTCCGACTACTTTTTATTTTCTTCTTTCCACAAGAACCTGACATTGAAATTGGTAAAGCCGTTCTCAAGTCACGCGCTTACCAACGAGCAGCATTTCACCACTGCTCTCTAAATGGTGAAGGAAAACATCGTGAGGAAACTAGCATGTCCTAGAACCAAAAATATCGAAGACATGTGACATCTATCAACCCGCACTAGGCCCGCGTGGTGGATTAAGGTTCACTCCCTCTCACAGAGAGGAGGCCTGTGTCCCAGTAGTGGGAACATTATAGGCTGATTATGTATGTTATGTATATAGATGTAGGTACGTACGGTGCACCCTGGGCAGTCAACCTCAGTGCTAACTGGCAACGGCAACAAGAGCCAGAAGTTCTATGAAGTCAAATCAAATGATATGACAAGAATAAAAAAAAAAAACAGTAACAAAACATAAAGTATATTCCTGCCCTCCCAATTTATTGGAGTCGGTGCAGAATAACTTTTTCTATAGTTACATCTCTATCAACTATCACACTATTCAGTATTCACCCCTATTCTAGCCATCCCATCTCTTACACAATTTCTTCCATCGTTTCCTACAAAACATTATAAAATATAATTCAAGGCGTCGGTTGTTTTTCGTAACAAGAACCAAAATATTGAGGTATTCCATTTAGAGCACTGATTTGAACAGCACTTCCACTAACCGCACTGAAACAAAATTTCGTAGCTTGCGGTTCGGAGGAACAGTTTAAAGTTGTCAAAAAATAAAAGACCCGTTTTGACATTTGAGAATGCTTTCTTGACACCTGTCAGTTTCATACAAACGAATACGTGTTTTGCGATTACGTAATTTGATCTTTATTAACTACCAGAACTGTCAATGTCTAAACGGGCCTTTTATTGTTTGACAACTTTATTAATATTGTGTTTAGTTCCCCAACAGCACCTACGTAAAATTGCCTTTCAATCTTGTTGTTTGATTTATTGTACCAGAAATTCTTCTGCGAAATATTTTTATATACGGATGGTATCATCCTCTCAAAGGTTGTGGGGGTAGACCTCTGAGCCTCTAGAAAAATTGGGTTCGTTGACATCTTCGTCACTTCTCGGGAAGTTTCGACTTATGGAGCAACAAAAGTGAGCCCTCCGACAAGCGGTGGACGCGAATAAGGAACTAGACCGAATTCATAAAAGTCCCATAATGGCATCTAAAGTATGGCTTTAGGAGATAGTAGCAGTAGTAGGTACATAATGAACATACATTCAGACTTTCAAAGCCTATGAGTTTTAGGTATAACCGTACAATGCTTCCCTTGGAAACAATTGTATAGGGTTTAGTTGGAATATCAATGTTATTTTGGATTCATTAGCTAAAGTTTGGTTGTCGTTCATGCAAATATGCAAATTATCGTATTGGCACAATCCGACTACGATGAATCCGTCTAGCTTTGTCCCAACTATGTTGGGCTCGGCTTCCAGTCTAACCGGATGCAGCTTAATACCAGTATTTTACATAGAGCGACTGCCTATCTGACCTCCACAATCCAGTTACTGGGTAATACGATACCCCTTGTTGAGACTGGTCGTCAGACTTTCAGGCTTCTGCCGGGACCAACGGTGAAAATGTGAAGATGGTCCACAAATGACCCATCCAGCAAATGACCCCGGCAAGCGTTGCTTAACCTGACCTGTGTATACCTACACGTGTATAAACGGCTATCTACCAACACAACTATAACGATTGGATGTTTCCAACAGTGATAAAAAACAGCGTATTGACATTTGTAAGCAATATTTGTACGCCTTGCAAGGTAGCAAGCACATAGGGACACAACATATTTTTTTATTTTATACCATCATGTACCACTACATTACACCTATGTGTGCAAATAAAGAAATTTGAATATGCCCTACATTCCACGCCTGCGACTTCTTTCGCATACGAAATTCAATTCCATTGATCCCTTGTAAGAGATAAATTTCTAAAAACTATTTTCAACGGAAGGAGACAAAAATAGGAACCAAGTGCTACTAGCCAATTTTTTTAATATGTTGATTGAATGCGGATACACTTCCATTATGACCATTAGAAAGGTTGCAACCTTAGGTTTTCCGTAAAGAAAATGATATCGTAGTCACTTCTTCCGTTAGCATTCCTAACTAAGCGATTTCACGAGTATGAGTGACTGGCAGCAGCTAATGGCACAAGACACTTGCTGCCATCAGCATCCGCCTGAGTGGTGATTAGGGATAGGGATATTACGTTCAACTGTGACGAACGTGAAACCATATTTAGCAGCTAAAAAAAACCATAAACTATAGGATGGGTAAGTATCAGCTGCTGTATTTTTTAATAATTGACGACATAACAAAATCAAGCGGCCCAGATTAGACACGGATATGTAAAGACAGGATAAATAGAAAATATTATATTATTCTTCTCTTTAGCGTGTCGATGGCAATCTAAATTGACTCAACCCAGAGTTTGGCACCTATTAGAAAAAATGTAAAATTTCTACATTTATGTATGTAATCTTTCATCATTATCTGCCTAGCTTTTCCCAACTATGTTGGGGTCGACTTCCAGTCTAACCTAATGCAGCTGAATACCAGTATTGTATGTAATCTTTATAGTTTACATAATAAAGAGTATTCTATCTATCTATATATGTTTAAAGAAATAACATTACAGATAAATGGAACAAAAAAAAAATTACATTTTTGATTTCAGTTCAGGGTTGTGAGCCACAATTTGCTGTCAGAAAGTAATAAAGGTTTCCTAACTGGCTTATAAGGACAACCAAAAATTCTAACGAAATTTAAACTGGGTGTGTCTACAATACCGCGTAGGCATTTTTATAACGCCTGTAGGCCTATGTAATATTTGAAGACGGTTTAATGGCTATTTTTTGAGGGGTTAAAAATTATGGGATTCATTTGATTACCATGGTCATGCTTCTAACAAACTAAAATGTAATTCCATGATTGAAAATCTGTATCGTATTTGCAAACAAGTTCTTAAGGAGGACTTTTTTCAGCAAAACACAGAATAGATCACGAAGATTTTTTACTGGAAATGTTAAGGTTTGCTATTTCGCGATGTCATTAATAAGCAGAATAGAAAAAAATAAGCAGATATTGCTTAACGTTCTAGCAGTTTCTGTAGGGCTGTTCAAGCCCTACAGAAATATCAACTTGTAAAATCTAATATGAAATAATTATGTAGATTGTAGGTAATAAGTACTAATAAGTAATAGTAAGAATCTCTTAAAAATTATTAACTTTAATATTATAATAGTTTGATGACTTGACAAACAGTTTGAAATGATCCCTGGGGTAATACTTATTACACAAGTTCAAACAAGCATCTTCTTACTTATAAACTTAGTTATCAAACGAAAAGGAAAATGAACAAAGGGTATTTACCTAAACCGGGATAACCCGAAACGTTGTTCCGGGACTCATTATAAAACAAATATTTTTCTTTCATCACTGTTTCATTGAAATTAACAAAACACAAGTCAATCACCACACACGAAATACTCTTTAATCCATTCACAGTCAAAAATCACTAAAAACAATTTTTTCCCCAGAAAAATACCATCGCGTGTGTTGCATTCAAAAGTTTGAGGGACAAAATCGCCTCGTTCCCGCACACATCCGCTCAGCCCGAAAGCTGAAGCCGTACTGAAGATACGGCACCTCTAACCTCCTGGAGGAAAATCGTTGCGATACGAAACCATTTTCATAAAGTATCCTGTACACCGACGACTTTATCCCCATGATTTGGGAGCTTCGACGTTGAAAAACGGCAGTGTATTGTGCGAGACGAGTTTTAGTTCATTTCCATATACATCATGTTGTTGTACCTACATAATTTTATAGTGTCAAAATCGGTTTGTTATTATTATGATTATTGCCTGTTTGCTAATTTGGAACTATGTATATTTAATATTTATGTTATTGTCTATCTGATGAGTATTTTGTTGTATTTACCAAGTCATGATATCCATTATATTGTGTTATCTGAGTTGCAACTACAGCCACGTACGACACATGCTGCAGCTTTGTCTCTGGGATTACAATTAGCTTGTGATGCCTCAGGTATAGCAGATGCTCATACGTGGCGGTAGTAATAAGTAGGTAGACTTGTTTGCCAACCAATAAAAACAACGACTTCCGTGTCTACAACCTCACAACACGCAACCTTATCGGCATAAAAAGCACTTCTTCAAAACTGTTATAACTTGAGCTTAATCGACCCCACCTAAAGAAATATCGTTAAGATAAATAAGAACATGGTTTCCGTTACACGTGAGTCCGACAGGTGCATTAGTTCCGCCTGGTTTCTTCACCCCCATAAGCAATTTATGGTAGCTATACATCTTTAGATAGATGTGTATGTATCGCTGTGAATTTCCGCTTTATTTTTCCTTATTTCTATGAGGTAGAAAGTGCATTACCTGGTTACGTCTATCGTGGGAATAGAAGGAAAGAAATTAACATATTTTGTTTTTTGTTAAGTTTGCTTGTATGCTTCTGATAGTGGCTTTCGAGGAGATAGTATGGATAGTTTTGAAAAAGTTCGATCTTAGATCAAGTATATTTTCGATCGGAGATTCAGATTATCTTAGCCTGTGTCAGATCCTGATTGATAGTCGATGGCTACCCATTACTAACAACTGGTGACTGTAGTCGCAATTTTACAGAGATAATGGCGCCGATTTCGTTGTTCACAAACTAAACTAAATTTAATTTCAGTGTTTTTTTTTTCTTTCTATTTCATTCATTATTTTTCCATCGCCAGATAACTTTTACTCAAGGAATTAAATTGACGTTTGACAGTTTTTGTATGAAATTACTGTTAAAAATTCAAAATTATTCCTCGAATAAAGTTATCAGATGATTGAAGAATCAGCCCTAAGAAAAAAAAAGAAGATAAATATTAGTTTAGTCTGTCAAATTAAGATACTCCATAGACAGTTTAGACGTGATTAATAACATAGGTAGCTACT
Organism: Apamea anceps; assembly: GCA_951799955.1. NCBI lineage: Eukaryota > Metazoa > Arthropoda > Insecta > Lepidoptera > Noctuidae > Apamea > Apamea anceps. The sequence goes on along the minus strand of OX637522.1, from coordinate 5,365,615 downwards.
AAAAATACGTCAATTTACGTCAGGCGCTGGATAATTTGACAGGACTAAACTAATATTTATCTTCTGTCCTTTTCTTGAAATAGAAAGAAAAAGATGCACTGCACTTAAAATTTAGTTTAGTTTGTGAACAAGGGAATAAGCGCCAATCTCTTTCTTAGTCGCTTTTTACGAGAGTTACGGTTGGCAATACAGAAATCAGTCAGGGTAAGTAAGTAGTGACTCATCGTAGTCTTCTCCGAGAACTACGTGTAATTTAAAAAAATATAAATGGTTCTCATTTTTCCGCCAAATTTAACTATTTAATAGAACAAGACATATTTCAATCAATATAACTAATCCAATTCACAATGTAACGTAATAAAACTAAATCACAGAAGGTAGTAGTTGCAAATTTACGAGACATAAAGGTAAGGGATATGGGGCAAAAGGTGCCCTGTTTTACATAAATACTACCATTCGTAATTCTCATTTATTTGACTGCCCAATATACCCCCAAGTAAATTGGACCTATCGAGTTGGTCAGGGTTGTCTCTTTCGTCTGATGAGCTATTCATAAAAGCGAAGAGACAAATCTCATAATATGAAAACAACTGTAACAAATGATACCTTACTAAATTAATTTTTAATCAGTCAAGGTCAAATGCAGAGTAAGCAAACTGAAATGGCACTGGCCTGGCCATGTTTGTCGAAGGGGCGATAGCCAGTGGAGCAGACGAGTCCTGAAGTGGAGACCGAGTATCGGCAAGCGTAGCCGCCACCAGCTACTCGTAGATGGACGGACGACCTAAAGAAGGTGTCTGGGACAGACTGGATGCGGAAGGTGGAGGACAGGGTTTTGTGGCGCAGCCTGTGAGAGGCCTATATCCAGCAGTGGACTGCGAGATGCTGAGTTGATTGATGAAGTCAAATCATGTACTTCAAGTAGGGCATTAAATGTATTTTTGAACTTCAAAATGTAAAATAAAATTTAATTGATTCTGGGTGGTGGTAGGCTCCATAAGGTAATTTCGTATGGAGAAGAATAGACAAGGATCTCCATAAGTACCTACTCTTTTAAAATGTTTTACAATGTTTTCTATACATTAATTTGAATTATATGTGAATACACAGCTCAGGTGAAGTCAGGTTTTTTACCTAGATACCCCAGTCAGAGGAAATGGAATGAACACCACAGAGACCAACGGAGTCTGACATTGGGGTGACCAAAATGGACTGCCTGTCGTTCATGAGAATTTAAACAAGGAAAAAACTACGCTAAGAACTTAATTCTAGTGACGATACCTAAAAAAATGTGTGTCTAAAACATAAGGAATGGAATAGTTATTTTGGCTGCTGTAAATCGTTAGTTTATAAACAGCCAGTGATAAAGTTAACCAGGTTCCAAAAAATTACGGAAGGAGACAGAATATACCACATGCTCAGATTTAAATACGGAGGTTCTAAGAATAGCTCGCCTTTTATTTCCCATGGGTGTTGTAAAGGGATATTAAATAACGTTGTGCCGTTGTGTTGTTGACGTAGCTGAACTCGTTTGACAATACATATTCAAATGCATACATAATCAGCCTATAAAGTTCCCACTGCTAGGACACAGGCCTCCTCTCAGTGAGCCTGTGTCCTAGCAGTTAGCCGTAATCCCCAAGCGGAACCAGAGCGAGTTTGCAAAAAAAAAAAAACAAATACATGTTATTGGAACGAAGTTCCTTATCGCGCGTTGCAAAAGAGGGCTACACGGAAAAAATTAAGACCAAAAGTTGGAACGACACTTTTTGCTATAGTTGTAAGCCGTGCGGCGTGCGCGTGTTTCTCTGTCTGTCTCTCTCTCTCTCTTATAGAAAGCAAGCCAGTTTTTTTTGTCTGTTTTTTTATTTGTTAATAATAATAAAAAAAAATTATTATTACTTAAAAAAAAAAAAAAATTATTACAATTCCTTCAATAATTAATCGAAAGGAACTTCGTTCCATCCGGGTGTCCCTTGACACCTCTCAAGTTTTTAAGAACACTGTTTATATTAGCTGTAAGTTTCCTGATTATAATAAAATCAAATAAAATACTTTAAAGAGCATACTACATGTACGGCTACATAATGACTATGTGTGACTTTCCAAATGTTTATCCGCCAAAAACTTACTTTCTAAACTGCCCAAAAGAAATAAAAATTCACGCCAACCCTAACGCGGTATTAGGAATTAAAGTCAGTATGTAGCAGAAGAAAATTAAATTTTATGTATTAGAAGCGGCGAGTGCTTTCCGGTTCACGATAATTATGGTTATAGATTCGATGTCGATTGACTGTACTGCTTTTTAGGGTTCCGTACCCAAAGGGTGCTAACGGAACCCTACTACTAAGCCTTCATTGTCTGTCCATCCGCCTGTCAGCGGGCTGTATCTCATGAACCGTAATAAGTAGACAGTTGAAATTTTCACAGAGTGTGTATTTCTATCGTCGCTATAATAATAACAATAATAAAGTTCATCTCTCTGGAGCTCTGACCGCCGTATCTTTGACTCTGTTCCCGATCCGGTGGGCTACTAATTTTTAAATTTTTAAATGTATTTTTTTTATCTTTTTGTTTATAAAAAATATTCAAAAATTTAATTTATACCTAAGTATTTGTATGAAATAAAGGAGACAATAATAAAATAAAGTTAAAAATTAAAGGGGGTATTGCGTGATTTTTTTCTGAATATGTTGTATTATTATATTGTACAGTGCGGAACCCTTCGTGTGTGAGTCGGACTCGCACTTGGCCGGCTTTTTAGGCGTAGTTTAACATCCCATGCCGATTTCGTATACGATGACTGTTTTTGTTTATGACGACTATTAGGTTTCAATATTAAGCGTTTGCTCTTCTGTCACTAATGTAACATATCTTGGCTGTGAAGGTACGTGTACAGTGCGGACACGTTAGAATACCACTGTGGTCATGAAGTTGTATACTTTTTTTACTCGTGACTTCAGAAGTTGGTAATCCCCAGGTCGCTCGTTTAGATTTTCATTTGAATCATAGTGTTTTCTGATTAGAAAACCCTGTTTGAAACAGCGTGAGTAAATACGTTCAAAAGTGCAAAGAAGGTTCATTCACCTGATTGCACTAAATCTACTTCAGACTATTGAACTACATAAATATATTTTGCATCTCTTCGATTACTTTATGCATTTATTTACAGGTTCAGACTTTTTTCAAAAAAAAAAAATTAATAGAAAAAAAAAACTTTTAAAAACAAGCCTTTATTACTTATTAATATAAAGGACTAAAAAATTAAAAATAATTTAAACCTGATAAGAAATAAACAAAAACGTGTTACATTTTGATGGAACATTAAAGAACATTTAGAACACAATGTCTTTTAATTTTATTTTTAACTTTTTAGTACCTACTTTTGATGATCAAAAGTCATTTATTCAAATTAAGCTGAGAATCAGCACTTTTCGAACGTCAAAATTACAAAAGACAGTCCCCCAAAAACGCCCGCCCTTCACCACTTCCTAGTGCTATCGCTGGGAAGAAGAAGTGGCGCAACAAACTCCCCAGCAGCATAGCTGTCTGTTTAGGAATATAGTTGCATGTATACAATACTAGGAACCTATGTTCAGTCATGAACATTACAAAAACTTAAGTTATTTGCCATATGTCAGCTAGCCACGCCAATATACCAACAAATATAATAAAAACTATACGTACTCAAGCTAAAAAATAATTAATAAAAATAAAAATAAAAACTCACTACTTAAATAAAAGCCTCCAGGCAGAAAGGGCGTGACAGCTTACATATTTATGTATTGCTGGGTTCGTCACATAGCTGTCACTTGCAGTCACAGATGATGAACTAGGACCATCGATGTGAAATAAATAAGTGAGTTAATACTAACAACAGTAACCTGTCAGTACCTAAGCTAATTCTGGAGAAAGAACATGAACATTGTCTTGAGTTAATTAGGCCGACCAACTATTCTTATCGTGTAATTAGTCGTTGATGGAATAGTAAGCCTTTGAACAAAGGTTGGATTTTACTTGAGCTTTAAACGCATTAAAAGGCAAGTCTAGCAAAGAAGAGGGTATCTTGTTATAAAAGGTTATACCAAGTCCAACAAATGAGTTATGAACCTTAGGAAGCCGGTGAAAGGGGGCACGTAGTTTGTCCTTATTTCTAGTGTTAACACTGTGAATATCACTGTTTTTAGTGTACAAGTGCAAATTTGCGATGATGCGATATTGACTACGGCGTAGTACCTGTTCATCTTTAGTCCCTGGTTACCATGTAGCACCAAAGTACTCGTCAAGACAAATCATACGTGCCCAAATTTGATGGGGCTGTGTCGTTTAATTACCGAGTTCCTATGGCCATCTTCCAGCTCTGTCATCAGACCCTGGTTACCATCTAGCACCAAAGTTCTCGTCAAGATGGATCAAACGAGTCCAAACTCGATGGGGTTGTGTCGTTTAACTACCGAGTTCCTATGGCCACCTTCCGGTTCCATCATCAGACCCTGGTTACCATCTAGCACTAAAGTACTCGTCTAGACGAATCATACGAGCCCAAACTCGATGGGGTTGTGTCGTTTAATTACCGAGTTCCTATGGCCATCTTCCAGCTCCATCATCAGACCCTAGTTACCATTTAGCACCAAAATTCTCGTCAAGATGGATCAAACGAGTCCAAACTCGATGGGGTTATGTCGTTTAACTACCGAGTTCCTATGGCCACCTTTTGGTTCCATAATCAGATCAGCTCCATGTCATAATAATTTTGCATTGTCATCCGATTTACACATTCATGCAAAATTTCAGCTCAATCGGTTGAAGATATCTGGTTCAAAATTGAGTTGCAAGAGTCCACTCGAACAAACATAGTTACATACATACGTCGCAAGTTAACTAAAAGCTTGTAAAAAAAAACAACCGACTTGAACAAAAACCCTACAAACTGAAAAATAACTTTAATTTCGGAAGTCGGTGTCAAAAACCGAAAATGCGGAACCAACGACACCGTCTTTTTTTTTGTTATAAAGTTTCTATTTATCACTTTTTCGTTGTACCTACGTTACCCCACACAAATTCATATACCGGATGAATTTTTTTACCGTCTCGGAAATAATAGGGTGTGTTGTGTAAGTGGAACAGAAGTCATACACAAGGATATTTGCTTAATACCATTCTGCTGAGAGGTAGGTAGGTAAATTCGCGCGCGCCCGCGCATGCTGAATAGGTACTTTTTAGGTTTTCAGAGACAAAGATTATTATCCGTGGCGAGTAGGTACTTTAAGGTCTGTTGTGTAAAAAACAAAACTGTTTAGGTAACATTCTTACACAATCACTCAGTAAATGGAATTAGTAATAACTTAATAAGTTTATTCATCTGTATTTTTAAGATTTTAACTTGATAAATAAGTAAGTAGGTACATGACCACTTTTTCGTATAATATTCATTAGAATAACATTATTATTTTTAATTTAATTGAGAAATCTGACATTAGGTGATGTTATCAAAGATAAGGTGATTGAAAATTAAGTTCTTAATTGGTGTTTATTAATCAATTAATTAATGTATTTGTAAATGGCAGTGGAATTACCCATTACTGTGCCATCATCACTAACCAAAATATCTAAGGTCGATGTGATCCGTTTATTAACATTATTATTTTTTGATTTCGATCATTCCTTCATACTGTTGCGGGCTTAGGACCGTCTAAATGTTGAGCAGATTACATGTTAAATTTTAACTTTTAATAAAATGCTTCTATCAAGTTTTTAATGTAAATCGTCTGCTACAACATCCTAGGCGTATTTAAAATATTGAAATCAACTTATTTACAAATAACACTGATTGATTACAGAATTACACTAAATTATAAATATTTACAAAAAAATAAGGTACCTTTTTAGCGATATCGCAGTAATTGTTCAAAATGTCCACCGTTTTTTTCTAAACATAAACTAGCACGTCTTTGCAAATTGTTTGTTAAACTTCTTAGCGTGTCTCTATCACTTTTTAAAACATTAAAAGCTTCTATTATTCGCCGTTTTAAATCACTCACACTTTGAGCTTCTTCGGTATACACTAAACGTTTTAGTTCGGCCCACAAATAAAAGTCAAGGGGTGTCAGGTCTGGCGACCTCGGCGGCCAGTTCACAGGTCCACCGCGACCTATCCACTTATCACTAAATTGGCTATCAAGATATGCGCGCACAGATCGCTCATAGTGAGCTGGACATCCGTCGTGCTGGAAGTACATGTCTTGCAGATAGCCCAGAGGAACGTCGTCCAACAGGGTGTCGATGACGGAGCGTATCATTTGTAGATACGTTATTCCCGTCAAACGACCTTCGATCCAAACTGGACCAATTATGCGGTCTTTAATTATCGCTGTCCAAACGTTGATACTGAAACGAACTTGATGTGCATGTTCTTTAATTTTGTGTGGGTTTTGGAAGCTCCACCAGTGTTCGTTGTAAATACCAACGCGGGTAAATATGGATTCGTCGCTCCACAAGATATTAGCCTCCGCATGGTTCTGCAGCCAGTGACAAAAGTCTATGCGGGGTCCAGGGTCCGGTGCATGCAAATGTTGCACGCGTGCGTAATGGTATGGATGCATGTCCATTGAGCGAAGTAGCTTCCACACCACATACTGACTTACGCCAAATCGAGGAGCGGCTTGCCGAGTGCTCCTCCTCGGGTCTTTCAAAATAATCCAGTATGGCGTCTTCTATGTTTCTGGCCAAGGGTGGCCGGCCCCTGCCTCTGGCATGATTGGGTAGCCGGAACTGCCCATGATCAAGTAACCGCTGATACGTTCGTAGGATTAGAGCAGTGCTGGGAATTTGAGGGTCAGGGATACCGTTCCTTCGCAACGACAGTAGGTGAACTTCTTCGGCGTACATTCGCCTCGCATCGTCTAAATTTTCACCAGATAGAATATAAAATCGCACCATTGCTAGGTACTCCACATTTGAATATTCGGTTGGCATATTTACGATAACTATCAACGGGCACACGATGCACACGCGGATACGAAAGCAACGCGACGTCACACCGTGACTAATCGTAGGTGACTAAAATTTGAAAAGGGATAGTACTGAAATGAAAGAGAGAGAGAGCGCGGGGTGCGGGCGGGAGGGATGCGCAAGCGGCTCGTGTGCCGTCGGCTTCTTTGATATTTTGAGACCGACGGCATGTGCGGCGAGTACCTATCGCCTATCGGCCGGCTTCAAAGGATAGTAGGTACTGCGCTACGAATTCATTGATAAATTACTCGCATTTAGTAGGGTGCGTATGATTTGAATATTTACATTTTTAAGTCGTTTTTTTTTTTTTTTCATAATTTCAGATTTTATTGTTTTAATATGAAAAGTTTACTTCAAATGTGTAGTATTTAATGCTAGATCTATTTCTTTGTATGTTATTAAAAAAAAAAAAAAACGAAAAATTCTATGCCATAGGCTTCTACTCCGTTCACCTATTATACCCTATTGTTTTCAAGACGGTAAAAAAAGTCATCCGGTATACTTGCAAGATTAGAGGTACCCCAATAACAACTTTGACAGAAATGAGGGTGACCATGGTATACTGAAAACATCTGCGTACCCCTTTAGAGGGTACAGGTGTGATGTTGTGTGATTGCGTAAACAATGCATATATATGCGATAGCAGCAATCGCGGTTGATTTGCTGACATTTATTGAAGAGTTCCGTTGTCTGTCGCCGAAACTCATAATCAGATCTTTACGAAATTTAAATGGGACCATTTCGGAATAAACCTCTTCCGGACAAAAACAGAATTTTGCAAATTCTTTCATATATGACGGAGTTATGCCCGAACATACATAAAATATATATACATAAACATCCGAATTGAGAATCTCCTTATTTTTTTGAAGTCGGTTAAAAATATGCAGTACCCACTAAATCTTGTATATTGGTTTCTCGCACATAAATATTTTCATTCTTCTCCTTCTATGTGTCGCTGGCACTACTGAATTTTAAATCTATCGACGAGTATCTATCTATCTTTTTTTTTATATTTTCATTGCATGTAATTTTAAGTCCAATCACCCGATCTTAATCTTCATAATTATATCCAATTGCAGAGTAAGCAGACTGATGTGGCAGCGGGCTGGCCATGTTTGTCGAAGGACCGATGACCGGTGGAGAAGACGAGTCTTGGAGTGGAGACCGCGTATTGGCAAGCCTAGTGTGGGATGCCCTCTAGCTAAATGGATAAACGACCTAAAGAAGGTGGCTGGGATGGACTGGATATGGAGGGCAGAGGACAGGGTCTTGTGGCGCCGCCTGGGAGAGGCCTATGTCCAGCAGTGGACTGCGATAGTCTGAGATGATTGATTGATTGATATTTAATTACTAGAAATCCACCGGACCGCCACTATTCCTTGCTGCCGTTTTCCTTTATCATTCGACACTAACCGTTAACTAAATGAAACCATGCAGATCCAAACCCGACATAACTACTAACAGTGGCGCCACCCTAAAATATCAGCGGCTGTAATTGGTAGTGTTCATTTTAATTTGTACGCTTCAACCTTTTTGCAATATAATATAGACTTTCTTACATGTTTATTTATTTAAATTAATGCTTGCAGCAGTGGCGGCTATAAAGTTATCGAAAAGAAAAAAAAACCGAGTAGGGTGACAAAACCAGTTACCGACTTTACCCACTAATATTTACCTATTACTCATGATATTTTATTTTCATTCAAACAATTTTTATAGCTTACAGATCCGATAACTTTTTCATTCAACCTATAAGGTCGCGGCCATCCTGATTGATGTTGTTCTTTATTTGAATCAAATTGTGTTCAGTGATTTGAATTGAATTTGAAGGAATGGCGTCTTGGTTCAAAGATTTTTATTGGAAACGGTCATGAACCGGTGTATTTATCATGACATTGTTATTAATTAATGCAAAAGTGTTGAAATCAAAATAATCATTGGCATAAAGTAAGCGAAAAGTGGTTCTCTACGTTTTGTAGTGGGTATTATAATGTTAAACAAATTTGATCCTTGTTTTCGTCATTTTTTGCATCGTTTTCTCGTCAAAAAATTTTTGTACAAAGTAAATGACCGTTTTTGTTGCTTCTCCAAGATATATATATTTTAATTGACACGTATTTGTCGTATACTATTGCTCGAGTATCCAGTTTTCCTAATTTCTAACAGTGTTGTTGAACGCAGATAATTCTAATCGATGCTTTGAATCAGTCGGCTCCACTAACTTGATTGTGCGATACACGTGTGAGTATTTTGTTTGTGCATATCGAAGTGTATATCGGTTTTCATCAATTTTAGTTAATTTTGTAAATATAATAGTGATACCTAGCGTTTAAAAACCATCATGCATTTTGTATCCGGTGCCGAGTCGAGAGCACTCAATTTAATTTTGAAAAACATGTCACCCTGTCTGTTACAAGCGTTATTGTTGTCGTTGTAAACTTGTGCTTTTGTCATTTAAAGATCAGTTCTGACCTGACTAGTCCCATGGTAGATAGAATTTTAATTTCGAAAAGATTGCATCATCAGCTCAGGGAATATCAACATCGTTTTTTTTTTTTTTGTAAAATAACTGCGTATTATAAAATATCACATGTCAATTACCACAGGTTCAGCTTGATAGAACAACCGTTATAGTACTTTAAAAGAGAAAATACCTACAGGCTTCCTCCCTTTTGCATGGCTTTCCAATTGCGTACCAATTGCATCCAGATCTGTGCTACGATTGTGAAATTCTATTGTGGCACTAAAGTATTTGTAATCTAGCTTTAACCGCCGCTGTCCAATTCCAACACAGTGTCGCTATAAATTCTCGATACGCTGTATAGAAGCGACACGCAGTGTTGACACACCGCATTGTTGGAACACGCCAATTGAATCCGCACTGTAATCAGAAATGGATTGCGACCTATCAGCTCCACGAAGCTTAGCACCGGGTAAATACAATGGGTAATTGAGTACGATGGATTTTGTTTGTTTTGTATTAAAAGTCTTGCAGTGATAAAAGTTTTGATTGGCTATCTTTGTTCAACGAATTCCGTGGTAGAGCTTGGGTTAGTTTGGTCCGATATTTGAAGCCGGTTTCTTTTCAGTACAAAAAGATAAGATTGTTTAAGTATTTCCGTGGCATCTATTGTTTAAGTATTGTGCTTCTAATCGGCATCGGCATTTGTTTCGTTGGTAAAAGGCATTCGTACATGTATTAACGAATTTTGGTACAATATTATCAGCATCTGATGTAGATATTTTCTACAGATCTGACTAGAATCGGTTTTTCTTTCATCGTGCAATCGGCCTTAGTACAGAGTTCTATTTTGATTCACGCATTTATATATAAGTGCGTATTTGCCAATTGTCCTAGTGGTTTTGTTCTTAGGTCTATGAAATGGTAACTTTTCCTTGGGTTCACGGTGTTGTTGTGGTTTTTTGCATCGCTTTTAATAACTGCGGTCTCCATTACGGATTCCGCCTCTTTTAGCTCTTACGAATTAAAAAGGGCCTTGAGGGGCCCGTGGCTAAATAATAACAGCCGCACAGGTCGATCGGTCAGGTTAAGCTACGCTTGCCGCGGTTGGTCTGTGGATGGGTGACCATCTTTTACATACCGAGACCCCTCCGTGCCTCGTACCGGCTGGAATGTTCTGGTTAGACCATTTGTTTAATCTTAGCTTTCATCATACCAGCTCATTAATTAAATCTACTTTTCAAAACTGCAATAAACGAAACAACGAGTTAATGAACAGTCGCCAATTACGAGTAGCGATGATGGCCAAATTAATGTAGCCAAACAAACAGCACCGAAATCAGTAGTGACGTCAATTTAACGGGATTTATCAGGAATCTCATTACCGTTATAATCATTGGTATATCTGAATGTTAACATGTGTTTTTACATATAAACGAATTTGTCAGTCATTATCACCCTCATGCCTTTGATGGAAACACGTAGTGTAGTGTGTAGTCGATCTCGTAGTTGCTTTACAAACTTCTGACAAAGAATCATGAAGTTGAAACTTCACTATGGTTGAAACTAGCTAAATAAATGTCACAAACAAATAAATCTTATGGTTTTATCACGTGCAACTCATGCAAGTGACGTCCAATCTTAAGGCTCAAGGTGCTTAATAAGTTGAGAATATTTAAAAATAAATGCTATATCGATTCCTTTTTACCCCCGACGCAATAACTACGGGGTGTTATAAGTTTGACGTGTCGGTGTGTGTGTGTGTGTGTGTATGTGTGTGTCTGTCTGTAACATCGTAGCTCCCGAACGGAAGAACCGATTTTGATTTTGTTTGAAAGGTGATTTAGTCGGGAGTGTTCTTAGCTATGTTTGATGAAAATCGGTCCAATTAAACACCAAATTAACTGAATCTTAAAACGGAACAAAATAAAATAAATGAAATAATGAGTCCCTACAAAAAGCACGAACAAAAAATTTAATTAAAAATTAAAAAAACTTCCCGACACAAAATAGTAATAAAAATAGTATGAATGTAAAAAGACTAAAACAATTTAAAAAAAACCTATTGAACAAATAGCCACAAATAGAACAAAAAAGGTCTAAACGTGAAACCCTATAAGAATAAAAAAAATAACCTTGAAATTATGACCCTACGTAAGTACGTATGAAATTTTTTGATTAAATGTTGTCCCGTCGTGGGACCGCTACTATTTTAAACTTTACGTTAAGCTAATAATTAGAACGGTCCCCCGACGGAAATATTTCATACGTACTTACTTACGTACGTACGTACGTTTAGGGTCATAATTTCAAGGTTATTTTTTTCTTTTTATATAGGGTTTCACGTTTATACCTTTTTTGTTCTATTAGTGGCTATTTTTTCAATAGTTTTTTTTAAAATTGTTTTAGGCTTTTTACATTCATACTATTTTTATTATTATTTTGTGTCCGGGGCTTTTTAACTTAGTGGCCTCCAGAAGTTAGTTGACATTTGTCAACTTCAGCAGCTGATGCCACATCATGATTTAAAATAAAAAATAATCAGTTACTCCTAAGGGATTGATTATTTTTTTACGATATGTCAATAAAAATGTTATAGCAGTTCAAACCTTTGGATCACTAGAATTTTAATTTATAATATGTGGTGTGTTGTGTCACAGTTGAAGTTGAAAAATGACGACTTTTGGAGGCTACGTAATGTATGTCTCAGTATTGTAACGGTAAAATTATTGATATCGCTGATATTTATTATTCGTTATTTTTTTTTTTTTTTGCTCTGATGCACACCACACTTTTTATATAGATAAATTCTATATTTTAGGAGTTAAGGTATGAAATTGCCGAAAAATTGAAATTCGTTTTTTTTTTAATTTAACATTTATTTCATCAAAATAATTACCATTATTATCTATACATTGCTGTTATCTAATAGGAAGGTCATTTATGCCTTTGCGATAGAACTCTCGTGAAGATTTGACAAACTGTGTGAAAGCATTTTGTACTGCCTCATGAGAAGAAAACTTTTTATCACGTAGAAAATTGTCCAAATCACGAAAAAAATGGTAGTCCGTTGGAGCAAGGTCTGACGACTACGGAGGGTGACGAATGGTTTCTTATTGCAGTTCCTGTAGAGTTAAAACGGTTTCTCATGCTGTATGAGATCTCGCGTTATTATGGAGCAATAATGGTGAAGATCGATTCATGAGTCGGGGCTGTTTCACTGCTAGTTTTGCTATCATTGTTCGGAGTTCGGCACAGTAGACATCTGCCGTTATTGCTTGACCAGATCGGAGAAAGCTATAGTGAATAACACCATGCTGAGACCACCAAACGGTTAGCATTACCTTTTTATTGGTAAGCTTTGCTTTAGGACACTGTTGCGGCGTTTGACCTGGGGTCAGCCATTGCATTTACCGCTTAAAATTATCGTAAAGAATCTACTTTTCATGACATGTCACAATTCGATCCAATATTCCTTCATTTCTGTATCGATTCAACAAGGCAACACAAGTTTCAACACGCGTTTCTTTCTGCAGATCAGTCAAATCATGAGGCACCCATTTCTCATATTTTTTATTTTATTGATTTGACGCAAATGAGTCAATATTGTTGGTAAGGTAACGTTAAACCATGCCGCTAATTCCTAGGTAGTTTGGCTCGGATCGGCTTCCACAATCTCTTTCAATTCATTGTTATTCAAGTGTGTGGGCGGTCTTCCACGTGGTTCGTTCTTCAAATCAAAGTATCCATCACGAAAGCGTTTAAACCAAAATCACACGGTGCGTTCATTACGTAGTAGTACCCTCTCCAAACGCAACATTTATATTGCGAGATGTTTCTGCCGCGTTAGTTCCGCGTCGGAACTCGTATTCAAAATTTTCGAAGTATCCATCTTTCTTGTCTAAACTGAATAAAAAATACAACTGAAAGTTGATAATCGAACGTTGCACATTTTTTAAAAGAAAAACTTCATAGGTCCCAACTATGTGAAAAAAGTTTCACTCAAAAATCTCAAACCATGAAGGTTCTTTGTCAATTCGAAATACCTATTACAATAAAACGGCAATTTCATACTTTAGCCCCTATTACTTTTCAAAACACATTGGTTCGCTGTTGAGTTAGTGAACATTATCATAAATTAAGTCAATTCTGATCAGAACACAGCATTGAGTAAATATTAAAATAAGCAGTACCTTTGTACTCATTTTATAACTATGTCATATCCTATGTATTTTACTGTGTGTAAATAAATAATAAAATAAATAAATGTTAAGTCGTCTAAGGGCTAATTTCTCATCACTCAACCGTCAAAATTGACGGTTGACAGTTTTTGCATGAAACAACTGTCAATATTTCAAAATTATTCCTCGAAGAAAGTTATCAGATGATTGGAAAATCAGCCCTCAAAATAAAAAATAAAATATAAGCGAAAAAAAATTTGCGGTGTGGGTTCGATTATGTATGTTTTAGGTTTAAGTTTTTGTTGTAAAAAATATTTTGTTCATTATCTAATTCAGTCATCCATAGAATTAAATAGAAATGAAATTAATAATGCATGTATGCTTGTTTATAACATAGTTGTTTTGCAAAAATCCTTTTTTGTATAGGTGTGGATTGTTCTGAATAAAATAACTGGAAATGGTGCGAAACTTTTGTAATACCACGTTCTACGAATAAACATGTCTTGGCCTTTAGATTTTTACGTTTGGAAAAAGTCTGCTTATAATGACATGTACATTTTCATAAAAAAATACTGCCGTCATTAAAACGATGGTGTGCTATTCTTGTTTTGAAGTAGGAATTGGAATGGAATCGACTCCAAAGATCGTTTTTCTAATCGTTCAAATGTTTTATATATATAAATATAATATATAAATGTTTTTTATATATATAAGAATATCGCTACGTCCATTTTAAATGTCTGCATTACCCTAAACATATACAACACAGAAATCTCAACTCCAAATAGTTATTTAAAAATGAAACTAAAAAACAGCTAATTCGATGAATCACCAAAATATTTTCCATTACTGTTACTGTTAGCCTGCATCATCCCACAGCTGGGCAAAGGCCTCCCCTCATGACTTCTAGCTCTTTCGATCCAGGGCTAAAGTAAACCACTGGTCGTTTGTTTTGTCCAGCTCGTCCCGCCATCTTCTACGGGGTCTGCCGCGACGCCTTCTAGCTGTGTCAGGGCTCCACGTGGTGGTTATTTTGGCACAGCTTATTAGGCATATGGCAGACGTGGCCAGCCCAGTCCCACTTCAGCTTAGCGGCTTTTTGTGCAAGACCAGTAATCTATGTTTTGGAGCGTAATATTTTCTATTAATGCAATGTTCGTTAATAATGTTCCAAATTACGGAGACATTAATCATGTGGCAGGCTGTTAAGACACAAAGAACAAAACTTAGTTTGCTACCCTCTGCATGGTTCCAACTCAAGTAAGACGTAATCCTTTATTATGCCACTACTATTTGCCTTTATATGTATATTTTTAGAAAATAGCTAGACAATGTTAACCATTATATTATGAAATGGACATCCGTGAAAAATAAACCTTGAATGAATCGACAACTTATATTACAGAAATCATGTTGCAATTTAATCTGTAATCGCGAATTATTTGCCAAAAATGTAAACAAATAAGTTTATGGAAAAATAATTTTAACTCCTACATAATATAGTTCAGTTTACGCTACAACTTCAAACATTTTAATAACTTAGTGCTAGTCACTCTAAAATCAACTTAATTTTTTATTGATATAAAGTTGATATTTGTTTAACTTAAAATAACATCAATTTGAAACATTCGGAATAGACAAACTCAAACTCAAACTCAAAACTCAAACTCAAATCATTTATTTCAATTAAACCCTTTCAGGCACTTTTGAATTGTCAAAATTAAATTGTCGGTCAGTTAGTCAGAAAATTGAAGCTAGTTGCCCATTCCAAAACGTAGATCTCTGTGGAGAAGAACGGGCAAGAAACTCCACGGACACTCTTTTAAATCAAGATATTATTACAAAATCCTGGGTACATTATTTTTATTGCTTCTATATGTGAGAACAATGTAAAAAAAACTAAACAATTTAAAATATAAAATTCAAAAATAAGCCCTGGCAGTTAAGAGATGACCAGTCTCAACCGACGGCGCCCGTTCACGAACATGACGCGTGGATCAGCACCATCCAGCTCAACCATTTCGTAGGGAACCGAATGATCCAACACACGCGCCACCACCAGTGAGACATTTAAGTGAGCATGACATATTCTTAACTGCCGAGCTCTGTCAAGTCAACATCAAAATATCGTAAAAAAAAAAGAAACGAATCCATGGTTCTTACATTTACAAAATTTAAAAAAAATGCTTCTAAATTATACAAAACTATAGTTTGCAATTTATTTAAATATGAGAAAAAAGAAAAAAATACTACCAATCGGGAAGAGGTATATAATATTGAAGTATATTAAGAATTAAAACTTGAATGAATAAAGTATACATTAAGTTCGTAATGTCAAAAATATTTAAAAAAAATAAAACAAAAAGGGGAAGCATCTCTTCCAAATATTGAAATTGCAATCAACTAGCGTACCCAAGTGCCTGTGGAGCAGGACCAGCATTAAGCCAAGCATTTTTATCAACGATATACTCATCCAATTTATAATATGCTTGTCTACATAGTGTGCGTTTAATGCATGTTTTAAATTTCTTCTCATTTAGTTGAAGAATATCGAGTGGTATTTTATTATAACATTTTACACAGTACCCCATAAAAGAAGTTTTTACTTTAGACAATCTGAAACGCGGTTGATCTAGCTTGTTCCTATTCCTAGTGTTAAAATTATGCCTGTCACTTATCTTACTAAAAAGATGTAGATTTTTCCGAACGTACATAATGTTTTCGTATATATATTGACAAGGAACCGTCATGATGTTAATTTTTTTAAACAGTTCCCTTAGAGATTCGCGTCTGCTGAGATTGTAGATGGCTCTGATAGCCCTCTTTTGCAGGATGAAAATAGACTCAATATCTGCAGCCCGTCCCCACAGCAAAATACCGTAAGACATGATGCTATGGAAGTAACTAAAATAGACCAGTCTCGCGGTATCCACGTCTGTTAATTGACGGATTTTCCAAACAGCGTAAGCGGCTGAACTTAGCCGCCCTGCAAGTGATGTTAGGTGAGGACCCCACTGCAGCTTTGAGTCAAGCGTGATCCCCAAGAAAACCGTATTTTCGACGAATTCAAGTATCTCCCTATTCAATACAACGTGACATTCACTACTTCTAACATTAGGTAAAGCGAATCTAATGCATTTAGTTTTTTTCTCATTTAATACTAAATTATTTACAGTAAACCAATTATGGACCATAAGCATAGCGTTATTTACGTCGTCAAGCTCCTGTGCACGTCTGCTTACTTTAAAAATCAGTGATGTGTCATCAGCAAATAACACCATTTGTGGCCGGGTTTTTAGTAAATGAGGTAAATCATTTATATATACTAAAAATAGGAACGGCCCCAATATTGAGCCCTGCGGTACACCCATTTTGACTTTTAAGCCCAATGAGTTCACACCGTTTATTTGAACTTGCTGAAATCTATCATTTAAATATGATTTTAATAAGCTAAGAGCTAGTTTACCCAGTCCGTAATGCTCAAGTTTCAACAGCAGTGTTTCGTAATTCACGCAGTCAAATGCCTTGGATAGGTCGCAAAAGATGCCTATTGCATCTTGTGCCTCTTCCCATGCGTTAAAGATGTGTTTTAATAAGGTGACACCGGCGTCAGTTGTACAACGTCCTTTGGTGAAACCATACTGTTGATCGTGTAGGATGTTGTTACGATTGAAATGATTGAGCATTTGATTTAACATTACTTTTTCAAACACCTTGCTGAAAACCGGCAAAACCGATACGGGTCTATAATTATTTGTGTCTTTACTGTCCCCAGATTTGAAAAGTGGAATAACTTTACTGAACTTCATTAAATCCGGGAATACCCCTTGATCTACACACAAATTAAATATTAGAGCCAAGTAGGGTGCAATTGTCTCAATAATGAATTGACAAACTTTAGTAGACATGCCCCACAGATCTTCGGTAAGTTTAATCTTAAGTTGCTTAAATGCCTTTATAATGACTATAGGGTTAATATGGTTAAATTTAAATTCCACAGTACAGGCTGAGACATTCGCTCTTAATAATTCTATAGCTAGTGCGGGCGAGGAATTTAAAGTTTCTGTAGTTTTAATTGGGATATTGGTAAAGAAAGTTGTAAATTCCTGAGCAACATCGATGTTATCGTTAATGAGACCGCGGGAAGTGTTAAGTGAGAAATCAGTATTACGTGTTTTGTTCCTGTTCGTTTCATTGTTAATAATCTTCCAAACGGTCTTTATTTTATTGTCTGCTGATTTAATCTTGTTACTAATGAATGAAGCTTTAGCTGCTTTGCAGATATTTTTAAAAGTTTTAGAATACGTAGCAACATACTTATTAAAAGTATCCGTGTTAATATACGGCTTAAGGCCATACAGTTCAAATAACCTGTCCCTACTTTTTCTGATTCCTTTAGTTGCCCAGTCACTGAATAAAAACTTAGGGCAAATAGTTTTAGAGTTCTTCTTAAAATAATGATTGAACTCTGTTTGTACTAATGAAAATAATTCTTTATACAAAATATTACCACTAGTCATACTTAGGCCCTGAGCATTTAACTTGCTATTTAAAGTTATATTAAACTTATTCAAATTACTTGATGTTATTGGTCTAGTTTGAATCTGCACTTTTTGTATCGGTGTGTTGGACTTAAAATAAACGGTTTGACCGCTGTGATCAGAAGGGAGATAATTTACAATGGCCTTCTCTAGATATTCGCAGCAACAGAAAACATTATCAATACATGTAGTAGTAGCCGTAGTTATTCGTGTAGGTTCCAAAAACACATTTGACAGATTGAATGATTTAAAGAGGTTTAATAATCTGTTGCTATTTGAATTGATTTCCAAAATATTAATATTAAAGTCACCACAAATAATTACTGATTTATTACCAGTTGCAAGTTTTGCCATGACATCTTCCATTACTGACTCAAAAATAGAGTAGTTTTGATAGTTTGGAGGTCTGTATACGCACACTATAAAATGCTTATCTAGCTCAACACAGGACAACTCGATGCTATGTTCCACCGATAGTTCCACTATGTCTTTACGAGTCTTATATTTTATAGAATTTTTAATTAAAATTAATGAACCTCCACGCAGCATGGATTTTCGGTTAAAGCAACTGCCCACACTGTAGTTCTCGTAATTAATTAGCATTTCATAATCTTTCAACCAGTGTTCAGTTATACAAATAATATCAAACATTGTTTTTTCTAAAAACAATTCAATTTCTAATAATTTGGAAGAAATACCTTGAATATTTTGATGAAACAATTTCAAGGAATTCTGCTTAGCCCCATTTTTACTCTTAACTAATTGAGTGCTAGAAGATACCTTGTTGGAGGTGAGATTAACGATATTGTTATTGGTACCTTCTGTTGTCTTACTGACTAGTTTAAACTATTGTTGCTAACCACCTTAATATTAGTATTATTACTAATTTTTATGGTGCTAATTACATTAGACTTCGACATACTACTTATGTCTGAGTTAATAATAAAAGCTAATAGCCCTGCTATTTGACGTCTAAAACTAATAGGCAGATACGCTGTATCCCTAGTCGATTTGAATGGCTCAACAAAAGTGTTGGTGTCAAAAAATATGAGTTTGTCACTATAGTGATTAACTAATAAATGTATATGGTTATTTAGCATATGAATATAATAATTTTGCCTACTTGATAAGTGCTCAAAGTATGGGAAAGCACACAATATTATTTTCTGACAATTAATCTTCAAGATTTCAGTGACACTGTCAGTGATGTCATTTATTTTTACCTTAGCACTATTACCTACAAGTACAGATATAATGGCATTAGGATCATATTTATAGCTAGTTATTGATGACATTATCTCTTTGTAGGATTTCCCAGGCATACAATAATTAACAGCAGATTGACTCAGGTTATTACTCATTAATTTACCTAACCCTCTCCCTAAACTATCTGAAAACATAACAGAACAACAACAAACCTTACTAGAAGAAGTGACAGCATAAGGCTCTGTGCGTGCTACTTGACATGAACCTTGTGCAACATGTGGTGTATCTTGATCAGGGACACAGTCCCGAGCTCCTCCAGACTGGGACGGGTCCTCCGTTGCCTCAGGTTGGATAGCCTCAAGGTTGGATTCCCTTTGACAAGAACATTGAGTGGTGCTCAGAGTCATCGGGTCCACTCTACCTGCCTCATCATTACGCATTTCCACCAACTCATTTGCAGCAAGGATGTGTTCCTTAATTTGTTTTTGAGAGCTCACATACTTAATATAATGTAAATGTAGTGACTCTTCAAGTACCTCAACTTCAGACTGTAATCGCTGAGTGTCAATGTGATAAATGTTTTTACTATCTTCTAATTTAATTTCATAGTTTTTTAATTTATTTATTAGAAAAACACGTTCCTTCCTTAGTTTAATATTATTGGAATTGTATTTTTGTTGTTTCCTAAATTTATTGCATCTATTTATGATTTTATTTAGTTTTGCATATCTTTTTATTTTATTTTGACTTACTGCATAACTGCTACTATTATATTTTAATATAGAATCTTCAGTAAGGTCTATTGTTATTAAGGAATGAGAGTTGCAATTAGAATTAGTTAATTCAGTATACAAGTTATCAGTTTCCTTAGCCTGAGTACATTCTTTTAGTTTCTGTAACTTAGTGATTCGTACATTTGCATGAATTAATTCCTCTTCTAGGTCCCTAACCTTACACAAAGCCTCCTCATATAAGTTACTGCAGTTATTGAAACCATCCGTGACTAACCGCAGTTTGTCCCGTTCATCAACAATGACCAGGTATTTTTGATGAAGTTCTACTAGCTCCTGTTTTAAGCTTGTATTTTTGTAAACAACCTTCTCGACTTCCTTCTCACTATCCTCTATTTCCTGTAACAGCTGATCACATTTACTGTTTGAAGCCTTAAGGTCTTGAGTGGTTGTTTTCAATTTAAGCTCCAAGTCCTGAGCAGTAGCCTTACGGGTCATCACAGGCATGGTTTCAGGAAAAAGTACTGAAAGTGAAATTAAGGAAACGGTAAGAACCAGTAAAACAGCCAAACAGAATAGGAAAGCTAGAAATGAAAGGAAAAGTTGAAGAAGTTAGTGTAGATTTATAGGTAAAATGAAGTAGGGTGAATCTAATTGAAATGCAACCGATATGATTAGATTAAGTACACAGTTACATTGATTATAATGACTTACGACTTAACTTTTTTTTTAATGTGGGTAGGATGCCCAGACAGAAAAATCTAGTTTTGCAATTATTGAAAATAACGATAGTTAACGTTATTGTTGTTATGTACAATATAACACTAATAGAATTTCAATATTTTAATAATTCACAATAATAAGTTTCGTTATGATTTACTACAAAGTGACTTAGACCCAGTGCAGGGTGACAAATAAAACAATAATTGGGTTCAATGAATGTGTTACAGAGTTTAAATGACGATTGTGTGCTAATTAAAGATTAAAAGTAAACAATACTCCCCGTTTATATCCGCAGGTTGAACATCAGCTGCACAATCAGCTGTTCGTGAGAGGTTACCGGTAACGGTAGGCAACCAAATACTGTGTTTAACTTTGTAAACTTGCAGGAAAACAATGATCCAGAGTAATTAATCTGTTATTTTACATTTAGTTAAACTATTACCACTTAAATAGACTTAAAAATTAAATAAAACTAATTTTAAAATACGGAGCAAAATTTTGACATGTCACTCGGGCAGTGTTGCCACTTTTTTTCCTGACTCAGACTTACCTTAGATAATAATACCATCATCAAAATTTTCGTCACCCCTCAGTCTGCTATTCTTGCATTCAGTGTAAGAATAGCAGACTTTTGACACGAATTATAATTCGTATCAAAAGTCTGTTTTTCGAAATGTTCTAAAAAAAGAACAAAAATAGACAAATAAAACCAAATGGCTACAGAAATTGAAAACAAAATGGTTTATCCTTCTTCTTATTTTTCACAAGCGAATAAAACCAGATTTGGAAGTCTCTTTTCAATGGTAAGGGTCCAAAGTAAAATTAAATTTAAGTTGTCACTGCATGGCTTGTTGGCAAATTGTACACCAAGACGAGTTCCTTCAATGTGTTAACTTGTTTTGCTAAGGGCTTAATGACTCTGCGAGTTGTCTCCCCACTCCCCAAGAAACTTAATGAAGACCAAATGTTTCTTTGTTGGATTGAGTAAATAATGATCTTCATATTTAGGACAACGTCGATGGAATTTCCACTTGAGTCTAGTTATTTTGGTTTCTCATTGTTCGCTTCAAAGATGGTTAAATGCTTTGTTTTTCTATTGTAATGGCCTCTTTTGCTCCTCTGGGAGGGTCTTGGTACACCTGATTACCTAAGTTCTTTATTTGCTTAGTCTCTAATATCTTTTGATTATGTATGAATAACATTAGCTATACAAGTATTTTTACTAACAAAATAGATTCATTTGGAGTCCAAAATTTAGAATAAATTATTATTATGCCAAGTAGGCCGCAGCAAGGATATGGGGGTTCATGGAAAGCTCAGACCTCCAGTGTGTCTGCAGTGTCTCTCCACAGAATGACTCCCATCTTGCACCGCATGCCCTGTCACCTGCACACGTGAGGACCTAATGGCCGCGTCAGCGAATGGTATTCACGTTGCTGAATTTTAGGCTATCGACACGCTAAGAATAATAATAATTATTATCTCCTTTAGAATTATTTTTCAATAGTCCGATAACTTTCATTTGAAGACTAAATATGACGTTTCATATATTTTCTATACAAAAGCCGTCAAAACGCAATATTAATTCCCCAGATAAAAGTTATTTGACCATTGAAAATCAGCGCTTAGTCAATTTAGGCGGACGGAGGGTTAGGCAAACGGTTTGTACGTAGACCCATTAAGGAAATACATATTTAGGTTTGCGTAGGCCTTTGGTGTGGGATGCAACCTGTGTCGACACCCTCGCGCCATCCCGTCTTCTTAGCACGGTGGGCTGTGCTGGGGCGGCTGCTGCAGGAGCAGAAAACCTCAAACGGCGCAAATATAACAACCTTATTGGAGCTATATGTTTGAGCCGTTTGGGGTTGAAACACTAGGGTCTTGGGGTCCGAGTGCTCGAATATTTCGGGACATCGCCAAGCGGTTGGTTGACTCTTCACGTCATTGAAACTTGGCACCAATACTAATCTAAGTAAATTATGAAGTTTGCCATTCATGTCAGATAAAGAAAACTATCGGCCCATCTCACTGGCCACAATAATGGCCAAGGTGCTTGACAGCTTGCTTAACAACATTCTCCTGCAGCACATAAAGCTGAATGATGCCCAATTTGGGTTCAGGAGTGGTCTGTCAACAGAAAGCGCAATCCTGTGTCTTAAGCAAGCTGTCGGGTACTACACGGATAGGGGGACGCCGGTGTATTCGTGCTTCCTGGACCAGTCCAAGGCCTTTGACGGGGTGTTATATAATAAGCTGTGGGCCAAATTGGAAGGTGCGGGTGTGCCGGCGGAAGTCATCTCCGTGATGCGCTATTGGTACACGTGTCAGAGGAACCAGGTGAGATGGGCTGGTGCGTTATCTGATGCGTATGGCATGGAGTGTGGCGTGCGGCAGGGGGGGATAACCTCTCCTCTGTTATTCAATCTGTATGTTAATGACCTCATCGGCGAGCTCAGCAGTACTCATGTGGGTTGTTTTGTAGACGGAGTGAGCGTAAATAACATCAGTTATGCTGACGACATGGTACTGCTGGGACCTTCGGTGGGGGCGGTGCGTAAGCTTGTGTCAATCTGTGAGGCGTACGCGTCGGAACATGGACTTAGGTATAACTCGAAGAAGAGCGAAGTGCTCGTTTTCAAGAGTGGAAAGCGTGGTCCAGTGCATGTTCCGCCTATTATGCTTAATGGTGCGGCTCTGCAGGTGGTGAGCAGCTTCAAGTATCTGGGGCACATTGTGACAGAAGAGTTGCAAGATGACGCAGACATAGAGAGAGAGCGCAGAGCATTGGCAGTCAGGGGAAATATGGTTGCACGCAGGTTTGCTCGCTGCTCGAGGGCGGTGAAAATTACTCTTTTCAAGGCGTACTGCCAATCGTTATACTCGAGCAGTCTGTGGGTAGCCTTTACTCGCCGGGCTGCTAGTGCTCTGCGTGTCCAATACAATAATGTCTTCAGGATGCTGTTGCGGCTGCCTCGCTTTTGTAGTGCGTCCGGAATGTTTGCGGAGGCGCGAACGGACGGCTTTCATGCGGTTATACGGAAGAAAGTAGCCTCATTGTGGCGGCGCGTGCGAGGCAGTAGCAACAGTATCCTGCAGATGGTTGTATCTCGTGCGGATTGCCCTATCCAGAATAAATGGATGCATATTGTGATGGGTGTTGACTAACATAGTGCATAAGAAGATTTTACTAACACAATGTAATGTAATGATTATTGATAATGATAATGACATAATTGTGATGATTTATTTTTCTGTTTATATATTAGTTCTGTTATTATTTATATATTTTTTCTGTAAGTATTTATAGTTTGAAATTGTATGAATTGATTTTATCTATATCTATACTTATAATAAATCTGTAGAAGTGAAAATTCTGTACATTGAAAATATCAAAAAAATAAATGGCAGGGGGTGTTACTAGACCGACACCGAACCCAAAAATGTGATTACAAAAATTTTTGTCTGTCTGTCTGTCTGTCGGTCTGTCTGTCTGTCTGTCTGTCTGTCTGTTTGTTCAGGCATCACGCAAAAACTACCGGTTCGATTACGATGAAACTTGGTATAATTATTCTTTAATATCCTGGGCACCACACTGGGTACTTTTTATCCCGGAAAAGTATATATAATAAAAAACAAACTTAATTTTGCGGTTCGATCCCTAGACCGATTACTGTACCAACCGCAAATAATAAGTTTGTCGAAGGTTACGTCAGCCGCAGTATTATCTGTGCGACCTTTTTATTCCTTTTAGTGTTTAGAGTTATTTAGGTTTAATTTTATAAGTCGTAGGTATAGATTTTAATTTTATAGTATAGGTAGTATATTTGTTAGTGTACGTAGTGACCGTAAGTTATTTTATAATACTGTTAGGTAGGATTAGTCATTCGTATAGATATTAGTTTTTAGGGATTTTGCTTATTTATTGAGTTTAGATTAGTTATCATCAGAAATAGGTTTATTTAGGTAGGGTATTTTTTTTAATTAGATAGGTACTTAGGTAAAGATATCATATAGGTACCCTCTTAATCACCACTAATGAGACACAATTGGTTTTCTATTGTAATTAGCCACAAAGGGCCCGCGAGATGGATGGCATCCTGGGGAAGCACATACATTTTATTTATCCTGTTAGCACGTTCCCGTGGGATAATTTCCGACATCCACGCGGGCGAAGCCGCGGGCAGAAGCTAGTCTGAAATAAATTGATTAATAATTCTAAGTTTTTCTGAACTACCCCCTAAAAGGGGATTGGGGGTTTTAAAGTTTGTATACAAGAATTTTAGCGTGCGGTCCGATTAACTCAAAACTTAGTATTTATACCTAGGATCGAAAGTAAAGGATAATGTGTATCAGGGTTTTTCGAAAATTACCCCTGACGGGCTGAAAGGGGTTAGTCAATTTTACAGGGGAGGATTTTACAGCATGGCTTGATTAACTCAAAAATTAGTATAAATAATCTTTGAGTCAAGTTATGAATACATCCCAAACGATTTTTTTTAATTCCACCCTGTGGGGGTGAAAAGCGGGGGATACAGTTTATATGATTAACCTTCTTCATTAGGTTAATAACCTTAAAACTTTTCAAGAATACTAGCCTGAATAAGTAAAAAAGTTTATCATTATAAGTTTTTCAAAACTACCACCCCTCAAAGGGGGATAGGATATAGATATAGGGGTGTTGAAGTTTGTGTGTAAGAATTTGAACGCGCGGTCCGATTCAACTCGAAACTCAGTGTTTATACTTAAAACCAAAAATAAAGAATAACATGTATCAGGGTTTTTCGGAAATCTACCCCTAACGGGTTGAAAAGGGGTAGTTAATTTTACAGGGGAGGATTATAATGCGTGGCTTGATTAACTCGAAAATTAGTATTCATGCTTTTGACAGAAAATAATTAATAATAAGTATGTAAAGTTGTCGAAAATTTACCCCTGATGAGGCAAAAAGGGGTAATTCGATTTTTAAGGGGAGGATTTGAACTGTAACTGTATGTTACATTTTCACCTCTAAACCACTGAACTTCTGATTTGGCAAAAAGATAATACATGGCATCCTGGGGGACTGACATACTTTTTATCTTGGTAGCACGTTCCCGTGGGATGATTCCCGACATCCACGTGGTCGAAGCCGCGGGCGGAAGCGGAAACATTCATTCATTCTATAACTTATAGCGAAATTGATTGCTAAATAACCAAATCGTAGGTACGATAGATATAACCTGTTATGAAAATATAAAAATAAATGATTTATCCTGGTTTCGTTATTACGACTATAATATGGTCACCCTTCACACTGAATTTACAAGAAAAGAGTTATGTATTGTTTTTTCAGAATCCAAAGTATATAAATTGCTGAACTGTACAGATATATTTAGCAGACATTTCTGCTAAATGTTAGTATCTCTGGCTTTAGATTCCGTTGAGATCTCAGGTGGCTCCAGTCAAATATATATAATTAGAACGCCAGGATTGAGGAGCCATAGAAAATGCGTTCATCTACAAAATTTACTGTTTTACTATTTTATTCCTATCCTGCAAAAACAAACACAACACCTGCTAAATGATCATTATGTCGAATATATTAATTGATCGCTCACATCCAATAGAAATTCACCTCTTGAGTGTAGATTGAGGAGCCATACTAAAAGTATTGTATTTTCTTTCATTTTAGCGCTACAGAAGCTAAATTTTTAGAAGGTAATATGCACAATTGCTGCTAAATGATACAAAATTTTCAAAAATATTCATCTATTACTTAACGAGTTCCAGGTGGCTCCTCAATTCAGACGTTTCGATTGAGGAGCCACTTTTGCATATAATATATAACTAGTGATATATTTTGCTGCTAAATCTAGAATTCGTGCTGCAAGATCAGCTACATTGCTGCTAAATAATGGTGAGATCAGATTTAAAAAATCTGATGTGGCTTCTCAATCCTTACGGACATAAACATTTTGCTGACACGAAATAACCAGGCGCTTTCTATGAAAATTTTAGTAAAGTTAAAATAAAGAAAACCACTGTGTATTAATGATATTTTTCAACACGTACGCAATATACACTATTCGTACAACAGTTTTCATGAAAAAACAGTGGCGTTTATCTTTCCTGAGTACATGTTCTGTGTGGCTCTGCTAGAGAGTATGCTCTCCAGCAGAGCCACAATCAATGTCTATTTTATCATTACCTAAAGCACGTACAGCGATAAAGGGTATACGTACATTATGTACGTTTGACGTACATCATTTTAAGATATAATTGATCGGTTTCTAAAATGGTGGCTCTGCGGCAGAGCATGACACAATTTATAAGTAAATATTT
This sequence comes from Apamea anceps, assembly GCA_951799955.1. Taxonomy (NCBI): domain Eukaryota; kingdom Metazoa; phylum Arthropoda; class Insecta; order Lepidoptera; family Noctuidae; genus Apamea; species Apamea anceps. The sequence continues at coordinate 5,338,437 of OX637522.1, read as the reverse complement.
TTATTATAGCACTAAAAGCATAATGCACATACACTAGGCATGCTGATCGATAAATCACAGTTCAACATTCATTTTGTTTAATCAGAATTCTGTAGAAATTGTAAAAAATATTGGTTAGCCAACTATCAATGCTATCACAATGAATGCACTTTATAAAGAAAAATCTAGCTAACCTGGGAACCCTATCGATTGCTGTTAACAGAATAGGTACCTACTGTTAATTTTTGCAGCGAACACTAGCAAATGGAAGCTTTTAGATGTACACTTATCAGACTAATTACCTGTTTGGCATAAAGGAGTCAGCGTCTTAGGCATTGCTATCTACCGTGAACTCATTGGGAATTGCGTCAATGAGTTCATGGTCTTCAGCAGGCGGGCTAGGCGGGGGCGGTCCTCTACCAGTCATTGTCCTCGCTTTTCTATACGCAAACTCCGACTTTTTGACATTATTTTTCATATTCCTCCATTGATGGAGGAGTTGCGTGGTAGTGGGTTTGTTAGCGCCGACTATGTTAAAACTGAAATGATAATGTCCATAGATATGAGGTATAATTATATGAAGCGGCATCAAACAGAATCCAAAACCAAACATGAATATACCGCGACAACACCTCCTCCCAAGCAAGCTTTTTGGCGGCATGGGTGTTATTCGTAGCATTCTTTTTTTCAATTACTTCAGCCCGCTCAAGCACCAGCATTCGCAGCATTTTCTAAAGCGAGCAATTTCGTGTTACTGAGCATTATTAAGAAGAACTTTTTACCGTCTAAGATTAGGATTAGATGTATTCATGGTTACGTTATCATTCATTTGGTCAGTTTACATTAGTAATAGTTAAGTTTAGAGATAAATACCTTTTCTTCCTCACTCCAATTAGCGTTCCGTATTCTTTTTAATTCTTCCATGTCGAATTTCTTTTTTCATTCAATTTAAATAGAAGTAAATACAATTCAAACTTTCCGCTGAAAACTATTAAATCGCATCTGTCAAAGTCACTATAGATATAAAATTGTGATTTGACAACTTTTTCTTAAAATTTTGTTTTTTAGTCGACTATTACGATTATAATCTGTGCCGAACTCATAATTTCACTTCTATTTCGTTTCGCTACTAATCACCTGCTAACTAGCGTTTATGAATAAAGAAAAGTTAAGCATTGATTAAGAGCTAAATAAATGGTTAGCTAAACAGTAGCTAATGAGTGATTAGTGAGATTTTTATGAATAAGGCTGATTGTGTTTGCGATGGTAGCAATGTAAATAATAAGCTCCAATAATTGGAGTAAACAGGAAAAGGTATTTATCTCTGAATTTATGTTTACTTACTAATATAAACTGACCAAATTAATGTTAAAGCAGTAGCCGATAATAGCTATGTATTTGCATGCCAAAGGGCATGCAAATACATAGCTATTATCGGCTATTATTATGCATGTTAACATTATTATTATTTACTCTTTTAGATATGTAATTTGGTACTTGTGTCTATATTATATTACTTCCTACTGCTTTTGTAACGGTGTTTCGGTGTATTTTAGTAATAATATTATACTTGTTTACAGATACAAGTTTGACTGCTGCTATGTAAGCCACTATTAATACCTAGCACCAATAATACTATTCAACCTCGCAAACACGGCGCCGGCGATGGAGGAGACCATGCCGTGTGAAAAAGATGAGGACTGAGAGTGGCATGAGTAAAGAATGGCACCCATGTCTTTGGAGGAAGAGTATTGAAAAACAAAAAGAATATAGAATAGAATATATTACGTATCAAAATAAATTATTTCTATAAAATGTCTCTTATTATTTGTGTGTGACTGCCACGGTGTGGCTTTTCTTTAGTACTGTACCATAGAACTGGCGTCATAAGATAACACATGGGCACATGGGATAACACATGGGCACATGGGATAACACATGGGCACATGGGATAACACATGGGCACATGGGATAACACATGGGCACATGGGATAACACATGGGCACATGGGATAACACATTGAATAATCACTATCTGTGATAAGCTTGTTCACGAACTCATTCTCTTCAATCCTACTGAGCCACCTCACTGAGCTTTCCCTATAAATCCTTTCATCACATGCACTCGGAATGAAGAATATGCAATAGGTAACCATTCTCGTAGCGGTTTTGTACGAGCTTTGTAGGTCTTCCTTCTTTTACTTCCCTCCATCGTTTCAAAATTATTTAACTCTGCTACATCGTTTTGGAAATCCATATTTCCATATTTACGAACTATTCGATACTATGAACAAAATAACCTCGATGTGCAATGATCCGATCAGCTGATTCAAATAAAATCCGCCATGTTGCCTCTTAACATCCTCTTAACAGTGGTCCGGTGGTGTTTAATTTTGACAGCTACTAATCAATTGCTAAGCAATTGATTAAAGTTTTATGAATAAAACTGATAATGTCCATTTGATGGATAGGTATTTTGGTCTTACCTATTAGGTACGTATCTTATCTAAAGTATCGATAGTTTCCCATCGTTTATCTGTACTACTTACTGTATTTCAAATGAATAGGTACTATTAATTGCTTTAATTTTTGTTTGGTGGCGTTAATAATTTAGAAATTAAAGAACCTAAGATAGCGTTACGTTTCTCGTATCATTTCGCATACGTGTTTTTTTAAACGACCATTCCTTTGAAAATTACTCGATGCATGGTTATGAGCATAATAAACACACAAAACAAATTCAACGCAAGGAAGAAATTTCATAATGTTTTCACATCAAATATGTTTCCATATCACCATTTGATATCAAAACACCATTGCCGCCGTAACAAAGACGTTTGTCTATAACAATATGTCAGAGTAATTGTGTGGTGGTGGGTTTTCTCACGTACTGTATTGTTTAGCTTGAGTCGAACCTTGTATTTGTGGCGCCTGCTTGGTTTTAAAAAGCTACTGATCTCTGCTGAAGTGGATTATCTATTCTTGTTTAAGACAAAGTAATCTTAATGTTATATCTCGTCTATAATATACTATTTTACAACCTACGAATAAAACAAGGCTTGCCCAGTTTAATGTTTTCAATTTACCAATCAGTAATTGGTATATTCCGGGATTCGGTCGTGGTTCACCTGCTTAGCTCACCTGGGTGGACTACGGGCACTTTTTCTTGCCAGTGGATCACCTAAATGATGAGGAATATGCAAATAAAAATGTCTATTGGCCATATTCCACCTAAAATTAATTCTACGGAAATAAAATCCTCTTCCTGATCCTGATCTTGATCCTGTCAGTTTACTACAATTGAAAGATGAATACTGAAAGAACAAATGAAAATCGAAAAAACAAATTAATAAAATTTTAATTAATAAAATCATGATTTATCATTGAGATAATCAACGTAACTTTTCCAAAGCAAGTCCTACAGAAATTTCTTTATTTAACACAAAATTCTAATTGTATTTCTATTATATCGTCATCATCAGTTATATATTTGGTTTGATTCAAGAATCTCCTCTTAAATCAAATCAAATCTTCAGTTCAGTTAGAAGGCGCAAAATGATGGTACCTACTGGTTTTCTTTACTTTCTTATTCAGTTTTGAATGGAAAGATTTCGTAACATTATTTATGTGGTGTCTATCACTAAACATAGATAATACAGAATCTAATTGTTTAGTCATCCAAAATCCATCCAGGTACCTATTTGAAAAATGGTATCATTTTATCATTATTACTGCCTTCCGATTTTATCTGATATAACTTGTTTTATGCAATAACTTGTGACTCACAAAGCGGTAGACGATTCGGTATCCGGGGAAATGGGGAATATCCCCCTATTTCACTGGCTCTACACCAGCCCCAGCAGTCTCGACATTCATAGCGATCCCTTTACGACCGACTGCTGGGGGCAGGTTTGGAGAAACCGTTACACCATATATTGTGGTCAGCTTATGATGCGGAGCTCGACATCTCAATACTTTAAATATTGCACGCCGGCAGGAATCAGTGCATCGATGAATAATATCAGCAATTTGGGAACAGATTATCAGGAATCTTCAAAATATATCAAGCAACCCAATCGAGAAAACTTTCGTCATCAAATAAACGTCCTCGTTTAAAAAAAAAGCATTGAAACATTGGAAAAAAAATTTAACCTAAGAGTCAGGTTTTAACAGCAGAGGTAACGCTGCAATATGTAAAACCAGTTTGCTGCAGAGTGCCGGTGGCACACGATGCTTTGTTTTGACACTTTTAGCAGTTCACATTTCCTTATTGCCCGTGATAGTGATACTAACAGCACGCTGACCATAAGTGATTTGTCAATTAAATAAAGATTTTTAATTAGTACGGTAATATAAGTATACTATCAAGTATGGGCAAATAGTCTGAAATAAATGGATTTTAAATATGTTAGTTAAGAAACTAAATTATTTTGACTATGCTCTAAAAATAAAAACATTCATAGCGAGAAAGAATATCTTAGTTGAAATTATTTTTAAAACTCATCGTCTGTCATCCGTTAAGACCGATTATGCGAAGGTTCTTAAAATTGGCAACACAACACTGTTTTTACTAAAATGCGCCATTTAAAAAACTAAGGAATAACGTCCAATAAATAATTAAATACAAAATATTAACCGATTATATGATTTCAATAAAGTGAACTCAAAAATATTTAATTTAGGAACATATTTTTAATTACTCTATTACTTTAAAGCGATTTTAATTTTGAAAAGGACATTGTTGTTTTCGGATTAAAGTACGTTATATTCTGCATACATGACGTATGTAATCTAGACCGAAAAAGTGTTAATATTTTGACTGATTTTGTTTTTTTTTATCACTTCGACCCATTGGATGTGTTCCATAACGCCTCTCGACTTTTTTAAATTCTTAAAATAACATCAGAGGGGCAATTCTCGTATTTTAAGAACGTTCACAGTCTGCTCAGTCTCAATCTGTCAAAATTACCGTTAATTTCCCTACATTTTTGACAGTTTTTGACAATTGTTTGTCGCTGAGAGGAGAGTGTGACTAGATTTTGAACATTTTAAATTTGGCCTTCAGATGTCTTGTCACCGTTACAAACAAATTGTCGAAGCATCAATCAAAAAAGTATGCCGCGAAATTCGGCTACCAAACTCTACACACTGCGCCATTTAAATAAGATAAACGGGGAACCGGATCTCAAAATATCGGGTTTCGTTGGTCTACCGCAAAAGCTGGTTTATCATTATAACGAACGAAATAACTTTGTAATCCAGTACTGTGCGTGTCAAAATAATTTGTCTATTTATATGCGCAATTTTAATTGGGTCTACTGATATACCTCTGTTTCTTTTGGGGGTTTCATGCTGATTTCGGAATGGAAATTGGTGTTGAGCTCGTCGGTTTGCGCAAGTCAGTTCAGGTTGAACGGCCCTTTCGGAGATTTTCTGGTGATATGAAATGTCATTTTCGTTATAATGTAAATTTTAACATTCAAGAAAGAGTATCATGTGTGACGATACAATACTTTCTATGTACCATGTTCTTTGGCCGATGGGCTACGTCTGTTTTGCACCTGGAAGAAAAAAAAAACTTTCTTGATCTATGGCATTCAATTCAAATACCATTTAAAGTCCACCTACCACTGTTTATCTCTGCATCACCCAAAGGTGGACTGGTAGACAATACCTGGTTACACTTATATCTGTTGGTGAAACCTAATAGAAATTAATACCCGAGGGGCAATTCTCGTAATTTTTAAGATCGTTCACAGTCTGATCTCAGTCTCAATCTGTCAAAAAATACTTCTAATTTACCTTTTTACTCAGATTACCTGTATATTTCATCTTCTTCATCAGGATTGTAAACTAAGGGAGTTAACTATTAACGAGGGATTATACGATACAACTGAGATAGATGGCTCTGGAAGGAAGGAGGGGGGTTTTGATCTGGATGTCGGTTTTATTGGCCTTGACTGTCTCTAAATTGAGGAGTCACACTGCCTCGTCCAATCTTTGAACAGAGGTCTCTATTCTCTGGAGCGCTCTGTTCTGATTATTGCTCTCATCCCGCTGAGGTCTCTCTCCCTTGTTTTGGGATTGCCCTAAATGTTTGTTCAGTATCTTCAGTGTCTCTATAATGGCCGCTTTGAGTGCGTTGACATGGTAACAGTCAACTGCAGTTTCTTCGCCTCTGATATCAAGCCCTCGTTCACCCCATCTCTTATTCATGAACTTAATCACGGCTTGGTTGAGGGAGTGCCATGCTTGAATGGGTTCTTTTTTGACAATGCCTATGGCATTAATTTCGCCTCTGTACATTTGTGTGCTTAAAGTATTAAATTAATATTAAAGTTCGACAGGTAGGCATGGTCATTCATGCAGTTTTTCAACGTCATTATTTTGTAGTTCTCATCAACTTTGCTCATTTCACAAAATCAGCCTTTTTAATGTTCCCACTGCCCGAGATACAGACTTCCTCTCTAAATAATTTACACAAAGTAAAGCGCCTGTCTGGGTTCGAACCTACGACCTACAACTGTAAGTCGCGGCCGTTACCACTTGTCTGGGTTCGAACCTACGACCTACAACTGTAAGTCGCGGCCGTTACCACTGCTCACTGGTCACTTCGTCATTAACTAATCTCCTTTCAAGTATTTTTATAATACAATCCTTTGCTCATCACAGTTCGAGAATTGATAACTCCTAAATATTAAAGCTTTTAATGAAATTACAGTGCGCCATATTTCAAATTGTGTCCCTAGCGGGGTGGGGAGAGCATGTTATTCAATTATTATAGTGGCCTTGGTGAAATTTTAATTAAATTAAACCCTTGTTGTTATTATGCCTCTATTGCTGTATTACAGTTTAGGTATTATCATATTTTCATTTATTTTTGTATCTGATATCTAACCTACACCCACCAAAAGAATGAAGTTAATCATAAACCTGCGTATCTCTTTCAAATGTATGATTATTACTCGTATTTCCTACACCGTCCTAGTAAAAAAGTGTAACTCCTTCATCATAATTTTCGTTAATTAGCATTAGCACCGTCTTCACTACACAGGCCACTTTATGCTTCCTCATTTCAATTTAAAATATTTCGTACATTCGTCATTTATTTTTCTTGTATAGGGTTTTAGGGGTTGGTATATAAACGCGAGTTTGTATGAATGCTTGTTACTCTTTCACGCCAAAACTTCAGAACGGATTTGGATGAAATTTGGCACACAGATGGCTTATAACCAGGATAAACATATAGGATAGTGTTTATCATCCCGATATTCCCGAGGGATCGAAACTTATGCGGGTGAAACCGCGGGGCGCAACTAGTACAAAACAAAATTCATACAATGAGCATGTCACCATTTTGTGGTCCAATTTGGTTACACTACCGAGTTGGTGGTCCAATTTGGTTACACTACCGAGTTGGTGGTCCAATTTGGTTACACTACCGAGTTGGTGGTCCAATTTGGTTACACTACCGAGTTGGTGGCGGAGGTTCGTGTATTCGGGACCAAGCGGGGCCGCTTTCAAACTATAGCTACGGTTAAATCAGTGTGTGTCTATAACCTCACTAATCAGCTGATCAGACCGAGCTAGTTCTAGACCGAAGTTGTACGTAAGACGATCCAACAAACACGCCTAGTCAGGTGCTATTAATCCTGCCTTTAATCAAGGCAACTTGCTGCAATCAGCTTCATTATTTCAATTTCGATGGCGTTTCAGAGTAAGTCTAAGTTTCGAACGAAAGCGATATAAGTAAAATGCTGCACTGTTTAATATAAAAAGATATTATGGTATTATTTATAGGTAGTTATTTTGGTTTTTTCCAACAGACATCACGGAGTCTAACAAGTTCCATCTTATTGTACCAGCCAGGCGAGCAAAACAGTCTTTATTTTTTATTTATTTAAGCAATAAAAAATATAATGATTAATTTTAAAAGTGATTTTGACGTGTGAAGGTGAAAGGTGATTCTGACATGTAAAGGTGATTCTGACATGTAAAGGTGATTCTGACGTGTAAAGGGCCTTCTGACGTGTGAAGGTGAAGGGCCTTCTGCACCCTAATTGCGTAAAACACGATCAATCGTAATCTGAATCATTTTGAAGCAAATTGCTAAGCCATTGCTCCATAAGTTCGAAAAATTTGTCTGATCAACACGTAAATAACGCAATGAATGTTGTTGAACTGTCAAAATGAAACTGATTCCGATTGATTGTGTGTTACACAATTAGGGTGCAGACGTGTGAAGGTGAAGGTGCTTCTGACGTGTGAAGGTGCTTCTGACGTGTGAAGGTGAAGTTGCTTCTGACGTGTCAAGGTGAAGGTTATTACGGCACTTTATTCGTATAAGATTCCAGTTTACATTGTAGGTGTAATACTTTAATCAGACCTAATTAAAATTGTTGATATCCCATAGTTTGTGTATAAGTTTTTCATTTTACAATAAATCCACAACTGAGTACCACGATTCCCCTAGGTTAATAACCTGGTTGTCAGAATTTTAGGCTTCTAACTATCATCCGTAAAATTTATCAATCTATTGATTTGCGAGGCATGGTGCGGTGCTCGATATGTGTAATGGATGGGCACCCATCCACGAACAGACCGAAGCAAGCGTAGACTTCAATCGCGACCCGTTTGTAAATTATTTTTCCATAAGTCCCACAATTTTACAGGAATAATATTCATATTTTACTAAAATATTTTCTTTTAATCTTAGCCCAAGGGTGTGCGATTCCATGCTGCTCGCTCTGGCAACCATTTCTAATGATTTACATACATCTTGTGCGCCACAATTAGCTTATTACCTCCCATATGTCTTTACTGTTTGTATTCAAATTATTTTTACTGTTAAATCTGAAGTTTGTATTTGGTTTATAACATTTTGTTAATTTCTGTTCTACAATACAATTTTTTTAACATCGATCTTTACTATTTGTATTCAAATTATTTTTAACCGACTTCTAAAAAAGGAGGAGGTTCTCAATTCGGATGTTTGTATTTTTTTTTATGTTTGTTTGCGCATAACTCCGTTGCTTGCCAACCGATTTGAAAAATTCTTTTTTGCTGTTAAATCCGAGGTTTTTTTTGGTTTATAATATTTTGTTAGTTTCTGTTTTACAATACACATTATAAAAATATCGATGTCTTTACTATTTGTATTCAAATTATTTTTGCTGTTAGTTTTTATTTGGTTTATAACATTTAGTTAATTTCTGTTTTACCGATTCAATTTATTTTACATATTATAAAAACATCGATAACTGTACTTTGGTTTATAAAATTTTGTTAATTTCTGTTTTACAATACAATTTATTTTACACATTATAAAAAGCATCGATGTCTTTACTATTTGTATTCAAATTATTTTTGCTATTAAATCTGAAGTTTTTATTTGATTTATAACATTTTGTTAATTTCTGTTTTACCAATTCAATTTATTTTAAATATTATAAAAACATCGATAACTGTGCTTACTTAAATAATCCTTTCGTAGATTACAATCCGTTGGTTGAGGTCTCACTTATTTGAAAAGAGTGAAGTTCTCACTAATTTGGTTTGATTGATTAACATAATTATGCTGTAGGTATATTTCACACCCATCAAAAAAATCTTTTTTTTACTGCACCCGAACTTATTTTTGTAGCAGTTTTGACTTTCTTTCTTCATCTTATTTTTCCCAAATATGTACATCATCTTCGAAGAAGTCTGTTATAATAAATCGGTTAAAATCCTACAGTCAGCAATATCTTGCTTAAGTTTGTCATCGCCAGTAAACGTAGGTAGACATGAGTTTGTAAGTTAACGAACTTTGCAGTCTGCACAGACATTTAATTTCCTCGATTTCATTAAGGGAACATGAACCAGCATGAATCAGAACCAGTTTCGGTATAAGTATTAGGTTGCAGTGAAAGCGTTGCGAAACATTTAGGGACAAAATCACAGTGCACTCATTTACACTGAAATTAAGTAATAGAAAAATACCTACCTATATTTACGTTAGGGATATAAAGTAATTCTCGCGTTACTAATAATTACATATGTATAATATGTTCTAACCAGCCCACGACTTAATTAAATAATTGGGAGGGTTTGGGGCCATCGTGGCATTTCTTTCCGTTCCGAGGTTGACAATTCTAACCTCAATCCTTTTCTTATGCGTATACTTCAAAGGAATTAACAAGGGAAGAAAGTACTTATAATCTTGAATCCGTGCCGCTATCTTGAATCCGTGCCGCTATCTTGAATCCGTGCCGCTATCTTGAATCCGTGCCGCTATCTTGAATCCGTGCCGCTATCTTGATTCCGTGCCGCTATCTTGATTCCGTGCCGCTATCTTGAATCCGTGCCGCTATCTTGAATCCATGCCGCTATCTTGAATCCGTGCCGCTATCTTGAATCCGTGCCGCTATCTTGAATCCGTGCCGCTATCTTGAATCCGTGCCGCTATCTTGAATCCGTGCCGCTATCTTGAATCCGTGCCGCTATCTTGAATCCGTGCCGCTATCTTGAATCCGTGCCGCTATCTTGAATCCGTGCCGCTATCTTGAATCCGTGCCGCTATCTTGAATCCGTGCCGCTATCTTGAATCCGTGCCGCTATCTTGAATCCGTGCCGCTATCTTGAATCCGTGCCGCTATCTTGAATCCGTGCCGCTATCTTGAATCCGTGCCGCTATCTTGAATCCGTGCCGCTATCTTGAATCCGTGCCGCTATCTTGAATCCGTGCCGCTATCTTGAAACCGTTCCGCTATCTTGAAACCGTTCCGCTAACTGCAGCACCGGGATAGGACGGCGCACTCGTACCCACCACTAACGAGTCTCACATTCAGTCCTATTCAAATTAAGCTTTTGACTGAAAAAAATTCGTCGCATTTAGGACGTCTATACGCGGCGATGCTAAATGAAAGCCAGCTATGAGTTCAACTCATATTTTCGAGGGTTCAATTTGTACCAAATTTTTGGGCTGGAAAAATATTGAAGGAGTCTACGCAAACGATGGAAATATTAACTGCTTCGAAATGCGTTTTCTACTGATTTTCATTTCTGAAGATGTTATTTTTATTCTGGTAAAATCGTGTCAATAATTTACTAAAAAGTTAAAACGAGAAATCACTCAAGATCATTTGGGTTTTCTTATGTTAAATATAAGAAGAGGCAACTAGGCAAGCCCTCTGGAAGGATCTTTCGGTTTTGATCGATTCAACCTTATTTGTTTATCATTTTCAAAATCTGCAGGATTTTTTGTATTTTCTGTAGTTTAGTCAAGTCTTTTGAATGATAATCTGTAGAGCCTAAATATTATTACATTTATTTGTGGTTATACATATGTATTCCCATTGCATGAATCGCTTGTGTACTTTTAAATTGGGCAAATTTATCATTTTCTTTAAATAATTGGCGTTAATTCAAAACCACCAAGCTTTTAAATTTATCTTCCTCCGACTGATTCAGCCAACCTATTCAAAGGCCTGGGCAGAGCGAGCCAGAGTCAGATGGCGAGTGCCAAGAATATTTCTATTCTGCGTCTGCTCCATTACAATTCCATGATGCCTTACGCTTCAAGATATCTCCAGCAGATGTATCACACCTCATTGCTGCCTTGGTGATGTTATTGCCCCTCCCTAGAAATACACTGATAAAGAACATCAGATCAGTTTTGGCCTCATTCTTCTCAGAGACGTGCGCTTCACCACATGTCAAAGTGGCTATGTCCGTGCTAGCCTTTGGTTTCACACACATATACACATAAGGTTGCTTTCGGAAGACAACATGTAAAGTTTGTCTCCTAAAGACTATAATTTAGTGCAGGCCGGCTATAATTTAGTGCAGGCCGGCTATAATTTAGTGCAGGCCGGCTATAATTTAGTGCAGGCCGGCTATAATTTAGTGCAGGCCGGCTATAATTTAGTGCAGGCCGGCTATAATTTAGTGCAGGCCGGCTATAATTTAGTGCAGGCCGGCTATAATTTAGTGCAGGCCGGCTATAATTTAGTGCATGCCGGCTATAATTTAGCGCGGGTTCAATTCGAACGATCAAGCAAGTTTAGAATAATGTGTAAAATATTTAATTAGGATTTTTGTTTAGAAGAGTTAGTGCTACTTTAGACGGAAATATGTAAAGACGTTCTGTCAATATAAACTTAAAGGATTGTTTGATTTCTCCCATAAACCTCAGAGGGCTCGTCCAGTTCACCATAAATGGTGGAGGCGCCGAAGATCATAATTATTTCGGAATCAAGTTTAAAGTCAAAAAAGTTACATAGGTTTTGTTTCAGCATACGTTATACCAAAAAGCAATACCACATACTATTATACGGGTATACGAGTATTATAAGAAACGGCACCGATCACATACCAAGCTGCGTGTAATCAACGCCGGCTGCCCTCGAATCCTGTGATTAAATACTCAATACTAAATACTCAAATATTTATTGCATTCCATAATAGTGTGTTTCACCAAAATATAACGACGTTTAAACAATTTATTAATAATTGTTACTCTTTGATGTCGTTATAACTTCAAAATAAAATAAATATAACACCCGCCGTGTAATATATTTAAAATGAAAAATCTTACGGCTTCGAAGCCTTGACACCTGAAAATTCCCTAATTCAAAAATATTCTTAGAAAAGATTTCTGGTTGAGTCAAGTATCAAAAATAAGGTTAAATTTATTTTAAAAGAAGGTCGATTATCATAATATTAATGTAGCATTTGCTAATGCTGCAAGGGGCACTATTTCCTGGCAGAGTTCTTCGTAAAGTGATCGACCGAGTCCGTCGTAAAGTGATGGATCGACCGAGTCCGTCGTAAAGTGATCGATCGACCGAGTCCGTCGTAAAGTGATCGATCGACCGAGTCCGTCGTAAAGTGATCGATCGACCGAGTCCGTCGTAAAGTGATGGATCGACCGAGTCCGTCGTAAAGTGATCGATCGACCGAGTCCGTCGTAAAGTGATCGATCGACCGAGTCCGTCGTAAAGTGATCGATCGACCGAGTCCGTCGTAAAGTGATCGATCGACCGAGTCCGTCGTAAAGTGATCGATCGACCGAGTCCGTCGTAAAGTGATCGATCGACCGAGTCCGTCGTAAAGTGATCGATCGACCGAGTCCGTCGTAAAGTGATCGATCGACCGAGTCCGTCGTAAAGTGATCGATCGACCGAGTCCGTCGTAAAGTGATCGATCGACCGAGTCCGTCGTAAAGTGATCGATCGACCGAGTCCGTCGTAAAGTGATCGATCGACCGAGTCCGTCGTAAAGTGATCGATCGACCGAGTCCGTCGTAAAGTGATCGATCGACCGAGTCCGTCGTAAAGTGATCGATCGACCGAGTCCGTCGTAAAGTGATCGATCGACCGAGTCCGTCGTAAAGTGATCGATCGACCGAGTCCGTCGTAAAGTGTTAGTAAAAAAGTATTAAACAAAAGTGTTAGTAAAAAAGTATTAAATAAAAGTGTTAGTAAAAAAGTATTAAACAAAAGTGTTAGTAAAAAAGTATTAAACAAAAGTGTTAGTAAAAAAGTATTAAACAAAAGTGTTAGTAAAAAAGTATTAAACAAAAGTGTTAGTAAAAAAGTATTAAACAAAAGTGTTAGTAAAAAAGTATTAAACAAAAGTGTTAGTAAAAAAGTATTAAACAAAAGTGTTAGTAAAAAAGTATTAAACAAAAGTGTTAGTAAAAAAGTATTAAACAAAAGTGTTAGTAAAAAAGTATTAAACAAAAGTGTTAGTAAAAAAGTATTAAACAAAAGTGTTAGTAAAAAAGTATTAAACAAAAGTGTTAGTAAAAAAGTATTAAACAAAAGTGTTAGTAAAAAAGTATTAAACAAAAGTGTTAGTAAAAAAGTATTAAACAAAAGTGTTAGTAAAAAAGTATTAAACAAAAGTGTTAGTAAAAAAGTATTAAACAAAAGTGTTAGTAAAAAAGTATTAAACAAAAGTGTTAGTAAAAAAGTATTAAACAAAAGTGTTAGTAAAAAAGTATTAAACAAAAGTGTTAGTAAAAAAGTATTAAACAAAAGTGTTAGTAAAAAAGTATTAAACAAAAGTGTTAGTAAAAAAGTATTAAACAAAAGTGTTAGTAAAAAAGTAGTCACAGATTTGTGTCCATCACATAAATTTTAACCATAAAATAAATAACGATTTATATAAAAACAGGGATATCATCATTTTAAAACAATAAAAATTCTACCAATATGGTAGGAATGTTCTGATCTCGTCAATCAAAACACCAATAATGATTTCTCCCTCTAGCGTATATCGTTGTCTCTGTTTGGTTCCTTTTGCCCAAAGTTTGCATTGGCTACTTAGAGACTTGACCCCCCCTGTTCCTTACATCATAATTTCTTTGGTGCATGTTGGGTGCGCGCACGTCAAATAGGACGCTTCGGAAATGTTGCCACTACATAAAGCGTAAAACGTTTATTAAGGATGATATTCTCTTAGCATGTATATCCTCCTTTTTGTTTCTTTTTTATACTCCTGTTTGTTTCTATCACACTTTAATTGAATTGTATTATTTTGCTTTATGTACGCTGTACGAGTACAGCGTCCTAATAACCGTTTACTTTAAAATTAATAATAACCGTTTACTTTAAAATTAATAATAACCGTTTACTTTAAAATTAATAATAACCGTTTACTTTAAAATTAATAATAACCGTTTACTTTAAAATTAATAATAACCGTTTACTTTAAAATTAATAATAATCGTTTACTTTAAAATTAATAATAATCGTTTACTTTAAAATTAATAATAATCGTTTACTTTAAAATTAATAATAATCGTTTACTTTAAAATTAATAATAATCGTTTACTTTAAAATTAATAATAATCGTTTACTTTAAAATTAATAATAATCGTTTACTTTAAAATTAATAATAATCGTTTACTTTAAAATTAATAATAATCGTTTTATACTTGTTGATGAATAATTGTTTGCTGCACCGGACGACGTCATTACGTCGGCGCCGGCTGTCGCCGAAAACCAGAGCTGGGGCCTTTTCTTGTATAGGGTCGCGGCATAATGCTGAGCGATAGCCGTTTTGCGTGGATGTGACGCATGTCAACCATTTCTTTTATTTTGTTTTCATGTTCTTTTTTGCGTCATGTTTACCGCAAATAAACGTTTTTTCTTTCTTTCTTATAAATACGGAGGAGTTCTTAAAATTACGAGAATTGCCCCTCTGGTCAACAATTATCAAGCAACTGAATCAAATATTTTCCATACCTATCAAATATTTTCCATACCTATGAAATATTTTTCGTACCTATCAAATATTTTCCGTACCTATCAAATACTTTCCATACCTATCAAGTATTTTCCATACCTATCAAGTATTTTCCATACCTATCAAGTATTTTCCATACCTATCAAGTATTTTCCATACCTATTGTTACGAGCTTCGGGTTCGTGACAATAAAAATGCCGATAAAAATCACCCAAATATTACACTTTAATTAATCAACACTAACAACAATTTAAAACACACTAATTATAAAACACAATCGCTCTTAAGTCGCACTTGAAGATCGCTTTCGATGTATTCGCTTGTGTCGCAAAACCAAGTCTGATTGCTCGCGGCTATTCCCGGCCTTATATAGTGCCGCAGATAGTTCCAGAACCTTCTATTGTAGAACCGTCTAGAATGTTCGAGTACATACCGGCCCCGACTGACTAGATGTCGATAGTTCTAGTAAGTTCTAGCTTCGCCATATCTACTCGTCAATAGATGGCGCTAGTATTAGTTCTACCATTCCACAATAGATGGCGACTCTATCAGTTCCGCTATTCCACAATAGATGGCGACAGTGGTAACTAATGTCACCATGTATCAGGCATTAATTGCGGCGCGTAACACTGCCCCCTCCTAAGACATGCTCGTCCCGAGCATTATCGGCTCCATAATAACGCGCCAGTCGATCCACATGGACGATCTTAGGAGTACCTCTTGCACCTCTACTACGAGTCTGAGATCCCTTTACAGCTGCACAACTTGTACATTTGCGACACCAGTCCTTGACATCGTCCCGACAGTGGATCCAGTAAAACCGTTCTCGTATCTTCAGTAGAGTCCGTTTTACTCCCAGATGACCTCCTGAACAACCATTATGGTACAGCTGTAGCACCTCCGGTACTTGAGCTTTAGGGACAACCATTTGCAAATGACAGCTGTCTCCCCGAGCATTTTCCCATTTACGGCACAGGACTCCATCCTGAATCACCAAGCTGTCCCATTGGGCCCAATAGCTTTTTGTGATCGAACTCATCGCTGAGACGTCGCTCCACCTGGGCTTAGGAGCTCTGGCCTTCATCCACTTCAGAATCGGCTTGATGTCCGAATCTTCCTGCTGTGCACGTTGTACGCTTTCCTTCCACTCGTTGCTGAGGTCTGTCTTGAGCATCCTCACAGGTACAACTTCTTTACTCTCTTGCCTAGTCTTCAAGGCGGCCGTCTCATCCTTCCGCTGGTTGACATAAGTACGGTCCTGTTCGGACCGCGCATGCGCTTCGCGTCGCACTCCCTCCAACTTTTTCTGTTCCATGTCAACCGCGCGCTTCAATTCTTCTAAACGTTCTAGAAGGGCTTGCTGTTCCTGGTGAGCCATAAGCAACGCCTTCTGCTGGTGCTGAAAGTCCTGGGTGGTGCTGTTAGCTGCACTGCCCTCTGGAGATCGGCCATCTTCCCTTTCTGCAGTTCGCTTGGGGCAACTGGATCGAAGGTGGCCCTTTTCCCCACAGCCGTAGCACCTAGGGCTGTATCCTTTATTGCGGCCGCGAACTGTAGCCGCTGCAACCTCCCTGACGCGATGGGAACGATGATCCTGTCGCACGGCTTCCACCTCCAGTGCATGGGCCAAGGCGTCCTTAAGCGTCCCATGGTGCCCGAGCCTCACAGCAGCTCTAACTTCAAGGTCGCGGATGCCGTCGATGAATGCCTGCACCAGGTTCCCATCAATAAGCGCAGGCACGGACTGGTAAGCTTTACGCACCAGCTTCTCCACTTCAAGGGCCCACTGCTGCAGGTTTTCATTACTGCGTTGCACGCGATCCTTGAGCTGCGCACGAAACACGTGTTCCAGGTGAGCGTCGCCATACCGAGCCTCCAATGCCTCAAGGAGCTGCTCGTAAGTCACTTCCTTACCGAGAGCTTCCAGAACAGTTAAGGCCTGGTCGCGTAGGCCTAGGGTGAGGGCAGTCATGGCCTGACTATTATTCCAACCATTCGCCTTCATGACAGCCTCAAACTGGATTTTGTAGGCCGACCAGGAAGAAGTTCCGTCGAACGGTGGCACTTTGAATCCACGTAGCGAAGGTGTTGTAGCTACGGGAGCTGCGATTCCATCCCCAAGTTTAAGGTAATCCAGCGTTTTCTTTACGTCAGCCATCACGGTTTTCTTTACGTCAGCCACCACGTTGTCAACCCGATTACTCACTTGGTCGATCCGGATTTCAGCTTCCGACAGGCGGTCGTCATGTTGAGCAACCTTATCCTTCACCTCCTTCATGTCTCTCCCTAAGGTAGCGTGAAGGTCCTTCATAAGGAGCATCTGCTCTTCCTGGCGGCGCGCTTGCTCCTCCTGGCGGCGCGCTTGCTCCTCCTGGCGGCGCGCTTGCTCCTCCTTATCGTGCTGTAGCTGTTCTTCCAACCGACGAGCCTGTTCCTCCTGTCGGCGAGCCTGTTCCTCCTGTCGGCGAGCCTGTTCCTCCTGTCGGCGGGCCTGTTCCTCCTTGTCCCGCTGGAGCTGTTCTTCCAACCGACGAGCCTGTTCCTCCTGTCGGCGAGCCTGTTCCTCCTGTCGGCGGGCCTGCTCCTGCAGCATCATCATCAGAGCAGCAAAGTCTGGTGCTGATGATGCTGGAGCTGCTGCGGACGGGTCGGCCTCCGTGGTTGGTAGCTGGCCCTCCGACCTCTGCGGCGCAGCTCCACCAAAACGCCTCTGGTCCGTCTCCTGTTGGCGTTGACTCCGGGTACGGATACCCTCCGTGTCGTCTTTAGGTAAAATCGGCATGATTTTAATCCTTACTTCTGACACCAATTGTTACGAGCTTCGGGTTCGTGACAATAAAAATGCCGATAAAAATCACCCAAATATTACACTTTAATTAATCAACACTAACAACAATTTAAAACACACTAATTATAAAACACAATCGCTCTTAAGTCGCACTTGAAGATCGCTTTCGATGTATTCGCTTGTGTCGCAAAACCAAGTCTGATTGCTCGCGGCTATTCCCGGCCTTATATAGTGCCGCAGATAGTTCCAGAACCTTCTATTGTAGAACCGTCTAGAATGTTCGAGTACATACCGGCCCCGACTGACTAGATGTCGATAGTTCTAGTAAGTTCTAGCTTCGCCATATCTACTCGTCAATAGATGGCGCTAGTATTAGTTCTACCATTCCACAATAGATGGCGACTCTATCAGTTCCGCTATTCCACAATAGATGGCGACAGTGGTAACTAATGTCACCATGTATCAGGCATTAATTGCGGCGCGTAACACTATCAAGTATTTTCCATACCTATCAAGTATTTTCCATACCTATCAAATATTTTCCATACCTATCAAATATTTTCCATACCTATCAAATATTTTCCATACCTATCAAATATTTTCCATACCTATCAAATATTTTATTTTTGCTGTCATGCCAAAAATAAGAATTCCGTTTGAAAAAAACAGACCAGTCATTATTTAGAAAAAATGGTTTTAACCGCAGACGTAACGCTGCAACAGGCAAAAAAAAAATCATAATTTAATTTATGAGCAAAACTGCTTATACTCGTAATGGCGCCAGACCAGCAGTAGACGGTTAAGCTTCTTTAACTACGCTATCACTTCTGAAACCTAGTTTAAAGCAAGTTGTATTCAAAGTGAAACAAGTAAACAAACTCTTCAAAGATAAAGTGGATGCCGCTCAATGAATAAGACATGAGTTGGAGCGAATTAATACTAACGAGGTAGTTACAAGATGTTTACAATTGTTTCGGCTAAGGACACATGTTGCGAATGCGTACGATGAGATGTGTTCGAAGAATTTATGCGGTTCTTTGGATTTGATAAAGGCGACGGCTTGAGGTGTTTTTGTGGCTAACCATAGCAAAATTAGTTTGAACGATTACAGGTTCTAACTTCATTAAGCGGTTAACAAAATTTGACGACACGGTTGGCGCAGAGGCTGAGCGGTCGACTGCTGCGCTGCATGTCGCGGGTTCGATTCCCGCACGGACCAAATATTTATTGCCTACAGATAGTTGTTCCGGGTCTGGCCGTTTGTGTATGTGAGTTTAAATGTTTGTAAACGCACCCACGATACAGGAGTAATTCCTAGCGTGGGGCAGTTTTTTTATAAAAAAAAAGCACACCACCATATAGTTCTTGATGAAAGGATGAAACATGTTACTACACATAATTATCTATACTTATTACTTATTTACTTGAAAAGTTTGATTGTAACATTTGTTTTAATGTATGTAGTGCAGTAGGTAATCTCTGGAACTTTCACGTCGGACTTGAAAGTTTTTTGCATTTGACTGCCCAGTTTATGAAGAAGGCTATTTAACATCACGCTACGACATTTAGAAGCTTAACAGAAACAAATAAAGACAGAAAGAATGCTAAGTGAAAAGAATTGCTAGCGTGTGCAGGTGATGTGATGTAACGGATGAGTCAGGGGAACAAAGAAACTCACGCGGACAAAGTCGCAGGCAAAAGCTAGTGTAATATAAATGAGAAAACATGCCTTTTGCGAAGAAGTTCATATTATTATCTCGGGCGAAAGTCACTTTACTGCTGAATCTGTTGGCCCGGAGAGTATCCGAGTGAACTTGTAAGATCGTCTCCCAGATTACTTAGGTCTCATGATATCTCTGTGGGATTGTAAGCCATGTAAAATGCTCCCTGTTGGTCAACAGCTGTGACATGATGGGGATCAAAACCCTGATACTCCAGTGCAGTCTTAATCAACTTTCTCATTCAAAGTTGTGTCCTCGAAGTCCTTATCTTTAAGCTTCGAAGCTATAACAGGGTCTTGCATGAAATAGTCTAGTATACTCGGAAGGAACACGGGTGGTTTTTAGTCAGTAAAACTTGACACGCCCTCCCGCTCCGCCCAGAGCGGGAGAAGGCATTTGGAGGCATGAGGAACAGGGTGTAAAGTTCACTCAACCTCCATAGAAAAGGGAGGATCCTCCGACCAGACGGGTGTTGTGTCTGGCGGGCAATTGCCCAACGATTGATGTTGGGAAATTGTATCTACGCTAAGTGCGCGGTAAACTCTGCTTGCGAGATGCAGGATTTGCGTGACGTCAGTATGACGCGTTGTAGATACCGCTACATCACTCCCCTCCGGAGATCGGAGGTCGATAGTGGGCTGAGTCTTGTATCTTGCGATGCTTGCCAGGCCAGGTTCCAGTGAGTCGGAACCGGTTGCCGCATAGTTCACGGTGAGTCGGAACTGTCTGCGGAGATGTCCCCAGTGAGTCGGGGTGGCGCTGCGTTATAATCCAGTGCGTCGGATGTCGTACATCGCCGGGTTTAGGCTGGCTGCTGCGTCGACCAGGAGAGGGTGCTCTGCTTGTTGACCGGTCGAAGGTGCAGTGTGCTGTGCCAAGTTTGCTGATGAGGCTGAGGGTGATGGTGATGACCAGGTATGCGCGGACGCTGCATGCTGGTGGTCAGGATACCCGTTGAAGCCGTGGCTGGGTGACTCGCCGCTTAAGCTTGCGGGAGTGATGATGATGACGTCACGCAGAAGTGTTTGTACGAAGGCTGCGCTGACGTTCATACTCGGGGTCACCAGTTTGGGGGCATGAGGAACAGGGTGTAAAGTTCACTCAACCTCCATAGAAAAGGGAGGATCCTCCGACCAGACGGGTGTTGTGTCTGACAGGCAATTGCCCAACGATTGATGTTGGGAAATTGTATCTACGCTAAGTGCGCGGTAAACTCTGCTTGCGAGATGCAGGATTTGCGTGACGTCAGTATGACGCGTTGTTCGCATGTGGCGTTGTTCGCATGTGGCGTTGTAGATACCGCTACAGGCATATGATGATTTCCCATCCAAAAAAAAAGTCCTGTAAATATTCGTATCGCATTCGGTATCAGGTTCATTTAATTTATTGATATTATTGATATAGTTTAAAAGCATCAAGCCGGAAATAGGATCCTTCGCAAGATATCCATCGCCCGGGGCTTTGTGTGAGACTGGACTGAACCGATCATGGCCGGATATTCGGTCCAATTGGTATTAAATGTGCTCAATTCAAGAGAAACTCAAACAGAATTAGTGATTGCTTGGTTGAGTCGAGACAGCCAAACAATATTTGAAATACAGTAGAGGTATCTTGGATTTGAATATATTTTTCTTTTGAAGAATTAGCTATTATTATATTATTATGTCATTTATTTATTCACTTATCTTATTTTATTACATTTTTAAATATTTTTTTTTTATTTAAAAATTAATTTAATAAAATCATAAAAAAATAGTGATCCACTGATGTCGGGAGCAGGGTCCAAGCTACCGGTGGTTAGGGCTCCAGAGACAGGAACCTCGTTACAATGCGAGCCGTATCGAGATAGCCTTTTGAATCAGGCCCTTAATCTATCCGCCTAATGAGAGCCTCGATAGATGTTGATCGAGACTTTCGACCATCAAGGCATCCGGTCATCCATCTTTCTTCATAATATTATTAGTTTAATGTCAAAATAACAGCTTTTTACTAAATGCATGTGACAAGCAGCTTTTTACTAAATGTATATTATACCTACGGTACTTATAAAAAAGAACAATTTTTAGTCTTCGTTTTTTCTCCAAAACTTTCACTGGCAATGTTATCAAGGAGTAATTTAGGCTACTAGAAAAATAATTTAAAAAAAAACCGACATGCACGCG
The DNA here is from genome assembly GCA_951799955.1 of Apamea anceps. Taxonomy (NCBI): domain Eukaryota; kingdom Metazoa; phylum Arthropoda; class Insecta; order Lepidoptera; family Noctuidae; genus Apamea; species Apamea anceps. Next base: position 5,316,554 of record OX637522.1, on the reverse strand, counting down.
AATGAAGTCGCGAGCACAGCTAGTTAATTAATTTAACCGTATTTAATAATTATATTTTCAAAATATAGCTAAAATATAGCGTCGAAAAATTCATCCGCATCGCTGTCGACTGGTAATGTACCCAAGACACTGGCGGCATTACCACGTTGTATGGCAATGCTTAGCCTCTGGCCAAGGTAAAAGCCAGCCCTTGGGTCATAGGATGTGTCAACCAGTCTTTTCGAAAAAAAGACCATGCAATCGGGCCCTATGGCCCGAGAGTTTCAACCCCAAACGGCTCCAAAATATAATTATTAGTAAGGTATTATATTTACGCCGCTTGAGGTTTTCCGCAGCCGCAGCAGCAGCACCAGCGCAGCACGCCGACCCTGGAAGATGGGATGGCGCAAGAGTAGCCGGTCTCTAGGAGAGTAGTAGCCGTCCGGTCTCTAGGAGAGTAGTAGCCGTCCGGTCTCTAGGAGAGTAGGAGCCGTCCGGTCTCTAGGAGAGTAGGAGCCGTCCGGTCTCTAGGAGAGTAGGAGCCGTCCGGTCTCTAGGAGAGTAGGAGCCGTCCGGTCTCTAGGAGAGTAGGAGCCGTCCGGTCTCTAGGAGAGTAGGAGCCGTCCGGTCTCTAGGAGAGTAGGAGCCGTCCGGTCTCTAGGAGAGTAGGAGCCGTCCGGTCTCTAGGAGAGTAGGAGCCGTCCGGTCTCTAGGAGAGTAGGAGCCGTCCGGTCTCTAGGAGAGTAGGAGCCGTCCGGTCTCTAGGAGAGTAGGAGCCGTCCGGTCTCTAGGAGAGTAGGAGCCGTCCGGTCTCTAGGAGAGTAGGAGCCGTCCGGTCTCTAGGAGAGTAGGAGCCGTCCGGTCTCTAGGAGAGTAGGAGCCGTCCGGTCTCTAGGAGAGTAGGAGCCGTCCGGTCTCTAGGAGAGTAGGAGCCGTCCGGTCTCTAGGAGAGTAGGAGCCGTCCGGTCTCTAGGAGAGTAGGAGCCGTCCGGTCTCTAGGAGAGTAGGAGCCGTCCGGTCTCTAGGAGAGTAGGAGCCGTCCGGTCTCTAGGAGAGTAGGAGCCGTCCGGTCTCTAGGAGAGTAGGAGCCGTCCGGTCTCTAGGAGAGTAGGAGCCGTCCGGTCTCTAGGAGAGTAGGAGCCGTCCGGTCTCTAGGAGAGTAGGAGCCGTCCGGTCTCTAGGAGAGTAGGAGCCGTCCGGTCTCTAGGAGAGTAGGAGCCGTCCGGTCTCTAGGAGAGTAGGAGCCGTCCGGTCTCTAGGAGAGTAGGAGCCGTCCGGTCTCTAGGAGAGTAGGAGCCGTCCGGTCTCTAGGAGAGTAGGAGCCGTCCGGTCTCTAGGAGAGTAGGAGCCGTCCGGTCTCTAGGAGAGTAGGAGCCGTCCGATCTCTAGGAGAGTAGGAGCCGTCCGATCTCTAGGAGAGTAGGAGCCGTCCGATCTCTAGGAGAGTAGGAGCCGTCCGATCTCTAGGAGAGTAGGAGCCGTCCGATCTCTAGGAGAGTAGGAGCCGTCCGATCTCTAGGAGAGTAGGAGCCGTCCGATCTCTAGGAGAGTAGGAGCCGTCCGATCTCTAGGAGAGTAGGAGCCGTCCGATCTCTAGGAGAGTAGGAGCCGTCCGATCTCTAGGAGAGTAGGAGCCGTCCGATCTCTAGGAGAGTAGGAGCCGTCCGATCTCTAGGAGAGTAGGAGCCGTCCGATCTCTAGGAGAGGAGTAGGAGCCGTCCGATCTCTTGCCATCGTCGCGTGCTAAACCATTGGGTTCTAATTCAGCTGGAACGCCGACGTGTCAAGAACTCGTGAATGATGTCGTTAATGTTTGCGTGCCGCGCTAAGTGACCCGCACTTCGGCTGCTAGACAGGCCGTGGTATCTGAGGCTGTTGACAACTTTGCCACAGTGACAGCGATGAGGAGAACAACACGGTGCTCCTAGTCGTAAGGAAGCAGCGAGGCAGAAAGTATTGTCGTCGAACGTAGTGCATGAAGCCACAGCCGACTCCCATTTACCCACAGCCGACTCCCATTTACCCACAGCCGACTCCCATTTACCCACAGCCGACTCCCATTTACCCACAGCCGACTCCCATTTACCCACAGCCGACTCCCATTTACCCACAGCCGACTCCCATTTACCCACAGCCGACTCCCATTTACCCACAGCCGACTCCCATCATTTACCCACAGCCGACTCCCATTTACCCACAGCCGACTCCCATTTACCCACAGCCGACTCCCATTTACCCACAGCCGACTCCCATTTACCCACAGCCAGCAGGCGCGCACGCTCCGCAGTAGTAACAGACGCGTTAAGTAAATTATCCTGAACTACTCTGCAGAGCGCCTCATCCCATCGTCTCTGGGAAAATGGATTATCGGGTAGATCTGAGTTCGGGCAAGCGAGTCTCCAGGCATCCATAGCCTCGGTGAAGCACGGCACATCAAAATTTATCAGTGTGGAGGCTAGGATTTTCCTGATAAATTTCTCAGTGCCGTGGACCGAGGATATGAAAGCCGGTAAACTAATACTAGAAATTTTACGGACGCCGAGGCTTCTCATACGAATGGGAAGAGTAGCTTGTGCCCAAGTTCGGTCGTCCATGGCCACATTTAAAATCGAATTTAATTTATGTCTGATAATTTGATCCATTTTTTTCTAAAAGGTGAGTATGAATCCATAAATGGGAATATAGTCAAAGTGGTTCTGCTGCGGAGCATGACATAGAAAATAAGTTAATTTAGGGCCGAAACAGCAGTAACTAATTAAAGTGATGGCCGAATGCATATTAATTTGGAACAATCTTTCCGAAACGTCGTTGAAATTTTGTATTTTTCCCTCAATAAATTCGGAAAAGGAATTTTCAAAGATTGGAGACCCAAGGAGACGAAGAGAGCTTTTTCCAACAATTTTAATATTTGGAGATATTGCGTTAAATTTGGGAAGTGTTAGTTGTCTGTCAGTACTGTCCGCTAAATATAGTTTCACATTTCGAAAGGTTGAGATCAAGGCCAATGGAATGAACTTAATTTTTTAAGAATCTTAGGTCGTTTAAAACAGTTTCTACTTCGCCACCCAAGGTGCTATCATCTAGATACCAAACATTTAATTTGGAATTTAGCTGTCGAATAATTAGGTGAATGCCTAACTAAAGATCATTGGCCCGAGGAGATCACCTTGTTGACAGCCAATAGCAGATTCCAGAAGGTTGTCCCGATACAGAAATTTAAATGGGTGTCTGTAACATTGCTAAAGGAAACTATAAATTTGGGGTATTTCTTTTTTAGTTTCTGCTAGCAAGGTGTCCCTATTAACGGAATTGAAGGCATTCTTTATGTCAATTTTTAGGATAATTTCTCCTTTTCCAGAATTTAGGTAGATCGACAAGGCGTGTACGGCAGCCTCACAGCCCCCCTGGAACCGTAACCTCACAGCCCCCCTGGAACCGTAACCTAGCTGCAGGGGCTGAAATTTATCCGAAACAACCTCACCATGAAATTTACAACAAATTTTGGCTGCCATACGACGGTAAGTAGTGCCTACGGCAATGGGACGAATAACGCCATCTTTCTCACGCAGGGCGCATAAATTGGCCCCGTACAGAACGTCGATGACGGCCTCGTTCACCTTGCCGGAGAGCATAAGGTTGATCAAAGTCGTAAGCTCCTTCAAAAGCAACTCACCAGCTGCCCCGGCGCCTGAACAGATAAGGTCCTTAAGGTGCTGAGGACTCAGACCGTCGAGGCCACCAGCGGAGCCGCTCCGGAAGAAACAAATGGCTGTGACCAACTCTCGACCTGTAATGGTGAGGGAGAGTGGTTAACCGGAGATCAGGGGGGGGGGGGGGGGTCGGGAAATGAAAGGCCACCCGCTGCGGTAGGGTGTTTGCTCTCCAGAGCTGCGAGCGTTTCTGGAGAACACAGTGCCGCTACATCACAACTAAAAAGAATCCTGGCTGCTCCGCTAATGGCACCTTCACCTAACTTAGATTCTACCAGATGGGATACACCTCTTAAAGATGTGTGTCGGTAATTTTGAATCCAAATTATTATGAGCCGAAATATTAGTTTTCTTTCATTTGTGCAGTTAATGTCTTTTGGTAGCCAAATTCTTTTGTACGTGTAGGATTCCGTAAGAATGCAACCTGCTAGGTGTTGTGCCAGAGTTTTTGAATTTTGAAAGGGTTTTCCAAAACGGTTCAAGAATGGATATAGCTGGGGTGTAGGGGTAGATGTTAAGACAGGGTCTGAGGTGAGTGCATTCTGTGGTCTGTGTACCTTACCAATATGCACATTCAGACCCCGCTTACCCTTAAAAAAACCGTACCTGGGTACATAGCGGACTTCTCTCCAGGATGCTCAGCGATGTTGAAGGTTGACATGCACTATTGTCGCTTCTGCCGCCACTAAGCATTTATTTACTTATGACAACGTCGGGAGATGTGACGGGAGCGACGCAGTCACGCAGGCGGCCTAGGGTGCCGCGCCACCAATCCATTTTGTCGCAGCACTGGCAACCGTTGCCTGGTGACAATCGGACTGGCGTCACGTCCTCAGCGACGCGTAGAGAATTTAAAACACATTAAATACACTACGATTTTTATATCTATAGAGTTCTATGTTCGGGAATTTATTTTGGAAGACGTATTTAAAAAAAAAAAAATCTTGTATCACTTTGTTTGCATTCACAGTACTCAATTGTTTTTGTTGCAAAATATGATGAATAGAGAAAGAAAAAAAAAAGAAAAATGTTGACTGCACTTGTGCTGGTTCACTGCTTCTAGTTAATAAAATTCCGCATGATACGAGTAAGTTCGTATGGTATAATTATTTATTTAGGCAGAGTCAAACTGTAAGTGACAGAGCGGCACCATTTAGTTGAATAGTTGAAAACCCGCCTGTGCTGGACTGTGAGTCGGTTTAGATGTCTGCGAGTCTTACGGCTAAGCTTTGGAAAACAAATATCGGAGAGTCTCGCTACTAATGACTCCATCGTATTAACCCAAGTAGGTATAATAGAATTCGAACATTCTCCCGTTGCTGCTTGACTTCTCATTTCTCGCGCCTCAAAACCATCGTCTATAGCTTTGATTATTTTCCTCTCTAAGCTACAACCTGAGAGCATATTGATCCCTGTGGGTTCTGTCGAGATCTTAACATCTGAATATCCAAACTTCTTGTTATAATAGTCGACCATTTTCCTATTAAGAGCTTTCCATGTGTCTTTTGGCTTCTTCGTTAAGTTTCTCCCACTCGTCGGGATAATTTTTCGTGTCGACATCGTATTGCCCGTTGGATATTTTGGTCTCATGGTGCTGATCAGTAAGTCACTTGAGCACTTGGGAGGTTTGGGTATTTCTCCTCAAATTGAATGATGTGAGCCACCCTCTGTCAATTGGTTTCCCCGCTATTGCGCGAACTATGATTGTGACGATGATTTTAATGATAACTGTATTTAATACATCCAGTATTTTGCACTTGCCAATACATCCAATATTTTAGACTTGCCAATACTTTGAACAATTTTTCATTCCGTTTTGCCGCAGTCTGTAAAATTATGCAAACTGTGATTCTGGATTTAATTTATTAATTTTTTAATGGCTTATTGAGCTTCGCTGGACTATAAACCGGTGTCACCCATAAGCCACATTACGCTGTTATTAACTTATTGCATAAATTTTTGAAAATGGTTCATTCAGTGTTGTATTATATTTTGAATCAGGAGTGTGCTTCCAGCTTTTTACGAAATCGAACATTGTTATTTATTTAAGGACTACCAACGAGATATACGTATTATATTGCATATATATATTACAATTTTCTATAAAAATAATACTTGTTTAAAAAATTATAAATTAAATTAAAAGTGAAAATTATTTGATTATTAAAATGACAAGTCAAATGTCTTCTAACCGAAAATATATAAATTCTTTTAAAAGTGTTGAAACTGTGTCACGGTTTATATCAATTTCAGCTTTGCGGCATATACCATTATACGAGACGCGAGGGCTATCAAATTGTATAATGATGGTATATGCCGATACCATTATACAATGGGGAGTAATGGGAATGGGGACCTATGTACCTAAGTTGGATAATTATGTGCAAAGGTGGTCTGAACAGATCGTCGGTATGTGACCGTGGTAGTAAAACAAAAATCATTCCCGTTGTTCTAGTTGCGTAACCAGAAGGCCAATTCTCATAATTAAAACGCTCAAAATCTAGTCCCAATCTCATCTCAGCAATCAATGTCAAAAATGAAATTTGAGATGTAACGCGCAGTTCAGATATTTCCCGCGACACCGCGTGTGAGAACCCCGCGGCATCGAGTGGCAACACTGGTCGGCGGAACGCACGCCGCACGAGGCAATTGCCGGCACGATTTAGATGAGAATCCGTTGGACGACAGTAAAACGATAGTTTCTATACTTTGTGTCTTAGTCCTGGCAAGTTGGCCAAATATAAACGTGATTCCGTGTGTACGAGTGTTTTATTTAATATTATAGAACCTACGAGTTAAAGAGGTATTTCTGACAGATTGAGACCGAGATCAGACTGAACGTACTTTTAAAATTACGTTGAGACCGAGATCAGACTGAACGTACTTTTAAAATTACGAGAATTGCCCCTCTGGCCCAGGGAACGATTCATACATTATGTATACTGTATTATACACTTCGTCTATATGTATAACTGACGTGTTCTCAGTAACAAGTTAAAGCAACTATTTAGATTCGATTAGGTATGGTTGTTCCTATGGTGTAACTTGGTAGGAGTTGGAATTAATTTACCTAGTGTAATTTAGTCTGAATTGTGTGGCTGAAATATTTACTATGTAAATTTGATATCAGTTTCGTCTTGAAAAAGAAAAGAAAGAAAATACGTTTATTTGCGGTAACACTGATGCAGAGAAAGAACACAAACAAAAACAAATACAAGTTGGGGGAAAATATGCATCACATCCACGCAAAACGGGCATCGCTCAGCGTACATGCTAAGACCCTATGCGAGGCAGAGCCCCGGCGCTGGTGGTGGAAAAGTTTATAAATATGTAGAAAATATTAGCGTTTGAAATCGACGAAAACGGCAACTCTGTCTACTAAAAGCTAATTTTCAAATCTTAATGAATTTTTATCTCTCCTTCAACTATACTAATTAGACTGAAATATCTATAACAGCTAAGATCGGGCAAGTTGGCGGTGCAATCTCACTGCGGTTCGGACTTGGCTAATTTCCTCCAATGTCTACTTGGCTCTGTTTAAATATTCAAATTACTTGGCCCCGCTATGTTGTCTGCCATAACTTGACGGGAATATGACCTGTAATTAAAGTGCCTCGTATAAGTTGTACGTTTTTGTAGTAATTTTGGGTTGCTGAAAATCTTGAAATCTGAAGTGCCGCCTACCCGTCTGTTTTATGGGATTTTTAGGGAGAAATGGTGATCTTTTAATGGTGTGTTGTTGTAAGTTTTATAATTTTGGCTGTCAGCGGGAATCGATATGCAGGTACAGATTCACAAGAATAAAAAAAGTTCCCATATACCTGACTTTTTTACCAAACTAATACTCAACTGAAAAAACCTCCTTTACAATAATTGCAACGTTTTCAATTAGAACACAGAGTAGATAAGTTATCTCTCCTGGTAAAGATTAAACTTTTCTTTAAAAGAAACGGAATAGTGCTGCAAGAAATTTAATTAATTTTGCACTCTAACCGGTGGTCGTTCATTATTGTCTTGCAGTTGAGAAATCTGCTTGTGATGTTACTGCAAAAAAGTAGTGTTTTGCTGCTGATCTGGCGTTAATTTATCGATGAGTTTCAAGTAACAAAGACGAGTTATTTATTACTATCAGTTTTCTTTAGATTATGCCGATGGTCTACTTTTGATTTTTCAGAAACAGACACGCGTGTGAATGTCTGCCTAACGCCTTGGACGACCTGTGAATCAGCATCTTCCTGGGGTCGGTAAAACACGCTTTCATCTTCCATTCTCCAATGTCAACCGTCACGCTATCATTCACTTCCTCTCTTTTCTTCTATTTTATAGACGGCCTTATTATTACGTAACTATTATTAAATAAAAACTGCAGATTATAACGGTGAAATTATATTTAAAAAAATCACAAGGATATCATTGCAGGCTTTTTATTTATCATGATAATGAACTTTTCAATAATTCTTGGAAACTCCGCAGGCCGGGTACGTTGCCTTTTAAGTAGAAGTCTTGTTTTGAAAGACGCTCAAACCACGCGGTCAAATTGGGGTACCTAGAAAAATGTTGTAAAATATGTTATTTCAAAACATAATTGTTTATTGGTCATAATTTCAGCCGAAAGACGTCTACTGCTGGACATAGGCCTCCCTAAGCACCTCCATTTCGACCGGTTCTGTGCTTCTCGCATCCAACGGGTTCTTGCAGCCTTCACAAGGTCGTCGATCCACCTTGTGGGAGGCCTTCCAAAGCTACGACTACCGATACGCGGTTGCCACTCCAAAACCTTTCGGCCCCATCGGCCATCTGTTCTGGGACATAGGCCATCTGTTCTGGGACATAGGCCATCTGTTCTGGGACATAGGCCTCCCTAAGCACCTCCATTTCGACCGGTTCTATGCATCTCGCATCCAACGGGTTCTTGCGGCCTTCACAAGGTCGTCGGTCCACCTTGTGCAATAATTATGCAATAATTTGTTTTTATTTTATTTTATTTGTTCTTTGGGTGTCGTGTGGATTTTTTTGGTTTTTATTTTACTTACAAAGTCTTATCAATAGGTAAAATTTCGTTCAAAGAGCTGATATTCGCAACGCAACAAATATCAGCTAGTGTCATGGAATCACCAGCCAACCAGGGTCCAGTGAAGAATTTTTCAAGAAAGTCATATCCTGTCGTTATTTTGTCTAAATTTTCTTGTCTAAATGTTTTTTCTCCTTGATATAAAATGGGGATCTGAAAGTTAACAAATATGAGCTAATTAGTGATTAGTGTCAGGCTAGCAGCATGCATTGATTACTGACTACATATTTTATATCTGGCAGCTGTGTTGCCAACGTTTTGCGATTTGTGTGTTTGAACAGAGGTATGTGGGTGGGTATGCTGAGTTTACATAACATGACGCTTATCGATAATATAATTTTAACGTTTATAATTTTACCAACATCCAATAAATAACGTTCGGACGACGCTAGTTCGAACAAAATAGATACCTGGTCGTCCTAAATGGGTAACTTTGCACCAAGTCAATCGGTTATATGGAACGAGGTAATAATTTATATCACTGTTTTAACATTGAGACAATAGTAACTACTGAAAATAAAAACAAAGCTACAAATTATACGCAAATCCGGTCCTAGGCTCTGCGCTGGCAGTCGGAAGACTCTTCGCTGGCCGGTATCAGAATCCTCTGGTGTTGCGTTCGATTCCCAACAGGAAGCTTGTAGACGTCTGGTTCTAGGGTAGAGGGTGGAGCGAATTCAAGATCGCCTTGCAGTTTTCGGACAAATCGAGTCTTCGCCTCGAGACCAGCTTTTAGTGATGTACAATTCGTTTATTTTTGGAAACACTGACTTTGGATCCAATGAATGACCGCACAGAACTCGGTCGTTCAATCCGTTATACACTCAGCGTTACTATTGCAGCGAATTGTTTCATTGTGAACGCAGAAAATAATAATATACTAGACTTCCGTCCTGTGTCCGAAAAATCCTTCAAATAAAAAAAAACCTCGGTAAGAGAAAAGACATGACACTTTTAGATTCAAAATTCAAATCCAATATGAAGAAAAAAACCTTTCTGGTTAAAAATAAGGTTGGATTTGTTATAAAAGAAGGTCGTTCGTGATAAAATTATAATGTAGCATTTGCCAATGCTGCTCTAGCCACTCTAAATTGTCAAGAACAACCTACTCCAATCCCCTGCAAGCTGTTTCCGTCAGTCCTCTCCTCACATAGTGCTTGCAGAGAAACTTAAGAGGAAAAGCGATCCAGTACAAACTTACCATAGCCGCTTTTACTGCAGCAAACAGTACGGAGTTATCAAAATGTAGTCTCAGGTCTACCACAGCTCGCTTCTTTGAATCTTTCGGATAGAGTACGTCGTCTTTAGCATACTGGTTTACCAAGTATGTGGTAATCACATGACTGAAAAAGAAACCAACATTTTGTGGAATTAATAAACTATGGAAACAAAGTGACTAAGTTTTCACAAAAACAGTCAGTTTTTTTTTGTCTCACCTGTCCCAAATTACGAAATCTCCATCTTTCAATGTTGGTATTGTATGCTGTGGATTCATCTGAAATTATAAATATTTTTTTACTATGGATGTTTTTATAATAAAATGCTTATGCGTATTTCCTTAATCTTACACAAGAGAAAAAACACATGTCATAGTAGAGACAATTCCATTAGACTCATTATCACCAGTACCAGTAAATAGAAACTAATGCTTAAAATATGAATGTTACTTATGAAAATGAAAGGATTTATGATTGGATTATTCTTAAACATAGTTGGAGCGGGGGGCCATGCAAATAACAAATTCTGTAACTCAAATAACAAATGCTGTAACTACGAGTATGTACACCGTGTTCCGGACCAGATGTTCAAACCATGGAAATAAGCATTTTGCATTATGGACACATTAATGAATTCTTATTTTTTATTTTTTGTTGATTTTCATTCAAGCTAAGTACCATGACGTAAAACACACCCTATAATTATGTGCATGCCTCTTTATCCGGAGCATTTGATAGATTTATCATTTTAATTGCACTAAGCGGCAACATAGGCCAAATTAAGACCCTTTCTTACTGCATCTTTGTAACAAAGCCTTTTTAAGTACTACTTTCTTTGTTACATTTAATTTGTAAAAGCTATAGAAGCGTTTGCCAAAGTTTATGGATCACGTGAAGAACACGGTGTATAGGAGATTGGATATCTAAGATTTCGATACGTATGCGATTTTTTTGTTATGCTCGGATGAAAAGCACTTCCTCCGCCTTCGACGTGGTAAGTAGTTACATAACTTCGCTTTTGGCATCCGCACACTCTTTAAACCGTAAACGCCGGACGAGCTTCTTTGCAGGTTATGTTAATGTTTGTTTACCAATGACAACCAAACGTAATCTCGATGACAGCGCCGCTCGCTTGTAACGTTATTGCCCGACGATGACGACCACAGACTATAGAGACGTGACGTAGTAACTCGAGGACCGGAGCGTTTTCCGCTACACGATTATGAATGATATTTCTAATGTAATGTAGGTGTGTATAAAGTTCATGTATTGCAGTATCGACAAACTTGATTCTATTTTCTGATTGTGGTGGATAATGGCTTTATCGTTTTTTTTTTATGTGTGTGTCTGAAGTATCATCGTATGTTCTAAATGATACATGTAACAGGACTGACGATATCTCTTCAGCTGGTGTGTATAAAGGTCCATTTATAACAGTATCTAAGAACTTCATGCTATTTTCGATTGGGTGGACAATGGCTCATTCATCATATTTTTTTTATGTGGGGGGTCTGAAGTGTCATCGTTTGCTCTAGATTATACATGTAACAGAACTGACTATATTGTATCTCTTCAGCTGGTGTATGTAAAGGGCCATTTATTGCAATATCTACGAACTTCATGCTATTTTCGGCCTGAGTGGACAATGGCTCATTCATCATATTTTTTTTATGTGAGGGGTCTGAAATGTCATCGTTTGCTCTAGATTATACATGTAATAGAGCTACCTCACTTTCACAACTTTCTATAGTTTTGTCCTTTGGTAAAATCGCTGGAAGCTGCAAATTTTCCGTTGAAACTGGGAATTTCATTTTCCCAGCAGCTGATAGTGTCTGGAGTAATTCTGAAGGGCTATTATATAGCAATTTTATGTCATTTTTGAGTTCGCGAAATCAGATGTTCATTTAAGGCTCACTGGGTGTTGATCCACAAGGAGCACTAGGTATCAAAAGAGGTTGAATTATGGGCCTTTCCTGCATTACCATGGCCTGGGCCAATGACGTCAGGCTTGATTCGGAGATGCCTGCTCGGCAGTTACTGAATTTAGGGAAAAGACAGGAGGGGGTTTAACGCTGTGTTGATTAGCAAAGGGAATGATGATCGCAGTTTGTTTATTTTAACTATTACCAGACAGACACTGCCTTAAACACACACAGGTTTAAAAATGAGGCGTTTTTTTACTTAGAAAAGTTTATGAATCTGTAGATGGATTGTTATTATAACCATAACTCTTCCTTTTTGGTTTCCTTTTAGTGCGGTATAAAACGGAGCTGCTTCTTTTTAAAGGACTTGTTAAAGACTTTTTTAAAGTAGCGTAAAAATACCAAAGCGCCTTTACAAGAGAAAATTATGAAATTATTTGTTTTTTACTGAAAACACACCCTTCATAGCAGATAGTAAAATCTCTCCTTTACGGAACATTGCCTTTTTAGTGTTTGGTGATATCATATTACAAATTGTAGACAATTACAAGGTGATTTGAAATCCTGGGACAAAAAGGTCTAATGTCAGCCCTTTTGATAGATATCACCTGATATTTCAATTATATATATCTTTCCTTGTGTAGTTAGCGGATATTTTCCATTTTAAACACTTCATTACATACGTCTTTCATACAATAATTTCGCTTGAAAGACAGCCGCTTACAAAATACGATATCCGTGACAACTTATAGTCGTTATATTAATTAAGAACACTGAAATTTACAACTAACTTATGTCAGCTGTAAATTTCCTGAATATAATTTAAAAAAAATTAACAATAGTACCTTCAAAAATTCATCCGTGTAGTGGTCACGTCTGATTAAATTCATGTTGACATATTCAACGTCGGGTATGTTTAAAATTTCGAGCACCATGTAGACTGACCGACAAGGTGCACTGGTGTCTTTCTTGTATAATGTTAGTCCCATTTTTATTCTGAAAATATTTAATTCCATAAGTATAAAAATGATCTGAAAAGGCTGTGACACGTGTACAGACGCCAGCACATCAAGCTACTACCATCTGTCAAATTTCTCTTTGATAGATTTTCAACTTAATCGCTACGGCATTAGGTTCAAGGTTGATTGGGAAAATTTGACAGTTTCGGGTAGCTTGATGTGCTGGCGGTCTTTACATACGCCACAACTATTCGCAGGGTTAAGTGGTTTTCGTGAAGTGTGGGTATTTTTTATTACTGCCATTTTTAGGGTTCCGTAGCCAAATGGCAACGGAACCCTTATGGATTCGTCATGTCTGTCTGTCTGTCTGTCTGTCTGTCCGTCCGTATGTCACAGCCGCTTTTTTCCGAAACTATAAGAGCTATATTGTTGAAACTTGGTAAGTAGATGTATTCTGTGAACTGCATTAAGGTTTTCACACAAAAATAGAAAAAAAACAATAAATTTTGGGGGTCCCCATACTTAGAACTGAAACTCAAAATTTTTTTTTTCATCAAACCCATACGTGTGGGGTATCTATGGATAGGTCATCAAAAATGATATTGAGGTTTCTAATATCATTTTTTTCTAAACTGAATAGTTTGCGCGAGAGACACTTCCAAAGTGGTAAAATGTGTGTCCCACCCCCTGTAACTTCTAAAATAAGAGAATGATAAAACTAAAAAAAATATATGATGTACATTACCATATAAACTTCCACCGAAAATTGGTTTGAACGAGATCTAGTGAGTAGTTTTTTTTTTTAATACGTCATAAATCGTAACGTAACGGAACCCTTCATGGGCGAGTCCGACTCGCACTTGGCCGGTTTTTTTAAGACTTATTGCAAGCGCTAAGTACTGCTGTGCATGAGGTCGTTTTTTCGATTCCCAGGTCGGACAGTGTTAATTGTTGGTTTTTCGATCTGGAATTTCTCAGTAGCCACGTGGAGTCTAGACTTGTGTCCAGTTAATGGCAATAGGTTCGCCCCATATTACATGGGACTAACATAACTGGCGAAATGAGGGTGTCGTACTATAGGGGCGGGGGGGGGGGCACCTCTTTTACCTGAAGGCCAATTCTCGTAATTTAAAACTTTCAAAATCTAGTCGCAGTCTCATCAGCGACAAACAAATGTCAAAAACTTGTCAAAAACTTGTCAAAATGTAGGGAAATTAGAGGTATTTTTTGACAGATTGAGACTGAGATCGGACTGTGAATGGTCTTAAAATTACGAGAATTGCCCCTCTGTTGCTTTAATTCCTATCACAAGATCATAAGAATTAAAGCAACAGATAACTGGGACATATAGGAAAATAATAAAATCTGTCTATACTTAGAACTCATCGTTAAATTGTCCAGAAGGGATTTTACCCTTTTGCCCTTACAATTTTTATGATTTACGTAGAATGATAGGAGACTGATTATATTCCTCGTCTTTGTTTTACTACCGATTCAGCAGCAAGGAAGTAATTAATACTTTAAAGAATAATAGGGATGATGACTACTATTAGAAATGTTCGAACAAATAATGGTGATTTCAGAAAAGGCATGGTAAAATGGTATATTGAAAAAAATCAGTAAAATCGATAGAAATACGCTACACGCTTTAAAAATTTATTGGAAGGGACTTTTCCCGTCCTTGTCGTGCGGGGTGCGATACGAAAATGTATGGCGCTCGCGCTAGTATGAAGTTACATAGTCGTGACGTCACTTTGGTTGGGTTATGTGTTTGTGTCTTTGTCTAGAAGATATAGATAGATACCTTAAACCCCTTTATAACTCGGCAATTTTTTTATTTTTTTTTTACACTTTTGAAATATCATTGTTTGCAAACAAATATTTTTTAGTCTAAAAATAGAAAAATGTCATCATCTCTAAATTAGTTTGCAAATGATAGGTATATCGTAGAACGAATTGTTTGAAAATTCACTTACCTATTGTATTTGTCCACACACAACAACGTCAACAACCACTTGCTCCAGAACAGATGAATAATATAATAATTGAAACGAGATGTAGGTATTACAAAAATAATTTTGACAGTCACTGTTGTACCGGCAAACTTATCAACGCAAAGGTCGGCGACTGATCGTCTTTTTATTTGTCAAGTTTACGAGTTGCGCAAGTTTCTGTTGCCTGATTAACAAGTTATGCAAATTTCAGAATGGAAGTATGATATTTGAATAGGTACACTATTACGGTGATTTACTACTCACAAAAATATTTGCTCCTCTAAAAATTGTTTGGTTAGATTTTATCGCTTTACTTGGTTGTATATTTCCCCTAATTGAAAAGAAAATTATTCGATACGTAATTTTTAATGCTCCCATATTTAATATTGCATTCCGTTTTGTATATCTGGTAGCGTACACTAAACGTCAAAGTTCATTTAAGCGACTTAAAATAATAAGAAAGAGACCCGCGGGAAGTTAAAAAATTTCAACGTAAAATAAATTCCTGACTAAAAGGGGAAGTAAGAAGAATCTTTCGGATACATGCGGCGGATACGAGCTCTGGCCTTTGGGCTCTAAATAATGATTTGAGAATTTTATTTTCGTTAGCAAAAAGTGTTACTTAGATTTAGCTTACAAAGTCAAAACCAGACTTATTTAGAAGGTACAAAATGACCACAAAATAATTAGTTGGTCTGCAAACCCCTACGATTGAGTTTCCGCCAGACGCATACCTACATTAAAAAACCCTTAGCTTAGTAAATCAAGTTTATTTGTATTCCTCTGCAAAAGAGTACCAGTTAAGTTTAGAATCAATTAAACGTAAATATTTATAATTTGTATTGTCAGGGTTTTGTTACGTTTCTGGTGTATCCACAGTTTTCACTTGCCTGTTCAGTTTCAATATCAATGAGGCTTAATTACTTTTTGTGCGTTCCGTGTCATATCAGGGGCAAAAAACATTTTATTCAATTACCCCATGGCTAATTGGGGGGTCTGCACAACACGTTTTCTTCTTCCATTCTCCCCTGTCAACCTGTCAGGCTATCATTCACTTCCCTCGCTATATCCAGTTAAAATATAATAATAGCGACTAATAAAACAACATTGTAAATATCATCATGATTTAATTCCAACTCGTAAAAGCAAAACATCAGTAATTATTGAATAAACTCCAAGCATTCTACTTCTATTTAAAAATTCACTAGCGAGTGATGTGGTAATTAAATAACATAATAAAATTTGCAATAACAGTGTTGAATCTAAAAATAACAGTGTTGAATCTAAAAATTCCATTGTAAAATAATGGAAAAACTAAAGCGTATTTAAAATAAAATAATTATAAATCTTAGAAACTAAACATTTCTAATATGTAAAATTTTTAAAAGAACCTTAAACATAAAATATCTCTCTATTAATTATTGCATTGTGTAAGCTACTGCAGGTGAACTGGTGAACTAGCCCAACTTCAATTTGACTAGTCCCCGGAATTGTTCCAGACCAGCTTCGTTCCCTTTCTTGTAGAATTCTTGCTGGGTGCAGCGTTCCAGCCAGTCTGCGAGATTCGGGTATCTGGAAAAAATGGTTGATTTTGTTTATTCAATCATCTTTGAACAGGAATTAATAAGACAGAAAATCTTTGGAGACAGCTACGAAGCAAATTTTAATTTTATATTTCTAAATACAACAAAGAGAGTGTTAGGAGTAATTTATGTTCCACAAACAATCAAAATATCTTAAACTAGCTAGCCAAGGTTCAAGTTGGCAAGAAAGGAGCACCTGAAAAAATATAACCGACGAGAAGTTTTAACGCAGTACAGAATCGTGTACTGGCTCCATGGCAACAGGTTACGCGTCGGATGTCCCTGCCACCAACCGTCCAAAGGAGGGTTATGATTTTAAAACTATGTATTGTCATCATTGGGTACTTACAGATTTTCATCCACAGGCACAAGCACATTCATAGTGCTCAGAGTAGAAACACAGCAAATGTCTGCCAATGTAAGTTCATCACCAGCTAGCCACGGCGATGCCAAGAACTTCTCCATGAACTCATATGCAGTCTTAATCTTCGCCAGGTTTTCTGGCCTGAACGATTTCTCTCCCCAGAATAATACTGGTTCCTGAAAATTTTATATTTCCGATCGTCAAAATCGGCCTATAATGTTCCAACTGCTGGGACACAGGCCTCCTCTGTAATATGGAGTGGGCCGTAAGCCACCACGCGGGCCCGGTGCGGGTTGGTATAGGTCACAAGTCTTCGAATTTTTGGTTCTAGGACATGCCAGTTTCCTCACGATGTTTTCCTTCACCGTTTTGAAAGCAGTGGTGATGAAATAATTTACACAAAGTAAAGCGCCTATCAGGGTTCGAACCTACGCCCTACAAAGTTTACAAAATATTTCCGATACAAGATATTACTGTCAACAAGTTTGTCACGCAAACAATCCTGGGTACACTAGATTTACCTACACAATTTTACTTGTGTCGGTGTAAAATGCTCGCCAAATTAATAACAAAGTCAATAAGATTTAACATTGAAGGAAGTGTTCCTTCAGCTGGTTTGTAATTTGAGAATTTGAAGCTGAAAACTAGTCAGGCTCTACTTTCTTCTATCAAGATCTCTTTTGTTTGAGGGGTCATTGAACTCATGACTCTGATTGATATGACACCTACTTCGTACCAACGTTGACGTAATACTGGAGTCCGGAATGTTTTATTGGTATTTGAGTTTGGTGTGTAACATTATTTGAGGTGACTCCTAATGTAGCCGGAATTCAAAAAGTCTTACGTTTTTACCAAAAAAAAAAAAATATCAATCATGCTTAGGATCATGACCCCATACCATCAAGTACTACAGTCTTCTGCAGTGTGGCCGCTCGGTACATCTGCCTCAGACAAGACTTCTTAAATTTATCCAAAGTAATGCTAAAGTGGAGTTTGACAATTCTCAACTTCAAATACTCAATCAGAAACCTGCGGAGTAATTGCATAACACACTATCAATAGCAACGGCTTTCATTTTGACAGTTAACAACATTCATTGCGTTATTTACGATGTTGAGCGGACTTTTTCGAACATAATAAAGGAATGGATTAGCAATAACCTTCAAAATTATGGTGTGTTTTACGAAATTAGGTGCGGGTGTTAATTAATGGTCTCATAAAAGGGCTCCTTGTGTGTGTTACAGAAGCTTCTATTAGGAATACTCACAACGGAACCTCGCAAAGCCGGGAACAGTATTCCACTGTCGAAATGAAGGCGTTGATCAATGACCGCTCTCTTCTTTGGATCGGCTGGGTATAGAGAATCATTCTCTCCATGTTGGGTCACCAAGTAAGCAGCAATAGCGTGGCTGAAAACAAAATAAGTTTGTTCCAAAATAAGTTTCTTCCCAAATAAATTATTTATAAAATAATAATAAAAAAACAAGATTATCCATATTAGCTCTCGTGTAGTGCATAAACCTCGGAATCAGATGACTTTGAATGAACGTGCACGACTTGTTTTAATTTAATTCAATATTTGACTTTTTATTACGGGCGCTTTTAACATTCTGCATCGTTCTCACATGCATATTTTCAACATGAATGTTGTAACCGTTTATTTAGAGTACCTATCTGGAGTTTCAACCCCTAGTGACTCCACTATTTATAAATTCTTCGCTTATCGATTGTTCATGGAGTAGCAGTGAAGTCAATGAAAACATTGAAACCTAAATTCTCAAAGGAAAGGTCAGTCAGAAAAATCGCGGCACTTTTTCTGGTATAATATATTGACTGCTCCATTGTTTTCGTGGTCGCAAGCGTGACTGCTGAGTGTGGTCCTGGGAACGATTTTCAGGTATGCAAAAGTGTTTTCCCGTTGGGAATTTCTTAGTAACGCCCAAAGTTTAAAAAGCACATTGTTAAGACGTCGGTCCTGCGTCTGATCTCTCTCCGATCGTGTCGGGTGGCCGTCCTATTGGACAATAAGAGTGAAAGTCCGCCTGTGTTTGCGCCACACACTTGTGCACTATAATAGCTCCCGCGCAGAAGGCTGGTCTCCGCTGAGATTGGTCGCCGTGGCCAAAATTCGGTCTGCAGGACTATTTTTTATTTATGCATAACAATCAAAATTACTAACATGTCAATTTTAGAGTTAAATTACATCTTGAATTATTTCTATCCCGAATGGTATCAATTGGATATATCAACGATTCGTGGAGATGTTAATTTGTATACTTACGCTAAAACAAAAATGCCAATGTTAAATTAATTGCATGGATTCGTTGCCACAAGACGTATGAGATGCTAATCTCATCAACGTGACTACCGGCTACGACTATAGATAAATAATGAAACTATATATTTATATAAAATAATAAATGTCTACATATTTAGACAAATTATAAATATCTATTTAGGGCTGATTTTTCAATCATCTGATAACTTTATTCGCGAAATAATTTTGAAAGTTATTTCATACTAAAACTGTCAAAAGTCAATTTTATTCCTCGAATAAGAGTTATCTGGCGATGGAGAAATCAGCCCTTAAATAAATAAAAATGAAATGTTGTTCGTTGGTAAGCGCATCACTTGAGAACGGTGGAACCGACTTGGCTTTATTTTTGTTTTAAAATGTTCGTAATTCCGTCCGAATTAGGTTTTCATGGAAACAAAATTATAAATCTTAGATTAATCGGGATCCATTCTCAGAACTTTATTAAAATTCCCTTCAATCTTGTCATAATACCTAGCAATATCTATGGCCTGTCTATATTTTAGGGTCCCAAAATGTTCTCCCCATTTGGACTTGGTACTAAATAACACCGAGCGTCTTACCTGTCCCAAATGTAAAAGTCGTCATCTTTCAGCATCGGAACAGTATGCTGGGGATTTATCTGTGGGTAAATAAAAGTTTAATTTGTAAAAAGCTCATTTTTTTCATTTCTTTTCTTCATGCTTTCTAAATCCAACGTGAAAGTATTTGTAGTTGGTATGTATGATAATTATATGTAACGTCTACCTACAAGCTATAAATACATTTTGTGCAAATAAACTATTTTCATTTGATTTCATGTTTCTCACAGTTTGATCTATTTTGCCAAGATTTTTTAACATTATTAAATCGATTGTAATTTCCATAACCGTACTATCAACACAACACAGGGCACTTGCAGGGTAATTCCCGTAATTTTAAGAACGTTCACAGTCTGATCTCAGTCTCAATCTGTCAAAAATACGTCTAATTTCCCTACATTTTGACAAGTTTTTGACATTTGTTTGTCGCCGAGATGAGACTGCGACCAGATTTTAAAAGTTTTAAATTACGGGAATACGGGCCCTGATATCGTGCCCTTTTTTTTGCACTCTGCAGTAGCACGTCGCCAAATTCTGCGCTGACTCCATATAGATATGCCAAGAAGAAGAACACAACAGTCACGCCTGTATCTCAAGCACCTTTAGGCAGAGATGTTTGATTCACATTTGGAAAGCACCATCTGTGCCCCGTGGTCCCTTCCGTAGTCCCTCATGTTAAGCCGTTGGTCCCGGCTGTCATTCGTGGATCTTTGGCAGTCGTTATGGGTCGGCAGAAGCCCGAAAATGTGACAACCAGTCTTACCAAGGGTTATCTTATTGCCCAGTAACTGGGTTGTGGAGGTCAGATATGCAGTCGCTCCATGTAAAATACTGGTAGTTTTTGTTTTTTTTTTATGTCTATGCATCATGCTGACATAGGAGCCTTTTGGCCTCGTATAGGACTTTGTTTCATTTTCCTTTTGTTACTTTTTTTATATAATTTGTTTTATTTTTAACTGTGTTTAGTTTAGTTTATGATCCTGTACGA
Source organism: Apamea anceps (assembly GCA_951799955.1). Taxonomy (NCBI): domain Eukaryota; kingdom Metazoa; phylum Arthropoda; class Insecta; order Lepidoptera; family Noctuidae; genus Apamea; species Apamea anceps. The sequence continues at coordinate 5,295,872 of OX637522.1, read as the reverse complement.
GTCGCAATAAATACTTTTTCTTTCTGTATTCAGCTGCATCCGGTTAGACTGGAAGCCGACCCCAACATAGTTGGGAAAAGGCTTGGTAGATGATGATACTTACATAATTTGACTTTAGTGTAGTAACAAACACACTCAAGATTTCTTATTATTTCTTCTTATGAAAAGCGAAGCGTACCTTTAAATATTCTTCCTTTAGGTGTTCTCCTTCCATCAAATTGACATCCACATACTCGACATCAGGAATGTTAAGTGCCTCAATAGCCATGAACACAGACCTCACTGGGGGACTCGCGTCTATCTTGTAAACTGTCAGCACCATTTTTATTTATTTCTGGAACAAAAATTTTAGTTATAAATAATATGTATATATAAGTATGACAAATGTCGTGATGGCCCGAAGGTTAAGGCCGAGCTCTCATGCACGGTTATGGTTTCAAATCCAGGCAAGTACCAATGTAACTGATTCAATGCAATACGTAGGTACTTTTTTAGTTTATCCTTGGACTTTACTGACATCTGTTATATTCAAAGTCTGAATTCGCCAAACCGTCTTGAGTAAGCGTGGTGTTAAATGCTCTGTATGAGATAATTTTCTGGTATGTATATGTCAATTTTAGAGTTAAGTTAAATCTTCAATTATACCTATCCCGATTGGTATCAATTGGATATTTAAGGTATCAACGATTCGCGGAAATATTAATTAATTGTACACTTACGCTAAAACAATAATTAAGTTATTAACTAACTAACTTATTCTGGTATATACAATCACGAGCAAAAGTATGTATACACTCGGCTTTATTCAAAAGCGATTTACTCCTTTATTTTGGAATGAAATTTTATGTTGTTACGAACATAGCGCTTTTGAACCCATAGGTTTATGTATTGTGTCGTATTTCAACGTTGCATTCGTTAGTTCACGAAAAAATCGAAATTGAAAGTTGCCAAGTGTTGACATATTGGTGCTCGTGACTGTACAGAGTGGGCAAATAAGAGGTATACACTTTATTTTTGTAATTTTATTCTATGAAATATAAAAATTATTAAGTATTTTTATTAAAATATAGTATTTAGCGCCGGAAATTCAGTATAATAATCTTAGACAAATGTCCACCTCTAGCAGCATGGCAGATGTGAACCCTTTTCACTGCGTTTTTCATTTTTCATGAGATTTTCACACATTTCCTGTGTTATTTCAGTGACTGTCTCAGATATTTTGTTTTAATTCTTGAAGGTTCATTGGCCTGTTAGCATAGATACGTCCCTTTGCATAGCCTCGTAAAAAAAGTCAGGAGCTGTTAAATCTTGGGAGCTTGGGGGCCAATCAATGTCACCGTTTCTCGAAATTAATCGACCCGGAAACGTTCTTTTCAATGTCTCGATTATGGATCGTGCCGTATGACCTGTGGCCCCTTCTTGTGGAACCACATGTCATTGTTTCCTAAGCCCAACTGATTCACTTGATGTAAGAAAACTGCTTTATCTGTTACAATGCCATGCTGCTCAAATGCAGCATGGCATGGTAGAAATCACTTACCTTCGCGGCAAACAATACCTATATTGTTAGCCGCGAAGGTAAGTGATTTCTACTAAACATTGGCCGCAATTTTCTTAGTGTCCGCAATACATGATTGGGTTGAGTAGAATTTTTTAATAATTATTTTGAGAGTCTAACAATGCAGGGCAATGTCTGGAAAAGCCTTTTGAAAATAGTCATTGCATATTTTTTAAGTTTTTTTAATTTAAATCTTTATATATTATATTTTTCTATGATTTTAGCTTTAAAACACTTTTTTCAGTCGTAAAACGCTCCATAACAAATTTGCCGTATCCACACAAAATTATTTTCATGAAACAACAGCCGCCAAAACAAAATGCCGGCAAAAAAAAATGTATACCTCCATGTTGCCCACCCTGTATAAAAAAATAAATATCGATTTCAGCCGTGTGCGTCCCATTCAAAATACCATCTCTGAGTCAAACAATGCCACAGCAATCAGTGTATATAGGTCTCACGCTTGACATGTCACGTAAACTTTTTTCAGTCGTAAAACGCTCCATAACAAATTTGCCGTATCCACACAAAATAATTTTCATGAAACAACAGCCGCCAAAACAAAATGCCGGCAAAAAAAATGTGTACCTCCAAGTTGCCCACCCTGTATAAAAAAATAAATATCGATTTCAGTCGTGTGCGTCCCATTCAAAATGCCATCTCTGAGTCAAACAATACCACAGCAATCAGTGTATATAGGTCTCACGCTTGACATGTCACGTAAACTTTTTTCAGTCGTAAAACGCTCCATAACAAATTTGCCGTATCCACACAAAATAATTTTCATGAAACAACAGCCGCCAAAACAAAATGCCGGCAAAAAAAAATGTATACCTCCAAGTTGCCCACCCTGTATAAAAAAATAAATATCGATTTCAGCCGTGTGCGTCCCATTCAAAATACCATCTCTGAGTCAAACAATGCCACAGCAATCAGTGTATATAGGTCTCACGCTTGACATGTCACGTAAAATGACAATAACTACTACGCAGGAGTGGCAATACTAGTCCGTAGAGTAGGTAGGTACCTTTCATCCCGCAACCAGCAAAGTTTTGCTAGTTCGAGATAAACAAACAATTACTTTTAATTTAACGTACCTCTACATGAACTAATTCAAGGTTATTATCGACGATTTGACGTTAATACCTACAGAATTTGCGAGATTGCTGATAAAAACGAAGAGCGCTATAATTATTTTGTTTTGCTTGTTTTGTCATCATGTTATGATTGTATACTAAATAAAAACTAACTTCTCGTGTAACGAAAAATAACTACATAAGTATAGTACGTACATAAATAAAGCGTATATTTATAAAGAGATGCAGCGGATGTAACCAGTTATTGTTAGAAGTTAGAGACAATAGAGACAAGAGGACGGATGCATCGTCGTTTTCAATCAAACAAGCTCTGTACTACAGGAAGTTTGAGCTCCCCGATCTAAACACAAGAACAGTTTACATAATATAACATCCGGATTGACTAGGAAATTGAACATCAAAGTTCACTTTTGTAGCAGTCAACTGTATATAGAAATATTTGTCGTAAGATTTATCTTTAAGCATGTTGATATATCAAGGGCTAAATGCATTGGACCTAATTAATCCCTCTTATTTAATTAATTTTTAAGATACTCGGTCAAAAATGCGGTACAGTGTTATAAATTTTCAATACACGCGCATAATATTAAAAGTGAGAACATTATTCCATTTCGAAGTCACATTATATTTAGAAAAATTAAGAAATTAATAAAGTACCTTAGTTCCAAATGGTTTCAGAGCACTGGTCAGTGGTCACTCACGCGACCGTATCGTATCAAGTTGTCTGTTGAAATGCCAAACATTGAGGCCAATGCAGCCGGTTCGTATGATACGTACATATGTAAGTACATACACCGTTATGAGTCAAGCGTTTTTAGATACGGCAGTTTATTGCGTATAATTTTATGTGCCTAAGATCTATTTGTTTACATCGTGTAAACTACTATCTTACCTACCACATACATGCAAAAAAAATTTAAAACTAAGCAAAACTAATCACACGAGGCGTCAAAGTACTGCAACTATTTTTAACAATTGGTTGAGTTTAACTACGGATCAAAAAATCGGCCCTAAGCCCTCTTAAAGCACCCCCAATTATGGTTAGGAGTCTTGCACACTCATCGGGTGTCAGTTTTAATGCTGATTGTAGTTTTGACACCTTGTGGTCGGGGAGGGGTCCTCGTTATGATCTTGGTACTACAAAGATTCTTGTGTTAGTTATCCAATAGTTGTTATCTCGTCTTTGTGTAACAGAACGACCTTACTTTATTATTATAAACATGCAAAACAAAAGTTAATAGTATGATAATAACTTGATAATGATTAAAACCGCAGATAGTAGTAACGCAATCTGCAATGGAATTGTTTTATCTGAAGTGAAAGATTAATAATAATAATAATGATTGTTGACATAACCGTCCCGCATGATGAGAACCTCGTGAAAGCCGAGAAAGATAAATAAATCAAGTATCTTGACTTGGCTCGCGAGGTTGTCAACATGTGGGATGTGGACTCAGCGATCATTGTGCCGATCGTCGTGACAGCCAATGGCTTAATAGCCAAGAGCCTCGACCAAAACCTGAGGAGGCTCTCGTTGGGCAGTTGGATCAAGGGCTTGATTCAGAAAGCGGTACTTCTGGACACGGCTTACATTGTCAGGAGGTTCTTCTCTCTGGAGCCCTGACCACCGGTAGCTTGGACCCCTGACCACCGGTAGCTTGGACCCTGTTCCCCATACCAGTGGGCTACTATTTTTTTATATTTCCAAATGTCTTTTATATCTTTTTGTAAAAATATTTAAAAATATAATTTGTAAGTATTTAAATGAAATAAAAGAGATAATAATAATAACTCTTTATTTCAGATTACAGGATCCATAATGTGTTAGTATTACCTTAACCTATTGTTAGTGAAAAATGAATTAAAAACAAAAGTGACATCACAAATAGAAAAAAAAAACAAATAATTTGGCACATGTGCGTCTGTACGCACATGTCTCCTAGCCCAGTGCCTAATAAACGGCCATCTATTTTGTCCGCCAGTGTAACCAAAATATTGTTCGGACTACCTCGGAATCACCGTAGCATAGATGCATTTCGCTTGCGCATGATGGCCATAAACATATTAAGTAGCTGCTCCGATTAGGGCTAGTTTGGGACAAATCCATTGAGACGTTACTTTGAAAACACAAAGATTTGTACATGAATTTGCCGTATCCAAAGCTATTTCGTACGTCTATTCATTCCAAGCCTACGCCACACCGTACTGCATACATTATCATCAGTTCACGTCAGACCTGACAGTAATCGCTACTGCAAGGCCAAATGACTAGAAACACGTAATCAAAAGAATCGCCTTCTTGAATAATTAAAAAGAGTGGAAAAGCGATACCAAAGTTTATTTCTACAGCGTGTATAGAAATACGTGATCATATTGAGTTCTGGAGTTGACTGCGTATCGAAAAGCGTAGTGTGGCACCCTTCCCCAGCTAGATGGACCGACGACTTTACGAAGCACTAGGAAGTGGTGAAACGCGGGCGTTTTTGGGGGCTGTCTTTTGTAATTTTGACGTTCGAAAAGTGCTGATTCTCAGCCTAATTTGAATAAATAACTTTTGATTTTGAAGGTGGCTGGGACAGACTGGATGCGGGCAGGGGCAGGGTTTTGTGTTGCAGGCTAGGGTAGGCCCATGTCCAGCAGTGAACTGTGATAGGCTCAGTTGATTTAAGGCTGTGGTACAGACCATCAAACTGAAGAACTTTGTCCATGGGACCACCATCGTAATCACGAGAAAAAATATCAACTCTCCTCCCATACAAAACTTCAATACCTACTCCTATGGGACGGCTGATTATTTTTTCGCGATTACGATATTGTTGGTCACATGGCGAAAGTTAGTCATATTGATTAAAAAAAAAAAAACTATAAAACTAAACCGCATGTATCAGAGAGGCGTGGTCATATTTAAGTGTCTTGGGACTTTTAACCACACCTTTCTGATAGGTACATGCTGTATCATTTTGGTGTTTCTTCATCGATGAATACTTTAAATGATATCAGTTAATACTACCGTTCGGTCTGCTATTGATTCTTTAATTATTATTGCTGTAATACCTAGGTGCTAGGCTGCTAATACAGGGTGGCCAATTCGAATGTATACAACTTCAAGATATTTTTTAAGACAAACAGAAATTACTAGAGGGGTGATTCTCGTAATTTTAAGATCGTTCAGTCTGTTCTGTCTCAATCTGTCAAAAATACCTCTAATTTCCCTACATCTTGACAAGTATTTGACATTTGTTTGTCGCTGAGATGAGACTGCTACTAGATTTTGAACATTTTAAATTACGAGAATTGGCCTTCTAATATTTTCCCATAATTTGTGGTACAGGCTTGGCAATTTCATATGAAAAATAACTTGCGCTAAAGCTCCACCTTTTTGTTGGTTTAAATGTGATAGCTTTTCATTGTGTTTTTCACTAAATATTCGCATAGTTTGTTTGTATTCCACCACAAATATTCTGTTTCTGTTGTTTTTTGGGTTAAAAATAGGCCAGCCCTCTGGTCACGTGAAGAGTCAACCAAACGCTTAGCGATGTCCCGAAAAATTCGATGAGTACTCTGACCCCAAGGCCCTAGTGTTTCAACCCCAAACGGCTCAAACACGTAGCTCCCAATAAGGTTGTTATATTTGCGCCGTTTGAGGTTTTCTGCTCCTGCAGCAACCGACTCAGGACAGCCCACCGTGCTGGGAAGAAGGGATGGCGCGAGGGTGTCGACACTGTTGCATCCGACACCAAAGGCCTACCCAACTTCCAAGGCATTATTGTCATTCCATCTGGCCTCTCCATCATCGCGTGCCAAGCCATTGGGTTCTAAAATAGCTGGCACCCCGGCGGAGACAAGAGTCCGACGTATGATGTCATTGATGCTGGCGTGCCGTGCCATCCGTCCAGCGCTCTTGCTACAGGATAGGCCATGGTATCCGAGGCAGTCAACTGCTTCACCGCATTGACAGCGACGTGGAGCTCCGCAAGGAGCGCCCAGACGCAAACATATAGCGAGCCGGAATGTGGCAAATGTCACCCAGCAAACTGCCTATATTGGGTGACGGTAGCGCTTGAAGCCAGAGGCCAGACTCCCATTCACCCACAGCCAGCAGGCGGGCACGCTCAGCAGTATTGGTGGACGTATTAATAAGTAAGTTAAATCCGTACCAACCTGCAGAGCGGCTCATCACACTGTCTCTGGGAAGACGGGTTCTCGGGCTGAACCGTGTCCGTGCCGTGTAAATTAAATTTGTGTATAGGCGATTGTCTGTCAGTATTGTCACAAATGTAAATTTCACATTTTGAGTGGTTGAGGTCAAGGCCGATGGATTGGAACTGCTGCTTAAGGAATTGAAGATCTTTTAGAACGGTGTCTACGTTACCTCCTAGTGTTCCGTCCTCTAAATACCACACATTGAATTTTGAATTTAGTTGTTGTGTTATAGGATGGATAGCCAAACTTAAAATGGACTGGCCTGATCACCTTGTTGGCATCCGACTGCAGATTCCAAAACGTTCTCTTTATGTGATCATTTTGATGGGTGCCTGTTGCACTGCCACATAAAACCATAAATTACTAGTAACTCCATTTTACTTCAGCCAACAAAGTGTCCCTGTTAACAAAAACCTTTACTGGCATTTAAAAAACTAGATAGGGCATGTACGGTAGCCTCGCAGCCCCCTTTGGAACCAAAACCAAGCTGTAGGGGCACTTGTTGGACAGAATGTCGACGTACAATTTGCAACATATTTTGGCTGCCGTATGCCTGTAGGTGCACCCAACTGTAATGGGACGAATGCCGTCGTCCCTCTTGGGCAGGGCGCATAAATTGAGCCCGTACAAGACATCGACGACGGCATCATTCACACCGCCGTTGAGCATTAGGTTAATTAGAGCCGCAAGCTCCTTCAAAAGCGACTCACCAGCTTCCCCAGCACCTGAACTCAATAAATATTTTAAATTCTGAGGAGTCAGGCCATCGAGGCTGCCGGCGGAACCACTTCGAAAGGAGCTCACGGCTGCAATCAGCTGGAGGCCAGTAATATTAAAAGGCGTTGAATCCGGATCGAGTCGGGAAAGGTGAGACAATCCGCAGGCGCCGGATGTTTACTCTTCAGGGCAGAAAGGGTTTCTGGTGAGTAGGGCGCCACCACATCGCTACTGAAAAGTAGCCTGGCCGCTCCCCTGATATTACCTTCGCTTAATTTGGATTCTACATGTAAACATAAGCCTTTTCCTGAAAGGTTATTGAAAACAGGTAATTTTGGATTCAAAATAAGAGCCGAATTGTTAGTTATTGTTAAAATGTTGTTTATTTACAAATCCTCTGGGGATCAGAATGGGATTAGTCACTCGTGCCTATTGGTTGAAAGAAATTGGGTCGTTTTCAATTCGTTTAGGAACTTTAGAGATAAAATTAATAAAGTTAATCCAGTCGTCATGGCCTAATTAAAGACGCATAACGATTTTGCCACATTTTAACTAAATAGTGGATATAAAAAGAACCGTAAAATTTGGCGCCAAATGAAAATGGTGGCCAAAGAAAGTTGCAACGATTTGGCTACCCTATATGTTAGGTATGCGTTGCGAGGCATCATTAGGTCATGGAAATTAATTTCTTCATTAAAATTTAAAAAATGTGTGAAAGTAACAGATGTTTTAGAAGGCAGTAAGAAGTAATTGCAGTTCTTTAATAATTATCGTGTCAGTAAGTATTTTACTCATAGATGGCAATTATTAAATTGCTATCTGAAATGAATAAAATACACCTGTGATGGTCAAGAGGGATCAAAGTTTAGAAAGAAACACACAGGAGATTATTGAAATAAACTTGAATAATAACATACGTTTTAATATCAGGTTTTTTTAATATCAGGTTTCGAAGGGGTAATAAGAGTAATAGCGTAGTACAAATATTACTTTTATGATTTTAAATGTTGGGAAGATTTATTTTCCACAAATAAATACCTTATTTCCATCGCCAGGTTACTTTTATTCGAGGATTAAAATTGACGTTTGACAGTTTTTGTATGAAATAACTGTCACAATTTCAAACTTATTCCTCGATTAAAGTTATCTGGCGTTGGAAAAATCAGCCCTAAGAATGCTGTTGCTGACAGCCAGACAAGAAAAAAAAGTTGTTTTCAAAACAGTAACTATTACAAAAAAAAATCCATGAACAAAAATTATATGTACCTAAATTCTTTTTTTTATTTTTTCATTAAACTCAAACCCAACTATTTATTTCAACTAAACCAATTACAGGCACTTTTGAATTGTCAAGGGTCAGTCAGTCAATAAGATGAAGCTAGTTGCCCATTCCAAAGCGTAGTAGGTACCTATGGAGAAGAACGGGCAAGAAATTAAGTATTTAAGTACACATGCTTCGTATTAAACGTTACGACGCATATTGACTAATTCGCATTATGACCAATGATGGTTACCGTCATAAATATGCGAAATGACCAATCGCTAAATGACCAACACGCTTAATGACCAACACGCTTAATGACCAACACGCTTAATGACCAACACGCTTAATGACCAACACGCTTAATGACCAACACGCTTAATGACCAACGCGCTTAATGACCAACACGCTTAATGACCAACACGCTTAATGACCTACACGCTTAATGACCAACACGCTTAATGACCTACACGCTTAATGACCTACACGCTTAATGATCAACACGCTTAGTGACCAACACGCTTAATGACCAACACGCTTAATGACCAACACGCTTAATGACCAACACGCTTAATGACCAACACGCTTAGTGACCAACACGCTTAGTGACCAACACGCTTAGTGACCAACACGCTTAATGACCAACACGCTTAATGACCAACACGCTTAATGACCAACACGCTTAATGACCAACACGCTTAATGACCAACACGCTTAATGACCAACACGCTTAATGACCAACACGTTTAGTGACCAACACGCTTAATGACCAATACGCTTAAAAGAGTAGACATAATTGCATTGAATTTGGATTAAATTAAATAATTGATTTAGCGTGCTAGAAATTCTTTTAGCAGACGGCGGAACTCCAAAAGTCCAGGTTGGTTTCCTTTCTTATAGAAGTCGAACTCGGAACAGCGTTTAATCCAAGCAGTAATGTTGGGGTACCTGAAATTTATACAAAAAAAAGTAAAATTAGATCCAGCTGAAGTACCTGAAATTTATACAAAAAAAAAGTAAAATTAGATCCTGCTGAAGAATTAATCTTCACAATATTAGAGGCAATGGTGTTTAATAATGTCGTGTAGATTAGATTTTTTTTTAACTATCAATATCACTATACTCGGGCCATTACAATCGCAGATAACATCATTTGCCTAGCCTTTTCCCAAGTATGTTGGGGTCGGCTTTCAGTCTAGCCGGATGCAGCTGACTACCCTAACATTCTAAGCTTCTACGCAGATTAGAGTTCTATGGCATAAGGGGAAAAGCACATAATTGGATATCTAGCTATCTTAGTAAAAGAACGGGAAAAAATGTATTCAAAAGTGAAATTCAGATCTATGGCAAGAATAAACAAGTGTGGTGTACCTCAAGGAAGCATTCTGGGCCCTGTACTTTTCTTGCTTTATATACTCGTAAATGATCTTCCTGAAGCTACTTCACAGAAATATATCCTTTTCGCAGATGATACAACAGTTGTCATAGACTGTCGGAATAAGGACGCTTGCAAATCTATTATCGAAAAGACCCTATCAGATTTAGTAAGTTGGATGGATAACAATAACTTAAATATAAACATTAGTAAAACAAATCTTATTGAATTTCTAAAAAACTCTTACAAAACCAAACAGTTGCCTTTAGATATAGTTTATAAAGACGAAGCAGTAAAACATGTAGACGAGCTGAAATTTTTGGGACTTAATGTTGATAAGCATCTGAATTGGAAAAGCCATATACAATATATTTGTCAAAAGCTAGATAGGTTTGCGTTCGCTTTAAAAAAGTTAAGACAGAATGTTTCTGCAGAGGCTGCCCTTTTAGCGTACCATGGCTATGTGTCATCTGTACTAAACTATGGACTAATTATGTGGGGTAATTCGACCGATACCGACAGAGCATTCAAAATTCAAAAACGTTGTATCCGAGTTATCAACAAATCATGGTTCTTAGATAGCTGTAAACCTTTATTTCAAAAATTCAAAATTCTTCCACTACCTTGTATGTACATAAAAGAAATTTGCCTTTTTACAAAAAGGCACATGCATTACTTCAAGCAGCGTAGTGAGGTTATGCCGAGACAAAAAAGGGCTAAGTTTCTCAATCTACTATACCAACCACCCTGTCACAAAGAAATTTATAAGAAAAATGTATTTAATGTGTCTATTAATTTATAATAAAATAACGAACCATTTAAAACTTTTACAGGGTAATTTATTCAAAAAGAAATTAGTGGCTCCAAGGTTACTGTTTTTATAGTGTTAAGGAATTTACGCAACATAAAGAACAAGAATAATATTGAATGTTTCCCTAAGTATTTTAATATTAATAGATTGTAAGGACTATAATGTAAGTCTCTATTAGTATAGCGATTTAAATTTTGTAATAATGTAATGAAATAATGACACATTTTTGTAAAAATATATCAATGACATATTCTGTGATAACGACATAAATTTCAATAATTTGCACGCTTGCTTGCAGGCCGAATACAGTGACTTTTAGGCTATAAGATCTTTCTTGTAAAAATGTATTTCTTGCAAATAAATATTATTATTATGTCGTTTATTTATTTATTTGTCTTATTTTATTACATTTTTAAATATTAGTATAAAAAAAATAAACATTTATAAATATAAAAAATAGTGATCCACCGGTGTCGGGAGTAGGGTCCAAGCTACCGGTGGTTAGGGCTCCAGAGACAGAAATCTCCTCACAATGCGAGCCGTATCGAGGAATACTGTCTTCTGAATCAGGCCCTTGATCCAACCGCCTAACGAGAGCCTCGATAGATGTTGATCAAGGCTTTCGGCCATCAGGCCATTGGCCGATACGATAATCGGCGCTATGACAGTCGAGCTCACATTCCACATGTCAACAACCTCGGTTGCCAACAGATAAACAAGGTCTCCACCAGATTCAGTTCTAAAACCACCAGAAAACCACAAACCGAATTTGGCTTTAAAATCCATACTTAGTATAAAAGTATAAAGCGAAAGAGATATTTCACGCCTTAAAGGCTGAACGAATTTAGATGAAGTTTGGCACACGTGTAGATCATGACCAGGGTTAGGATGTATGATCCTTTCATTCCGGTAGTACTTTCCCGTAGGATCATTTCCGACCTCAACGCGGGCGAAGCCACAAGCGAAAGCTAGCTTATATTAGTAGGATTATGATTTTATACATTTAATTTGTACACTTGAAAAGTGCTGTTTATGTTTCTATATTTTATTATTTATTTAGTGTAATTTTACTAAATATTTTATAACATTTGTTTGTTATAATATTAAAATCCAATCCTGCCATCTAATCTCTTCACCACCCTTGGTTGACTGGTAGAGAATGCCTAAGGCTTTAAGTCCGCCTTTGTACCTTTTTGTGCGAAAAGTTTAAATAAATAAATAAAATAATTTAAGGCTGAAGTTACCCCATGGCTGATATAGATATAATGAACCTTAGTTTATTAAAATAATTTAGTGAAAAGGTTCCTATCGGTTCCTTTCGTATCAATGGAATAAAGAACATGGATTTAGTATATTGTCCATACCAAATAGTGATCTCATTATCTGTTAGATCTTAATTAGTTATAGTTGATTACTAAAATTATATTTCTTTTCCCTTTTAAATGTTGCTTATATTTTAGATTTTTAAAGGAACATGTATTTAATTACTCACATATTTCCATAATATATGAATGCTTAACTATAAAGAAGTTAACCACAAGCGAAATATTTTAAGCCACCTTTTAGTTAAGTAAAATAGTTAAGAATTCACAAAAGTTCCATATAACATTGGCAACAATTAGTTAAAAAGCATCTAAAGCCCCCTAACCGCTTATTAGGACGAATGTCATGGCTTTAAAGCAGTTATGGTAACTTAACAACTTTTTAGTTATTTCATATTTATAGTATAATGAAGTTCACATATAAAGAAACACGATATAAAATTTATGATGGAAGGTGAATGTCTGTACAAGGAATATGAATTGAACTGCTATAATTAATTAAAGAAAATATATTTTTTATGGAGAAGAGAAAAGCCACTGACGTTTTATATCATGTCAAGTCACCAACTCCTCTATGGTGACTCACCAAAGAGTACCAACGCTACACTAGTTTTTAGTCTTCCTTGAAAAAAAAATGCATTTATATGGCAAACAACCCATCGAAATGCCATAACCTGGCCGGATAAGACAAATAATTAATTTTGTTGAAACTTATAAGCCGAAAAGCATTGCCCCAGCAGAAGTGTGTCTCCTTATTTGAACAGTAGAAGGTTATATTCTTAACCTTTAAAATTCAAAACAATATGATCATAACCTTAAAAACATAAATAATTTAATCACCTTTTAGCTGCTGGTTTTTGTAGCTTCTTGAAATTATTATATTCCTGTTATTTCTGTAAAAAAGGCAGTTCCTTGACACGAGGTTTCTAAAAGAAAGAGGTATCTGATCTTGGATTAGTTGAATTACCCATTAGGCAAGCGACTGACTAGCCATAACGTTAAGGACGAAACAATAGGTAACAGTTTCTACCGCTATCTATATGATGAAGACAGATATTAACCACTCTGCTCGACTAGATTTTGACATATGACATATCAGCTGACTCGACGGGATGTTGCGAATTAAATCATGAAATTCAGGAAATTACATCAACTTTGAGGATCAAATTTACTAAGGAAAATATGTTTCCGCGCTTATTCTATACGATATACACGTCGTCGCATCCCTGGGTGTCATGGCATGTGGGCATACACAGAATAAACATCATTTCTAAATTGTATTGTTGCTCTCAATGATTATTTCATCCCAAGCATTTGCCGGACCTACGAAGTTATCTAGGTGCCGGCCAAAACCTAAGTACCATAATTATAATGTTAACAGTATTAGCACAGACACCTAGAGTTCTCATACCTGTCATGCAGGAGCAGTAATAGGCTTTGATTGCTCCTCTGCCTTGGACATTCATTTGGATTAAAAGATACGTGTAGTATATTTTATTAAAAATGTGCCTGGATAAAATGAGGCCGCATTTTATCCAGGCACATTTTGAATAAAATATACTACACGTATCTTAATAAGGAGCAGTTTTTCGTTGGTAGCCTGTACTGTGACATATTAGAGCTGGGACTAAAATATACCTCTATATTATACCTCTATATTATATATACCATCAACACTTCGTAAATGCTCGGCGACATACGATCTTGCGAGCTTTAGATGGTATTGGCAAAGTCCACCACAGCTAACCTTTTCAGCTGCCTAAAATCTAACACTTATAATGACGAGAACTTGTGAATGAATTACCATGATTTTATATTTTACTTATTCGTCACTACCTCTGAATACAATCAAAAATTGAATAAATTAAAAAGTAAATTAAGATCATATTTCAAATAAATTTTGTTTTTTAGGTCAAGCCCAAACTAGCAGCTACTCCAGCTTACAAAGCAGAATCATCAGATGATAGTGACAGCAGTGAAGATGAAAAACCAAAGCTCCAGTTAAAACGGCATCATCTTCAGATGATAGTGATGACAGTGATGAGGAGCTATCCAAGCCTGCTCCATAGACACCTGTTAGTGCAGTTAAATCTAAACCTGCAGCTAAGAAACAAGAGTCCTCAGATGACGATTCTAGTGATGAGGATGAACCAAAACAGAAAAGCTTACTCTTCTGATGACAGTGATGATAGTTATGAAGATGCTACTCCTGCTTAAGTGTCAAGGAAAGAATACAATGATCAGGTAAATATGTAGAAAAAATTTAAAGGTATTCCAAATGATATGACTGAGTACTGCTTAAAGTAATGCAAACTCAAATAATTTATTTCAATTAAACCATTTCAGGCACTTTTGACTTGTCAAAATTAAATTGAATTTGACGGCACGGTTGGCGCAGTGGTTAAGCGATTGACTGCTGCGCTGCGTGTCGCGGGTTCGATTCCCGCACGGAACAAATATTTGTATGACCTACATGTATTTGTTCCGAGTCTGGGCGTTTTTCTATCTATAATATGTATGTATATACAAAAAAAAAAAAAATATGTAGTTTATCAGCCATCTTGTTACCATAACACAAGCATTAGGTTGCTTAGCTTGGGACTAGATGGCGCTGTGTGAAATGTCCAGGGATATTATTATATTATTATTATTATTAAATAGTCGGTCAGTTAGAAAGTTGAAGCTAGTTGCTCATTCCAAAACGTCTTCCCGTTCCAAGATCTCTGTGGAGAAGAACGGGCAAGACTGCCTAGCCTTTTCCCAACTATGTTGGGGTCGGCTTCCAGTCTAACCGGGATGCAGCTGAATACCGGTATTTTACATGGAGCGACTGCCTATCTGACCTCCACAACCCAGTTACTGGGTAATACGATACCAATTGGTAAGACTGGTTGTCAGACTTTCGGCCTTCTGACTACCCGTAACGACTGTCAAAGATCCGTGAATGACAGCCAGGACCAACGGCTTAACGTGCTTTCCGAGGCACGGAGGGGTCTCGGTATGTAAAGATGGTCACCCATCCACAGACCAACCGCGGCAAGCGTTGCTTAACCTGACCGATCGACCTGTGCGGCTGTTATTATTTAGCCAGGGACCCCCCGTGGAGTCAAGATATTATTACAAAATCCTGGGTACATTATTGTTATTGCTTCTATATTTATTAAATTAAAAATAAGCCCTGGCAGTTAAGAGATGACCAGTCTCAAATGCGTCGCCGGTACTGGACCATGCGATCGGTAAAAGTTATCCAGATTCATCAAAATTAACGACTTCGGACGCGAGGCCCTCCGTCGATTGGTTTTGATCTAATAAAAGCACTTATCCCATTACTGGTCACAGTTCTGATTGCATGTATTAGCTCTAGAATTACCACAGTTATCCAAGTAAGTAGTAACTGAGTAAGATCTAAGGAACCAAAACTGATATATTGAGCCATTCGCACTGAAACGGGTACATATTTGAATGTCGAACATTAAAATGTCAACGTTCAAAACATCGAAAATTTAAATATCGAAAATTTAAATATCATAATATCGAAAATTGTTATACCTAAGCTTAAAATGTCTAACATTGAAATGCCGAGTGATAAAATATTCAAAATGTCAAAATTGAATACACTTTATTTCATTATATGTACGTTAAAAATACCTACTATAGATATGAAATTATTAAATTTAGTTTAGTTTGTGAACAAGGGAATCGGCGCCATTGGCCCTGATTCCTTTGTTCACAAACTAAACTAAATTTAAGTTCTGTGCATCTTTTTCTTTCTATTTCATTAAGAAAAGGACAGAAGATAAATTTTAGTTTTGTCCTGTCAAATTAAGACGCTCCATAGACAGTTTAGACGTGATTAAAAACATGGCTACTAAGAATATGTCAATTTATGTCTGTCGCTGACTAATTTGTCAGGACTAAACTAATATTTTATCATCTGTCCTTTTCTTAATGAAATAGAAAGAAAAAGATGCACTGAACTTTTTCACATACAGATAGTTTATAACCAGGATTAACACATAGTTAATACTTTTTATCCCGATATTCCTACGGGATCGAAACTTATGCGGGTGAAACCGCGGGGCGCAGCTAGTATTAGTATAAAAGTATACATGTGTGTTAATTAATACTAACACTTTCCCATCAATCGGCAGTAATTCATTCAGCGTGCTGACGGTAGCCACACAGCTTATGTCGGCCACGGTCAGCTCGTCTCCAGCCAGCCATTGCACTCCAGTCAGGAACTTCTCCGTGAAATCATACGCTGACCTTATCTTGGCTACACCTTCAAGCTTTAAGGACGTGGCGGTTCCAAAGAATATAGGCTCCTAGAAATAAACAATCAATTTTGAACCTTCTTAACGTGGCATACATACAAGAACCACACCACATCGCAGCGACAAAATGTGGGCAAGCAGTAGTCACGTGTCGCTCCAGCTTCTTGCAGTTGCGTTGTGGTAACTACAAAACCAATCATTGATGCCATTGTGATATTGGTGCAAATAAATGTATTGAGTATTCAGTGATGGCGAAGATAAACTGCAGTCACCAATGTAAAAACCATATAAGATTAAGCATGTAAAATCTCCCTAGAATAGTTTGTGTCTAATATGAATGGGAAATAAACAAATAATTGATTATCAGCATTTCATTTCATTTTAAATGAGAAATAAACATTCATTGAGATAATGGTGTAAATGTGTAGCTAGCTGCTGATAAACAAGTTGTTTATTAGTTATTTATGGAACAAATTGATAGCAATTACTATTAATTCAAAACGGTGGAGAAAAACATCGTGAGGAAACCGGCATGTCCTAGAACCAAAACTTCGAAGACATGTGACATCTACCAATCCGCATTGGGCCCGCGTGGTAGATTATAGCCCACTCCCTCTTGAAGGGAGGAGGCCTGTGTCCCAGCAGTGGGAACATTATAGGCTGAGTATGTATAATTAATTCATGGTATATTTGGGTACTCATCAAATGACAAGATTATTAATGTGAATAAATGTCTTCTTCATCAAGCAATCAATCATTACATTCTTCTTCCTTCCTCCCAGTGGGTAAGTGGTAAGTAATTAATATTGTTCAGCATATGTATCAGAAAGGTGGGTCATATTTAAGTGTGGTACAGTCGGCCCTAAAAAGATGTATGTATACACGGACAAGGAACCATTTTATTGTCAAAAACGTTTGTTCCATAACACCGTATAGATACAAATCCAATTATTTTACCAAAACAAACCAAACATTTTGGCCCAAAACATCTATGACCAAAACAATGTTCATAGTGATAGTTCCAAAACAAGGTAAACAAGACACGTATTTGACTTCGTTTATTAGAAGAACAAGAATATTATTTTTGTCCTCTTTATTTCATGCATGACGTCGTTGACATGTCATTTGTTTATACATTTTCGATTTGTACTACCTACACAAACTGTACAGCTTTCTTTCTCCGTGGGACCATCATTATCGCGACAAAAATATCTGCCGTCGTAGATTCGGGTTGAGTAGGTATTTAAGTTTTCTATGTGACACACTTTTCTGATAAACGCTGTAGATTTATATTTACATCATTCTCTCTCAGAGCCGGATACAGGATACCGCTGTCGAAGTGCAGTTTCGAGTCGACAAGAGCCCTTTTTTCCGGATCGGTCGGATATAGAGTCGAGTAATTCTTACCGTACTTGTTCATCAAATACGTTATTATTGCGTGGCTGAAAATAATTCACAAAACTTTAATATATGACACTTGTCGTTTTATCTAGAGTAGATTTTTCAATAGTCAGATATGGGAGGAATGCGGATATGGATTGTTGCGGTTTGAGCTTTTGTCAAGAAAATACACTCGAGAGCAATGAATCCGGGTCACTTAAAGAATGTTAAAAATCTCGGAAACTAAAAATGATAGGTTAATGCAATAAATTGTATTTAATAGACAATGTAATACTCCTTAAATGAAAGTAAAAAAAATATGAGTCACCATACATTTTATCAACACAAAATTACATAAAGAAAAAAACTGCTGATCTCTCCTTAAAACAAAAATAGGAAACATGAAATTTTTGAACTTTATTACGATTTTCTTGAATTTTAATACTTCGTATTGCCTCCTCGTGCTTCCATTACTGCGTTTACGCGGTTTGGCATGCTGTACACCAAGTTCCTTATACGATTTTGGGGAATATTCTCCCATTCCTCTGTGAGAGCAATTTTGAGCTCACGAAGCGTGATTGGGGGAGGGTTTCGTTGTTTTACGCATCTGCCTAGCTCGTCCCAAGCATGCTCGATCGGGTTGATATCCGGGCTGCGCGCTGGCCACTCCATACGAGTAATGTTCATCTCTTGAAGGTAGTCATTCACAATCCTACCTGTATGAGGTCGGGCATTGTCATGCATAAATATAGCATCCTCACCTAAATTGACCATAAATGGACCAACGTGATCATTGAGGATTTCTTCCACGTATCTTACGCTAGTTAAAGAGCCGTTTTCTATGATCACCAGCTCTGTGCGACTTTCAGAAGAAATTCCGGCCCACACAAGTACAGACCCACCACCGTAGGCTACTTTTTCTTCGATGCATGCTTGCTTGAATCTTTCCCCTGGTCTTCGATACACTCTGTGTCTTCCATCGTGCTTGTAGAGCATAAATTTTGATTCGTCGGAGAACATAACTTTTGACCAATCTTCAATACTCCAATTTACGTGGCTCTGGGCATATCTTAGTCTTGAAATACGATGCCCACGCTCCAGTTTAGGGCCGTTTGCAGGTCTAAGGGGTTTTAAGTTAGATTCAGCAAGCCGACGTCTTACTGTCCATGCACTTGGGTTACTTCCTCCGAGGCGTCGAAACTGATTTGTGAGTTCAGTTCCTGTGAGAAAGCGATTTCGAAGCATGGTGTTCACCAAGTATCGGTCTTCTCGTGCTGTGGTACACCTGGTTCTGCCCTTTCCTGGTCTGCGTAGGTTAGAACCAGTTTCTTCGTAACGTCGGAGAACTCTTTGTACTGTTGACAGCGACACACCGACAGTCCTGGCTGTATCGCGCTGACTCCGGCCGGTTTCCAGCATTGTAAGTATTCTGGTGCATTCTTCAGGCGTAAGCGACATAATTTCAGTTTGAATAATGAATATAGAGCACTATCAACATGGTTTATGTACCCACATAAATGACAGATTACAAACAAAAGCAAAACCAAATGCTGTAATTTCGTAGTTCCATCTTCGAAAGTGGCCCTTTTTCAAATTTGATTTTTTTATGATATAACTTTACAATAACTAAGAAGTTTTAATACCTTCATTTAAGGAGTATTACATTGTCTATTAAATACAATTTATTGCATTAACCTAGCATTTTTAGTTTCCGAGATTTTTAGGATTCTTCAAGTGACCCGGATTCATTGCTCTCGAGTGTATGTCAAGTTGTCAGAATTATTCTTCAAATAAAAGTTATCCGACTATTGAAAAACCGGCCCGGGCCGGTTTTTTGATCCGTAGTTAAACTCAACCAATTGTTAAAAATAGTAAGTGATGGTTAAATTTTTGCAAAATGTGTTTTTTGATCAAATTTTAGTTTCTAATAATATAATATCATTTCTAATGGTCAAATAACTAACTATTAGTTAAAAAAATAACCATTAGATAAACTAACAATTGAACAAAAAAACATTTTGCCAATATTTAACCATTTGTTACTACTTTTAACTATTGGTTGAGTTTAACTACGGATCAAAAAACCAGCCCTTAGTCATCAGGCTACCCACCCTCAGGCTACCTACCCACCCATAGCTGCAACATGACATTCGTCAAATACTGAGATGTCGATCAAAGTCGGGCTAATGAAACCCATTTTTAACCGACGAAAAAAAACGGAGGAGGTTCTCAAGTCGACGCGTGTATTTTTTCGTCGGTTAAAAATGGGTTTTATTAGCCCGACCTTGATCGACATCTTAGTATTTAATACTATTTACAGAGTCTAGCATAACTTTTTACAGAGTAGTCCGATTTAGATAATTCTTTCTTTATTGGAAAGGGTATACCCCAAAGTTTATTTTTTTTTTCCAAATTTATATGGGACCACCCATATAAATTTGGAAAAAAAATCCAACCCTAAGGGTGAGAAAATAGGGGTGATTTATTATTCACTCACAGATTTGAATGCCGAGTTGTGTATTATTTTACTCAGTGTCACATATGCCTGCTCTTTGGCAAACAATTAGTAGATTATAGTCACAAAAAATTATAAAATAAAAACTTTTAACAAAGCAATTAAACCGCCGAAAAAACAGAAAAGCAAAAAATAATAAACCTTTTTTATTTAACCATAATAAAAGTAATTTTGAGTCGGCGCCAAACAATCAATTAAACAAAGGTCACTAAATTGCCTTAAATTTAAACGGCGCCGACTCAAAATTATTTAGGTAACATAACATAGTTTAGCATAGCTAGTACCTACATCAGAATAACACATAGGATACTTTTTTGTCTCAATATTCCTACGGGATCGATACTTATGCGGGTGAAACCGCGGGGCGCTGCTAGTCAGGACATAAACGCGCGTGGGCGTTTTCATCCACTCTTTGCAAACGTAGACTAATCTCTTTAATAATAAAACTACAATAATTACCTATCCGAAAGATTGAAGTTCCCATCAGTCAAATGCGGTATCGTATGCTGTGGATTAATCTGAAAAAATAACGTTTTTCTAGCAAATTACTTTCCTTTATAACCAAGACCACTGAAATGTTCTTTTCATCGTTACATTTAAAGAAAGTAGACCTTTGAAAAGCAGGGACAATACGGATTGATTAAAAAAAAAGTAGGTTCGTTAGACCTTTGCTAAGCAGGGACAATATGGGTTGATTTAAAAAAAAAAGTAGGTTGGACCTTTGCTAAACAGGGACAATATGGGGTTGATTTAAAAAAAAAAGTAGGTTGGTGTGGGACAATAGGTACGGAATGGTTAAAAAAATTAAACCTACCTTAAGTTATACCTTTGCCAAGCAATGAGGCAATACAGGTTGATTTTAAAAAAAGTGTGTTGAACTGTCTTACCTTCAAAAAATTGTCTTTAAGATGATCATCAGCCAAAAGATCCGTTTCAACATAATTCACATTAGGAATCTTAAGCTCTTCGATCACCATATACACGGCCCGAACAGGGGGACTGGCGTCCATCTTGTACAAAGTTAGCACCATTCTTGTTGTTCTGTAATATGTGATTAAAAACATAATTCAATAAAAATGCATTTCATTGCTAAATAATAATTATTAGCAGGTAGGATTTTTTAAATATTTTGCATATAAGTTACATTTTTATGTTAATCGCTGACCACTTTATCGTAATCATGACCTTTTCATACATAAAAAAAACACGAATCCCTAAGAAATCATAGATGATATTTGATCATGATTTGGATAACATAACAACAATAAAACTATACAGTGGAAAAATTAACCAAAGAAAGACAAGAAGAAAGAAAGAAAATACATTTATTTGCGCAAACATGACGCATAAAAAAGAACACAAACACAAAAAAAAATAACAAGTTGGGGGTAAACATGCGTCACATCCACACAAAACGGACATGACATAAAATAAAATAATTTTATCTCCTTTGCAAGTGATAGTAAAATTGTGTAATTATTATACATTATTTTTATCAAAATCATACCAACATAAATATTGTCAACGGACGATAACCCTCGTTGTCAGCTCAAGTCACAATGATTGGTTAAATAATTTAATCTTGCAGTCGTGGAGTTATATTCATCGCTGTTTACATATAATTACTTTGGATGAGCAAGCTTTATTTATTTTTATTTCAATTGTAGTTTATGCTTCGTGAATGGTATTTGATCCATCATCTAACTACAGGTAAATTAAATTATGGATAAAAGCCCTGTTGGTCTATACTGTAAAAATCTCATCGTGAAAACTTAGGTGAAGAGAGCTGTCATTCCACCTACACGATTTCACGATGAGATTTTTACAGAATAAGTGGATCAGCTGAGGGCAAAGACAACGTGATATTGTATCAGTGATAACGATGATGGAAAACTCAACAATGTATGAGACAGACATAACCTACCGAAAAGTTTGACGCCGTTTGGTAGTCGTTAAAGCAATACGAAATGCTTTCAAAATGATGACCACTTGTCTCTTTACATTCACTGACACGAATTTTCTGTTCTATTCCTGTATTCTCACTCCAGTTGGAGTTCAACTTTAATTGTAGCATTAGGGAGACTGTCTAAATTTCGAGGTGACCAATTAGGGGGTTGAGATTCCATTCTGAAAAAAAGTTGTAATACCAAGCTAACAAATGAATTTTCACAATCAGCATTATAGTGACTATTACAGTTCATAACACTAGAAAAAGTGTTAAAACCCAAAAATACCTTCTCCAAATAAAATTCATCGTTGTTTTGTATCCTAAGTATAAACTATACATTATGCATTGACGATCATTGTAATTTCAAGGTCTACCAGACCGACCACCTGGCTGCTTGGTATAAAAAGTGGTTTGTGGCATGTTTAAGTCATAAGTTGCGAAAACTAATTGACTGAATACTTTGCAATCCACACTAATTATGGAATTGTGTACCAAGTATAGAATTATGATGTTAAATGAAAATTATATTATAACGCGTACCTTTTTTACGGACACCTTTTTATGAATCAGCCTATCTAGAGCAATTTTTAAGGTAATAATTTTCCTAGATTTTTGATTTTGTATTATTCGGAAAAAGCTGGTTTTCTTCAGCTAGGGTTGTTGTGGTTAACCCGAAGATACGTGAAACATTCAATCAATTTACTTGATTACAATATCTGATAGCTTTAGCAATATTATTTTTAGTTTATTTTTTTCACGCGAAAGAAATTAACCTAAACTGGATGTGGTGGCAATTTGCAAAAAGTAATAACATTGAACTTGCTTGGGAACTTAACGCGATATCTACGTATCACTGATTAAATATGCACTAAAACACGTATTATCACACCACTTTTACAGCCTGTGCGCGTTTCTATTTATATATTCTATTATAATATATTTATCAATAAAAGCAAAAACTGGGATGGACATTGATTTTTTACAAAATGTCAAACTTCAGTCATTCTTTTTGTCTCTAAAAGAATCGGCTGTTTCCTACATTTTGGGAACTAGGGAAATGTAGGGAACAGCTGATTTATTTTTACGGTGTCATGTTTGTTCCCGTAGTAAAAGTTGTTCATAATGATAAGTACAATGTTCCCTTAATTATCCATTAACTACCGGACACCCTGGATATACACACATATACTTATTTACTTCTGCTCGAGACACTAAATATTAAAACACACAAAATAAAATTAACTTAAAAAATTTAAACTGGCCTTAAATATGTTCCTTAATATTGTTTTTTTTTTTCGCGATATTCATGTGACACTGTTATAAGTACTCGTATATTTTAAAGGCATTGACAACCGACTACAGTAGTGGTTCCGTTCTCTATCTCCGAAGATTATAAAGGAAGGCCATGTCGAGAATAACACGCTGCGGTTGCGGGGGGCTTGACTGCGTCATCGTTCACGCTTATTGTTTCATTACATTCAAATCTTATTGTTTACCGTTTGTTTTCCTTTGTTGAATGTTATAATACAGTTCACTATTACCAAGTTACCGTGTCCTTACTTTACCACCTGGAGAATATTATTACCCTATTCTTTTTTAGCCAGGTTATTCAAACATCACCAACCCATCGTCGACCCACCTGTCTGCGCCACGTGTACAAGCTGTTCTCGATAGTGGTTACGAACCTTGTCGCCAAGAGACTTGATTTCAGTAGGTACCGTTAACCACGTCCACAGCACTGTTCGACAAATTGTTCTGAAGACCAAAGAGTGCAATCAGCTGGCATTTGTGGACTATGAGAAAGCATAAAACGGATAGTACGTTTTCAAACAAAAAACAAATAAATGGAATCAGTGTTTATTTGTGAAAGTTATGCCAGAACACAAATACGGCAGGATACCGGCGAATTAAACAAAAGACATTTCAAAGTCGTTTTTTTATCCATTTCAAGGGTTTCAATAAATGCTATAATGAGCCATGAGGATAAACACTAATTTTACACACCTTTACAAATAGGACGCTCTGATACTGCTCGTAGGACGATTTGCTACATTTTCGTTTTGATTATAGGTCGTTCATTTGCGTTTAGGACTTTGCGATACGGAGGGGAATTTAATTAGTATTTTGAGCTTAATCCGCCGAAAAAACATCGCCATTTGTATTCTGTGTTACACACGATTAAATGGGCGATAACAGTTTTATATCCAAGTTAAAAATCGATTTCTCGCATCGAGGAACAACACGAGTTTCTTTTTCCTTGAATACCAAAATCCTGCATCCATAGGCTGCTTTTGCAAACCTTCAATGAAAATAAATATCACTAGGAAGATCTTCGGTCGCGAGATTGTTGAGAAATTAAATGAAATTGTTTAATAATATATTTAATCATTGTTGAGGATGAGAATGGCTATGAATGATCTCATTAAAAATGGAAACACGATCACGATTTTTTGGTATATATTTTTTACAGAGTCAGAGAGTGACAGACCAAAGACTTAAGAATACATTTAATAAAAACGAAACATAAATAAAAAAAGGTTGGTTGCTGGTCGTCAACAATAATAATATATTTATTAGACCAAAAGAATAAACACACACAAGTAATATTATAAAAAAAGCTAGATAAGGTCGGCATTTCCTATCTGACTACTCTGAGAATAAAGGCCGAAACAAACATCCAGGTCAGTCGCTTTTACAAGTCCAGACATAATCTTGGTCAGATCAATCGTGAAGAACATGTAGTGTCTGAAAAGGTCTTTTGAAGAAAGTACCACACAGATTTGGTCAATGCAAGCATTTGTTTTAGTCGGTAATAGTGTAACTCAACTCAATATTTGAGGAGATCAACGACTCGTCGAACAATACCAAAGAAAGGACATTTGAGTAGGCCGCATAAAGTACTCTGCCAGACCAACATTACAACTATGATCATCATCATCTGCCTAGCCTTTTCCCAACTATGTTGGGGTCGGCTTCCAGTCTAACCGGATGCAGCTGAATACCAATATTTTACATGGAGCGACTGCCTATCTGACCTCCACAACCCAGTTACTGGGTAATACGATACCCTTTGGTAAGACTGGTTGTCAGACTTTCGGGCTTCTGACTACCCGTAACGACTGTCAAAGATCCACGAATGACAACTATGATAAAGAAAGAAAAAAAAAAGAATGAACCTCAATATAATATTAATCAATCTCAATAAAAAGGTATGTAAAAAGGTGTATAATATGGTTTTGCATGATAATTAAAATGTCAAGGTTTATCGTAAGGCTTAGCAGAGCGAGCAGCTCATTCCCAAGACTTTTTGTCTTCTAAGCTTGTCTACGTGCGATGTACAGACGCCAGCAAATCAAGCTACCCGAAACTGTCAAATTTTCCCATTCAACCTTGAACCTTAATGCTTTGGGGATAAAGTTGAAAATCTAATAAAGAAATCGCTACTACAATTTGTAAAATTTCTTTAGTAGATTTGATCTTTAGTTTGACCTGCTGGCGTCTGTATCATTGCATGACATCTATAGCATTAAATCTGAACTACAGATTCGAGACCAAATATCATCACAGGTTTGCATAAATCGTCCAGGCCAAAATATTGAAGCAACTGTGTCTGTCAACACCAGTTATCTCAAAACTTTACTATGACATCTAGCGGTGAATAACTAAACTTTTTACTATGACATCTAGCGGTGAATAACTAAACTTTTTACTGTGACATCTAGCGGTAAATAACTAAACTTTATATTATGACATCTAGCGGTGAATAACTGAACTTAACACACACACCGGAATTCGCCGGATCAAGAAAGTTTTTTAACTTACGCATAGGTGTCAGTTAACATGGAAGGTTTTGCTATTCCCCGAAAGATGGCATTTTCAGTTTTCTTTTCTTCCCGATATAAAATAAACTAGAAAAAGATTTCAATAAGATTTTACTGTAAGAAAAATTTGGAGTGGTATGGTATAAGATTTCAATAAGATTTTACTGAAAGAAAAATTTGGAGTGGTATGGTTACATAAAATTAATGTTAATCACTGATTTACTTTTAACACTATTGATATAGATAAAGGGGCACGTGGCTTGGTGACCTGTAATTTGGCGTATTCCTTCCAGGACGTGATAGTGCATTTGCAACAATTAAGCGATAAAGACAAGGCGAAAATTCATGGGATTGGAGAAAACAATTTTTTTATGTATTTTTGATAAATTTCCAGAAGTTCGTCATTAAATATCACTTTTTAATGGCCTTCGTTGCAATTCCATTGGATATCTGTAACTTCAACAAATCTTTCGATGTAACCAAATGTTCTATGACATCAAACAGTTAAAAGTCAAAAGAAGAAGTTTATTAACCACTCGCGGACCCGGCAGACATCGTCCTACCCGAAAAGCAGCGCCACCTACCGGTTCAATTTTGTGTATACAAACCTTGTCCTGACAATAACAAACATGAAAAAAAAAATTATCCAATTTGGTGCAGTCGATCGGAAGTTATGCGCGCGTACATATAAAGAACACGAGGCATGGAAAATATATCTGGAGAAAATGGAGCTACTACAAGACCTTCAGATCCCAAGATGCCTGGCGCCACATCGCACCGAGGGGGAGCTGCACACGTTCACAGATGCGAGCGAAACAGCAGCCACGGTCTACTTATTTCGGTGATTCATTTTTATTTGTATAAATCCTCTACATACATATACTTAGAGGGGCAATTCTCGAAATTTTAAGAACGTTCACAGTCTGATCTCAGTCTCAGTCTGTCAAAAATACGTCTAATTTCCCTACATCTTGACAAGTTTTTGACATTTGT
The DNA here is from genome assembly GCA_951799955.1 of Apamea anceps. Classification (NCBI taxonomy): domain Eukaryota; kingdom Metazoa; phylum Arthropoda; class Insecta; order Lepidoptera; family Noctuidae; genus Apamea; species Apamea anceps. The sequence goes on along the minus strand of OX637522.1, from coordinate 5,268,597 downwards.
TTGTCGCCGAGATGAGACTGCCACTAGATTTTGAACGTTTTAAATTACGAGAATTGGCCTTCTGTTATCTTAAAACTTTACTATACTTTAGTGGAAAATATTATCTTGATTTAATTAAGAGATACACATATTAAAAACATATTTATTTATTTTATCATATTTATACTGTTGATAATGCTGGCAAAGGTCAAATTTGCAAATTATTGAAATATTAAAAAATTGACCCAGCAATGCTTCCTTTGATAATTAGCTAGGTCGTTCGACCAGTTTGCATGTTGAGATGCCACTTTTAGTTTTAGTCCACTCGATGAGCTTATCACTGATTACTTGTCGCTTAGTTCGCGTCAAAACTACTGGACACGTACCGTTGGGCCCGGCTTGTCATTCGTAGATCTTTTACAGAGGCCAGTCAGAAGCCCAAAAAGTCTGACAAGTGCCAACCAGTCTTGCCAAGGGGTATCGTGGTACCCACGAACTGGGTTACGAACGTCAGACAGATGTAAAATAATAGTATTTAGCTGCACACGTTTATACTGCAAGCCGACCCCAACTTAGGACAACACTAGGCAGATTAATTTACATAGATAGACAATACAAAAGAATAGATAATAAACCACAACTTTTGTTTAAAGTAATGTGGTTGTTTTTATATTTTATTCTGTCGCTCCTGGGTGTAGTGGGCCACACTGCTATGCTCGTCTTAATAATGTAATCATACTGGACACTGGGCACACAGTTGGACACCTTGGATGTGAGCACCTTGCTCACATCCAAGGTGTCTCCCGTGTCGCTGCAAAGCTACGAGTACCAGTCCCGTAAAAGTTAGGCACGACATGCACTTGCCGTATCGATATGTTATCGAGCGTCAACTGCATTGGCTAATTCCAGAATATTTCAACTGAATGATAACATTTTGCTTTTTCAAGACACTTTTACCATCACTTGTGCCTATCTCTCGGTATAGGTGGAACTCCTCGAAATAGAATAACCTTTCTGAAAAATTCATAAGGTATCCGGCCTCCCATGTCATCCTATATCACAAGTCCCTCAATAAAATATATTAGAATAAGTTAGTTTGTATTGAAGTCAACTTTCTATAGAAATTATTTTCTCATTTAGAAAGTTTAAAAAAAACAAAAGTGGTGGTTTCTTCCTTCTTACGTACAATTTTGTATGTTTGAGATAAAGTGTAAAAAAATACACTCACAACAAAACTTGATAAATCAAACTTATAACACCCCGTCGTTTTTGCGTCGGGGGTTAAAAAGGGACACGCCGGGTTGTTTTAAATCAGAAAAAAATAAAGAAATAACTTAGGCGTTCCATACGCCTAAGTTATTTCTTTCTTTTTATATTCATTTTTTTAATGTGATTATGTTACGCGTCGAAAAACGATATGTTTGCAAACGAATCCTAGCGAACGCGTAGCTTAGATAAAATCCGCTTCTATAGGTAACAACGCCACCAAGTTAATTCATTATTTAAAACATCGATATTTAAAACATCGATATTTAAAAGATCAACAGATTTTTAGTTGACTGCGGTCGCCTAACCGGTACGTTTGGTGGACCGAAATTCGGCTTTCTCGGACGAAATCAGAAGGCCAATTCTCGTAATTTAAAACGTTCAAAATCTAGTCGCAGTCTCATCTCGGCGACAAACAAATGTCAAAAACTTGTCTAGATGTAGGGAAATTAGAAGTATTTTTTGACAGATTGAGACTGAGATCAGACTGTGAACGGTCATAAAAATTACGAGAATTGCCCCTCAGGTCACTGACTCGCCGCGTGATGAATGTTCGCGCTGCATAGCATGTTTGAAGGAGTTATTGAATATGTGGGTTTTATAGAACGCTGCCCTCGGATTCTGCGATTCACCACACATTCACATACAATGGACGTTTTAACAAATGACTATCACTATTGGTACTCTTTAATTTAGTTGGAAGCGTCCAAAAAAATACAATTATACGACCCGTCGTGTATCGTAAATTTACTTAAAAAGACAAAGCTTCATAGAAAAAAACTTCAATGACACTTGAAAATTCCATATTTCAAAAAAAAAAATCGAAGAAAAGATTTCTGATCAAGCAAAGTACAGACACAGACGCCAGCACATCAAGCTACTACAATCTGTCAAATTTCTTTAATAGATTTTCAACTTTATTCCGAAAGTATTAAGGTGCAAGGTTGAATGGGAAAATTTGACAGTTTCGGGTAGCTTGACCTGCTGGCGTCTGTACCAAAAATGAGGTTGAATTTATTTTAAAAGAAGATCGATTGTCACAAAATTTTAATGTAGCATTTGCTAATGCTGCAACCTGTACCTACTCTTTAACATTCGGAGTGATACATTCTACCCCATTTTGATCTCTAGAAATAATTAATAGTTTGTGTTCAATACATTAATATTTAATTTTGAAAAATTTCACAAAATCAGTACAACTCACATGTGAAGCACGGGCGGGTTGCTAGTAATAAATAACAGGTTTTCTAATGAGTACGTATTCTGTTGTTAATTTGTGCAGAATTCAATGAGTTGGGTGTGGTCGCAATGACAGCAATGAAACATAGGTTAGGGGTGTTTTATTACCATGCACTCTTCTTCCCCTGCCTGCCCGTGTCCCTTGCGGAAAGTATCCTTTATACCATTGGCGATAGGTTTTGCTGTCAGTTTTGAAGAATGCTATCAATGCAAAATTCAATGTTTCTCAGCATATAGAGTTTAGCGGTCAGTCGGCTTCCCCATACCATGGCAATAATTAAATGTGCGTGTGGATTGAGACATCTTTTCGAAAAACTCTTCCAATCCCAACCAAATTATAAGAGGATTTAGGAAATAATTGTGAAAACTTCATGGTAAGGTATAAAATTTGTGAAACCTAAACAAAGAAAGTTAGAACTCATGAACTGGATCTCTCAATCTGGATAACTGAAGAAAAAGCTATAACGCGTATCCAAGAATATACTGCCTATGTGTTTATAATTTGCATTTTAATTAATTGTGAAGGATTTGTGAAGGCTGCTTAAAAAAAAATTAGATTCGTTTCAAAGCCAAGTTTAAGATTTATAACGGTTTATATGGATCACTCAGAGTGGATAATTTTCAATTGAGTGATCTTGTAAAACACGACCTAATACTGAAAAAGTATGAATAATTATCATGTTTATTGCAAATTATGCTTCTAGGAAAATTTGTGAAACAAAAATCGTGATTGAAATCTTACTGGTTCAAGAGAAAATAAAAATCTTGTTTTTTGTCGATCGTCCCAACTGAGAGATCATTATTTTGAACTATATTTAATAAACCAAAACTTATAGATAGAAGGTAGATACATCAGAAATTGTGAAAAATGTTATACTAAAATTTGACGTATCAGTCGTCCCTGTAAGTGATACTTAAAAAGATAAATCATTTTTTACAATCCTTGAGGAAAACGTTGAGTAGGGTGACCATATCGCCGGTCGGAATCATTACCGGTACAATTTAAATGATGATGCACTTTAAACGTTTTTATACAAATAATTTGTGTCTGGTTTCACTACATAATTGAAATAATATAAAATTACGTTTTTAAATGACAAGTTTCTGCAAAGTTAGCTACTGCATGTGTAGTGCTCTTACTAAGGAATTCTAAGTTCGTAATTCTAATTCTAAGTAATTCTTACACACAAAAAGTTCAGAAATTTTAAGGTAACCAAAAAAAAACTTTTCTTAATTTATAATTTTTTTAATTTCACTCATAATTACATAATAGGATGTGACCTAATCAATAAGTCCGTAGGACAAAGTATGTAAAATAACTGGTTCTTCTTTGTTGTTATACATTTTTCCCATCAAATCGTCATAACAGACTATTTGGTCGTTATGACCACCATGTCCTCTGTAGTGGGCATTTATCGGGACTCAATGCAGGAATAAATTTAACACCGCCTAAAAATTTGTAGCATCTGTTTCTTACAGAAATTGTATTTGGTACATCTTTCAAATAAACTTTTTCACATCCGTTCAAATCAATGGATATCAAATTTGAAAGTTCATAACTAATAATAATTTGACTTGCATTAAATGCACTGCACAACGCCAGCTTCGCAAATCGCAATGAATATACACAATGTTAGCATGAATAGGGTAATTGAAAAAAAAAATCGGACAAAATAAAAAAGTATGTCTACCCCTACTCAACGTTTTCCTTAAGGATTGTAAAAAATGATTTATCTTTTTAAGTATAACACTTACAGGGACGACTGATTCGTCAAATTTTAGTACAACATTTTTCACAATTTCTGATGTATCTACCTTCTACCTATAACTTTTGGTTTATTAAATATAGTTCAAAATAATGATCTCTCAGTTGGGACGATTGACAAAAAACAAGATTTTCTTTCTCTTGAACCAGTAAGATTTCAATCACGATTTTTGTTTCACAAATAAGTTTTGTTTTATTAAATATAGTTCAAAATAATGATGTCTCAGTTGGGACGATCGACAAAAAACAAGATTTTCATTTTCTCTTGAACCAGTAAGATTTCAATCACGATTTTTGTTTCACAAATTTTCCCAGAAGCATAATTTGCAATAAACATAATAATTATTCATACTTTTCAGTATTAGGTCGTGTTTTAATAGACAACTCAATTGAAAATTGTCTACTCTGAGTGATCCATATAAACGTTATAAATCTTAAGCGTGGCTTTGAAACGAATCGAAATTTTGTTTAGCAGCCTTCACAAATCCTTCACAATTAATTAAAATGCAAATTATAAACACATAGGCAGTATATTCTTGGATACGCGTTATGGTTTTTTCTTCAGTTGTCCAGATTGAGAGATCCAGTTAATGAGTTCTAACTTTCTTTGTTTAGGTTTCACAAATTTTATACCTTACCATGAAGTTTTCACAATTATTTCCTAAATCCTCTTATAATTTGGTTGGGATTGGAAGAGTTTTTCGAAATGATCTCTCAATCCACACGCACATATAATTAATTCTGTATAACTTATCTTAGAAGTGTCACACTGTGGTAATATTCATGACAAAACTAAAATTCTTTTGATTAAAGAGGACCAGATATTAATAGGCACGCGTTCATTGTTCCTTCTCTTACTTCTTTAACGTTACGAACGACATTCTTGATAAATTTGCATGGCATTAGATTCGCAATCAAGAGTACATTTATCGTCTGTCCATTGAATGTGTGCCATGCATGCATTGACCTCTGGAACATGATGAGGCATCCTAAAGTTGGCTTATGAGCAGTTTACCAAATCCTTAATTCACCAGATTTTTAACCCACCAGATTATCAATTAACCTGTTTCTCAACTTACCCGATTCCCTACTCGCCAGATTCTCAATTGACCAAATTTTGTACAGTTAGGTAAAAAAATGTTTACGATTTGCAAGGTACGTACAGAAATGCCGCAGTGTGAGCGAACCATAGATATAGGATAGAAGGAGATATGCCCAAAGAGAGGTGACACCTGTCATGTGACCTCCGATTTGGCTGTTTTAGAATAAATTATGTTACATTTGGTGTGTATATGGTTTTCTATTTTGGATTTCCAGTGATTTCAGGTTTTGTTTATATTGAAAAACTTGTAAAATGCGAATGCGTTAGTATATTGTACACATAGCTAATGGCGCTCTTATACTTAATGCCGTGTCTTTATTTTATTTTATCGATGGTGGCTCGAGGCTCCGCTTTGGGTGAATAAAATTTTGTTCCCAATTTCAATTTATATTGTGCTGTAATTCCCTTAAAAAAATATTATTTATATTATCTCGTCTGTGAGTTTTGCCTTTAGAAATTAATGATTGCCAATTTGTTGAAGACTGCGATCATGTCTTCATTGGCTTCTTTGGTGCGCGCTATACAATTTCTCATCTACACTGGTCAGGAATTCCGCCTTCAACTGATCACAAAACGTTTTGAATTAGTTTTCAAAATAGTTTATTCGGTTTTTGAAGCTCCTCTTTATTTATAAATTGAAGTACGAGGAACCCTTCGAAGCAATTTGCACCAGTGCCTGAAAATTCTACGATGTGCGACATTGTGCAATGCTTGTGTAAAACCTTGTGTGAAGCTTTAAATCTGGCATCGACTCAGCGCCTGTTTCATCCTTTTTCACACGCTTCAAAAACCGAATAAACTATTTTGAAAACTAATTCAAATTCGATTGAGTAACTGAGAGAGTGAGAGAATAACTCTGATTGCAATCGATATGCAACTAGTTATTTTTCTACTAGCCTAAATGATGTAAGGTTTCCATTTTTGCAGTACCTACATCGTTTCGGCGGTACCTACATCGTTTCGGCGATAAAGGTTTTGTAATTGTGGCAAAATATATCACAACGGTTTTTTGTCACGTGTTATATACATATATTGACTTGATCTGGAAAATATCATTCTGAAATATATCTAGTGAATCTATATAAAACGTTGGTTTCTGTGATAAACTAAAATTGTTGCGCGGTGAATCCGCGCGAAATGTTCTCCCTTTTTTGTGTCGATGGAAATACAGTCGAGGACGATAGGATACGATTTCAAGATATAATATGTCTTCTATGAATTCAAATGCATTGTTTTTGACCACATAAAATTGTATATTTAATCAAATGTGATACGGTCCACATTCGACGATTTCTAGTTTTCTTTTCTATATTCCTTTTTATTACGTTACATCATATTATATATTAACTTTATTTATTTATAATTACAAATTTATATATTTATCGAATTTTATAAAATAAGTAATTCTCTGGTTCTCAACCTTATTTTCTGCCTAACAAATGAATGTCGGCGCCACTATGGCCACACCAAAAAATTATAATAATAGGGTGTAGAGTGTAGAGGGAAATTTAATTAATCCGGCAAGCAGACATCGACTGGGAAATTGCTCGTTAAAAGTTCCATGGAAATTGCATTATGATGGCGTATTGTAAGAAACCTTAGCTGGAGTGGGAGGGGGGGAGGTGGTCACGATAATGAGAAATTGATTGACGTATTCACCTCGAAGGCAAACTATTTAGATCAAGTAGAATAATACCGATGATTACTCACTATGTACTCACTCCCTTAACGACATAAATGTGCTGATTTAAGAAGTTTCATTTAATATAAGGACATAGATCAATTTGTACCATTTTATGGAAACTAACCCACGCTGTACAGAAAATTACTTAAAACCAATTTGAGAACCAGGAATCTTCAGAATATATCAGGTCAAACCAGGTCAACAATTATCAAGCAACTAAATCAAAGAAAATTTTCCCAATCAAATATGACTTACTATCTATCATGTCGTAAAAGGAACTTGTTTGAAAAAAAAAAACATTAAAAACAAAGTCTTTATTTGAAAAAAAAAGGTTTTTAACTGTGTAGTGTTTCCACGTTATTTTAAGACGCTCAAAAGATTTCAAGATGCAGATTCAGTAGAGAGTTTTTATTTGTCTTCGAAAGTAAACTTACTTTTTAGTTCTTCTAGACAGATAGGTGTCAAAGTGGCAACCATAGCCAAGAACCCAGTGACACAGCATTGTTATCCCTCTGTTAAAAAAGTCCTAAAAGCAAATGGTGCTAACAGCAAACTCACCTATAATCAAAACAACACGTCAGGCGGAACCCCTAAACGATCAATTACGAATTGTGCAACGTTTAGGGTTATGAATGAAGATTGCGCAATGATTGAACAAGTTTGAGCGAGTTTAATTTTTATTGCACAATATTTTTTAACCCCCGACGCAAAAACGACGGAGTGTTATAAGTTTGACGTGTCTCTCTCTCTCTGTGTGTGTATATATGTGTGTGTGTATGTCTGTCTGTGGCATCGTAGCTCCCGAACGGATGAACCGATTTGATTTTGTTTTTTTTTGTTTGAAAGGTGAATTTTTAATTGTAAAAAAGACATGTTGCGCCGACCCCAAATAAATTGGGATAAGGGCAGGAGAATGATGAATATTTTTTCATTGCACTTTGTATGATCCGTATTGCGCAATATTTTTTAGTCTACTTTTAGCTTCGATAAGGACTACGCGCGTTTGCAAATGGCATTGCAGGTTTTCATAATTATTAAGGAAATGCATTGTGGGTCACTGTGAAAGATTACATTTTATTATAGTTTATCCTGCAAATATTCAGATGCGCTGTAATATACTTTATTTATCAAAAAACGCTTGTCTTTATAAGTAAATAAATTCAATTTCCATTTCGTATTTACACTGTGCGAAGTGTCAATATAGGTACCTACTAAGCCTGGTTTAATTATTTCGAATTGATTTTTTTTTTCGACGACACGTTTGGTCTGTGGCTGAGCGATCGACTGCTGCGCTGCGTGTCGCGGGTTCAATTCCCGCACGGAATAAAATATTTGTATTACCTACAGGTAGTTGTTCCAGGTCTGGCTGTTTGTGTTTAAATGTTTGTAAACGCACGATACAGGAGTAGTTCAAAGTGTGGGGCGAAGTTTTATAAAGAAAAAAAAACATCGTCATTTATAGTGAACAAAATACCCAAAGGTTAAATTGAACTGTCTGTTTATCTACTACTAGCTGCGCCCCGCGGTTTCACCCGCATAAGCCTCGATCCCGTGGGAATATCGGGATAAATATCCTATGTCCAATCCAGGTTATGGCCATGTGCCAAAATCATCAAAATCGAAAGTCATTTATGTATATTTCACCAATTCCTAGTGCTATCGGTGGGAAGAAGAAGTGGCGCAACAAACTCCCCAGCAGCGCAGTTGTCTGTTCAGTCACAGTTCACATCCTAATCCATTCAGCCATTTAAACGCGAAAGCGTAACAAACATTCAAAAAATCTTTTCTCTATAATATTACAGGATATTGCATGACATATCGTGCAGTGAAAATAATTATTGGATCGAATAATACGGTTTCAAAAAAAAAAATGTGCCAGTAGGTATAATGATGATGTAGCAAAAGCCATTTGATTATAATTATCATCTTTACTATGATGGTATAATTACAGCCATTTGATCATGTCATCTTTCGTACATAAAAGACTGTTAGCTCCTAACCGTGTTATCTTGTAAACGCATGAAATGTGTAGATACTAGAACTGTTTCACTTCTTTGATGTAATATTTTTTCGTCCTATATTTATAAATTGCCATGCCATGCCATAACTTGAGACCAACTATACCGATTTCATCCATCTTTTTCTACTTCGTCTCTTAATACTTCGTAGAAGGTTCTTACGGAAAAAAGAAGTTGTTTCACGAGGGCAGAAGCTAGTTCTGTAATATTTATAGTGTACATAATAAAGAATATTCTATTTTTATTTCTTGTTACTTTGTAATAAATGATCTTGCCTGAACAATTAGCCCACTATAAAGTTTAGAAAATGTACAGACAGGGCTGTATAACAATCAATAATGGTATCTTTTCAAAGAAGAAAGTTTATTCGACGCAATTCTACCAGCAAACTCGTTTTCCACATCTGGAACCAGCTGCCAATAAATCACAATAAGTAATTTCCACCTGAAAAGCTTGCTTCTCGGTAGAAAACTTTGGGTGTGGCAAATTGAATTTAATTTTTTACTGAGTTAGATAGATATATCATAGGTATATCATTTTGTGTTGCCGTTTTGAAATGAAAGAATACGCTATTTACGCGAATAACCCCGAGTCGTTTTTGAATGAGAGAAACATGTGTAAAAAAAGCTCTGAATTCAGTGCGAGATGAATTTTTGCTACTGCCAATTTGTGTATTTTTGCAAAGCGTACCAGCAAGTTACTATGTAAGTTTCCCGCCAGTGTCGAGAACACAGCTACCACAGAGTTATATTCCTCAGAAACAACAACAGTATTGATATGACTTGTGTTCAAGAGGGGTAGGGAGATATTTTAAATATACCACTTACCGTCGATTAAAACTGGAAAAACACGAAAAAACAACTTTATCGGGAGAACACTAACTGACGAGACTGTGACGTTTATTGTACAGACGCCAGCAGGTCAAGCTACCCGAAACTGTCAAATTTTCCCAATCAACCTTGAACCTTAATGCTTTAGCGATAAAGTTGAAATTCTATTAAAGAAATTTGACAGATTGTAGTAACTTGATGTGCTGGCGTCTGTACCTTATTTATAAGTAAAAATAAAAATAAATAAATTAAAAGAGGTCTTTCCTATAGGTAACTAAAATAAGTTAACAGTTTGCATATGTTGATCAGTTTGGATTTGCAATTGCATGGTATTGAGAACCGCAAGCCATACAGTGTAATGCACACATTAAATGGTTGATAGGTAAGAACATTTTTTTTATACTAAGCAAATTTTCATATGAAAGATATTCGCCCAGAATTTTGAGCATCCTATTATTCATACTGTTTCAACTTGTTAAGTCCCGACCCAGTTACACACCCACATTAGGGCAACTTTCCCAAAATTTGTTCCCACTAGTATTTTAGAGCGCTAACGACCTTTGACAGGGGATAATTTGGACCAAGTTTTGAAATGGGGACACATAATCAACTTTATTTTGCAAAGTTGATCCGGAACGGCATTAATAAGTGTCACTTTAAATCAATTACAATGACAGATGAAATTCCTGAAGTTCCGGTAGTGAATTCCACAATCGCACCGCGTGCACTGTGAAGGAGTAGGAATAGAAGTCGGTGGAGTGGGGAGGGGACTTGAGAAGGTTTTTCAGATGCGACCTGCAACGTGCATCTGAAGAACGGGCGTAGGAAAAACGCTCCCGCAGATAGGATGGTGTTTTACTCGTAGGATTGTGAAGGAGATTGAATAGTAACACAACATCCGAATCTTGTTGAGTCTTTGTAGCTTAAATAAAGAAATTCTATATACATTGTGTAACTGAATTAATGCACATTATGAAAGTAGTTTGTTCAGAATCGTTTACTGAATTGATTTCTGTAATTTTTAATATAGGTAATATTTTATACCAAAAATAATTAAAACTACGTAAATTACTGTCACACTTCCGCTGTACAGTCAAAACAAACAAAATGATGAAAATGGATGAAATACTCACTAAGCTAGACCCGTATACGAGTGCGACTGTGTGCATGCGTAGATTTATAATGTGACCATATTTTTCTCCCACAATCAGTATAACAAATTTATAAAAAAAAAACAATGTTTTTTACATAATAATAAAAAATCAGTGTACTTACGTATTATGATTATTACATAATATTCTAATTGGGGTGTCTGGTGATGTGCGTTAATTCCGGGACATGTTGTGTATATATATATATATATACACAACATGTCATATATAATATATATATAAACGATTCCATTTCTGTAACTACCTACTACCAAGAATAGACAAAACTCTTTGTATTCTACTCGATTTTTCTTCTGCCCGAGCATGACAGCAACAGAAGTCTGTCTGTTCTTGTCATACGTATTTTTTAGCTAGGAGACATATCCTCGCTCAGCTCACCTGGCACAAATATTTGCACTAACTCTTTAATTATTTTTTAAAAATTAACAAGAGAATTGTTCGAACTTAATTCTGTCGCCAACATGCATTCACAGAAAATCTTTTTATTTTCATCATAATAATACTTCAATTGTAATATACAAAGTACCTATAGCAATGAACTCTGAGCAGTCACAGTTACTGATACTATCCACTGAGCAGTTCATTAGCTGCGTATCGACCGAATGTCAAGTGCGTACCCGGAGCACTTGAGCGTGCTACTCGAACATGTTGTATGCCTGAATGAATGACAGAGTGGCGCATCAGCACTTCTCTGCTTATAATCGGGTTCCGCAGGTAATTTACAGGGATGGCGCGAATGAGTGCTAGGGTGACTAATAGGACATAGGACAGGGATAGGATAGGGATAGGACTAGGCCCGTGCCGGACGGCGTGGTATGTGTTCCACGCGCGCCTCAAAGAGATGTCAGCATAAGTGACGGGGCTCGATAGGGCCGAAGCCTGCCAGGGTAGCGGGATCGTCCGAAAGGGTTACCGCTGCCCTGGAACATAAAGGGCTAAGGAAGGAACACGAGTGGGTTTTAGTCAGTAAGAGTCTGACACTCCCTTCTGCTCCACCCAGATCGGGAGGGGTCATTTGATGAATTCCAATCCTCAAAAAAAAAAAAAAAAGGTGACTAATCAACATCCAAGCTATGCAATGCTTAACGTAAACACTTGCAAACAGTCGCCGCTGCAGAGCACATCAATAAATACCCCACAGAGGCAAAGCTTCTAAGGAGTTTCCTGACCGGGAATAGAAATGAGATGCATAAGGGCAAAATTATCAGTCTTTTTTTCGGTGATTTTCTTACCTATTTAAACAAATAGTCGCTCTTCAGGAGTAATTAAGGTACAGTCACGAGCATAAAGATATTTCTATGGATAGCTCGGCAATAATATCTGATTTAATGATTCGTCCATTAATATTGGTGATACACAAGTGGCAGCCCAAAATATGTATTATTTGACCCCGAAGGTACACCAAAAAAGGAAAATAAATTTTAGTGCCATGCGTTTCTACTCCGTTCACCTTTTATATCCTGTTTTTGTCCAGGCGGTAAAAAGACATCAACTGGTATTTTATAATTTTGAGTTAATTTCTTTTTGAAGGCGATTTAATTTTATCGATTTTAATTACTTTTTGTCTGTAGTATAAAGATGTATTTGAAGAGACTAGGCACTCAGAAGCGATTCTAATTGAATCCATGATCTCAATTCCTAAGTTGCACTTTGTAGGTAGCACAACACCTAAATTGTAGAAATAACAAACATTTGTTTTCATTCGCCATTTGCTCGTTTTATGTTTAGTCAATTTTCCTGAATGTCATACGAAAGAAAAGAAAATATTGTACAGATTGTGGAAACAGTCAAATTTCAAAAAGGGTTTCTAAGTAAAATTGCGGAAAAATCGAAGGAAACGCAAGTGTCTGAAAAGGCGGAGCGTAACATACTTTTTTTGACGTTTTGACTGGGTGAATTGATTTTAGAAACACTAAAAAATTTCGCATTTCGCAGTAACGTGAATAGACACGTGCACGAGCAGAGCGAAAACAGGCAAATAAATCATGGCTCGTCCATAGACCCAAACCAACATTGGTCATAGACTATTTCCTTTAATATTAATGTCAGTGTTTTATGCGGTTTTAAATGCGTCTTGCACTTACAGAGATATGAGGAATAGGGTGTAAAGTTCACTCATCCTCCATAGAAAAGGGAGGATCTTCCAAAAAGACGGATGTCGTGTCTGGAGAGCCTGCCCGAGCATTGATGTCGGGTCGCTGTATACATATATACTATTTGCGCGGTAAACTCTGCTTGCACGATCAGTATGATGTTCGCATGTAGCGGTGTAGATACCACCACACACTCATGGCTCACTACCACAATTATTAATGACGCTAACCCGTTGTGGAGAGGTTCCCCTAGGTCTGAATACTTGATTGCGTTCGTTACACCATTATATTTCAAATTAGTCACATAGAAAAGGTTCGATCATATTCGTTCATTTTGTTGCTTACTGTGCTCTCACCCTTGGAAGTAGCTTGATAAAAATAAATAATATTAATTTAAGCACTCCTGGCTCGAGCAATGCTTGACTCGACTACATTAATTTGGATAACTTGAGCACCCCGCTCGTGTTTGCAATTAAAATATAATTATAGCGTTTATTACCTGTTTATTTAATGGAGACACACCTAAGTTCTTGAATACTTGCTGATGTTTTCTCAATAATTTTATTTTTGTTTGGTGAATATAACTGTCTTTAATATACAAGTGGATTTTTCGCATCTGTTTTCAGGCAAAGTAGGATGAATCACCAAATTCTAGCATTCCACCAATTATCCAGCACCTTGGCGAATAAGTAAAAAAATATAAGTTTCTCTGTGTGGTTTTTGTACATGAACTGAAGTGATGGTCAACAATTATCAAGCAACTAAACCAAAGAAAATTTTCCTGATCAAATATGACTTACTGTCATGTCAAAAAATAAGGTTCACCATGTAAAGGCAGCCCTACACCACTCAACTAGCAGGGGAACTTTGTGGACAGTTTTTGTGCCGAAGTTTTCCAATACCGATCGGCGGCTCCGCAAGTGTTTAAACTTTTCAAATTTTCCTACGACACTGCATCATATTGTTTTATTAGTAATTCCTGTAAATTAAGTAAAAGCTTACAACACATTTTGCAGGATTTGGCCTGTGTACCTTTATATCTCCACCTACTGCGACGTGGACAGGCATAAATTGACAATGTTTGTGTATCATCTATTTCTTTTTGTTCACATCATGGTGATTGATAATTTGGTTACGTTTTAGATAAGAATGGTAAAAAAAAACCTTAATGTTGAACCTTATGTTGTCATCTCTCATTTTTAAGATAGAAGAAGTTTGGATTAAGATCTGAAAGGATTTTGTTAAATCCTTAACTTATGTCTTATCCTTAATTTATGTTAAAACTAACTGTGGCCATGACTTATTGGATTTCATGGGAAATGATTTTTTTTATCTTTGCGCGGAACCCTAATTCTTTTTCTAAAATAAAAGTAGCCTAAGTTACTCGAAACAGTGACAGTCCCGTCAAAATCGGTCCAGCCGTTTCGGAGATTAGCTGGAGCAAACTAACAGACCAATTTAAAAAAAAATGTTTTTATGTTATAAACAAACACAGTTTAAACTTTCATAATAATATGCATTGAGTAAAAATCTGTTATTTTGACGTTACAAATATATTAGATTGTGTAGGTCTCTCTCTCTCGATTTGCTATTATGTATGTAGGCGAACATTGCAAGGCTATAATATAAAACACATAATTACTCAATTACACTATATTATCGCTGGTTAATCGAGTAAATCGAATAGAAGAAATAGCTAAAGAAAACATTCGGAACCCAATGATATTGCCAATTGAGTGTCATTCGAAAATGCCGCTTCTACAGTATGAGACGTAATAATCTTCAGATTTGACTTATTTCCTCAGCAAGTTGAACCCTAAGTTACGAGAGATAAGGTTTGAAATTCTTTGGTTAGTAAGCACAAGGGTTAAACGCAACTGTTACAAGCTCAGCCTTCGAACAAGAGGTGCTTTTGAGTGCGGAGTCAGCGCCACTGAAAATCTTATGCCAGTACACTAACTTTATTCGACATTGAATGGACGAGAATTTTTTAATGTCATATGTAATTTCTAAAGTTAGCCAATATTTTCTATGCGAATACAAGCTATTGATACATTCCTATCCATATATTTTATATATGACTTCTTCATATTTAAAAAGAAAGAAAGAGAAATTGTTTATTCTGCACAAATAACATTTAAAAAAAAGAAATACACAAACAAGGTAGTCAAAAGCCTCATCATCAAGCATATAAAAAATTGAATTTGCTTGATGTCAGGGTCCAGGGACTAAAGACAACACACATTAATTGACATTGACAATATACATTTATCCATGATGCGCCTGCGACACCAGCAGATGACACCAAAACAATAACAATGAAAACAAAAACGAAATTCCAATTGCAGAGTGGAAAAATAACTACTTTTGTAACAAACAAACAAAAATAATAAGAACAATTAAGCAGTGGGTCGCATCTGTGCAAGAACAGAAGGCCACTTCTCGTAATTTAAAACGTTCAAAATCTAGTCGCAGTGTCATCTCTGCGACAAACAAATGTCAAAAACTTGTCAAGAATATAGGGAAATTAGAGGTAGTTTTGACAGATTGAGACTGAGATTGACTGTGAACGTTCTTAAAATTACGAGAATTACCCTCTGGTCGTTGCTCAGCAAAATGCTATGACTTCGGACAAACCCATCTTCAGCAGCGCTGTTTTCAGCAACTACCTTTCGAATGTCGTCCCACTGTGTAAGTTGTAACATAATAAATCGGGTAAGTCTAGTTTTCCACAGAATTAAGTGTGATTCTAGCTGAACATAAATAATAAATTATATGTCTGTATTTATACGTAACTCATTATGGTAAACCGTTTTTTTGACAGATTGAACTAGTGATTGCAGCAACACACAATACATTGATTGATACACGTACTTTATTATAATGTCTGTAAGAAGCCATAAATAAGATAATTCGATAAGATAAGGCAGTTTATACATTTATTTTATTACGCATTAATTACGTAATCTGGAATATGTACGTTCTAAGACACCTGTCAAAAAAACAGGGTATAGATAATAAATCTAGGCGTTGTGTATAGTGTGGTGTGTTTTCCTATTTATATATGCTAGTATAGGTATAGATAACTTCGATACTCCATAATTAAGTAAAAAAGTCTGTATTGTTACACCATATTTTTTAGATTGAATGCATCATGGGAAATTGTGTTTGCGATGGCGATTTGCATCGAGGCAGGGTATTGGCAAATGACAACCATATTGTAAGTAGTTAATTTAAAGCTGCCACTAAAAGACTTTGTTCAGTCTCAATCTTTATTGACGAATTTCTTCAATGCCTACCATATTATCAGTGTATGTATATGAAAGGTTTTAATACATCCCGACTTTTTAATCTAAGCAACTTTCAAACCCTCTTATTAATAAACGCGGAGTAAACTCAAACTCAAAACTCAACTTTAATCCAAGTTTATTTGTAAGGGCGTAAATGTTTTCACCACATTGACTTTCTGTAAATCACCTGACTACGTCATTCAGATACAAAGCCTAGTCAAGAAATTGCGCTGAGAACTAGGCTAGCAAATCCTGAGCTGTGTTCCCCTTCACAATGCTACCGACTGAAATTAACTGAGCCAATTTAATTAGTAACTAGCACTGTTTTGAAGTAAACTTAGTACGCGTTGGTTTCACGAGTGATTTCTGTGGTGGCGAAGCGTATCTGAGCGGCGCCAACGAGTCTAGGGATGATGGACGAGTTCGCCTAGTAACTGCACGTATTAACATATAATGCCCATTTATTTAGAAATAATAATATAACGGTTCCTCTCTCTGGAGCCCTGACCACTGGTAGCTTGGACCCTGTTCCCGATGCCGGTGGGCTACTATTTTTGAAGTGAAAACTTCTTTAGCGGCGTTGTGCGCTTTTTTTGTGATGGGTAAAAAATGTTAAACACGTGACCTGATCGAAAATTCGTAAGACGGACCTCGCGTCAGGACACGTGAAGGGACTGACCCCGCTAAGGCTTGGCCTTAAGCCAAGCCTTAGCGGGGTCAGTCCCTTTTGCACTACTACTAATTCAAATACTAACTGTTACTAACCTAAAGACCATATAATGTGCCATATTGACTAATGATTACGATTCCTGCCGTCCGTCATACTCGGCTTTGTCCTCAGACTCGGGCTTAAAAATGCTACTAATAGTGGGCTTACTAAATGAGGAATGATGATGATTCCATGTATTTGAAGTCGACGGTTTTCAAGTGTAGCAAGCGCAGGGCTGTAGTTTTTACTACATACAAAGAGGAATCATTTTGAAGTAAATCATTATTCATAAGTTCGAAAAATTTGTCTGCTCAACACGTAAATAACGCAATGAATGTTGTTAAACTGTCAAAATGAAACCAATTCCGATTGTTCGTGTGTTACGCAATTAGGGTGTGGTTTATAAAATAGTTAGAAAGGTTGCAGGAAATAATAAAAGCAAAATATAAAAGATGTTGAATAAATGGTCCGCCACAGTATATTTCTATACCCACTACATACATAACAGTTCTACTGAATAAGAAAAACGCCAAGTTCAAAACATTATGAACTAATTTCCCAATAAAACCAGTAAATTAATTTCTTAGCACTTTATTGTCTGAGATAAACATTTGTGATAACTATAAATTCGTTAGTTATCCAACGGTGGCAGGTGGAAACAACCTTCATGGCAAATAAAAGTGTTGGCATATATAATAAACGTAAAAGTTTACTGGTTTGTTTGATTCTTGTTTTATTCGTGAGTATTGTTTACTTCGTGAGTATTTTAGAAGGTTTTTAGAGTTTGACATGCTTCTTTATTGTTATTTTATGTGCTGTTATTTGAATAATTACCCATAGAACATAAAAAGTTCATCGCTAAACATCACAGAACGCGATAAGTCCGCCCGTTGTATGTTTTGTAGTGTTAAATGTATTTATTTTTGTTATGTAGTTTCTGATGTACAATATATTATATAAATAAATAAACATTGCAACGATTTATATGATATTAATTAGTCATCAGAATTTAGTATTTTGTTAGTCTAACACTTTTTCACCACAAAAAAGAATTAGGGGCGTTTTCTAGCTGTTTGTCCTTTTTGGGGTTCTGTAAAACCCCTGGTATGTTAATGGTAAGCACTGAGTATTTGCAAGTTGAAATTAATATCAAATACTCAGGGTTGCAATCCCTTGAAGCAGTAAAAAATCAAACTTCTAAGTCAACGCAATCAAAAGATACGGGAGTTTGTGTTCCGTTTATGCCGCATACTTTAACACTCGCAAGGGAATCAACCTATAGAGTACTTCCCGTTGACCTAGAATCATGAAATTTGGCAAGAAGCAATGTCATGTAGCCCAAGTTATCTGTTTAACCTTTTCATAACTATGTTGGGGTCGGCTTCCAGTCTAACCGAATACCAGTATTTTACATGGAGCACATGTAAAGGAAAAAATCCGAAAACCGTAAATTTATACTTACAATTTTTTACGGAAACCTCGTTGCGCCTCGCACTTGGCCGTTTGTTTTCCTTTTATTGACCAAATAGGTCTTATTATGTTCTTTTACTACCTTGAAAGGCACAGAAATAACAAAGCCGTCCTATTCTCTATACTTTTCATCGCATCTTCAGCCATCTTGTCATTGATTTTCTGAGCCTGTTGTAGGTACTCGTATATTACGAGCTGAGAGCAACACGGATATGCTCTTACGGCTAGACTTAACGAATTGCGATTTCTGTTATGAAATGGCGTGGCTTAAATTATTATAATGGAATTTACAGGAATTCGATTTCTATTAGCTGCTCTGACGATAATAGGTTTGGTTGACTTGTCATTTTGCGTAAGCTTTTGACGAATTGAAAGGTTATAAGTATTCGTACTATTGGTTTTATGTTTTATAGGTGTCGGCAAATATAGCCTATCTGTTATACACTTTTCCATTATCTACCCAAAGGGGAATATTGGGGGTTGTAGAGAATCACAGCATCACATAGGTTCTCGCTCATACGCATTTTGTTAAGCAGTGCCTGTAGTATTATGCTGAGTTAAATAAAGAAATTAGATTATACCCCAACTTTATACCAATTACCAAAGGTAACAACAAACTTCCCTTCTTCTCACTAACTTTGAGTTATTTTGCTCATAAGTCACTGTAACGAGCTTGTATAGGTATAAAATTAATTGTTATGCCCAATTACTTGGTCCCTATCTTCTCTAGGTACTTTATAGTTTATACTAGCAGCACCCCGCGGTTTCATCCGCATAAGTGTTGATCCCGTGGGAATATCGGGATAAAAAGTATGCTATGTGTTATTCTGATATATAATCTATGTTACCGTAAAGGTTCATCCATCCATCCATCCTCACAAACTTTCACGTTTATATTATTAAACCAGCTTCTGCCCGCGGCT
Organism: Apamea anceps; assembly: GCA_951799955.1. NCBI lineage: Eukaryota > Metazoa > Arthropoda > Insecta > Lepidoptera > Noctuidae > Apamea > Apamea anceps. The sequence goes on along the minus strand of OX637522.1, from coordinate 5,249,057 downwards.
TCGCCCGCGTGGATGTCGGAAATTATCCCACGGGAACGTGCTAACAGGATAAAATGTATGTGCTTCCCCAGGATGCCATCTATCTCGCGGGCCCTTTGTGGCTAATTACAATAGAAAACCAATTGTGTCTCATTAGTGGTGATTAAGAGGGTACCTATATGATATCCTTACCTAAGTACCTACATAATAAAAAATAAAAAAAACTCAATAACAGAAAATAAAATACCTACCTACCTAAATAAACCTATTTCTGATGATAACTAAACTCAATAAATAAGCAAAATCCCTAAAAACTAATATCTATACGAATGCCTAATCTTACCTAACAGTATTATAAAATAACCTACGGTCACTACGTACACTATCAAGTATACTACCTATACTTTAAAATTAAAATCAATACCTACGACTTATAAAAATAAACCGACCGACAGACAGACAGACAGACAGACAAAAATTTTTTTAATCACATTTTTGGGTTTGGTGTCGGTCTAGTAACACCCCCTGCCATTTATTTTTTTGATATTTTCAATGTACAGAATTTTCACTTCTACAGATTTATTATAAGTATATAGATAGGATAATATCGCTACATAAATAACGATCCTCGGAAAAGCAATAACACAAAGTGTACTTGTATGGGTCTAAACCCAATCTTGATTCGCTAGTTAAAACTGAAAGATGAGACCACCACTCTCCTAAAAATTGCTACTCAATATAATATCTTAATGGTCTATCAATCTGAGGAACACTGTGAGTGATGAATTAATGATGACGGCTTACTTGGGTTTTTCTATCTCGGTAGTAGCCAGAGGGGTCATTCTCGTAATTTAAAACGTTCAAAATCTAGTCGCAGTCTCATGTTGGCGACAAACAAATGTCAAAAATTTGTCATAAAGTAGGGAAATTAGAGGTATTTTTGACAGATTGCCCCTCTGATCTCAGTCTCAATCTGTCAAAAATACGTCCAATTTTCCTACATTTTGACAAGTTTGTGACATTTGTTTGTCGCCGAGATGAGACTGCGACTAGATTTTGAGCGTTTTAAATTACGGGAATACGGGCCCTGGAGTCTAGATTTGTGCCCGGTTGATGGCAATAGGCTCGCCCTCTATTACATGAGATTTAAACAGAACTGGCGACATGTGGGTGTACTATAAGTAGATCTCTGCCTAACTCTTCGGGATGAACACGGGCGTGATGTTAGGGTAAGCCTAGCAAAGTATTACCATAAAAATAAATACAGCCAACTATTAAATGACATGCCAAAAGTACTTTTATGAAGGGCTTCAAGTATATTCCCACTGAACTTTCCCCTTTACCGAAGCGACTGGTATCGCTTGAACGCGTCCAATAAAACTTGTAATATGGAATTATAGCCATCGTAATCTGTTTTAATATCAATTTTGGTGGTATTTTCGTTTCGTTTGATCTTGTATTAATAAAATGTCTGTGATCGTTTTTTTACGATAAGACCTTAGGTAGGTATACTACAAGAAAGTGTAGGTCAATACCTACATTTAGCATACCTCTCCGCTCCGGTACCTGACGGACCCTTCCTACGCCTCCGTCCTTCGTTCTCTGTCCTCCGTCAAGGCCTCGAGTACCAGTCGGACCGCCGCGGCGGTCCGACTGGTACTCAAGGCCGCCTCGCCGGAGGACTCCGAACTCCTATTGGGTCGCGCCTCATCCGAGGGCCGCCCCAGAAGACTTCTGTATCCATTGGGCCGCGCCTCAACCGTGATCCGCACCATCTGGCGGACTGACAGCATCCCGCACGTATTAATCTCATCGCATGCAATTTGCGTTAACGTGGCGCATAAAACAATCACCCGCTGGCTGTCACTGTCATTGGCAGTCCCACTTCTGTTTTTAGTCGATGACGTCATCAGAGGGGCAATTCTCGTAATTTTAAGAACGTTCTCAGTCTGATCTCAGTATCAATCTGTCAAAAATACGTCTAATTTCCCTACATTATGACAAGTTTTTCACATTTGTTTGTCGCCGAGATGAGACTGCGACTAGATTTTGAACGTTTTAAATTACGAGAATTGGCCTTCAGGTGGTTTGAAAGATAATGGTATTCTATTATTACGAGTTTAATTACTTGACTCAGGGCTGATTTTTCCAACGCCAGATAATTTTACCCAAGGAATACTTTTTGAATTTTTTACAGTTATTCTATACAAAATCTCTCAGACGTCAATTAAATTCCACGAATAAAAATTATGGCTGATTTTTCAATAGTTAGATACCTAACCCTTATCAGAAGAATAAATAGGACAGTTTGACATAATGTCTGTACAAAAACTGTCAAACCGCAACATTTATCTCTCAAATAAAAATTATCTGACTATTGAAAAATCACGCCTTAATGTAATGATAGAAGTAAAAAGAAGCTGTTTCAAAAGAATTTCAAGTATTTGATTAAAATGTAAAGAAATGGTTCAGAAAATGTACCTGTTGCCAATTTGTACTGTCACTTACAAATTGAGTGCTTTTTGACTTAATATTAGAATACTTTAACTTGAAATTCTAATTTTAAATCACCCTAGGTTTTGTTTCTTTTGACTTTTCGGGGCCTCCTACCACAGGTATATCTTTTACTTAAAAGGAGGTCCCTATGTAAGATTTACTGTAAAAGTTGTAGGACTACACTAGGGAACAAAAGGGTATTCATAGTAATTATGTTAATTTGGACACCTTATGTGGCATATTTTATATCAATAGAAGCTTAATTGAATACAGATTTAAATTGTTTAATTAAATAAAAGAGTTGCTAGTTAAAAAAAATAAAAATGTATTATGAAAATCTAAAATGGTACCCAAACAAAAAAACACTTTTTGCCGGTGGAGCAGACGAGTCCTGGAGTGGAGACTGTGTATCGCAAGCGAATTGGCGGCGCATATTGTAGCGATATAAAAAAGGGGAATCTTTACTTGAAAACGTTATAATTTTTGTAAGTGAAATACGAGTAAGATAGTAAGAGTAATAAAAACTTAGCAAAAGACACAGAACGAATATTATTATTAAAAAGGATTATGTCGTGACGTCTTTGGTGTTCGAGCCCTATAATAAATTTTATGTATTCTTGTTACGCTTCGATTATGATACGTTTGCAAACGTTCCTCAACTTACGTAACTAGATAAATACAAGGACGCCCTAAATGGGTAATTGGCACCAAGTCAATTCGTTATTAGGAAGCGAGATAATAATTTAAATAACCGTTTGATCAAAGTTGTAACAATGGTAATATACGGCTAACTAGTAGTTTATCAAGTAAGGCTCTACTGAAAACTAAACTACAAGATATACGGAAATCCAGTCTTAGGCTCCACGCTGACAATCTGAAGGCTCCTCGCTGGCCCGAATCAGAATCCTCTTAAACGTGCAGGTCGCACGCAAGGTGTTATGTTGGGTTCGATTCTCAACAGGAAGCTTGTAGACGTCTGGTGGCTGGCTTGTAAAGGGTGGCTGGTAGGGCGAATTCTAGATCGCCCTACAGTCTTCGGACAAATCAAGTCTTCATGAAATGTGACTCGCCTCGAGACAACTTTTTAGTGACGTACAATTCGTTTATTTTCGGGAACACTGCCCTTGGATCCAGTGGTTTACCGCTACAATTGTAGCGAATTATTTCATTGGGAAAGCAGAAAAAAATAATATATTAGACTCCCGTCCTGTGTCCAAAAAATCCTTCCAATCAAAAATCTCGGTAAGGAAAAAGACCGACACTTTTTGATTCAAAATTCAAAACCAATATGAGGAAAAAAACCTTTCTGGTTAAAAAATAAGGTTGGATTTTTTATAAAAGGTCGTTCGTGACAAAATTATAATGTAGCATGACCCAATGCTGCACGGTGGAGCAGACGAGCCCTGGAGTGGAGACCGCGTATCGGCAAGCGTATTGTGGTACGCCCCCCAGTGGCGGACGGAGGACCTAATGAAGGTGGTTGGGACAGACTGGATGCGGAAGGCGGAGGGCAGGGTATTGTGGCGCAGCCTGGGAGAGGTCCAGCAGTGGTCTGAATACAACTTAGATAATTATGTAAAAATTGTTTTTTGTAGAAATAACGATTGCCGGAAGAAAGTTTGGTTGATACAACAATGGTTAGATAAATACAGACGCCAGCAGGTCAAGCTACACGAAACTGTCAAAATTTTGCAATCAACCTTAAACCTTAATGATTCAGCGATAAAGTTGAAAATCTATTAAAGAAATTTGACAGATTGTAGTAGCTTGATGTGCTGGCGTCTGTACAATAAAATTAGTGCTGATGATCTCAACGAACTAAATAGGATATCTCTTTAATGTAAACAATTAAGAAACTGCCGGCACGGCACGGCACGGTTTGTCGGCACGGTTGGCGCAGTGGTTAAGCGATTGACTGCTGCGCTGCGTGTCGCGGGTTTGATTCCCGCACGGAACAAATATTTGTATGACCTACATGTATTTGTTCCGAGTCTGGGTGTTTTTCTATCTATAATATGAAAGTATTTACAAAAAAAAAAAAAAAAATGTATATAAGTAGTTTATCAGCCATCTTGTTACCATAACACAAGCATTAGGTTGCTTAGCTTGGGACTAGATGGCGCTGTTTGAAATGTCCAGGGTTATTATTATTATTAAACTTTCAAATATTTACAACACATAAGTGTTAGTTTCCAAGAGAGGCCCGTGGCTAAATAATAATAGCCGCACAGGTCGATCGGTCAGGTTAAGCTACACTTGCCGCGGTTGGTCTGTGGATGGGTGACCATCTTTACATACCGAGACCCCTCCGTGCCTCGGAAAGCACGTTAAGCTGTTGGTCCCGGCTGTCATTCGTGGATCTTTGACAGTCGTTACGGGTAGTCAGAAGCCCGAAAGTCTGACAGCCAGTCTTACCAAGGGGTATCGTATTACCCAGTAACTGGGTTGTGGAGGTCAGATAGGCAGTCGCTCCATGAAAATACTGGTATTCAGCTGCATCCGGTTAGACTGGAAGCCGACCTCAACAAAGTTGGGAAAAGGCTAGGCAGACTGATGATGATGAAGTGTTAGTTTTCAACTTGTCTAACGTAGGTGCTTCGGATAAGTGAACTTTGGTGATCGTGACGCACTGGGCAGCATTAGCAATGACAATGATCAATGCTTGTGACTGACTGGTGACACTATATAAGTACACTGATGAAAACGAGCGCAAAGAAACTTTATATTATTATTATTATTTCAAGTCAGTACTGACAGTAAAGTTAGAACGAAAATAAATTTAAAACGACGTTACGTTAATCACATTATCCTCGCCAAAGGAATGACTGAGGCCCAATATCTATTACGCCTCTTAGCGAAGTTTAAACAACCAATTTGCTAAGCCCATGTCAAGTTCGCGAAGTTACCAATTAATTTGTTTATCGCAACGAGAATTTAATAAGCAAAGTTGTGGAAAAATATTGTGTCGAAGCTGTGTAAGAAGTCTTTTGATAGGCCAAAAAATCTTAACACGATATAAACTTTTAGGTTTCGTGAAACGATTTTTTTCGATAATAATCTGTTATTATCGTAAAGTAAGTAAAGTCACATAATTTTTCTAGGGAGCTTTAAATCGTCAGGCAAAAAGTTACCGCCGGCGGGAAGTGTCTGGCAATATTGGTTACTAATTTCTAATAATATTCTCTGAAAGATACATAAAAACCAGCCATCAAAAGCCAGCCAGCCTATAATGTTCCCTCTGCTGCGACACAGGCCTCCTCTCTATGAGAGAGAGTGGGCCTTATCCACCACGCGGGCCCATTGAGGGTTGGTAGATGTCAAGTTTTTAAATTTTTGGTTCCAAGACATGCCGGATTCCTCACGATGTTTTCCTTCACCGTTTTTGAGAGCAGTGGTGATGAAATAATTTACACAAATTGAAGCGACTGTTTGGGTTTGAACGTACGACCTACAACTCGTAAGTCGCAGCCGTTATCACTGGGCCACCACTGCTCTCTTGCATATGGCAACACTAGTCTCTAATGGGTTAGTTGAGTTTCTTTCGGAAATTAAATTGCAGGACTGTTGCTAGTCAATAAGCATGAAGGAATTAGTAGGTTAGAAAGCATCCACACCTTACGAATTTTTCAAAGCCTGAGATTTGACAGTTTTTGGGGCTCCATAACTCAAAAGGAAAAAATGGAACCCTTATAAGATCACTTCGTTGTCCGTCTGTAAAAAAAGGATTTGAGAATTTGATATTAATTTAAATTTGGTCACTACCAAATTGAAATTAATATCAAATTCTCAGGGATACAATCCCTTGAAGCAGTGAAAAAATAAAACATCTAAGTCAACGCAATCAAAAGATACGGGCGTTTATATTCCGTTATGCCGCATATTTTGACTCTCGCAAGGGAATCAAAAACTATAGGGTGCTTCCCGTTGACCTAGAATGATGAAATTTGGCAAGAAGCAATGTCATGTAGCACAAGTTATGAAATCTACTATGAAAATCTAAAATGGTACCCAAACGAAAAAATACACCGACATACAAGTAAAGGAAAAAATCCGAAAACCGTAAATTTTTTAGTTACATACGTACAAATTTCCGTACTTTGTAGGTATGTAACTACAAATTTACGGTTTTCGGATTTTTAACCCTCGATGCGCGAGTCCGACTCGTACTTGACCGTTTTTTTTTTTTAATAAGTTACTATTAAGTACCTACCCGTATTATTTAATTAAAAATCCTATATCCAGGTTTCTTAACTTGTATATCCACTCTTTTTAAGAAGTAAAGCTTAGCAGATTTTTTTTTTCATAAATTGCCCACCATTTATCTACAAACTGGAAAACCCTGTTTCATAAATATTTAATTGACTCTAAGTGAAAATTAGCTTGCTAAACTGTTCTACTGCGGAATTATGAATTGATCGAGTAAATTGGTTTGAGGTTTATTGTAATGTTATATGGTTCCGTAGGTGCTAAGTTCTCGTTTTGCAATGATCTTTCAGCCATTAACAGATTCAGGCACCATTTTATAGCTCAATTTATAGAGGAAAGCAATTTATAGACATCCGTGTCTCGTCCCGTAATTACGTACAGACACCAGCACATCGAGCTCCTCTAGTAGCAGTAGTTCGGTTGTTAGTCCGGTAGACCGAGCTACGGAAACTTTCAGTTGCGATAGTTCGGATCTAACAAAGCATCGAACTATAAATATGTACCCTCCCTTTAGTTCGGCAAAAACTAGGCATATAATGTAAACAAACTATATCTGTATTTTATTTTTACCACATAAAAAGAGCGACTTTGTATAAAAATATCTCTGTAGAAATTTCCCCACAAGTTAATTGTACTTGTGCTTCTCTAATAAAATCGTCTTTTTCAACATACTTCTTGCTTCTTTTTGGCAATGTCTTCTTTCCAAATGTTGTACATCGCGGTTTGAAGCCATATTGTGCGTGGCACACTGTTCACATAAAATTCCCCTGCTTCTTCTAGATTTCTTGCCATTCACAATAGCTCTTGACAATCCACTGCTAAAAACAGGTATTACCTTTTTTCCAGCCGGCCCATCTTGCACATTTTTTCCAACTAAGTTGGAGTCGGCTTCTTGTCTAACTGGATGCAGTATCAAAACCTGTAATTTACGTGGAGCGGCTGCTAATCTGTCCTCCACAACCCAGGTACTAGGTAACACGGTACCCCATTGTAAGAATGTCAACAACTGTCAAAGATCTACGACTGACAGCCGGGACCAACAGCTTAACGTGCTTTCCGAGGCACGATAGGTTTATTAGACCTTTGAAGTCCATCGGTATTCCCTACAATATAAATAAGATTTACTAAAATCAAAGAGGCTTGTTTTTCTAATAGATTCCCTTATGTCAAATCATTAAATTATATTCACATTTTTCGTATAAAGTGAATGAATTTACTTTGATAAGTACGTAAGTACGTAAAGCATTTTTATCTAAAATTCTTTGTCGACGTTTTGCTAAAACACTGAGTGGTGTTAAAAGCAAAGAGTATCTATATTTTAATGGACTAACTATTACTGCTTTCGTAATATATTCTCATTGTACGAGAAATAGTACACTTTTCATATCTATTTTCATTTCCAATGTTTCAACAAGTATTTCATACATGAGGCTGATTTTTCCAACGCCAGATAATTTTATTGGAGAAATAATTTAGAATTTTTGATAGTTCTTCCATACAAAAACTGTCAGACGTCAATTTTAATCCACGAATAAAAATGTCTGTCGATTGAAAAATCAGCCCTTAAACAAATAATAATAATAACAAGCCCTAGTACTTGACGCATATGCGGCGACGATCTTACTTTGTAAACTTTCATTAGATTGTTTACTTTTACCGAATATAGAATAGAATAGAAATATTTATTATCTAGGTAATACAGTAAGCTGGTTCACTGGTTAACAGCAACTTGAGGCGACATAGGAAGCTTAAAATACTACCTACTGGTTATTTGCCAGTGAGCCCCAACCTAGAAAGTTAGTTTGTACCTAGTTCCGTACGAATTCCAGAGTGGAGACTAGAGATGATTTCAGGTATGGTAATAGTATGTGTCCATGTGTATCTAATGTTTGGGTGGTGTGTGTGTCAATCTTAAATTCATAACTGAAATCAATCTTAATCTATTTTTAGCACAGTCTTACGAACGAAAACGTATACATACCAGGATAAATTTACGGTTTGGATTATTAGCTACCAAAAATTCTATGCTCATGAAAAATATAAGCTTTTCACACTCTACCTAAATAATTAATAATAATTTCCTTAAAGAGGTCGGTGCTGGAGGGAGAAACTTAGCGGAAAAATAAACCTGGTTTCTATCATTACGACGGAACCCAGAAAAGGGGGCTAATTTTTGAACATATTAAATAGTGCTATTTACGGGGGAAATAGGTACAAATTAAATTAAACACAATAACCGATTCAATAATTGGACAATTTTATTGGAGAAATGAAACCCTTGAAAAATCAAAGAGCAGTTGTACTTTAACCTTTTCAATGTTCACACAGTAAAAGTAATAATGTTTCTACAAAAAGTAATTACATACACCAAACAGTTGGAGGACCCAAAAAATCCTTTGTTGGGGCCAACTTTGAAAGGATTGTATTTATTTGGCCTCTGGCAAACTGGGAGCAAATTTAGGACCACTGCTTACAATTTGATACACTTTTCTACCTTACTTTTTGTTATTAGCCAATTTGTTGACCTTTATTTTGTTAGATATGATATTAACAAAGTTCTAAACAACATGTCACTGACTGTTCTCAGCGTTATTTGCTTTGCAAAATGTTATTCTTTCGTTATGTGGCAAGACGAGTGGAGGAAGCTTGTTCAATATATTTCTGAGGAAGAAATAATACAAATTAGGAGAGAGGACCCGGTAGTAAGAAAGCACATGGATGACTACACTAAGTATACGAGGATAATAACATACATGTTTTGGGTGATGGTATTCATAACGAATTTTCTTTTAATAGTAACGCCCTTCTTGAAATACGTCTCATCCCATTCCTACCGCGAGGATATAAGATTGGGTGTGGAACCATTACCCCAAATTCTATGTTCTTGGTTTCCGTTTGATAACAACAAAATGCCTGGTTATTTGGGAAGTATTTTCGTTCATGTAATTATGGGCAGCCAAGGTTCTGGCGTATTAGCCGTTTACGATATGAACGCTGTTGCTATCATGTCTTATCTGAAAGGACAGATGATAATTCTGAGAGAGAAATGTAATAGCCTATTTGACAACGCAAGTTCGACTGAAGATGTTTTAGATAGGATCAAAGAGTGTCATAGACATCACAACGCCTTAATTAAGTAAGTACCTACTTCATAAGTTATTTTAGTGCTTTAGGCGTTGATAAGGTATCGTTAAAGCAGCCTATTTGACAACGTAAGTTCGACTGAAGATGTTTTAGATAGGATCAAAGAGTGTCATAGACATCACAACGCCTTAATTAAGTAAGTACCTACTTCATAAGTTATTTTAGTGCTTTAGGCGTTGATAAGGTATCGTTAAAGCTAATTTGTGACGAGTTTCACAAATTGTAATTAGGCCAGTCATTTAAGACACCGTAGGTCGCAAACAATTGCACAGTACAGATTTGTTGACCTAATCCGATTTTTTATGTCTACGGTGACTGATCTAAATGTCAAGACGTACCCAATATATTGATTTTTTAAGTTTATCTTGGATATACCTATATAAGGTGTATTTATTCATACATGAAATATTTAATTATATTAAGAGATACAAGTGCTTGAAAGCTATAGAAATGAAAAAAAAAATGTCGTAAGTATATTATTTAAAAAAAAATAAAAAAAATACTTGACACACATAATAAATACTGGCTCCTTCTAATTTTAAACATCCATTACGCTGATTTCTACGTAGTCATTTACTGTCATTGAAAGCAAATTACATCGTCAGGAAATCTGGATTTAAACCTATCACCTGCATGCATTGAAGGAAGCGTAAAGTCAATGTTTAAGGTGGATGCTCCAAGATATCCCGCGAACTTCAAATTTTCTTACGTTTTTTGCAATTTTGCGTTTTTTTTTTTTGCGTTTTTTGCGCTACTGCCGATGCCGAGCATGAGCTCGGCAGTAGCGCTCGCTAGCACTATACCGACGAGGCAGGCATTATTATTAAACCAATGCTATTTACAGGCACTGCTCCATCTTCAACTCACTATTATCGCCAACCATGTTTGTTTATGTGCTGATGTGCTCCATAACAATTTGCGGCAGCGTGGTGCAATTTAGTTCGGTATGTTGTTTTCATTATTTTCTACTTATTTCTCAACATCAAACACTGGTCGTTCGAGAGCTCGAGACGTAGAAATAGACAAGCATATTTTCATAGAGACGGTGGCGTGTTGCGATTAATTACCAATTTCTATTTTTTTAACCCGCAACAGCTTGGTACAAATAAAATTAAACCAATGCCCAATGCCTTTATTTTCAGAAAGAAGCCACCGCTTCACAAAAACTGTGGGTCGTTCAGTACACGTCTGGATTAGTTTCACAACTCTTTCTATACTGTTGGCATAGCAACGAAGTAACAATGCAGGTAACTAATTTCCAACACCCAAAAAAAATTCTTTATTCACCATTTGGCGCCATGAAACTGGTTCAAGTAAAAAGAGGAATTAATAAAAATTTTGAAAATCAACAGCATCAGTTATTACACTAAACCAGTTAGAATCTTCATTTACCTGTCGCTGAAGGGACCGACTTGCAGTGCTGACTTACTTTTCAATTAATTAATATTTCGAGTCGGAGTTTGTGGCTCTTAATAACAGCCGCACGGGTTGATCGATCAGATTAAGCTACGCTTGCCGTGATTGGTTCGTAGTGCCTCGGAAAGCACGTTAAACCCAATGGTTTTTAATGGCACGTTAAACCCATTGATAGTTGTTACGGGTCGTCAGAAGCCCGAAAGTCTGACAACCAGTCCAAGTCCGTTACCAAGGGGTATCGTATTACCAAATAACTGGGTTGGGAAGGTCAGATAGCAGTCATGGCTCCCTGTTAAACACTGGTATTCGGCTGCATCCAGTTAGACTGGAAGCCGACCCCAACATAGATGTGAAATGGCTGGCCAGATGATGATTATTTCGGGCTATTCTTTTAGTGATGTATTATTTAATAATTTATGCTATTATTATGCTGTATTCTCTGACAGAGTGAGCAAGTAGACAGAGGAATCTACAACAGCGACTGGTGGCAGAGTGATGTGCGTGAACGCAAACAACTTATCTTATTGGCTGGGAAGTTAAATCACACGTTTATATTAGACGCTGGACCTAACTCTACGCTGTCTGTTCCTACTTTTATTGAAGTACGTACCTATTCATCTTTTGTAAATTCAACACGCTTTTCAACGTCTTTTGACACACACAGACGAATCCCATCCCGTTGCACGTGCACGTGCCCATGCATGTGCACGTTTCCGGTGCACATTATAAGTGCAGATTATAAGTCTCAGACGTAACAAATTCGGCTATGATTGACTTTGACGCGGTAACAGTCACACGCGGTACAGATTTTGATTAAGGTCAAAGAGATTAGGGGTCAACATTGACAACGTATGGTGCCTTCATGCTTGGTATCCATGATTAAATTGAATTGCACCAGCAGGCTGCCTGATTCAGAACCTGATCGTGACTTTTTTGACGCTTTATTTTGGCATAGGATTTGCTTGCGTCTCTACAGGTGCTTCCCATACAGCAGTTATATAACGTTAAGCCGTATACGAACGAACGAACATAGTGTTCGATGTTCGTGTTCACCATGTGTTTGTTCGTTCGCGCGTACACGGCTAGAGAATGTTGCACAACATTTGTTTTCTAACCTTTTTTAACAAATTGTAACAAAAGTTATAAATTGTTAGTGATATTAAACAACTTCTTGTAACAAAATTTTATAAAATTAATTACAATATGATATAAAAAATTATAACGTTTCTTGTATAACATCATCCGAGCGGCAGCGGGACGTTAGCGGAAGGGCACGGGGAGGAGGTTGCTCGCGAAGGTTGGTTGCTCGTTGAGGCCAAACCAATAAGCACTTCCACCATTTAGAGCCACTACCAGCTTCCTCGAAAGGTAGACCCAAAGTGATGGTTACAGAATGTTATACAACGAGTTGAACCAGCGTGGGGGCGTTTATAAATATAACATTCTTAACATGTTTTAGCAAAATGTTACACGCTGTTATAAAATGTTCAAAAGGTGTGGGTCAACGTAAACCGTCGCTAATCACTACTTAACTTTAAGCAACGGTCATAAATAAAGGGGTTTAAGTCTGTCAGTTAAGTCTAGCGAGGATGCTAGTCTTTTTGTTAATTAATTGCTTTATTGATTAATCAATTAAGTATTCTATTCTTTACAGATCATGAAAGGCTCCTACAGTTTCTTCACGCTATTCTCGCAGATTCGAGAGGATTAATTAATAAGATTTTCACCAAGGAACGCACTATTTCATATTGTTTTCTTAACACAATTCGATTTATGTACACAAATACTGATTAATGAATACATTTACCTGTTTACAAGTATGGTGAACCACGCTGTTTGTGGTTCGAATTAATAATTAATTTGCGTTTGTTATATTCTAATTTGATATTCAGCAAATTTGGGTTAACATCACGTTGGTTGGCAATCTATTGTTGTAGGTACAAATTATATTTTAGGGATAGCGAAATATTTATCTACGTAGTCTGTTAGATCAAAATTCATAAAACTTTTTATGTAACATTAATTTTGTTTTATAGCTTTTGTAGTCTTAATTAAATTATTACACCGATTTCTGTGTTTATTTCGAGTACTGTGCGATTTATTATCAAAGACATGCAAACCTTAATTTTAAGCTCAGAATTACAATCTCTTTACCACAAGGGGCAAAGGATTTTAAAATCAAGGTGTTTTCCAGAGTGCTTACCAAGCCCCCATCAAAGCTTCAAACAATCGGCTTTTTAAAACACTTGTATAAAACTACTTTTGTTTTTACCCGCGGCTACGCCTGTATAGGTGTCGTAAAATATCCCAAGGAAACGTAGGTACCACCGGGATTAAAATTACCCTTGTTAATCCAGGTTATAAACTATGTGTGTCAAATTTCATCCAAATCTATTCAGGCGTTTTTGCGCCTTTCCGGAACATACACCTAGACAAACGGACAAAATTCTAAGGGAAATTATGAGTGCAGCAACAAAAGTTTTCTTTAGCACCTGCTGCAACCTAACGTCTTTTTTTGTAAGTAGACAACGATTTGATAGAACAGCTTCTATTTTATTAATTCATCATCTTTACTATAACAGAATATCAAAATACATCAACAGAATATCAAAAACCAGCATCAATTTACCAACTCAGTGCTACCGATACTGGCCTGCAAAACTAAGTATCACACTTTTAAAATTGGAATAACTTTTTAAGTACACAAGATATACTTTCAACATAAAAAGGATTTGAAAAAGAGTTTAATTTTGTATATAAAAACTTCATAGTCGAGAACCTTATTTTAAGAAATGACTGAAAAGAGCGTTAAAAACAAAAATTATTCTTTTCGAATTACAATTTTACCATTGATTTTTTTGTTTCTTTCTTTCGTTTTTGCTTTCAAAGTTTTTCTTGATCGATGAGTTTTGTTACAAAAGCTAAGTTAGACAACAGCACATAAATTTTATTTGTCATGCCTCTTTCACCTGAAGAATGTGCTAGGATCATGACTTTTCTGGAACTAGGCATCAGTATGCATCGTGCTGCAAGAATGGTGGGTGACTTTACGAACGGTCCAGAAGGTGAAGCGAAGGTACGAAGAGAGTGGAAACCAGCTGAGGAGACCTTGTAATGGCAGACCCAGGTGTATTAGTGCCCGATAAGACCGTTATATTTTTTCCACTGTGTTGAGAAATCGCCACTCGCCATCGAAGGGACTACATTAGTGACAGTACAGTGAGAAGAAGACTTGCTGAAGCAAATCTGAAACCCCCGAAGACCAGCGAGTGGCCCCAAACTCGAGAGAGAGCATCGAGTAGCGAGACTGCGATACGCCCGTAGACACATACAGTGGGATGAAGAAGAGTGGTCAATAATTTTGTTCACAGATGAGTTTCGATTCTCAATTTACACTTCTGATGGAAGGCGAAGTGTTAACAGGCGGCCTGGTGAGCGATACCTCTAAGACTGCTTCTCAGAAAGAGTCCAGTACGGTGGAGGCAGTTTACATGTATGGGCTGGCATATCTTCAGAAGGTCGCACAGAGTTAGTGGCCATAGAAAATGGAACTCTGACTAGGGAATGATATACCCAAGCGATTCTCAACTAGTATGCAGGGCCGTGTTTAGCAAATCTGGGTGATGGATCGATGCTGATGCATGATAATGCCCGGCCACACACGGCTTAGGTCGTGCAAGAGTATATTCAGGAGGTTGGTATCAGCGTGATGGCTTGGCCATCAAGAAGTCCTGATCTCAACCCGATTCTTCTATAGTTTAGAAAAAATTTAAATTTTTAAAGCGTAGTAGTTATGCAGGCTAGTGTATATTTACTTCGGAATTGATAACTCGGCAACTAATGTTGTAATTGGGCTACTTTATATGTTTTAGATTCAACAGCTGTCTGCTAACAAAATCAAATTCCAGCCTCAATATTAGCCATCAAACTTTTTTATTCAACAACTAAATTAATAAATCATATTCTTTTTCCATGAAAATTAGCAGTAGGTAGTCAAGCTATCGACTATTCCCGATGTCTACCATCTGTTTGTCCACCACTGGGGGCACTTCATTATTTGAATAGGTCGAATCTGTCCCCGACTTTACATAGTCTTGCTACCCCTTGAATGTATATAAAAACCGGAGGCGCGAAGGGAGAGCAACCCCCGCCCAGAGCAATAGGTACAGGCACCCGTGCAAGCCGTAGCGGCTGAGGCTGGTCGCCAAGCCGAAGCTGCGGCAGTGAGCATGGGTTAGGCACCCATGCTCCTTTGTTACGTAAGGGAGGGGGTTGCACATCCCGCAGCGCCGGAGATGATGCAGAAGCAACTATAAAGTTAAAATAATTTGTCCCCCAGTGGTGGACAACAAAAATAATTTTTAAAAGTTGTTTCGCTGTCCCCCCTGTGGTTGCCAAACAAGTGGTGGACATCGGGAATAATCAAAATTAACTTATGGTAACATTATAAATAGATAGGTGACTACATGAAATTAGAGCTTTCATTGACCATTATTTGATGACAATAATAAGGAAATTCTAGCAAGAACTCATGATGCACCATGTCATTGTATCCTTCACTGCTTCAACATTTTCATCACTTGTTGACGTGCTAGGGCGTCCAGGGCGAGCAGCGTCATTAACATCTTCTTTGCCTTCTGTGAAGAGCCACTTATAACCATTTTTTTTTTTGCTTAAAGTAGACTCGCCAAATGCCACGTCAACATTTCAAGCGCGTTGGAGCACTTAATTTTATTTTGCACACAAAATTTAATACAGATTCTTTGATCCATTTTTTTCGATAGCAAAAAATAGCCAAGCACATTAAAACACGTCTAACCTTATATCTGCAACATATGTTGGGAACATGTATACAAATAAAAAAATAATTTAAAAAATTTAAATCTAAATTTTGCCCGCGAAATTTGAAAAGTCACCTTATTTTTTAAACAAACCTCGTATTAGACGCCGAAGTTCATCGCTGGCCTATTTCAATTCATTCGACAACTAAATAAAGAAACTTAGCACCCAAATCCTAATATCTATTTTTTTTCGGCATCAGACTCGTTCAATTATTTGGCTTTGTATCAATTACATTTTTACAAAAATATCCAAGGTACACTGGACTTCGTTACTATTTTATTATATGTACATTTAATAATATAGATATTGGGAATACGTAGGTAGCTGCGTAGGAAGTATAATTTAAGTAAAGAAAATATTTTTCTGACAGCTATTCCATCAAACTTGACGTCTCAAGCCTATAATTACCCTGCCACATTCGCAAAAGCCGTACAATTTTAGAGAGCGAAATTGTCAGTTGTCACAGTGTAAAAAGATTGGCCATAATAAACAGTGCTTTGTTTTATATGCAAACCAGCAATTTGTTTGACAACTGCCCGCCCATGCCACGTAAGTTATCCATACACGCATGCGGCTGTTTGTTCGTTATAAAAGTGTTTGTTAACCCAACTGACAATATGTAGTAAAAGGTGTCCATGAATAACGAATTTGTTTATGTTAGTCTTAGTAACTGTAATAATCGTAAAGGGCTCAAGGTGTAAGATAACAGCGAATAAAGAAGTTTATCGTGGTAAAAATAACATAAAAATAATACAATCGTTTTTAAAAAGAAGAAAACAAAAAAGATCTAATATAAGAATATTTTTCACAATTCCATGAATACTTGCCTCCGGATGACATTGTTATCAAAAACAAATGAAACAAACCTTCGTCACGATATTTTTTTCTACGCAGCAAACAAAAACGAAATAAGAGCAATAATTATTTCGCTAAAATTCAATTACCGAACGGAAACGGAATTGTAGCTCTTAATGACATACAAACAGCGAGGATTTCACACAAAAGACTTGATTAAAACTCGTCTTGAATCTGCATTCAAAGCAGTGGGTTCATTCATTCTCGTAAAAAGTGTTGCAAATTACGCAGTTCGCTATAGCTCGGTACTCTATCAACTCGGGAAATATGGAGGAAAAGCTTACTACTTCATATTTTATACGTTTTTGGAACTAGAAATTGGAGTGTAATTAAAATGCGGGATACTAAAATTATAATGCCAATTCAAAATAACATTCTAGAAACATGCCATTTATTTTACGTTGAAATAATGTTTTTTTTTTTATTAATGTGTTACAGACTTTATTGTAGAAGCTCATACTCACAATTTAAGTTAAACAAACTCAACATTCTGCTCAACCCAATCTTAATGTCAGTCCTTCACCCTTGTCTAGCATAACTAATACAACAATTAAAAAATAAAACTAAAAAATAAAATTGCTAAAATTAATTGAATACAAGTCGTGCCGGCGGATTAACTTAGTAATGCTGACTTAAATAAATAGGGACCAATATAACGAAAAAATCACATTTTATTTCTGCCACCTATTGAAACCATTTGTTTGTTAGTACACCAAAATGGTATTTAAATTCCTTAATCGATTGGAAGACCCAAAACATCCATTATTAGGGCCAACTGTTTGGGCCCTTCGATATGGGGGTTTATGGCAAAAAAATCGCATAAAAAGCTTTTTTTATAATTTGGTCCATTTTGCTGCATTTCTTTTCGTGGTATCCCAATACATAGAACTTTGGATTATCAGGAATAATCTAGAAATGGCATTGAGAAACCTGTCCTTAACTATGCTGAGCACCGTTTGCGTTATCAAAGCTTGCAATTTAGTGTTCAGGCAAAATTCTTGGAAAAAAATCATTGAATATGTATCCGAAACAGAAAAGTTGCAACTGTCAAAAAATGACAAGACTGTCAACAATATCATATTCGACTATGTAAAATATGCTAGAAGGGTCACATACTTCTACTGGTGTTTAGTAACGGCCACAGTTTTTACTGTCATCCTGGCACCTCTCTTCATTTACTGGTCGTCTCCTACCTTACGAGAGAGAGTAAGGAACGGAACTGCACCATACCCAGAGATAATGAGCTCTTGGATTCCTTACGACAGAACCAGAGGCTTCGGTTTCTGGGTTGCTACTTTTAACCAGATGTTTGCTTGTTTCTACGGAGGTACAGTCGTGGCGAATTTTGACTCTACTGCTGTAGTAATAATAACGTTTTTTGCTGGACAACTGAAAGTACTATCTGCTAATTGCGAAAATCTGTTTGGCGATGGTAATGAACTAGTTAATTATGATGAAGCCGTCAAGAGGATTAAGGAGTGTCATTTGCATCATCTGGACATGGTGAAGTAAGTTTTGTCTTTAGTTACTTTCTCTTTTAATGGTCGGGTGCTTATGATAAATGATTTATTTTATGTAAGTAGGTTTGTACAAACACTTTTACACGTCAATCATATTTTTTTTTTTAAATTAGATTAGTTCGACGTTCCCTATCTGACTACTCTCACAGTCTACAGTCTCTTTTAAAGTCCAGACATAATCTTGGTCAGATCATGTGAAGACCATGTAGATTGTTGTCTGAATGGTCTTTTGAGGAAAGAATCACACAGATTGAGTGGACCTGTCCAGTCAGTTTGTCAGTAACCGTGCAGCTCAATTCAAAACTTAAGCATGCTTTACATCATCAAATTATCTTTATATACGCTTCTTCATGCCAACATATACGCGCGTGTTGTGCTGAAGAAGCTTTCGGATAGACAAAGGGCTTTGAAGGTCCGTGTCATACCTAACCGTCCGCCATTTTGCTTTTTTTTAAAATGGCGACCACGCATGATACCTGTGTAAATCGGTAGCTGACATGAATGCAAACAGAAAACATAGTAAGACCAAACCCTATAGTGTCACGTTACCGAGACATTAACGTTCAAAGCTGATCACGTGACATCCATATTTTTTTTATACTTGCGTAATTATTTTAAACATTCACAAGGGATTATTTCAAACATCTATAATACCTAATAATAATAAGTTTATTGTACAAAGAAAAAAAAACATAAGGTTAGACATACAATAAACATGATTGTACAAGCAGTGGGCAGAGGCAAGTTGAACAGCAGGCTCCTGAACTAAGTAAAAGGATACTTGTATCTCAAGAGCCAACAAGATGTTGCGGTCACACGCAACGCAACTTGACGATTTGATTTTTATTCTATACAGAGACACCTTCCTACCAACTGTTATTGTCCACTTAACACTCATGCTCGTGTTGGGTTCAAGAAGCATACGTAAGTCGTATTTACAATGTTTTTCCCGAAAGCTTCTCTAGTACGGGTTGTAACTAGAGAAGCTTTCGGGAAAATATATACAAGTGTTGGCACGCGTGCATACCCTACCTGTTTTTTTTTGTTTTTTAGATTTTCTTCAGAATTTAATTCTTTGCTATCTCCCGTCATGTTTTGGTATGTCATCATCTGCTCTCTTATGATCTGTGCCAGTGCTGTACAGCTAACGACGGTAAGACCTTTTGAATGTCCTAGTATCTATCTTGTAAATTTTTGTATCTCTATCTTATTAGTTCTTTTTCTAACTCAACACACAACTGTACTATTGGGGAGTTTGTTGCACCACTTCTTCTTCCCAGCTAAAACACAAGGAAGTAAATGTTTATGTAAATCAATTATTTCAATAAACAATTTATTTTTTCGGGCATTCGAACAGTACCTAATTTGAATAAATTACTTCAGATTTTGATTTGGTTTGAGTTTAATTTATTGTATGTATTTTGAGATTAATTTGCGTATCAAGTAAGTAAATCCGCTTCCTGTTGTGTATTGATAAAATGCCATTTTATTTTTCTTTGTTGTCTACAGTTTTAAAGTAAAAACGTTGAACAGTTAAAAATATACCTTACAGATTTTTAGTTTCGATTTAACGTGGAAGGAGTCGTAGCAGGTTGCGTTCTGTAGATTCTGAGATCTTATTAAAACTAAAAACAGATCGGCTTTGTGTCATACACATGAGCGACACGTGTCGACGACACAGAGGCAACTGCAGCCGTCGGCACCCGTCTTCGCCCGCGGTCGACGCGTCGGCGGTTGCCTTCGACAACATGACGCATAATTATGTATTTATTTAAGTAAGGAGCTCAAACACACGAGCGGGAGGTTGACGACGGCTGTAGTCGCCTCTATTGTTGACGCGACGTATGTAAGGCAAAAACTAAACGTACAGACACTTTTAACAACGCGAGTGTCATATCAAACAAAATGTCTACCAAACAGTAGAAAGCAAAATGGAGTTTTAAATTGAGTGACCACGCGGACGTTTTAAAAAATGTATATTTCTCCTGCGTTTTGTTGACGGTAGGGGTTAATATTTTGTTCTTGTTTACGGGGAAATCAGACTAGCTTAAATTATCTGATGACATTGTTTAGTTTCGTTGATTTCTTTGATTGCTACTGCTGCAATTTGGCAATTTGAATAATGATTTTGTTTTGTTTATTTTAAGTTTTTTGTCGTGATTGAACGCTAAATGAAAAAAAAAGTTATTGGGAATCAAACCTAGCACCTTGCTCGTGGTCTGCATGAGTAGGTGGCGTGATCAACGCGTCATCGGCAAACTGTGTAGCGACGCGGCGGTGACACGGCTCGGCCCGGTGACCATTCGCTTCCACGGATTCCACTGCGACGGACGAACCCTCTTAAAATATTTTAGACCCACAAGAAGTGTAAAACCTCATTTATAACTTTATTTTTATTCTTCGTTATATTAAATATTTTACATCTTTTTTGTTCCGTTTTACCATGTTTTGGTGTATATGCGTACGTCAACGGGACGTGAAACAACCCGCCCTTAGACTCTACTTTTATTTTATTTATTAAGGGATAATAAACAACTACAACATATTTATAATACATAAGGTTAACAAAACTTAAAGTAGTAATATTGCAGTCCACTGCATTTTCTCAGATAAGACATGTTAATACTTGACAACACGGTTAGCGCAGTGGCTGAGCGATCGGACTGCTGCGCTGCGTGTCGCGGGTTCGATTCCCGCACAGAACAAATATTTGTAAGTCCTACATGTATTTGTTCCGAGTCTGGGTGTTTTTCTATCTATAATATGTATGTATTTACAAAAAAAAAAATGTATATAAGTAGTTTATCAGCCATCTTGTTACCATAACACAAGCATTAGGTTGCTTAGCTTCGGACTAGATGTCGCTGTGTGAAATGTCCAGGGATATTATATTATTATTATAATAGATCAGTGGTTGCCACTAGATGAGCATTACCAAGATTAACAAATATTTATTTATTTATTTATTTATTAGGCTTTTCAACAATGAGTACACTGTTACTTTATAATTTGTACATTGCAAACTTAAGTCTAAGCGCCTCATCACTTACAGAAAAGCACAGCATACACTACATTATGCGCAGATAATAACACAATTAATTTAAATAAAACAATTAATAATAATAAATAGTTTGAAAAAAAAATATAATAAAAAATAAACTGTTAAAAGGTAAATTGATTACAATGAAATAAATAACATAGATTAAATTAAATTAGATTAGATTTAATTTTTTTATATAAGATTAGGTGATTATTTGATTTTTGATAAATACCCCACATCTTGAATAAATAAATAAGTTACGAGTACTATAAGGCTAGTTATAGCCGCATAACCAAATCAAATAAGAAACAATTTCATTTACTTGAATTATACGAGGGCGAGTCAATAAGTCCGTGACTTTTTTAATGAAACACAGATTTTTGGATAATTTTATTTTTTATTTTTCAACGTACTCTCCTTTGAGCTCTATACACTTTGTCCAAAGTTTCTCCAATTTTTATATCCCTTCCAAAAAATAAGATTTGTCGAGGTCATCAAAATAGGTATTTGTTTGTGAGATGATTTCACCATTGGAGTCAAATCTCTTTCCACCAAGCCATTTCTTCAAGTTTGGGAACAAGAAATAGTCACTCGGGCCTAAATCCGGAGAATAGGGCGGATGAGGGAGCAATTCGTAGCCCAATTCATGAATTTTTGACATGGAAACTGCACATGTGTGCACCCTTGCATTGTCCTGGTGGAAAAGAACTTTCTTCTTGGCCAAATGCGGTCGTTTTTTTATTAAATTCGCATTAAATTGACCCAATAAGTTGGCATAATATTCACCATTGATTGTTTTACCCTTTTGAAGGTAGTCAATATGGATAATACCGCGTGCATCCCAAAAAACGGTCGCCATGACTTTATTGGCTGACAAACCCACCTTGGCCTTTTTGGGGCCGATTCACCCCGAGAAACCCACTGTTTTGACTGCTGTTTGGTCTCTAGTGTGTTGTGGTGGATCCATGTTTTGTCCACGGTTACGAAACGGCGCAAAAACTCGTCCACATTGCGGTTGAACAATGCCAAACACTCTTGCGAAGTTGTCACACGATTGCGTTTGTGGTCGATTGTGAGCGACCGCGGCACCCATCTTGCGGAAAGCTTTCTCATACCCAAGTGGTCATTTAAAATTGTAACCACTGAGCCATGTGAGATGCCTATGGCTTCCACAATCTCTCTCACTTTCAATCTCCGATCGGCCAACACCATATCGTGACTTTTTTCAATTGTTTTGGGTGTAGAGACCTTAATTGGGCGTCCAGAACGTTCGGCACCTTCCGTGCTGGTACGGCCACAACGAAATTCTGTGAACCACTTCTTTACCATTGAAATTGATGGTGCAGAGTCCCCATAGTATTTATCAAGCTTAGCCTTGGTTTGAGTGATGGTTTTTTTCCTCAAAAAATAAAGCTTAATGAGCACACGAAATTCACTTGTTTCCATTTTCTTCTCAAAATACGCGGCAGTCTGCTATCAATGGCTGTTAAAGACAAACCTAAAGACGCAGCTGGTTCAAATTTTGACAGAAGTCAACTGATACTTGCCTGTTGACAGGAGCAGTGTTGCCCATTCAGTTAAAAGACCAGAAATTATAAAAGTCACGGACTTATTGACCCGCCCTCGTACATTAAATAAGTAAATAATAATAATAAGATTACAATTATTAAGATATTTTTTTATGATTGCCAAATAATGCAGTACACGTGTGTGTACGTGTATATCACATCACATTACAGATATTTAATGATGTATTAAACTGTAATACATTATTAAGACTAAAAACATTACAAAAATGCCTAAATGTTTTTGTCCTAACAAAGAATTCCGATAACATCAGCGTCAAAATAAGCTGGCCCTCCTGTGTAAGGGTGCTTACATAAAAACACTTTAATTTTTGAGTTAATTGTTTAATTTTTACCGTTTAGAAGTTTTCACTCTCTAAACGGTGAAGGAAAACATCGTGAGTAAACCGGCATGTCGTAGAACCAAAATATTCGAAGACATGTGACATCTACCAACTTGCACTGGGCCCGCGTGGTGGATTAAGGCCCACTCCCTCTCACAGAAAGGAGGCCTGTGTCCCAGCAGTGGGAACATTATAGGCTGATTATGATTAATTTGGTGCTATCTAGACTTTGTACACACAGTAAAATACATAGGGTAAGATACGACATAATTATAATTTGAGTACAAGGGTAGTCTTAGGCTTATTTCTTAAGAAATTTCATCCAGCAGACCTGCGAAAGGAGAAGAATATGTTTTTCTCCGGCTTCCCTCTAATAATGATTGTAGCTGCGCTACTGTTGTCTGTATTTCAATTTTCAGGAAGACACGGGCAATATGCAGCGAATTTGGATCGCTGAATATCTTATGGCACTCATAGCGCAACTATTTTTATATTGCTGGCATAGCAACGACGTATTGTATTTGGTGAGTGAACATTTTGATCTTATATTTTGCTACATAGTAAGCCCTGGCTCCCACGAGCATATTTTTTTCGTACACAAAAATTTCTACGCCCTGTTTAGCACCGACAGTTGAAAATCCAAGTGTTTTGTTTTTTGTTTTATTGGGAGCGCTTTGTTGGATTTTGAATGCTCGGCTCAACACCGAGAGACGATAAAATACCGCCGCTATATTTTGACGTCCGTGGGAACGTGGGCTGAAAAGATACGTGACGTAATGAAAATGTGCAGAAATATTAGGCCACTAATGTAGGTAACAGACTAACTGCTTTCGGTTTCAATTTCAAGCATGGTTAAAGAACGGTTAATAGTGCACTTAACGAGATTTTCACCGCCGGTGACAGTAAATCGGTAGAACCGCGAAATGTAGATGTGATA
Source organism: Apamea anceps (assembly GCA_951799955.1). NCBI lineage: Eukaryota > Metazoa > Arthropoda > Insecta > Lepidoptera > Noctuidae > Apamea > Apamea anceps. The sequence continues at coordinate 5,224,713 of OX637522.1, read as the reverse complement.
TTCAAATTCATAAAAGGCGAGGCACAGCTAATTTGAATGCATGTTGACTGTTTTTGACTCAGCTTAATTAAGGAACGCTTATTTTGCGTTACCTACGTTGTTTACCGAAGAAAAGAGACAAAATAGGAAGGAACATGACTTGCTAATGTAGATACTATTTTTTTTTGGCCTATATTGAGCGCCACTGCTGGGCCTGCTCTTTTTCCTTCCAAACCTCTCTGTCTTTTGCGATCTTTGGCTAAGTTGGCCCTGCAAACGTTATCAGATCGTCAAGCTACCTACCAATAAATAAATCAAATAACAAATAATTAAAATAATAATGTTAATAAGCTCTTCCTAAAAGTATTTTCGTATTATGCCCTGTCCAGCTGTCTTTTTTTTTTTTTTTTTGAGGATGGGAAATCATCAAATGACTCCTCCCGCTCTGGGTGGAGCAGGAGGGAGTGTCAGACTCTTACTGACTAAAACCCACCCGTGTTCCTTCCTTAGCCCTTTATGTTCCAGGGCAGCGGTAACCCTTTCGGACAATCCCGCTACCCTGGCAGGCTACGGCCCTATGGGGCCCCGTCACTGTCCAGCTGTCTTACTCGTAGAACGTAACTATTCCAGATTACGTAAAAGTGAACTTTAAAATACGTAATAAATTAAATATGTATAAACTGCCTTATCTTATTGAATTCTCATTTATAGCTTCTTACAGACATTATAATACCGTACGTGTCAATGTATTGTGTGCTGCTGTAATCACTAGTTCCTTCTGTCAAAAAACGGTGTACCTAAAGGACAGGGTATATTATTTTCCCAAATAAATAAAATAAAATGAGTTTTGGGACAGCTGTTTATAATTCGTTCAGACTGATACTGGTTTAAATTTGAAGCCATTTAAAATACTTGATCCTGTATGTAAAATAGAAAAAAAAAGCGGAACAACAGACAACTACCTAAAACTAGATCTACACTCTACAGTAATGCGTCATCGTCGTAACCAGCTAGTTACGATGTTATTTTATGATACACATATCTAGTGCTTATGACAAAATTATTGGAATTCCAATAGTTGAATAAATTGGAGAGTCGAATCGTTTACTTTTAACTGAAAAAACATTTTCCTCCTCAGTTTTCAACGTAGTCTAAAATTTGAAAAAGATTATTTTCTTCAATAATTTGCTACAGTTCTTACGTCGAGTTAGTTTTTAAATTGCCAACAAAGAAAAATATCACGAAGACTGCGTACAAGCAATCATCTTAATGCACTATCGCAATCTTTTAACTTATGTCTGGATCCTATACTCCAGTTTGAAAGATTTCTCCTTGAGTCAGTTATTTTCAAGTCACGCAGGCAATGCCTTTTGTTTAAATAAGTCCAAATCAATTCATTTTGATTTGGACTTATTGATTGATTTTATCAACAATTTAAGCACTTAGTAGGCCCACTTGCACCAAATAATACAAAATAGTTACGTTTAACACTAAACGGATTAAAATCATTGTCCTATCTCTGTCTATCGGTTGAAGTTGACAGAGAAATAAGATGGTGTTTTAAATAATGTTTAGCGCTATATGTATAAATCAATGATTCGAATTTGGCATAACTTTTTACAGAGCAATCGAGTTGACGACGGTGTGTACGGCAGCGCGTGGTGGTCTCAAAACGTACGCATACGCAGGAGCCTGCTTCTGCTTGGAGGACAACTCCGCAGATCCATTATGTTCACTGCTGGGCCATTCACTATGCTGAATATGGCTACATTTGTTACTGCAAGTTTATTATTCTTATCTTTACAAATAATGAATTAAAGTCGCTTTTTGTGTGACCGCGTCGCTGTTAAACTACGCACCATTCACCACCATCACCATCATTTGAGAAATTATTCCGGAAGGTTTATGTGTATAATATTAAATTTATCTTGATGTTTGGTCAAGTCGTCGAAACCGTGCGAAGTAGGGGAGGGTCATTAATAAATAATAAATATTATGGACAAACAATATTATGCCTGTTACCTGATTTAAATAGCCACAACGTCTAAGAAATCGTTGATGCATTGCCAACCCTTTCAAAAGACATAATCAGTCGACCCCAGGTCGACGTCGGGCGCTGACTAATTTGACAGGACTAAACTAATATTTATTTTCAGTCCTTTTCTTTACAAATAGAAAGAAAAAGATGCACTGAACTTAAATTTAGTTTAATCTGTGAACAAGGGAATCAGCGCCATTGTGTCATAAACAAATCAATCGATATTTTTTGTTCTAGTTAATAGCATTTTGACAAAGGTAGCAGGGAAATTTTATCAAAGACGCTTAAAGCGAATTTCTTTTGTTAAATCCTTTTGATACCGTAAAAAGATAAAGTACAAAAGATTCTTAAGAGGTACTTCCATTCTTTGCGAGAAGAATGAACACCTGCAGTAGGTATTCACAAATCTGAATAGAAACCGCAGCGACAGGGCAATTTTTAGGTTATCTTTAAAAAATGCACTGAAAGGGATTTTATCAGCAAAACTCGTTTTTGATTTTTGTGTAGGTGTAAAAGTTAAAATATCCTTTTCAGCTCTCAAAAAACTTTACTTTTTACTGAGATTGATGAAACTTCACTGAATTTGTCGTTTAGCAACACTATGATTTGTGTTCATGTCAATGACGTAATTTACAAGTTCAAGAATGATTAAAAAATAAGCATCTATAAATGTAATTTATATAATTAAAATGTGCATTTTTTTTCGCAGATACTGAAAGGATCCTACAGTTACTACACACTTTGCCAAGAAAGAGGATTAGGTTCCTAAAAATTAAGAAGAAACGCACTTAGACAAACGCAATTTGTAGTTTGTTATTTAAGAATAATAGTAATTTCTTTGCGCTCGCTTTTTTATTGTTCTACAGAGCACTGCATTGTTTATTATATTGTTGCTGTATTATTAAAAGATAACAATATAAAAACTTGATCTTAATGGCCTCCAACTTACTGTTTCATTTTTGGTATATCCCAACATCTACAAGCAGCATTTCATTGGAATTCTCAATTGTGAGCCTCGTGTGTTTTTCAATCCTACCAATATTATATCCTACTATAATAATATTATAAATGCAAAAGTTTGTATGGATGGATGGATGGATGGATGGATGGATGTTTATTACTGTTTTATGCAAAAACCACTGAACGGATTTGGATGAAATTTGGTACACAGACGGTTTATAACCAGGATTAACATATAGGATACTTTTTATCCCAATATTCCCACAGGATTGAAACTTATGCGGGTAGAACCGCGGGGCGTATCTAGTGGAACATATTTTTCGTAGTATTACACACATAATTATCACGCCTTTAATCCCATTAGGGTTAGGCAAAGGTGTACTATACACCTACATTTCGCCAGTTATGTTTAAGTCCCATGTAATGGGGGGGCGAGCCTATTGCCACTGACAGAGAAATTCCTGATGGAAAAACCCAATCACACTTGCCCCGACCTTGGAATCGAACCCAGGACCTCATGTTCAGCAGGAGCGCTTAGCAACCACTAGACCAACAAGGGCAGCGAGAGATTAATGATATTAACAATCATTAATATTATAAAAAATCTCCAAAATGTCTTTAAAAATCTAAAAAGGCTACTTGTTATAGAATTGATTAGGTAGCCGTGTATTGTTTGTTAGTTATGTGCAAGTATGCTTTTGAGTGTTTACCAGTTTAGGAATCTTTTCTGGGTGTCATTAAAAGAAATTATTAGGTTGCCACAAACAATCAGGCGATTTATTGCTTCATATGAAAGTGCAGAATGCCGTTACTCTGAATAATTCGAAACGGAATCCTACCATGCAAAACACACGTTCGTTTGTGTAATAGGTAAAACACGTGCTACCAATACACACAAATGTATATTAGTTACACACGTGTGCACGTGATGTGTCGCGTCCAGAACTAACCGGGACTTGTTTTTCTAGTAATGGTTGAAGCGAATAAACTAAATATATGTATTTACATCAGAATGACCTCTCACTGGATTGGATTGCATTTCCAAGGCATTCATTTTCACAAATGAGTGTTACAACTAATGTGGGTCTGAATTTGTTGAGACTATCGCATCATCTTCTCATTTTGTAGGATATTGCTAATCCTTCATATGTTTGAAAAATTGATCTGCTCAGCAACGTAAATAACACAATGAATGTTGTTGAACTGTCAAGATGAAAGCCATTGCTACGCTAGTGTGTTAAGCAATTACTACCCAAGAGCCCTAAAAATATAGCAAATCAAATGATGTACAATACGATGTCAACAGACAGAAAGATGAAGAGAGAAGATCTCTTTACCTATTTTCTAAATTACAAAATACATGAGTAGAAGAGATTTTAATTCCCATGCAACCTCAATTTTACTAAGCTGTTTTTGGCATTCGCGTTCGCGCCAAAATCTTCCTAAATCCGCATGAAAAATTAAAAATAAGATAATTCAGTCCCGTGACAGGCCCAGGATTTATTAATCAAAACGGCAGGCCCAGTCCCCGGAGGATGAAAAACGTAGGATTAATTATATTGCGAAAAACATGAAGGTAGATTTGTAGATTTATTTACATTGGTTTGTTGGTACTTGGTACAGACTAGCTTTCTCATTTTGAATATGATTTTCTGGAAAGGTAAATTCATCCTTCATTGATGTTCATTTTCTTCATTTTTAAGATGAAAGAGGATGAGTAGTATCACTGTACTGACTTTGAAGTGTACTGACAGCCGTAAGTGCCGGTTTCGTTATGTAAATGTCCTCATGATTACCTATTTGCGCAGTTAGATGGGCATTCATATATGTTCTGTCTGGAATGAATCAGAAAATTCCTGTGGTGTGACCACTGGTGGATGATCCCGAGTCAGCTGATGGAGGAATGGTAGCTCTTATAACATGTCTTGACGTGGAACTGACAGGTTTAAGGTCATCGTATTGATTTTTTCTATGAAATGAACGCTGTGATGTCAGAGCTTAAGGTATTCCAAGTCTTGGAGAAATGCTCCATGGACTCCGTGTCCATTGCCTTTTGTTTCCGTTTCTTTTCTTAACAGAAAAGAAATAAATGAATAAATAAATAATGCTAACGCATTATTTATTTATTCCAGGCATCAAGGCCCATATAAACACATACAATATAATATTTGTATAACTTAAAAATACTATAAATACATATATCATTATACTAAAAACTAACTAACGCACTCGAAGTGTCTGCGTCGTGTTTCGCTGACTGGTGTCATGTAGCCGGCCACGAAACCGGCGGTACACAACACCCTTCGGCCAGAACTCTTCCTTGAGGAAATTCTCGAGATGATGTGTCGGAACACGCACCACGAACGACTTGAAGTAGGAGGGGTTGGCTTGGGGCTTGGGTTATGAGGTCAGGTGCCGCATTGGAAATATCTGTTAAGGCTGTTCTTGCATTCTTTGAGATAGCGATCTGGTAAGCAACTAAACTCCCTTTTACATTCCAAAACAAGGCTTTAAATCCATCTTTAGTAAATGGCCAACCCATCAATCATTTTTCCCGCATTTTCACCCGCCCGAATCACTAAATTCTTGATCTTGTTTGTCAGATCGTGACTTGTATCATTTGAAAGAGTGCTTGCCTCTTGTAATTTCTTAAGGATTGTTTCATCTAAAGGATCGGGCAGTTGTGTTCAGAGGTTCTTGAAGTCCTCAAGTACCTGAGCATTAGATGTAGTGTCAGGTTCAAGGTCTTGTACATCTGGAGGTTCTGAGGTTTCAGAGCATGCTGCTTTATCATGACAAGAATAGTTATCCCATAGGTTGTCCAATTGATCTTGAGTAATATTTAGCCGAGCTTTATTGAACCGGAGGATTTGTTCTGAATTTGCGGACATACTAAGAGGACAAGGGGTTGAATGTTTGGGTAAGAGGTTCTATACGAATGTTTTCCAAATCAGGATCAGGGAATTGATCAATGGAGGACTCAAATGCGGTTTTAATTGCTGAAATAAATTTAATGAATAATGTCAATAAGAAGGTTATTGATTATTTTTACCTATTTTCATTTTTTTAAATACCCCACGCCATGCCTACGATTCTCGCATTAAAACATTAAGCAGATTGTGAACCATTTACCCAAATCTGACTTGAAGGGATTTTAGGCGTTTCTCTTTGTTTATTTATTTTAAAGCTTCCCAACTTGTCGAAAGTATTAAAATTGACTAAGTACCTAGCAATTATATTTGAATTAACCATTTTTTAGAAGACTAAGAACCAGTAAATTTTGTCAAGAAAAAACTGTGGTATCTTCAAGAAAAATAATAATTTTATATCACGAAAATAACAGAAACATATTCTTTCAAATGAAAAACAACGATTACTGTTTCAACCGTATACCTGTTAATCTCGGCTTTCATTTGAAAAGCTATCATGGGAAATCACACAATGCTTAGCGGACAGTCATTACCAGGATTAAAAACTGTGTAGTAGGTACCTACCTACAACAAACAAACGCAAAAAATAATAACAGGTAACTTCAGATCCTGTGTTGTCTGTATTTAAACCAGCATGAATTTACACTTACATAAACTCGCGCCTTCTTCCCATGGAGTAGGCAGAAACTACAGAACGCCACCAGGTACGATACAATCCTGAAATATCGATCCAATCGATCCATAATCCTTTTACTTCGATAACGTTCAGTCATCAGCCCCCTAATTGCGTGACACTTTCAATCACAACCGTGGAGTTTTGAATGATGTTGCTAATCCATTACTTTATTAGTTTGAAAAAATCGTGTGCTCAACAACGTAAATATTAAATGAACGCGGGTGAACTGTGAAAATGAAACCCATCCACATCCACCCAAGATTCGATCCCGTTGGAATTTCAAGATAAAAAGTAACCTTTGTATTAAGACTTATAAACCATCTGTGTGCCAAATATCCAAATTTGTTCAGTAGTTTTTGCGTGAAAGAGTAACAAACATCCATCCACCCATCCATATAAACTTTCGCGTTTATAATATTAGTAGGATTAGCACATAGAAGTACCGAGTGTTTGAAAATGACGTCTTCGTTGTCTCTTTCAAAGGCTCGATCTTCTATCTATATATATATAAAATTCAAAGTCCTGACTGACTGACTGATTGATACATCAATGCACAGCCTAAACCACAGGTCCTAGAGACATGAAATTTGGAGGGTGTGTTCTTCGTGAAGAGTAGGCATCCACTAAGAAACGATTTTTCAAAATTCCACCCCTAAGAGGGTGAAATAGGGAGATTTCGTTTGTATGAAAAATGTTATTCCTTGAGTTAATAAACTTGAAACTTGGCAAGAATACTTATCTATATAAACTATGAAGATTGCCATTTTTTTCTAAACTATCCCCTAGCAAGGGATTGGGGGGTTTCAAAGTTTGTATGGAAGAATTTTAGCCCGCGGTCCGATTTACTCGAAACTCAGTATTTATACCTAAGATTGAATTTTTCAAAATTCCACCCCTGTGGGGGTGAAAAGCAGGGGATACAGTTTATATGAAAAATCTTATTCATTTAGTTCATAAACTTGAAACTTGGCAAGAATACTTGCCTAAGTAAGTAATAAAGTTTATCACTATAAGTTTTTTAAAACTACTCCTCAAAGGGGGATATAAGGGTGTTAAAGTTTGTGTGGAAGAAATTGAATGTGCGGTCCGAGTAACTCGAAACTCAGTATTGATACTTTTGACAGAAAATAATTAATAATAAGTATGTAAAGTTGTCGAAAATTTACCACTGACGGGACAAAAACGGGTAATTCAGTTTTTAAGGGGAGGATTTGTACTTGAAACTGTATGTTACATTTTCACGCCTAAACCACTGAACTTCTGATTTGGCATAGAGATAGATGGCATCCTGGGGAAGCACATACATTTTATCCTGTTAGCACGTTCCCGTGGGATAATTTCCGACATCCACGCGGGCGAAGCCGCGGGCAGAAGCTAGTGAGTATATCAAATTCAAAGTCATCTTCAATTATATCGTACACTGTTCCTATGTCTACATCCGCTTCAGCATCAATATCGAGGGAGCCGAAACAGAGCCCTGAATGCATTATTATACTGGACGCGCAAGGCATTGTAGGCTTTTTGTGCAAAGTTTGCCCACTGGCCGTGTCGTGTCGTGGTCGTGTAGAACGTCTGGCAGAATGCCTTGAACATTGTTATTTTAACAGAAGCAGTACACCGAGCGAACCTGTGTGCCAATATATTACCACGCACCGACAATGCCCTGCGCTCCCTCTCAATATCTAATTCGTCACACAAATTCTCAGTTACAATGTGTCCCAGATATTTAAACTGTGTAACACGACCTAGAGGTACACTGTTCCTATTTCTACATCCGCTTCAGCATCCCTAGCCATATCCTCTTCTCTCACTTTTTTCCTAGACGGCCCAGGTTGCGGTTCATCACATTCACCTTTCAACCATCTCTTCCCATATCTGAGTATTTGCCCCTGCGTCCATATATCTTTTCATTATTTCATCCAGCTGTCTGTTGATTATGGTATCCCCATGGTACCCTATGGAAGAGTCTTTAATAGCGGTATATAGCAAATCATTCAAATGTATGGTCTGTTGAGTCCCTTCTGGTATTTCTTTACATTTCCTTTCTAATTCTCTAGCAGTTGACATCTTTAATCCTTCAGTTGGTGGAGATACTAGCCTATAGTTAGACAACATACCTGTTGCCATGGTACCTCTACATAGTTGAGTGGTTTCTTTATCTACCCTCGTCCCAAAAAGCCTATAATTCTTTAAAAACAAAGATGTCATATGTCCATATCCCTGAATTGCCTTCAAAATCCACTTCATACCCACCAGGTATGACGAATTTCATAGGTGACACTTCTGCTGTCATATGCGCAAATAGGTATATGAAACAAATCATTGATGTGCTAGGAGGCCTTTGGTTCATCAGATTGTTTTACACTACGCTGCATAGCCTAGATATGGACCTACCTTGCTCCTTGATAAATTTATTGAGGTACGAGTTTTTCCATTTAAAATCTCCTTCCTGTATTTTCTCAATAACCGCACCTGAATTCCTAAACAGAAATGCGAAGGCATGTTTTATCGTTTTCTTCATTCCTTGAGATGAAACCATATAATGGTAATTGCAGACAACTTCCTCTGGTAATGGGTGTGTATCCTTTCTTGTGAACCCAACTTCAGTCACTTGGCCTGTAGAAACCACTACTATTTCATGATCTTCTCTTAATTGCATCTTGTACACCCCTGTGGTCATATACTCGTCTCCTCGTTCATATTGAAGGCTTTAACCACCTCCTCATTCTTCATTTTGGATATTTCAGATTACTCTTTCGGGGTCATACCTAATAGTCTGTGGGGCTCGGCTCCTAGTTTATGTATGATCGAATCTGCAACATGTTTCTTTTCTGGTTTCTGGAGATTGTATCAGTGTATCGGTATTTGATATGTGTACCAATCCCCATTAGCATTGATAAGAACTCTCTACCACGGTTTTGACGGGTCTTTCACTAGCTGATGTTATGGAGTAACATAATTATATTTAATTATTTCTTATAACTTTTCGCACAGAAAAAAGGTACAAAGGCTGTCTTTTAGGCTTTATAGGCTACTTTTTGTCTCGGTAGCATGTTCTCGTGGAAAGTAATAGTAATAATCCGACATCCACGCGGGCGAAGCCACGGGCAGAAGCTAGTAAATTTAATAAAATTACATGAAACTTCTTTTCTGTCTTCAATTCAAAATGCCAGAGGAGCAATTCTCGTAATTTTAAGAATGTTCAGTCTAATCTCAGTCTCAATCTGTCGAAAACTATCTCTAATTTCCCTACAAGTTTTTGACATTTGTTTGTCACGGAGATGAGACTGCGACTAGATTTTGAACGCTTTAAATTACGAGAATTGGCCTTCAGTTCATTTCATTTGTTACAGACTACCCTCGGGGCATCGTTACCTTGCTTATTCAACTTTAGTTGACAAGTTTTATTTTGTCAGACCATGATCAAAGCTTTGTTACGCTAAATGTCAAAAAAGTTTGAAAAGTTTGTGATATTTATTTCTTTTATATTTATCTTTTTCTTTATTAGGTACTTATTGTCCTAGGGTATTCTAGTAATTGGTTGAAGTTATAAGAGTCTTGTAATTCATGAACTTATTCTATTTCAGTGGGTAGCTGTCGTGTATGTAGAAGTTGCGAGCGAGGAGGAATTTGTTTTTATCACCGGGTTTTTTATTCATGGGTATGTGAAAAGAGTATGTGAATCCGTCTAATTGGATACATAAAATTAGATAGACAAATAATCAGCCTATGATGTTACTACGCTTGGGGCTCTAGCCCTTCTCTCTGTGAGAAGGAGTGGGCCGCAATCTACAATATCGTGTGATTACAATGGTTTAGTTTGTAGTTTTTCTTGTTTTGGTTTGATTAGGTTATGATTCAGAAAATATTTACACCACATTTGTCACATTTACACACACTTCTAAATTAAACACTAAAATCGTAAGTGCACAAACTCCAACAAACCAACGGATTTATTCGGTTTTCGATAGTTTCAGACCGCGAACGTACGTGCCGAAGAATGAACGCGTTCGTCTGATTAAGCTTTTGGTGCTTCACGCGTGAATTTTGGAATCATTCCGAACGATCAACTACGACTAGTGAGTTCTAATTGGTATTTGTTCCGATTTAACATGCCTTTCCTTTCATCGAAGAAAAAATCAAAAAGTTCAACGACATTTCGGACAGACAATTTATTTACATTCGGCATTCAACTTGATTAGATACTATTGTTTTGGCCCTTCCTTCTTCATTTTTATCTTTTTAATTATTTACTAAATTAAATAATTAACAAACTACAACTGTACAAATAAATACAGAAAAAAGGACATTTAGGCGTCGAAGTACTCCTCCACATCGCTGGCACCAGGGAATGTGTCCAGAAGACTGGCAGCATTGCCACGTTGAATGGCAATGCAATCTTTTTATTGCTTATACAATGTGATAGGGGTGGGACTTCTAACCCGTTAAGGCTGAGTACTACATCTAATTTTATCGACAAAAAACATAATATGGGGGGTTGAACCCCCTCCAAAAAAATTCAGAAATGATTTTTTTTTCTCACCAAAACATTATCAAACATATGAAAAAAGTAATGAACTAGTTAGCCAAGGTTATTAGCTACCGTTTGTCGTTTTTTTTTTGTTTCTACGACGCATACAACCTTTGATATCACATAAAGTATCAAGCGCGCCGTAGTACATTAAAAAAAATAAAAATAGCCATAATTTTTAGGGGGAGGGGGTTCAACCCCCCATATTATTTTTTTTGTCGATAAATTTAGATGTAGTACTCAGCCTTAACGGGTTAGAAGTCCCACCCCTATCACATTGTATAGGTAAACTAACGTTCTCAAAAATGTCGTATTCACTGTAGATTTTTTAGCTAAGGGGTTTGTTTTTTATCAACTTCTCTCTTTGTATTTTTACCAATTTGTTCGTCCAGACAAACTTTAAATTAGCCTCGCGCACCGTATTGAATCGATCAAGACAAAGCAACTGCTGCTTGCGTAAACAGGCTGAAAGTTAGCTTCCGTGTTTTGATTTATTTGCCACAGCATGATAAGTCTAACACTAGGAGAATCCAGAATTGTGAAATAGCCCGAATCCAATGCTTAATTTTGTACTTTCCAATGCTTAATTTTGATTAGCCTGTTGCATAGTACGGGCAAAATTGCACTTTTCTATCCCTTTATCTCTATCTATTGCTGTATGTACCTAAGCTAAAAGCTAAAGCTCTGTTAACAATGTCTATCCGAAACCTAATTTATTCCTTTATCTTCAACATTGTCTGTTTCTTGTTTAAACCTCTCTGTGATGACTTATTATTGTTATTCGACTCTTGTATATTTACATTTCATTGTTTTTCTTGACATGTACATTTCCCACAGAATGGAAAAAAGCTAACGTGGTTCCGATATTTAAAAAAGGTGACTGCACCGATGCTAAAAATTACCAACCAATCTCTATCTTGTCCATATTCTCGAAACTTTTTGAATCAATGATTTGCCCTATATTAACATCCCATGTTAAACACAACTCTCCCCTCGACAGCATGGTTTCTGCAGTAACAAATCCACCGTCACCAATTTGGTATCATACCTTGACGAAATCTGTATGAGCCTTGACTCTGGTCAACAGATCAACGCTCTATATACCGACTTCACTGGCCAAGAGATCGACGCTCTGTATACCGACTTCAGCAGCGCTTTTGATAAGGTCAACCATGAAATCCTGCTGCTGAAATTGCATGGTCTTGGCACACACGGACAACTGCTGGAGAGGTTCGGATCGTATCTATGCGGGCGAACACAAAGAGTGGTAGTAAACGTCTATCAGTCTCCAGAGTATATCGCAACCTCCGGTGTGCCCCAGGGTTCTCATACCGGGCCAATTATCTTTGTTGTATTCATCAATAACATAGTAAATTGCATCAAACATAGCCAAGGTAGTAAACGGCTATCAGTCTCCAGAGTATATCGCAACCTCCGGTGTGCCCCAGGGTTCTCATACCGGGCCAATTATCTTTGTTGTATTCATCAATAACATAGTAAATTGCATCAAACATAGCCAATGTTCCTTATTTGCCGATGACCTTAAGATCTATCGTCAAATAAAAACCCAAGAGGATATTGCTCTACTCCAAACTGATCTGGATTCAATACAGAGCTGGTGTGTGGCGAATGGGATGTTATCACATAACCTTTACGCGAAGAAAACACCCCATACCATCACCTTACTCCCTCATTGGGATGTCACTGTAACAAGTTAAACACATACAGGATCTAAGTGTAGTGCTTAGCGGCGACCGCTTATTTACCACACACATGAATAACATCATTAGAAAAGCAATGAAAATGGTTGGGTTTATCTACAGAATTGGCAAAAAGTTTAAGGGAACCTTGGCGTTGAAAGTGCTCTATAACACCTTTGTGCGCAGCCTCGTAGAATATGAATATCTCCCGCCTGGAGTCCGATTTATATCACTTATATAGACCGTATTGAGCGCGTTCAGAAAATAATGACGAGGTGCTTGCGTTTTAAAGACCACAAATGTCCAAATGTCCATTTATAGCCGATTACCCAGAATTGCTAAACTACTTCAAATTAGACTCATTGAAACAACGCAGAGCTTTCAATGATGTGAAAATACTGTATAAAGTTGTAAACGAGCTAACATATAACAAAATTAACCTAGACTTGCCTCGTCATTGACATCTCCGGTCCAAGCGTGTACCTCTAGGACGTTTGCCACTAGGCCGTGTCGCACAAATCTGGGCCAGCATGCTCTCTTAAACAGAATGTTGACCTCCAACAGAGCCTGTTCAGTCGACATCAATATCGATATTTTCTTTGATAATCTGCCAATATTTAAAAATTAAATCAATAAAATTGTCCTGTAATCAGCTGCCTACTTTTACTTTTACATATACAAATTTAATAATGATAATGTAATTTTAAATATTAAATTCAATAATGTCATCAATGTGTCAATCATTTAATTTCATTCGGCGGGTTCGATTCCTGCACGGAACAAATATTTGTATGACCTACATGTATTTGTTCCGAGTCTGGGTGTTTTTCTATCTATAATATGTATGTATTTACAAAAAAAAAGTATATAAGTAGTTTATCAGCCATCTTGTTACCATAACACAAGCATTAGGTTGCTTAGCTTGGGACTAGATGGCGCTGTGTGAAATGTCCAGGGATATTATTATTATTATTATTATTTCATTTGAATTAAATATTTAGTTTATTTAGACTTACGATATTAGATTTTTTTCTCTTTTAATTTTGATCTTATGAATATGAATATTTCTTTTTTCGTCTTTTTGTTACTTACCTATTTCCTAACCTTATGTGCAATTATTTTATTATGATTTTGTATGGTTGTATGATATTAGTGCAATGTGACTAAATGTATTCTTTTTTACTTTATTTTGTAATCTGATCTTAAATATTATGTAAAAATTTTATGTTTTGCTAATATTCTAATAATTTAATGAATTGTTAACCTTTTAATGTGAATGTTGTGCATGCCTATAAGTGATGTATTTACACATAATTGAAGACTCGTGATTGCATATTGTTACTACCCTTGTAAATATATCGTTGGTGTGCATTGCTTATTAAATTAATTAATTAATTAATTAAAACTGGGAACTAATGTTCCATGACAGTTCTGAGAAATGTTCTACGTGTGCTGTCATGGTGGTTAATCAACCACCCGGGCGGCCCTTACTTAGCATTTAATCTAAGATGTCAAGATAACTAACTGCAGTCCTTAATAAGAACTGTGTGCTTTGGTGTACCCACATACCTAGCGTTGAAAAAAGCAGGAAAAATTCCCGTTTCTTTCCAATTCCGTTGTTTTTTTCAATGTTTCATTCGAAAGTTTCAAGAAAATTTGCCTGTATATATTTCATGTTTTTTTCCAATAAAACCGAAAAAACCGAAGAATATGAAAGAAACGGGAAACTTTTCATGTCTTTTTTTTCAAATACGTACTTACTTATAATTTAACTTCTATGCTTTAACTCTTCCCATAATGATACGTAGTACGTACCTACTAACCACCACCTACTAACCTGTATTTCACCTATTAAAAAATATTTTAATTTTAATAAAACTGGTTTTTTTCAACTTTTCATAACATCAACCGAAACATTCGAAAGAATCCTGTTTCTTTCCAAAGGATTCCTTTTGTTAATTTTTCTATGTGACATGCGATAAAAACGGAAAAAAACCACAAATTGTTTTTTTCGTGGAAAAAAACAAATTGTTATTTTCGGCATTTTCAACGCTACACATACCTAAGTCCACTAATATGGTTATCTTAGGCTCGTTGTTATCTTCAGTATACTTGAAAGAATTTAATAAAAAAATGTTAAAAGTGATGTTGATTTGAAAGGAACCGTTTCAAATTCGCAAAAGTGAACATTACCGAGAGTAAGTGAAAATTACGAGAAAATAATAATTGAAAATAGTAATTCACGTAATTTTAAGAACGTTCACAGTCTAATCTCAGTCTCAATCTGTCAAAAATACCTCTAATTTCCCTACATTTGTGACAAGTTTTTGACATTTGTTTGTCCCTCAGACCTAGAATTAGAACGTTTTAAATTGCGAAAGTTGGCCTTCTGAGTTTTTGTTCGATTATTGTTTTTAAATGGTATTATTCATTACCGCAAGGCTCACACACTCGTTAGTCATAGTAAAAAAGAGGATTGATTCGTTTTTATCTTTAAACATTCTAAAATAATCAAACCGATCTTCAAGCCCCTAGAAATCGCAAATCCGGATTGGAAACCGTGTTCGTCGTTTTACAGCGCACGCAACAAATAACAACATTTGAATAACAAGCCGGATGAGCGCCGGATGACCGGAGGCGACGGATATGATGTCGGCTGAATAGAAATGTACAGGGAGACTTGGGGTTGACCTAATGTACTTTTGATATGATGCCAATGATTTACTTTTTAATATATCAAGCAATTCTAGTAATTTTACGAACGTTCATAGTCTCAGGGGCAATTCTCGTAATTTTAAGAACGTTCACAGTCTGATCTCAGTCTCAATCTGTCAAAAATACCTATAATTTCCCTACATTTTGACAAGTTTTTTACATTGATTGCCGCTGAGATGAGATTACGACAAGATTTTGAACGGATGGACTAGATAATTATGGGAATTGGCCTTCAGACAATGATTTACTTATGTGCAACATCATAAATTGATATCAGCTATTATTTTCCTTATTTCGTCTTTCGCAATAATATGCATAAAAATATCTATTTAGCTGTACGTGTACATGGGAGGGAGGGAAGTATGATTGAGAGGCGCTTTCTTCACGAGAAATTTTATAAATTATCGTTTCCACATTCAGCCTATCAGAAACTTAGATATGAAATGATAGGTTGTAACAGGTACAGACACGGTTGGGGCAGCTCGCAATGGAATCGAATACCTACCTGGATGTTCGTAAATAGTTGTTGGTAGTATATGGGCTGGCTTACAATGAACAGAACTTTAATTCCTTTTCTTTTAACAATAGAGTTGCGCATATTTACATACTAAACTAGTGGAGTACTTTTGTTACACAGACAAAATAGATTAAATAGAAATAAGGATCTTTTGATGCGTGGCCAAAATCAGAATTAAAGCCGCCATCTTGTTTTTGCAATACAATTTCAACACAAAAATGTTAACCAACAGCGCCCCCTGTCAATTTCATTCAAGTGCCCTTGATCCTTGTAGCACTACTGTACCCGCTATACAGAATTGTAGAAGAATTGTAAACAATGTTGTGAAGGCCTCACGAGTCTTAGTTGCTCTGACTCTTCAACATTGGGAGTCATCCTCAGTCTGCAATGATAAGTGTCTTCGCGGCATGCTGTAACCCACGCGGAATTTAATACACCTAAAAATGTTATACCAAAAAATACGCTTGGCGCCAGCATGTAGCCGGGGTGGGGGGGTGAGGGGGTTAGATGCAGTTGAAAGGAGCTTCCCTCATGGGAAAAACACACAAGACACAAAAAGACATAAAAATATTAAGACAGTACTAAAGGACTGGGTACTGTCTTAATATTTTTGTGTCTGTCTATGTGACCGAGTTATTCGTCTAAATGCTTCTTGACGCGTTTTTGACATTAAATTAGACAATTTAGTTATTTATTTGTATGACCCACCCTTTAGTACTGTCTTAATATTTTTGTGTCTGTCTATGTGACCGAGTTATTCGTCTAAATGCTTCTTGACGCGTTTTTTAACATTAAATTAGACAATTTATTTATTTAATTATACAACGTGTTTTTTTATATCCCATAACTCTAGGGTGTCATTGTACTCAACATTATGAACAACTTCTACTATGGGACCAAACCTGAAAGCGCGAAAAAAAAAAATCGGCTGTTGTTGTTGTGCTGTGATTTATGTTCGTATAACTCGTTAAAATGTAGGGATAGCGATGTAGCGATTTCGGGTTTGGTCCTATTGTAAAAGTTCAAGTCCAAGTGCATGTGCAAGTTTAATATTAATGTATGCGTGTGACATACATTAATATTAAACTTGCACATGCACTTAATAAATAAATCTACAGGTTTTATCAAGGCGAAAAAACCGTGGGAAGAAGGGGCGGGTCGCTAGTTATTTAGAAATTGTAAAAAATATGTATAGGTATTTCTCAGTAGTTCCTTTGAAGGAACTGCTAAACCTTCTGAAATATAGTTCGTGAATGTCTCCTTCCAGTGGCGATAATATTCTGAGTTCTTCCTAGTTACTCAAGAAGAGAACCCTAAAAATCTAGGCAAGTCACAATAATAAAATAAGAAAAAATAAATAACATGACCCACTGTCATGCCTGAAGAGCGTTCTTTTCCATATCTACCCAACGACGACCTCGAAAGAGTGTAAACAAGAAAAAAAAATGTTTTCCTTTTTATGTTACCTCTCAACACCAAGTACCTTAGTGGCATCCGTTGCCAATCTCACAGGAATAGTCGTCACATGTACATAATGATACAAGTTTTCTACTGTTGTGTCTGAGAAAACGCAATAGATACCCTTAATGATGTTGGAGGTTACATAAGAATACGTTAACTATAATTATGTATACTTATTTCAATAGGTACCCAAAGGATAAATAGCGAGAAATGCGGAAATCCCTTGTTTCGATGTACCAAACGTACGACACTGCCATTTCTATTTATGTTTTATTCGTAATCTCCTATTTCGCTACGCTTCGCGCGTTTCACTTGCTTAGGATAATGCAAAAACCTATTGCATACCCTGTACGTATGATTTGTTGCTGACTATCCCAAAAATCTGTTAGCTAGGGGAACAGACCGGAATAAAAACAAAAAAAAAACGGGATCAGAACGGAAAGACAAGTTTATAGTGGATCAGAATTAAAACGTAATAACAACCAGCAAGGGATCAGTCCAGGGGATCCGACCGGAATAACTCATTTCAACGTAGTATTCATGCTTCTCGCTATTCAACCGACAGCTATGGAGAAACGATAGAAACTGTTACATAAATAAGAACGTAGATCATTTTCTGTTTATTAAGCTTAAGCCAAAAAGTGGTAAGTAGTAAATATTCTCAACAAATGTATGTTTCGATAAAAAAGGGATTATTTGTTGAGTTACCGCTTTTAGCTCACGGTTGCAGGATAAGTAGTTCAAAATTCAAAATTATTATTCCTGTAAGGGTGCATATGTAGGGGGGGGGGGGGTGCTGTAGGGATGTTTTTCTATCTATAATATGTATGTATTTACAAAAAAAAATGTATATAAGTAGTTTATCAGCCATCTTGTTACCATAACACAAGCATTAGGTTGCTTAGCTTGGGACTAGATGGCGCTGTGTGAAATGTCCAGGGATATTATTATTATTATTATATACGATAGCGGCATGTGTCAACTTCAGTGGCAACTGCAGCGGTGTGTTAATGGCTTGATGTCTGAGCCATTCACAATTCGCATCTATTCCAACGTCCAGAAAAAGGCCAGCCGTACTAAACAAAACTGACAGCCAATTACGAAAATTAATTTGGAAACCGTGTTGACGTTTAGGGTGGCCAGCTTTATTACCATCATTATTATGTATACTTATTCAGTGTTATAATTAGCAGTCGAATGCAAATTATCGGAAATTGTGTGGAAGTGTGTGAGTGTTTGTGAACGAGGTAGACTGACCTGCCGTAATACAGTTTTCACTAGTACGGAGGTCATGTGAATTAAACTCAAACAACCGCATAACGTACACAGGTTACATAATTAAATTTGTAATAGTAGACACAAATCACAGGATTGTTAGGATTTGTATGTAAGGTTTTTTCTTTTATATTGTCAATAAACTTTTTTACTTTTATTATATTTCTCAATTTCCACAGATATTCCTAGACATATTTGAACCGGTTTTCAACCATCTGTTCACAGTGTTTAAACTAAAATATTGTGCAGACGTACTCTTAAAATGACTAGCAAAACACGGTTCCCCAACTCAATTTGCAAAACTTGAACACGAATCGCAGCAAAAAAGAACTAAACGAACGCTTCACAAAATCACAATTTGGGTATCAAACTTCAACTTAGTATAAAAGTTGGTTTTCGACAATGTGAAGAGTATATTAGTAACTTTTAATGAATGTCTCTACAGAGCTGCGGTATGTTGATTGTGGTTTGGGATGTTCGTATTTTTTTGTTGAGCTTCGCCGTTTCCTTTATGTGTAACATTTAACATTCTTTTCTAGTAAGTTAAATTAATAAGGGCCGCAAGCTTCTTCAAAAGCGACTCTCAAGCTTCCCCGGCGCCTGCACTTAGTAAATCCTTGAGATGTTGTGGAGTCAGGCCGTCGAGGCCGCCAGCGGAATCACTTCGGAAAGAGCTCACGGCTGCAATTAACTGGGGGGCCGAAACATTTAGAAAGGTTGAATTTAGGTCGGGAGGG
Source organism: Apamea anceps (assembly GCA_951799955.1). Taxonomy (NCBI): domain Eukaryota; kingdom Metazoa; phylum Arthropoda; class Insecta; order Lepidoptera; family Noctuidae; genus Apamea; species Apamea anceps. The sequence goes on along the minus strand of OX637522.1, from coordinate 5,205,194 downwards.
TCGGGGGGGTCGAGAATGGTGAGACGATCCGCAGACGCTGGGTGTTACTCTCCAGAGCTGTTAGCGTTTCTGGAGAGTAAGACGCAACCACATTGTTGCTGAATAGTATCCTAGCCACTCCCCAGGGTAGAATTTTTCAATTTTGCCAGCGTTATCAAGGATTGACAATATTGGCAGCTCACTTTAAGCTCACTTCAAGCTCACTTCACCTAAGTATTTTTCCAGTGTGATTTTTACAGAATAGGCTGATTGCTGCCTGTTGATGGGTACGAGTATGTAGCTCCACTTGTTTAGGAAAACGTGCGTCTGTTACTGTGATAAGGGGGTTATCTCCGTCAGTACGAGAGTCAATTACGGTAATGGACGTTTTGATTATACGTTGCGTTACTCCTTCGCCTACACTAGATATTTTCTAGGCCCTAGAAAATTTACTTTCCATTAACTAACTGTAGTATCCTAGATTCTAGGGCATATAAGGGTTAGTTAGTTATTACTACAGACTTCGTGCATAGAATTTAAAGTGTCTAGACAATTATTTATTAACACGGAAACTCTTTGCGTGTTAATGAATTATGTGCAAACGACTGGTTTTCAAAACCAAATACAGTGCCTTTAAAAGGACAAGTATTGAGGTCTCTGAAGGATCCACAATAGGCCATTGTGGATCTTTCAGAGACATCCATGACGGCACGGTTGGTGCAGTGGTTAAGCGATTGACTACTGCGCTGCGTGTCGCGGGTTCGATTCCCGTACGGAACGAATATTTGTATGGCCTATAAGTAGTTGTTCCGGGTCTGGCTGTTTGTGTTTGTGTATGTGAGTTTAAATTTTTGTAAATGCATCGACGATACAAGAGAAATTCCTAGTGTGGGACAACGTTTAAAAAAAAAAATGTTTTCAAATATTTTCTTTATCACCAAACTTCATTTAATAAGAAAAAACGGCTCATACCATTCATAATATATTTCCAAACGCATACAAAATTGTATCCATTCCAGATTCGAATAACGTCCTTTACACAGTCGCCAATTGAACAATGGCCCTTCAATCTATACGCCATTGAACAGTTGAAATAGACCTGTCTACAGTCCGTATTGAGGACGCGATAGAGCGGAATAAAGGCTCCAAGGTCTTTGCTAGAAATCTGTCTATTGGGCAGAGCCAGCTTACGAAACTGAAGACCGATGATGGCAGGATCGTATCCACCAAACCTGAGCCGTTAAGAGAGATCGAGAGGTTCTATGGATAGTTATACACGTTACGAATCTGGCAAACGACCCAAGAGCTACATAGATTGACCTAACACTATACCGAAGAAATCCCGGGCGTCAGCCTGTATAAGATTAATGGCTCTGAATCACCATCAAAAACAACAAGGCTGATAACGGAATTACGGCCGAACTCTTGAAGGCCCGGAGGAAAACCCGTCCTTATCGCCCTTCAGAAGCTGTTTGATCCCGTCATACTCGAGGGTAAAACACATCAATAAAAATTTAAAGGAGACGTCTGAAAATTCAAAGAAGAGTAGCTGCAGGTAGAAGTTACCTAGCACGAAAACATAACCGTTTGCGTCAATGGATTACCTATTTGCACTACAATTTAAGAAGGGCTTTTGACTAAGGCTACGTACGCACTGAATGGTGGCTTGCTTGCCGCCTACTGTGGCCCTAGGGCCTAGCGAGTCACCTTACAAGTAGCGATGTGAAACGAACGCTCTAGAATTTGCGCAACCGCCGGATTGCGTGCTTGACGCCTTCACCAGTCGCCTAGCGTCTATTTGAAAGACGTTAAGTCACTAAGCTCTAGGCGCTAAGCAAGCCACCTGTCAGTGCATACGTATCCTTATACAATGTACTTATTAATCTCGATCAAATAAGTCATCAGTTACCTGAATCATATAGGGCAGATCAATTTACAGAGACATTGCTTTTAAAGCTCAGAAGAAATGCTTGCGATCGATTACATCGATTGATAGTTGTAAACCATTGTTTGAGGAACTTAGTTTGCTCACTTTACCGTCTATGTACATATATGAAATAGGGGTTTTTGTTCGATGTAACCTTCATTTATTTGAAAAACTGCGCTTTCGCCGTTATCGGAATAACATTCAAGTTACCCCTCACAAAACCACATTTTTCTGCAAAAATGCGCTAGGTATGGCCCCAAAAATATATAATAGTATACCAGCAGCTATTAGAAATAAAGAGTGTCTGGGATCCTTTAAGAGGTCTTTGTTTAAATTCCTTTTAGATAGATGTTACTACTCCATCACTGAGTTTACTACTGATAAACAGAGGGGTGACGATTGCGATATGCCAATCAAACACTTATGATTTTATTTAATTCCATATATTTGATATGCTTTTTCTTTTTTAATGTAATCTATTGACATGCCTTTATTGATTGTACCTTATTTTATTATTAATTGCTTGTTTATGTTAATTTTGTACGCCCTATATTGGCAAAACATAGTGCGCATATCTTAGACTATATAATATCTGTAACCATACCTATGTTTAACAAAATAAACGATTGATTGATTGATTTGTCCCTTGCTACTCATTTATATGCATACTGGAGCTATAGCTCGTTTATAATTACGCGCAATACAGTAATTACGGCACACCAGCGTCTGTTATATGGACAGCTCAGTGTAGTTTGGTATGGCACTATAAGGGATGATGAGTAATACTAAAAAGAAGAAAGAAGGCATAGTAAAATGAGACAGTGGAAAAAAATCTGTAAAATTGATGGAAATATGGAGCTACACGCTTAATTAAGTTTTTGTTTTAGTCCTTTCCTAGTCGCGGTACGGATAATGTATGGCGCTAGTATGAAATTACATAGTCGTGACGAGAATTCTTTCATAGTGTAGTCTGTCTAGTAGTTATTTTAAAATGTTTATAACTTGGCAATTTTTAAAGCATTAAGATTTTTTATAATATTTTTTGCACTATTTGCAAACAAATACTTTTTTGAGTTTAAAATTATAATAATAACTGACCGCCGGTAGCTTGGACCCTGTTCCCGATACCGGTGGGCTACTACTTTTTATATTTTTAAATGTTTTTTTATCCTTTTGTTTATAAAAATATTTAAAAATGTATTTTGTAAGTATTTAAATGAAATAAAGGAAATAATAATAATATCCCTGGACATTTCACACAGCGCCATCTAGTCCCAAGCTAAGCAACCTAATGCTTGTGTTATGGTAACAAGATGGCTGATAAACTACTTATATACATTTTTTTTTTGTAAATACATACATATTATAGATAGAAAAACACCCAGACTCGGAACAAATACATGTAGGTCAAACAAATATTTGTTCCGTGCGGGAATCGAACCCGCGACACGCAGCGCAGCAGTCAATCGCTTAACCACTGCGCCAACCGTGCCGTCAGTTTAAAATAAAAAAAAAGAAAATGTCATCATCCCTTTTGTGCGAGCCTGACTATGCTGTGCAGGTTATTTATAACTATGTACCTACCTCTTTCCCATAATTTCGACTACGGCTACAAATAACCCACGTACCTACTGTGTCAGTCACCCATCATTTCTTATTGGTTCCCCAGTCAAAACTATCAACGAAAACTCTTCGATAAAACTAGCCCCGCCGTAAAATTAATTGAATAGCTTTTTGTTATCTCTGGTGATTTTCTTCTTGCTTATCTGCGCTGGTTTACTCATCTAAGTTACTTCGTTTATAGTCCTTTCTACGGAGGTAAGTCTAATAACGAGTTAGAGCGCGGTGCTTAAGGGTGGTTAAATAGAAGTCAGGGATCCATTTGAAATCTGAAGTAAATTTTTTACTTAATCAGTATGTGGACGGAAAATAGATGTAGGAATCAAAATACGGAATATTAAAATATTTTTCAAAAAAATATCCTACTGAATTGACATCTGTATAAAACCAACAACAAAAATAGGAAATAAAAATCAATAACTCGAAAATAAATGAAGTTGAGGTGGACACAAATGAACATTGGTAAACATTTCTAAAGTTAGAAGCGTTCTCGCAGGCGTAAAAATAAAATTCATATTCGTAAAAAACATTGTCTTAAATTTACGGATTTGAAGGAATCTAGGGTCTTTCCAGCGAATTCTCTTTTGGCGTTCGGTATTAAATAGCTTGCGAATATTTAAGCCTTAATAAATAATTATTAGGAATTATTTATAAACACAAGGAAGAGTTAGATAGTACCTAAAGCTTTCTTACTGCCCATAGGAAAATCTTGGAAAACTTTTCGAACAAAAATTCCAATGTCGTTTAAAACTGAGCAAAACTTTCCTCCTAATTACTTACTAATCGGGAACGAAAATCACTGAACCGATAAACCGGCAATTCCCTTCTTCATTTAAGTTTACTTAGTCTTCATTAAATGCTATATAGTATCTTTTTCGTTTCCATCATCGCTCTTAGTGTCAGATTCAATTGTGACCAATTTCTGAGAGCTCTGCATAGCTAATTGGATTTACTCATTGAGGACCGTTCGAAGGGTGCATTGATCAAATTAAACTCGTTCGAGTAATGAAAATCTTAGAAAGAAAACGTAAGTTTACAAATAGCTTCGATTAGTTTGAGAATTTTCTAGTGTACTTTATTTAATTAAAATACTTATAAATTACATTTTTTAAATATTTTTATAAACGATAACATAAAAAAGATACATGCGATCATTAGTGTCAAGCTTACAGGATTGCGCTAGTTTTCTTTAGCCAAGAACGGGGTGAGGCCCTTGTCCACCGCGACCACATCTTAATGCATCCCCAGGTCGGCTTCTAGGAATATTCCCGGAGACTGCATATCTCACGATATTGGAGGATCTTGGCGTTTTATAAGCATCGACCTCCACACTTTCGCGGGATATAAAGCCTCATTACCGATGACCGTGGTTGATGCTTTCAATTTGCAGTCAGCAGTTTACAGAATCTCCTATCTAGGGCGTCGAGTTCGGTCTGAGTCCATTTGCTGCACACATCTCATGCGCTGCACAATTTCACAGGGAGCTGGGACCCTATCAGAGCCCGGTGGGCCTCGAGGTCCTAAGCTGTCCGGCGGCTGGCATCCTCCCCGTCGACGAGCAGGTGGTGGCGTCGTGGGTGGAGAGAAAAATACTCGTCGCTCGAGCTCGACGCAACTGCCGCGGCCGGTGTCGTCACAGCGCTCACAATGGGGCTGGGTACCGGTGGTGGCGAGGCGAAGCAGTGAGAAGAGTCCGGAGTTGACCTTTTCAACATTTTCAGATTTCTTATTTGTTCTGTTTTATCGAAGGTGACATGGCAGATGTCGCCTCGGATTCGGCAGTTTTATTGCCCATTGTACTTTTTAAAAATGAATTTGAAATTACCTTGAGTAGTAGTTAGTATTTAATCAATATTTATTTACATTATAATTAAGCTAACGTTAGTTATCGTCCGCATCGCTGTCAACAGGAAGAGTGAACAAAACGCTGGCAGCATTGTCACGTTGCATGGCGATGCTAATTCTTTGGAAAAGAAACAGGTCAGCCCTCTGGTCACGTGAAGAGTCAGCTAACCGCTTGGCGATATCTTGAAAAACCAAGTGGGCACTCAGACCCCATGGTCCTAGTGTTTCAACCCCAGACGGCTCGAACATATAACTCCCAATCAGGTTGGAATATTTTCGCCGTTTGAGGTTTTCTGCACCAGCAGCAGCCGCTCCAGCACACCCCACCGTGCTAGAAAGATGGGATGGCGCAAGGGTGTCGACACATGTTGCATCCCACACCAAAGGTCTGCCTAACTTCCAGGGCATTATGGTCATTCCGTGTGGTCTCTTCCCATCGTCGCGTGCCAGGCCGTTGGGTTCTAAAATAGCTGGCATCCCGGCGGTGACAAGAGCACGACGGATGATGTCATTAATGCTGGCGTGCCGTGCTATCCAACCTGCGTGCTAAGCAACTAAATACGACATATAGGAATGTGGCCGCTTTTCTTTAGATCGAATTTTGTTGCTTCGTGTCTCAATATGAAATTTTATAAAAGGTATTAGAAAATTCTAGACACATTTACCGAGGTCGCTGATTGAACAGATTTTCATAATTCCTTCTCAGTCACGAGATAATATTTTTAAAGGAGTGGCGCTAGTGGACCTGTGTGCACCCTCTTAATGTTTTTTTAGTTGCCAAATTTTTTTGGACATGCAGAATCCTTTAAGGGTATAATAATAATAATAATAATTTTTATTGTTCAGAAAAATACACAGTTATAACAGATAAATCACTGGTCTCCACACTAGGATTCCCTGTGTCGTGGAGGTATGTAATTGCTCTCAGGCACTGTGTGAGTTCTCCTGGGTCGCAAGACGGATACATTGCGTCAAACTAACTGCAACAGATCGTCTCGCGCCCCAGGGAACTCTTTAATACAGGGGTAGAATTTTTTTAATTTTTCTGCTTTTTCCATAAACTTTGTACTAGTGGTGTTGAAGTTGGGGATGCGGCTGGGGGGCACAATGGAATGGAACGATTTGTGGATCTTGCCATAGTGTATCTTCAGCCCCCGTGAGCAATGTGGACATCTCACCAACTGAACATCAAGCGATGTGGCAGGTTGACTAGCACAGTTTCCAGCTTCGCTACAGCCGGCATTGAACATATACACCGTTAAATTTTGATCGTTTTAATCCTTAAAAGGGGTTATTTTACTCATCATTATGAACAACTTTTACTCATCATTATGAACAACTTTTACTACGGCACCAACCCTGAAATCATGAAAAAAAAAATCAGTTGATCGATATATTTTGTCGAGTTATGCGAACATAAATCTATGGATCGACTGATTTTTTTTTTCACAATTCACGGGCAATTGGTGTGGGTGGCTATAGCAGATCGTTTACCTTGAACTATGGAAGGTTTATGTCCCCTGCCTGACCAATGATAATATAATTCATAGATAAAATGGCAGGGGCGACTTGCACACTCACTAATGGGCCCCTGAAAATGTTCGCTAGGACACAGTGTCGTAGCAACAAAGGGGCAACATGTCCTGAGGTGCTTGTGAGTGGAGAGGTATTCCACGGCTATTAGGACAATCCCGGAAGTACGGTCAAGATCCCTACCAGCATCTTACTGAAATACTTCCTTCCTCCGAGCACGTTTGCTCTTGCGAATCTCCACTCAAGCCAGCCAATAAAGGCAAGAATGAGGTGGGAGCTCTGTTCCCCGTCAGTGTTCACTCCAGCCGGCCAATAAAGGTAAGCCAGAAGTGAGGAACAAGACTTCTCCCGGAGGATAGGGTCCGTGGGGTCGCTTTAGTGTACTTATTATTAAGTCTCTTAATAATCCGATTTGACAGTCACCAAATGATTTACAGAGATGGCACCTCTCTTCGTGATGTTTATCTTCTGTACGTGGATGTAATAAATCGGATCCACAAGCAAAATTATTTTAGACTTCGCTCTTAGTAGATCATTCTTAGGCTAGCGTACCATGCATTCTATGCAAACTCCTTCATTTTCTAAATATATCTGTAAGGCAACCCTCCGGCTCGTAAAATTATCTTCAGCGGTCAATTTTTCTGTTAAACTCATATGAACTCTCAAAACAACCAACGCGACGAAGTGGTAAAATATGGGTGAAAGCTGGTTCTAAAACTTTGTCGAAGTTCGGACACACGCAGAAGCGACCCGTATAATAAAATATCGATTGCCCATAAAACTAATGGACGTAGGTACCTACATTAAATCTGCCGATACACATAAAACGGCTCGTAAGCAGATGAAATGGCCATCAATCCTGAAATTGGCCCGCTAATCTACGAACAGGATAGTTATTCTAATGGTAACTTTTAATTACTTTTAAGTGTATTATATGCGTGACGATAGTGAAGGAACGAACGTGAAGGATCATTTAGATATTATTATATTAAACACTTATTTCAATCAAAGTATAAACGATTCCAGGAGATTTTGACACATACCATTTTTTTTTTATAATTTAACATCACAATAAAAAAGTGATACCTATATCAGCAAATAAAGACAACAGTGAACAGCCAAATCAACCGTTAATTCAATAGTACCAACGAAGAACCCTGTTACCCTTCCATTGTCAATTCGCTAAGTAATGCCCTAATACATCTCCGAACGAAACTGATTACATCTAATGGAATGTGGCTATACTTGGCACGTTTACAGGTTATAACTCCTAACTCCTGGCTGAGCTATCGTAATGGAAATCTGGAAAATGTACTGTCTTTGAATAGCTGAGATGTGTCTTCTTTAACCTTTCAATTGTGGGGTGAAGGATACAACGGTCGGATTCAGAACGGGATTCTTTCATTCTTTCTACCTATAGAAATACTAGTAGGTAAGTCTTATTTTAACGAGGTAATTTAAACTGACGCTTGCATCTTTTCAAAAGTCATTATTTCCCCAGAAACTATATACAAGTACATACATACGAGTACCTACGGCTAATTTTCTTAGATTTTGCATTATTACGAAAATGAAAAAGGTCTTTTTAACCACGTTTTCACTTATACATTATTACTATAGTTATACAAATCGATTTTAGAGAAATGCAAGATGCAACTGAGGTAAAATCACATAAACTCTTCTTGTTTTCAAGGCGATATGTAGTGTAATTAGCACGGGCAGGCTTTAGCAAAAAACAAAAGACCAATTGTCGAGTTTTGAAATTTTAATGTTATATTGATTTGTGATTTCTATATCATTGTAATAGGATAGAAGATAAAATCAAGAACAATTCCTGAAGGCACAAAGTATCTAACATTATTTGCGAAAATCTTTTTTGTCTCTTCAGGCTTAGAGTGGGCGTGACAGGCAGGATTATATTCGTGTAATAGCATTTCCACAAATTGTCAACGAACCTAAAAAGCTTCTAACGTGTTTTTCCTTAAAAGAGAAATGAGATATTTACTGGCTCATGTAAGTCCTTTGTCTAATATAATTTTTTATGGGAAAAAACATAGTAATGTTCCTTTTTAGGGTTCCGTACCTCAAAAGGAAAAACGGAACCCTTGTAAGATCACTTCGTTATCCGTCTGTCTGTCCGTCCGTCTGTCAGGACCCTTTTTCTCAGGCACGCGTGGAATTATCAAGTTGAAATTAATATCGAATACTCAAGGCTGCAATCCCTTGACGCAGTGAAAAAATCGAAAGTTCTAAGTAAACGTAATCAAAAGATACGGGCGTTTATGTTCCGTTTATGCCGCATATTTTAATACTCGCAAGGGAATCAAAACCTATAGGGTACTTCCCGTTCACCTAGAATCATAAAATTTGGCAAGAAGCAATGTCATATAGCACAAGTAAAGGAAAAAATCCGAAAACCGTAAATTATTATTATTGTTATTTTTTTATTTTTCATGTAAAATGTACCAAAAATCACACCAATAAATGAATTAGAATTTTGAATTTGTAGAAAAATTGTACGGAACCCTCGGTGCGAGACTCTGACTCGCACTTGACCGGTTTTTTTTACAGGGACAAGATTTTTAGACTTGTTGGAACAAGGCCACAAGGCAAGTGGGTGGATCCACTGCCGAGGTATCAATCTAAGGTCTTTCCTCCCTTTCGAGACATGGATTTTTATTGGGTGAAATAAATTTAAAAAAATTATAGGTCAATTAAAAGTTTTGTTGAGATTAGTTATACCCGACTTGACACTGCGTTCCGATTGGTAACTAAAATTTTACTCCATACATATGAAGTAAGCCCGAGTCCGTCATCATTTGAAAACAAATCAATATTTATTAAAATACATATTCCGGATTCGTAAGTCATAATTACAGCGTTATACATATATGTACAACCTTCATTTTGTAGTAAACTGGCTTTTGCACTACTTAATTATTTGAACGAAGTTCTTGAATTCGGCTTGTGGTAGGAATCTGGTAGAAATCGTCACGTAACGAAAAAGCGTCATCCTCCATGTGACTTTCAATCTCTCTGTGTCCCATTCTATTATTATATAATAGTTTGCATGGTTTTCGAGGGTGCGCTAAATCCGATGGTAAGGTAAGGTGAAAATGAAAATCCAAAATGGCGACAATTTTATGATTGCTTCGAAAAACTTTATACCCTGTGTTAAATATAAAATTCACACTTTCTATATCTCTTTCCTCTTTTTTCTTCTTTCATGCTTTCTATATCTCTCTTTCCTCTTTTTTTCTTCTTTCATATACGAGTGTGTGTGCGTGCGAATATCGCGTAAGGAATTTTATTTGCTCTAAAAAGTTTAAAAATTTCCCACCCGTATAAATATAATTTAGATCTACAATATTCTGTTATCCAAACATTGCCGCCTACGACAATGTTTCAACCTTTTCAATTCAACCTAATACTAACTTACATTACCCCTATAAATATTTATAGGTAATCATGTACTGATTTCTGGATCAACAAATGTACTACTAAATAACATTATTATTATACGAGATAAACATACAATAACGTCTGGATAATAACGTTTAAAGAATAAACAAAAAAATAAAGAAATTAACAAACAAATAAAGGGTAAACAGAGATCAATGGTGACCCAAGTGGTCATAGCCGCAACTTAAAAGAGACCCAAGATCTGCTCCCAAGTGGTAACGGCCGGTTCCCTATCCATTTGCATACAAATCAAATCAAAATCAAATCAAAAGTCATTTATTCAAATTAGGCTGAGAATCAGCACTTTTCGAACGTCAAAATTACAAAAGAGAGTCCCCCAAAAACGCCCGCCCTTCGCCACTTCCTTCTTCCTTTCTTCCATACAATTGTAAGACCTAATATAACTTGACATACTTTTGTTTCTCCTAATTATATTTTCCCATAACATTACTTACGCATAGCAGCTTACGCATAATGTTTTAAGCATAATTTCTCTAATCATAATAATGATTAAGCATAAAATTCTAAAGCATAAATTTATTCACGCATAATGATATTAAAACATATTTTTATAGGCATACCAAATAAGCATAATAATTAACTCCTAAAATGTTAGACACATTTATATACAATACTAGCTGCTGCCCGCGACGTCGTCTGCGTGAAGGCTCTACAACACCAAAAATACCTAAGATGCCAGTGTCGCTATAGCATTTTATGTAAACAACTATTAAAATAGCATTAAAATATAATTTTTTTTTGCAAGCAAAGCAAGTGAAGTGTGTTATATGAGAATCCTACTGCGTTCAGTCATAAGATGTGACTGAAGGAAATAGAGAAAATAATGCAGGAATACATTCCAGGGCACAAAAGAGTACAAATACGTACAAAGGTATCATACCTTACAACACTTCCCTATAAACTACGTTGGTAGTTATGCTGCCAGGAGCCAAAATGTAAAGACAGTCAGGACTGGTGACGCGGGAGCAAGCGACATACAGTTGCCCGTGTGAGAAGCAACTCGTCCTGAGGTCGACACCCGTTGCCCTCAGTGTCTGCCCCTGCGACTTATTGATGGTCATCGCGAAGCAAACACTCACGGGGAACTGTACGCGCTTGAACTGGAACGGGAAGTTATGAGGTATGAGGGGAATGTGTGGTATAAATAGTGCCTCGCCGACGCCACAACCCGTAAGAATTTCCGCTTCAATGGTGTGTCTGTGGAGCGAGATGACTTTAAGGCGGGTCCCGTTACACAACCTCGGAGGAGATAGGTTCCGAAGAAGCATAATCGGGACACCGACCTTCAGCTTGATGGTATGCGCTGGAAGTCTACTTGCTGACAGGGAGTTCAGAAATTCCACGGGATAATGTGTGGCGTCATCTTGCTCGCCAACAGTGTTTATCGAGGTGTAGACGAATTCATTTCCCTCAATTTCCGAGAGAATGCATTCGTTAATTGCTGCAGCCTGATCATTTTTGGGCGTCAAAATGCCCCGCTCACACACCCAAGAATTCTGCTGGTGCGGTATACGACTGATGTCCCTGTACACACAGCGAATGAGTTTTTCTAAGCTGGATACCACTCTACCGAGAGACTCTGGAAGCACCACCTGTCCATCTCTCTCTTCTGGTAGAGTGCCTTCGCCAAGACTTAGAAGGACATCGGAGAATTCTTGAGCAGGTGCATTGCCGCCGAGCCAAGCTCTCATATTAATGGTCAAGCGCAGCGTACGAACTCGTGACCACAAAGGTAAGCGTTTGCCGGAAATCGCCACAGAAACGGAACTTTGACACCACCCATCAAATGTTCGTTCCTGCGAATGTCCTGCAGGGTTCTGTCCACGGCCTCAACTGCCTTCCTATTGGCCATCGTACACTCATCCCATTCGATCAGAGAGCAATCCTTGAGCACGTGTCCCTTATCGCTGTTACGTGACACACCACAAACAGGCGTTTCGGCGCTCTCTAAATCAATGGGAATTTTAAACATGGCATGTGCTGTCTGGCCTCCCGGAAGCAGTGTGGCAGCATTCCCGACGACGCTACAACAATAGCAATTTTGCCTTGCATTCTGACCTCTGTAAGTATGCCAGTGGCAACAAATATTTTTCCTGTTCCACCAGGAGCATCCAAGAAAAACCCTGGTTTTGCCCAATGCGAACAAAAGTATTAATAGTCAATGTTTATTTTGTACTAACAACATGAAATTGATGAAGAAATGATCATCATCAATGAACCACTTAACACCGCATTTTTTTAAATTGTGTTCCTCAACTCTGCTCAAGATTTTGAGGGTTTTGTTGGAACTTGAATTTGTCAAAATTAACTATACGATGCAACTTTTATGAAGAAAATGCACATTGCCATCTATGAATTTTAAGAATAACTAACTACTAACCTCGCCAACATGATCAAATTTAAATTATTAATTTCCAAAAAGTGTTAACATGTAATTTGATTTGATTTTTATGAAATCTCATAGATGGCGCTGCTTTAAAGTTGTATTTATACTACTAACATTCATTAAACTATGTTTCTCTGCCCAAGCTAATTAAAAGGCGTAGTTTTTATAGTGTAAAGCTTGATAATAGCATGGCTTACTCAAAAACAACATTTAAATATGCGTCGTTAGATTACACGCTGTCACAGAATGCGTAAGAAAAATAAAGATTCACAGCTCCTCCCCCGTAGGTGATAGCGTGATAATATGTAGCCTATATGTTGACCCGACCTCTTAGTAATATTCATACAAAATTTGAAGTAAATCCATGCAGTACTTTTTGAGTTTACCCCGGACATACATACAGACAAAAATTCTAAAAACTATATTTTTGGCTTAGATATCGATTGTAGATCACGCCCCAAGTATTCTTTTTAAAAAATATTCAATGTACAGTTTTGACTTTCCTACGATTTTATTATATGTATAGATTGCTCTAACGAGATTTATAGGCACTTTACATTGTAGGTAGAACAAATAATTTTTTATTATTCTAAGTGGACGGTATCATAAAACTATTGTGCCACTAAGTGTATTATTGAAAAATTGTAATGTAATCCTTTAAAAAAATTCAAAATTCTGTAATGAATAAGTAAATATCAGGAAACATCATACTGTTATAACCACAGACTTATATTGGCTAGATAACGCAAGTCTCATCTTCTGTATAGAAACCAGGCGTGCCATTATTTTTCTACCTACTGTGACGTCACATGAGCGATTTAGTGATGGGAACTCCCTGTCCGCGAGTAAACGATTCAAAACGATCCGAGTTTCGCCTCGCTCGTCCGCCAGTACTCTTTGGATCGAGAGGTCGCGTGCGCGCATCCCGTCCGCTTGCATGTTATTGTTTAAGTTCGCCGCTCTTCAAGTTACACGATGTATCTTCATTTGACGTAGACGGCTAGTGAATGTCCTGTAACACGAATTAACTATTAAATAATCCTAATATCAGCGTCAAGACGTCCACTTTTTCCGAACCGTTACATTTAGAATGAAACGAGTACCTACTAATCGATTTTTGCAAGATAACAGTGATAATTTAACTTGGGATCACTTGGAAATCTGTAAATATAATTAATAATATTCTAAACAAAATCACTAAATTGAAACATTACAGTAAAAAAAAAAATTACATGTCACAAAATACCCAACGCAAACATTATCATTCCTCTGTTTCCAAAAATTTGCTTTATTTGACAGAAAAATGAGAATAGCGACTGTACCACGAAGCTGAGCGACAAGTGAAAATATCGATCATTTTAATTTTCATTGCGTGTTTTAACAGACAAGTCTACATACTGCCATGTAACTAAAAACGGCAATGTATCATGAATTATTCGATATACACTCAGTTACATAGTGTTCATTGTAAGACCACAATGAACACAAAATAATTGATTTTGCAATAAATAACACATAATATAATAACAAAATGACTTACCGATGAAAGGAAATGTTTCCATTATCTCGTCCCACTTTTTTTGTGTAGTTTTTACAGCTCAATACCGCACAATTTGGCATTTTTTAGTTTTTGTTTGACGTCTGGCATCAAGAACGTTCGAGCGCGGACTGATTAGAAATGACGCTGAAGGAAGTCAATTTTACTCCCTTTTTACACGCGAAGTACATACACTTGCGTCGTCTAGCCAATATAAGTCTGTGGTTATAACCTCATCTAACCCAAATGATTTACCAACAATAGAGGGGATCTGGCGCTCGGCGGCCGCTACCGCGGCACGCTCGCTTCGCTCGCTCTGTTCTTATCTAACCTAACCCATATGATTCAATAACATCAGGCATCATACCTAATAACTGTATGCCTAAATACTACTATGCTAATAGTCAATAGGCCTAGTAACATTATGCGAATTTAATTTATGTCAAAACAAAATAGCCTTCAAGATAATTATGCCAACATAAACTGTATGGCAAAACAAAATATGGCAAAGTATTATTATGGCAAAACAAATGATACCAAAATCGTTATGCCAAAGTATATTAGGAAAAGAATATTATGCGAAAAGAAGGGATCCCGTAACGGCCGCAACTTAAAAGAGACCCAAGTTCTGCTGTGGGCGTTTGAAGGTCCTATTACGACGTACGGAAATGTAGGTACTTCCAGTCTTATTAATCTTATCATGAAACATCACTACGTGGTCGACATCCCCAGTAAGTTGACCACGTTGTCCATTATTTAGAGCGGAATAATTCTAAATCACCAGTGGTGGCCTTGTGAGCAGTGGTGGCCTTGTGAGCAGTGGTGGCCAAGTAGCAACGACTTACGAGTCAACTCAGATAGGTGCTTTACTATATGTAAATTATTTTATCACCACCACTCTCAAAAACGGTGAAGGAAAACATCGTAAGGAAACTGGCATGTCCTAGTACCAAAAATTCTAAGACATGTGACATCTACCAACCCGCACTGGTCCCGCGTGGTGGATTACGGCCCAGTCCCTCTCACAGGGAGGAGGCCTGTGTCCCAGCAGTAGGAACATTATAGGCTGATTATTCTAAACAGAAACGCGTCGTGTGCGTCTTTAGCAGTGGATACTAATTCATAATAAGAACCGGACATACGAATGATGCAAGCTAATAATACAAATCATTATTTAATAGGTGTAGTAATTTTGTAATTGATTATGTTTAAAGTATATTATTTTTATTTATATTTTGATTATTTTTAATTATGTTATTGTAATGTCTGTCTAATTTTTGTTTCTTGATTTATTTTAATGTTTTTTTTTTTATTTTAATTTTGTAATAGTTAAGGACTATCGACACTATCTGAAATAAAGGAATTGAATTGAATTGTAGAACTTTTTTGTGTATCTTATAGCGGTTTTTTTCCGATATTCACTTTTTCGTGAAAATTACGAAACATTTCATGTTTCGGTTATATTAATAAGCTTATCTGCAAGTTGGAAAACTCGAAATATTTCCGTCATAAATTCAAATCTTTACGACTTTCATAATGGGATTGTTGAACACTTAAATTTATTTATGAAGCTCATTTGAATAAAATGGTGTTATTAATTTACTCAGACCGCACCTGTCCACAATTGCCACTTAAAGTATGGAACGGAATAATAGAAGTGTGATTGATGTCTTTGTACCTGCTTTAAAATGCTCTGTTTGGTATTTGGGTTCTGATTTAAGGTTCAATAGGACTCTTTGGGGGTTTGTTCGTAATTGCCGACTAATATTAGGTCAGTCAGTATGGTCAAATCACTTGCATTTGAACATTTTGGAGTAGAGTAAATCAATGACGAAAGCTCCCAATTATTGAACTTCTACTCGTACACTTGAAATAACTTGTGCATTCAGAGCGACGTATAAACAACTCTTTATTGACATTAAATGTCCTGGATTCCGTTGCGCACTTTCCGAAAGTATAATTAGTGTAGTATGTGTAATGTGGACGCTCAGCAATTAAAATATGGCTGATAACGAGACAGGTGTACCTTCTCCGCTATATTAACCGCAATAACCAACACTGCTCTTAGTACGTGTACTATGGGCAGTGTTGGTTATTGAGCAATAGAAAAACCGTTTGCAGTTCAAATCAAATTTTAATGTACGAACAAATTAATCACACACTGTTTCGTGTTCCGTATCGTTGTGTCGTATACCTAATACGACACAACGATACGGAACACGAGATAGTTCCTGAGAACATGTTGTCCGTTTGATGTCCTATGGGCAAGAGAGGCTGCTGCACCTCGCTCCTCGCGCTCGACGACTCGCACGAACGTAAGGCTAGAATCTCTCAAGCGCCGCCGGGCGGCGCTGGCGTCCCAATCAGTCAAACGATAGACGTATTTCCGACAAATACCCGATTCTTAAATCATCAGGTTCTTAATTTAATAAACTCTCAACTCACCATATTCTCAATTCTTCAAAAGTATAATGTGGAACGAAATTCTAAAATGTAACACAAATATACATATATTTTACATCCTTAGGATTGGTTATGATACCTCGCCCAATTTTCAAATATTTCTTTCGAGCCCTGTATAATGTGTGCTTCTTTGAGGAAAACAAAAGAATCTCATGACTTGGGATTTCAAATTTGGATGCATTGTTATAAAAGTGTTTTTCGAATATTTTTGGCACAGTCTAGATTAATGGTAACTTGATTTTTGCAAGCATCCCTAATTCCGCCTACTACCTATTATTGACATCCAAGGTAATTGATGTGTTGCATTCTTTCTGATGGCAAAATCTCCAGTTTGTGGTACCTGATTTGTTTCTTATATTGTAATTATACTTGTAACCTGCGTGCAGTAGTACTGGTTCGCCTCTTTTACTTTTTATACATTTTACGTCGCTCTTGTTCATATTAAAATAAACAGTCAACCAAACAAACCAAAATCAATTGACGACACGGTTGGCGCAGTGGCAGCGACTGCTGCACTGCGTGTCGCGGGTTCGATTCCCGCACGGAACAAGTATTTGTTTAAATTATTATTAATAAAACCGCACCCACGATACAGGAGTAATTCCTAGTGTGGGGCAACGTTTAAAAAAAATCACAATATACGTAATTATTACTGGTAAGTAGGTATTTATCTCATTATGTCAGTGTCATAATTCGTCATAATTATTGCATGTCAATGAGGAAAAAACTGGCTAGTCTTCCAGGCAATCCTGGAAGTCGACCCCTACATAGTTGGGAAAAGGCTCGGCAGATGATAATGAATCAGCGTACCTATTACAAATCGTAAACAATTTGTTGCCTAACTGTACAACATTTAATGAATTGAGAATCTGGTGAGTAGAGAGTCTGATAATTTAAGAATCTGGTGAGTGGAGAATCCAATGTGTAGACTGTTGAGAATCTGGTCAATTCAGAATCTGGTAATTCGAGAACCAGGTAAAGATTGTGAGTTAAAATCCTGGTATAACAACCAATATGAAGTTTCCAATTCACATGCACTATCTTGGCCATTCCTAAAATGGGCGGGTGAAGGAAAACATCGTGAGGAAACCTGGACTTATAGTTAAGAAATCTGTAATAATAGAGTAAGGTTAAAAAGTGAAATCGCCAGCCTGTCGCCTGTCTTGAGCAAACGTGGTGATTAATTTAAATTCGTTTATTGTTTGTTACATGTAGAAAAAGATCTTATAGTTATTATAATAGTAGCACTGTAACATAAATAATAACAATATTCTTATTATTAAAAACATTCTGACAGTTGGTCTTCACTCTTTACATTAATCAAATTATACATTAAAAATATTTATACATTGGTCAAATTATATATTAAAATAAAACGCAAACATGCAATAGTCATACATTATTAATTAATCAAAATGCATTAAAAAATTATTTATTGTGTAGTACGCTTAACCAATTCAACGCTTTACTATTCCGCTTTTTTTCAATGCTCATGTCTTCTCTGTATGAGGCCTTTGGCCTGCAGTTGGACAGTATAGGCTGGTATTATTAACGTAACGTTACAGTATTCGACGCTATAGCAACCCTTTCTAAATATTTACACAATTCCACATTAATTTTAGTATTTTGTTCGCAAACAAAAGAACATTGCTAAATTAATTGGTCACTTAAACTCTGTCGGCTGTCATTGGCAGGATATAAGTAGCAACCAGTAGTGAACCAGTAGTGGATTCAGTGAAAAGTTAGTCGAAATAATAACAATTTTCTATCAAATTATTATCTGTAGTGTTTCTGAAAATGACTTCTTGTGAAGTTGTTTTGAAAACAGAATACATTTAATACGCAAGATATGACCATCAATTTCAATGAAACGTGTTCATAAGTCCCACAATAAAGAAGAAGCTTAAGATGGCTTCATTAAAAAAAAATATTATCATACAAATAGGACCTCAAAAGATTTCTTAACTTTTGTTAAACATATTTTTCAAGTTATCTCTGCCACAAAAAAAAAGGCAAAGGCAAATTCTTCCAGACATTCTTTTCTAGACCTACCTAGAAAGAAAGAGTCATTTGCCTCGATCCAATCCATGGAGTACGCGTCTCGCCATCTCTTCCTGGGCCGGCCTCGGCGGCTCTGTCCATCCTCAGGCACCCACCGACTAACGTGACGCATCGTGAAAAAAAATTTGATAGGTAACCCTAATTACTATGAAAGAAAAATACACTATTGCAAGACAATATTGGTTATAACTAGAAATTCGAGATAATTATATTATTATTCGCCAATTACAACACAAACTGTGACTGTCTAAGCAAGTTTGAATTTTATCTAGCTAACAATAAAGATACAAGTAGCGGTTAAAGTGTCGATGATTTAATACCCACTCCGTCTTGAGATATTATTTAGGGCCAAGACACTAGTTAGACAAATGAAAGCAATTCAATCCAGACTCGTATCTCATTGTCTTTGACTAAATTGTATTAAAAGGCCGTGCACGAACTCGACTGATTTTGATCAATTTGGTTCATTTTTTGTTATTTGAAAAGATAAATGATTCTATTTCTGTAAGGCCCGCTTGCGCGCTTAGTCAGGTTAATTGAATAATTGTAGAATTCGTAAATGCTTCGGGCTGATTGTTCCAACGCCTGATAATTGTATTCGAGGAATAATTTTAAAATTTTGGCAGTTGTTTCATACAAAAACTGTCAAACGTCAATTTTATTCCTCGAATAAAATTTATCTGGCGTTGGAAAAATCAGTCCTTAGGTAAATAACTAACATTTTAACTCTTATTACGCGTTGCACCACTCAAAAGTAACACCGGGTTAGTCAACGAGACATTAGTGTTTTTGAGTTGGGAACTAGCAGATCAGTCGACGAACTTAAAAAAAAATGCCAGGGCATAGACATTGCATTTTTTTTTAAGTTTCTAGTGTTAGATATGAGTGGGTCATATCTGGGTCTGTCTTTATTTTAAAAACGAAGAGACGAGTTCTTTGGTGTGGCTGAAAAGGATTTACAAATATCAAATAAATTATGTTTTCATGGAAAATCACTAACATTCGCAACAAGTTTTCCATAAGATCAGGCGAGACATCTTTTTACTAGAAACTACTTTTGATTTTGTATATTAAAAAAATTCATCAGCATTATTATAAAGGAATGGTTTACGTGCACATCTGATTAGCAATTCTGTAAAAATGTCACCGTGGAAACTTATGTGAAGTGACCAGAGGGCAATTCTCGTAATTTTAAGACCGTTCACAGTCTGATCTTAGTCTCAATCTGTCAAAAAATACTTCTAATATCCCTCATTTTGACAAGTTTTTAACATTTTTTTGTCGCTAAGATGAGACTGCGACTAGATTTTGAACGTTTTAAATTACGAGAATTGGCCTTCTGTTATTAGTGTCAATCCCCTAGCATAAGGTGGTATGACAGCTCACTTTTAGCTCACTTCACCTAAATTTCCATGGTGATGTTTTTACAGACTAGACCTGCTAGCACTTATTTCAACTTCCATACAAAATATAGCAGTAGCATAACGTTGAAAAAACCAATTTTTTGTTTTTTTTTTTTTTTTTTTGTTCTTATTATATAGCAAACCATTTCAAGAAATTTCAAAATCACACATTAGCCTTTAGCTATCCTTAAAACACAATCAAAATGTTATTTTATGGTAATACAATATCTTCATTAAGTAAATCAAAGGCAAAATAAACTATATTTTCGGGAACACAAAAGAGATAAAATTATTACCAGATGCTCGGACGTTTTTTTAGCAATGTATCTGGAATCAAAAGCGTTTGTGCATTGGATAGACTCGTGTTAAACACTATTTCCTGAAACTAATTTTCATACGAGTTACCTTGCTATGCCAAACAGACGCTATGTCTATTTAGCTTCTTTGCATTGTACGACTAAGGGTTTCTCAATCGAAGGATGGGTCAATGAACGCTACTATTGCCACGCTAAAGTGATTCGGGTTTAGTGGACTCCCAGAACGTATTTAGGCAAACAGCCTAACGCAACACTGCTTGTTGGGCAATTACGTATTGTGTAGTACTCCCCCTGAATAGTTCTTTCCTCTTTCGTATGTATGTCTTTATTAGTATGTTGTGTATCTTTTGAATGTATTTCTGCACCCTAATTGCGTATCACACGATCAATCGGAATCGGTTTCATTTTGACAGTTCAACAACATTCATTGCGATATTTACGTGTTGAGCAGACAAATTTTTCGAACTTATGAAGCAATGGATTAGCAATTTGCTTCAAAATGATTCAGATTCCGATTGATCGTGTGTTACGCAATTAGAGTGCAGGTCTGTGAAGTGAATGTGTATGATGAATTCAATAAAACAACTGAAATAATTCTCACTCATTATATTTGCTATAACGTTTAAGAAACATTTACGTTCTCATTTAACCGTCTACAATTATAAATATACCTTTCTAAGATCACAACATAGTTATAAGTAAGACGTTATTTACAATAAATAAACAATTAAGTACATAATATTTACAAACTAGTCTCATCACTTGAAATAAATAGAATGTCCTAAGTAGTGTTCAATGGACTGTGAAAAGAGTACACATTGAGCATTTATTTTGAAATGTGTGCTTTGAGCACCTTGTAGCATATTTGAGCGTTACTATTCCAGAAAATTTCCCATTAAAAATACAACAGAAGTAGGTACTTACAGCGATACTCGTAATACCAACCATTTTTGTAAGTATTATTTTGCAGTTACAATATTCTTGTAAATATTTAAATAAATTAAATAATTTTATTAATAAATGCATAGCAGTTGACTCCAAGTAAATAAAACTCAAAAATAACGATGTTTGGTTTCACTGCACTGATCGACATTTGTGTGGTAGAGATCGTCTAATTTAAAATTGCACGCCCCTCCACTAAAATTTCTATACCTACAAAAATTTTAAATGTATATGCAACAAGCAGTAGAGGGGCGTGCAATTTGATGTCATTTCACTAAAAGGTACTGCATAATTATCCCCTAAACATAATGTCTGATTGAATAGACAACACAAATGAGTTAATCATCTATGTAGGTGCGGCATATAAACTAAATTAAAATGATGGTATGCCGAATTGAAATATGTTATACATACGTTGCGTGATAAAAGCCCGCAAGGCGGAAATAACTTAATGTGAAATTAATTTCAAAATTGAATTTCTAATTAAAATCAGTTATCAGCACGAATATGGGATTCCGTCTGGGAACTTATTAGTTTCGCTTGTAGTTTTAGCGGTTAGAAGATTAAATCCGGACCGGTGTTGGTTTAAGTTAGACGGTTTGTTTTTAAGCCGGATTTGCTTATCCCTTGTGTAAATTATAAAGCCATCAGTATTTTATTACATAGATATTATTTTTTTACAGGAAAAGGAAAATTATGAAAAAATAAACTCGACTCTAAACAATATTTACGCTGCGACTTTTAACAAATTAGTAAAATCAAGCACAATTAAGCAGAAGTCGGGAAGTAGACAACCCCCTACCATGTGATCAGAATTGCTCAACGTGTATCATCCCTATAAAATTGCTGAATCAAAACACTTTTGAAGACAATCAAGATTTTTTTTTAAAAGTATCACACGCCTGGCATGATAGACTGAAACTCATCAGGAATGTAAGTAAAATATGAACTGGTTAAAGCCAAGATACATTTATAGTAACATTTTGCAGGGGCGATTTTATTTTTAACCCTTGCTTTTATCACCGAAATTATTAGTTTAACACACTGTGTTCGAAATCGAAGGTTACTGCTGATTTAACTATTAAAACACCAAGTAACCTATTATTGACAATAAACATTTATATTATTTATAAGTTTACTTTATTTGTAACATTTGCTTTTAAGGTTACAGTTTGATAGGTACACGAAGACGCAAAATGCAATTTAAAGATTTTTTTTTATAATTGCAACGGATTTTTTTTATAATTTTGAAATAGTTTAATGCATGTTTATGCACAACAATAACCAATAAACAACACTTTCAAGAAATAACTCTGTTTAGGTATTTATTTTACTTCGTGTGAAAAAAACTGTTACAACAACTTTACAAGTAAATGATACAATTTTAGTAACTACTAAACATTTGAGTAATAAACCTTGCTTCAACTTGTAAATCGTTCATTATTATCTGAACTGATACAATTTGCTACAATCTACAGTTACTTTTGTTTAGATCTATTGTACGAATAAGCCATTATTTTATCTTAATTATTTTCTAACAGTAGATACCAAATAAAATTATCTGAAATATGAACACAATATAAAACTCTATCTTCGAAATTAAGTTGGTATTTGCTGTAAATAAGACTTTGTTCCTTGTGAATAGAGGTATTTTTGGAGTAGAAAATGTTAACGTGAGTCTAAACGATCACCTCTCGTAGCGTCCTAATAAATTGAGACCGATGGATTCGAGAGTACACACCATTAGGGACCCATTCATTAGTGCATTTGTACAATATGTACTAAATGTAAGTATGCACAAAGTACTTGAACTAGCAAGTGAGAGCAAAAATTACAACATCCACTTTAATGACCGAAAAACACGGAAGCAAGAATTTTTTGCACAACTTTTTCACACTAAAATATGTAAAGTTTCTTACGTCCATTCTAAGCTTCACAGAAAATCTACACAATTGAATCGTTTGGTGTATCAGCTTTAGACAGTAATGGCACACTACTGTAATCCTTTAACCGTTCGGCGCCTTTCTTGGTACCGTTATCAAATGAGCTCGCTGTCGGTAACTTGGAAATCCAATTGTTATTACCTATTTTGTTCGTCTTGTAGTTGGCGATTGCGTTCGTAGTCTGACAGTCTTTCAACTTCACTCTGGGTTGACTGCAATTAACTGAATTGTGGTTCAACGAATTGACATTCAGTGATATGGAGTTTGAAACGCTTTGTTTGTCTAAATCGTCTCCATTGTCAGTCATGCCATTTGTTACTGGTTCTGTTGGATCAGATTGTTGTCTCTGAATACTGAGGTTTTGTAGTAAAGGTTGAGCTTCCTTCTCTAATTTGTTGATATCTGTTTTTTGCTGGAATATTCCTGATCCTCTCCTACTTGATGACCGAGAACTTTGGTCTAATCGTTGTCTAAATGGAGTCAAGTGTGACAATGACCCACTTTCTGTCGACAGCGTCTGAGTTTTGATTAATAGCGGTTTTTCTTTCGGCGCGTTAGGATCTATTATTTCGCTTAGCAACCAGTATGTGACTAGAGTACCTTTACCCTGTAACAAAAATATTTTTTTTAATAAAAATGGAGTTGCCTTTTCTCTCTGCTCTCTCTCTCTCTCTCTACCATCACTTCATCAAGTTGGAAAAAGGAAACTTAAAATAAAATGTCACGAGGACTTACGAGGCTATTAGATTATGCTCTTTTTAGACTTGAAGAATTTTATTACAAATTTTTTTTATTTATAATACACACACTACACAAAAACACCCCGATATTTTCTGAATAATGTTACAAATATTTATTCGGACTCAATTCTAATTAACAGAATCGTGAACAAAACCAATTCGGTGTATTCCTTAGGGCTGTATTTATTGCTGAATATTTGATATACCTATTAAGAGCCGCGTTCATTTAATAATAAATGGTAAATAACACGTATCAAGAGATAGCTCAGATAATAGTTTATTGACAGTCTGCATTGAACCTTTCAACCAGCTATTAATAAAATTGATTGCAATTTTGTTTGCTGTTAAAAAAATTCAATGGCTTTTGATTAAATTCTTATTGACCTAACAGGAACTGGGACGGGCTTGAAATAATATTGTGATAGAGGAGTTTCAATAAAGCTGTTCAGGAAAATGAAAGCACACGATCAAATTAAATTTTTTATGCACCCTGAGGGGCAATTCTCGTAATTTTAAGAACGTTCACAGTCTGATCTCAGTCTCATTCTGTCAAAAATACGTCTAATTTCCCTACATTTTGACAAGTTTTTGACATATGTTTGTCGCTGAGATGAAGCTGTGACTAGATTTTGAACATTTTAAATTACGAGAACTGGCCTTCTGATTTTGAGACAAAAATATAGCAATAAAAAACTTCACCTGTAAAAATGTCAGTGATCAGGATAAGTGAAAAATCTACCATTTGCAAGAGACTGGGTGTCTACTACAATTGGTACAGACGCCAGCACATCACGTTACTACAAACTGTCAAATTTCTTTAATAGATTTTCAACTTTTTCGATAAAGCATTAAGGTTCAAGGTTGATTGGGAAAATTTGACAGTTTCGGGTAGGCTGACCTGCTGGCGTCTGTACGTTGGGTTATTTTGCAAATGGTCCATTCTACTTTTAAATTGCTGTAATGTTTATAACTAGCGTTGCAAAGAGTCTTAAAATCAAAGTTTTACCTTCATAGCAACTTCTCCTCTGCACTGCAAGTTGAAAGTCCCGTAGAGGTCTAGCAGTGCCTTCGTATCAGGAGACACGTGGATTTTGAGAGCTTCGCCATTGGATTCCATTCTCGACGCAGTGTTGACGGTGTCACCGAACAGGCAGTAGCGTGGCATCTTGAGACCTACCACGCCGGCTACACAAGGGCCTGATAGAAAACGAAAAATAAACAATTACTTCGAGAAAAACTTGTTCTTAGGGCAACTGAAAACAATATTTTTTAGATGAAAAATTTTACTTTGCACACGAAAAAAGTACCTATTACAATTTTTTTTTTTTTAACTAGTATATTCATAAGACTGGGAGACTGAAGATCTTCTCAAACCAATCCAAAAAAGGTAAAAAAAAACACTCATACATACACTTACACAAACACTCACGCATACAGAATCCCTCACCCGTGCAGTCCCGAGCACGCATACGCAATTGTTCAACATAGGAAAATAAGTACCTTCATTTTAGCTTATAATATTAATTGTATTTATTATTTTGAAATTACTTTTACTGGTTATTTTATTATCATATATTTTTACGAGTTTACTATGTAGCACGTACGATTTTTTTTGCAATCTAGTTTGGAAGGCGCTGGTGTCTGTGATACAATGATACGTAAGATATGATATGATAAGTACACTTTATTAAGTTCATGTTTTAGTTGGAGAATTGTTTTTGTAATCCTTAATAAATGTGTTTTCCTAAAAAAATCAATTTATGATTTAATTTAATTTTTTATTATTTTGTGTGCTTTTTTTCGTCACAAACAGTGGACCGTTCTTGACAAAAAATTAAAAAGCGATGTACCGTTTAATTAAAAACATAAGCCAATTACAAAGAGCGTCCTTCATTTAAATATCTAAATAGCAAGCTCCTTTCGCATTTGCATGATGGCAAAGTAATTAGGGTGCCTAAAAAAATAACATTTTCCCTACCCACAAAAGAGCCAGCTTATATTTTATTTACATTTCGAGTATGTTCCACCACAGCTCATTACTTTGTAAAGAAAGTAACGGTGGCACTGTGTTTTCGTTCAAATTTTCCCGGAGTCGGGCTCGAATTTTTTTAAACCTTTTCATTTCGACACGAGTGATTGTTGACTTTGTTAGGGTGATTTTGGGGCGGAAGGTAATTTTCTGGGCCCACGATTTTTGTAATGATGAAATTGGCGAGATTTCCAACTTATTTGGTTTGTTTATGAATTGGACTAAAAAAGGGTTTGAGATCTAAAGGGTACGACGACAAAATCAGAGGGGCAACTCTCGTAAATTTAAGAACGTTCACAGTCTGATCTCAGTCTCGATCTGTCAAAAATACTCTAATTTCCCTACATTTTGACAGGTTTTTCACATTTGTTTGTCGCCGAGATGAGACTGCGACAGATTTTAAACGTTTTAAATTACGAGAATTGGCCTACAGTTATGTTTCCCTTTTTCAGTGCAATTGATGGTATTCCTTGAATATAGAATTGAACCCACCCAGGCAGGCACTCTAATTTGTGTAGATATTTAATTTCATCACCACTGCTCTTTAAACGATGAAGGAAAACATCGTGAGAAAACCAGCATGTGTGACATCCACCAACCCGCACTGAGCCCAAGTAGCGGATTATGGTCCACTCCCTCTCTCAGAAAGGAAGCTTGTGTCCCAGCAGTGGGAAAATTATAAGCCGATTATAGAATTGAAAGGTCTACGGATCTAAATGAGGGCTTAGTACACGAAGTCATACAACTATTTGAACCCCTTATTACAAAACAAGGTTTTTCTTTAAATCAGAAGGCCAATTCTCGTAATTTAAAACGTTCAAAATATAGTCGCAGTCTCATCTCAGCGACAAACAAATGTCAAAAACTTGTCAAAATGTAGGGAAATTAGACGTATTTTTGACAGATTGAGACTGAGATCATACTGTGAACGTTCTTAAAATTACAGTTACCTATTGAATTAAGAAACAAACTGTTATAGAAATACAGTTCTTTATACAAAAATGACAGGCTACTTTTGTGCTAAGTTGTCATTTTAGTATTAAGAACTTTGTCTAAATCGAAATAAAGTTCGAAATACAAATACTATCTCAAAGGTTTAGGTTAGAAATAAAGTTAGATTTCGTTTTGTAATAAGACGGGATAGGTTTTGCGTCTTTAAAAATATGTAGTGACTTTTATCCGACAGTGATAACACGGTACAATACGTTTTTATCTGTGACTTTCTACTCTTTTCTTACGAATCAAGACAGAGAAAAAAGTTAGTTTTCATAAACATTAGTCGGAAATTGTCAGGATCTCAAAGTTAGTCCTAGTTTATAAGAAGCTGAAACTAATAGATGGAGGGGGGTCTAGCTAGGGTATTGAAATCTTTCGTGGGTTCTTAACAGCTGTTTCCTACTTTATAACCTTCTATAAAGTTCAACCACAGCCATGAACTAAATGCATGGTAACAAGTAGTGCGTCGATGCCCCTGCCACCCTGTATGGCCAAATTATTTTCACAATTCATAAATATTACTATTAGACCATCTATAAATAATGTATGTTTATGTATGTCACTGTTACTAAACGGCTGGACCGATAATAATGAAATACTTTGTTTGTGTTTGAGTGGGGTCCCGGGATGGTTTAGATTTACAATTGGTCCCAATACCTACAATTGGGATTGTAGGAGGCGCTGTTCAGGCAGAACAACGCCTGTCAGGTCCGCTAGTATATTATAAATGTTTTCTCATCATAAATTCAAGCCTCAAGTTTGAATATTGAATATATTATGTTTCTGAAGACTTGGCAATGGTTCCAGCTGTTTTGAAGCCAAGGTTTTGTAAGAATTTTTATTCCAAATATTTTGTTTTATTAAGTCTTTATGATGCGGGTTTTTACTATGTTGATTTTTTTGAGGGTTTTGTTATTACAGCCGCACAGGTCGATCGATCAGGTTTGAAAGGAAAAAGGGGGGAGGCCTTTGCCGAGCAGTGGACACAATATAATTAAGAACTGTCAAAAATTCAAAATTATTCCTCGAATAAAATTATCTGGCGTTGGAGAAATCAGCCCCTAATGTAAATAAATATCAAATATCTTAATCAATATATCTCAATGTGTCTTTGATATTTTTTCTTTAATACACAATAGGAATACGCAGATCATTTACGTCTTTAAGTTATGGGTAAGAGAGATTAATGCTTTAAGCTGTTTCTGCTTTAAAATGTTTCGAAAACGTTGAGACTCAAATCCTAAATAGTTTATCTACTTTGTGACAGCTTTCAGACTTTGATAAAGATGAATTTCTAAGGATTCACTATGAGGACACACAATATTATGATACTCAGACTGGTGAAAATATAACCATAAAAAAGTATTTCACTGTACATGTTGAGGATTAATGTATAACAAAATGCACAACTATAGTAGTTTTAAAAAGCAATTAAAACAAATATGAATGTGAGAAAAAAAAAGAAAAATATTTAATTTTGGACACATGGGAAATAAAAATAGTAAAAAAAAGGAACATTTAAATCTGGAGAAAAAAAAACTAAACAGAAACTATTACAAAGATACAGGATGGCAACCATGAATTTTGCACTTGACTCTAGACCTGGTAGCATTGATATTTCTCACTCGTTCGCTCGCATCGTGATAAAAAAAATCTGCTGTTTCATATAAAAGTATAGAGCAGCACCTTTTTATTTAACAACCGACTAAAGTTTCAACACAGGTTTATTCAAAATCATGTACTGAATATTATGATTACAGGTTGCGCGTCGATGTCCCTGCAACCCTGTATCTTTCCATGAAAGTGGAAGACTAAATTTAAATTAAGTTTCATAAAAATTTGGTTTTATTCTTAAATGAAAAACCTTACCAGAATGCAGCCCAATTCTGAGCTTCAATTGATCTTGCGGCCGATGCCTGATGCGGAATCTGCTGACCGCATCCCGGAGAGCCAGTGACATCCGAGCTACTTCACAAGCATGCCGTGTGCCATTGCGTTCTGGGAGACCTGACACCACCATGTAAGCGTCGCCTATGGTTTCCACCTGTTCAATGAGTAGGGAGTAGAAATCGATTAAAAATATTGTTGGTATTTTATTTCTTTCATAATCAATTTTTTTAACACGCGT
Source organism: Apamea anceps (assembly GCA_951799955.1). Classification (NCBI taxonomy): domain Eukaryota; kingdom Metazoa; phylum Arthropoda; class Insecta; order Lepidoptera; family Noctuidae; genus Apamea; species Apamea anceps. Next base: position 5,175,862 of record OX637522.1, on the reverse strand, counting down.
TTTAGTATTCCATTATTGATGGTTTTGGTAAACAATGGGTTTATAGCTTTCTCCACACGGGCGCGACTTACTACATTGCGGTTTAAAGTCGTGGTACACAAGCGTGTGACTAAGTACGTGTAAAGTGACTTGCGATTAACAGTCAGGTCGGCACAACCGATTTAGCATTATTTGTTAAACAACAAAGCTGACCCAAACACTACTACTACATACTATATTCAGCTTTTATTCGACTCGTGTCGAAATCCGTTCGGCTTCTACCTTCGCTGGATTGGCATATTGTAGTTGATTTTAACACTCGACTCGGCTTAGGCGCATGCTGTGTACGTACGATTAAGCCAAGCGGCCTTTTCCCCAAACAAAAATATATAATTTAACGGCCCGGCTATGCAAATTAATGTCCACCCGAACAAGTGTGTAGCACGACTTAGGTATTGTAAGTGTATTTTAAGTCGCGTCGCGTCTGTATGTAGCGTAGCTCGAAACTTCATAGAAAATGCAGGTTCTTTTCGCAAAGTCGTGTCGTGAAGTCACAGGTGCGGAAGCTTTAGACAACATAATTTTTGTAGCTCTACAAACAATGAGCCATATGTGTATAATAATTAGAGTTAATTCAAAATTGAAAAGAAAACCCACCTTATAGACGTCATAATTCTCGACTATAGAATCGAAGCAAGTGTACAGGTCGTTTAGCAGGTCGACCACTTGCATTGGCGTGGAGGATGCTGATAACGCGGTGAAGCCAACGATGTCTGAGAAGTAGATCGTCACCTGTTCGAAGGTCTCGGCGACCACTGATTGGCCATTGATCAGTTGAGAGGCGACGGACCTAGGTTACAAAAAACATTTCTGCATTAGCGATAACTAAAATAAAGTAGCATAAAGTTAGCTTGATATCTCGCAGAGCTATCAAAATCAAGCCGTTGTCTTTCGTCCTGTTAAAGCGAAAACTACGTTTTTGTATTCCTTGATCCAGTGTAATTTTACACCAAGTTTGGTAAGTTTATAACGGAATTGCATACTGATAGGCAGAATACTCTTTGTATCTATAATATTCAGGGCTGCTATTTATATATCATGTACAGTTATCAAAGGAGATAAGTTACCAGGGTCGTCGGATATAGTTGAAGTTTAGTAAGAAACTGATGGATGTTTTCGAATGAAATTTAATTTGATAAATGAACTGTTGGTTTTCTATTAATTTCATTAAATTTTATTAGAAAAGATTCATCGGTTTCTTACTAAACTTCAACTATATCCGACGACCCTGCGGTTACTTATTTCATTTGGTGAACATACACCATGTACAAAACACCGAATATTAAACATGAAAGTTCTTAAAAAGGACACACAACTAGTATTTACTATGTCTGTTCTACTCAAATGAAAAAAATAATGATACAGTATGGAAAAAAGTATTGCTTGTTTAATTTTGGATACATATTCTAAGGAAAAATACTGATGTTAGAAATAATACTATTTAAAGAGTATTAACCTTTAACAATTTATTGAAAAAGTGCAAGTAACCACAATTATAGCTAATCAGGAGAAGTAAAAAAAGGTGGCGCCACAAAGCGGGCCAAAGAGATGATAACACGGGTTCTTTTTTTTTAAAGCGTATGCGTTGTTTACGTTCTTCCAACAGAGCCATATTCTTAGAATATGTATCCAAAATCGAACAAGCAATACTTTTTTCCACACTGTATCAATGTGTAGCTTTAATTAAGTACACAATATGTAATATGTTTTGTGGCTACACATTGATACAATATTATGGAACAATGATAGACCTACACGAATCAAATAATGTCAAAAGGAACTCTTAGAAAACATGTCAAATTAACGATTACTCGTGAAAGGATACCAAATTTGGTAACAGCCGAGTATAAGATGAATAAGTAAGCCCAGGTACGCACGGGCGCTTTTATCCTGCTCACTGGATTTTCAACGCACTACTAAGCGCCGAAAGTTGAAAATCCAACAGACTGTTTTTTTGACGCGCTGCCACTCTGTTGCGAACACCGAGAGTTGAAAGTCCCACCGCAATATTTTAACATCCGAGCTAACGTGGGCTAACTGAAAATAAAATTATGAGTACCACCCTCAAAGAATATTTTTTACAAACTTGACTATCTATTATTTCTTTGACCGATTTCTTCTCCCACAATTTAGGTATTTTCTTTAAAACCAACTTTCCAAGGCTTTGAAGAACACATTTTTGGGACTAATTGTGAGAATTTTCACAAAGAATTGTTCAAAGCAATCATAACTTTTGTGTTCTTTTTAATTAATAAGAAAGACAATGATTAAGTTTACAAGAGAAAATTAAGTCTTTGTTACTGAAAATTTCACTGTCTAATTATGTGCCTACTAACTGCCACAGACTAAAATAAAGATTAGTATTGATCTTAAAAACGTAGAATAAATTTATTTTTTAGTTAATTATTGATTACAGTACTTACTTTGGCAAAAGCTGATACAGTAGCTCCTCACATTTCTTCTTTTCTTCTAAATAATCTTGAGTTCTCTCACTAACTAATGATTCCAAATTATTCGCATACTGCTCCATACGGGAAAGCAAATTATCTAAAATATTGCTACTTTCTTGAGTTCTGTTGGAAAAAAAAAGATATATTATAAAAAATACCTTTCAAATGTTTTGGTTAAAAGCAAATGTTTGAAAATAAATATGCTAAAACTGAAGCGGCGGCAAAATAAGATTGTAAACCTAGGATTTCCTATTAGAGCGCTAAAACTACGGTCCCTCGTAGCTTTACCGTTCTATTATGAATTTAATCTCAAATAAAATCTTCGTGGACTTATGTACCACTAGAGTTCTCTTAGTAAAAATATCAAGTCAGTTCAATTTGTTACGATAGTTGTATTACATCATACGCACGGCTACACATCAAGCTATATAAAACCAGTTTTAGCTGACCTCGCATTGTATAGTATTTTCGTACAATGAGAAGTCAGCTTATACTAGTTATGTATAGCTTGATGTGTCGCCGTGTGTACAAATAAATTATTCGGAAAAGAACCCGAGTTACCGACATAGCTTGCAGAGTAAGCAAACTGAAGTGGCAGTGAGCTGGCCATGTTTGTCGAAGGACCAATGGCCGGTGGAGCAGACGAGTCCTGGAGTGGAGATCGCGTATCGGCAAGCGTAGTGTGGGACGCCCCCTAGCTAGATGGATGGACGACCTTAAGGTTGCTGTGACGGACTGGATGCGGAAGGCGGAGAACAGGGTGTTGTGGCACAGCCTGGGAGAGGCCTAAGACCAGCAGTGGACTGCAATTAGGCTGAGTTGATTGATTGATTGTACAAATAAATAACTTGTAAACTTGGCAAATCAGTCTTTACACCTGACTCCTCAACTCATGTCGTTTGAACATGAAAAATCATCTTCAGATAGTAGTTGCAAACTTTAGAAGTGTTGATAAGATTGATATGGGCAATAAGTCGGGGCCGCTCAATCCCACTAGATTGTAAGTGGGACTGGGCGGACCCTGCATCCGGACAGATTGGCCAGTCGAGCTAGTCATCATCAGAAGGCGGGCGGCGTCGCCGAGGCAGGCCAAGAAAATGATGGCGTGATGACTGAGAAGCATTTACCGAATATTGCTTGAAGAAGGCAACATTCAAAGAACAGTGAAAAGCTATGGGGGAGAACTTTGTCCAGCAGTGAGACAATACAGGTTGAATAAACTAAAAGTAGATTGATATAATAGACTATGCAATCATAGTTTTGAATACTGACCTCTTTTATAAGCCAACCCCAATACAAATTACAAACGAAAATGACCACAATTGTCAAAAAGAAATCAACGTTATTGCTAAAAAAAAAATAACAGTACATCTACACCAGAAGATGAAGACATATGTACATAATATATTACTTGTTGAGGCGCCGGATCGCTCCCTTCAAATGAGCGAAGACAGGTCTTTCCAGAGGGTCTTCGGCCCAGCATCTCCGCATCAGCTCGGTGGCATCATCAACCTCGCACGAACTGTGGTGAGAAGTATTCGGGCGAAGTCCACTTGATATCACCGTCTCGATTATTTCTAAAAAAGGAAATATTGCAGCCATAACAATTAATATTAAACTTTTATAAGCAAGAACATAATACCTGCAAACTGTTCTCTCTTGCTAGACCGCAATAAAAACCAACCTGCCTAGCATTTTCCCAACTATTTTAGAGGTCGGCTTTCAGTATAACCGGATGCTGCTGAATACTTATTATTTTGCAAGGAGCTATTGCCTCTCTGACATCCACAGTCCAATTACTGGGTATATAATACCCTTGGTAACACTGCCACTGGTTGTCAGAGTTTTGGGTTTCTGACTACCCCTAACGACTGTCAAACATCTACGAATGATAACCCCAGCAACAGACATGCTCTCTGAGGCAAGGACGGGTCTATAATGTAATAATGAGTATAAAGTAGTCTGCCCACTAAATCTCATCCTGACCATGATCGTGCCAGGATGTTAGGCAAAAAAAAAAAATCTTATTTATTTATTTATTATTCACTAAATCCACAGCACTTTGAAATTAAAAAGTATGAGACTATGCCAGGCCGTTCCGTCACCGACCAACACCGTCGCGTGTCATGCACAGAGCGTAAACAATAGGCTAGTTTCCTTAGTTTTTCAGTAAAACAACAGCAAGCAAAAATCGCTTTATATATTTGTCGACTGCCACAGATAATAAAATGGCAGACTGAGCGCGCAAGACGCACGTACACATTCGATGTTAAAATGGAGGACGAGAAACAAATTGAAATTGTCCGCAAATACGAATATATATGTAATAATCAAAACAGCCAAAATATATGGATAATCAAAAAAGAAATTGCGCGGAATGAAAATTGGGGAGCACCTAAAACAGCGCTTTTACGTTTGGAAGTAATATGCGAATTGATTGCGTACATCAAAAACGGAAGTAATCCCATTACCCCCTTGATGTCGCAGGTTGTTGAATTGTAAAGGATTAGGGCCTACGAGAAGGATATACATTCTCCGCGTCTTATAAAATTATACAAAATACAGTGTGCTCAACTTGGAGGTATACAACCTTTTTTATGGCGGCAAATATGACAGTTGTTTCATGAAAATTATTTTGTGTAGATACGGCAAAATTGTTATGGAGCGTTTTACGACTGAACAACGTGTTTTAATTATTAAAACATTCTACTCGACCCAATCATGTATTGCGGAAACTAAGAAAATTGCCGCCAATTTTTGGTAGAAATCACTTACCTTCGCGACTAATAGGTAATAACTCGTTTAGTGAATAAATTTGAGTAGCATGGCATTGTAACAGATAAAGCAGTTTTCGGACATCAATTGAATCAGTTGGGCTTATGAAACATGTGGTTCCAACAAGACGGGCCACATGTCATACGGCACGGCCGCAATCGAGACATTGAAAAGAACGTTTCCGGGTCGAGTACCGGGGTATTATGCCGGGTGGTGCTGATCCACGCGTCATGTTCGTGAACGGACGGCGTCGGTTAAGACTGGTCATCTCTTAACTGCCAGGGCTTATTTTTAATTTTATATTTCAAATTGTTTCCTTTTTACATTGTTCTCACATATAGAAGCAATAACAATAATGTACCCAGGATTTTGTAATAATATCTTGATTTAAAAGAATGTCCTTGGAGTTTCTTGCCCGTTCTTCTCCATAGAGATCTACGTTTTGGAATCGGCAACTAGCTTCAACTTTCTGACTAACTGACCGACTATATAATTTTGACAGTTTAAAAGTGCCTGTAAATGGTTTAATTGAAATAAATGTTTTGAGTTTGAGATTAATTTCGAGAAACAGTGACATTGATTGGCCCCAAGATCCCCGGATTTAACAGCTCCTGACTTTTTTCTATGGGTCTATCTAAAAGTACGTTTCAAAAAACTTCAACAATTAAAACAAAATATCCAAGACACAGTCACTGAGACGCAGGATATGTGTGAAATGTCATGAAAAACGCAATGAAAAGGGTTCACATCTGCCATGCTGCTAGAGGTGAACATTTGTCCGACATTATTTTCCATACTTAATTGCCGGCCCTAAATACTATACTTTTAAAGAAATACTTAATATTTTTATATTTCATAGAATATTAAAAAAAAAGTGTATACCTGTTATTTGCCCACCCTGTACAAATTGTTAAACAATATTTTCCGCATAAATGCATAAGTCTATTATAAATCCGAAATGTTTGACTTAATAGCCCAAAAGCATTTTCGACTACAAGTCGAGCACAACAAAGGTGATATTTAAATTGACGCTTCTTAGGATCAGTAATTGATTGCTGTGTTAGATAAGGTTTTAACAGATTATCTTTTAAAGGAAAATCTTCGTCTCCATGGCACGTGACAGGACCCACCCGACCGAGCAAAGCCGGCAGGAAGTATTGAACAAAAAAACTTCACGAACACCCGAGGATTCTCGGGCGTTGGAATCATACGGTTGGGCATTTCAGTCGATATCGTAGCTAGAAATGCAATCATCATGGAGTAGCGCTCGTCATGGTTACCGCCTATCGACCTAATGAGAGACATAGTCACATCACTGAGGAGGATGCTGAACCCGGATATCTGTTCGTTGAACAACGATAAACTGTGGAAACCGTGCCTGAACAAAATAAATTAATGTTGAAAGCTTTCCACAAACTTTTTATTAGCCCATTTGCAGGAATACTCGCTCTTTCAATTTCGTAACACATTAAAAACGGATTTGAAGTTATTTTTAACTTTTATCACCTCGTTTTTACATTGAACACATGATGTAGGCCTTTTACGTTATTCAATAACCAAAATAAGACACTAACATAAAATATATTTTGCGTGTGACCCCCATAACCTAATAAAATTGTAACTTGGAATAAATATTAATACTTGATATAAATATTTTTTTAAAAACATTCTGCCACTGTTAATATTTTCATGATATTAAACATTACTATGCTGAGTAGTAAGTATGCCGTTTCCAGGAAAATTTGGGAATTTCGTTAATATGTAACCGTTATTTTAATTCCCAGTGTTCACAATATTTCTTCTTTATTATAAAGTAATATTCTCATAATTCCTTGACCACTGACTAAGCTCAGCTCCATGGAAATAATGGTGTATGATTTGTGATCACAGCACCTGGGTGGACCCAAGAAATTACCCTATCTCTTAAGAGACAGCCCATCAATTATGAAACCCTTACTCCATTTCTCCCTTTAGCGTGAAATTAAGGAAATAAAAACCCTCATGACATTTGATGGATAAAAACAACTTTGTGTGCCTGTAGCGATTCCGCCCATTACGTTTAATAAAAGCTAACCGTATAAATCACGGAAATGATTTACGCTCCTTATGTCCGCTCTGTCAGGAAAGAAAATAAAAGAAAAGAGAAGAAAAAAATGCGTTTTTTTATACTTAACATTTCTGTAGCTAGCTTTATGGTGTCTAGGGCAATGATTTCTTATTCCACTTTCAAGTCTTCAAAATATTTTATAGGGGACACACAGAAAATACAAAATAGTAAAAGGAGCAGTTATACTAACAAAGTTACATTAAAAACGACCAGAAAGAAATTACCTGTGCGTGGACAAAAAGACTCCTGTCAGCATAATGCTGCAAGGCAAATAAATACGAGAATTGGAAGCTAACAAATCACGTTTTAGACGTAGAGAGTGAGATCCCTGGAAGGTTTTGACCTTCCTCTATCCTTGTCAGTGATAATCTAATCCGAAATTGGCGATGTTTCCACAAAAAAATACTTCTTCGCAAATAAAACAATATGCTCAAATTCTTCGATATCTAACTCGACTAGACGATAAAGTAATTTCACTAAATATAAATTAAGTTATGTCATAACAACTTACCTTTCGGAGCCATTTCAATACCGGGACCGAGCCAAAACGCTCCCTGTCTATTGACAATCTCGTGCATGACAATACCGAAAGAATAGACGTCTCCTTTTTGCGTCCCTTCTGGTGGAGGTTCTGCTGTGCGAAGCAACTCTGGTGCCGTCCAAAGGAGTCCTAAGAAAAAAAAAAAAGCGTATTTAGATTGCTTGATTGTAAAATAAGCGTCATCAGCTGCTTGATTGCGTCATCAGCTGCAAACAGTATTTTACTAAACGCTCACTGCAGGTTAAAAATACTCTGTTTAGGCTGACGCCAGACTTCACCGCATAGCATTTAATAGGGGACCCCAGCCAAAAACTCGACCGCTGATGCCTTTTCATTGTTAGGAGTGCAATTAAAAAGGGTAGCGGTATTGCAAAAACTTTCGTGTTGAAAAAACGGCATCTGTCAGAGTTAACAAAAGTCAAACAATATTTGCACTTTTATAAACTCCGCCTTTTGTTTGTCAGGAGTGCAATTAAACAACGTTATTGCAAAAAAAATTGTGTTGACAAAACAGCAACTGCCAGTGGTGAAAAAAGGTAAACAATATTGCACTTTTATAAACTAGGTAGGTAGCATGTTAATTTAAATAAAACCATTGATTGCTCTGGCAAGCAAATTTGTCACGAAGCAAATTGAATCATTGCAACTAAGCATACATAATCAGCCAATAATTTTCCCACTGCTGGGACACAGACCTCCTCTCTTCGAGAGGGAGTGGGCTGTGACCACGCGGGCCCAGTGTGGATTGGTAGATGTCACATGTCTTCTAATTTTTGGTTCTAGGACATGCTGGTTTCCTCACAATATTTTTCTTCGCCGTTTTGGGGGCAGTGATGATGAAATAATTTACACAAAGTAAAGCGCCTGTCTGGGTTCGAACCTACGACCTACAACTCGTAAGTCGCAGCCGTTACCACTGGGCCACCACTGCTTACACAATTAAGCATAAGTTTTTTGCAAGAAACTTTGATGCAAGAAGAACCTCGAATTATTTTTGAACTTTCCACCATTCAAAAAAAAGCAGCAGAAAGTTTAGTGTCAATGTGGGTGTAAATGGTATTGAATGTTGATTTTCTCTTCAAAGATAAAGTAAAGACGAAGTCAATTACTAAGTGAAAACGAAATTAAAACTTGCCAAAGTTGGATTACTTAGCGAGGCGGTTGATATAATTTTACTTCAAGTCAAACAATCTGACTGGCGACTAATTGATATGAATTGCACAATTTAACACGTTTCTCACTTAAGGTTGAGCTAGGGCGGACTGGCAGCGCTACTGTTAAATCTATGGTCATGACTGCTTCATAGTTTCTCATTGAATAAAAGTTAACCTTCAGGTATACCTTCAGGCTACTTAAACCTTATGGATCGTTAATCATATAAAAGCAAGTCAGGTGTTAGTGTTTGTGTATTTAAAATTCGTCTCTAAAGAAGCCTAAAATAACCAGATAGCGTCTAATTTCCTTTTGAATAGTCTTGACAGCTGTCACAACAGCTGGACAGCAAAATTATAAAACAATATCCAGTAGGATATAAATATTTAAAAAAATGGTACTTACGAGTCCAGTAGCTGTGTGCCCTAGAATCCTTTTCCGCAGTCCTTAATGCGTGAAGTCCAAAGTCCGTAATCTTCAGCACGAATCGAGAGTCCACCACACAGTTGCTGGACTTCAAAGCACCATGAGACCTGATGTCCGAGCCGTGGAGGTAATGCATGCCCTAAATAAATAATTATATTTTGAGAACGAAGTTCTTTAACGGAGCTCGCGGTAGGAGTAAACTGGGAGAAATCGTCACGTAATGAAAATGCGTTATGCCCCATGCCACTTTATATTTTTATATAAAATAGAAAGAGACACACAGAGAGACATAGTTTTTATGGTTTTCGAAGGTATTGAAGCCGATAGTGGGACAAAATGAAAACCCAAGACGCTGCGAAAATTTTGAATCTTTTCATCATTTTGAAATTTTTGCAGCCGCCATGTGGGTTTTTCATTTTGAACTTCGTTCTTGCCGGTCCCCTCGCCCCTACACGTTTTTTTTTTTCTACAAGAACAAATTATAGGTGTAACTCAAATAGTAACTCTGTAGTTCCATGAAACGGGTAAGTACCCATAAACTCACTTGAATGTAAGATATTGATCTAGATGACACCGCTTTGCATTATTAATAAAAAGCCCGTATAATTTTCGACGTGAATTTACAGTTTCCAGATATAGGTAGGCACCATCGACCAGGGGAATTCAAAAGGAACAGAATTTGTTTATCATGAACTACCACCTGAGTAAACCGTACTGGTGTAACAAGTCATAAATGGTACAGGAAAAATGTACAATTCAGAACAATGTCAGGAATTTGATTATGAGGAAACAACAAAAGTCTAAAGCTTTCAGTTACGAATTGAAAACAATTTCAATTACATTAGTTTGGCTACCACAAATAAAATTGTTAAATCCAATGCTCAACTTTGAAATAAATGCTGTAATTGATTGAATCATGAATAGTGAACATGTGGTTTTATTACCCAAATGTTGATGTCCGAAATAATTTTAATGTTTGTGGTTACGAATACGGGTAAAGCTTTTGCTTTTGAGTATTACTGATTGTTGAACAGCAGCAAATTTTCCGATAAAGTCTTATTCGATATATAGCGACACACTCCTTTGGAATTTAATACTGTTATCGGCTAACAAGTGGGTGTACCTACAACCGAACAATCCTGGCTCGGGTGACCAATCCCATCGGGGTTCCTTTGTTGGGAGAAAACAAACATATTAACGTCAAATTGATGTAGTTGTGAATTATTTTTCCATTGCTTGATGAATTCAAAAACGAAAGCAGACCCAAGAAAATTAAATGGAAGACGAAAACCTAGACGATGAAATTAAGCAAATAATAAATTAATAATAAAAACTTTATTCGGTTCAGAAAAAACAATCGTGTTTTTTCTGAACCGAATAAAGTTTAAATATAAAAAAAAAAACTAGTAAGATAATTACGTAGGATTCTTAGGTGCTAAATTTTTACAAATGCCCTAGATCCCACATTAGGATTCCCTGTGTCGTGGACTCTATTCTCTTCAGTAGCAAATGGAATTGGATGTTTTAACAATTTAAAAGGAAACCGTGTCCTTACTAAATCAAAATGGAAGAAGACTGAAAGTAAAGTTCTGAGAGACTAGGGAGCAAATTGTGGATCAATAAATAAATGCGTCGGTAAGGCAGAAGGGAATTTTTTTAGAAAAGAGAAAAATTTTGTTCTTTTTTTACCGTTTTGGCACCTGAACCTATTAGCCCTTTTTTCAGTATGACCTGACTGTAATTGATTACGGATGTGTGTGGGCAGCTGTTTCCGGGCTATTGAAACTTCGTTAAACCTTTTTCTTGTTTGGGTCAACTAGGCCTATTGGAAGGACCCAATAGGGACATCTATCATCACATGCTGAAACGCCTCTAGTTATTCAGGAGGTGTTCCTCTGATGACTTATAAGTTGATAATAAACTGGATGTTCCTCAGTATAATCAAGTAACTCAGGGATTTTCTGTTCATAATGTCCATAATGACAGAAGATTTCTTAGCGCACCCGGCTGTGTAGACCCGAGAATTTCTATGCCGTATCTCCCGGTCCTTGGAAGCTCGTTCCCTTTTTCCCTACCGTTCCATTCCAAATTCGCTCTTATGTGTTCCCGCCGTAACAATGTGCTATATTGGCCCCTCCCAAGTACCTACGAGGTTACGTATGGACGAGTTTAGGAAACTTGACTGTTGGAGACAGTTAATTTAGTATACCGCTCGCAAAAGATGGGAAGAGTGAAGGGAGGCTTTTGCCCAGGAGTGGGACAGCGTAGGCTAATTAATAATACATAAATACACATATACTGCAATTTTACGTCAATATTAAGTTAAAAAAAGCCAAGAATGTTGAGTAAATCCAACTCACCTTTACAATATCGTGCATCAAACTGACTTTGAACATCCAATCCAGCTTAATAGACTCATTCTCCAAGATATCCTGCAAGGATCCTTTAGGACAATACTCCGTCAGGAGACAGCAATGTGGAGGATCTACACAAGCTCCATAGAATCTTGCTAAATGATCATGTTCTAGATCTTTCATCTTCTTCAGTTCTAGAAGGAGAGGTCTGGTGAGATCTATGCGCTGTTTGTCCACTATTTTGATCGCAACTCGACAGCCTTTATAGAATCCACATGGTGCATATACTTGTCTGTCACCAGGCAAGGATGTGGCTTCGTCCGAGAAGGTAGTCTGAAATAATATAAAACTATGAATATTCCTATTATTTTTATTTATCTCGCACCGACTGCTTTCAAGCAATTTTTTACAAAATAGATTTGTGTTTTCGGAAATTAATTAGGTAAATTAGGTTTTGGTTTATGCCTAGTTCGTCCTTAATAAACGATTAATAATAGAGATTTCGTTGGAGTTAAAATTGAACGGTCAAAAACTGCTTATTTGAAGCCATAAAGTTACATCTGGTTCCAAACATTTATAGATTAATGGCAACTACTCAAAGTTGCAGTTCTTCGAACTTATTCCACTCACAAGATCTTTTTACGTGCACTTACAGTTCATTGAATATTAACATTCTTGAACAAGGATGAAGTTCGAACCCATCTCTAAATACTTGACATTTATGACTTTGCCAACTTTGCTCGCCACAAACTGAAAGTCAATCATAAATCAATTTGAGACTTTCCTGTACTTTTTATTCAGTAGTGAAATAAGGCTTAAAATTAGATTGTGGTTTTGGAGAGAGAGAGGTTTATATCCGTTTGGTTCTAGTTATATTCTCTTTGTTATACATACCTAGATGCTCGTAAAAGACACGAGACAATATTTGATGGTTTTTTTATTAATATAATAATATTTATAATCTTTTTTCAGCAGTGTTTTAGGTAACTAGTAATATTAGCGGAGGGGTGTTTTTGAGGCAAAAATCAATCAAGTATTTTTGAAATAATTCTTTCATTCAAACAGTCGTATAAGAGCTTCTATGTTTATTCACAGAAACCTTAAACATTTAGGTATAAATCATAACCGTTGTTTCCCACAAACTCAAACTCAAAGCATTCATTTCAACTAAACCATTTACAGACTTTTGAATTGTCAAGAAGTCGGACAGTCAGAAATATAAAGCTAGTTGCCCATTCCAAAGCGTAGTGGGTATCTATTGAGAAGTTATATGAAATGTGAAATGTCCAGGAATATTATTATATTATTATCTCCTTTATTTCATTTAAATACTTACAAAATACATTTTTAAATATTTTTATAAACAAAATGATAAAAAAACATTTAAAAATATAAAAAGTAGTAGCCCACCGGTATCGGGAACAGGGTCCAAGCTACCGGTGGTCAGAGCTCCAGAGAGAGGAACTTCCTGACAATGCGAGCCGTGTCCAGAAGTACCGCTTTCTGAATCAAGCCCTTGATCCAGCTGCCTAACGAGAGCCTCCTCAGGTGTTGGTCGAGGCTTTTGGCTATTAAGCCATTGGCTGTCACGACTATCGGCACAATGATCGCTGAGTCCACATCCCACATGTCGACAACCTCGCGAGCCAAGTCAAGATACTTGATTTGTTTATCTTTCTCGGCTTTCACGAGGTTCTCATCATGCGGGACGGTTATGTCAACAATCATTGCGCGCCGCTCTGATCGATCCACCACCACTATATCAGGCTTATTGGCAACAATAGTCCTGTCAGTGATGATGGATCGATCCCAGTACAATGTGATATTTCCATTTTCGAGAACTGGGTCGGGCACATGTAGTACGGCACCTCAGATTCGACAAGGCTGTATTTCAGAGCAAGTTGCTGATGGATTATCCTGGCTACAAGGTTGTGTCTATGCAAGTACTCTCCGTTAGCTAGACGAGAACACCCGGAGATAATATGCCTGATTGATTCTCCCGGCCGGTGGCATGCCCGACAGATGTCAACCGTGCCGTCTTTCACAATAAATCTCCGGTAATTGTTATTATTATTATTATTATATTATGTGAAGATTATGTAAAAAGGACGTACCTACATAAATTGAGCCCCTAACAAATAAAGGATAGATACATTTCCAAGAGAGCAGGAAATGACAAATCAGTTAATGGTTTCCAAAGAATAGATTAAATGAATTGGAAATAGAGATACTATCAAGCAAATTGGCGGAGTTTCTATTGAGTTAGACTCTCAATCCATTTTTAGGGTATACAGTACAAATAAATTTCCCTCAATTATTCATTAATATTATGCCACTCATCTCATCTCATCTTAATGTCAATAAAGAAACGTATTAGCTTAAAATTCTGATCAATTAATTAAATTTAAATCAAGTAAGTACAGTGCTTCCAGTTAGCAGCTTGTTATTTTTTTCTTGTGTTTGTGTTCTTTTTTGCGTCATGTGTACCGCAAATAAATTTATTTCCTTTCTTTTCTTTTCTTTCCTTGAGGAAGTTAGTAATTTTGCCTACTTATTTTTTAAAAAACGAAATTATGATAAATGCTTTCGGAGATGTGAATAAAAAGCTAATTTTATTCGGAATTTCATGGGAATAGTACCTAATTAAGGAAAACAGGAAACTGTGTTGTCTTTTGAAAAAAAAACACGTGTAACTGTTTATAAATAACATAAAATGGTACGTTTCTGTATAAATCATTCCTTATCTGTCCATTTATGTTTTTTTCACGATAACACATCCGGAAAAATTCCATTGAAGTCAGCAAAAAACACAAAATAATTTGGCATTCGGCCTATCTATTTAAAAAGAAATTATACAAATTCCTAATTAAAAAATTTTATTATAATGTAAAAGACTACTTCGAAGATAAAGATATTGTATTTTAATTATAGCAAACATTTGTACATTAATTTGATAATGTGATAATTTTTACTTACAATTACTGTCGGTATTAATTTGCTTGACATTACTCTTATAATTTATTAGTTTAGATTTAATCTAATGTGTAACGAAATTGACTATCTATCTATATTCTCAATGACAATGTAACTTAATAAGAAAACTGAATAAGAATAATTGTGTCATAATGTTCCTAATATATTTGCACACCTCACATGGTTATAATACAGTGTGCCTTATGAACCTTTTGTAACATCCTCTGAACCTGTGTTATGCAAATAAATGATTTGATTTAATTTGAAAAGTTATCCCATACAAATTCATGAGCTGACGGGAAGTATCAAGATATGTCACGGAGTTTGAAGATTACCCAAGAATTGTCAGTATCTATCTTCCATTCCGAACGATCTCATGGGAGGTGGATAAATAAGTCCTTTCCAATGCTTTGTATATGGTAGACCCTTTTTAGAATGTCATTTTGCCGTAGGGGATTTGTTTAGGGACTTATTTGCGTCACTTTTATTATTTTGTTTTGGATGTTTTACGACCATTTTATGTCTATGCTTTAATCTAGTATGAAACAAAATATACAGGGTGTTGAAGAAATTGCGTGCCATAGCTTCAGGATGGGTTCAGTATCGATAAAGGAAGCCGTAATAAGTAAAAAATACCTTTAAAAAAAGTTTTAAAAAACCGAAAATGATCATAAGATGAACCTAATTTAGTACCTACTAACTTAAAATAGCAATCGTTTAGGATTAAAATTATTTTATTTGTTTAAATGCTTTAATTACCTACCTACTATCGAACGCGTTATCATTTTGTCCTTCACTTCTCGCGTCTGAATACTAAGGGCCGGGGAATTATTTGCTACTGAAAACGGCTCGTGACAAATGGCGCAAGATGTGCGCCCCTAACGCTACGACGATATGTAAATTACAATTCCAATTTTCCCTTCGTACTAACGGGCTTAGGACCGTCAAAATACAAAACCTACAAAAAAGATTTTGTTTAACTAGTATTCAACAGATATACGAGTAGGTATTGTATTAAGGAAGAAGAAATAAGTACTTGGAATTGTAATTTACGTACCTAGTTATCTATCCTTCACCCGGCGTTATCGAAGTGTTCGGGCGTAGGTATTTCATTGCATTCGATAGTAGGTAGGTAACTCTAGGAAATTATTAATTAGCATTTAAACAAAATAAAACCTTATTTTAACAAATTTTTTAATCAATTCTAAACGATTGCTATTTAGTTAGCAGGTACTATTAGGTTCATCTTATGATAACTTTCGGGTTTTTTAACTTTTTTTTCATGGTATTTTTTTACGAGTTCCTTTATCGATACTGAACTCACCCTGAAGCTATGGCACGCAATTTCTTTAACACCCTGTATATTGGTAACTCTCACAACAAATGTTAACTTGAAAACGAGCAAATTATCAGAAGTTCCAAAAAAATCAGCTTTACATTTACGCCAATTTCACCAATGGAAACTGAACACGAACGCGAATAACACTGGAGTATATCACCGTATATCGGTACTGGTGTATATACTGGAGAATATATTATTTTATATGGAATCTTAATAATGTGTAACAATAATATAAATTTAATTTAATTTCTATGTAACTATATTGGGCATACAATAGTTACATAGAAATTAAATTAAATTTTAAAAAAATTAAGGGGAGGACATAGTTGTTCACAGGTTTTAGATAATTAAATTGTGATTTTAATTATTTAAGACCTGTGTTATGTACTTACCTATGATCCACAATAAAGATATTGATTGATTGACCCGCGCTGCTTTTAAACGCGGTTAGATATGCTGATCACATTCAGTTACATTGGTGAATTTCACTCTAAATGACCGTCACAGAATAGAATCGGTGGCTTTTATAGGCGTTAAAGAATCGAATGGCTTAGCTTAGTCCGTACTCACCCCAGTACTGTATCTCCGCGCCAAGGAATGTAAACTTCCGCGCAATCTTCCGCCCGGTTGTAGCACGTCACTCCAACTGACTCGCCATGTCATCATAGCTATCTCTGCTTCCAACTTGTAATGCCTAATAGAACGAAAGAAAAATATTAAAACACAAAAACTTTATAAGCCTCGTAACAACAAATCTACTAATTAGCTGCACTTCTCGCTGTTGCGATTGGTTGACAAAAATAATAACAGCCAATGTGCGCTTTAATCATTTCTAACGTCACGATATTATCGTCCACGCCCACGTCACGGCATCACGAGAACACAGGGAAGTAAAACGTATGGAAATATATGAAGACGCTTTTAAAATTTTCTACTACGATATCGTTAACGTACGTATTTCATACATTGTATTAATGTAGCTGGTACGATAATATCTTCACGTTAGAAATTATATAAGCGCACATTCAAATCACTTAACATAATTTGACATGACTTTTCATAATAACTTTGTTCACACGAAGCCTGTAGCTTGAAACATCGGTTTCAGTAATTAGGAAGCTCAGATGTTATCTTCGTTTGTGGCTTACTGGGTTCGTGGTGTTGTACGCAAGAATCTCACCGTCAGAAGTTCCATTAAGTTCAACAGATAACTCAATTATATTGTGTGGTATCAGAGTCACAATGTTGTTGCTATTCTTAAATCAATTCTATATTCTTCAACTTTTAACTTTGCAAGACTAAGTAATATCAAAACTGTTCAAGGCTTCTGCTTTAACCATCTCATAATAAAAAATATCCCAGTATAATGACACGGTATAAGAAAAACGGCTGCTTGGAGGGAAAAGGATCGCGGAATCAATTTAATGAGGGCCAGGGTAAAAAAGTAGAAACGATAACGATTGTCATTTTTAGTTGAAGGCCTTTGACAGCGAGGTCCCGATCTTGTAAAGCAATTAAGGTTTTCCTTGAGAAATTTTTGAAATCAGACTTATAAAATGAAAAAGAAAATAGTTTCCATACGCGATGTTCTATCCATACTGTCCTACTTTTTATTTGACGTTTATTGTAGGTAGCTGCTATGAAGAAGTAATCACTACGGCCGCTCGCTCGGAAAAAAAACGGGAAAATTTTCACATTTAAAAGCCTTTGATAAATACCTGTATATGAACACGGAGAGAACTGCCAACACAACGACTACAGAGCTCAGGATTATACTCAATATCGCATACACTGGTAACGCTGAAACAAATATGATTTATTAGTGTTGTGTCTATTCAAAATATTTATGATTAAATATGATTACTGTTTATTCCGATGTCTCCCAGTAGTGGAAACATTATCTGCTTAATATGTAATGTAATATGATTCACGATCGTAACAAATATACCGGCTGCCTTTTTTACCGTCTGGACAAAAACAGGGTATAAAAGGTGAACGGAGTAGAAGCCTATGGTACAGATTTTTTTTTTCAGAAAAAAAGCGAGTAAATCGACAAATAATATACCTTCCTTTAAGTTGAATTTTATTATTATTTGTTTACGCATGGAAATTATCAATAAATTCATAGCGACATTTAATCTTTTGATTAAAGCCATCGGCTTTGGCCGGCTTCAATCAAAGGATTGGATGTAATAAAAAAAAACGTCCATGGTAAAAAAAAAGTCAGCTGGTATAATGTGTATGTTAGAATTGGCCTCAAATGTCACGATTTCATGAAACAGTCATTCAATAGGGCAATTTGAACTATGTAGTGATGATTTTAATTATTATAATCCACTAAATACATATTTGTTTCGGTCGCAACTCATATTTTGACCAGCATAAGACATAACATTAACCTAAAAATTGCAAAAAGTAATAAAACTTGAATTTCGCGGGATATACTGGCGCTTTCACCTTAACTACAATTTGCTATAATAACATGAAAACGGGTAATTCGGGGTGACGAATAACTCTTGTCTACTTTTCCGCAAACTACTGGTCGCAAGGTAAAGGCTTAAAAAACTATGTAACCAATGACTATGCAAGAAGGTCCAATAGATGATGATGATGCTTTTAACGTTCTGCATCGTTCTCACATGTATAATTTTTAACATGAATGATGTAACCAATACTTTGTAACTATATTACTGTTATTTAAAAGAGTGTTCATGGAGTTTCTTGCCCGCTCTTCTCCATAGGTACCTACTACGCTTTGGAATGGGCAACTAGCTTCACCTTTTTGACTGACTGACCCTTGACAATTCAAAAGTGCCTGTAATTGGTTTGGTTGAAATAAATAGTTTGAGATTGAGTTTGAGTTAGAACCTTGTAAAATACGACCTCGTCTATCATAAAACTCCTAAACCTAGAATGTCACTAAAGAAATTCTTTTAAGAATTTATTATATCGTTTCTCCCTGAACTGAATTATCGTATAAATTTGATAAAAGTTAATTTCACGCCAAAATAAACACGACTGTGCTAGATCCGATAATTTAATGTGTCTGCGGGATGTATTTTCCTTTATATTACGCTTCCCGGCTCTTCTCTATAGGAACGACAATTTGGAACGTGGAAAATTTGATTTTGGTGAGGGTATAGTGTCTGGTTTAGTATAAATGTTAAGTAAGAACACGTTCTCACGTGTTCAAAAAGAAAATCTTTCCAAGCATATACATACACATTTTGCTCTGAAAAATCCATCAATTTTGCGCGCAACATGTTCACTTGCCGGGTATCAGTTTTCACGTAGAGAAAATGTGACTGCGAGTTTCCACGCCTTTCCAGCTAAACGGATTAAATATTTATTGTCTGCTCAACCACCTCCCGATAAGTTCTTATTTTCTTGTGGATAATAATTTCTTACAAATTGTTATTTTTTTAAATAGGTATACCGTTGACTGAAAAGTTTTAAAATGATTTATAATAAAGTTTTACGTATCCAGACATTGTTAAAGGCTATATTTATATGGAAAATAGCAACTTATTAGTTTGCGTTTTTTTCTTTTGCTAGCCATTGCTAGCCATGTCCCACTGTTGGGCAAAGGCGTCTCTACTCAAACGCAAAGCATTTGTTTCAATTTAACCATTTACAGGCACTTTTGAATTGTCAAAATTAAATAGTCGGTCAGTTAGTCAGAAAGTCCATTCTAAAACGTAGATCTCTATGGAGAAGAACGGGCAGAAAACTCCAAGGACACTCTTTTAAATCAAGATATTACAAAATTCTGGGTACATTATTCTTGTTGCTTCTATATGTGAGAATAATGTAAAAAACAAATGAAGAAAAAAATTAAAATATAAGATAAATCTCCTTCCACCTCTCTCTATCCAGAGCTGCAAAAGACCAAGATGGCGGAACGAGCAGGATTCCTTTAGTATATAAAAGGAATCCTGCTCGTTCCGCCATCTTTACCTGGGCTTGCCGCGATGTCATTTGCCACTAAGTTAAGCTAAGTGGTTCGTAAGTTCGGCCCATTGATCGTCTGACATGCCTTTTATTAAACAATGTTTTATTTTACACTGATCCTACTGTCGCAGATACACACTATTACACACACACTGGCTACTTTGATGTCTAATAGTTTATACTAATAGACATTTAATAACCCCAGCATAGTCCCTTCCCGACCGATAGCCCTCACAAATATTGGCAACTCGCCAACATACATCAAAGAGCGATCGTTTCACACAACTCATGCATCAAATCATGATCTGATGTTATGAACGTGACTGAATCCATAATAACGATCTGTTTAGTTATTTACTGATGTTCTACTAATTAATTTATTGCTATATCTATTATCTATACTAATATTATTAAGAGGTAAAATTTGGTTATCATAAATTTTTATATCTGGTCTGAACCCAAATTTGGCTGCATGTTCCTGACATGTGGTTTTGGGCCAATTCTTGATCTCAAATCGGGAGGTTTTGGTTTTCACCTCACTTGTGATCTTACTCCTAGCTTCAAGGTCCTTGAAGGCGAGAGTACCATGAGACGGATGGGTTCCGGTCATTTCGAGATTTCAAAACAATGTATGTTTGTCTTGATAAGTTTGATTTTTGCACAAAGTTTCTTAGTTTGATATACAGAATGCGTAGATGATGGCTTTGTGGAGGGTTTTGTACCCTGTTTGTATAAAAAGTTTATGAAACAAGGACTGCAAATAGTAATAGTAAATAAAAGTACACTGAATCCAGTTGCGAATAAAGTGCATAGATAATAGCAAGCGCCCCTTATTCCTACTTGGATCACCATAATTCATTTTCTTCTGTTGATTTTAGAAGCAACACTTGATAAAATTAACAGGGGCAGTACTTACTATTGTTTTTACTCGTATAGGCAGTTTATATTAGAAAAACCTCTTTCTTTTTAATTTGAGTGAGCTTTTTCCAAGATGGTCGATGTTACACCGAAGAAATCTTCATAAACGAAGGTACGACTACACTGCGAGCATTTGCGAGTCACGGGCGTACTATTCAGCTACGATCATATTATGAGCAGTGGGTACAGACGCCCACATCAAGCTAACCGAAACTGTCAAATTTTCCCAATCAACCTTGAACATTAGGTTCAAGGTTGATCGGGAAAATTTGACAGTTTCAGCGATAAAGTTGAAAATATATTAAAGAAATTTTACAGATTGTAGTAGCTTGATGTGCTGACGTCTGTACCTTGAATCGATCATAACAAAGTACCTTATCACAATTCAATATGAAAGATCTCTGTGTCCAGTCTTCTTATAAGGCTTCACCACAATGACTTAAAAAAGGCTAGCAACGGAGAAAATTGCAGACGATTTACTGAAAGACCCGATAATATTATTAAGAAAAGAAATCGACTGCCAATGTGGCCTCAGATTGGGCAGAAAGGGATAAGATAAGGTCCGTTGCCATCGGTTGTGGGTGCAAAAAGATTGAGAAAAAGACCCTCGCAGGAACGTTCGCAGTAGCACTGAAAATTTTGACTGAAGAAAACTGATTTCAGTTTGAATAAACGTATTAAATTAGGCAAACGTGACTAGTCTCGTTTATTTAGAAAGTAAACGTAAGTAAAGTAATAAACGTAATCATTTTAATTTCAAAATCGTCTCCTGCCCTTCCCCCAATTTATTTGGGGTTGGCGCATAATATTCGCAGGCGAATATTATGTAAGATTCTAATATTTTTTTGCATGAAGTCTTACGAAAATTAAAAATAGCAGCTCAGTGAATTAATATTACGTAAAGGTGTAAAGTCTTATTATCTCCTGAAGCTTAATTAAAGTAGGTACTTTTAGAGTAGGGAGAAAATACATTGAAGTGGTAGATAAGAGCCTTAGTGCCTTTAGTCGGGGGATAAACAACACCTCATTTAAGAGTGCCTCTTTTGTAATTAAGTAAGAAAATAAGATGAGAGCGAGCTAAAGGAAAAATTGTAGACATTTGACGCCTACCCTTTAAAGACTCATTTTTTGAGAAAACAGTTTCAAACACTATTAAGGATTCAAAAAATTTAAAAATAAATGTAATAGTAGGTTTTTTTGTATGCCCACGGGAAAAATAAGGTGCGTCATGCACTGTCGAGAGTACTGGAATTACGTAAGTTTATTTTATCTTTTCGTTTGTGAGAAGAAATATTTTTGACCAAAATAGTATTTCCTGAAATAGTTTTTCTTTATTGTAACAAACATTGATTGAATATTAGGACCTCGACAGAGCATAAACTAGGGAACAACCCGCATAGACTTAAACTTATTTGCCATTAAAATTTAACTTACTGCAAAATAAATATATCACTTTGTCATGTTTATATTTTTAACTCATGTATCTTGCAAATTGGCATTACTTGATCGAAGAAGGCTATTTTTGGTGACATAATGAATCATGTTGACCTGGACAAATACAGTGACTGAGTCATTGGATCGACATAAAGATGTGATCTTGCATGCATTTTTAAATGTCATTTACAGTGGATGGTGGTGGTGGTGGTGGTGGTGGTGGTGGTGGTGGTGGTGGAGTGGTGGTGGTGGAAGAAAAATATTTGTTAAAACAATTTGCAGGTAATTTACAGGTTCGCTAGAGCTAAAATAATGATTTATTTAAGTTGATGATGTTCTCTTTAATTATTAATGTCTATATCATTGCATGACTAAGCATTGGTTCCTTTACCAGTTTAAGGCAAAAAGGTTGTAATGTAAAATGCTTAAAAGACTTTTCTTGGTATCAAAAAACTATACTACAACAAAGACCTTATTTAATCGTTTTAGGGCCATTTTTCCAGTCGCCAGTTCTATTTTATCCCACGTATAAATTTGTCATTTTGACAGTTTTTTTATGGACAATCTGTCAAAACGTCACATTTGACTTTCAGGTAAAAGTTATGTAATGATTGAAAAATCGGCCCTTAGTATACATATAGTCGTTCAATACCTTTATTGCCCTAGTTACTACCAATTTTACTACCAGTTGTAATACCGTTAATTTTGATTACCCTTCCTATTACTCCAGTATTGAGCTGTTAAAAGGGAAAAAATAAATAGCCTGTGTTACTACCGTAAATACCTACTTTAAAAAGAATTAATTTTATTTCTAAACTAATTTATTTTTTCTTTATAAGTTGAACAGAAGAAAAGTATAATTGGCCATATTATTCTCCGTAGTACACATAGCACTTACATAGACACAAATTGATAATTATAGTACAATAACCATGACGAGGCGACTTAATTTGTAAGTACTTACAATTATCCGGACAGAGCGATCCATCAAAGCCACACTCGGGGGTGTCGGGGGGCGGACTAATCCTTCCACCAGCCCAATGAATAGGCCGATCTTCGATGAACTGGAGAGATGAATTGGCCGGTACGTATGTCGCTACCACCTGTGTAAAGAAGATTTTAGGGTTACAATTTTGAGTAGAGGACAATTACCGAAATTAAATTGTTCATTCCCTGTAAATAGGATATCAGAATCTTTTACTCGACTGATTAAAAAGAAAAAACTAGATGGAGAAGACATTTCCTATCTGAATACCCCTGAGAAAAAATGCCACTCAGGGGTCAAAGTCTCTTTTCAAGTCCATACACAATCTTGGTCAGATCATGTGACTTCATGTCACTACGATCTCATCTATGGATATTTAATATCTTATTAGATGCTGGCATCTCCATCAGTGTCTTTAAGATCAACTGCTTGCAATACAATTATATAAGAAGTTGCTGTTGTTTTTAATTTAAACATCACACACACACACACACACACCATTTAGAACACACACATCACATCACACAGGTCACATCATTTAGAATTTAAGCATATTTCGTGTCGAGATGAGGGATGTATAAATTTTATACATCCCTCATCTCGACACGAAATATGCTTAAATTCTAGAACTCGTAGATAAATCTTATACAATTTCAGAAAATTACATTTGCTTAATTTACATAAAATCTACCTCGTCTCACAACTTTACAAATATCATAACCATATCATATCATAGCCTATATAACAGCAGCCAAGTTTATAACAAGTTTTTCGAAAGTTGAAACTAGACGAATATTCAGGGAAAACGGAATCCAAGAAAAAAGGTTTGTAATAAAAAGAAACGAGAAAAATCTTGAATTTTTCTCATAAAACTAAA
Source organism: Apamea anceps (assembly GCA_951799955.1). Lineage (NCBI taxonomy): Eukaryota > Metazoa > Arthropoda > Insecta > Lepidoptera > Noctuidae > Apamea > Apamea anceps. Next base: position 5,151,538 of record OX637522.1, on the reverse strand, counting down.
TTGAATTTTATGTACGAATCCAATATCCTTATTTGTACGCATGAAACAACTTGGAATGATTCGAAAAACAATATGGAAAAGAATTTTGGAACTGATTCCCAACTTGTAGGTTTGAGTTTAGGGAATTGCGACGCAACAAGCGACGACTTTTTAGCTTTCGATTATTACAAGTCCATCAAGTAGAACCATGGGATTTAAAATTTTTAAGGGTTGACTTATCGAATCATTTTGATGTTTTTTCAGATTTTCAATACAAAACCTGTCAGGCGACAATTTTATTCCTATGATAGAAGAGCATTTTTACTGACTTGATGAATAAATTTCGGCAATTTATGAAGCAATTTTATTTCCTCTTATGAAACACCTTCCTAGAATTGTGCGCCGTATGGTTTGGCCAGCCACTGCCATCCCAACAGTTTTTGTTGATGGCATTTTCCATTCTCACAATACGTTTTAATTTGACGTTTTGCAGCCTTGTTTGTGGCAGTTAGAAACAATCCTAATTGGCTTTGGAACGTTTATTCTGGGTAATGCTGAGCGGAAAAAATGTTAAATGTCATGATATTATTTTTTACTTCAGAAAATGCTAAAAGATTTTTTTAGATATACTTTAGTATAATCAAACCAACATAAATCGCAATGCTTTAATTTACGCTATTAAAGTACCTAATCCGCCAAAGTTCGCTGAAGACGTGTGCGAAGCAAGATAGCTGTCAGTAGCACTCGGCACATTGTTATTCAAAAGGAAGGGCTGTCTTGGCACTTCTTAAAATTTCAGCGACAACTTCCAAAGCCTTTTGATTCAAGGTAATTTTGCACAAGAAACCCTAAGTCTGTGAAATTGGCAGAGCTTTTTAGATAATTTCTACTTCGTGCGAACTGAGCTACCTGAATATGAATGAATATTCTCACTTTCAAAAATGTTAGCAGTCACTTTTGGCCACACTTAAAGTATATTTACAAATGTGCATTTATGTGGAGTGTTCAGAGACACGATAAGTCTTGGTTCAAATCTTCCATTTTATTATGTAAGTAAGAAAAAATCAACATCTTTTTAATAAAATACGTGATAGACATAAATTTTAATACTAGAAATAAAGACAAATTAGATCAACCTTTTTTCAGATTATCTAAAGTACATACATCTTTTATGGGGTACTGTGTTAAATGTTACAACAAAATACCTTGTGAAATATTGCAATTAAATGAAAGAAAATTTAAAACTTATATTAAAATTACACTTTGTAAGCAAGGTTAATACAAATTAGAGGATTATATCCAAGATAAGAATGCTTGAAAACATGCTGGTCCTGCTCCATAGGACAATCTCTAGAGTCTAGTCAAAATCAAACTGGTTGCTAATGTAATTGTATAATTTTTTTTTTTTTGTTCTCTTTGACATTGAATTACATTCTGTAATTACTTTAAGTCACACCCGGATTTATTTCTCCTTATTTATTTATGAAAATCGTCTACTTTTGGAATGTTTGTAAATATGTGAGCACCATGTATCTATCACATAGTTAATTTATATGTCATGGTTTCATTAATTCATTTTAATTCTTTTACCTATTGTGGTATAGTAATTTTATTTTAGGTGCATCGTCTTCACATATAATTAATGTATGCAAAATATTGTAAAACATTTTAAAAGAGTAACGGTGGAGTTTCTTGCCCATTCTTCTCCATACGAAAACTACCTTTTGGAAGGGGCGACTAGAATCAATTTTATTGTAATTTTATTTTTGACGTTCAAAAGTGCCTTTTATGAGCCTATTTGAAATAAATTATTTGACATTGAATTAATTTCGTCTTTATTTACCTACTTATTCCTCTTGCCGTCATTCGTCGTCTGTCACTCACACTTTCACTCTGTGTTGTCATGCCAATTGTCTATCATTCTCTATTCCAATATTCTAAACAATGTTGTCAGCTGTTCAACCTCATATTACAGGCTTATGTGAAAGTACCTTACCGTACCTTTCTGTAAGGATTCAACGAACACCAGGAAACAATTGATCCCTCATAGTAGGTAAAAAATACTTGAATGACGAAATTACAGAAAAGTGACAAGGAGTCATAATTGCCTCTTTTAGATTGCCCCTGCCAGCGTTACAAACTACTTATGCGTGTGTTATAAACGGTTAAGGCGGTCAGGCGCGACATTAGGACAAACAAACGTACATAACCCTACTATAAAATTTTTAGAAAATCAAGATATTAAACCAATTTTTATGACACTATTTAAGTATGTACTTTGGTACCATCGTGTTTTACTACACGTAATTCCAGAAAAACATAAAAAAAAACATTATTATTCATTACTTCTAGAAAAAAGTGTTATCGTTCCCTTGAACCTAGGGTTCACGAAACTATTTACTTGACAAATGTATTTTTGTATGTCTTGGGAAAAATATTGCAAAGAAACCTAACCTGAGTAAACAGCAGCATATTATAAATGTCTTACGAACAGTCAATAACAACTTCAGTAACAACATTGACGTAAGATTTGGTGTCTTTGTTCTGAATAATACAATGATAGACATCATCGACAAATTTTATATTTTTATCAATTATTTCAATGAATCAGTTAGTAGTTTTCTAAAGTGTTCTTTTTCCGCAGTTCATAGTCATTAGAAGTCAAGAAGTCATTAGGAAAAAGGTTCTCTTCGTATTCGCAAATGTCCTCAACGCGATGTGCATTGCTTATGACTCCATTTGATTTTGTTCCAAAATAAACAACTGTTCCTTTCTTTTACTTTACCGCTGTTGTTACCATAGTTCATCACAGAATGCCTATGAAATTCAACCGAAATGGATTAAAATTAATTATGTATATATCGATTTAAGAAATACCATTTGATTGTGTTCCAAAATAAAAAAAACTTTTACTTTTTACTGCGGCTGTTGTTAACATAGTTCACCACAAAATGTCTATGAAATTCAACCAAAATATATCAAAATTATTTATAAGAATAAATAAACAACATAGCAATTTTGACTTCTCCGAATATTTGATCAATAAAAGTTATTTTTTGGTTTTTTTTTTAAACCTATTGTATATAAACGGCCGCGACAAAATGCCAAGTTCGTAGTATATTGGCACAATAACGATAGATTTATTTGCTACAAAGACTGCAATAATCTTTTACTGTCTCCTACTCGTATATCCTCTAGAAAAAGGACCTTCAGACCTTTGAAAAGGTCGCTGAAAATAATGTGCTCTCTACTTGACAAAGACAGACGGGCATAAAAGATGTAAGTACAAATGGGTATGCTTGAGACGTCTTCACGCAAACTTTCGATTAATCTTTCTACGAATATCGCAGCCTTTTGGCGTGTGATGTTTTAGATGTGCGTTTAGTTGATGTTTATATATTAGAAAAATCTAGTCTGTGGCTCCACTATACTGTAAAGCTATGGTTTCGTAGAAAAGCGGTGATCGCACATAACGAATGCAGTGACGGCTGTCATGAAAATGATGACAGATTGTTACATACCATGTCAAAAGATAGTCGCGTTCCTGTTAAAGTTTTGACACACAATGACGCAGTGACTTGTCATGGAAACGCTATTTTTAATAACGTGTGAGCTCACTCTTCTCAGTATGGACACCTATTCGCGTGACTAAGAGCCCTATTACAGAACCTCACTCAAGACTCAAGCATTAGTTAAAACTAGTTTCAACCAATCAAATGGCTGTAAACGAGTTTTAAATAGGCTTGCTTGAGTTTTGAGCGAGGTTCTGTAATACGGGCTATAGTACGGTGAGAGCAAATCTAGCAATTTAAATTTTTGAGGAGCGGGGTTGGGCTTAATGTCAAATTCTGGTGTAAATGAAATATTTTCATGGCGGTCGTTTAATATGTCGGCAGCACTGTAATCCACCAAACCGCACTGGACCCGTGCGGTGGATAGTAATGGCACACTCCCTCTTACAGAGAGGAGGCAGGTGTCCCAGCAGTGGGAACATTATTATGTAGGCTGACTATGGTAAGTGAACTTACTCGCTTAGATCTACAGTTTAAAGAAGTTATGAGAGAAGACAGAAGAAGTCAACGGTTTAATAATGAAGGTAAGTAATTAAGACTTAAATCTGTTCAACATTTTTTACGACTTTGGATTTTAATTTTACTCAGTAATAAATAAAAAAAAATACTGTTGTATTCTTTGTAATAAAATCTTAACTTGTTGCATCCAATGAGCCACAAAAAACCCAATCGACTGTTAATTAATTTTTACATGAAAAATATATAATGACACAGTGAATATTCTGTAAGCATTTTGCTCTTCTAAACTTTTTCTCGTAAGTAACGTCCGTAAGTTATTTATCTGCTAAAAGTTTTGTTTGCAAAAGCTACTTAATACTTGTTCTAATGAGATACTCAGTAACAACGTCAACTCGATGTAGAAATAGTGTCTTCTTTATAAATACAACATCACAACTGTGTTCACCGAAGGGTTATGCAGAGGTGTTGAAATAATATCAAACATTGTTTTTAGAAAAAACAATGTTTGATATTATTTGTATAACTGAACACTGGTTGAAAGATTATGAAATGCTAATTAATTACGAGAACTACAGTGTGGGCAGTTGCTTTAACCGAAAATCCATGCTGCGTGGAGGTTCATTAATTTTAATTAAAAATTCTATAAAATATAAGACTCGTAAAGACATAGTGGAACTATCGGTGGAACATAGCATCGAGTTGTCCTGTGTTGAGCTAGATAAGCATTTTATAGTGTGCGTATACAGACCTCCAAACTATCAAAACTACTCTATTTTTGAGTCAGTAATGGAAGATGTCATGGCAAAACTTGCAACTGGTAATAAATCAGTAATTATTTGTGGTGACTTTAATATTAATATTTTGGAAATCAATTCAAATAGCAACAGATTATTAAACCTCTTTAAATCATTCAATCTGTCAAATGTGTTTTTGGAACCTACACGAATAACTACGGCTACTACTACATGTATTGATAATGTTTTCTGTTGCTGCGAATATCTAGAGAAGGCCATTGTAAATTATCTCCCTTCTGATCACAGCGGTCAAACCGTTTATTTTAAGTCCAACACACCGATACAAAAAGTGCAGATTCAAACTAGACCAATAACATCAAGTAATTTGAATAAGTTTAATATAACTTTAAATAGCAAGTTAAATGCTCAGGGCCTAAGTATGACTAGTGGTAATATTTTGTATAAAGAATTATTTTCATTAGTACAAACAGAGTTCAATCATTATTTTAAGAAGAACTCTAAAACTATTTGCCCTAAGTTTTTATTCAGTGACTGGGCAACTAAAGGAATCAGAAAAAGTAGGGACAGGTTATTTGAACTGTATGGCCTTAAGCCGTATATTAACACGGATACTTTTAATAAGTATGTTGCTACGTATTCTAAAACTTTTAAAAATATCTGCAAAGCAGCTAAAGCTTCATTCATTAGTAACAAGATTAAATCAGCAGACAATAAAATAAAGACCGTTTGGAAGATTATTAACAATGAAACGAACAGGAACAAAACACGTAATACTGATTTCTCACTTAACACTTCCCGCGGTCTCATTAACGATAACATCGATGTTGCTCAGGAATTTACAACTTTCTTTACCAATATCCCAATTAAAACTACAGAAACTTTAAATTCCTCGCCCGCACTAGCTATAGAATTATTAAGAGCGAATGTCTCAGCCTGTACTGTGGAATTTAAATTTAACCATATTAACCCTATAGTCATTATAAAGGCATTTAAGCAACTTAAGATTAAACTTACCGAAGATCTGTGGGGCATGTCTACTAAAGTTTGTCAATCCATTATTGAGACAATTGCACCCTACTTAGCTCTAATATTTAATTTGTGTGTAGATCAAGGGGTATTCCCGGATTTAATGAAGTTCAGTAAAGTTATTCCACTTTTCAAATCTGGGGACAGTAAAGACACAAATAATTATAGACCCGTATCGGTTTTGCCGGTTTTCAGCAAGGTGTTTGAAAAAGTAATGTTAAATCAAATGCTCAATCATTTCAATCGTAACAACATCCTACACGATCAACAGTATGGTTTCACCAAAGGACGTTGTTCAACTGACGCCGGTGTCGCCTTATTAAAACACATCTTTAACGCATGGGAAGAGGCACAAGATGCAATAGGCATCTTTTGCGACCTATCCAAGGCATTTGACTGCGTGAATTACGAAACACTGCTGTTGAAACTTGAGCATTACGGACTGGGTAAACTAGCTCTTAGCTTATTAAAATCATATTTAAATGATAGATTTCAGCAAGTTCAAATAAACGGTGTGAACTCATTGGGCTTAAAAGTCAAAATGGGTGTACCGCAGGGCTCAATATTGGGGCCGTTCCTATTTTTAGTATATATAAATGATTTACCTCATTTACTAAAAACCCGGCCACAAATGGTGTTATTTGCTGATGACACATCACTGATTTTTAAAGTAAGCAGACGTGCACAGGAGCTTGACGACGTAAATAACGCTATGCTTATGGTCCATAATTGGTTTACTGTAAATAATTTAGTATTAAATGAGAAAAAAACTAAATGCATTAGATTCGCTTTACCGAATGTTAGAAGTAGTGAATGTCACGTTGTATTGAATAGGGAGATACTTGAATTCGTCGAAAATACGGTTTTCTTGGGGATCACGCTTGACTCAAAGCTGCAGTGGGGTCCTCACCTAACATCACTTGCAGGGCGGCTAAGTTCAGCCGCTTACGCTGTTTGGAAAATCCGTCAATTAACAGACGTGGATACCGCGAGACTGGTCTATTTTAGTTACTTCCATAGCATCATGTCTTACGGTATTTTGCTGTGGGGACGGGCTGCAGATATTGAGTCTATTTTCATCCTGCAAAAGAGGGCTATCAGAGCCATCTACAATCTCAGCAGACGCGAATCTCTAAGGGAACTGTTTAAAAAAATTAACATCATGACGGTTCCTTGTCAATATATATACGAAAACATTATGTACATTCGGAAAAATCTACATCTTTTTAGTAAGATAAGTGACAGGCATAATTTTAACACTAGGAATAGGAACAAACTAGATCAACCGCGTTTCAGATTGTCTAAAGTAAAAACTTCTTTTATGGGGTACTGTGTAAAATGTTATAATAAAATACCACTCGATATTCTTCAACTAAATGAGAAGAAATTTAAAACATGCATTAAACGCACACTATGTAGACAAGCATATTATAAATTGGATGAGTATATCGTTGATAAAAATGCTTGGCTTAATGCTGGTCCTGCTCCACAGGCACTTGGGTACGCTAGTTGATTGCAATTTCAATATTTGGAAGAGATGCTTCCCCTTTTTGTTTTATTTTTTTAAAATATTTTTGACATTACGAACTTAATGTATACTTTATTCATTCAAGTTTTAATTCTTAATATACTTCAATATTATATACCTCTTCCCGATTGGTAGTATTTTTTTCTTTTTTCTCATATTTAAATAAATTGCAAACTATAGTTTTGTATAATTTAGAAGCATTTTTTTAAATTTTGTAAATGTAAGAACCATGGATTCGTTTCTTTTTTTTTACGATATTTTGATGTTGACTTGACAGAGCTCGGCAGTTAAGAATATGTCATGCTCACTTAAATGTCTCACTGGTGGTGGCGCGTGTGTTGGATCATTCGGTTCCCTACGAAATGGTTGAGCTGGATGGTGCTGATCCACGCGTCATGTTCGTGAACGGGCGCCGTCGGTTGAGACTGGTCATCTCTTAACTGCCAGGGCTTATTTTTGAATTTTATATTTTAAATTGTTTAGTTTTTTTTACATTGTTCTCACATATAGAAGCAATAAAAATAATGTACCCAGGATTTTGTAATAATATCTTGATTTAAAAGAGTGTCCGTGGAGTTTCTTGCCCGTTCTTCTCCACAGAGATCTACGTTTTGGAATGGGCAACTAGCTTCAATTTTCTGACTAACTGACCGACAATTTAATTTTGACAATTCAAAAGTGCCTGAAAGGGCTTAATTGAAATAAATGATTTGAGTTTGAGTTTGAGTTTGAGGTGCATCTACAAACACCACATTTCGCCAGTTATGTTTAAGTCCCATGTAACGTGGAGCGAGCCTATTGCCATCAACCGGGCACAAATTCTGCTGCTGCTAAGAAATTCCAGATGGAAAAACCCAATAACACTGCCCGACCCGAGAATCGAACCGTTCTGCAGTAGCGCTTACGATCACTGAGCCAACGGAGCAGTCGAGTTTTAATGTGTTATATGATAATAAAAGCATGTGTGATGCTCAATTCATTTTGTGCACAGAAACGTATCTTAAACATTCACAAAATGTCGTTTTTGTCGATCCTACCTGTTCTTTAAAGAAAAGGTTTTGTAGGTTACAACAAAACTTTATCTTTAAAGAAATGAAGGCAATTTCACATCCTGTCTCAAATTCCTCTTACAAAGAAGCTTAGAAACTGAAAATTCTTTTGTTCCAAGAAAATGCTGACGTGCCTTATGTTAGGAAAAGAGCCATAAATTAAAGAGTTTTATTGGAAACTCCCAAGTTTATAGAGAAGTAACACGCAACTTTTGCCCTTTTAAGTCGGAAATGTATAAAATACTAGCTAATGCGTTGCGATACCTTTTCCATTATTTTTTTGTTAAAAAACTTTCCCGGCGCGCTCTCAACAACTTAAAAAATTTTCATCGCAATAGGTCGAACCATTTTAGAGTTTTTGCAATTGATTTTTATATAACTAGCTTTTGCCAGCGGCAGCGGCTATATGCTATCTGTGTGCCTAATTTCATCCTAATCCGTTTAGTCATTTTTGCTTGAAAGAGTAACAAACATTTATCGGATGGATGAATGTTTGTTACTCTTTCAAGCCTCACATCATCATCCTCACAAAATTTCGCGTTTATAATATAACGAGAACAACCAGTATGTCACAACACAACATAGATAAACATTATAGCTTAGCTGCGGTACCCGCATAAGTTTTGATCCCATGGGAATATCGAGATAAAAAGTAACCTATGTGTTAATCCTGGTTATAAACTATTTGTGTGCCTTTCATCCAAATCCATTCAGTAGTTTTTGCGTGAAAGAGTAACAAACATTCATCCATCCAACGATCCATCTATCCATCCATCCATATAAACTTTCACGTTATATAGTAGGACGTAGGATTATAGGAAGAAGAAGATATTTTGAGAAGATACATTAGCTATTCTAATGTTTCCTTGGTTTAGAGTGAAGTTGGAGACTCTAACAAAATAAATAGGAAACTTTGACGAACTGAAATAATTTTCTAAATCTTGATAATTTTTCTTGAATTTACACAATAGGTATACATAAACGTATAACGTCGCCAAAATAAATGTCTACTAATAAAACAAAGTTATGGAACCTTTTAAAACAGAAAGAAACTTCTACAGATATGACTGACGGACTCATGTTAAGTACGACAATATTATCTCCGCAAAAAATGCACCCTTAAACATAAAATATCACTGAGCTTCAAAGATATGGCGTTACAGTTTCATCTATTTCTCATTAACGTTATCTATAGGAGCACCGCCATTTTCCGGCTTAACACTCTATTAAATCGTAGGGTGATCGATTTCAAGACTATTATGTTCAGCCAAGGCTTCAACATCACGGATGGGAGACGATAAATATATATTTAGTAGGTAGGTATGTGTGGGATAAAGATGAGAGATTTGGTCAAAAAAAGTTTTTTTTGTTTTGATTGAATAATATAACAGGTTTTGACAAGGTACTCAGGCCACTGACCTATTATACAAGTACGCTGGACTAAATATATACGAAATGACAGTTGTTTTTGTGCCGATTTAAAGCGCCCCGCTCGAGCGTCTCAGAAACTAAAATTGACACGCATTGCCGCAAATGACAGTCGTTTTGTTTTGGTACGTCTTTGATGATTTCGATCTAAATCGTGGAATAAAACATTTTGTGTATTTTGTGTTTACTACGAGATATTTAGAACATTTTTAACCTGAGAGTATGCGAATCTTGTAAAACTTCGCTATCTTAATATTAGTTCTACAGACGCTCACGTTGCTGTCAGCGCCAAAATGGCGATAATCAAATGTTTTCATTTTGTCATCGATAGTATAAAGTCCAGCGAACTTGTTTAATATGGGTCAGTGACTCAGGCCGATAATATCAGTTGTGTTTCTAATCACAGAGATCAATACAGAGTAAACAGGCATAAAATGGCATATCGGGGGAGGGACTGGAAGGTAACCTCCAACATTAAATTTGACACATACCTACTTAATAATACTTACTACTTTGACTTTCCTAAATGGTCTCTAAGAATATACTGTAGAGATTTTAGCCAAGATTGGTGAAGCTAACACATACTTAGCATTCAACGCACTCGCCTACACCAAACGACTTAAAGATCTAAAGAACCTTGCAAAAGAATCTAGATCTCCCTTAATCAGATCTGTCTGCCCTTCGATCATAGAAACAAGACAGATGTGCTAAGTTTCTTTTTTAATATCGTAAAGTTATGAGTTTTTATTGTGAAAAAAGAAAAAGAAAAATCTTTTATTTGCGGTAAAACATGTCGCCAAGAAAAGACAAAAAACACAAAAAAGACCAAGTTGGGGCAAGATATGCGTCACATCTACGCAAAATGGGCATCGCTCAGCATAATGCTATGACTCGGAGCCACAGCGCTGGTATTTAGCGACAGTGGCGTTGGTGTTCCGTGGTTAAACCAATTTTACATAGTGGATTCTCCGAAAAACAACATACCTACTGTCATCTGTAGTCTGCAGTTGTAAGATATTCTGAAAATTATTTAGGCTCTTGAATTGTATCGTTCGCCTGCGTCATTACGGTCCTTATGGCTCTATTTTGTAGGAGCTATGGAACCACATGCAATCTTGGCTTTATTAAAATTGAAGCTGTCTCGGTTTAGAAAGCGCTGGAGCATGACTAATTCTCAAAACATTTGTTCTTGAAGTAATTTTGTCAATAAATTATTATGGACACTAAAAACCAATATGTCATAATATTGTTTTATTGGTTCATGATTCTATTATTCACACACCTAGGTATTCTGTCTAAACAAAACGGATATTTACGTTCTTAATTTCATGAAGGATATCACCCTTTCTTCTAGGATCTTAGCTTGGTTTCTTATTTGCTCCCTCGTCAGGCAGAGAACTCGTTATGTTTCGATAAAGGCTGTTTTTATTTTCTCTTTGCTTTTAATTCGCTGGCGTTTGCCCTAGGCGACTTGTTCAAGATTTGATTTTTGTGGATTGAATTATATGATATTGAAATTAGACTTAGAATTCTTGGTGAAAACATCCTCTTGTGATCCAATTAGGGTAATGGTTACTTGCACTTTGTGCCCTAAGAATCGCAAGTGTGATGGCAGGGACATCAACGTGCAAACTGTAACCATTCAGCACATGATTCTAGACCACGAGTGTAGAAATTTTTCGTAAATTATCAAAAAAAAAATCTGCTGTTTCATAAAAAAGTGGTGACCTACGCGGTCAAAATATAGAACAGCAATTTTATTTTAAACCCTGCCACCCTGTATATACATAGATCGTTCAGTTTCGAAACCTCCAACGAGAAGAGAGGAATTTGGGAAAAGTCGTATTCATTTTTCTTTGTAGAATAACAGAGGGGCAAGTCCCGACATTTTAGGAACGTCCACAGTCTGATCTCAGTCTCAATCTATCAAAAATACCTCTAATTTCCCTACATTTTGACAAGACTTTTTGATATTTGTTTGTCGCCGAGATGAGACTGCGACTAGATTTTGAACGTTTTAAATTACAAGAATTGGCCTTCTTATATTCATCGTTCTTTGTTGTCATCTATACGATGTTATATTTAGGTCTCACTCGATCAATACATTGAACACACATAGAGGTTTGCGCTATACAACTTTACTCCTAAACTTGTTATTTACTCTAACTTTAACTCGAACACTTGTCAATAGCAGAATTTCAGCTCAAACATGACTGAAGTTTGAACGAACGAATTTTGTTCGACGTTTTCGTTTTGGCGGAAATTTTATTTTAGGGAAAGCTTTGGCGGAGTCAAAAAGACGGTAGAAAAGAAGTTTAAAACTTTTACTGGGAAACAGAATGTGGTGTCTTTTAATTTTATGCCAACCACTGTGTCGGTGATCCGGCAGAGAACCAAATTAGCCGATATACGTGACGTGGCAATGGGCCGGCCATATTAGCCGTAGAACCGATGGCCGAAGAAGTAGACGTGTTCTTGAGCTGAGGCCGCGAATCGGCAAACGTAAGGTAGGTCGTCCTCAGGCTAGGTGGCGACAATCTTCGCAGGATGACTGGTAGCAACAGGTTGAGAGTTGTCGAAAATCGAGTTGAATGACATGCAATAGGAGAGGCCTATGTCCAGCAGTGGACGGCTGTAGTCTGATAATGATGATGATGAAACTCACGCCATTTTCCAATGAAGTAGACTGAAGCCATAGAAAGGCTTTCTTCATTTTTCATGTACCACCTTTTTCCTTTTTTTTGTACCCTTTTCTTATTCTACTTCTTCTGCCTTTAAATCCATCATAAGATCGTTTATTGCTTGAGGATGTGAGCTGTCAATATTTTGCTTAAGTCTTAATTTACGACCAAACGTAGGTTTAACTAAACGCTGTCTTTGGCCCGAATAAAGCCAGTGTTTATCCCTTGTGATGAAGGTCGAGCCTACCGCCCAATTACCGAAAATGTCGGTTTATTTGTAGGAAAAAGCTGACAGAATAATAAAACAACGCTGTCTGTGTTGGGAATGAGAACCTAGAACCAGGCTATTTCTAGTAGACTACACTCATACACTCATAATCTAGAATTGGTTTTGCCTTTCGTATATAACTGTCGAACTCATTTTGCGTCAAATATGTATTGTATGAAAGCGAATACAATCTAATGTTGAAAACTGTTTGAATTGCATTAATTACATTGGGTTTACATTCGCATGGCACACCTGCCCTTTTTACTATAATGTATTGAATAAATAAAATATTTCATTAAACTGCCTGATGAACCATGTTAATGAATTTATGATCCGATAAACAAAATCCAATTAATTTGCTGATAATATTTTGGTAATTAATACAATACTGTATAACTATGCCACCGAAACAATAAAATTATGTCACACAAAGAAGCTTCAGGCGCGATTAACACGAGCTTCCTAATTAACCTTTGTACAGTCAACAGCAAAAGTAGATGATCAAAATCAGAAATTCAATACCAATAAACGGAGTTCGCGTCAGAACTGTGTGGCGTCGAAGTGATTCAAAAGTATGTGATTGTAATTATACCAAACATTTACTACTAGTACGTCACTGTTACTGATGCGAACTCCGTTCATTAGTATTGAATTTCTAATTTTGATCATCTACTTTTGCTATTGACTGTAATGATTGATCGTGGCGTCGACCTTTATATTCACATCTACAATATTGAACCTTGTAATATTAACGTATGATTTATTTGATCATACGCTTGAATTGGTAGCCACAGTTTGCTGTCATTAGCTCTGAGGAAATTAGAGAAGAGGGGTTCGTGGCTAAATAATAACAGCCGTGCAGGTCGATCGGTCAGGTTAAGCTACGCTTGCCGCGGTTGGTCTGTGGATGGGTGACGCCGGTCTATTCTGTTGAAATTTCACAGTGAAAGCTTTGGTGAAGTGAGCTTGAAGTGAGCTGGCTTTCCATAGTGTCACACCGGTCTCGACTAGTGTCACACCGGTCTCGACTAGTGTCGCATGGGTCTCGACTAGTGTCGCAGCGGTCTCGACTAGTGTCGCAGCGGTCTCGACTAGTGCCGCAGCGGTCTCGACGACTAGTGCCGCAGCGGTCTCGACTAGTGTCGCTGCGGTCTCGACTAGTGTCGCAGCGGTCTCGACTAGTGTCGCAGCGGTCTCGACTAGTGTCGCAGCGGTCTCGACTAGTGTCGCTGCGGTCACGACTAGTGTCGCAGCGGTCTCGACTAGTGTCGCACCGGTCTCGACTAGTGTCGCACCGGTCTCGACTAGTATCTCGACTAGTGCCTCGACTAGTGTCTCGACTAGTGTCTCGACTAGTGTCTCGACTAGTGCCTCGACTAGTGTCTCGACTAGTGTCTCGACTAGTGTCTCGACTAGTGTCTCGACTAGTGTCTCGACTAGTGTCACGACTAGTGTCTCGACTAGTGTCTCGACTAGTGCCTCGACTAGTGTCTCGACTAGTGTCTCGACTAGTGTCTCGACTAGTGCCTCGACTAGTGTCTCGACTAGTGTCTCGACTAGTGTCACACCGGTCTCGACTAGTGTCTCGACTAGTGTCACACCGGTCTCGACTAGTGTCTCGACTAGTGTCACACCGGTCTCGACTAGTGTCTCGACTAGTGCCGCAGCGTTCTCGACGACTAGTGCCGCAGCGGTCTCGACTAGTGTCGCAGCGGTCTCGACTAGTGTCGCTGCGGTCTCGACTAGTGTCGCAGCGGTCTCGACTAGTGTCGCACCGGTCTCGACTAGTGTCGCACCGGTCTCGACTAGTGTCGCAGCGGTCGCGACTAGTGTCGCACCGGTCTCGACTAGTGTCGCACCGGTCTCGACTACTGTCTCGACTAGTGTCGCTGCGGTCTCGACTAGTGTCGCAGCGGTCTCGACTAGTGTCGCAGCGGTCTCGACTAGTGTCTCGACTAGTGTCGCTGCGGTCTCGACTAGTGCCGCAGTGGTCTCGACTAGTGCCGCAGTGGTCTCGACTAGTGCCGCAGCGGTCTCGACTAGTGTCGCAGCGGTCTCGACTAGTGTCGCAGCGGTCTCGACTAGTGTCGCAGCGGTCTCGACTAGTGTCGCAGCGGTCTCGACTAGTGTCGCAGCGGTCTCGACTAGTGTCGCAGCGGTCTCGACTAGTGTCGCACCGGTCTCGACTAGTGTCGCACCGGTCTCGACTAGTGTCGCACCGGTCTCGACTAGTGTCGCACCGGTCTCGACTAGTGTCGCACCGGTCTCGACTAGTGTCGCACCGGTCTCGACTAGTGTCTCGACTAGTGTCTCGACTAGTGCCTCGACTAGTGCCTCGACTCGTGCCTCGACTAGTGCCTCGACAAGTGTCTCGACTAGTGCCTCGACAAGTGTCTCGACTAGTGTCTCGACTAGTTTCTCGACTAGTGCCTCGACTAGTGTCTCGACTAGTGTCTCGACTAGTGTCTCGACTAGTGCCTCGACTAGTGTCTCGACTAGTGTCTCGACTAGTGTCTCGACTAGTGCCTCGACTAGTGTCTCGACTAGTGTCTCGACTAGTGTCACACCGGTTTCGACTAGTGTCTCGACTAGTGTCACGACTAGTGTCTCGACTAGTGTCGCACCGGTCTCGACTAGTGTCTCGACTAGTGTCGCTGCGGTCTCGACTAGTGTCGCAGCGGTCTCGACTAGTGTCGCAGCGGTCTCGACTAGTGTCGCAGCGGTCTCGACTAGTGTCGCTGCGGTCTCGACTAGTGTCGCAGCGGTCTCGACTAGTGTCGCAGCGGTCTCGACTAGTGTCGCTGCGGTCTCGACTAGTGTCGCTGCGGTCTCGACTAGTGTCGCACCGGTCTCGACTAGTGTCGCTGCGGTCTCGACTAGTGTCGCTGCGGTCTCGACTAGTGTCGCACCGGTCTCGACTAGTGTCGCAGCGGTCTCGACTAGTGTCGCACCGGTCTCGACTAGTGTCGCACGGGTCTCGACTAGTGTCGCACGGGTCTCGACGAGTGTCGCACGGGTCTCGACTAGTATCGCACGGGTCTCGACTTGTGTCGACTAGTGTCGCACGGGTCTCGACTAGTGTCGACTAGTGTCGCACGGGTCTCGACTAGTGTCGACTAGTGTCGCACGGGTCTCGACTAGTGTCGCACGGGTCTCGACTAGTGTCGCACGGGTCTCGACTAGTGTCGCACGGGTCTCGACTAGTGTCGCACGGGTCTCGACTAGTGTCGCACGGGTCTCAACTAGTGTCGACTAGTGTCGCACGGGTCTCGACTAGTGTCGACTAGTGTCGCACGGGTCTCGACTAGTGTCGACTAGTGTCGCACGGGTCTCGACTAGTGTCGCACCCGTCTCGACTAGTGTCGACTAGTGTCGCACGGGTCTCGACTAGTGTCGACTAGTGTCGCACGGGTCTCGACTAGTGTCGACTAGTGTCGCACGGGTCTCGACTAGTGTCGCACCCGTCTCGACTAGTGTCGCACCCGTCTAGACTAGTGTCGCACCCGTCTCGACTAGTGTCGCACCCGTCTCGACTAGTGTCGCACCCGTCTCGACTAGTCTCGACTAGTGTCGCACCGGTCTCGACTAGTGTCGCACCGGTCTCGACTAGTGTCGCAGCGGTCTCGACTAGTGTCGCACCGGTCTCGACTAGTGTCGCACCGGTCTCGACTAGTGTCTCGACTAGTGTCGCTGCGGTCTCGACTAGTGTCGCAGCGGTCTCGACTAGTGTCGCAGCGGTCTCGACTAGTGTCGCAGCGGTCTCGACTAGTGTCGCAGCGGTCTCGACTAGTGTCTCGACTAGTGTCGCTGCGGTCTCGACTAGTGCCGCAGTGGTCTCGACTAGTGCCGCAGCGGTCTCGACTAGTGTCGCGGCGGTCTCGACTAGTGTCGCAGCGGTCTCGACTAGTGTCGCAGCGGTCTCGACTAGTGTCGCAGCGGTCTCGACTAGTGTCGCAGCGGTCTCGACTAGTGTCGCAGCGGTCTCGACTAGTGTCGCAGCGGTCTCGACTAGTGTCGCAGCGGTCTCGACTAGTGTCGCAGCGGTCTCGACTAGTGTCGCAGCGGTCTCGACTAGTGTCGCAGCGGTCTCGACTAGTGTCACAGCGGTCTCGACTAGTGTCGCAGCGGTCTCGACTAGTGTCGCAGCGGTCTCGACTAGTGTCGCAGCGGTCTCGACTAGTGTCGCAGCGGTCTCGACTAGTGTCGCAGCGGTCTCGACTAGTGTCGCAGCGGTCTCGACTAGTGTCGCAGCGGTCTCGACTAGTGTCGCAGCGGTCTCGACTAGTGTCGCAGCGGTCTCGACTAACCAAGGCGGAATTAAAAAAACAATTCCAAAGCGTTGAATTTAATCCAATTCCGCATTATTTCAAAGGAGCCGCGCCGCCGTAAAGAGAGACAGATGTGCTTAATTCTGAAAGTTACGAGCGGAATCACGAGACTAACTGAGATATAAAACAAAAAGTATCTACGTTTGTATGGAAACAAAGTAACGTTTGTCTTTAAAAGTTAAAGACATACGTTACTTTATTTTCATACAAACGTAGATACTTTAACTAGACAGACTAGAAAATAATTATGACGACTACTCTTGCGGTTACTCAAAGTTCAAACCACAATCTCTTCTTTTTATTGCGGTTTCACCATCATTTAGAGAATTTATTCCGGAAGGTTTATGTGTTTTATATTTATTATATTAATAATTTAATGTTACATAACATATCTAATAAAGAGACGTTGTTTAGTAAAGTCGTGGAAACCGTGCGAAGCAGGGGCGGGTCGCAGTTATGACTAAAGCTGGTATTTCACGGTTCGCTTTGCCGTTCAAATATAAGAGTGATCACTCAATCACAGTGAATCAATTCGGTTGAACCATGCAATATTGTTCATCGAATAATACAATAATAGTAGGGTAGTTTACAATTTTGGCAGAATCCGAAATTGCTTTGAAGTCCACCTGGAAGCTTTGAACATAATCTACTTAATTACCCCAACATTCGAGTTTGTGCTGGCTAGGGAAATACCGGTAGGTAGTCCCAATTATCCATTTTCGTTAACAAAGCCAATTAGTGGAATCTGGATGAATAGCTCGTCCATTTTACGATCACACTATAATTAAGAATCCCAAATCTTGACGATCTTATAGTAATGATTTCAAGTATAGCAACTTAAGAATTTTACCAAAAACTTCACGCACTGGCGTTGGTTGACAACAACATGAGGTTTCCAAGAACGCATTAATTGATCAACTGCTTAGAATCCTTTTAAATACTTCTTGGAAAAATCTGTGCACTCTATTTTTTTTTTTTTTTCTTTTTGAGATCCTACGGATTTGTCTAAGCAAAGATATTTTCTGGTTAGCGATTTCAGTGAAGCGTGGGTTTGAATAAACCTGAAGAAGCTTTTGTATCGTAATTTCATGGACACCATCTTTCTTTAGAACATCGTGACAAAACTTGGATTTTTATTTTTATTTGCCATTTAGAATCGCAAAACGTGATAAGAGCAATATGATCGTGCTTTCCTTTTGCTTTCCATCATTCTACTGCCGTGATCCCAATATTTGGGATCGGCGCAACATGTCTTTTTAACTGACTTCTAAAAAAGGAGGAGGTTCTTCAATTCGGATGTTTGTATTTTTTTTTATGTTTGTTGAAAAAGTGAAAAATAAAACTTCCGTACGTTCTATTAGGCGTCTCCTCAGTAGAAGACACCTTTGTTATATAAAATTATGCGTATACGAGTCTGTCCAGTCTTCTGTGAGAAAATGTATGCAAGGGAAGACCACTGTTCCGTGTTTAGTTTTAAATTAAATTTTATAAAACATAATTATTGTCTGTAATATTAATAGTTTCTATGTTTATTAATATAATTGGCATCGTACCGTTTTAATCAACTATAAATAAATAAATAATTTGTGTAGCGCCCTAAAATGTATGCGTAAAGCGTGACTCCTGGGCGTGATTTTTGGAAACATTACACAAAAAACCTTACACAATATTTGTTTTCATACACAGCTGTCTCCTGCGTATTAAAATACACTAGCCTGCAAAACTAAGTATCACACTTTTAAAATTGGAATAACTTTTTAAATACACAAGATATACTTTTGAAACAAAAAGGACTCTAAAAAGAGTTTAAATTTGTATATAGGTACTTCATAGTCGAGAACCTTCTTTTCAGAAATGGCTGAAAAGAGCTTTAAAAACAAAAATAATTCTTTTCGAATTATAAATTTTACCATTCATTTTTTTGTTTCTGTTTTTGTTTTCAATTTTTTTCTTGATGAGTCTTGTTACAAAAGCTAAGTTAGACAACAGCACATAAATTTTATTTATCATGCCTCTTTCACCTGAAGAATGTGCTAGGATCATGACTTTTCTGGAACTAGGCATCAGTATGCGTCGTACTGCAATAATGGTGGGTGTGACGTCACGAATGGTCCCAAAGGTGAAGCGAAGGTACGAAGAGACTGAAAACCATCTGAGGAGACCTTGTAATGGCAGAACTAGGTGTACTAGTGCCCGAGAAGACCATTGTATTGTTTCCATTGTGTTGAAAAATCGCCATCTTAATGCAGGTGAAGTCCAGCAACAGTTTCTTTAGACCCGAAGGGACTACATTAGTGACAGTACAGTGAGAAGAAGAATTGCTGAAGCAAATCTGAAACCCTGAAGACCAGCAAGTGGCCCCAAAATCGAGAGAGAGCATCAATTAGCGAGACTGCGATACGCCCGTGAACACATACAGTGGGATGAAGATGAGTGGTCAAGAATTTTGTTCACAGATAAGTCTCGATTCTCACTTTACACTTCTGATGGAAGGCGAAGTGTCTACAGGCGGCCTGGTGAGCGATACCTTCAAGACTGCTTCTCAGAAGGAGTCCAGTATGGTGGAGGCAGTGTACATGTATGGGCTGGCATATCTTCAGGAGGTCACACAGAGTTAGAGGCCATAGAAAATGACACTCTGACTGGGGAAAGATATTGCCCAAGAGATTCTCAACGAGTATGCAGGGCCGTATTTAGCAAATATGGGTGATGTATCGATGCTAATGCATGATAATGCCCGGCCACAGCCGGCTCAGGTCGTGCAAAAGTATATTCAGGAGGTTGGTATCAGCGTGATGGCTTGGCCATCAAGAAGTCCTGATCTCAACCCGATTGAGCACGCCTGAGATGAGCTAGGGAGGCTAGTCAGAAGCCGCAGAACACCTACACCCTCAAGGCACTAGAAAAGACCCTGATTGGAGAGCATTCCCCAACATCGGCTCCGAAACCCCGTGTTCGGTATGCCAAACCGGGTCGAAGCTTTAGTCAGAGCCCAAGGAGGCAAGTTACCAGTTATATTAAAAATTAAATAACATGTAAAACATACTTATAAATGTTAATTGAGTTTTTGACACTAAGCTAAAAATAGCTATTTTTATTGGAACGAAATTCCTTATTGCGCGTTGCGAAAGGGGGCTAAACGGAAAAAAATAAGACCAAAAATTGTAACGACACTTTTTGCTATAGTTGTAAGCCGTGCGGCGTGCGCGTGTTTCTCTGTCTGTCTCTCTCTCTCTCTCTTATAGAAAGCAAGCCAGTTATTTTCGTTTCGTCTCTCTATTTCGCATTGAACAGTGTGGTGTCGCGACGATTAACGAAAAACTTGAACTTCGTTCCATCCGGGTGTCCCTTGACACCTCTCAAGTTTTGTTTTACCTTTTTTGTTTAAGATAAAAATGTTACTAATGTATAGTTTACTACTTTCAAAGAAAGCTGATAAAATTGCTATAAAATGTTTTTATTTTAAATCTCTACCTTCTATAGTTTAGAAAATTAAAAGTGTAGTACTTAGTTTTGCAGGCCAGTGTATTTTTAGATTACTGTCACATTTTGTGAAGATGTCGTAATCGTCGAGTTCCGACGAGGAAGACTTTAGAAAATATAGACAGACCGTATTTACGACTTCGAAATTTTGACATTTACCAAGAGCTACGGATTGATGACCAGTTTGGATTGAGCAATTTCTTTAGTGTTTCTGAAACCCATTTTGAAGAATTGGTTTTACTTACACGGTCCGATTTGCAGATGTGATGTGATAAGATGTGCGAGGTGCGCGCGGCGGTTGAAAATAAAACGAACCCTTCCCCTCTTTACCTGCGCGGGGAATGTTTTCCATGCAGCTTGGAAAACAAAACCAACGCCTTGTTTCGATGTTTTTGTGTAATATATCGAGAAAACACCCGCAGGAGATACGGGTTTAGTTTTACCCAGTATCATATGTATTCACCAACCACGAACGGTAGGCAAACAAACAAGTATGTAGGTAATAAATATTTTTGTTTAGGTGGAGTTATGGACAGTTTCGTCGTACGACGGATGCGACACGCACCAATGACCTCAAGATCGGCTGTAAATCTTCGTAGCGCCTGATACTTTTGTACGAATACGTGGTTTGGTATATCCGTTGCTACCTTTGAACGTAAGTATAAGCAATGTAGGATTTATCTAGAATGCAGATTATGGGTATTATAAACTGGGTGATACGTAAATGAATGCCAGTAAAACCGCGCTGTTAGATTTTCAACGCTCGGCTCAGCACTGAAAGTTGAAAATCCAAGTGCGCTTTATTTAGGAATTCATTTAAGTATTTCAATTTTCACTGAACTTCAACGGGTAGTCGATTCACTACTTTTGAATACCACTTACGTTTGCATACAATGTTGAGCACGGATATAATATATCTAAAAAACTACGGTAACGAAAAAAATACTAATAATAATACTTTGTATTTTTTTGTAAAAGAGTAAGTATATACATTTTTTGATTAGTTGTATCAAAACCGATTATAATATTGTAGTATTACTTTATGCAGGATTAGTAACGGTAGTAGGTAGGTATGGCAGTTGTTCTAATATGTACAAAATATCCGTTTTTCCTTAGTTTCTTTTGGAAGATACTGCTGACAAGGGGCTGGCATATTTAACAGGGTGCGTGCGTGCTACGAGTTATGGTACGTTCAAAGAATTCGTTCTCTTACATTATAACGGAACAAGAAATATGTCGACAGTCTCGTTATTCAGAATTTGATATAGCTACAACTAGATCTAGCTTTTTTTGGAAGCTCGCGTACAATTCCTCCATAAGAGATTTTTATGCCAAAAATGTAATATACTTTTCTTAAATCTCAGTTGAGAATGCATGATTCCATCATTGGAAAAGTATGAAATTCCATGCTTTTAGGTTCATCTCTTGAATTTATTCTTTTTTGGCCTCTTACAGACTGTGTTATTTTCATATGCTTTTATAATAATATTAGGGGTTAAAGTATGAAATTGCCGATTTGTACTGAAGAATTGAAATTCGTTTTTTATTTTTTATTTTAACATATTTATTTAATCTAAATAATTGCCATTATTATCTATACATTGTTGCCATATAATAGGAAGGTCATTTATGCCTTTGCGATAGAACTCTCGTGATCTAGATTCGACAAACTGTGTGAAAGCATTTTGTACTGCCTCCTGAGAAGAAAACTTTTTATCACGTAGAAAATTGTCCAAATCACGAAAAAAATGGTAGTCCGTTGGAGCACGGTCTGGCGAATACGGAGGGTGACGAATGGTTTCTAATTGCAGTTCCTGTAGAGTAAAAACGGTTTCTCGTGCTGTATGAGGTCTCGCGTTATCATGGAGCAATATGGTGAAAATCGATTTATGAGTCGGGGCTGTTTCACTGCTAGTTTTGCTATCATTGTTCGGAGTTCGACACAGTAGACATTTGCCGTTATTGCTTGACCAGATCGGAGAAAGCTATAATGAATAACACCATGCTGAGACCACCAAACAGTTACCATTACCTTTTTATTGGTAAGCTTTGCTTTAGGATACTGTTGCGGCGTTTGACCTGGGGTCAGGCATTGCATTTTTCGCTTACGGTTATCGTAAAGAATCCACTTTTCATCACATGTCAGAATTCGATCCAATATTCCTTCATTTCTGTATCGATTCAACAAGGCAACACAAGTTTCAACACGCGTTTCTTTTTGCAGATCAATCAAATCATGAGCAACCCATTTCTCATATTTTTTTATTTTATTGATTTGACGCAAATGAGTCAATATTGTTGTTAAGGTAACGTTAAACCATGTCGCTAATTCCTGGGTAGTTTGGCTTGGATCGGCTTCCACCATCTCTTTCAATTCACTGTTATTCACCTGTGTGGGCAGTCTTCCACGTTGTTCGTTCTTCAAATCAAAGTTTCCATCACGAAAGCGTTTAAACCAAAATCGCACGGTGCGTTCATTAGCAGTCCCCTCTCCAAATGCAACATTGATATTACAAGCTGTTGCTGCCGCGTTAGTTCCGCGTCGGAACTCGTATTCAAAAATAACTCGAGTTTTCGAAGTATCCATCTTTCTTGTCTAAGCTGAATAAAAAAAAACAACTGAAAGTCGATAATCGAATGTTGCACATTTTTTAAAAGAAGAACTTCATAGGGTACCATGTGAAAAAAGTTTCACTCAAAAATCTCAAACCATGAAGGTTCTATGTCAATTCGAAGTACCTATTACAATAAAACGGCAATTTCATACTTTAACCCCTATTATACTATTTTTTTAAACGATGTTCCTTATCGCACGTTATGCTCTGCACACTTAGTGAAAGGGAGCAAGACCGATATAAAGTATAACAGTTTGACTGCCACGACTCTTTTCCTACGTAAAATAAGTGTCGAAGCACGTAACACTTTTACGTTACACGCGTTACGCTCTTTTTTCGGTCTAGCTTTCATTCGCCAAGTGTGCAAAAGCGAAAATAACTTCGTTCCAACCAGGTGTCCCAAGACACCAGAGGGGTAATTCTCGTAATTTTAAGAACGTTCACAGTCTGAATCTGTCAAAAATACGTCTAATTTCCCTACATTTTGACAAGTTTTTGACATTTGCTTATCGCCGAGATGAGACTGCGACTAGATTTTGAACGTTTTAAATTACGGGAATACGGGCCCTGTTGTGTTTTTGTTTATTTAGGATCTCCAACAAAAACATCTACAATACATTACACTTATGTAAAGGGCAACATAAGATATTAAGTAGGTGTACTCCTTTACAAATAGAACCCCACACCATGCACAACTGAGCTAACAATGTTCAAATATCAATTACTAGCAGTGCCCCGCGGTTTCAGCCGCATAAGTTTCGAACCCGTGGAAATATCGGGATAAATAGTATCCTATATATTAATCCTGATTATACACTATGTGTGTGCCAAAGTTCCTCCAAATCCGTTCAGTAGTTTTTGCGTGAAAGAGTGACAAACATCCATCCATACAAACTTTCACGTTTATAATATTACATAGTAGGAAGTAGGATAATAGTTAAGAGACATTTACTAATTAGACTTTTGTTGCAATAGTAAAAAATGCTCAAGATGTTATTTCCCATAAGAAGATAGTACTTTTTTATCAGGCCGGCTTTAATGCTTTATTTTTGGGTATAAAATATTCGAAACTTGAATGATGATGTCCTTTGGGAAAAGTTAATAAAAAAAATTTTTTCTATGATTGTGTTTAGTTTATTTTGTGATCTTCCTGTGCAAGTTCCAATAAATACTTTTTCATTATTTTTTTTTCAAGTAGGCGCCGTGTTCCGGACGATATACATAAACTTCGACCAGATGTTCAGACCATGGAAATATGCATTATTCATTATGGACACATTAATGAATTCTTATTTTTTGGTAATTTTCATACAAACTTGACGTACCTAAATCGTCCGATATACATACCTCTTTATCACTTTATCCGAAGTATTTGATAGCTTTATCATTTTAATTGCACTAAGCGGCAACATACATATGTTGCCTACATAGGCCAAATCAAGACTCTTTCTTACTGCATAGCTCAATAAAATTAAATTTCATTAAATGAAATTACAAACTCAAACTCAAATCATTTATTTCAATTAAAAAATTTCAGCCACTTTTGAATTGTCAAAATTAAATTGTCGGTCAATTAGTCAGAAAGTTGAAGCTAGTTGCCCATTCCAAAACGTAGATCTCTGTGGAGAAGAACGGGCAAGAAACTCCACGGACACCCTTTTAAATCAAGATATTATTATAAAATCCTGGGTACATTATTCTTATTACTTCTATATGTGAGAACAATGTAAAAAAATAAACAATTTAAAATATAAAATTAAAAATAAGTCCTGGCAGTTAAAAGATGACCAGTCTCAACCGACGGCGCCCGTTCACGAACATGACGCGTGGATCAGCACCATCCAGCTCAACCATTTCGAAGGGAACCGAATGATCCAACACACGCGCCACTACCAGTGAGACATTTAAGTGAGCATGACACACAAATATCTTTGTAACGAAGCCTGTTTACGTACTACTTCCTTTGTAAGATTTGTTTTGTAATAGCTATAGACGCGTTTGCCAAAGTTTATGGATAACGTGAAGAACACGCTATATAACACAGAGTTCCTCTTTTTCCGCTTACCACAACACAACCCCGGCTTAAGTTTACCTAAACTAAAACCTTTTTATAACTTTACAGTGATTCAATAGCCCTAACAAAACTGTTTAAAATTAAACCTGTAACACAGGCTGACTTAACGAGAACGACCCACAAAAGGGTCAACCCTGTAAAGGTTTATTCATCTATCTATGTATATGAGGTCTTTGAAAAGAGAAAGTTATTTTTGATGAACCCTGATTTCGAGTGTGGGTTTCGGAAATTGATGATTTCCGTGTTTTTGTTTCGAAGTGAATTGTTGTGTTTTGAAGTATTTTCTCAAGAGGATTTTGTAAATAGTACTTAAGCAATCATATTTTGTCTAATACTGCATTCGCGACATATTTGCCAAAACTGGAAACAAATATGAGTAAATTATGGAAAAAAACTTTAATTCCTACACAATAAAGTTCAGTTCAGTTTACGCTACAACTTCAAACATTTTTATAACTTTTTCAAGAGTGCTGGTCACTCTCAAACTCAAATCATTTAATTCTACTAAACTAATTACGGGCACTTTTGAATTATTAAAGGGTCGATCAGTCAGAAAGATGAAGCCAGTTGCCCATTCCAAAGCGTAGGTACCTATGGAGAAGAACGGGCAAGAAACTCCACGGACCACTCTTTTAAGTCATAAAATTGTTACAAAATATTTGATTACATCATTCGTGTTGAAATTAACCATGTGAGAACGATGACAGAAAGACGTGTACGTTAAAAGCGTCCGTTACAGAAAACATAAAAACAATTCAGAAATCAACTTGAAAACAACAACAGAAAACAACTCTGAAATCAACTTAATAACTATTAAAATAAAGTTGATATTTGCTTAACATGAAATAATTTCAATTTGAAACAAATTTGAATAGACTTTAGGGGTCTTACTACAAAAACTTAAACACTTGTTGAACGTGTGCCTAATGTCAATGTTATGTCAAAGTCCATATAATTATGTGGTGTTTAAATTTTATTTTTACGTATTGAACTGTGGCTGTGATGACGGCCAGCATGCATTCACCTGGCCTGTGTCCCAGCAGTGGGAACATTATAGGCTGATAATACTGAACAATTTCGGGGCCACACTTACTGCCGCTGAGTGACTTGCATAGTCATAATAATTATTATTGTTCCTGATTTAATTTAGAACCGTATAAAATAACCAGCGCTGATGAGAGTAAGTATCCTATTATCAAAAACAATACTTATTATTGTGTAACTTCAAGTACAATTTAACTTCATGAGCCTTATTCGTTCAGTTGTGGAGATCTGAATTTCAATTGGCCTTGGAAAATGAAATCGTTTTCAAGAAAACACAGATAAGTAAATACTTTTCAGGTCAGCGATATTTGACAAACTCACCTTAATATCACGTCTCTGACTGAAAAGGATCCCTGAAGCCCATAAAACTGTAATAATTTCTGCCAATTTTACCACGTAGCATTAAAAATCATATTATACAAGTCCAGCCAGGCGAGAGAACTTATTTAAATGTAAATTCAATAAAATCCTTAAGAAATGAACTTATCTGACCGCTTTAAATGCATACTACCAAAGTTATTAGCAACCGAAGCGCTCTCAGAGTTAAATTTCTGTTGAACTTTCTCCGGTATTTGGCATGCAAGTCACATACTCGTCGTTAACCCATGTATGGGTCTAGATATGAAACGACCATTATGTCAACTTTAGGGTGTCGACCGGCTGATGGCGCCAAATCAACTTTATGTTGTTATTATACTAGATAATATTATTACCAGGTTATAATTATATTAGGTGAACTTAGAGTCAATATGAATGTAGTATTGTATTATTGTTAGTTTGCAGTGTCAGAGAGGGGGTATTGATTTTATTTTGTGATTATGTTGATTTTATTCTGTGATTATTTATTGATTTTATTTTGGGATTATGTAGGTATTAATTTTATTTTGTGAGTATTTATGGATTTTATTTTGTGATTATTTATTATTTAATTCTTATTTCTATATTAATTTTATTGTTTTGATTATTTATTTTAATTTGATTTAATTTAATTCGATTTATTCTGTTTCCGTTTAATTTGATTTGTAATTATTTTATCTAATTTGAATTTTATCTGATTTTATTTGATGTGAGTTATACGTGTACTGAATGGGTGTTATTTACCTGAAATAAATTTATTTATTTATTATTATTATTAAATTATATAATGGTAATGAGTCATTCTAGAAATTATTTCTGATCATAGGTTATCCTACTTCCTACTAATATTATAAACGCGAAAGATTGTATGGATGGATGGATGGATGGATGTTTGTTATTCTTTCACGCCAAAAATACTGAACGGATTTTGATGAATTTGGCACACAGATAGTTTATAACCAGTATTGACACAAAGGATACTTTTTATCCTGATATTCCCACGGAATCGAAACTTATGCGGGTGAAACTGCAGGGCGCTGCTAGTTTATAAACGTGAAAGTTTGGATGGATGTTTGTTACTCTTTCACGCAAAAACTACTGAACGAATTTGGATGAAATTAGCAAACACATTGTTTATAACCAGGATTAACACATAGGATACTTTTTATCCCGGAAGTACGTGCCCGTGGGATAATTTTCCGACTCCAACGCGGGCGAAGCCGCGCACAAAAGCTAGTATTTTTATCCCGATATTCCAACGGGATCGTAACTTATGCAGGTGAAACCGCGGGGCGCAGCTAGTAAAATTATATAATAGTAATCAGTCATTCTAGAAATTATTGGTAATCATAGGTTATATTACAATAATCATCGCTGAATATTCCGGCTTCGACTTCAAAATAAAATCATTTATCACTTATGATCATTTCAGTACAAGTCTTTTTCGCAGGATATGCAGACATTACCGCAAACATAAGTTTATGCAACATACACACACTGCAAAATTTTATTTCCCCAAGGAATATAGGGGTTAAATAAAGGAAGTTTTTCTGAGCAAAAGTAAGATAACATCATTCCTGCTTTTGCAGTTTCTCGAAGCTGACTGTTTACATGAAAAAGTATCAAAAGACTGTTGAGCTCTAGTTGTGTTGTTAGATAATAATAAACATCGAGAACCAGGTAAATTGCGAATCTGGTGAACTGCAGCTCGTAAAATCAGAATTTTCAGAAACTATACGAAACTTATCTGTTAAAAATAATAAATAACGTCATAATAAACTCACAATTAACATAGATATATTTGTTGCGTTACAAATGTACAACTATTAAATCTTTTTTGAAGGAGAAAATAAAACTGTACTGACCTGAAACTTGCTGGTCACTGGATTCATGTCCAGAAGAGAGTAGGAAGCCACTCGGTCCCCATTGGAGTCAATGATCACTTCTCCAGTTATGCCTGCGAGAATTATTTAGATGAATATAAAATAAATTAATACAATTTTATTTAGAAGACATGTATAAAATATTGTTTAATATTCGTGCACCTGAAATGAGGTACTCAAAAAAGAGCTTCTATAAACTGCACCTGAACAGACCATTAAAACTATTCCATGAACGTCACTTATACAAACATGTATGCGTGCTATTCACAGCCGTAACTAAAACGCCCTTTCCATTAGGTTAACCGTTTTTTGACAGCTGTCTTAGAATGCACAGACGCCAGCAAGTCAAGCTACCCGAAACTGTCAAATTTTCCCAATCAACCTTGAACCTTAATGCTTTAGCAATGAAGTTGGAAATCTATTAAATAAATTTGACAGATTGTAGTAGCTTGATGTGCTGGCGTCTGTACATATTCCAGATTACGTAAAAGTTAACTTTAAAACGCGTACCTAATAAAACACATATAAACTGCCTTCTCATATTGAATATCTTATCTAATCTTATTTATGGCTTCTTACAGACATTATAATACCGTACGTGTATCAATCAATGTATTGTGTGTTGCTGCAATCACTAGTTCCATCTGTCAAAAAACGGTTTACCTAATCAATGGAGAAGATATAATAAAATTAGTTTTCATGGAAAACTGGTCTTAAGATAAATCATAAAAGCAATTGGTATTTTTGTCTTGAAGATCCACACCCTTTCCTCTGTGTCATCCGTTCAAATGCTAAGGATGGAACTTCACGTACAGTGTACCTTCATGAGCCTTATTCCTTCAGTTGTACCAAACTCAAACTCAAACTCAAATCATTTATTTCAATTAAACCATTTACAGGCACTTTTGAATTGTCAAAATTAAATAGTCGGTCAGTTAGTCAGAAAGTTGAAGCTAGTTGCCCATTCCAAAGCGTAGATCTCTATGGAGAAGAACGGGCAAGAAACTCCATGGACACTCTTTTAAATCAAGACATTTTTACAAAATCCTGGTTACATTATTCTTATTGCTTTTATATGTGAGAACAATGTAAAAAAACAAATTAAAATATAAAATTAAAAATAAGCCTTGGCAGTTAAGAGATGACCAGTCTCAACGGATGGCGCCCGTTCACGAACATGACGCGTGGATCAGCACCACCCAGCTCAACCATTTCGTAGGGAACCGAATGATCCAACACACGCGCCACCACCAGTGAGACATTTAAGTGAGCATGACATATTCTCAACTGCCATGCTCTTTCAAGTCAACATCAAAATATCATAAAAAACGGAACCAGAATTTTGAATTGGCCTTGAAATTGATTCTGTTTGCTGGTGTTTAAAAATCGAATGGATACAACTTTGCAAAGTTACTATAAATTTCTAAAAACAGGAACAGAATAGGGAAAACTTTATTGCCAACTTAAAGTTTAAGTTAATATAGTTCCACCTTGCAATGCAAAAGTTTTCAAGCAAGAAAAGTCTAATTGTTGTAACATAGTTAAGTTTTATCTTCTAACAAACTGCCATTCTATTCATTGCTAAACTTTGTACTGTAGTTCAGAAGTTGCTCCACAAAACTTTCCTACAGGAAGACAATATCGTTACGCTCGTAATTTTCTGTAGCTTAAAGGTGATGCCTCTACCTTTTATTAGAATAGTTTTACGACGACACTTATAAGACTTCGAATCGTGTATAATATTGACTTGTTCCTATCAAAAATACTACTTTTGTTTACCATATACGCACCAATACACAACAATATCACCATTTCGAAAACAAAGTTCAACATCATCATCTGCCTAGCCTTTTCCCGACTACATTGGGGTCGGCTTTCAGTCTAACCGGATTCAGCTGAATACCTGGGGGCCTACTCCGAAGTGCAAAGTGCGAATGGTCGGATCGGACCGACACATGGCCGAACCGAATATTATTGAAAAATGCGAAAAGAGTTCAGTCAATATTCGAAAGAGTGTAGGAGTGTAGGATCGGAACCGACCGAACCAAATAGTATCTTCGTAGCAGGAAACGGCCTAACATTCAGCCGATACTACTTCGGAGTAGACCCCCAGTATTTTATATGGAGCGACTGCCTATCTGACCTCTACAACCCAGTTACTGGGTAATACGATACCCCTTGGTAAGACTGGTTGTCAGACTTTCGGGCTTCTGACGACCCGTAACAACTGTCAAAAATCCACTAATAACAGCCGGGACCAACGGCTTAACGTACTTTCCGAGGCACGGAGAGGTCTCGGTATGTAAAGATGGTCAACCGCGGTAAGCGTATCTTAAGCAGATCGATCGACCTATGGGGCTGTTATTATTTAGCCAGAGGCCCCTCGAAACACAAACGAAACGAAAACAAAGTTCAACATTAAACAAGAAATTAAATTAAAATGTCAAAAATGTCAAAATCACTACCTTGAAATTTTCTATTCCACATTTTTCTTATGACCGCAGCGCCGTCCAAATGCCCCCTGGGGTTTTCAGCGTCGCGTAGCGTATCATTGAGAGCGAGCGCGTAGAGAAGCACCGCATCGTAGAAGGCTGCTACGAACGTAGACACTACCTCGCCTTTACCGAACGTGTAGTTGTACTTCGTAGCAGCTAAGACTTTTACCTGCAGACGTTGTGAATAGTGCTTTAGACCTTCACTTTAAAAGGAACAAGTTATTTAAAAACTTCAACGTTAGCACGATAAGTTTCTAGGCACTTTACGACCTGCTAATTAAGTCAAGACTTGCAAAGACTGTCATTTAAGTTGGTTGTGTATTAAGACGTCTGTGAAGGAGGGTGGTAAAGTTTTAATATCGAACTAATGAAAACAAACCTTGTGCTTTAATAATACTCTACATAGGATCATGATTAGACATAGTGTCAGATATACCTACTGTAGGCGCTGAATTGGGATACGGATAAACTAGAGAAATAACTCCTCTATAGCAAACCAAATACTATGCAAATACTACGAGTTTGTTTCGGTATTTTTTCTAAGAGTAATGTTTGAAAAACATTATTGACGTGTGTAATTGTTTGTATAAGCTTACCTACAGAAATACACATCATTAATACTTCGTATACTTATTAATACTGCAATTAAATTAGTATCTATTCCGTACTATTTGCTCCATTTTAAAATCCAGTTAATACTGACAATCTTTGTGAATCTTACCTGGTCAGAAAAATCAAGGTACTCCTTCTTTTCAGGAGCTGGGCTGGTAACTGTGAGCACAGCACTGTATGCTCTCTTTGCTTTTTCATTCCGCTCATCAGTGTCACCTTCCACCTTCCAAGGTTCCTTTGACGATGCTGATGCGAGACTGTGGGGAAAATATCATAATTACGAAAAAGTGGTTGAACACTTACTACCTGCTTAAATACGATAAAACAGATATCAGACGCGTCATATTTAGTTATTTTGTGTGCTTTACTAATGATCGCCGTCTTTGACACAATGAAACATCAGCATTACAATTCTGTACAAATCTCACCGTGAAAACTAAGGTAAAATGAGCGTGAAGTGAGCTGTCTATAGAGTCAAACCCTAGCATCAGCCGGTCGATTCTGTAAAAATCTCACCGTGAAAACTCGAGTGAAGTGAGCTTGATGTGAGTTGTCAGTAGTGTCAATCCCCAGCATTATTTGGAATGACAGATCACTCCACGCTCACTTCACCTAAGTTTTCACGGTGAGATGGTTACAGAATCGCACTGCAGGTGAAATGATAGCTCACTTCACCTAAGAATTCACGGTGAGATCTTTACAAAAAAAAAGTACCTTTATTAACTTCAGTTGTACACAAAACACTTATCTATACACTATGCAGCGTTACAACAAAGGAAAAGTGATTTCGATGAACTCTGGCACCCAAAGTAAGATTTAACTTGTGTTTAGGGTGCCACACAGAATGGTTGAACACAAAATTTATGAAAGTAAATGATGAAAATCGCCGAATGATCGAAAAATGAAATGAAATAAGCAAATGAACTTTCATTTCTATTTTATTTTCTCGATATCGTGTAATCGTGAAATGAAACAAAAAAAGCATTCACTAGAGTTAAGCGTTTGATATTAGCTTTACGACTAAGCTCGACAAAAGACGTGGACAAGTTCAACAAAAAAAAAAAAAACAGTAGCTACATGTGATAAGGGTCTACAGGTGTACAAGTTAAGGCTCCCGCAGACAGGTGCGAGACGACAGCGCGACGAGATACTAGTCCAACAATTATGAAAACTGTATGGAAATTGGTCTACCAGAATAGCGTCACACCGTCGCGTCATGCCTGTCTACGGGAACCTTTAAATGTCCATGGAAGACCATACATTGCCGATTCAGGGCAGTAAAGAAGTTTGTGGTGAGACGAACATGTTGTTTGTTAGTTTGTGCTCTTAAATTACAGGCACAAGTTGAGGTACTAGATAAAATATTGATGTACCGTGTTGTGTCCGTGATCAATAGCTGAAGTTGAATGACCAATGTGTTAAGTGTTATACAAAATAATGTCTGTTACCTGTTTGCGAAAACAAACTGGAGAAAATATATAGGTTTAGTCACTACATTACAATCGATTGTTAATACTGAAATATTTTTTGCGAACTTGTAACAAAATACACTTTTTCAAAATAAACTTATTGTGACAACGTTTCTATAATAACAAAAAATATACGAATTCTCACTTGGCCGACTTTTTAAAATCTGTAGTTGAAGATTCTCAATACGACACTGTTCTCTACAACTCTACTCACTTTTCCAATATCAAATTTAATTTTGAAACAC
Organism: Apamea anceps; assembly: GCA_951799955.1. Taxonomy (NCBI): domain Eukaryota; kingdom Metazoa; phylum Arthropoda; class Insecta; order Lepidoptera; family Noctuidae; genus Apamea; species Apamea anceps. Next base: position 5,118,188 of record OX637522.1, on the reverse strand, counting down.
AATTTAATTTAATCAACAATTTACCTAATTTTGATCATAGCATCACTATTTTGTATGCCTGTCGGCGGAACATAGGTTGGACCAAACACTATACTATATACATAAGATCATTGTACCCTGTGTTCACAAAAAATAAATGAATTTTGAATTTTTGAATTTTGAAAAACCAGAATATGTAATACTTATACTTACTTGGAAAACAGCTCGATATTAAAGAACACGTATTCGCCAGACGACACCATGTTGAGATCGTCGGCTGCCAGCATTATTTCCCTCACAGTGCTGGGGTTAGCACATACTACGACAACTGTAACAAACGATCTTGTTTAGGACACGACGATAACTAGGTATTTTAAGTTTTAATTTTTTGATTTTTCTTAATAACTTTTGTGGTGGATTATAAAAATTAGAATAGAATAGAATACTCTTTATTTTTTTTTCTCTTTTTAAAAAAATAAATAAATAGGTTCTCTTGACCTCTAACTCAAACTGAAAGCATTTATTTCAATTTAACCACTTTTGAATTGTCAAAGATTGGATTGAAGCTAGTTGCCAATTCCAAGGCTTAGTAGGTACCTATGGAGAAGAACGGGCCAGAAATTACATGGACACTCTTTTAAATTATATTGTTACAAAAATATTAGTTACATCATTCATGTTAAATGTATAATATATATAGCTTTTTTAATTAAGATTTTGTATTTTCAGGTTTTTATTCTTATATTTGTTTAAGCTTGAATGTTATATTGTTTTCTTTTTCTCTTTCTTTCCAATCTGTTTTTAGAAGTGATGACTTTTAATTGGCTGTCAGTCTCACATACAGTTTTTTATTCTGTTTGTTTTAGCTATAAGTTATTCATAGTTAATAAATAAATAAATAATTATACATGAGAAGGATGTAAAAAAGAGACGTACACGTTTAATCTCGATCTCGCTGGAACTCTGCTAGTTTCTTCAACTTAATCTTTTGTCAAGAGATTCGATGGGTCGATGAGGTTTGAGAGCAGAGTTTCCGAGCAAAGGCTTAGTACTGACACACATAAAAGCGGTGCGCGTCGCAACACTCACACAGTAAAATTTACAATATTTTATCTATCTTTCTCTGTCATACTTGTCAGTAGAAAAGCTAGGCATTAAAAAAGTTTTGTATAAATAAAGTTAAGGTTTTTAACAATAAAAAACGCTCGATTTTTATGAATTATGAAATAGAAAGAATAACAATGTTATACTGTGCAATTTATATATTTCTACTGTAATAAACTTAATCTATCCGAACCTTAGACGAGAGTAAGAAAGATACATTTATATCTGTAATACATAATAAGAGTATTTATTCTATTTTATAAAAAGAGCACATTCTATTTATGCCTTAGGCAATTTCTGAAGGTAAAAGGACATAGACGAGTCTGATGCTTACAGACAGGAATGATCTACATTAGTTCAAGACAGAGAGGAGTGAAAAGGAGAAAGGGAGGCGGTAACCCTATAGTGCGACAGCATAATTTAAAAATTAATAAAGTAAATAAGTTCATATTACATATCATTTTGTACTTATTGGGAGAATTCGTATAATCAGCTCAAAATACTGAATTTACACAGCTGGCCCGGAAACATAACCACATCAATAATTTCTAACCGTTTACTTTACAGCCATTACACATAAATTCAGCTTTGCATTCACGCACCAGCACACAATCTTTCATCTCTGGCCAAAATATATTTTTACAACTCTAAATATTTGAAGACTTCCAAAGAAACCAAATGTGAAACATTGGCATACAAACGTTTACATATCGTTAAATGTTTATTATTGCAGTCATTGCATGCATGATTTAATCGTATGTTATTTTCAAATTCTCTGTGAACAAAAATCGTAAGATCCTTTCTGAATTAATAATTATAATATACCAAAGTACCTACTCACTATCTTAAACACGCACATTTTTATCACGACACTTTCTGAAAAGTTCTGTAATTTATCTTTTTTAGTTAGGTTTTCTATGCCTTATACAAAATGGCTGTATAGAGGTATGAGGAATAGGGTGTAAAGTTCACTCATATTCCATAGAAAAGGGAGGATCCTCCGATCAGACGGGTGTTGTGTTTGGCGGGCAACTGCCCAACGATTGATGTTGGGAAGTTTGTATATATGCTGCGCTGTAAACTCTGCTGGCAAGGTGCAGGATTTGCGTGAAGTCAGTATGACGCATTGTTCGCATGTGGCGTTTTAGATACCGCTACAGCTGCTCATAAAATCACTACCTAAAAGCTTTTATTACTAGCTGAATAGGTACAACTCCCAAAATTGGAAAAATCATAAATTAATAACTCTGATAGGTACTTCAATAAATTCCAATTTAAAAAATCACAACTGAATTGATTCAAAACTGAACAAGTTTGCGTACACTGACTAAAACTGTTTTGCTTAGTCGATCTTCCACTCAAGTCCTCAGTGTGAATGCCAATGCATAACTCCGAGACGAATAATAGTTTTATTGGCATATTCTTGGCATTGCTAGCTTATTAAAGTGCCAGACATATTTCAGCGCGAACTGAATATTGTCGGGTAACTTTATACTTTAACTCGATCATTATCATGCGACATAGTTCTATAATTTGCATTATTCCACTTTGTCCCTCCAATCTGTCCCTCCAGTGGGACAAAGTGAATGTTCACAAGTGTATCTTCTCACGTAGGCATATTTGAAATCGTTTCATTTGGTTTTACGTCTTTTATCACTAAGTCTTCACTGAAATTTATCTATTCTCTAAAGTCATCCTTGTTAACTCATTTTTTTTTAATAAAATAATTTGTCTAAGTTGTAACTCTATTTAAAATTGAACTAGTTAGGGGATCATAAGAAAGACGAATACATTAGACTTGATAATGTTCCATATAGACTTTAGCGAATGAAATATTTTACATAAGTTGATTTCCCAGCGCTCCTTTCATCACCGCAAGAGTCTTTTCCGTATGCGGCGATATTTAATTTCCAACATCGTTACAAAATACAGGGTTATTTTACAAAGACCAGCCAAATTTAAGGATGTGGTACAGACCATCAAACTGAATAACTTTCTCCATGGGACAAATAGCGGAATCGCGAAAATTTTATTTTATTTCTACTCGACCTAAATGTATGAGACGGCTGAATTTTTATTCGCGATTACGATGTTGATCCCATGGAGAAAGTTGTTCAGTGTGATGGTCTGTACCACATCCTTAAATTTGGCTGGTCTTTGAAAAATAACCCCGTATATGACATTTTAAATTGAGTAATGCAGAGACAGTTGTTATTTTACACTCTTCCACTTTCTTTGAAGTTGAAATAGGTGGAGTTATTGTAGTATCTTAGCTAGTTTTATATTTTCTTTATTTTAGCGTGCAATGAGCGGAAGTGCTGACTATAAAAAAGTTATTGGAAAACACATTTTCCTTTTCATGCAGATTTATTGTGTGTCAAATATGATTGTACCCAACGATCTAAAACTGGAACACTGTTCTAATTTTTTCGACTTCAAACTCCTTAAGGCAGGTACTTTTACCTACTAACGAAATATATAAATATTAGTTTAAAAGCTCTGTTTTCTCTTTTTGTTCACGAAGAAGTCTCACAGAATCTTCATTCAATAGTAATATTTGATGGTGTATGAAACGTGTTGTCACTTACCTTGCCAAAAGTGTTTAACTCAATGCATTTCCTACATTTAAATTATCCAGTAAATTTATGTCACTACACACGTGTCTCTCTCTGATCTAATTTAAATACATACTCGTAAACAAGTTTTCTACAACCCCCATTTACTCGCACAAGTAATGTAGGTAGTTACACACAATTTCTTGTTGATGTCGCATTTGAAAGAGAACCGCGCAGTTTCAAAGATACACAAATCAAACTCCGTGGATATTGCATATTACGATTTGTCGTACGTGTCAAAGAGAAGATTTAAAATTCAAATGCTATCGTATCTAGTTCCCGTCTCGATGCATAGGCGATGCAAATAAGGCAAACAGGTGGCAAGAATATATGAAGATCGATCCGAGTAAGGAGAAGTGTGATGCATTGTGTGTCCGTGTTACCTATCTTGAAACAAGTTATTGTTGAAGAATTAGCAGTGAGACTGAGACGAAATTAATATTTATTCATTTAATAGCAAATTGTTCTAATATTTTAATTATTTTTATTAACATATTTGCTATGCAAATGCATTCTACGACCAATCAATGTCTAAGACATTAAATGGTCGTAGAATGCTTTTGCATGCATTTGCGTGCACTATACATATATGTAATTTGGGTCTGCTCACAAATTATATAGTTGAATTTGAAAATTGCGTCCCAATCGTACGATGCTTTTCTAGGATTTTTTTATACAAAAAATGGACGTTTACATGCTTAATAAATTATTTATTATTATTTTAAAGTATGATTAAAGTACTCCTGTTCTTCATTTCTGATGAAAACGAAGCAGCGGCAACCGGGCAGAATTTATGCATCGTTTGTTTTCCATTCAGAACGTATCTTACAAATCCGTAGAATTTCCAAAAGATAGAGGTGTTTGCTTTTCCGGAATTCGTTCGAACTAACAGTTGAGTTCCCACTATTATACTAAGCCCGTATGCGATTGTGGCGGGGCGCTCCTCTTTCCAAATTAACTATGCAGTTCTGAACTTATCTGCGGGTGGCGGTAGATGGGCGGAAGTTGATCTATTAGAAACGGCAACCAGTCGAGTTGCAGTGGCTGAGCAAATTTTATAATCTGGCCATCCACCGTATGCGCAACTCATACATATCTGATAGGCCTTCATACAATGTAGTAGATCACAACTGCACACGGGCTAAGGTAAAAACCGCACCGTGGATCAGTCCAGAGTGTGGACTAAACCTATAGGTACCTGACTGATAGGCTACCTTTTATTTACTGGTCAACGATCGCTGTATGGTGTTCGGAAACTCTTATAATCTGGGCATCCACCGTATGAGCAACTTAATCGACCTTCATACATTTGTAGTCGCTCGCAACCGCATGACGCAGAGGTTAAACCGCATCACGGTGCAGTTTTTACATATCAACAGCAAACAGTAATTGCTAAGCACCGTACAAATAATTGCAACATTCGCCCATAAATGTATCCAGAATAATTATGATATGTACCTAACAAAATCGTGCTGTTATTTCATAAAGCTTAGAGGACCCGAGGATTGAACCCATTATACTATAGGTAATAGGATTACATCAACGAGCCACCGTATGCAAATTATTCCTGAAACGGGAAAGTGTTTGAGGATTATTTTTGGAAATTACTTAAGTATTGGAATTCAAATTAGATCTTAAAGTTGAGTGCTTTAATAATAGGTACTGTGAATTTCGAAATTTTGGACCGCAATATGTAACTTTTTCAAGACATGCATGGCAAAAAAATGTGTCACAATAACAGGTGTTTATTAAATTCAAATCAAATAAGTGCCCATGTAACTTGATCATGGTCAGATAATATTTACTGCATTAAAGTTTTTGTTGTAAGCGTTTCGGAGGAGAGTAACTGTTATATCCGTTTCTTCGGCAATAAATGTTCACTAGGTAGTTTTTCATAATTAATTTGGTGCATTACAAGCAAGTGTAGTATTCAAGCTATGTGGATGCGAATTAAAGTAGTTTTTACTCCAAGCTAAACTTCGGTTCTAACTAAATCAAGTGCTCCGAATTTAACCCAACTTACTTTGCAGACACGTGACAGAACTTTGTAAAATATGACATCTACTCTTCACAAGAAAGCGGAAAAACCATATTACATAAAAAAAAAATACAACCCAAAATCTGTTGGTCAAAAATTTTATTTCTCCATTTCTCAAAATTCAAAGCTGGATTAGTCTTAAAATCCCTTCAATACCGTACTTACTTCTGGTGTTTAAAGACAACTTTTGTAGCAACTCCTTTATCTTTGTTGTGGTTGTGTTGGTCTCGTCGAAGGGAAGCGCGGACGCTAGAGCCGATCCCTTGTTTTTCTTGTTTAGGACTGTGAAAACAGCGCTCAATGTCAGAAAACAAGGGCTGTTGCCTTTTCCCGTAGCAGGCTCGTAGTTGTGGTACAGCATTCCCATGCGTCGCCATTTGAATTCCTGTAACAATATAAAAAGATTGAATGTCCTTTTCAGCGCAAAAAAATGTAGTAGGTACTTATACTTATTTGATTTTTTTTTTTACAAATTTTTCTATTTTGGGTTTTTAAACAACATTATTTTAAAAAAAGTAACAGATAGGTTTATAACAGTGCAACGAAGCAATAAAAAATAGGTGTCAAGATTTTTACAAAATTATAAAGAAATAAAAACAAAAAACAGATCACGGAAAAGCATTTTATTTTAAACATTTAGATAAAAAGTTCATCTATATTAATAAAAATAAACACAACACAAAATACACACAAATTCCGCTGTAACGGAACGGACAATAAACAGAAGAAACAAACCCAATAGGTACAGACGCCAGCACCTCAAACTATTACAACCTGTCAAATTTCTTTAATAGATTTTCAACTTTATCGCCAAAGCATTAAGGTTCAAGGTTGATTGGGAAAATTTGACAGTTTCAGGTAGCTTGACCTGCTGGCATCTGTACACAAAAAAAAAACGGCAACAAACTGAAATATTTTATCGAGTAGTCAATTCGATAAAACAGGGTCAAATTACATTAGCTAGTAAAACTCTGAATATGTCAATAGGTGTCAATATCTAAAGCCCTTACATATAAAATAAAGGATATCAATGACTTAAAAAGTCGTTGATTTTTTATTATTTCAAGTAACTTCGCTTCCAGCAGCCATTGACCTCGTAGTCAGCTTTACTTACTTCAAATGAAGAGTTTAGAACTTTTTTTATTTTGGTTTTATCGACATTATATATCGATATTCATCACATCTGCAGAGTTCCGTTAGCTAATTTCATTTCATCCTGTATGGTTTGAAACGTAGGCACGATCGATATGTATAAACACATATTTTTGCCTAAAATTATAATGATTAGTATCTATTGAAAAGAAACTGAATAACAGCATGCTACAGTCAGTCTCGAAAAAAAAAGGTAAGTTTATGGATCTAGAATAATTTTGATTGGTTATGGTCCAATCAGATTACGAATTACGAACTAATATTTTTTTGTTGTTAAATCAGTGAATCTCAATATATTATTAAATATTTGAATTCGTTTTTATTGTTTATTTATGCGGAATGCGCTTAGCTAGCCCATGAAATTCAAATTTACTTACTTTTTGCAATTTGCATGTCAGTGTCAAGTTGTATATTGGTCAAAATATGATCCGCTACAGTAAAAAATATGTACTTACAGAATTATAATAATTAGAAATATTAATACAACTAGTAATAAATGATCTCACGTAATATTCAATCAATAGTAAATTGTACTTAAGAATGTTTTTTTTGATGAATTTAATGACTATAATTCTGTAACACTTTTGTTACGCTACCGGATTACATTTGAATATGGCGGGCTTTTAAGTATGGCTAACATTGCACAGAATGAATAGAGCCTGTGTTAAAATTTCGCTTCTTTATCCTCCTTTGATAGCAGAAATTTATTTATGTAGAAACTTCGCTCATTATAAAGTTAGAACGTAACAAATGTTTCCCGTCAAGATGTAGATAATTAATGTCTCTTTCTTTTTTATTTATGATTGGAGTTGTTGTGTCAAAAACTCATGATTATTTTTTAGTAAACCTTCTCATGTCAACGCCGGCTGTCGCTAGTCTAAAAATAGCGCTGGGGCTGTCTTGCACAGGGTCTTAGCATTATGCTGAGCGACGGCCGTTTTGCGTGGATGTGACGCATGTTTTCCCTTAAACTTGTTTTTTTTTTATGTTTGTGTTATTTTTCTGCGTCATGTTTCCCGCAAATAAACGTATTTTTTTTTTCTTTCTTTCAGTACCTAATATTTTAAGTCCTTAAAACTTGTTAATTTTAAAGGTTCCGACATTAGAAAGAAAAACGGAACTTTTATAAGGTCATGACTTTTTGTCCAGCTGCCACAGAAGATTTTCTTGAAATCTATGCAATGTGGGAATTTGTATTTTGACATAATTTTTTGTTTCGATGACGCGCATACAAATCGCCAGTCAATTAAGAAAAAATATTTTTGTTTAGACTTTTATGGGGGACCATCCTACCGACTACTTAATGTAGTTTGGTACGGAACCCGAATGCGACTGCTTTTTAGCCAGTTTTTTTAAATTAAATTACGTACTTATAGGCCAGTGGATCGACATCCGTTTCTTTATTATGCCACGATTCCTTTATATACAAATTATAAAATATCTATCTAAAATACCTAATAAAAAATTATTTAACGGTATCACTTTTACACGCCATTTAAAAATGTTTAGTCGAAAGAAATAATTGTTCCTTATACTCTAGAAAAAAGACCAAGATCGGTCTTAATTTACGGTCTACAAAGTTCAATATTAGGTCAGGGATAGCTATAAAAGTCGGGAGTCAAATCACGTAAAAACCTTTTGTTATGGACGATACGCTTTGATGGAAAAGAATTATTGGATCTAGCGTTGGTTGATAGGATAGTCAAATTATTTTCGTTCATGCCTTCTTATTCATCTGATAAAATTTGCTTTCTTCTCACGTCCTTGTTTGTATTACGCCATATGTTGGGAAAAAATACGAAAATGAAGCGTCATACTTGAGCCGCCGTTAGGGTAATTACATGCCGAAGATACCTCACTGCGATACGCGGTCGCGGTTTAGCTCGCTACCTCGATGTCACCTCCCTAACTCGAAGTCATCTCCATGTAAAACAAATGCATGCTAAAAGACATGCACGCATATGCTAGGCGTCGAGGTAAACACCCAAGCAGGCCGAGATGTATCGCAGTAAGGTATCCTTTGGCATGTGCGTGCCTGTCTATTAGCATGCATTTGTTTTACATGGAGGTAACATCGAGGTAGCGAGCTAAACCGCGACCGCGACGAATCGCAGTGAGGCATCTTCGGCATGTATATACCCGTAACGTGACTCTACTACTTTTCTTTATTACTTTTTTCTCCTTTTTACGACAAATTTAAGACTAGCTAGCGAGAAAAACTTTGGTTCAATAAAGTTAAATGGGTTGAAGCCCATTTAACTTTATTGAACCAAAGTTTTTAATTCTAGAGTAACGAATTTAATGTATTTTCAATCAAAACACCAAAAAGGATATAAATGCGGGATTCATCAAACATTCTTAGCATAATCAGCTTCTAAAGTTCCCACTGCTGGGACACAGGCTTCCTCTCTGTGAGAAGGAATGGGTCTTAATCCACCGCGCGGGCCCAGTTCGGGTTGGTGGATGTCACATGTCTTCGAATTTTTGGTTCTAGGACATGCCGGTTTCCTCACGATGTTTTCCGTCACCGTTTTGAGAGCAGTGGTGATGCAATTAAATACACAAAGTAAAGTGCCTACTTGGGTTCGACTCTCGTAAGTCGGGGCCGATATCACGGGACCACCACTGCTCCATACTGCTCCAAACATACTTAGTTGTATCCTTTTTGGTCTTTGCGTGACTATCTTAACTACAATCTGTGTTACTGAATAAGCTTACTATCTTTGCAGTCGCTTTCCATTTAGAGTGGGCAGATTTCCAAATGATTTCAACACTAAGTGCATCGGGACTACACAAAGTGCATTAGTAATGTGGCGGGCCTCAGGTCTGAAGTTTACATTTATAGAACCAGGAGCAGTGCTCTTGTCAACACGATCTAAAGAGGAAGTTTGATTGGTAGATGATTCATTTTGCTTTTATATCTATGTCTGTTTATATTGGCTGCTGCGGGTTGATTTATACAGCGTGTATCAGAAATAAGTGGTCATATTTAAGAGTATCGTACAGCCCGTCAAGCTGAATAACTTTCTCCATGGGACCAACATCGAAATCGCGATAATCAGCTGTCCGATACAAAACTTCAATACCCACTCGACAAAAATGTATGGGACAGTAACAACATATTTTTTTCTCGATTACGATGTTGGTCCCATGGAGAAAATTGTCTAGTTTGATGGTCTTTACCACACCCTTGAATATGACTACACATTTCTGCTACACGCTGTATGTCTGTTTATATCGGCTGCGGGCTGATGTATATTTAAATGTTAGCAATGTCTGGATATGAGAGTTTATATTATATTCCCATCTGGCTTGCCGCTCTCGTACAGTGTAAGTAGTGAGGCAACACAATTTGTAAAGAGCGACACAGCAGACGCAGACGGTTCTGTAGCTCGTTTGTGCTGCATTGCGAAGAATTTCTCTAGCATACTCCAACAAATATTTTAACATACAAAAGTAATGTCATATTAATATGAATGCGCCATAATTTTGCAAATGGGGTCATTGTGTTGTAGACATAGGAAATTAGTTGACAATACAAAGGAGCGATAAAAATAGCTCAGATGGAGACAATGGAGATTATGAAATAACAAACTTCCGGCCCTTGGATCAGCCATTTTGACTTAAACTGGCCGGCCAAATCGCCAGATCAGACTGCGCCAGAAATCTTCCTTTGGGGCATTTTGAAATCTCGCATTTACCACGACCACAAAACTTGCAAGTCTCCAGATGTTTTGCGAGCAACAATTCATCATGCCGTAAAACGAGCACAAATGTGCATCAACTCAATAGGTTTTTAACCGATATCATATTTTTCGACTTGGAATGTCATCAATTTTACACCCTTCTATACTTTCCGTGAAAACAAGAGACCATTTTTTTTCAACCATATGGTAGCCAATTTACTTTATCGACATTACTTTTGCCCCTCTTTGTATAAAACCAGGCAAATTAACGAATTTAAATTGACGTTAAGTAACAAAATTTATTTTCTTTAAATTATTTATGTTAGTAAAAAGAAGTTATTCTATGCCATGTAGTCAGACTTAGATCTTTTTTGTTTACTCTTTTTATTTATTTAATTTTATTAAGTTTAAATTAACGTCAATATTTATTTTCTTCGAATGATTTATCTTAGTCAAAAGGATCTCATTCCATGCCATGTAGTCAGACTTAGGTATTCAAATCGCACGGTACTCGATTTTTATGAGGTTTTTCAAATCCTAACTTACTATTCAAGACACAAACAACGATTATATTCTTCAAATTGTATTTTATCTTCTATTTCCTTCTCTTAAGAGTTCTTGAGTACCTATTGGGTTTATTGGTTTCTCAAAGAAAATTTACGACTAATGCATTTTATACTATTCTAAATGAAGTTAGTATCATAAATGATCAAATTCTGTTTTTTTCTGTCCAAAATTGCTGCTTTCGTTTCTCCTAACACAATTTTAGTGTAACCCTGTGGTACACCTCGTTCTTATCCTGATTTTAAAAAAAAAGAGCATACCAACAAAACTTGTGTAAGCTTTTTACACAAGTTGCAATCGTTTTCAAAGCGTTTGGTATTTAGATGACTTTCATGAATGAAAACCATCAATTTGACTATTCCCATCATTATTGTTATCGCTGATAGGATGTCACTTTGTCTGTGCCTTAAGGTGATACTTTAGTGACATAAACAGAAAAGGGTCTCCTACAGTTACTCGAACCAATTGAGACCGAAACTTAAAAACAAGCAAAGCACAAACATTGACAAAACGAAAAACTCGATAAAGCGAAATAAAACAACGCAAACGAAAAATAAAACATCACATGTTAAAGAAAACGTAAATATTTTTTACATTTACAACATTGATACAGAATTCCCATGAATTTACCTCAAAAACTTTGCGGATCGCGACTCCAGCTTGCGTGTAGCTTCCCATCATTCTGGTTAAGGTGCCGTAACTTGGTTGCTTGTACCCAAAAGCTTCTGCCTGAGCGCCAGCAGTCAGGACTGGTATGCCCCAAGGTCCTGCATACCTCGCCACTGGAGCTATCACGTACTCACAACCAGGCCCGATAAACGCATCTGAAATGCATATTATACTTGACAATCTTGGACTCACCTCAATAGGTACTTACAATCTTTCAAATTGTTCAAAGCTATGCTAGTATAAATAAATTTATTGATAAAAGATTGAAATCAAAAGATCACTTTCAGAAAGTTAATTATTGATATTGCCTTTCCAAAATCACAAAATAAGAATCTTAAAAATAAATAAATGCTTACCAGCAGCTTCGTGGACGTAGAATTCAAAAGCAGCTAAAGGTCCTTCTACGGATGAACACCTCGTGTCCCTGTAGTCCACTAATATAGTCCAGCCTGGTAAGGGCCCATCAGAACCAGTAACAGCTGGAATTGCCATCTCAATGATGGGTAAAACTTTTCCGAGCGAGAATATTTGATTCGCATCCGCGGGTAAAAGAACACCAAGTTTTATAATTTTTTCCTTGAACAAGTGTCTTTCTGGCCTCAAGTTGAATTGAATATTTTTCACGAAATAAGGATGAGAGGCGAGATCATGTGGATGACCCACAGCTCCCGAGTCATCTTGAATGTAATTACCCATTTGAAAAAAATTTGGAAAGTCAGTTGCGTTAGGTACATCATCTTTATCCTTAAAGTAATCATAATACTTAATAAATTCTTGAGCTTCTGGGCCGTACTTATCTGGTTTAGCATCATCAGTCTGTCGTTTAGCTGACGCTCGACCTTTCCGTAGATTCTTCCCGTAGCTATCGTAGCCATCGTGCTTATGTCCGTACCTGTATTTCGGCAACTCTCTAATTGTTTCACGTTCATATAGACCTCCTTTTCGTTCTTTATTATTTACATCACTAATACTAACATCACACGAGATTATCACATTTATAACACATACATAGAAAATGAGGAATGACATCAACATGGGCACTTTAAATCTCGGTATTTTAAGCGCGTGTGTTTCAGCATTGTCCAAAGATAAATTGAATTCTCCAAGAGTTTCATCTCTGTCTTCATTTGTATTTTTGTTTCGTCTCTTCCTGTTATTTGCCCGGTTGGCAAAAGGTTTCTTTTTACACCTTAATGTCCGTGTGCTCGGGAGTATCGTGTGAACGATCTCCTCTAACATTTTATTTTAAAATTTTATCATTTTACTGGATTATTTTATGCACTGCATCGTGGTGGTCGTGCTGGTAGACAGTAGATTATTATTTACTCATATTGAATGCGATGATCGTTAGCAATAACTTGTTTTTAAAATATTTTGCTGATTTACAACAATAAATAAAAGGTTATCTGTCTGCTTAGTTCTAGATAAATATCTACCATAAAAAATATTATAGGTAGTAATTTAATCTAAGATCTTTAACTCCGTACGTGGGCGGTTTTGTTGGAACAATGATTTATCATACAATATTCATATATCGCCAGACGTCTTAAATTATATTCAGTTGCCAAAACCAATAAATAGGATTTTAGAAATCGTCGTTAATTATGAAATCATGACAGTTTCCAGTAGGGACAATGAGACATTTGGAATATTTAAAGCCATAGAACATTCGATCGCGTCATTAGGTAACGCGATCGAATGTATGTATGATGATGTGATCGTACTACCTATGAACAGTTGAATAATTGCTTATATTACACCAGAACATCTACGGCCCTCATGCCACTTGTTGGAATTTCCATTCTCCTTCACATTGGACTTGCGGGATCATGCTTTTATGCCGTAATATGAATTAAAAACGAATAATCTATTTAATAATAATCTTAAAATACATTCATTCGCTGACAGACAACGCACTGCCTAAACCGCTAAGTCTCCTTCTAATGACACTGGATTCTGATTTGCATTGCATTTCAGAATTGTTTTGTGAATTGTCATTATGAGGTGCATCAACTGTGGAATAATATAAATTTAATATTATAATAAGCAGTTGATGCACGCAGAAACTACTGAACCAATTTGGCACACAGATGGTTTATAACCAGGATTAACAATAAGATACTTTTTATTCCGATATTCCCACGGGATCGAAACTTATGCGGATGAAATTGCGGGGCGCAGCTAGTAAGCTGCGCCCCGCGATTTCATCCGCATAAGTTCTGTAATTTATTCAGTAGTTTCTGCGTGAAAGAGAACAAACATCCATCCATCCATACAAATCACGTTTATAATATTAGTAGGAAGTAGGCTAATACTTTAAAGCAAAACATTACGTTCGAATATACTTTGTTATTATTGTCACATTTTTTAGACTAATTATCGATTTTAAAGAATGTAGCCATTACTTTGTTTTAATGCCTAATAATACTAAAACCATATCAGTTAACTGTAATCATTCATAACTGTTTGCTATTATAAAGCGCCTTAGGTTTTTTTTATAGCAAAATCATAATCTATACACTTATTGCCAGCGATCTGAAGGCCAATTCCCGTAATTAAAAACGTTCAAAATCTAGTCGTAATCTCATCTCAGCGAAAAGTTTAATTTGACATATTTTTGACATTGATAAATGTCAAAACTTGTCAAAAATGTAGGAATTTTAGAGGTATTTTTGATAGATTGAGACTGAGATCAGACTGTGAACGTTCTAAAAATTACGAGAATTACCCCTCTGATTAAAGGGCTAATGGGACTGTTTCGTCTAGTCTGTCGTAATATCATTGGTGTACAGTAAATTTAAAACTATGCCTACGTCCATACACAAACTGGCCATGATTTTTTGCAAAATAGGTAGTTTTTTTTAAAGAAGATGAGCTCCAAGGAAAGATTTTTAATGTTTGCTTGGAAGTTTGTTATTTTGCCGATGGGAAATCTCGTCGGGCACGCGGCAAGTAACTTATAAGTTACTTACTACACTCGACCAGATCCACTATCGTCATTTCAGCCGAAAGACGTCTACTGCCGGTCGATTCTGTGTAAATCTCACCGTGAAATCTTGCGTGGAGTGAGCTGTCAGTGTCTTCCCACTGACGCTAGGGATTGACCAAGCAAACATTTACAATCATAATCACAGAACAGATAAAAGAGGTTTTATCTGTTCTGTGATCATAATCGAGATTTTAATAATATTTTTATGCTAAGTAATTCTATTGCTCATTTTATATAATTTCAAAGCTAGTATTTTAGTTGTCAAAACATTCCTATTTTGTGGGGTTATAAAATAAAATAGAAAAACAGAAACTCAGTCAAGATCTCAATGTTGTATTTTCTCTTTTTTCTAGACTAGTCCTTATATAGCTTGAGGTGCGACCGTGCACAGCTACTAGACTGATGTAAATACGCATCGACATTGTTTGTTATTATGAGCGATTGTAGATGGAGTCTAGTAAAGACTGCAACGATGTTCAGCGCTGATAATAACCCAAATCTATTCAATTAGAAGAGATAACCGAGTGTGTCAAGTCATCGAGTGCTAACGGTGTGCCTGGCTGACGGACCATAGACTGAATTCAACCCGACGACGTAGTAAGAGTGGCGTGATCACTTCACGCGATTCATTACATTTCGCTCGTGAATCGGGTGAAGTGATAAGATCACGCCGCGCTTGCGCGTTAGGCACTGCCATTTCCAAGAAGTGAACTTGTTTTTTTTTGCTGTCATTGATGACCATGTACATATTATTATTATGTCTGTTCGTATTCGAGTTCAGTGACATTAATTAGTTCCTAATTATTTTAATGCTTTTAGACATTTTATTGTCTAAATCCACTGCCTTTTATCTGCCTAGCCTTTTCCCAACTATGTTGGGGTCGGCTTCCAGTCTAACCGGATGCAGCTGAATACCAGTATTTTACATGGAGCGACTGCCTATCTGACCTCCAGAACCCAGATACTGGGTAATACGATACCCCTTGGTAAGACTGGTTGTCAGACTTTCGGGCTTCTGACGACCTTTAAGGACTGTCAAAGATCCATGAATGACAGCCGGGACCAACGGCTTAACATGCTTTCCGAGGCACGGAGGGGTCTCGGTATGTAAAGATGGTCACCCATCCACAGACCAACCGCGGCAAGCGTAGCTTAACCTGACCGATCGACCTATGCGGCTGTTATTATTTAGCCACGGGCCCCTCCTCTAAATCCACTGTCTTTGTACATCTAAAAAGTTAATTTTATCAGCCTACAATGCCTACATTTGGTTTTCAACAAACTGATATTACTTACATAACCGTATAGTTCGGAAGCACCTCCGATTGGTCCCTAACACACGAACCTCCGTCGGCATGTGCGTTAGTTAAGACAATTTTATTGATAAAAGGCTCCTTTCATAATTAGGCGCACAAGTTTAATTTACTTACAATATTCAACTCTGTAAATGCGATAATCGCCATTTTCATGAGTGGTGGTTGAGGCTAAAAAACATCAAAATTGGGGATTTCGAACATCCACACCCCACTACAGGGGCAGTGAATAATACATCACTTAATTATTTGACGAATTCATCCATTGTTCAAATTAAATAAGTAGTGGTAATGAAGTGTTTTGCACTTTTGATATTCAAAGTCGAAGTTTCGCGCCAATCTTGCGTGTTTACATTTTAACTTTTCACAAATATCACACACACTCATATAGATACGATTTAAAATGTGTCAAATGTAATTTAAAATGTTTTAAACAACAAGAAAGTGCCCATCTCGTAACGTCTTAAACAAACACAAGTTCAATAATACGCAATATTCATTACCACTAGGTACTCAATTCGTGTTCAAAATCGCAGAGTTCGCCGGACGCCGAGTCGCCGACCATTATTGTTTTTTTTTTTTTATTGTGTTGATGTGCGAAAGCGAAACGATTATTATGCCAAACGATTTTTTTTATTTCAATCGATTCGAGGAATTAATATGACGAATTTCAGAAATCGATTCTTACAAATTGAAATAAACTTATTTTAAGCATTATATACTAATCTATTAAAAGCATTACACATAGATTGTATCCCGTAAACATAATAAAACCCGTATTTTTGATGCTAGTAACCCTTATATGAACAAGTAGTTCGTGGCACTGGCAACCCTACGCCGAAGTGATGTTGCCATGGGTTACGAGCATCGCGTGAAGGGAGATTTTGTACATTCCGAACTACGCTGTAATCGATTTGTGCGTGCTCACACCTCTTCCGAATTAGCGTGTCATGTAGCGTGTGATAAGGATGTCCCGTGAATCGAAAAAGATGAAGTCTTATGAGTGAGCGCTGTCAACGGTTGTGATCTAATCGGATCTAAATCGGAAGGGAAATTATATATTGTTGAAGTGAGCGCTGTGGGCGATGATGGCCTAATTCGGAATAACCTAAATCTCCCGCCGCGCAAGCGCGTTAGGCACTGCCATTTCCAAGAAGTGAACTTGTTTTTTTTTTTTTTGCTGTCAGTTGATGACCATGTACATATTATTATTATGTCTGTTCGTATTCGAGTTCAGTGACAATAATTAGTTCCTAATTATTTTAATGCTTTTAGACATTTTACTGTCTAAATAAACTGTCTTTGTACATTTAAAAAGTTAATTTATCAACCTACATTTGGTTTTCAACAAACGGATATTACTTATCCGTATAGTTCGGATTCGGAAGCGCCTCCGATTGGACCCTAACACACGAACCTCCGCGGGCATGTGCGTTAGTTAGACAGTTGATAAAAAGCTCATATATTAACGCCATTATAAATCTTTCATAACTAAGTGCACAAGTTTATTAATTTACTACAATATTCAACTCTGCAAATGCGATAATCGCCATTTTGATGACAGTGGTGGTTGAGGCTAAAAAACATCAAAATTAGGGATTTCGAACATCCACACCCCACTACAGGGGCAGTGAATAATACATCATATAATTATTTGACGAATTCATCCATTGTTCAAATTAAAAAAGTAGTGGTAATGAAGTGTTTTGATATTCAAAGTCGAAGTTTCGCGCCAATCGTGCGTGTTTACATTTTTTACTTTTCACAAATATCACACACACTCATATAGATACGATTTAACATGTGTCAAATGTAATTTAAAATATTATAAACAACAAGAAAGTGCCTATCTCTTAGCGTCATAAAAAAACACAAGTCCAATAACACGTAATATTCATTACCGCTACTCAATTTGTGTCCAAAATCGCAGAGTTCGCCGGCCAATCGGCCATTATTGTTTTTTTTTTTTTATTGCTATGATGTGCGAAAACGAAACGATTATTATGCCAAACGATTTTTTTTATTTCAAGCGATTCGAGTAATTAATATGATGAATTTTAGAAATCGATTCTTACAAATTGAAATAAATACCAATCTAATCTAATAAAAGCATTGTTTATAATGGTGATTTAAGGCGGAAACACATTATTAAAACGTGACGCGACCCGATGAAACGCGATGCGTGTTGAGTCGAATCAAATGTATTGTTTTCTATAGACCAGAGTCACACTATGAACATCCGACGCGACGCCATGCGCGCACACGCCACTCGATCCAGACGTGCCAGGTCGGTGTGTTGCCCATGGTGGGGGTAAACACGCCATCCGACGCGGCGCGCGCGTTATGTTTCTAGACAACACCCAACGCCACGCGTAAGCCGTTCGAGAACTGTCACAGAGCAATTATATGCGTTCCCTATTCTTCAAACTGTCAAACGGAGTTTATGCTAATTTAATATTATTTTTTGTATTTATTTAGCGAAATGACCGACGAACAATTAATTAATAGTACATAAGTCCATACGATTCCACTGCTGTTAGCTAACTGGATTCAGAATTTGCTAGTATGTCGTGACGTCGCGTGTTGGTAATGTGCACGGTGCATATCGGGTGTCGACACGTTGCGTCGCGTCGCGTTTTTAACCCCCGACGCAAAAATGACGGCGTGTTATAATTTTGACGTGTCTCTCTCTCTGTGTGTGTGTGTGTGTGTGTGTATGTCTGTCTGTGGCATCGTAGCTCCCGAACGGATGAACCGATTTTGATTTTGTTTTTTTTTGTTTGAAAGGAGAATTTGTCAGGAGTGTTCAGTTCAGTTGTGTTGGAGTGTCAGCTATGTTTGATGAAAATCGATCCAAGATGGCCGCCGCCACAAAATGGCGGATTACATATTTTTTTACAACTCCCTCAATATGGGTATCAAATGAAAGGGCTTGATTAGTAGAATACTATACACTATGATAAATTTCAAATCCAAGATGGCCGCCACAACAAAATGGCGAATTAAAAAAACCTGACTAAATACAAAATTACCAGAATCTTAAAACGCAAGAAAATAAAACAAAAGAAATAATAACGAGTCCCTACAAAAAGCATGAAATAAAAAATTAAATAAAAATTTTAAAAACCTCCGACTGCGTGAAACCCTATATAAAGAAAAAAATAACCTTGAAATTATGACCCTACGTAAGTACAGACGCCAGCACACCAAGCTACTACAATCTGTCAAATTTCTATAATAGATTTTGAACTTTATAGCTAAAGCGTTAAGGTTCAAGGTGGATTGGGAAAATTTGACAGTTTCGGGTAGCTTGACCTGCTGGCGTCTGTACGTATGAAATTTTTTGATTAAATATTGTCCTGTCGGGGGGTTTTAACAATGTGTTTCCGCCTTAAATCACCATTTTAAACAATGCTTTTATTAGATTAGATTGGTATTTATTTCAATTTGTAAGAATCGATTTCTAAAATTCATCATATTAATTACTCGAATCGATTGAAATAAAAAAAATCGTTTGGCATAATAATCGTTTCGCTTTCGCGCATCACACATAAAAATAAAAAAATAATAATAATAGTCGGCGAACTCTGCGATTTTGAACGTAAATTGAGTACCTAGTGGTAATGAATATTACGTGTTATTGGACTTGTGTTTGTTTATGACGCTAAGAGATAGGCACTTTCTTGTTGTTTATAATATTTTAAATTACATTTAAATTACAGACATAGGAGAATTTAGACAATAAAATGTCTAAAAGCATTACAATAATTAGGAAGTAATTATTGTCACTGAACTCGAATACGAACAGACATAATAATAATATGTACATGGTTTGGAGTTGACGTTAAACGTCAAACGGTTCACATCGTCCTCGTGTTTTAAAAAATCTTAAAATTATAATTATCGCTCTAAACCCCGTCAAATTATGTTACAAAACCAGTGAACTATAATACCGAAGTGATAGTGTTATCAAACAATTCTAAAAACAAACAACGAAGAATATAAATAAAAACAAAAACAGCTGGTGAGTACCGTGCTGTTATAAACAATAATCAAATTACGAAAACAGTGCTAAATATTCTGTGTGTGCCCTAAACTACACCATAACAGTGCTAAAAACTCATATTTGTCCTCAATTAGGAAATATCTGCCTAAATACCTAAGTAGATAATGCAAATCATTCGTTATAATATAATAGTGCCATCTACCTACATTTGCTTGTCAATTAAGTAGTCCATCCGAAGATCCAGAAACAGAGCGCAAATTTCGCTATTAATGTTAACTATCCGGCTGGCTCATGCAAGATTGGCGCTACCTCAAATTAATAATTTTAAAAAGTTTTCTTCAAGATTTAAAAAGATCACTCAACTTACTCAGAAATCGCAAAATAGTAACTACATACTTCTAGCAAAAAATAAGTCTAAAGCGACATGGCAGATTATAAACAACAATAAAGATAAGGTACCAGCTGATAATATAATGCGAATAAATGTAGATAATAAAATAATAGCAGATCCATTTCAAATTGCCCAAGCTTTTAATAATTTTTATATTGACCAGGTTAAACCTACTGACTTGATTAACAATGGCTACAGGTCAGCCTTGCCCAATGAATGTTCTTCCATGTTTTTTTGTCCAACTACCTCGCAAGATGTACATAATATTATTATGAACTTAAAAAATACTTCTAGTACTGGCTACGATAACATTTGTACAAGAATATTGAAATGTGTTTCTTCCAATATTGCACCTGTACTGAGCCATCTAATAATTAATATGTGCATAACAGAAGGCACGTTTCCCAATCAATTGAAAATAACAGTCATAAAGCCTATCTTCAAGAAAGATGACATTGAAAATATGGCTTGCTATAGACCAATAGCATTAGTGCCAATATTATCTAAAGTTTTTGAGAGGGTTGTCTATAATGGCTTATATCAATACTTTGAAAAAAAAAACTTATTCACTGATAGTCAAAAAGGTTTTAGGAAAAATAAGTCCATTAACATGGCCATTTACGATTTTTTGAACGTAATTACATCTAGAGTAGATAAAAGATTGCCAGTGCTTGCTTTATACATGGACATGTCGAAAGCTTTTGACTGCGTAGACCATAAGATTCTGCTTCAAAAATTAAATTCATATGGCGTAAGAGGTAACGTCTATAGTTTTTTAGAATCTTATCTCAAAGATAGGAAACAATTTACAGTTATTAAACGAGTATGCGGTAAGACTAAAAACGAAATTTGTTATAAATCTAGTGTCAGAAATGTAGCATATGGAGTGCCTCAAGGGAGTGTGCTTGGACCTCTACTGTTTCTCATCTATATTAATGACTTACCTACAGCAACTAACTACCCCATGACAATGTTTGCAGATGATAGTACTATAGTTTTTGACAATGATAATATTAATAACCTTGAATCTGACATAAATAATAATATTGAATCTATAATTAATTGGTTAGAGTGTAACAATTTGAAAATTAATTTAAGTAAAACCGTAATTATGAAATTTGGCCAAAGTAAAACTAACAAATTGAATCTTAAAATTACTCATAATAGTATTAGTATTAATGAAACAAACACCACAAAATTTCTAGGAATAAATATAGACAATACGTTGACATGGTGCGTTCAAATCGAGAAAGTATGCAGTAAGCTTAACCAATATTCGTATGCTTTGACCATGTTAAGGAAAACTGTAGGTGAATCCACGTTACTGACTGCATACCATGGACTAGTTGCATCGTGTTTAAGATATGGCATAATTTTTTGGGGTAATGCAACTGGAAAGGAAACTGCTTTTATTGCACAAAAACGGTGTATCCGAGCCATACGTAACCTACAAAGGACTGAAAGCTGTAAACCTCATTTTATAAATTTAAAGATACTAACTTTGCCGTCCTTATACATCTACGAAACTGTCCTGTTCGTTAGGCGCAACCTGTCTAAATTTTCGCAAGTTAGTAGCCTGCGTAGAGCTGATAAGCTACATTCGGTTCCAAACAAGACTGCATTATTTCAGAAAAGCATATTCGCAATGGCTCCGAAATTGTATAATAAAGTGCCAAAATCCATCAAGTCAGCAGATAACATTAATATATTTAAAAAGAGGTTGTTTCTATTCCTGATCGAGAAGGCATATTATTCTATACAGGAGTTTCTTAATGACAAAATATAAGTTTTATGTGTGCTGTAATATAACCATATTGACAGGTATTTTTTCTTTTTTTTTTTTTTTTTGACTATGTAATCTAATGCTTTTATCTGACATTATTAATTTATATCATTATTTTATTATTATTTGTACACATTTTATTTTATTATTATTTGTACACCATTAACTGGTAGGACATAGAGATCGTAATATATTTGACTGTAACAACTTTGTAACCTATGTACACAAATAAATAAATTGAATTGAATTGAATGGTCAACAATTGACAGCAAAAAAAAAAAAAAACAAGTTCACTTCTTGGAAATGGCAGTGCCTAACGCGCTTGCGCGGCGGGAGATTTAGGTTATTCCGAATTAGGCCATCATCGCCCACAGCGCTCACTTCAACAATATATAATTTCCCTTCCGATTTAGATCCGATTAGATCACAACCGTTGACAGCGCTCACTCATAAGACTTCATCTTTTTCGATTCACGGGACATCCTTATCACACGCTACATGACACGCTAATTCGGAAGAGGTGTAAGCACGCACAAATTGATTACAGCGTAGTTCGGAATGTACAAAATCTCCCTTCACGCGATGCTCGTAACCCATGGCAACATCACTTCGGCGTAGGGTTGCCAGTGCCAGGAACTACTTGTTCATATAAGGGTTACTAGCATCAAAAATACGGGTTTTATTATGTTTACGGGATACAATCTATGTGTAATGCTTTTATTAGATTAATGCTTAAAATAAGTTTATTTCAATTTGTAAGAATCGATTTCTGAAATTCGTCATATTAATTCCTCGAATAGATTGAAACAAAAAAAATAGTTTGGCATAATAATCGTTTCGCTTTCGCACATCAACACAATAAAAAAAAAAACAATAATGGTCGGCGAACTCTGCGATTTTGAACACGAATGAGTTGAGTGGTAATGAAAATTGTATTATTGAACTTGTGTTTGTTTAAGACGTTACGAGATGGGCACTTTCTTGTTGTTTAAAACATTTTAAATTACATTTGACACATTTCAAATCGTATCTATATGAGTGTGTGTGATATTTGTGAAAAGTAAAAATGTAAACACGCAAGATTGGCGCGAAACTTCGACTTTGAATAACAAAACTGCAAAACACTTCATTACCACTACTTATTTAATTTGAACAATGGATGAATTCGTCAAACAATTAAGTGATGTATTATTCACTGCCCCTGTAGTGGGGTGTGGATGTTCGAAATCCCCAATTTTGATGTTTTTTAGCCTCAACCACCACTATCATGAAAAGAAAATGGCGATTAACGCATTTACAGAGTTGAATATTGTAAGTAAATTAAACTTGTGCGCCTAATTATGAAAGGAGCCTTTTATCAATTGTCTTAACTAACGCACATGCCGACGGAGGTTCGTGTGTTAGGGACCAATCTGAGGCGCTTCCGAACTACACGGTTACGTAAGTAATATCAGTTTGTTGAAAACCAAATGTAGGCATTCTATGCTGATAAAATTAACTTTTTAGATGTACAAAGACAGTGGATTTAGAGGAGGGGCCCGTGGCTAAAAAATAACAGCCGCATAGGTCGATCGGTCAGGTTAAGCTACTCTTGCCGCGGTTGGTCTGTGGATGGGTGACCATCTTTACATACCGAGACCCCTCCGTGCCTCGGAAAGCACGTTAAGCCGTTGGTCCCGGCTGTTATTCGTGGATCTTTGACAGTCGTTACGGGTAGTCAGAAGCCCGAAAGTCTGACAACCAGTCTTACCAAGGGGTATCGTATTACTTACCCAGTAACTGGGTTCTGGAGGTCAGATAGGCAGTCGCTCCATGTAAAATACTGGTATTCAGCTGCATCCGGTTAGACTGGAAGCCGACCCCAACATAGTTGGGAAAAGGCTAGGCAGATAAAAGACAGTGGATTTAGACAATAAAATGTCTAAAAGCATTAAAATAATTAGGAACTAATTATTGTCACTGAACTCGAATACGAACAGACATAATAATAATATGTACATGGTCATCAATGACAGCAAAAAAAAAAACAAGTTCACTTCTTGGAAATGGCAGTGCCTAACGCGCAAGCGCGGCGTGATCTTATCACTTCACCCGATTCACGAGCGAAATGTCATGAATCGCGTGAAGTGATCACGCCACTCTTACTACGTCGTCGGGTTGAATTCAGTCTGGTCCGTCAGCCAGGCACACCGTTAGCACTCGATGACTTGACACACTCGGTTATCTCTTCTAATTGAATAGATTTGGGTTATTATCAGCGCTGAACATCGTTGCAGTCTTTACTAGACTCATCTACAATCGCTCATAATAACAAACAATGTCGATGCGTATTTACATCAGTCTAGTAGCTGTGCACGGTCGCACTTCAAGCTATATAAGGACTAGTCTAGAAAAAAAGAGAAAAATACAACATTGAGATCTTGACTGAGTTTCTGTTTTTCTATTTTATTTTATAACCCCACAAAATAGGAATGTTTTGACTACTAAAATACTAGTTTTGAAATTATATAAAATGAGCAATAGAATTAGCATAAAAATATTATAAAAATCTCGATTATGATTGTAAATGTATGCTTGGTCAATCCCTAGTATCAGGTGGAATGACACTGACACTTCACTTCACGCTCACTTCACTTGAGATTTCACGGTGATATGGTTACAGAATCGCACTGCTGCTGCACATACCCTCCCCTCGACCTTACTGTTATTCATAAAATGTGTTAATCGTCTGGGGTTATAATAAACACCTAGGCCCTTATTTCAGAATCGCACTGAAGAGCATTATTTTAGACTAGTTTAGAACCATTTGATTGGTTGTAACCATTTGTAGTTTAAGGAGGTTCTGTACAGACTTTTGAAACTTGTGTTAATGCTCATAATATTCTCTTTTATGCGTTGCAGAGTGCTGGTAAAGCACATTTATAATAAAGACTTGCTGTGCCCGCGATTTCGTTTGCGTGCATGTCGGAAAACAAATTGGATTTCATGAGTTTTAATTTTTTGCGCGGAACCCTAATTATTTTTCTAAAATAAATGTTAAGCCTAAGTTACTCCTTATAACATCAGCTATCTGCCAGTGGAAGCCTCGTCAAAATTGGCCCAGCCATTTCTGAGATTACCCGGACAACAGGCAGACAAAAAAATTTAAAATTGATTTTTGTTATAAGTACCGTATGTACTTTCATAATGTATTTAGAAAAAAAGGTTTTTTTTTTGTCATTACAAACAGATACTTCAATTTTACTTATTTGTATAGACCATGAAACACTGCTGCTTATTGTATAGCTTCATAATCTGACACTATAATTAAATGCTGAATGCAACATCCCACGCAGTTTTAAAATAATTTTGCATGATACGTTATTAATACTTCTTTAGAAAATATTTACAAAGCAACTGTAGACAGCTGTTGTAAACCTCGAGGTCAGGCAAGACATTTGTATTGTAACTGAACGAGAATGAACATGTCAAGATGGAATTGAAATGAACTCCTATACTTGCTTACATGATTACAACCGTACATACGGCCAATGAAACATGGCCGGTCGGAACATAATTATACTGTCCGAATTTTTACGCATGATCTCTAAGGGTGATGCCACACGGACGTTCCCAATACATTGCGACAGCGCGCACTGAGCGGTAACTCTTCGAAGTTCTACATATAAATTTGAGCGTCATGCTACAGTGCGTTAAAACGACATGCGGCAACGGAACGCGCGCTGCTGCGGTGAGACGACGGAACGCATTGGCAACGCCCGTGTGGCATCGCTAGCACACACACTCGTATCATGCCACCATTTGGTTCTTTATAAATGGAAAATAGGAATAGGCGATACGCACGGCCACACACGACCACGCCCCACACTCCAGAGTGATGTCACGTTTTGGAACATAAACTCAATGTTCTACATGACAACGTGCAAATCATTGTTGACACACACACTCTTAAATCTATCTAGGCTAGACATAGTTCGCATAAATTTTCCGCGCGGTACACCTTATTTAAATTGACACCAAGTACAAAAGCTTGCTGTCCTTCACACGCAGATTTTATGAGGAAGAGATGCAAGAAAAATACGCTGGACCACAGGTAAAGATAATTAAAATACTTCGCATACAAGCGAAAATGAGCGTCGGTACCGCGCCTCAAGTGCGGCTGAAGGCGTGTTCAGGGCGGAATATTTAATAATTCTAGAGTGAATAGGCTTCTTCTGGGCAAGCTCGTTCCACCGTAGATCTCATCTCTGCCTCTGGGCTGGATTGAGGTCAAGAGTGAGCCCATTGTCAATAAAAAATAAAAAATAAAGCGTCCGAAAAACAAATTAACTTCCAGCGATCTGTGGTTGACTGTAATACTAACTAAGCTGCGTTAAAATGAATTACCGAAAAGTTAATACAAAATTAACCGACAAAAAAATGTTGTATTAACAAACAAACATGAAGCTTGTAGCGGTATCTACAACGCCACATGCGAACAACGCGTCATAGTGACCTCACGCAAATCCTGCATCTCGCAAGCAGTGTTTACCGCGCAATTAGCATAGATACAATTTCCCAACATCAATCGTGGGGCAATTGCCCGCCAGACACAACACCCGTCTGGTCGGAGGATCCTCCCTTTTCTATGGAGGATGAGAGAACTTTACACCCTGTTCCTCATGCCTCCAAACTGGTGACCCCGACGTGATTCAAATTATAATTCTACAAAAATATTCTATACTTGCAAATAATAAACTAAATTTCCAAAAAAATACTAAACTTCCGAAAAAAATACTAAGTTTCCGAAAAGTTATACGAGTAGTTTAGTGAAATTTGCAACGTAACACGCATATATCTTCCTTAAATCGAAAGAGCTAGGTTAGGTTAGGTTAGAAATGTGCCCAAATAACGCACGAGCGGAGCGAGCGAAGAGAGCGGTGCCGCGGCGGCCGGCGAGTGCCAGAAACATATTTTTTAATGTAAAACCAAACCACACTGCCACAGCGCCACAGTTATAAAATGTGTAAGATTGATTCTAAAGGACATTGCTCTGCGTCCATACATTGTTGGCCCTGGAGCCAAGAGCATCGGATAATTATGTATTGTATTCTCTATCATTAGTAGATTCTTAAAAGATCTTGTATTTGTAGCGGACTAGCTGCAAAAAAGGTATATTTCAAAAAAAGTATCAGATTTTGAGGTTATAATCTAACCATAACAACGAATATTAAATGTAGGTACCTACGATTTTTCATAGCTCTGAGTGATTTTTAAGAAACTGAAAAGTAGGTAATATCATAATACCTACCTAGATAATTAGGTACCTATGCAGTTGTTTTTCTAAAAAGTGGATGCAAGTGCAAAATTAAAATGCATTTAAACTAACGACGCGACGTGACGTTCACAGCAAAACTAGGGATGTAGTACGACACCACACCAATAATCGATTTTTTTGATTAAGATTTACTGTGTTCTTAAATTATTTCAAACTGTCTGTTACATCACCTTTGTCATATAAACATTACAAGTATGTATGACAATGGTTTATTTTACGCCGAAAGAGAAATGTTATTTTTGTATTAATTGTCGTAAAAAATGAATTAGATAATCAAAATAAAAAGTTTTGATTACTGTATAATATTATTCTTACTACCTATTTAAATTGGAGTATGACTGCATACATAAAGTATTCTTATTAGGTTTTTAAAAATACACTTTAGAAAAGAAAACACAATCGATCGAATAATAATTCAATCAATCGATTATAATTGATTGGACATCCCTATTTCACTTCTGACACGACATGACATTAGACGAAGATGGCGATCTAATGTTATTAGTCGCGTTAAATTCTATTAAAAGTACATTTTGGAATACAGCTAGTCCGTGATACAGAAGTATTTGCAACTTAAATAATAAAATAGGCGATTAATTATCGTTAAATCTGATACTCTTTATTGCACAGGGCCAATTTGGACATTGTCCTTTATAATATAAAATAGGTAAGTTACGATAAAAATGATGACCTGTAGATTTTGGTAAAACGCAATTTAAGCTGGTGGAAAAATATAACGTCAGCAAATATCGTATTAATTTTTTTTTGGAATTTTCAGCACTTTTTCGGTCGTTTCTTTATTTGTATTCGCTTATAAGTTGTCGAAAAGTTAGTATTTAAAACTGTAAATTTCATATTTTGAGTATGCTCATATTTTTTTTTTTTTTTTAATTGCTTTGTAGTCAAGACCAATGAGGAAACGTTTGTTTAAAAATGAGTAATGCAGTATTTTTTAACTGTCTAGCTAGTTAATCACCATTTCATAGATAAAATCAGTCTCGGTCTTGAGTAACCAGTTGGTAATCTAAAATATGTAAATTCTCAGGATTTTGGAATGAAGTAAGCGCTCGCTTGTTTATTTAATTCAACCAGTTTTTTGTGGATTTTAAGTCTTTTATTTAGGTTGTCAAGTACGATTATAGTGCGCGTTCATCATCATCATACTATATGAATTTAAGTAAGTTACCAGTGAGGTTTTTTGTATGGAGGTTACGAACTGTTTTAAAGTTCTAGAGAATGTGTTGTATATTATCAACTAGTTACTAAGTTCTTAATTTCAGAATTAGTGTTCAAGGTTAGTATTATTAGATAAAAGAAGATGCATGTGAGTTTTGTTAATAATCTTGATTGAATTTGGGGATAAATGGAATCTTATGGTAGGTATGACCTGACCTACTGATTATTCAGTGTTGGAAGTCCATCTGTCAGTAATTGGATCCGAGACAATTTTTCAGCTCCTGATACACAAGGGTAACATTCCCGAAAGTCTGGTGAGGCTTGAAGTCGAGAAATTAGCATCCCCAAATCAAGATTTAGCAACATTTCCAAAGGTCTTGGTTTCTTTATCGTCTCTATTAACTTTGCCAAATGTGCCCCCTGTGCTGTGGAGGCAATGAAACTGACGTGGTTCTCCTTAATAAAATTCAGTGTCCCGTATGTTGATCTGTAGGATGATCCGGGGGTTAGGGATAGTTGAGCACCAATAAAGGGATCCGGGGTGTGCACTGATGTGGTTGATGGCGATCTTTGGACGGGCCTTGTGTGAGTAGATACATTAGATAGGGCGGGTTGCAATGAGCAGACCAAATGCATGCGCGTGGCATGTGCATGCACTCACCGGTTGTAATGCATGAGACTGCCACGGAAGCGCACACGTATTTTATCTGCTCAGTATAGCATATTTATAATATAGTATGAAAAAGTAAAGATCTTCCTTGAATTATCGTCAGTATCTATTTAAACGTTGCTAACGAATGCCCTTATTTCAAAGGCAAGCTTTCGGACAAATTACGCTTAAGTTTGCAGCCGTGCTTAGAATATTAAGACAGCATGTCAGACGAAATATCTTTGCAAGATTGGTCTTCACTTTGAAATGTAATTTTAATGCCTTGAAGTATATTCTGATCGGAATATATAACAGTATTCTGTACTGTGTTCATCTAAGTAAGAACTCGTAAATAATCTCCAATGCAAATTGAGTTCCTTTGGGTTGAAAATGTAGTGCAATATGGTGCAATTTTAGTTCCATAAAGTTATTTTGCTGTTTTCTTTGTAATTCTGAATGACTTTATTAATTTTAAGATAATATTTGATAATAAATAAGCTTAAAATAATAATATGTACATGCATATAAAACAAAAAAAAGGGTAAAGAATCATAGGACGTCAAACAATTCGTTCGGCTGGCAGCATTACCACGTTGTATGGCGATATGCTAATTCTTTGGCCAAACAATAGGCCGGCCCTCTGGTCATGTGAAGAGTCGACCAACCGCTTGGAGATGTCTCGAAAAAACAAGTGGGCACTCGGACCCCATGGCCCTAATGTTTCAACCCCAAACGGCTTGAACGTATAACTCATAATAAGGTTGGAATATTTTCTGTAATTTGGTTACTATGCATTTTTATTCAATTTGAACCAGTTGAAATATGAGATCCACAATAACCGTTCATTTTTATGTTGGAAATAATTCTATCAAACGAATGTGGCAGCTATTAAAACACGAAGAAAAATATTTCGTTTATAAAATAAGTTACGATAAAATTTTCAGAAAAAAACTTCATCACTTAAATATGTTTTAAATATCCAACACGGATTAAGTTGGTTTTTTCTATTAGTAATCTGCTTAATCCGAATTGGAATTTTACACATCTAGGTATGATAAAATAACTTCATTTTAAGAAAAGAGCCGCCGTTTATGATTTATCAATATATCTATCAATCTAGTTTATAAAAATTAAAACTTATTTTATAAAGTGCAGTGCCCTGCAAAAGTTAACTGACATTATTCTATACTTTTGCTAGCTAGTAATATAAATTGGTTCATATTTTTTGGAATTAAAGCTAGAAAATTATAATTAAGTATATTAAAAACACTAGAAAATTATAAGATATAAAAATGTACGAACGAAGCAACCTAATAAGAAGCTTGTAAAAATATGTTTAGGTAGGCATTTGGTGAAGACGACATCATGCGTAATTTTCCTCGCAGACAAATGTTACGCCATATTTTTATGCAGTGTTAACAACTGCCTGTATTATTTATATCGTCGTTTATATTTTGACTTGTAAATTTTTGGCGGTTTTGACATTTGAATGCCGTTTGATAGAGAATCGCAAGACGCGTTATTTCAGCCAATCAGAAACAAGTAACGTCCAATAGAAATTCATAAAATTAAGTATGAAGCTATGTAAAATTATGCAGTTTTTTCACACTTGTGTAAAGTTGCTATTTTTGACTTACGTGGAACAATAGAATTATTGATACAGTAAAAACAACATTCTTGTTATATCTGCATAGTTTTTCAATTCATTCTGTTTTATAATAACCCAATTCAATGGCACCCAATAAGCCGATTAAGCATTCTTAAGCCTTGAAAGACGAGCTAAAAAGTTAGTAAACAAGTTGTTATTTACTTCCCTATAATAAAAATGAGGAGCCCTTCATAACAAATTATTGTTACAGCCCTACAGCTTCATCAAGTGAGACATCAAACGACTACTTAACTTTTACTACTGACCCCCTGGATCTCATTAAGTCTAATTAACAGTACTGCGTCATACTTCATGGAAAATGCCGATTTTTTTTTTGTTATTTCAGAGTTGGTTTATATTGGAATATGAGCACAAACCTAACCTCGTAGTTTCTGAACGATTTGCGCGCCCCCTATAATAATGTTTCTCAACGACCACTTCTCTGTCAGCAGCTAACCACGCGCCTGTTTCTTTTCTTAGATTCCATTGTTGTAATATAACCTTTTCTAATAAACTAGTTCTAAAAACTTTTTATCTTATTGTTTGATTACATTAGTTTACATTTTGCTATGAGCGAAAACCCACATATTTTTCGCATTCCTGTATTTTCCGTTTCAGAGGACCCAACCTACGCACTGGTTTTGGTCTTAACATCGTAACCTGAAATTATGACATCCACGCATCGAATTCTAGTCATACTATAGATTGATAACATATTACACCACCCGCTGAAGTAGATCTTTCACAAGATACAGGATTTTCCTAGTTTGCAGGTGTCTTACTCATCTGTAATAGCTAAACCCATCCCCTATTGAATCAACACTGATGTTACCTAGGCTAAGTCTTTGAGTAAATGAATGCGTATATTTGGAAAAGGTTAGACGCCTTATATAAGTTGCATGTGTTTCAGATTAAGTAAGAGTTGATTCGTGATTCTTAGATATCATCAAAAAGAATATCAACATCAACTGACAGTATTGCCAATCGTTTGAAAAAACCTATTATATTAAAATGGCAATATAAAACCTAAGATATGCTACAAGTCGATCGGCGGCGGCGATGTCTCGCGTCCGGCCCTGATCTAGGCTATGGTACGGAGCGAGAGTGCTAGGGAGGCCGCCACCGTCGCCGCAGGAGACGCCCTGGACGGGAGTCAATAGCTGACTCCCGGCCACCGTAGGCGCGGGCTTGCGGGCGGCGAGCGATGGGCAGCTCGCCGCCCGGTAAGGACCAGGCCCGGGTCGACGGCGCGCAGTGTTCCACGCGCGCCTCAAAGAGATGTCAGCACGAACTGACGGGGTCCGCTAGGGCCGATGCCGCCAGGGCCGCGGGTTGTTTGAAAGAGATGCCGTGGCCCCTGCCATAGGCAACTGAAGGAACACGGGTGGGTTTTAGTCAGTAAAAGTCTGACACGCCCTTCCGCTCAGCCCAGAGCGGGAGAGGTCATTTGATGATTACCCATCCAAAAAAAAAAAAATATGCTACAAGTATAATCAAATATTACTTAATCATTTATAGTAATAACATTTAAGTGATTTTTACAAGTTAAGACTGTTGTTTTTTGTAAACACGATGTCTAATCAAATTAGGTAGGTACTTCTACGTTTGTCCCAAGCTTTGTAAATGTGACAGATGCCATTATCCAACAAACGATATTCTAATATTATAATTATGTCAAAATGAAATATCTAACACATGCAATCAGTATTCTATGTGTACATATTTATCTATGTACACACTTATACCTTCTACCTTCCATGTATACCTTTTTCGTTGTCATAACCTGATAGCGCATTCGCGTCGCTAAGAACCAGAGCCTTGTAATTCCAAATAATCATTTCTTTGTGCAGGATTTTATTCAAGGAAATCGTATTTCTATTGAATAAAAATTATAACCATAATATATTGAAAAGCACGTTAAGCCGTTGGTCCCGGCTGTCATTCGTGGATCTTTGACAGTCGTTACGGGTCGTCAGAAGCCCGAAAGTCTGACAACCAGTCCATTGGTGTAATTGCCGTATGGCGTTCCAGTGTGAGAATAAATAAATAAATAAATATTACTGTCGTCTACCAACTACATGACTAATAAAATAGATAAACATGAAGTCTTCAAAGACAACATTGATGATGACATGTGTTGTGTATTTCTATCAAAAATATAAGGCGCACTCGTATAAGCTAAGCCGCAGCCGCCGCTAGCTAAGTCGTAGATCAAAGTTAAAAAACATGATCGATTACCAAGCGGAGTTTCAAATAAACACTATCCGTCGGTTGGTTGCTTTTTGTTAGTTGTATTTTGTTTGTTGATTAAATCTGCGTTCTACTACGTTCAATCAATGTATAAATTAAAATGTAATTAAATCTAGTAATTCAATTCGCATTCGAAATAGTCAATCCAATCATATACAAATGAATAAAATTGAAGTGCCAATTTGTAATATCAAAACAACAGCATTTTATTTAATGTACCTAATAAATATTAAAGTATCGGTCATAACAAAAGTTATTTTTTTAATTTTTGGTTATTCTTCGCGACTGGACTGATCTTGACTAGACTTTCACTGGCAAATAGCAGCAGACCTATTCTCGTAATTTGAAACATTCAAAATCTAGTCGCAGTCTCATTTCGGCACAAACAAATGTCAAAAACTTGTCAAAATGTAGGGAAATTTGAGGTATTTTTGACAAATTGAGACAGATCAGAGGGGCAATTCTCGTAATTTTAAGAACGTTCACAGTCTGATCTCATCTCAATCTGTCAAAATTACCTCTAATTTCCCTACATTTTGACAAGTTTTTGACATTTGTTTGTCGCCGAGATGATACTGCGACTTGATTTTGAACGTTTTAAATTACGAGAATTGGCCTTCAGACTGTGAACGCTCTTAAAATTACGAGAATTGCCTCTCTGATGTTATCAAGAGCAATAAGCTTTTTGTCCCAGTAGCAAGTTCCCACATCCCACATAATTTCCAACATCCATGCGGGCGAAACCGTTGGCAGAAGCTAGTTAGTAAATAAATAAAAATTTACTCCTACCGGTGTAAAAACAACTGATAGTTGCAAACCTTATTTTGTATTGTTAAAAATAATGACTTTACCTTGCTTGTACATATTTGAGACTGCTTTATTTGTTAAAAAGAACATGCATCTATTCAGAAAAGCATCTGAACATCGCTATAAAATGATTAGACAAGAATATAGACATGAATTATGCCTTCGACCATCAAAGACCGCCTTAATGTACAAAGGCATACTTTGCATGGCTCCAAAAATATTTAATAAATTACCTAATGGAATCAAGGACTTAAATATTATTCAATTTAAAAACAAATTAAGACATATCTATTATTGGAAAAATGTTATTATACTATTGACGAATTCCTTAATGATAAATTGTAAGTTATTTGACATTGATATTTCTTTAATTTTGACATTGTATTATTTATCTTTATTTCCATTAATTATGTTATGTTGTGTTTTGTTGTAATAATTTTATTTTAATATGTTGATTGTTCTTTTTTTATAATAATACTAATTGTCTGAAAGTGAAAGAGTGTACACCTTTAAGGTAGATTTTTGAGGAACTGATTATTTATTATTAAGATCTCATGTAAAATGTACCAAAAATCACACCAATAAATGAATTTGAATTTACAATTTTTCCAGCATGCTGGTTTTATATAAAGACCTCATCAATCTAAGCATATTTTAAAACGAAAGTACGTGGAACTATCTAACATCCTACAAATATTATAAACGTGAAAGTTTGTATGGATGGATGTTTGTTACTCTTTCACGCAAAAACGATTGAACGGATTTGGATGGAATTTGGCACACAGATGGTTTACAACCAGGATTAACATATAGGGTACTTTTTATCCCGATATTCCCACGGGATCGAAACTTATGTGGGTGAAACAGCGGGGCGAAGCTAGTAATATTATAAACTTGAAAGTTTGTATGGATGGATGGATGTTTGTTACTATTTCACGCAAAAACTACTGAACGGATTGGGATGAAATTTGGCATACAGATGGTTTATATTCTGTGTAAGTATCCTATATGTTAATCCTGCTTGGATTAAAATATAGGATACTTTTTATCCCGATATTCCCACAGAATTGAAATGTGTGCGGGTGAAACCACGGGGCACAGCTAGTAATATTATAAACGTGAAAGTTTGTATAGATGGATGGAAGGATGTTTGTTACTCTTTCACGCAAAAACTACTGTACTGGACTGGAAATTTAGCACACAGATAGTTTATAACTAGGATTAACATTTAGGATACTTTTTATCCCGATATTCCCACGGGATCGAAACTTATGCGTGTGAAACCGCGGGGCGCAGCTAGTATTCAATAAAAGGTTAAGACAAGTATTTTGTTATATCGGAACTCCAAAGGTTATGGAACTTACAAAACAATTTCATAACCGCGCGAAAAAATTCAGCTGTTTTCGTAGCAAGATACTCGTACCTATGGAAAAAGCAATCTTAGTATGCAAATTGCTCAGTGGCGTGAGAAAGACATTGGTGTGAAGTTTTTACTACTCAAGTTTTTTATAGAAAGAAAGAAAGGAAAAGAAAGAAAAAACGTTTATTTGCGGTAAACATGACGCAAAAAAGAACATAAAAACAAAACAAAGAAAAAAACAATAAGAAATGGTTGACATGCGTCACATCCACGCAAAACGGCTATCGCTCAGCATTATGCTGAGATCCTTTATATCTTTCTGTCCTATATCTGAAGTCTATGCAAATAGGATCAGAAAGCGTTAGAAAAAGCTATGAAAAGCTGATTTTATTTCAGCTCCCGTTTTCTATCTGAAACTGTCACTTACTAAGTAGGTTTCTGTGAAATATTGGATTAACAGCTACTTACTTATATTTCCGAGATTTTTATAAGGCCCGCCTTAGCTTTTAACCTTAGCAGATTACTAAATAACACAGTTTAAAGGTTTTTATGTTGACGTTATCGGTTAGTTGACGATTAGTCACTTTTACCACGGTATTCGCTTCTTCGACGCCTCGAACTTCGATTTCTAAGCCGAGATAAGCTTTTTTTTCGTTAAACCGCATCATATCAGCACAAATAGAGCTAAATACTTATTTTGACACACGTGCAATAGTCCACTTGAAGGACTAAGTGCGGAAACCAAACCCGTAACATAGAACATAGAATTATTTTGACATCGCGTTGAGACTACTTGTCACAGTCACGATGTACAGCTGCTGACTATTTCTGTTCTGTGCTCGCGTTTATAGTGTTTTTAATTTTTTACTATTGGAACGAAGTTCTTTAACGCAGCTTGCGGTAGGAGTAAACTGGTAGTAATCGTCACGTAACGAAAAAGCGTCATGCCCTATGCGACTTTCTCTTTCTCTCTCTCTCTCTCTCTTTTATATAGCAACATGACTTTCGAGGGTTCTAAAGCCGTTAAAGAGGTTAAAATGAAAAGCCAAAACGGCGGCTGCAAAAATTTTCAAATTATTCAGCATGAAAAATTTTACTTTGGGCTTCTTCCCGTAACGACTGTCAAAGATATACGAATGACAGTCGGAACTAACGGCTCAACGTGCTTACCGAGGCACGAAGGGGTCTCTATATATATTGGAAGTTTTCCTCGACTCGTGCGGGTGTTATCATTTAGCCACGAGCCCCTCTCTCTCTCGATGTTAACCCCGTTGCTATTCGCATAATAATAACATAGTGACGATATAGGAGAAGAAGGAACACTATGGCTGTGTATCACAATTATTCACAAGGACTAACTATTTACTGACTTCTGACATCTGTACCGAAACTAACAACATTGTTTATCTTTAATGGCCTTCATCAGTGGGAACAAGACAAAGGGCTTCTTAGTTCTAATGAATAACTTACGTACGAAGTAGGTATATATATGTTG
Organism: Apamea anceps; assembly: GCA_951799955.1. Classification (NCBI taxonomy): domain Eukaryota; kingdom Metazoa; phylum Arthropoda; class Insecta; order Lepidoptera; family Noctuidae; genus Apamea; species Apamea anceps. The sequence goes on along the minus strand of OX637522.1, from coordinate 5,081,197 downwards.
GTTGTTGTTGTTTATCCAATTAAACTAAGCTGCTCCACAAATTAAAGTAAAACATAGTTTTCGTGTTTACCGTATATTCAACCGTAAATTAAACAGCCGATAATCCAAACATTCATAACTTTACCAGTTATGAATGTTTGGATTATCGGCTGTTAAATGAATGAACTAGATGAGTTAAACGCTGGTCCTGCTCTATAAGGACGCATAAATAAATTGATTAGCATTTGAAAATACTGTTGGAGCTGCTGAAGATTTTAAAATACTTTTTTTTTACATTATATAAACTCAATGTCCTAGTATTGTATAATTGTATAGCACATGTGTGAGTACTATGTATATACTATAAAGCTACCATTTACTGGGTACGTCTTTCATTGACTTGAATGTGCCCTGGCAGCAGAGAGTATGTCATGCTCACTCAAATGTCTCGCTGATGGTGGCGCGTGTGTTGGATCATTTGGCTCCCTTCAAAATGGTTGAGCTGAATGGTGCTAATCCATGCGTCATGTTCGTGAACGGGTGCCGTCAGTAGGGACTGGTCATCTCTTTGCTGCCATGGCTTATTTTAATTTAATTTAATATTTGAATTGTTCTTATTTTTATTTTTTTAAACTTTCATTACGGACGCTTTTAACGTTCTGCATCGTTCTCACATGCATAATTTCTAACATGAATGATGTAACCAATACTTTTTAACCATATTATATTGATTTAAAATAGTGTCCATGGAGTTTCTTGCCCGTTCTTCTCCATAGCTACCTACCTACGCTTTGGAATGGGCAACTAGCTTCATTTTTCTGACTGACCGACCCCTTGACAATTCAAAAGTGCCTGTAATGGTAATAATTAATTGAAATAAATTATTTGAGTTTGAGTTAAGATAACAGAGGGGCCATATTGGAATTAGTATTATTTTAAATGATACTAACAATGCTGAAGAGTTTCTTTGTTTGTTTGAACGCGCTAATCTTTAGACGGTACCAGTCGGATTAAAACATCTTTTTGCATTTGATAGCCTAATTTTTTTACGCCAGGACCCTTAGGAGCCGAGCAAAAACAAAAAAAAGTCGGAAAGAGCTCTAAGCGAAAACGAAGTAACAGGCAGGCAATGCGATGCGATGGGTGAATCGTAATAAAATAAATAAGCTACCTTTATCTGTTCGAATAATCCGACGTCTACTATTAATTGGTAACCCTATTTCAGCTTAATGTAACCGATTAGTGAAATAGAGGATTCCATTACCTACAGGTCTGGAAACTTTCTTTTATATTGAACCTTTTGTGCCAATTAAGGTCCATTATTAGTCCAATAGCGATTAGACGAATTAGCCACACGGTTCAATCGATCAGGTTAAGCTACGATTGCCGCGGTTGGTCCGTGGATGGGTGACTATCTTTACATACCAAGACCCCTCCGTGACTAAAGCACGTTAAACCGTTGATCCTGCCTGTCATTTGTGGATCTTTGACAGTCGTTACGGGTCGTCAGAAGCCCGAAAGTCTGACAAACAGTCTTACCAAAAGGTATCGTATTACCCAATAACTGGTAGCCGACCCCAACATAGTTGGGAAAAGGCTAGGCAGATGATGATGATATAACTCAATAATTTTATTGTTATCTAAACATGTAGACACGTAATAATTGGTATATTTACAGTTAAAGAAGCCAACTTCATGATTGTAAGCCACTCCATCTTCTGGATCTTCCCTCACATAACATCTTCCTTCAAAAATGTGTTGGCAAGCCGATAGAGGCAGCTTTCTTATAGATTACTTGTTTAAAGTGAAGCTTGCATCCTCTTATGTGTATTTGGACGCAATTAGAAAACGTATTGTTTTCTAATTGCGTTGATAATTTTCCAATTCAGAGGCGATTAATCGACTTAGGGCTGATTTTTCCAACGCTAGATAATTTTATCTGAGGAATAATTTTTAATTTTTAACTGTTCTTCCATACAAAAAATGTTAGACGTCAATTTTATTCCATAAAAATTATCTGTCGATTGAAAAATCAGCCCTTACTCACTCGGGTACATTCAACCTTAATAGGCACAGTTTCTTTAATAAAGCAGTCTCCTTCACTGGCAACCTGAGTTCAGGTTTTTGCATTCGAATATCAAAATGGAGTTTTTCTCGTGCTCAAGCAGGTCTGAGACTTTTTGGATATTTTATTATTTAAGGGCTGAGTATTCAATCATCCAATAACTTTATTCGAGGAATAATTTTGAAATTTTGACAGTCGTTTCATACAAAAACTATCAAACGTCAATTTTATTCCTTGAATAAAAGTTAACTGGCGATGGAAAAATCAGCCCTAAGTGATGTAATATTATTTCCAAAATCTTCATAAATATTAATGTCTTACCAAGTACTTACGTAGTTAGACAATAATACAGAAGATACAGAATAATTGCCATTAAAATAAAGTTGATATTTGTTTCACTTGAAATTACATCAATTTAAAACATTAGTTTGAATAGACTTTGAAAGGTATATACGATAAGAAAAAGTTTGAAAGTGGCACCAGTGACAGAAAAATTGAAAGGAAATCGTTTGGCTTGGTGTGGGCATTGTGATGAGAAGTGACGAAACGCATGTGACTAAAAGAGTGATGAATATACATGTTGATGGATGGAGAGGGAGAGGAAGGCCGAAGAAAAGATGGATGGGTTGTGTGAGGAATGATATGAAAGAGAAGGGAGTGAATGATAGCGTGACGGTTGACAGGGGAGAATGGATGAAAAAAACGTGTTGCGCTGACCACAAGTAACATGGGATAAGGGTAGGAAGATGATGAGTTTGAATAGACTTTACGTTTGACGGCTCTGTCGTTTTGCGTAACTTGTTCGTTTATTAAATGTTTTTTTTTTTTCACGTGTTCACACGAGTTCTTGATTCAAAAATCCCTGCATAAATAATACGTTTATTTTTAAACGGGTGCTCGGAAGTAATTCATTATAGATTGAATCTTATAAATCGTTCTAAGCTATAAAGGTATTTACCTTGTCCGAACGAGTTAATAAATTGTAGCTTAGACGTGGCTAAAAATAGATCTTGTTGAACCTGTCCTTCATTACTTCCTATGTCGTGCATAACCGTAGTAGGTATCGATTCGCGCGTAAGATTTCAAATTATGGTATCTAAAGACTGCCATTATTAATGAAGAATAAAATTAAACGCCACAGAAATTGTTGGAGGGCTTTTCAAAAGCATCTTATAAAGATCAGGGTTTCCCAATCAAAAAACAGTGGTGGCCCAGTGGTACCCGCCTTGACAGATTGTAGTAGGTTGATGTGCTGGCGTCTGTACAATATTTGTAAACCTAGCGATCATTTTCACTATTAGATGAGTACCTAGTGAGTCATCTCTGCTCTCAAAACGGTGAAGGAAAATATCGTGAGGAACCGACATGAACTAGAACCAAAAATTCGAACACATGTGACATCTACCAACCCGCTCTGGACCCTCGTGGTGGATTATGGCCCACTACCTCTCACCAAGAGAAGGCCTGTGTCCATCAGCCTAAAAATGTTTAAGAAAAATAAATTGGAGAAACCCCATACACCACACAGATATTTTGGCCTATACCTCTGATCATTAATACAATTATCTTTAAAGTTTATGAATGATCATAGCAGCTTAAGGTGAAGATCACTTTTCTTTAAGATATTTCAAATCATTAATAACTTAATGATATGCCAAATTCAGCAATTGAGACGCATACAAGCATGCAAAACTAATATTAACATTTAGGTATGCTAAACTTATTAGGTTTAGCACTGTGTGACCTAAACCCGCACTTAAGCCCTGCTTTTCTGTGACTTAGTAGTTCATTTTTACACACAAAAGCGTGTCTAAAGTGCGGGTTTCGGTCATACGAGCTATACGATACGTGTGAATAAGTAATCTATTAATGCACGGCGTTTAGCACACGTATCGTAATGTACTATTTTATGAGTTGTTTACTTTTCGAAAAAATGTTAGCAAAGAACTAAATAAAAATATTTTTATAAAACACCGGCTTTACTGAATCTCAAAAAATATAAACCTCTGTGGCTCACAGAAATAGTAGCACAATAAAAGTTCTACGTACATTGTACTTCCACAAAAATAAAAAAAAACAAAAATCCACGTTCCTCTTTTACAGACAAAGCCGGAGGTAGTTTGCTAGTTCTGCGCTCGGAAACAATTCTGAAGACAATGTAAGACAAATGGTGTGAGAGAATTCGGAAAGGCCGCCAACTTATAGTATGAATCAAGTTATAGAGCGCTTTATGTGGTCATTTTCGCTATTTTATCACTGTTGCTTTCACAAATACCTAAAGGTTGTTTTGAGTTTGGTCAACTTTTACATTTCTTATAAAAACTTGAAAACAAGGTTTATATAACAATTTCTTCTTTATAGTAAAATGCCAACTTTTTCATTGATCGAACAAAGCATAAATTTTGGAAGAACGATTGTTTTTATTTTATTATACCTACATTTTATTCCCTGATAGATAATTTTCTAGATAAACTTCTTATAATACAAATATAATGTCCTTTTTTTCCCGAGGTGGAAAATCCTCATGGATGTTCGCCACCCTGGGGTAGACGGTGGGGTCTGTCAGACTCTTACTGACTAAAAACTACCCCGATGTTCCTTCTCACACCTACATCAGGGGTCGCGGGAACGTACGATCCTTCCGCAACCCCCGACTGAAATATAATATCCTAACCTAACCAAAACTGTTAACAAACTAAAATATGGCATCGATTATTGCTCCGCATCGCTATCGACTGGTAATGTACCCAAGGAACTAGCGGCATTGCCACGTTGTATGGCAGTATATATAGATTACATTTAATGTGATTTGCAAAATCGTCGAATTCTTTTGACAGACAGAACTTTTAGGAGCTGCAATTTAAATAAAAATATTACCCATTGAAGTTCCACACGGTAATTAAAATGAGCTGGTGCCAAACCCTTTTCCGCTGAAAAACGTGTTGCAACCTTGTCTAATTCATACTTAAGATCGCGCCTGTCAATGGCATTTTTCCTAAGCTTTAGCGAATGCAAGAAGAATACAGATTTGTCGGTAATAACGCAAGATCTGTTCTTGTGTTAGGGAATAGGTTCGTCGTGTCAAAGGGAATCGAATTGGATTGTAGAACTATGTATCGTTTACATATAACTTTGATGGCGGCTAGGTTAAAGTAAAATGACGACACGGTTGGCGCAGTGGCTGAGCGATCGACTGCTGCGCTGCGTGTCGTGGGTTCGATTCCCGCACGGAACAAATATTTGTATTGCCTACAGGTAGTTTTTCCGGGTCTGGCTGTTTGTGTATGTGAGTTCAAATGTTTGTAAACAGACTCACGATATAGGAGTAATTCCTAGTGTGGGCTACGTTTTTAAAAAAGAAAAAAAAATACAAATAGGTGTGAGGTCGTGTATTTTTTTTTTAAATTTGTTGTTTCTGATCGATGTAGATTAGCAAAACAAATAACACTTAGGACCTTACTTTATACAAAAACACTTTTATTTTGTATGTATCTTTGTAATACTATTATATCTGAGGGGCAATTCTCGTAATTTTAAGAACGTTCACAGTGTGATCTCAGTGTCTGTATCTGTCTCTCTCTGTCAAAAATACATCTAATTTCAATTTTCCATTTTTTTTTTTCATTTTAATTGTTGGCAAAGATTGTCGCTGAGATAAGATTGCGACTAGATTTTGAACGTTTTTAATTACGAGAATTGGTCTTCTGATATGATGGTGTTTTCGAAGTAAACACACCAAACATCATAACATTCACCATAAAAATACTTTCATACAAACTTTTCAAGTATGTCATATTTATCTTTTTACAGCTTAAATAACAAAGTAATCAACGAACGGTGAACGTAAAAAAACGTCTTAAATGGCTACAATCGACCGCCAAATGACTCAAGAGCGGCCATGACTCCACACACCTCGAAATCTAAAAATAACTGACGACTTTGAATCTTGGGTATTTTCGTAACAAGTTTTTGGTCAGTAATTTGTATTAAACTTAAGATCAGAGTCCATTTATGCATATTTTTTTGCGCGCGTTTGTAGAGCATTCGCGAGCATTATTTTGCTTGCCCGCACGTACGATATCGTTTTAATATATTATGTCACTACATCGAAATGTTAAAGTTATAATATTTTAAGTTTAATCTAGTTAAAGAAATGGATTGAGATTCCATTTTTTTATTACTTTAATACCGAATCGAATTTTGTAATCATAATTGACCTATGGCTTACTTTAATTGACTATTGTTAAAAACCACCCCAGAAGTTTCACTCAATGAACGTCTTTTACGCAAACACATTAAATATTTGCAAAAATGCTTAAAGACTAGTCAACGCGTAAATCAAACGCTGGCTTTACTTCACATTAGATCTATGTTTAGCAATTTTTTGTCTGGCTTTAATTTATTAATACCAAACATTAGCAATCTGTTTGGCAAAGTCAAATAAAAAACCTGGAATAGGATTAATTTCAAATAGTCATGTTATGTCATATTAAAGTCAATACATAAGTAAGTCAATAAATAACTGCCTCGTCATTTAGCCGTAATAAGGAATACTAGTGGTGAACCTAGCACAAACGCGAGACTTAGACGTCATAATCAGCCTATAATGTTCCCACTGCTGGGACACAGGGCTCCTCTCTTCGAGAGGGAGTGGGCTGTAATCTACCACGCGGGCCCAGTGCGGGTTGGTAGATGTCACATGTCTTCGAATTTTTGATTGTAAGACATGCCAGTTTCTTCACGATGTTTTCCTTTACCGTTTTGAGATCAATGGTGATGACATTATTTACACAAAGCAAAGCGCCTGCCTGGATTCGAACCAACGATCTACAACTAATAAGTCGGGACCGGTACCATTGGCCACCACTGCTCCTGACTTAATTAAACGTAAGTAACTTGAATTCAAACGATTTTTTTTTAATATGTTAATATATGCAAAAAAAGGAGCTACGTCTGCTAACAAATTGGTTTGCAGTTGGGCAGAGGTAATTAATACTTGTATGTCATGTGTATATATAAAAAAAATATTTCTGTGAGTTACTTTTTATTTATTTTTTTTTTTCAGCTGGAAATGTTCGTCCCCACCCAGCCAGACGCTTTACTTTCCCAGTCAATTAAAACTTAACTTAAGGTTCTAACTATTTTATTGTTTTATGAATTGCAAGTGACACTCACCCTTAGGGTGGATAAAGCAATTACGATGTTGAAAACATTATTATTACTGCCTGCTCCCGGGCAGGCGCTTTGCTTTGTATAATTTGATCACCATAAAGTTTCACTCACTATGCTCTCAATACGGTGAAAGAAAACATCGTGAAGATACAGGCATGTCCAAGAATAGAAGACATGTGACATCTACCAACCCGCACTGGGACCACGTCATAGATTATAGCCCACTCCGTCTCGAAGATATGAGGCCTGTGGCCCAGTAGTGGAAACATTTTAGGTTGATTTTATGCTTATTAGACGATGTTTGCCGAAGCGCATACTTTATGTGGGAAGTCTGTAGTTGTATTTTCGATTCAAAATAATTCGAATTTACTACGATAACTTCGCGCCCAGACCGAATGGTCTGGGCCCACCGTAAATCGATACAACAATGACTCAGCAATAACGTTTTTATTTATTCCTTTGTTGATGGAATGTCTTTAATGGCCTCTTGATCTACATTTGTTTTTTTACATATCTACAGAATTAGGTACTTAACTAAAGTCTATTCAAAGGAGATAGTCTTTTTGGGCCCACATCTACTAATCGTATTATACTTAAAAAAACGTAACCAATTTATCATTTAAAATGGTCGATATTTTCAATAAAGTCGAACCGGAATCACAAAATTGTAATAAAAAGAAAAGGTTTTGATAATGTACTTAATTGAGTCAATTCAAGATGTCAGAGTCATGTCATAAATGCATGTATTGAAGCGTTTCTAACGATTTTAAGAAGATAAAATAAGTAACAACCTGTTTCATTGTGTAAAAAAATGTACCATTGACGCTGTAGGAGGTCATCCTGTGTTTAATCCTATTTTTAGTTTTCTTACTCTCGTGTAAAGTGGTTTAAAAATCAACGTGAAACGGATTGTAGTTTTTCGTTACTTTTCAGTTTGACTCTAGTGATGTTACTCAGTCAGCAGTTTCAAACGTTTGAAACGCACACAAAAAAACTTAAAGAAAAGAATCATAGCAAGATCCAAAATACGGCAACTATTAATATTAATATTGCTACATTGAGTTTTAAGTCACTGATAGTCGGCTAAGATCGGCTTTATAAAGAGCGTCTTGTCCTACTCACATTCCACTGTCTGTTTGATTGACGATTTAACAATGATTTACACGTTATCAACTGACAGCACTTACCCACAGCACATGTATTTTTACCCTTATTAAGAGTTTGTGACCGTACATCACAATATTTTGATGATTTATTACCCAAAATATATCTACTTCCTAGTAGTAACCTACCCTCGTATTGAATTATAGAATAAAGAATGTCAGTTAACTATAACTGGTGTGGCAGTGTTGGTGATATTTATCTAATCGTGGCTACATCCAGCACCTCGCGAGAAAATGGACTCGAGCCTATATTTTATTTACTCGAGGTCCGAGTTAAATTAAATCGAGTCAGAAAGACAAGTGTCAATTGACAACAAGACTTCAATCATTAATTTTTTTCCGTTTCTTTCGAATTGCATAAAGTTGAAATTCCTGTTTTTCTGTGTGTAATTGAAGGATTATAATAAATATGGAATTTTTAAGATGGTGTGGCATTTACTCCAGAAGGATGTTGTGTTAATTGTACAGTAAGATTTTAACGCAATGTGAGAAGATATAATCTGAGACTGCTGCAGATGTGCTTACTTGTGTGCGCATAGATTTTTCGCTTGTTTTGGTCAAACCGTTTAGATGCAGTTTGAGAAAGTGCGTATTGATGATGCAAGAAACTATTGAAACTATCTATTAGTTATGGAGATACAGGAATATTTACATCCCATGTCGATCTGCACAATAATCGCATACTGTGAACATTATTTTGCATTGGATTATAGCACACAAAAGAAAATAACAATATAAGTTATAACACGCTTATTTTCTAAGACAAATATATGTATTCAGGTGCATTTAGGTACCTAGAATAGGTATTAATTTCTTGCTAGATATTGTTGCGAGTATCCGGCACGTTGTTTGGTGGACAGACGTTGGTATTGTTGACTGTTGTGCACATGTCCTAATGTTAAGCGTTATTTAAGTATTTTTGTCTTGGACACAGTATCAAGATGAGAGGTGGAGCGACCTGCGTCTTTTTTAGTTGAAACACTATCTACTTCTTCGAAATTGATACACTATAATTGTCGACATTGATATACTTATGTATAGTAATAAAAATGCTTTGTTACATAATGATGTGAATTTTGATGTCATGAACCGTTCAAAAGACCCTATATTACTACGACTTATTACTAAACACTGCACTATTTTACTACGTTATAATACAGATGAGGCCAACCTACTCACTAAACAATAACCTTTTTAGTGATTTTTCAGGTTGTGATCATACGATCATAACCTGAAAAATCACTAAAAAAGTTCTCAGGATTCCCGTTAGACGAAGTATAAATATTGACGCAAACGCACACAACAAACAACAACAAAACAACATGCGTGCGTGTGCATGAAACATGCGTTTCATTAGTAGACGCCACAATTTTGGAGGGCCTAATCGCCGAACAAAAAAAACCATCTCCTTTATGTTTCAAATTGATGTTATTTCAAGTTAGACAAATATCAACTTTATTTTAATGGTAATTAAGTTGATTTCAGAGTGACTCTTGAAAAAAATATAAAAAAGTTGTAGCGTAAACTGAACTGTATTATGTAGAATTTAAAGTTATTTTTCCATAAACTCATATTTGTTTTCATTTTTGACAAATAAGTCGCGAATGCAGATTACACTTTCTTAGCATCAGTAATTGAAGAGATATGAAGCAGTAATTTCGCTATATTGCGTTAAGGGTGGCCCTTTCCTCCCCAGATGTTGCTGGGGAGAAAAGGGCCACTCTCTCCTCCCCATTACCTCCACAATTTCCATGTATTTTGGCAGATGGTTATATCTACTGTCATCGTCTTATAATTACGTCCTATACAAAAATTATTTTTTATTTTTATTTTTTTAGTAACGTTGCACTAGGAAGACAGTCAGACCCGGAACAACTACTTGTAGGCCATATAAATATTTGTTCCATGCGGAAATCGAACCCGTGACACGCAGCACAGCAGTCAATCGCTTAACCACTGCGCCGACCGTGCCGTCGAGTACAGAATAATACAGGGTGGCAGGGACATCGACGCGCAACCCATTCCATAGTATGTATCACACTTCTCTATGAAAAAGCAGTGTTGTTTTTATTAAAACTAAAAAATTTTACGCTAGGGTCTAGGAGAATTTGCTGATTTCGCGGTTACAGTTTGCGCGTTGATGCCACCCTGTATAAAAGATACAAAATCATCATGGATACTCTCAATTTAAGGATAATGTCTAAGACCTTAGTTAAAAAACTAAAAGGTGTATATGAAACTTGCATTGAAAGAGGGCGAGTACTCTACTGAATGCTAATTCAAGAAGACAACGTAATCAAAAACATCCCAATTAAGAACCTGCTCCTTTTTTTGAAGTCGGTTAAAAAATCTAATTACAAGTTGAATCCTCCGTATCTGCATTTTAATTACTTTCTCCCTAAATACCTCATAATTTTCTCATTAAGGTTGTTTTTTACAATTAATCGTTTTTGGTTACCTTATTGGCAATGGTAATTTACTTTAAATTATTTGCATTTTTAATAATCTGGCCTTCTGGAGTTCGGGAAATGACTACTTATCAGAATTTTGATCGTTAACTGAGTGGCTTACGATTGAAACCACGGGTTGAATACATACATATGTACACATACTTATTTATGTATATGTATGGTATGTATTTGATCTCGACGCCTTCTTCACATGGGGGTGGACAGAAACTACAGAACTCCAGATCAGATATTGTAAGAAAAACACCCTTTTTTATTCGAAACATTATTTTCACTAAAGAATCAATATAGAATAATGTAGAGTTATAGCTAGTAGAGTCCAATACAACTTACATCAACTGGGTCAAGGCGCCAATAACGTGCGAAGTCCGGACTTAGTGCGAAATAGCTCTAGCATCCCTATCTATTGATGCGTCTGTTAACGACTCTACTTAACGGTATGTGGGGAGTTTCAACATAAATGTGGTAATAAAGACATTGCCTGAACCTCAAGATGATTTGCGTATTAGCAGTGAAGACCTTGGTTTGGTTCCGAGATAAGGTTTATAAACCTAAAACGTTAAAGATATGAACCTAGAACGTTACGAACACTAAGTTCATACACACGAGCGGCACGCGTCAATGGCAAAGGCAACTGCTTTTTTTTTTTTGTTAATGTGTTCTCGCATTTCCACCTATGAGGTTGTCATCTGCTTAACTGGTCTTGCATCCACATGTTTCAATAAATTAAGACCTCCAGCCAGGGCTTAAAAAACTTAAAAACTAAGCGACTACACGCTAGGTGCACCCCCTGTGGGGTACGGACCTCGGCTTAGGGCGTCGCTGGGAGAGGGCGTCGCTGGGAGGGAGCAGCAAGGGTCAGGCTGGATTGGAATTATTTAGGGACAAATTTAAAACTACAGGCTCAGCGGTGCGGGCTGGCTCGAGCAACGGTCGGGTCGGACGTGGTATGGGGCGTCGCGACGCGGCTGTCGGGACTTGTACTTCGTCGACGTGTTACTGGTGTATTTGAGCACCGTAGTCAAATACACAAGCGGCACGTTGTCGACAGCTGCAGTTATCTTTTCAGTTGACGCGTGCTCGTGTTTATGCACACTTGAAAGAGATCGTTGTGTATTTTAAATATTTGTGGGTGCCTGAAGATGGATGATGCTGCCGAGGCCAGTCCAGAAAGAGGTGGCAAGATGAACTGGACGCGTACCGTGAGGGTTGTGTACAGATTTAAGGTCGTGCGGGATAGGAGTACCTGGAAGGACGCAGGTGGCGGCCTTTGCCAGCAGTAGGCCAGGAAAGGATAATTTAAAAACAATACTCGTATGTGAATAGGTTGTCTTATTAGAATAAATCTTTCGATTCAACTGATTAAAGACTTTTAAATGGAAATTCTAATAGAAGATTTCAATAGCGTCTTAGATTATTATAATGTCTGTAAGACACAACGCAATTCATGGTAATCTGTAGATTGTAAACACATTGCAAAAAGTAGGCATAACAAAGACATCCAACAATGCAGAATATTCAATAGCTAACCATCTAAGGAATTGACCACAACTAAAGACTTGTTACACAACCAAGAAACGTAACAACACCACGCATATATTCCACGAAGGACTATGTTAGGTTAGATAATAATAATAATAATTTATTTTCTCACCACAATATATGTACATTAGAGAGGTATCAATACAAAATACGTAACAGCAATAATTATAATAATAATAATTCGTTTATTTGCCAGAAACACGGTACAAAGATGTAATAAAGTAGTTAAGGATAATCATGTCTCGCCGACACAGCGGCATGCAAATAGAAATTTATTTAATTAAAGTAAATTACAAATAAAATTAAATTAAATTAAATTCCAAATAAAACCAAATTAAATTAAATTACAAATTAAATTAACAACAATATGTAATATTAAATGGTTAACAATAAATGAGAGCTTCACGTTTTCATAAAATATTTAGGCATAATAATAACAAAATTTACGTGGACATTTGTGGAAAAATTCATTAATTGAATAAAAACATTCCTGTAACAACCACTTTCGCAATTGGGTACAATTTTTTTTAAAAGGAAGTTTCGTTATTGAGTTTGGTAACGCGTTATAAATTAAAGGAGCCATGTAGACACAGCTCTTCCGAAAGATTTGCAATCTAGGAATCGGCATTTCATACGCTAAATGTGTAACTTGCCTTTTATTTGTATTGTCTTTCCGTTGGAAGAGCATAGGATGAGATCTTAAAAACCTAGCAACTTCGTAGATGTAAATACAGGGCACCGTTAAGAGGCCATGCGACTTGAATACGGGCCTGCAGGATTCGGACCACTCGATATTAAACATTGTCCGAATGCATTTTTTTTGGGCAATGAAAATTCAGCCCTTGGGTAGTGCTTACATTTTAATGTTAATATATTTTGATTAATCAATGCGGTAAGAATTTAGAAAAATCATAGGTTTTTAGGATTAAAAATAAAAATAAAGAGAAAAGGAAATTAGTTGCAATTAGTGGTGCTTGGTGTTAGTATGTTTAGTAGGTATTTGTATGATTGTGTATTTGTGAATGAGTAGGGTGTATGTGTGAGGGTAGGGTGTGTGGGGGGGAATATAATGTTTTAGATTGGCTATTTTGAGACAGCAAGTAGTTTTTCTGTTTCTTCATAATTTAACTCCCCGAGCCAGCTATTTAGTATAGTTTTGCATTTGGTTCTGGAGAGGCTATAAATTGGGAGTATCCTATTTATTTTATTATATAGAAAGCAGCCAAGATAGCAAAAGAATCGACGGGAGGAAGTAGTCGAGAGTCGAATGTGGGGTCTATGTAATCGAATCGTCTACTTCTGTGGGAGAATGAATGGTTGAAGGCAGTGAGGCCATGCTGTTTAATAACCGTTTGCAATATGAACAGCTGACGAACAGTCAGCACCTTTGCTTCCTTATATAGCGTAACCGTTGGATATCGGAAAGGTTTGAATAAAATAGATAGATAGAACTAGTGACTTGTGTACTATAATAGGTGCACACCCATATTTCACCTGCTATATTTTATGTCCCGTCCTTGTAATAAGGGGGAGACTATTTGTATGACCTACATGTATTTGTTCCGAGTCTGGGTGTTTTTCTATCTATAATATGTATGTATTTACAAAAAAAAAATGTATATAAGTAGTTTATCAGCCATCTTGTTGCCATAACACAAGCATTAGGTTGCTTAGCTTGGGACTAGATGGCGCTGTGTGAAATGTCCAGGGATATTATTATTATTATTACTATTGTCATCAACCGGGTACAAATCAAGACTCCGGACTGTTACTCAGAAATTCCTGATGGAAAAACCCAATAACAGACACATATAAGTATCTTAACATAAACAATGTGCGGTATGGGTTTAATGTGAATATTATAACAGTATCCTTAGTTCCTTACATACCTTTTGCTTCCTCCATATTCATACATCTTTTCATACCGACAGTTGTTAGTACGCACCTCATGTTAATGTAGCTATGATAAATATTCTACATCCATGGCTAAAGTACTTAATAGGTCGATTAATATTCTCATATAACCCATACTTGGATACTAATCAGTTACATTTAGCGTGCTTCTGTTAGGTAGTAGCCTCATTTGGGAGGAGTATTTATAGCTAATGACACTTATCAGGGTTACGGACTTCCGGACCGCTCACCGGGCCACCTTTTTACCGGGTACCGTGCAAAGGGGGCCAAAAACGCGTATAATAAAATACAATAAAATCTATAGTTATTTTGTGTTATAGGAAAAATGATACCCATCAATGTGGGTGAAATTACAAACCCTTGAATGTCACTAAATCGTCGTAGTCTCATGTTAAAGTTGCTGAGCTGTGTCTGTGTACTGATTGTGGATAAAACGTGTCGTGAGAAATAATCAGATCAGCGCCTAACGGTAACAGAATGCTTATTCTGACCTGGAGGAATGAATGAAGATAACTGTGAGTATGTACATTATGTTACACTTTAACAAAAATCATATTACGTATTACATGAAATCCAATTAAACTTCCTCGTTTTAAATAATATTACTATGTAATTTATAAATCGTGCAATGTGTCCAGGAAATTACCAATATTCATTATTGAGTAGACGTAATTATGTATCCTGGATAAAATCGTCTCTTTCAATATACATTTGCAATCTCCGCTACAACAGACGCATTAGCGAAAAAAGTATGGTATGCTACTGTCTATTATGTATCTTGGGCCAGTTTCATGTTTCTATAAATGACTGTACTTACTACATAGCCGAGGGAGAAAATCGGAAGAAAAATAATATACGATTTCCGATTATCCACTCCGCCTGGAGTAAATAGATGAACGCGCGTTTCCAAGTATCCACCCTAGGGTATATATTCGTAGAGGCCGTTTATCTATGTAACTACAAGTTGCCTTGTTTTCCGTAACAAGTTGTTATTGAAAACTTCCTGCTGCAGCATTCAAACAATAACAAGAGATCAAATTACTCGGGAGCATAAATAAAAAACATAAACAATATACAAGAATATAAAATGTACGCCTACGATAAATCCTACTAATAGTATTATAAGCGTGAAAGTTTGTATGGATCGATGGATGGATGGACGGATGAATGGATAAATGGATGGATGGATGTTTGTTACTCTTTCACGCAAATACTACTGCACGGATTTGGATGAAATTTGGCACACAGATGGTTTATAACCAGGATTAACATATAGGATACTTTTTATCCCGATATTCCCACGGGATCGAAACGTATGCGGGTGAAACCGCGGGGCGCAGCTAGTAAAACATAAACAAATCATGCTTGTTGTTGTTGTCTTTAGGGAATACAAGCGTCATTTGAACACCTCTGTGTATTATATAATTAACACCGGCTTTTCGCCAGTTATGTTTTAGTCCCACGTGATAGGGGGCGAGCCTATTGCCATCAACCGGGTACAAATCCTGCTACTAAAATAAATGGAAAAACTAACTAGTTGTCCGACCCGACCTAGGATCCTAGGACCTCTGGCTCAGCAGTTGCGTTTGCGACCCCTAAACCAACGAGGCAGTCGATAGATTAATTTAAAAAAAAAAAAATTATTGGGTCTCAAACAGTTACATTTGCAGATGTGATTGAGACAGCCTCAGTAAGTAATTAATAATACTTGTGTTGGGATTGTCTCGCTCTTTCTCTTAATTATTGATAGCTTATACACTATTGAGACTCTGTAACAATTAAAATTAAACTAATTGAACTAATTTAGAAACAAAGAGAAAACAATGAAAATTTATATGTAATGAGTTTTCACTATCTCAATTTTATTTAAATCAGCACAGCATGCAATTTTCGTCCATTCCTCATTCAATTTCTACTTCGATTCTGGTGAAAAGGTCTTCGAAAATACCTTCCCTTCTGCTTTCCTCACAATTTAATCCTTATTAACAATACAACTGACAGCAACTGTTGTGTCAACAGAAATGTCTGTGCACTTTACGACGAAATCGATATCTCGCAAACACATTTGTGACTTTACACAACTTTTACAAGCTGACGTACGAAACTTTGTTATATATTGGCAGAAAAACATCGTGAGCAAACCTGAGAGGCAATTCTCGTAATTTTAAAACCGTTCATGATCTCAGTCTCAATCTGTCAAAAAATACTAATAATTTCCCTAAATTTTGACAAGTTTTTGGCATTTGTTTGTCGCTGAGATGAGACTGTTGAACGTTTTAAATTACGAGAACTGGCCTTTAGGAGTTACAGTTAATTAGTGACTTTCGGGCGTCTGACGACTCGTGACGACTGTCAAAGATCCACGAATGACAGCCGGGACTAACGGCTTAACGTGCTTTCCGAGGCACGGAGGAGGGGTCTTGGTATGTAAAGATAGAAACCGCGGAGACCGTAGCTTAACGTGATGGATCGACCCGTGCGGCTGTTATTCCTGTGTTAATTTTATTAAAAGCTACTTAACTCTACATTTACAGCAATTGTGTCAAAAATTAAGCATATATTTTATCTAAATACATACTAAGTTTAATATTATCATTATAATGTTGGAATTAAGCTCGTAAGATACGGACTAAACACCAGTTGACTATTGCACAATATTGTTAAAATAGCATTTTAAGAACCTCATCAGAATTTTAAAACTGGACACTAAGCCGGATTTTTTATAACTGCATAATCATCGTAGGAAATTCGCCTTAAAGATGAATATTCATTGTAATCCATTAAATTATATAAAGCGTGTTGAACTCAGTTATTTAGTGTTAATAAAATCAATTTTTAAGTCTATATCCACAAGTGAGCAATAAGCTGCTAAGTGTTATAATTTACTAGCTGCGCCCAGCGGTTTCACCCGCATAAGTTTCGATCCCGTGGGAATATCGGGATAAAAAGTATCCTATGTGTTAAGCCTGGTTATAAAATATCTGTGTGCCAAATTTCATCCAAACCCGTTCAGTAGTTTTGGTGTGAAAGAGTAACAAACGTCCATCCATACAAACTTTCGCATTTATCATATTAGTAGGATTTATATGAAACTAGCAAACTGATCAGACGGTGTCCTGTCCTTTCAATAATTCATACAAAGGTCTCATAGGAAAAAACGACTTTACTTTTTCAAAAAAATTTATATTTTCATTCCATAGAAACCTAATTCAGACAATTACGAACATTTTAAAACAGAAATAGCCAAATCGGTCCAGCCGTCCCCTAGTAGTACGAAAGAACGGCATTCCATTTTTATTTATATGTATACAGTGCCTTCAAAAGTTAGTTGACATTATTCTACTTCAACTGTGATGCCCATTATTTTTTATTATAATTAATAGGTCGATGAATTAGTCAATGACAATGTTATTGAATACAGTTCAAACAATTGAAACTAGAATTTTAGACCATAATGTGGCACCACAGCTGAAGTAATAAAATAAATAAATTTGGTTTTTAAAATAAAAATCGTGTAAAACGTCCTTTTTTGTCTAGTTTTAAAATTCTGATGCAAAAAGTTTCTTAAAATGCTATTTTAAACCGCAAGACTATTTAATCTAACCACAATATCAAACTATCTGGCAAAACTATCTGGAAAGTCATTTAGCGTTCTCTAGAATTAAACTGAAGCTGACGGGGGTCAACAATTAATTTAGTTGATCCCTTTCTAACTCGTAATGTAATTAATATCGACTTTTGATGTATGTTGAATACATCAAAAGTCGATATTACTTACATTGAACTGACCTAGTTAGAAGATGATAGACTGTATCTTGTACGTAGTTAGTGTTTCACGATGCAGGAATTTGCCCCTTTATCTATAAAATTGTTACTGTTATAAATTTTTCCTTCTCTTTTAATGTAATGAATGATAGATAGCAAACAGGGCGTTATAATAAGCATAATCAGGCTATAACGTTCCCACAGCTGGGACACACGCCTCCTCTCGGTGAGAGTGAGTGGGCCGTAATCCACCACGCGGGCCCAGTGCGGGTTGGCAGATGTCACACGTCTTCGAATTTCTGGTTCTAAGACATGCCGGTTTCCTCACGATGTTTTCCTGCACCGTTTTGAGAGCAATGGTGATGAAATAATTTACACAAAGTAAAGCGCCTGTCTAGGTTCGAACCTACGACCTACAACTCGTAAGTCGCGGCCGTTACCACAGGGCCACCGTTGCTCGGGGCGTTATCTTTAAACAATACCATAAAGAACTTACAAAGGTTCTTTGTTATATTATCAAGAGGCAAATATATTAATTTAAATAAACAATGTTTAAACGTTACATGCACCGTGGGCTTTCTCTTTTAATTTATTAAAGGTCATCTTCATCTTGGAACCGCCCATTGCAAGGGACAAGCATTATAATATATACAATATGAAAGAAGATTCTCCGTATCAAATACTTACGCAGCTGTATCTGAAAGCGGTACTTTAAATAACAATTTACGGTAGAGTACGGTACTTTAAACAATAACAATTTCTATGAACAGATAATTCGATATCCACGTTCAAAATTACAAAGGATTTCACTGAAATGTCACTGACTCGTGAAGATATCATCCGGATGTTGAACCCTGCATCCACTAGATATTGTTTCAAGTAGTCTGGGAAATAGCTTTGAAAGGTCTTTACCTTTAAAGATCTTTAGACTAGTCGGTTTCTTTAAAGTCTGCCTTTTTTTAAGCAGTATCTTTATTAATTAAAAATTATTTTACAAAATTCCAAAAAAATAAATAAACGTCGTTTGCTGGTTGTACAAAACTGCTCCTCAATAGCATAACACACTTTTAATCATAATCTCTCACTCAAATGAAAATGGTCAAAATGAAGGAGGGCTGCCATTGTAATCGAGCCTCTAATTCCCATTTTACGCTCCAAAAATATAATTGAACACTGTAATTGATTGTGCCTCTTTTTGTGAACCTCAAATAATTCCTATTATGGGGTCCTAACAATATTAGGTAACTGCGACCAACTGTGAGAAAAGCCAGAAAAATAAAAGTGTGCATATCACTTCATCATGTCCGCCGCGAAACCATAGCAGCGAAACCGCAATAGTTAGTACACTCCCGCGCTCGGCCTGCTGTTTTGTTGCGTTACCGCGTTTGTTTCGCACGTATCTGTGGCAGTCGACAAGTTTATAAAGTCAGTCTTCAATTGTTTTGTAAAGTCGGTGTTAATATTATGGAAACATTAATCCAAAGTATACCTATACTGTAAACAAGGTCGAAAGCGACGACATTTTCTTAAAAGCTTAAATTCAACTGACTCTCATGATGCTTCGCTACTCTTATCGCGAGATAATATAGTAATGTTTCTTAGCAGTTTTCGTGAAGCGGTTACCCATAGTTATTTTCACGACCAAGGTGCGCAAAGGCCCTCATTCATTTAAAAAAAGTATCCATCATTTGAAAGTCAGTAAGTTTAAAGAACTCTGCTCTCAAAATGGTGAAGAAAAACATCGTGAGGAAACCGGCATGTTTTAGAACTAAAATTAGAAAACATGTGACACCTACCAACCCGCACTAGCCCCGCGTGGTGGATTACGGCCCAGTCCCTCGTACTTAGAGGAGGCATGTGTCCCAGCAGTGGGGAATTACAGGCTGATTATACTTTTAGGTTTAAGAGGTTCAGTTAAATATTTTCCTTTCGCAATTACCCCGTGGGAAGTGGGAGTGAGAGTGACTACTGTCTTAAATACCTAACGAAAACAAAGCATGGGTTGCACAAGTAAGAAGTACGCAGAACATCTAAGATATATTACGCCACTATAAGCACGTTGTTAGAAGAGCTTTGCTCGCTGCATGCTTTTTTCAGAGAACTTTTACAAAAGCTTAGTTTGTGGTCATACTTGTAAGTAGGTAAGCCTGTTTCAGAGCCTTTACTGTTTCTGGTATGTTTCTCAGTTCCATTTGTTCGTATGTTCATTAAAAAAAAAACGAAAAAATATAATTACCTTTTAAACCGCCTGGCTCTGGCTAATGTCATTTTTTTTATCGCGCGTGAACATCAGAATAGCCGGCCACTTAGCACCCATAAAACACTTGGGAATAGTTTTTTAAAATTGCTATTATTTTTTTAAATCAATTTTATCATAAATCAAACGGAAATTCTGTCACACAACCATTCACGAATATAAGCTAAAAGGTAATAATATTTTAGTTAGCAAAACAGGACGCAAGATTGATAGTTCTACCCTGAAGGGCTAATATAATCAATATGGCAACATGCTGGTTACCTAATACTTGTGCCAGACGGTACAGCTGCTGCGAACACAAAGTTTTGAGCCCTTATATTGTAATAGAATAATGTTTTGGGTATATTATAATTTCGGGTCTAACCACCGTTATGGTTTCAGGATAATTGAAACATATATAAAAGTATATATAGCTGGTAAGTACCTACCACCTACACATTAAAATATTCGATAGCGCTATATAGATAATAATGTTAACTTTATGTAAACATTATCTATGTAGTAGCACGTGCTTATGTGAACAAGCCAATATCAGACGCTTAAATATTTGTTCATTTTTACCTTTCATTCGGCATCTTTCACTCATAGTGACACGTCTGAACACAAAATGAATTAAAGTACAAAATAAACAAATTAGTGAAGCGATCCAACGTTGTTGGAATTCGGCTCTCGCCATTTTTGACTGGCATACCGAATTACTAAATTAAATGAAAGAAGCAGATGAATGTTCATTCCTTAATTTTGTCAGTGTCGTGTGAACGTGCAATGAAACAAAATGAACTTTCTTCACTCGAGTGAAGGGTCCGATATCGGGTTTAGTGAACGTTTCCAAAGAGCGCGGATATTTGTCATTTTGATTAAATTTAATGTAAATTCAATTTTGCGTAGGTACCCTCCCCAAAAATATTTTACGCAAGAATTTGCTCTTCATATAGGTCCAAAGTAAAAACAAAAACACATTATGACTATCGTAACTGTTACCACTAATTGTCGTATCATTTATTTTCGTCTCGGGTTCAGCGACCATTGGCGAGTTGCCAAACAGTTCGTTTACTGATGGAAGAATATCAAGGGTTACGAAACAATGGCAATTTGTTCGCTAAAATGTGTTTACTACCATTTGTTATAAGTTCCAGTCGTATTTTATCAGCACGTAGGTCCTTTTATATAGGAAAGATTTATTTCGCCTTAAACGAAAGATAATAAAGGCCAATATAGGTACAAGCTTATTTTTCAATCGACAGATAATAATTTTAATTCATGAAATTAAATTGACATGAAATTAAATTGACGTCTGACAGTTTTTGTATGGAAGAACTGTCAAAAATTCAAAATGATTTCTCCGATAAAATTATCTAGCGTTGGAAAAATCAGCCCTACATGTTTTAAATTGACGTCGATTTTCGTGTTAACCCGTGTGACCGCGATGTTTTTCTAAACCACGCAACGGATTTTCAACATCATTTAGTAAATTTTGTCCGGAAAGTTTATGTACTCGTACTATTAAACTTACATTTTTTCCTTTAGGAAGAACACACTTCCTTTAGGAACAACTATTGTCCATTATTGTTCTTCTCCATAAGTACCTACTGCGCTTTGAAATGGGTAACTAGCCTTATCTTTCGGACTGACCGACTCCGTGACAATTCAAAAGTGCCTATAATTGGTGTAATTTAATGCTTTGAGTTTGTGATTGATATAATAAAAAAAAACAATGTTTTGTCAAGTCGTAAGAGCCGTTTGAAGCAGGGGCGGGTCGCTAGTACTCCAGCTATAACTGCGAAATTGATTTACGAGCTAACAATATTACAATCACATAATATAAATGCAGTTAGATGTAACACATTGGCAAAGCATCTCACGTCTAGGGAGACCGTACATACACTAACGTCCGAGGAATGAATACTAAACCAGCAAACCGTTCGCAACTGAATTTGTGCAATAATATCTAACAATATTTTCAGGTTGGAACTAAAATAATCTAAGCAAATTAGGTACACTGATTGGCTTTCATTAGTTACGATATGTTCATAATTAAAATTAACCGAAGACGACCTTTTTAAATTTTAAGGGTATATTCCCTTCCTTTGGATAAAATTATGTATGAAAACCCAAACCCTGTGATAAGCACCGACTATAATAAATACAACATTTAAGCATACAAACTACTTCTCGGAATGACTGACTCATAACTACTCGTATCCTACACCGCATTGAAATCTTGAAATTGTGACCGACTTCGACGAGACAGGACGTTTATACCCGGGCGCTGTGGAGGGTTAATAAAATTACTTTTACGGTACACAGAAGTGTATCAAACATTATTTGCACTGATTTACAGTTCGATAGATGCGGAGGATGGAAGATACATGCATGATGAGCTATGTAGGGACTTGTTCAGTAGGTTCTCGTGAAGCTACGTAATTCATTTGCCTATCCTTTTCCCAACTATGTTGGGGTCGGCTTCCTGTCTAACCGGATGCAGCTGAATACCAGTATTTTATTTACATGGAGCGACTGCCTATCTGTCCTTAACATCCCAGTTACTGGGCAATTCGATACCCCTTGGTAAGACTGATTGTCAAAGATCCACGAATGACAATCGGGACCAACGGCTTAACGTGCGTTCCGAGGCACCGAGGGACTTGGTCTAGCGAAGCTACATAATTGTAGTGCGTTTTTTCGATTACGCCACTTCTTCTTCCCAGCTAAAGCACTAGGGAAGTGGTGAAGAGCGGGCGATTTAGGAGACTTATGTAATTTTGACATCCAAAAAGTGCTGATTCTCAGATTAATTTGAATAAATTACTTTTGATTAACGTAAGGTAAGATGCCCTCAGGTTAAGTGGAGCGACGATCTTCGCAAGATGGATGGAATCAACTGGAATGAGAGTGGTCGAAAATCGAGTTGAATATATGGATGATGGATATATGTACAGACGCCAGCACATCAAGCTACTACAATCTGTCAAATTCCTTTACTAGATTTTCAACTTTATCGCTGAAGCATTAGGGTTCAAGGTTGATTGGGAAAATTTGACAGTTTCGGGTAGCTTGACTTGCTGGCGTCTGTACAATAGGAGAGGCCTATGTCCAGCAGTGGACTGCTATAGACTGATAATGAATTTTGATTTTGTTAGCAGAATAACTAAACTGAACAAGAAAAAGTAAAAAATACTTTAGATTTTGGTTTTTTAGTTTGCAGATTATCTAAATGAAATAAGGAAAAGTACAAAAAGCTCTGCCCATTTTTGACGGTGCCAAAGTGCCAATGTGAAAGGCAGTATGTATTTCCAAGAAGCCTATAATTTTATTAGCAATTTCCCGGTTCACACTGATACACTAACCAAGCGTAGTGACTAGGGCCATATTTCTTTACCACTGAATTTCAGGGATCTTTAATGGCGTGGAAAAATTAAATGATATAAGAAAAGTCTTCTAACGAAGTGGGGTAGTATTATAGGAGTCTGTATTTAACAGCCTTCTGGGATACATTCGAGGGGTTTCCCTATCTTTTATGACTCAGATAGGTAGCGTTTGATTTTAATGCGCTGTGAAGGTTAATTTATAACAGAAAAGGGGACCTTGAGAAAGAATGCGTTTTTTTGCTTAATTTTTTTGTTAAGTCTTAATTAAAAAGTGCTTTTTAAGTTCTATTGCATATCATAATAGGCACACAAAGGTTGGTTAATTTCAGTTGGTGTCTAAACGTTCTCTTTGTTATACTTAAATACTTTTTGGCGCCATGTCAATTATTTGGTTGTTGCCGGCGTCAGAATTAATAAGTTGGATTAAAAATTAAATATTTACTACGTGAAGGTACAATAAATGTATTTTATTTATTTGTTTATTATTCATAAAATCCACAGCTCTTTGAAATTTTATCTTAAAATATATAAACTACTCTTACAGCCAATTACGGATTTACAATTTAATAGATAAACAATGCATGCAGCAGAAACAAACATACAGAATGAAGTGAACTGCTAGCACCATCTAAGCACTGCTAAGTGTACAATGTGGGTGAGTGTGTAGGAGTGTGCATGAGGAGTTGCAAATGGGTGTGTAAATATGTTATAGTGGTATGTGGTATGTGGTGATTGTCTGTGAACCTTCTATTCAATTTAATTTAGATTTATTTATCAGTTCGTCACATACTGACGATATTAATTGTTTTCTGAATATACCTTTTTTGGTATTTAATATATCAAGATGACCTTTTGTTAAAATTACTTAGCATCCTACCAATGACTGAGTTTTGAGCGTAGTTTGTACCACTGTGTGGTACATCGAATAACTGCGTGTGCCTATTCCGTCGAGACGGAGCACTTAATCTTATAACTAAGTTATTTAAAACGGTACTGCCAATGTTCCCACTACAGATATTATAAAGAAATAGCAAGTCCATTACGTCTGTTCCCCAATGGTAGCACATTATGATGTTTGCATGATAGCAGATAATCTGTAGATCTTAATGTAGTGCGATATTTATTATATTTAACGTAGTGCGAATTCCAAAAGGCTAATTCTCGTAATTTAAAACGTTCAAAATCTAGTCAATGTCAAAAGCTTGTCAAAATTTAGAAAAATTAGACGTATTTTTGACAGATTAAGACTGAGATCAGACTGTGAACGTTCTTAAAATTACGGGAATTACCTCTCAGATATTACTGCAGTATTCTAAAATACTGCGTATGTACGCAAAATAAAGTACCTTGATGCAATTTATACGAGTATCAGTAAATAATTTACATGTACGCATAATAAATTCCAGGTTTCTGTATGCCTTGTCGACGATATAGGACACATGCTCAGAACACAGAATCTTTGAGTCGAGGACGACACCAAGATCCCTAACAACATTGCAACGTACAATATTGACACCACTAAGATTGTAGCTGTAGTTAATGAGATTTCGCTTCCTAGTAAAGGTAGTCTGACATTTGTTTACATTCACATTGATTCTATTGATAATACAGGATAATTTTTTATTCAGTGCGTAAATTTTTACAGGGTGTTCTACCCATGAATATGAACAACATTCACTATGGGACCATCTCTGAAATCACGAAAAAAAAAATCAGCAGATTCATACATTTTGGTCGAGTAGGTATTGAACTTTTATAAGAAACAGCTGATTTTTTTTTTGTGATTTCAGAGATGGTCCCATAGTGAATGTTGTTCATATTCATGGGTAGAACACCCTGTAAAAATTTACGCACTGAATAAAAAATTATCCTGTATAGTAACTAGATAATCTATTTAAATCGTTTTGTAGCACAGTCATGATTATTTCTTATAGTCATAATAATCAGTATTATACTGTATAATGGTGTTGTCAGCATACATCAGGAACCTTGCATCAAAAACATGCGCTCCTATATCGTATACGTAGGCAGAGTTGGCACACCAGATGATATGGTTACGCAGTTAGACCTTACTCCATCCAATGTAACAATTTGAGACCGATTCCTAAGGTATGACTCGAACCATCTGAGCAAGTTACTGCGAATACCGAGCTCTTGCAGCTTACTCAGAAGGATGTCGTGATCCACGCAGTCGAAGACTTTTTCAAAATCCGTGTAGATCACGTCAACCTGACCACCATCATCCATATCACGGACAACAGTCTCAAGAAATACTGCTAAATTGGTATTAGTAGACCGTCCCCTAATAAACCCGTGTGTTGTTGCGGAATTAATTTAGATATGGTGGGATAAGCAAAGTTGTGTACTATTTTCTCTAGAATACCTATTTTTCCTACGTTTATGAGGTTTAACTCAAAATTGAAAACTTCAGGTTTTAGTAAAAACATGGTTTTTGAACTTTCAAAGGGCAACAATACCCTTGCCTTTCATTTTAAAAGTTGACAAATACACAAGACACGTAACGCGTGATATTACAATGATAAGACGTGCGATACCTTTATACTAATAAATAAAAAAATACCTCAAGACCATCAATCCAATCATAATACATTGTTAAGTAAATTAGAAGCCTGCGGCATAAGAGGTAACGTGCTCGAACTTTTGAAATCGTATTTAGAAAACAGAGCACAGATAACCGAGATTAGTCGCATTAATTTGATGAATAAACATGAAGAGATATCACGATCACGAGAACGTGAAATTAAATTCGGTGTTTCACAGGGAAGCGTTGTGGGCCCGTTTGGATTTATATTATATGTTAATGATATGCCCACGTCCATTGAACACCCTTTAACTATGTTTGCTGATGATAGCACCATGACAATCCATTGTAAAAACGTAAATACATATGAAGCGGACATAAATAATTCTCTTGACAATTTAGTTAAATGGCTAGATAGAAATAATTTGAATATAAATTTAAGTAAGACTAAGATAATGCACTTTAGACAACGTATTCCTGGTGTATCCAACCTTCATATACATAACAAAACTGACGATATTGATGAGGTAACCGATTCCAAATTTTTGGGATTACAAATAGACTGCAGTTTAAATTAGAAAGCACATAGAGGCGTATTGTGTAAAAAAATGAGTTCGTCGGCATTTGCTTTATATAGGTTTTCATCCATAGTCGATACCAAAGCACTTCTTGCGGCTTATTACGGCATAGCTGAGTCTCACTTGCGCTACGGTGTCATTTTAATTTTTTTTTTTTTTTTTTACTTTTTAGTGTAAGTATAATGTTGTATGTATTTATAGTATTTTTAAGTTATATTAATATTGTATTGTATGTGTTTATATGGGCCTTGATGCCTAAAATAAATGGATAAATAAATAAGTATATTTTCTGGGCAAACTCCACCGACAAAGAGACAGCATTTAAGGCTCAAAAAGATGTCTCTGGTTAATGTTCAAACTAAAAACCATCGACAGTTAACATAACATAACAACAACATACAACATTAACATATAACATTTAACATTACACACACACAACACACACACACATAACATTTTGACACTTCCCTGTATTTATATTCTCGAAGTAACTGTATTTTTATATAATTATACTGTTAATGAGAATTTAAATTTTAAACCATTTTATTTAATATAGATATAGTGTTATAATTAAGTTAATATTTTAATGACAATAATTTCAATAATTTTATTTATTGAATGTAATAATTAATTCAATGTTTTAATGAGAATTTAAATTTTAACAATTTTGTATACCTAATGAAAATGTTTGCATGCCGAATGGTGAAATATGGCAGAACTCTGATTTATACCTACTACTATCTACTTATGTATTATTTGCAAACCACCCATATTTGCAAATAAATGCTATTCTATTCTATTCTATCAATTGCGATCAAGCGTTAAAAGAGCCTACAAAACGGTGCAGGAAACATAACAAGGAAACCGGCACGTATTAGAACAATAAACTCAAAGACATATCAGTGACATCTACTAACCCGCCCTAAGCTGGGCCCGCATAGTGCAGATACGTATATAAAGTGGCTCTTGTTATTTTATTTATTTATTTAAACTTCTCGCACATAATAGGGTACAAAGGCGGACTTAAGGTATTCTCTACCTAACCACTGTCTACATCCTTTACCACTATCGACAACAATTCCCAGTCAATTGAAACTGTACATAAGATTGAAACTATTTTCGTCATTTTATAAATTGCAAGGAACATTCACCCTTAGGGTGGATAAAGCAATTACGACGTTGAGACTATCTACCTATTACAGCCTACTCCCAGGCAGGCGCGCTTAACTCTGTGTAAATACTTTAATCACCGCTGCTCTCACAACGGTGAAGGAAAACATCCCTGGAATTCCTAGAATAGTCCTAGAATTTTTTTTAAGACATGTGACATCTACCAACCGCGCTAGGCATGCGTGGTAGGTTTCAGCCCACTCCCTCTCGATGAGAGAAGGCCTGTGTCCCAGCAGTGGAAACATAATTATGTATGTAAGTACAGTACGGTACACACGAAAACATGCTTACAACTGTATCCAAACATTCCAGCATTTATAAATGTCCCCATTCACATGCAGGTATTTTAAGCAACAATTTACCTTTTTTAAGGAACCCATTCCTACCAGAAACTATAACCGTGTAAATAAAAGACATAACGTAACATTTTTACGCAAGAGAGGGTAAAAGTCGCGTGTTTTCCATGAATTGAAGACTCGCATTTTATTTTTAAATCGCAAAATCGACTTAGTACTTGTCAAACAAGTTGGTTTCTTTTTTTGTTTTTAGAGTTCTGTAAAAAGTGTCGACAGTTACTTGCCTACTTTAAAACAAGAACTAGATTTTCTGAGGGGCAATTCTCGTAATTTTAAGAACGTTCACAGTCTGATCCCAGTCTCAATCTGACAAAAATACCTCTAATTTCCCTACATTTTTTATATGTTTTTAACATTGATTGTCGCTGAGATGAGATTGCGACTAGATTTTGAACGTTTTCATTACGGGAATTGCCCTTCTGATATAACTCACACGATCACTAATTAAGTTAGGCGATAGGCTACGTAGTTTCTGAATATGATGCATCAAATGCTCCAAAAGCTTCTCATATTTCCGAAAATTATATCTTTGAATATTTTTTTAAAATAAAATGTTTTGTCCGGTCGAGCACTAAAATGTGATATGATATAGTAGAGACAGCGGTGACAGATAATAAAAAATAAAAAAACTTATGTTTCGTCTACGTGGTGAAGGTCAATGGTCATTTGTTTTACCACATGAC
Organism: Apamea anceps; assembly: GCA_951799955.1. NCBI lineage: Eukaryota > Metazoa > Arthropoda > Insecta > Lepidoptera > Noctuidae > Apamea > Apamea anceps. The sequence goes on along the minus strand of OX637522.1, from coordinate 5,052,175 downwards.
TTAACAAAATCCAAAGAAAGGCAACATGACGTCATTGAAAATAGTGATTCTATGGACCTGAGTTTGCAGATTCCACTGTTATATTAAAATCAACACCCGGAACCTCTCTGGTCAAATACAATTCGCACTTGGCTGGTTTGATTTTGAATATATTCTAATTTTGGGTTGCAATAGAAAAAAAAACGGTTGATTCGTTTGTTATAAAAGCATACGAGTAAACTTGTTAGTTTTTGCTGCGATGGACAAAATACAGACACAATATTCACGCGTCCATTTATTTTTGAAAATGCTCGCAGCCAAATTACATTCATCGCTGAAAACTCACTGCTCACGTCGCGTTTAAAATTGTAAAGCCGGTGCACATTGGTGCAGTGTCCGGACAATGCAATCAGATAGAATATTAAAATAGAATTTGAAAACGTAGCAAAGCGACTATGCCTACTGTAAAATACTTAAAGGTATTTAACTCTTGTGACTTGCAAGTCACAAGACAATACTGCAGCTTGTAATATTTTGTTATAAGGCATAAGGACGCTATTGCTCATCTTCTTAAGATACTAAGTAACGTTTTAAGATATCCGCCGATATGATAATATCTTGGCCGGGACGAAAAATAAGCCATCCCATCCTTAAACTCCGAATTTTTATGACTTAAAAACCTGCAGCGACGAAAATAACAAAGCTAAAACAGGTCTGTAGTATTAATATTTATTATATGAAAACTTCACTAAACCACCTTTGTCTTTTGTCACCAGTCTCCTCGCCAAGTTGCAGCCAAGTAAACTAATAAATCTTGGCGTTAAAAGGGCTTATACTGCAGCCTCAGGATTAAGTCCTGAGGCGTCGCCGGGAACTGTTGTAAAGTTTAATAAAAATATACTCGGGGAAGGGAGTTGAGATTTTTGTTAAGTGCTCCCGTTTGACGAGCTATTTTACTGTAAGAAGCTTGATTTTCCTGTTTTCTTTTCTTAAGATTTGTGTGATGGCCTTGAGATTTTTTTAAATATTCTTGAATAATTTTTCATGGCTTTTGTATTGACACTAGATTATTAATGTCTGCTTCAAATTTTTTTTTATTAACTATTCGACACACCACTAGTCTTACCAAGGGGTACACAACCCAGTTACTGGGTATTACCCAGTAACTGGGTTGTGGAGGTCAGATAGGCAGTCGCTCCATGTAAAATACTGATATTCAGCTGCATCCGGTTAGACTGGAAGCCGACCCAATATTTCTTTTTTTTTGGTTTCGCGGTGGAAATCCTCATGGACTTCCTCCATCGTAGTTGGGAAAAAGCTAGGCAGATGATGATGACCCTTTCCGGCACAAGGTTGACTTTCACTAGAATAAATCCTAAAATTAACTTGATAATCAGTAGTTTAAAACAAAAGAAGTTTATGTAAAGTTTTAAGAAGTTCGTTTATTGAGTATAGACTAGATCTTTTCTTAGTCACAGAACATACAGCATTTGCCGTTTTTAAATTTTATCGAACCGCACTTGGACCACGACGCTCGATGTTTTGTAACAACCTGATTTTAAAACCAACGAGCGTATTGGTGTAAATATCGAGCAAAGGCACGAGCGGTACCTAACTGGTCGGATATTTCACTAATGAACCCAAGGTAGAAAGAAATGTTGCAGATAAATGCTTGCTCACTCGCCGTGAGCATTATATCGACCGCAGCGTCGAGCATTCGTAGAAACGTTACATTACGTGGAAATGCTTTAGGAAACTGAGCTTTCGCCTTTATTCTACCATTCGTAAGAATGTTACATGGAAATGCTCGAAAAAATGCTCTAGTTTATTGAACTTATTAATAATATTCTATCCACCTTCAATTACGATATCTTTTTCTCAACAGTGTCTTAAAGCTTAGACCACTGCTGTTAATATAGGACACAGATTTAAACCTAGCACTCTAAGCTGATTGCAGACTTTTTTGTAATCCTATGGATGTTAGAATTAAACCTTTAGTATAGTGGTTTTCTCGAATATGCTTTTATTCATGTACCTAAGCAATTTATTGCGGGTGCAGTGGTGATCCAGTGGTTACGGCCCTGACTTACGAGTCGTAGGTCGTGGGTTCGAACCCAAGCAGGAGCTTTACTTTGTGTAAATCATTTTCATCACCACTGCTCTCAAAACGGAAAAGGAAAACATCGTGAGGAAACCAGCATGTCCTAGAACCAAAAATTCTAAGACATGTGACATCTACAAATCCTCACTGGGCCCGCGTGGTAGATTACGGCCCACTCCCTCTCACAAGAGAGGAGGCCTGTGTCCCAGCAGTAAGAACATTATAGGCTGATTATGTAAGCAATTTAGTAAACTTTTTCGTTTAATCTACTTCTCATTACATTATAGGCCAGTCATATCGAATCGATTAAAAATCCGATATGACTGGCCTATAATGTAATGAGAAGTAGATAGTAGTGCATATCCAAGTCTGCAGCTTCGAAAAACCTGTGCCAACTTTGCAGCACTTGAAAAACCGCGAAATTTTCGCACGATTTTTGGTATTCTCAATATAAATCCTAAACTATGCGTTTTTTGAAAAACAAAATCAATTACTCAAGTTCAATACCCACCGAGATACAGTTTAAAAGTTAGAATAATTATGTTCTCCTTATGATTGAACAATGACTATAGTTTGGCTTTTATAAATCAAACGACCGTTGATTTTCGAGCATGCTATCTGAGGTGCAGGTAGAAGGGGGAGTGCTCCGAGCGCGTCTGTACACGCTTATTTATGAGTATGCTTCAAACTAGCATGCTTATTTCTAGCATATGTGAACAGCCGCAGAGCATGCTCATTTTAAGCATGCTTACAAGTTTTCATAAGTATATGTGTCAGTACTGTGAAACTTGGAAATTAAGATATAACTGCACAAGGATCTTTTGGGGCATGGCCAAAATCAGAACTAATACCGCCATCTTGTTTTTCAATACATTTTACAAAACAGTTTTACAAATGTTTACCGACAGCGCTTTCCTGTCAATATCATTCGTGCGCCAATAGATCCTCGAAACACTGTAACTGCATTCCGACAGTCACTTCCTCAATCGAAAAAAAAGTTTCTCTTAAAAATAATACAAAATACATTCGTCAGAATGCGGCACCCGAATCAGTAGTACCTATTTTAAAGATAGACAGGATTAATGGATGGATGTTGCTGAACTTTACCTGATGTAATCTGTTACGTGTTTCTGCGATACTCGTATAGTGATGAATTGGTCCTTTCTAACAGAAATTTGCAACTTTGGTTTCCGCCTTTTTAGGGTTCCGTAGCCAAATGGCAACGGAACCCTTATGGATTCGTCATGTCTGTCTGTCTGTCTGTCTGTCCGTCCGTATGTCACAGCCGCTTTTTTCCGAAACTATAAGAGCTTTACTGTTGAAACTTGGTAAATAGATGTATTCTGTGAACCGCATTAAGATTTTCACACAAAAATAGAAAAAAAACAATAAATTTTGGGGGTCCCCATACTTAGAACTGAAACTCAAAATTTTTTTTTTCATCAAACCCATACGTGTGGGGTATCTATGGATAGGTCTTCAAAAATGATATTGAGGTTTCTAATATCATTTTTTTCTAAACTGAATAGTTTGCGCGAGAGACACTTCCAAAGTGGTAAAATGTGTGTGTCCCCTGTAACTTCTAAAATAAGAGAATGATAAAACTAAAAAAAATATATGATGTACATTACCATGTAAACTTCCACCGAAAATTGGTTTGAACGAGATCTAGTAAGTAGTTTTTTTTTTAATACGTCATAAATCGTAAAACGGAACCCTTCATGGGCGAGTCCGACTCGCACTTGGCCGGTTTTTTTACATAACAGTGGCATCATCTCAAACAGTGTGCGTGGTTCAGTGTCGTCTTCCATGAAAACGTAAATTTCACTTAATCATGGTCTATTTGATGATTTCCCATCCTCAAAAAAAAACAAATCATGGTCTATTTTTTTTTTCTTGGTAACCATTCCGTCCTATTATAACCACATACATAGGTATATCGTCACTTTGTTATTTTGACTGGAAATTGGAAATTGGTGGAGCAGAAAAACAGATGTAGCTAGGGATGGATTCTGATGAGTTAAGTTGATTAAATTAGTCTTTTGCTAGTCAGTGCTGCTTCGGATTAAAGGACCAGAATTTTCCCGAAATTTTATTATTGCATGTCAACTTTGAAATATCAAGACGAATTCATATATATATAAATTCATAATATATATGAATCTGATAATATATGAATATTATCACATCATACCTTCGAAATGCAATAACAAAGAAACACGAACAGAACGCACTCCGAGGTAATAGTATATTCTAAAATGTCCTGAACCATACGATATAATACGACGCCGTTGCCAAGGAATATTTCTTAGCTTAGCTAGCGTGTATCTCAATACCGGACTAACCTAGTTGCATCTGGGAAGATAAAAATTGTGCAGTCAATATTGTACATGGAAATGCAAAGCTGGTATAAGATTTTGCTTAGCAAAAAAGATAGCTAGCTTTGTAAGCAGCATCGTCCAACTTCGTTTTAAGAAACAAAATTTTAGTCTTCTTATTTCTACAGGCAATTGTATCCTTGTAAAATACTTCGGTAAACTGATCATAGTTTGTCAATCTTCAACACAACAGTATTTTAGAAGACTTTTTCTTCTAGCTCTATCCAGTCCATTGACAGTTTGCCTTGGCTCGACAAAGTCGTTTTTCGCTCATTAAATAATGCCTTAACCCGGGGTAAATGAAGTGAAAATAATTACGCCGACGATGACGCCGGGTCATCATGACCCGGATTTTATCGAGTAATTGTCATGAAATTTAAGAAGTTATCTAAATTTTAATAATTATTTATTATACAAGAGTTTTTTGCATATGTAATAAAAAAGAAATAAATCCAAATATTTTATAATTCAAACTTTTACTAGCTTTCTTATTAGCGCATGCAAAATCAACTCTGAAAACATAACATTAATATTTTTTTTTTTAATTATTCTAAATAATAATATAAATTAATAATCGTACATAATAATATAGAGAACAAAGAAACTTCTTATCATAATAATAGTAACAAATCAGTCTTCTACTTCCTCATTCAGAGACAGAACTACTGCTATTATTGCAGTACGGAATCAAATGATCTAGGCACATGTAAATCTGGCATGCATTACAAGTATTAGATGTCTTCTTATCCCTTTGAGATGGTCATATTTGATATCTTTTGTGAGTTTCTGGAACCTTTGGGGGAGTTCCTAGGTGGGGTCACTCGCAAAACCTGCGATTCTTTCACGCAACTGTTGAAGCAGCATTTAACCCTTCTTCGTCAGACCCCGACTCTTCTAACACATTAAATATTCTTTCAGGATGGTCTATCAGTGCAATATTTAACAAAAACTTAAAAAAGAACAAGGTAAATTGACAACAAATACTAAATAACCTAATAAAAGTATGTCACAAAAATACTACGCCAGCGATGACGCTGGGTCATATTGACCCGTTTTGAGTTGATGCACGTATATCTCGCTGTGTATGCGGCGTTGCACTTAGCATACCTGCGGTTCGGTTAGAAGGAGATCGCATCTCCAGCTACACAAACGCTGAAATTGCACGATCAGCGTAAAAAAGAATAATGACAGATTTAAGTCGCCTCGACTCAATATGACAGCGTCATTGGCGTCGGGTTAACCGTTTGTTCTTGACAACACTTTCTACAATAGATTGTGAACCTAGTAGGTAGTTTTATTCTCAAATATTTGAATCAGGACATCAGTTAATTATTTTTAACACGAGAATGGGCTCTCCATGCTGTCATACCTAATAGCGTAATCCATTCATTATTTCTGGAAGCCATTTATAGCAACGTCACTATAGTGTGGGTTTATAAATCACTACTTCGTAAATAGTGACGGGACAATCCATCATACATAATGTGTGAAAATAACTCACAATGTTAGCAGGCTTTTACATACGTAACACTATCACTCTGCGATTGTATTTTCCTGTGTGTTTAGGGGTGTAGTATTACTGTTTGCTACTGAGGTTATTGTCTCTGGCGAGCCTTTTACCCAAAAGACAGCAACTGAGAAAGCCTAACAACAAAATCCGGTATAACTTTGCTTGACGTCGAAGCTAAACCTTAAAATGTTTGAACACAACAAGAACATTTAATATTTTAAGCAAAATAAAGTTATCAATATTTTAAGAGCAGTGTTGGCCCAGCGATAACGGTCCCAACTTACGAGTTGTAGGTCGTGGGTTCGAACCCAGGCAGGCACTTTACTTTGAGTAAATAATTTCATCACCATTGCTCTCAAAACTGTGAAGGAAACCATCGTGAAGGAACTGGCAGGTCCTAGAACCAAAAATTCGAAGACTATATCGTCGCCTTAGAGTGAAAACCTCGGGAATGCATTTTTGTTCAAATTTATTTTATTGCGTTTCTAGGAAGAAAACCTCGCAACGCACATCCTGATCCTACTTAATTAATTTATAAAAAATAATTAATAAAAAAACATAAAAGACGCCGTACAAAAATTTTACAGTACGCAGTTTTTTCTTCCTCCTGAAAAGTTACCTATTTTACACTTACGAGGTTTTCACTCTAAGGTGTCGATATGTGACATCGACCAACCCGTACTGGGCCCGCATGGTAGATTATGGCCCATTCCATCTCACCGAGAGGAGGCCTGTGTTCCAGCAAAGGAACATTATAGGCTGATTTTGCTTGCATTATGCAACCAGAAAACGTAGATCAAGTTACACGTTATATGTATTTCTGTTGTATTTACCGTATATATTTACCGTGGAACTTTGCAACTGAGTAAAATGATAGCAATTCATGTAAAAGTTTTTTATTTTTTAAACTTTGACCCACACTAGGAATTACTCCTGTATCGTGGGTGCGTTTACAAACATTAAATCTCACATACACAAACACCCAGACCCGGAAAAACTACCTGTAGGCAATACAAATATTTGTTCCGTGCGGGAATCGAAAATATATTGAAAATATGTTGTATGTGGTTGAGAACATGTTGATCTCCTATCAAATTAAATTAATCATGCAGCTTTACAATTAATTATATTGAATTGGAACCAGTATTTGCACGATCTGAGTGTCTATTTACTTTGGTGAGGACTTATATTTTAAATCTACCAAAAATAAATTTATGAATATTAATCATCTCATTCTTAAAAGCGGAGGACAGATTGTTGTGGCGCAGCCTGGGTGATTACTATGTCCAGCAGTGGACTGCGATTGGTTCTTAAAAGCAATTATTATTATTATTATTACATGTATTTGTTCTGAGTCTGGGTGTTTTTCTATCTATAATATGTATGTATTTACAAAAAAAAAATGTATATAAGTAGTTTATCAGCCATCTTGTTACCATAACACAAGCATTAGGTTGCTTAGCTTGGGACTAGATGGCGCTGTGTGAAATGTCCAGGGATATTATTATTATTATTATTTATTGTTAAACTTTTGTTTCTTAGCTCTTTAGCTAGTTTAAGCTACATTAACGGGCTCAAGCCAAGTCAATGTAGCGTGTGTGTGGTTTTTTTTTTTTTTTTAAGAGGAATTAATTGTGAGGCGTGATTTCATTTTCCTCAATTTGCATGAACTTTCTTACGATTCTGCAGGTATTTAAAATTGCGGCTTTTTGGAGTGTTATATAAATTGAGTCTTCTAGGTCTATTTGTTTAAGGCTGTGGTTATTATTATTATCCGCCTGTGAAGTCCCACTGCTGGGCAAAGGCCTCCCTACTCTCTTTTCACTTCTCTCTGTTCAAAGCTGCTAAGGACCAGTTCTTATTGAAGGAGTCCAGCTCATCCCGCCATCGCCGTCTGGGTCTGCCGCGATGTCGCGTGCCATTAAGAGGGAACCATTGGGTCGTAAGTTTGGCCCATTGGTCATCTGACATGCGGCAGATGTGTCCAGCCCAGTTCTATTTTAGCGTGGCAGCTTTCCAAAAGCAATAGGTATATTATTTTCAAACACACGAAACTTTTTAGTTTTATGTTTCATTAAGAAAGAGACACTTCCTATTACGCTCCAAGAAGCATAAAAATAACCTAGCATTAGAAATAACCTTTAAGAGTTATCACAATATCAAGAGCAATTCTGTCCCCAACGCTTAGTCGACTACTAGGCTGGTTACACACAACGGTGCAATTCAATACCAGGGGTAAGTGTCTGATATTGATACGTTCAATCTGACGTAATGTCTCGAAATCAAACATGGTTACGTACAAAGGCAGGCGTTCGGACTGGTTCCCTTACCGGGCATTGTTTCATGCTAATATCACCGTAGACAAAGGTATTCGATCAATAGATTGGCTAACAATCTATGTTAGATAGCGTCTGATGAATAAACAATTGATATCTTTATAAATAATCTATATTAAATACCCTAATCTATATTAAACACACTATCTATCAGTAGCAATGGGTTTTATTTTGACAGTTCAACAACATTCATTGCGTAGTTTACATTGTTGAGCAAATAAAATATTCGAACATGTGAAGCGATGGATTAGCAATATGATTCTAATTGAGACTGATAGTGTGCTACGCAATCAAGCTGCTGATGCCCAAATGTGCTGGAAATCCGTTGGGAATTTCTAATTTCTAGATGTAGAGAGAGACAGAAATAAAAGTCTTGTGTAAATTAAATTGTTTCACCAGTACCGAGGCCTATAGTATCTGAAATCGACACGTGCAAAATCGATAAAGGTCACAAATCAAATATAGCAACACAAAGCATATTGTCTGTTCTTGTCACTATAGACGGGTCTATTTCAAGAGCCCTCAACTGTTCGAAAAAAAATGGTTGCAAAGTTGTTTACAGCTTTGGTATAATCAGATGAAAATTGGTAGTTTTCTGTATAAAATTTCACTTCAGACGTCTGACAGATTTTGTATGGAAGAACTGTCAACAATTCAGAATTATTCCTCGTAATAAAATTATCTAGCGTTGGAAAAACCAGCCCTTATACAATAACTACGTTTTTTACAGATAAAAGTATGTGCTAAAAAAACCTTTTGTATTTCATCGTAATACCATTTCATAGAAAACTAGCTGCGCCCCGTAGTTTCACCCGCGTAACTTTCGATCCCGTGGGAATATCGGGATAAAAAGTATAATATATGTTAAATCTGGTTATAAACCATCTGTGTGCCAAATTTCATCCAAATCCATTCAGTAGTTTTTGCATGAAACAGTAACAAACATCCGTCCATCCATACAAACTTTCACGTTTATAATATTAGTAGGATTAGCTTCTGTCCGCGACGTAATCCGTGTAATATTTCTTGTCCTTCGACCCACCCCATCGCATCGCATCGCCTGCCCATGCTATTACTTCGTTGTCGCCGACTAGTAGTTCCCGAGATAAACGCGTTCAAACAAACAAACTCTTCAGCTTGATTAGTAATTTATACATATTACAGACCATCATCATCTGCCTAGCCTTTCCCAACTATGTTGGGGTCGGCTTCCAGTCTAACCGGATGCAGCTGAGTACCAGTATTTTACATGGAGCGACTGCCTATCAGACCTCCACAACCCAGTTACTGGGTAACACGATACCCCTACATATTCTTCTATATGCTATGTACAAACTGCTTATAAATACATTTTTATTATTATTATTATATATTACAGACCAACGCATCTATTTGCTTACATAATTATCTGCAACCATTTTCACTTCCTTAGTAAGTCAGACTACAAATCGCAAGTTTACCCCCATAATTAGTTTAGCAAAGCTTGCTTAACCCCAAGGGTCATGAGGTTCAGTAATAATAAGGTTTTATTTGAAAATAAAGCGAATTTATTTAAAGTAAATCTGGTAGTTTGTTTTCGAGTTTAAGTAGTCTTTAGATGAGTCACAGTGTTTTAGTTACATATAAACCAAGAAGTTAGTGCAGGGTATAGTGTAGAGGCCAAACATTCTTGTTTTAGGCACAAGACTACTTTCTTATATAATAACAGCCACACGGGTCGATCGATCAGGTTAAGCTACACTTGCCGCGGTCGGTCCGTGGATGAGTGACCTTCTTTACATACCGAGGACCGGCTGTCATTCTTGGATCTTTGACAGTAATTACGGGTCGTCAGAAGCTCGAAAGTCTGACAACCAGTCTTACCAAGGGGTATTACCCAGTAACTGGGGTGTGGAGGGCAAATAGGCGTGTCTCCATGTAAAATACTGGTATTCAGCTGCATCCGGTTAGAATAGAAGCCGACTCCAACATAGTTGGGAAAAGGCTAGGCAGATGATGACTACTTTCTTTGGCAAATTGGTACATTCATCTCGAGTATATCATCCATACATGGGTATCAAATACGATGTTCATAATTTTTCTATTCGCCCATTATAATTATTCATCTGATAAGACTTAAAATATAATTGTGTATTATTTACATAAATATGTACCTTACATTGTGTATTATTTACATAATATGTATCTTATAATGTTATTTATGTATAATTGTAACTATTTTCAATGTATGTAAATTAATACTTCGTTTTAATGGCCATATATTTCAAATCGATCAATTAAATCTTTCAATTTAAATGTATTATGCATATTCATTATGGGGTGATAACTACTACTCAATGTATATATATTGATTCACAGTTGTATATTCACAGTTGTATGTAATAGATTGTTTCACAGTTTCATACGATAGTGCTCTTTTCAAATGTAATTATTTCGAAACATATCATTCAGTAATGTTGCTAATGTGGGCCGATGAATGTGAGCTGCTTAATTTAATCAGTCTATTTCACGACTTCTGTCAGAATAAGCATGTAATGTAGGTTAATTTATCAGCCTTATTCAGTCATTTTATCATTCAAAACTGTCAGTCGTGAACTGTTTTGATGTCTGAATAAACGTACATGGTTTTGTATTGAAATCAGTTCCAGCGCTCTGAGCAAATCCTATCATATAATTAGGGTCAGGGATGGATACAATGACATATTGACCGTCAGCTGCCGAACATTAGGCGTTTGGCTGCAATATTTTGGGATACAGAGACAAATAGCTTTATTGATCTCCAATTGCCCATAACAGTCGCAATGGAAAAAATCGCATGCTATTTTTAAAAACAGTAGAAAATGTCTCGATACTACAAAGAATCTGTCATTTTGTGGTTATGTCACTATATTGTAGATTTACTTGCAAATTTTGAGCTGTAGCCCAGTACTGTGCAACATTGCTGCAACAAGCACATAATACAAACAAAATAGTCTTAAGAAAAAAACACAAAGTATTGCATTATATAATACTTTGTGTTTTTTTCTTAAGACTATTTTAGTTAAGTCGATTGGTGTAAGTGCGTGAGAGAGCTGAATTTATATATATCTTATTAGCATGTACGAGTATACTGTTTTTTTTTATTTATTTATAATTTAATTATGTATTCAGAGCAATGTGTACTCGATAATATGTGGTCACCTGTAATTGAGTGTGCATTACAGGATAAATGTTATATTATACAAGTGTGTCGGACTTGAGGAATTTCGAACTAAAGTATTGCCGAAATGAAGACATGTCGGAGTTCCATATTGTCGAAATAAAATCTTGTATTACGGTTTGTCGAAATTCAGTTGGTAAGTCGTTCTATAATGATAAAAGATAATTGTAATGTATCTTGTTGGTAATCTTTAAATAAATAAATAAGTATTCATTTGTATTTTTTCTTAATACAACTTTATTTACCTGCCTGTAATCCACTTTTTCTCAACTTGATACGAGCTACAAAGGATGGCAAAAGAAATAGCTACCTATGACAAAGACACTCCCAACCTAATATCAACGCACAAACAAAATTACCTACTTGTGTTATAACAAGGGAGGGCTTGGTCCTTCTATTATAAATTTGATCCTTTTGTACGGGAAACTTGATTGTATTTCCTTGTGTACGATATACAGTACTTTCAGCCAGCTGTTGTTTTCTCCTCATTCTTCCAGAGGGAATGTCGCGTCAAAGTACCTGTGTCAGTCATGAAAAGTCTTTAAATTATTATACTTTATATTTATTCTTATACAGCGTATTCTTCCCGTTATCCATAAACTTTGGCAAACGCTTCTATAGCTTTTACAAATCAAATCTAACAAAAGAGGTAGCACTTAAAAAGGTTTCGTTACAAATATATTTGTAATTTCATTTAGGGCTGATTTTTCCAGCACCAGATAACTTTTACTCGAGGAATAAAATTGACGTTTGACAGTTTTTGTACGATGTAACTTTCAAAATTTCAACATTATTCCTCGAATAAAGTTATCAGGTTATTGAAAAATCAGCCCTTAATGAAATTTAATTGAGCTATGCAGTAAAAAAGGGTTTTAATTTGGTCTATGTTGCCGCTTAGTGCAATTAAAATGATCTACCAAATGCTTTGGATAAGGAGATAAAGGGGTATGCATATCGGGTGACTTACATCAAGGTATAAAAGTAAGTTTGTATGGAAATTAACAAAAAATAAGAATTCATTAATGTGTACATAATGAAAAATGCTTATTTCCATGGTCTGAATATCTGTTCGAAGTTTATGTATATTGTCCGGAACACGGTCTATAGACCTCTCTCGACTACTGAGCATTAGGTCCTGCAGGGTAATTTCGTACACTAACAGAAGCAATGGCTTTTATATTGACAGTTCAACAACATTCATTGCGTTATTTACGTTGTTGGACAAACAATTTTTTTTGAACATTTGAAGCAATCGTTTAGCCTAAGATTATCCTACAAAATTATTCAGGTTGTGATTGATAGTATTTTACGCAATTAGGGTGCTGGGTTCAATTCCCAGAGTGGTTATGTTATGTTCATTTATAGCCATAAAAATTGCACTCTCGTTAAAGTTTTATCATGTTTTTTAAATGTCGTTTCGAAAGTTCCTTCAACATTGATTGTATCCTAAAATCTCTATTTAATCTTATAAACGAACATAATAAAATTATTGTCCATCCGTCCCAACAAGGAACGTTGGGACGGATGGTTCCTTGAAGACAGCTGTCACGAGAGTTTCCGTTTACCGAATATTACACAATTTACGTACAAATTAAAAGAGTTTCAGCCTAGAAATACAAAATTCTGGCCACGTAGAAATAAATAATTTTAATCCGACTTTATTATTATTGGTAATAAATTAAAATATCTCATTAATGGTTGCTGATAGTCGTACCGGTTTTACTGCCAGTTTGGCTTCACATCATAAAGATTGCAACTTTCGACAGCAAATTGTGATAAATGAAAGAACAACACAACCTTCTGCTTCGGGAATGTGCCATGTTATAACGATAAATAAAAATCTGTTTGCCTATCACAGTGGAATTTATAGATCAAAAATAAATGATTCGTCGACAATCCCTATAACAATTTTCATAAACAAACAATTGCGGCAACTCTTCGGCAAGTTATTATTCTACCGCCGTTCAACAGACACATTTTCGGCCTTTATATTCTTGTTTTGATGGACAGCTATAATTACCGCAAAGGAAAAATTCGAGGCCGTATCCTTTGGGATATTGCTTTAGAAAAGTCGCACGCTTGCGACTGCGGACTGGTACTTAGCAGAGTATGTAGATTTTGTGACCAGTTTGTCGTGCGTACGATTATCTGATGTGATGTATGTAATTTATCGCAGTGTCGAGGTCATATCAAAGTTGATACATGTGCGCATTACTCGGTTATGTGCGTAGTAGGTTATCATTGCGTTTCAGAAAAATATGTATATAGTCTTTTCATTTAAATATTATAATTTTTTCGAATCGTAAAACCATTATATAAGGAAAATATCTCTCGGATGGGCAAATATACTCATTGAACGCCTGAAGGAGGATCTCGCCGTCGAGGTAGATCACAGCGAAGGTGGTGTGATGATCTAACGAGGTTTGCGGGGCCAACTTGGTCAGAGATCGCTCATGACAGGGAGGTTTGGAGGGAAAAGGGGGAGGCATTCGCCCAGCAGTGCTGCATAATACAGGATAGTGAAAAAAAATCTCTCGTAGGCAAGAATAGCAGTCAGTTTTTTGTAGTGATAATTAATGGTAAAAACTGTATGATTGTTTATGACTAATTGATTGTGTGCATAATTGATGGTCCTTATTAATAATGCATCGGTTGGTCTACTTGAAATCCAAGCCTACGAATATATTAAATACGAGTATGCTTGCGGACTCATATTTCATGTGGTTTTCGCTTGTTTGTTATTATTATGTTCGAAGTTTTTTTCACAGCCCGTTTGAATAAAATAAGCTTTGATTTTTTTTTATTTATTGCTGGACCAGTATCTAGAAAATAGATCGATCTTAATATTTCAATTGAGTAGTTTTAGGTAAAAAATAATAAATTATAATGTTGCTTATAATCAAATTATAATGTAACTGCTAAATACTGGTATTCAGCTGCATCCGGTTAGACTGGAAGCCGAACCCAACATAGTTGGGAAAAGGCTTGGCAGTTGATGAATGTTCCCACTGCTGGGCTTCTCTCTTCGAAAGGGTGCTGGCTGTAATCTACCACGCGGGCCCAGTGCGGGTTGGTAAATGTCACATGTCTTCGAATTTTTGGTTCTAAGACAAGCCAGTTTCCTCACGATGTTTTCCTTCGCCGTTTTGAGAGCAATGCTGATGAAATTATTTACACCAAGTAAAGCCACTCTGGATTCGAACCCACGACCTACAAACTTGTACGTCGGGGCCAAAACTGCTCAATGCTGCTTAATTTTTTTTTAAATATAGTATTCCAATTTGTTATTAATCATGAATACACAAACATCATTTCAATAGTCAACTTAAAGTCTGCCGGCTAAAAGTCGCAACAGTGTGCCTAACTTAACAGAAATTGAAGACAATATTGGACGAAAAGAATATTATGTTCACTTATTTCAGGATCTGACTACCTTAACAGAAATTGAAGACAAACATTGACTGACAAGAGTAGTATGTTCTCTTATTTCGAGGGCTGAAATTATTTATCGAGATTTGGTATAATTGGTACTTTACCTTATGTTGTAGGACTTAATTTCGCGTTGTGTTTTTTGGCCTCTTTTCTGATTTTCCGTTTCAAATTCTAATTACATTTGGAATTATAGGGAAACAGTATATTATCACGAAATGAAACTCGAAAGGATGCGATGATAATATAATATAATATGAATTGTTTATTAGATACTACTGTAACAGATATGATTTTATAGACATTTTTCATAAACCGTCATAATTTTGATAAGGAGAGTAGTCATAATAATATGTCTCTGAATTAACGCGCGCCACCAAATACCCCAATTAGAATAAATGAACATAATAAATACACTGAATTTTTACTATCATCTATGAAACATTGATTATGTATTATTTATACTGATTATGGGAGAAAATTGAGATCTCATTAAAAATCTTCGCACGCTCACATTCGCACACGTATAAGGCTATGTATTACGTTCATTTCGGTTTTGTTTCTACGGCGGAAGTGTGACTGTAATTTCCATAGTTTCAGTTAATTTTAAGATAAATAATTACCTATATTAACAATGCAGTAGTTTATCGCAGAAAACGATAAGGTATATTTTGTATTGTATATTTTTAGTGTTCGATAATTTTTTTTTGTTATGTTTTTTGTGGTGTACATTGTGCACAATAAAGTATATATAATTAAATAAATAAATGACAGAAATCGATTTAGTTTAGATTCTGAACAAACTACATTCATAATGTGCATTTATTGTAATTGTATACAAGGTGTAACAAGACACTTCACGAAGTTGTCAATTCGCTGTTTAAGGGAGTGTTTTTTTTTTTTGTAAAACGGTTGCCCTACACTAGGAATTTCTCCTGCATCGTGGGTGCGTTTACAAACATTTAAACTCACATACACCAACAGCCAGACCCGAAACCGCTACTTGTAGGCCATACAAATATTTGTTCCGTGCGGGAATCGAACCCGCGAAACGCAGCGCAGCAGTGAATCGCTTAACCACTGTGCCAACCGTGCCGTCTACACCGTAAACCGTTCCGAGACAATGTTCCGTTAGAGTTCGTCAACGGAACATTGTCTCGGAACTACGTACTGAGGCAAACAGCTTAATACAGTATTTTAAAAATAGGTGGGTACAATAAAAATATAAATATTTTATTGGAACAAAATCATACTACAATTTTTGTGTACGTTAATACTGCGTTAGTTTAGTAACTGTGTCGCAGTTATTAGCGCCCACTCCAGGAGCGAAAGACCACTGAGTTCCATAACAACAAATTTGGTTGTACTTCTAAGTAGATACTAAACATAAACATTAATAATAATAAAATCAGAACTAGACATTTGTTAATAATAGTTGTAGCAGTATAAGAGGGTGTGTGTGTGCGTGAGTGAGTGTGTATGTGAGGGTGGGTTTGGAAACGCGTCCGTCTGTGTGTGTGGAAAGGGTGCGTATATATGTGTATGTGGAGGATATTAACATGAATATAATTAAGTTTGTATGAGGCTCTCCGTTTCCTCATAAGTCAGGTTTTGGAGCCATTCTATTCTCACGAAGTAACGCGCGCTTTCCTTGTGGTAACCAAGTGTACAAACACGCTGTGAATGTGTGCGTAAAGACGAGTACCTACCGTCAGCACATAATACACACACGCATACAGACACTTCCAACTTCGTCATTGCTTCGGACGGTACAGAGAGCACAGGAGGCTAAAACATGCATTCGCAGCGTGTTTGTACACTTGGTATCCCCAAGTAAAGCGCGCGTTGCTTTGTGAGATAAAAATACTATACGTAGTACCAACGTTCTGTTGAACGTGCCTCCCCGCAATAATGTACTTAGTAGCTTTGCCCTTTGACATTCGAAGCCTTGAGAAAGTATCTACGAACTATATGGAAGAGCGTCGTATATACGAGGCATAATGACATCATAAGGAAACGTTGTAAGAAAACCTACGCAATAATACCCTAGTGCCTCGGAAAGAAGTACTCGTATACGCTGGAATGGAAGAAAGAAACCTCACTGCCCACCGTCTGCATTCAATATTGATAATAGGATATCATTTAAAAGCAAATTAATGCTCTAAAAAGTTCAGCTTTTATCAATCAGTTTATCACAGCAATCTAATTTATTTCAACTCTATCTATTGAAGCCAGTTGCTTTCAACTGGGTTCAATAGTACAAAAACAAATCATATACATCGCGTACCTTTGAACGCGATGTATAATTAAGATTTGTTTTTGTACCGATTAGATACACGTAAGTTTTTTATTAATGTAACTAGTATCAAGTGGCGTTCTGTAATTTCTGCTGCATGGGAAAAAGGTGAGTGTATGTATGTGTGTATCTAATAAAACTACATCTACATAAATAAAACAAAGTCGGATTAGTTACACCATTTATAACTCAAGAACGGCTTTACGGATTTATATGATCTTTGATTTATTGGATTTGTATCCGCCCCGAATAGCAAAAGTAACTATTGAAACAATGGAAAATTCATGAAAAAAAGTATCTGAGGCGGTACGAAGTTTGCCGGATCAGCTAATGTCTATAACACATTAACAATTTCAATTTAAATCATTTTGAACGATATTTGCTAATCCATTGCTTTCTATGCTCGAAAAAATTGTCTGCTCGACAACGTAAATACCGTAATGGATGTTGTTGAACCGTCAATATAAAAGCCAGTGTTACTTATAGTGCGTTACGCAGTTACCCTGCTGTTGAGTCTACGACACACCATACCGTGTTCACTCTGGTGTGCGCCCGGTCCTAGTCGTTTTGACAATTCTATGGCAGCACTGACATTTTTCCTGTTTGCCCAAGTCCCAGCTTAAATTAGAGTGCTCAAGGACTTTGACCTAATGGAGAAAAACCTCGGCCTATTAAGGAATCATAAATGATATAATGCTTTGACTTTGGACAGTACAAGGAACTCAATGTTCTGGAAATTCTGGCGTTTGTTCTAGAGTAGTCGCATAATGACTATGGTATGTTTGTAGTTTGTTATCTTATAAACTGTATATTGTAATTAGTTAACATTACGTCAGTATTCAACGAAGAATAAAACAGAGGATAGATACTAACAAAACTACAAAGAAAGAAAAATTGGTTTATTTGTCACAGAAACACGTGCATACAAAAAGATAATTAGTTCGCATAATAAGGAAAAATAAAAACAGCATAACTATATTAAGACAACATATATTGTTACCAGAGGGGCAATTCTCGTAATTTTTAAAACGTTCACAGTCTGATCTCAGTCTCCATCTGTCAAAAATCCCTCATATTTCCCTACATTTTGACAAGATTTTGACATTCGTTTGTCGCCGAGATGACACTGCGACTAGATTTTGAACGTTTTAAATTACGAGAATTGGCCTTCAGGTGTTTTCTAATATGGATTATGTGGTACCGGAAATAAATTAATTTAAATTTTTAAATTTTATATATCTATAATCACGAGCACAAAGCAGAAATAGTCGACGGCTGCACGTCATGACTGTGACAAGAACGCTTCCACTCAGCATGATGCTGTGCTATACCGGACCCACAGCACAGCGCTGATTTTCAGTGGTTACCCTAAAAGGACGTACGGAAACCAAGTCAATTACTGAATTACTTAAGTTAACTACTTACTTATTTATTCACCCAGGTATACACCTGTAATGATAGTAATTGTAAGGAAGATTTTAATAAATAAATAAATAACAAGGATTCTACGTATTTCGATTTATTTTATGGACAAGCACAATACACTATTCCGTAGTGAACTTTGTCCTCTACTCCAAACGCGTGACAAGTAAACGACCTTGCATTATCTAATTACCAATGAACTTACACACCTGCTTTAATGTTGGTACTGCAAATAGTTTGGATTTCTGCCCACCTCGTACAAAAGAGTTGTAAATATAATAATACAAAATTTTACTTGTTTACCTAAGGTCGGAAAAGAACAAAGTTTGGAAATTGCCAGAACTGAGGCTCTTGCCAAATTCTTGGCTATTGTGGTATATCTACTGTTCGTCATTTAGTTTTTTAGTTCGTCAGGTACCGACGTCAAACTAACCCTTGGTAGATAATAGGCATTATGTTTCCAAGATGGGTAGACTGTTATACTTGACTACCAATGGCCTTCGCTGAATCACTTGTAGGAATCCAATCAATTGTGATTACTTATAGCCATCTATGTTCTATGTTATAGGGATTGGTTTCCGTGCTTAATCCTTCAAGTGGACCATTGTACGTGGGCCATGGCTCCGTTCGTCATACCAATCAGCCCACCTTCCTCAAAAACAAAATGTTTTATTTCACATAAACCTACATGGGCACTTATGAAACGTCAGAAGCTAGGTGCACGGTCCCAATCGGTCGTTTCCTATGGAGAAGAGCCGGCAAGAAACTCCACGGTTACTCTTTTAAAAGAAAAGAATCGAATTTGCAAGTAGATTTATCTTTTAAACTAATAATTAAAGCTGAAGAGTTTGTTTGTTTAAACGAGCTAATCTCTGGAACTAACAGTCAGATTTGTCGAAAAAAATATTCTGCACTTGATAGCCCAGTTCTTGATGAAGGTTATAGGCTACTTAACATCACGCTAGGTCTCTTAGGAACCGAAGAAAATATAAGTCAGAAAGGCTTAGGAAAACGAAGTAATACCGTATGCAGGCGATGCGATGCGACAAGAAATTTCACGCGGACGAAGTCGCGGGCTGAAGCTAAAGTGAAAATAAAAATAGTAGCATTAATAAATCGAATTCAATTGGCATTGAATGCTACTGTTCATATTTATCTTACTTCTAAGGCAAATCTTAATAACAAAAAATACAACCGACTTCCAAAAACGACACTACAAAGTGAAAAATAACTTTAATTTCGGAAGTCGGTGGCGTTGGGTTCGCATTTTCGTTGTTTGCCACCGACTTCCGAAATTAAAGTTATTTTTCACTTTGTAGTGTCGTTTTTGGAAGTCGGTTGTATTTTTTTGCAAAAAAGTTTTTATTTTTCACTTTTTAGTTGTAATTTTTACCAGTAATTTTGGTGTAAAAACCAAACTACTGAACCGTTTTTGATGAAATTTCTATGGGACCATTTGGGAAGTATACCCTTTCCAACAAAAAAAGAATTTTTCAAATCGGGTGGCAAGTGACGGAGTTATGCGCGAACAAACATAAAAAAAAAAAAAAAAAAAATACAAACATCCGAATTGAGAACCTCCTCCTTTTTTAGAAGTCGGTTAAAAACCAACGAAAGGTTACTCTATGAAGTATTTAAGGTCACCCCCTATCCTATACATCTCACATATTTTGCGAGAATTCATAATATAACAAAAATAGAATGATAAATTGGTTATAAGTAAATGAGCGTGGTCAAGGTCGTGAGCTAAAATTGTTATAATGTTACAAAATTACATGCATTGCTGACATTACAGTGTCCATGTTACGCCAAAATAAAATGCCTATCGCACAACATCCTTTTTTTTATTATTAGTCGACGCTATCCCACTACTGGACAATAGCCTCTCTCCACTACTTCCATCTTTCGAGAGCCCGTGCGTTCTCCTTCCAGTTTAACAACATCCTTAGGCATAACATTCTGCAGTCTTCCATAAATGAAGATTTCAAATGTTACCAAGTATTTTAAATGCCAACAAATGAACCCAAGTATTTAAATAATAAAGTTAATATATCATTGTACAGGATACTGACTGGACAGGTCCACTCAAATGTGGGTGATTTTCTTCAAAAGACCATTTCAGACATCAATCTACAAGAGCTCACATGGTCTGACCAAGATTATTTCTTAACTCTCTGGCCTCTGAGTTTTTTTCGCCATTTCTTCTCAGAGTGGTCGGAGAGTAAACGCCGATCTCATCTAGTTTTTAAAATATGATTAACGTGTAAAAGACTTGTACAAACGTACTTACACAAATAAATCATTTGTCACTTGTGCACGTGCTATATCCGTACATATATATAATTTGTGATTAAATTCACGCACATGCAATAAAAACTTCTGACAATACTAAAAATGCAATAAAAATTCAAGGACCGACTCGTTTGGTAAATTATCACCGAAAATTCCATTCTACAGTCGGAATAGTTAGACGGTTTAGAGTTCTATTTAAAAATTTAAATGAAAAATTTAATAAGCTAAAATGCCGATTAGATGGCTTATAAATCAATCAAGCTGCCTAGCTTTCTCCCAACAATTTTGGGATCAGCTTCCAGTATAACCGGATGTGTATTTTAAGTAGACCGGGCTGCTTATCTGATCTCCACAATGAGGTTAAGAGACAACACGATACCCTTTAGTAAGACTGGCTGTCAGACTATTGGGGAGTACCCGTAACGACTGTCAAAGATCTATGAATGACAGTCGGGCTTATAATAAAACCCGCTTCAAAAATCACATTATACAATCTAGAATCTAGACTGTATAAAGTGTGATTTTTGGAGCAGTATAATTATAAGAAGGCCAATTATCGTAATTTAAAACGTTCAAAATTCAGTCGCAGTCTCATCTCGGCGACAAACAAATGTCAAAAACTGGTCAAAATATAGGGAAATTAGACGTATTTTTGACAGATTGAGAGTGAGATCAGACTGTGAACTTTCTTAAAATTACGAGAATTGCCCCTCTGATGTCTGTATTAAATATGTCAGTAACAATAAAATTAAAATGCGGATCTTCTTTTGAAGAAGTGTTCTAATGCCTCTAGATCACTTCTTGACGGTCTGTGGCTGTCTGAACTTTAATGCCTACGCGTGACATTAGAAATATTTGTGCATTTTTTAAAATAAGCTCATTTTAAGCCTACCTATAACCCAACCCCTATCTAGAAAATAACTACAATTACCTACCTACCTGAGGGATTGATTTTATTAGTTTATTTCATCTACCTGAATTCTAGTTAAAACAATAGGCAATACAGATTGCTTTGCGAGCTAGAATAATATAAAATTGATATTAGCAAAATTCTGCCAACCTACGACTATAATATTTACATATTTATTAGAAAACTAGAGTACGTCTATAGATAAATGAAACCAACAAAACAATCAGCCTATAATGTTCCCACTACTGGGACACAGACAGTCTCCCAGTGAGAGGGAATGGGCCGTAATCCACCACGCGAGCCCAGTGCGGGTTGATACATGCCACATGTCTTCTAATTTTTGGTTGTAGGACATGCCGTTTTCCTTACGATGTTTTCCTTCACCGATTTGAGAGCAGTGGTGATAGAATTGAACACACAAAGTAGAGTGCCTGCCTGGGTTCGAATTCACGACCTACTACTCGTAAATTAGGGCCGATGCCACTGGGCCACCAGAGCAATGAAACCAAACGCATGAATACAAAAGCTATTAAAAAAAAAAAACAGTTCAAAAACGTCACTCAATATCACGAAAACAGTTGTGGAGAGTCCTTACTCCCCTATTCTGAGGCACTATGTGGGGATAATGGTCGGGTAGGTCATTCCTCACCTTGTCATTCTTTGCACATTCTGCCTCGGACACCTACTTTGTTGTTTGTTTCTTGGTTTGCTTTCTACTAACACTAGTTATAAGATATTTTACTAACAAAATAGACTTCATTGTTGTCTGATTCTGATATATAAATAAATAAAATATCGAAATCCGTCTCCGAAACAGTTGCTGTCACGTACGCACTACTTAGTCAACATCAAAAATTATGCATTCCTTGTCATTTAGTACCCACAAAAGCGGCTAAAAATAACACAAAGTAACAGTTAACTTGAATATTTTAAGAGACAATCGCGATTCGAATGTATAAGAAGGCAAAACTTTTGCTTTTCAAAACGTATGCGTAGTAAATATGCGCATACGAATTGTACAATGACGTCATAACAGGTAATAAGTCAGGAAATTTGTACCTCCGTTTGACTCGCGTAGTATTGGATTGCTGAATACTAGAGTACGCTCGTGGCTAAATAATACAGCCGCACGGGTCGATCGACGGTTAAGCTGCGCTTGCAGCGGTCGATACTTGGGTGGGTAAGGCATGGAGGAGTCTTGGAAAGAACGTTAATATTGGTCCCGGTGTCATTCGCAGATCTTTGACAGTCGTTATGGGTAGTCGGAAGCCCAAGTCTGACAAACAGTCTTACCAAGGGGTATCGCGAGTGTTACCAGTAACTGGGCTGTGGATGTCTTGTAGGCAGTCGCTCCATGTAAAATACTGGTATTCAGCTGCATCCGATTACACTGGAAGCCGACCCCATAGTTGAGAAAAGGTTTATGTCATATCTGTGTCCATTTTACGCTGTGTACAGACGCCAGCACATCAAGCTACTCAATCTGTAAAATTTATTTAATAGTTTTTCAACTTTATTGCTGAATCATTAAGGTTCAAGGTTGATTGGGAAATTTTGACAGTTTTGGATAGCTTGACCTGCAGCTGGCGTCTGTACATAAATAAATAAATAAACTTTCCATACAAACAAAATTGTATTAAAAAACATTACTAATTACTTACGGTAAGAAAATTCTGTTTATGATAATATCTATTAGAACCGTTATATCTCTGTAGCAGGTTAAATCTCATAGCTATAATATATATGTATAGCATATAATTAAATATAATTAGTCATTAAAACTTATTATAACTGAACTATGGTCTTAATGAGTAATAAATACATCATAAATTATCAATAAATCCATCGCTAATTAAAAACATATTTACACATTTATGTCACTACTAATTAACCCTCTGAACTCAAGGTGTCAAATTAAATAAGCGAGTCACGACCGCGACATTGTTTGCATGAAATCCGCATCTGTCTTATCCGCTACATCGTTAGTCGTGTTACAGAAAATTTTATACTCTTGCAAACCGAGGCGATGAAACGAAGCGTTTATTTCATTCTGACATTTATTTTCAGTGCTTTATGAAATTAAAAGTTGCCTGAGTACGGTAATATTGTGATTTAGCAAATGGAATCTGCATTTTCATTTAAAAACTCCGATGTATTTTTTTCAACGGCGACAAAATGCACAGTAACATTACAGAATGTTTTCGATAAATAAACCGGTCGTGAATTGGTGTTTATTTTCAGATTAAAGTGTGATTATAAAACTTTAACAGTATTATTTCGGATACTATAGGCTTTTGGTATTATCTATAATCAATCAATCAACTCGGCCTGTCTCAGTTCACTGCTGGACATAGGCTTCTCCCAGACTGCGCCACAACACCCTGTCCTCCGCCTTCCGCATCCAGTCTACCCCAGCCACCTTCTTTAGGTCGTCCATCCATCTAGCTGGGGGGCGTCCCACACTACGCTTGCCGATACGCCACCAGCCTTCCTTACCTTATAATACCATCCTTTTTTTGTCCTACTGCAAAGCAAGAGTCTCTTCTCATACAGATTAGGCACGAGTATTGATCACCACGCTTGCTCAAGATGAGTTGGCGATTTCAGACTTACATTAACTATTATCTTCTACCGGCAATTTCGTATGCGCACTACATCGCATCGCATCGCCCGCTCGTGCTAATACTTCGTTTTCGCTTAGCGCTTAGCGTTCTCTCTTACTTTTTTTTTCTTTTTGCTCGGCACCTAAGAGCCTATAGCAGAAATATAATTGAATTATACAAATATTATTATTATTTATTATTATTATTTTAATTATCTATATAGTAAAAAATGAAATAAAAAATATTAAAGGAATATAGAAAAATAAGACAATTAGATATAGGATAAACAAAACCTTAGATGTCAAAACCACTTTTACAAAAGTAACAAGGCAAAGCAGATAAAGTGAAGCGAAAACTGCTTCCAGGAACCCCCTACTTCCTACTACGGGACTGGACAAATATAGAAATATAAGACAGACAAGAACCCATTGGAATAACAAGGAGAGCCCTTGTTATTCCAATGGGTTCTTGGATTACGTCAGAGGGACACTGAGCGAGGGCAGGAGTGGGTTTTAGCCGGTAAGAGTCCGGCACTGCCCAGGCTGGCTCATTAGTGAGGCAGTCTGGGCGTCCATGAGGATTTCCCACTCCTTTTCATATTTTCAAAAAAAAAAAATAGCCTATAGCCGTCCTCAAGAATTGGGTTATCAAATTCGACTGGAAGTTCCAGAGATTAGTGGGCTCAGCTGAACACAAACAAACTCTTCAGCTTTAAAATTAGTATATTTAGATAAAGCCGGATTTACATTACGAAATTAGTTGCGCAAACTTAGTTATTCATTGATAGTTTCACGTGTAAATAGACAATTATTTCGGTATAACAATTCGGTTAAATTCGGCTTTAGTAAGTACATAATATTTTGGTACAAGCTTAATAAGGTGTCGTGTCGTAACCAAACGAGTGGGGCTGTGAAACTCGATACCCAATCAAACCCAGTAGTCACTTAATAGTGACGAAGATATGTCGAGAACTGAGAATTTGGCGACATGATTGGCACCCTACTATAGTGAGGCCGGTAACACTCAATCAACGAGACGATAGCTCAATTATATCAGGTCGATATTAATTGTGGATATCTATGTATTTAGTTGTGGGATAGATTGTGAGATAGATGTGGGTTGTGAGTCTTGGATATGATAATTCCACTTTAAAGTTTTTTCGTCGTCCTGTCGCTGTTTTTAACCGACTTCAAAACAGGAGTTTATAATGACTGTATGTATTTTTTTTAATGTATCTTTATTTTCGTCAATTGTGAACCGATTTTGAAAACTGCTTTTTATTTAACATTAGGTACTAAGGTACTAAATGTTATTAACTTTGCTTGGGTAGTTTTTGAGTTAGCTTCAATGATCCGTATTTCATCCATTTTGTGTATCTTGATGCTGTTATGATTCGGATGTACTTCCTGTCACTGTTGTTTACATGCAGGTGTGGGGTAGGTACCATAACTAAAAAGTGAAAAATAAAAAATGTTTTACAAAAAAAAAAACGACCGATTTCCAAAAACAATCACCGCAAAGTGAAAAATAACTTTAATTTCGGAAGTCGGAGGCAAAAAACTCAAATACAGATCCAAAGACAGCATTAAAGTAAATTTTCACTAGGTATGTAGTTTTTTTTTCGGAAGTCAGTTGTTCTGTTTCTGAATACAATATTTTATGTCAAACAAACTCCGATATGCACCGTCAATATAATCCGTATCGCATTTCCTTGTTTTTGAGTTTAAATCACCTTGAAGATTTGCGAAAAATCCAATATCGTCATCATATCATTTCACCTACACGAAAAGTAATTTCCATAATCTAATTTAGATCACAGACATATGCGAGCTAACAAATAAAAATACGTGACTAAAAATTCCACAAAGGAAATAAGCCCAATATTAATACAATATGTAAGATAAAAGAAAAAATATTATTATCAAAGGTAGACTGCTACTAACAATTTTCCGAGGCTTCTCATAAATGTGACTACGAAACGTAATATAATAATATGAAAAAGTTCTCATTTTTATGTATTGTGACATCGACTTGATCTAATCCTATTGAACGTCGAGTCGGATAATTCTTTTGTTGGGTATCCGGGAGCGATTTGTCTGTTCATTACTTTTATTTGAAGAAAAGAGATGAATCGGAAAATGTAACAAACATTCCGTAATTTGATTTATCGGAAAAATATTTTTGTTTTCGAGAAAAATGTAAACAAAAAAGCCGAATAGTTTTTTTTGTTTGTTTGAACGTGCTAATCTATGAAACTACCGGTCGGCTATGAAAAAAATATTTTTGCGTTCGATAGTCCAATTTTCGAGGAAGGCTATAGGCTATTTATTATCACGCTGTGACCGTTAGGAGCCGAGCAAAAAGAAAAAAAAGCCAGGAAGAACGAATGCTAAGTTAAAACGAATAGCGACGGAGAGTTTTTTAAAAATGTGGCAGTTAGTAAAAGCTTTGTGTATCTCACAACTTCCACGCGAACAGTCGCGAGCAGAAACTAGTATCTAATAAAATCAAGGTTTTGTAGGTTTTTTTTTTTTAATAATAACTAATCTACGTATTAATATAATTCCGACAGATATACAAGGAAAACTTCAAAAATACTTCGAAAAAGGCTTCGATATTCCCTTCCTCCACATCTATGTATGACAAGAATCATAATAGGTAGATGTACAAGTACATATCTACCGGAATTATACATATTCGGTAAAGACGGGAAGTCACCTTCATAGGTGTTATCTGTTTCGGTCCCATATCCGATAAGCGAAATCGTATTTTCGCTACAATTGTATTGAGTGGATTCTCGAATGAGATCCAAAAATAACATATTTGACTTTTGAAATATTCGTAACTTGTCCCTTGACTTTTAGTTCAATCAAATAATATATTGTTTTTTTTTTTTTTTAATGACCAATATATTTAGACTACAGACAATATATTTAGACACATATTATAATCATCCTATAATATTCTGCAGGGACATAGGCCTCCTCTCTGTGAGAGGGAGTGGGCCGTAATCCACCACGCGGGCCCAGTGCACACATGCTTCAAAATAAAAACATTATGTGCTAACAATAGCGTTAAGAGCCTCATCAATCCCAGGTGAAAGTCCCTAACAATTTACGTAGTTCCCTGATTGATTAATCTGTGCTGGATAGGAAAATATTCCAAGCAATATAAGCGCAACAATAAGGCAAGATTAAACCTAGACAATTCAGGACAGGGGCTCGAGGCTAAATAATAACAGCCACACGGGTCAATAGAGGGTTACGCTCCGCTTACTGCGGTCGGTTCGTAGACGGATGACATCCATTACATATCGAGACCTGTGCCTTGGAAAGCGCGTTAAGCCGTTGATCCCGGCTGTCATTCGTAAATCTTTGACAGTCGTTGCGGGTGATCAAATACCCAAAAGTTTGACTACCAGTTTTACCAAGCGGTATCGTTGTGACCCAGTAACTGGTTTGTGGATGTCAGATAGGCAGTTGCTCCATGTAAAATATTGGTATTCGTCTGTATCCGTTTAGACTGGAAATTGACTCTAAGATCGTTGGGAAAATCAGGGCAGGAAAATGTTCAGTGGACACTGGAAACTAGAAAGGAATCACGGAACATCGTGCAGTGGAATCATACAATCTTGGTCTGGCTCCTTTTTTACCTACAAATAAATATATCAGTAATGGTAAAGTCAGGGAATAGGTACCATAATTATGAGCCAAGAAACTAATAAAATCCATACATAAAATTTTAAATACTATAAACAACAGAAGTTACAACTATTTGAGCTTGCCTTGAAAAAATCATCATCGACACGAAGATACAATTAAATAAAAAATAAGAACAAAATAATAAATTACTCTCATTCATGTTATGTAAATTACATAATTAACATGTGTAGATAATATCACACTCAATTGGCACATTAAATTCTGACGACTTATCAGTCGATTTACAAGTTCATATACGAGTACCATGCGGATATCACGGATAATATCCGAACATAAAATCGAGAGACCCGCCCATTACATTTGATGACACATCCGTAATCGAATCTGAAACCGATATATCACATCCCTTACACTCTATGCCTACATAATAATAAAAGTGTGTTGCTACACAGGCGTGTATGTTTTGAAAATTACTGAAATAGAAAATGGAAAGGAAACCCTATCACATGTAATGGGGAAATTTAATGGCCGAAAAATCCCTTCGCGGTAATAAATTTTAACATAATGCCTAACATAGTTGCGAAATTGATGCTGCTTTTAAAACTTCAGGCTATGCCAAAGTTCTTTGATGAGTTAGAATGAAGGAATGTTTTTTAAGGTTTTACCCTCGTCGTGTTAGACATTTGATCTGTATTTTTTTGGCTAATATATTATCACACAACATAAACTCATACCTTATTCCCATCGCTGGCTTATTCCATGGCTACGACCCTTAAGTACTCCTTTTGCATCGTTTACGTTCATAAATCTGAGGGGCAATTCCCGCAATTTTAAGAACGTTCACAGTCTGATCTAAGTCTCAATATGTCAAAAATACCTCTAATTTCCCTACATTTTTGACAAGTTTTTGACATAAATTGTCGCTGAGATGAGATTGCGACTAGATTTTGAACGTTTTTTATTTACGTTTTTTATTTTTTTATTACGGGAATTGACCTTCTGTTCATACAAGCTCGCCGTTGCTAGTACTCACTACGGACCAGACCTTTCTGAAGAACTTCACTAATAACACTGACAAATGCGTGCACTGACTGGACAGGTCGACTCAATCTGTGCGGCTCTTTCTTCAAAGTACCATTTTAGACATCAATCTACATGGTCCTCACATGATCTGACCATGATTATGTCTCGACTTCAAAAGAGACTGACTTCTGAGTTTGTCGGCATTTCTTCTCAGAATAGTCATATTATATAGGCAACGCCGACTTCATCTAGTTTTTAAAATTATGATTGACGTGTAAAAGTGTTTATTACAACCTACTTCCAGAAATAAAATCATTTATCTAGGCCCTAGAAAATCTAGGGTGTCCCAGCGTTTTCACTCACACCTGCCTTATAAATACATTTTGTTAGTCGCTTTAAATTAAATTATCATCGAACATAAATAAGTTATGCTATGCGTAACATGTCAAAGTAAATCGTAAAATACAAGGCACCCTCTATGAAATACCTACAACATGTCTTCCCCAGAGTCGAGTTTACTTTGCCTTTGTTTTAAGCTTTTGTACAATGACAATGCCACATTCATACAGCGATTTATAAGTGGGTTGACAGGGGATAGATACACACTAAACTTATTTATTAAGTCAACTCCGCCTCCACTTTTTTGGCTTTAAAGGGGTTGGTACCGTACATGTTCAATTAGCAAAACAGCTGGAATAAAGTCAGTTGTCGTAGTTAATCTCTGCTCAAACTGAGGTGATTTCCGCACGGGACGCGGAACGCTACTTCGCTCGTTTGCCTCTCGAATTGACGCGACTTCAAATCAAATCAAATCATTTATTTGCAACGAATGTAGGTTACATTAAAATACAGGTGGAGTAGATAGAAGTGAGCCATGTAGATTCTGCCTGGAAATAGGCACGCAAAATTTATAAAAAATGTTAAGAAGCTAAGTATCTAAAAATAAAGGAGACCATTCATATTGGGCCCAAAACCGTAAAAAACAAAAAAACTTCCCGCGTGTTATTAATTTGGTCCCTTAATGGAGAAACTTGTTTCTTGATTTCAAAGGCGAGGTTTTGTTTTGCAATCATTAGCAGTAGCAGAAGAAGAATCTCCAGATTCAAGCTTCAAAAATTCAAACTCTCAACTCTCCTCCTCTCCCCTCCTCCCCTTCCCCCTCCTTCCCCCTCCTCCCTCCTTCCCCCTCCTCCCTCCTCCTCCTCCTTCTCCTCTCCTTTTTCCTAATACTTGTATAGTCCTTGTGACTTAAGTCGTGTAAGATATCTCCATTCAATTTTGGAAAAATTATTCCACAACCAACAGTATTAGGAAATTAGAGAGGCCAGATAGGCAATCGCTCCATGTAAAATACTAATATTTAGCTTGATTAGACTAGAAGCCGACCCCAACATAGTTGGAAAAAGGCAAGGCAGATGATGATGAAGAAAGAAAGAAATCAAAACAAAACGCTTAAATTCACGCGGCTGTTTGGGCCAATTCGTTAGTACAATCGACGTGAGTGAATTTCGTCCCGCGTACCGCGCGCGATTAGCTGCAGTTTAAGCAGACCTTTATCCTTGCTTAGTGGATTTATTCACATTGATTCTCTGCCGTTCATTAGTGCATCGTTTTTTAATTAGATTTCGTAGCCGCATGCGTCTGCGCTTTTATACTAACAACGTGAATCGAATCAAGTTGATACTATTTTTATTGTTAATCTCGCAATCTCTCTCTCACGTTGTTAAAAGACAGGACAGAATTCGGAACACCACGCTGCGTTCCAAAACGGTCATAATGGATGCAGGAAAGAAGGCTGCCAGGCTCAAATGGGATTGGGCGGGTCACATCAGCCGTATGCACGGTAACCGCTGGGCAAAAGCCTGCACACAATGGGTGCCTGAAGTTGGACGGCGCCGCCGAGGCCGGCCCAGAAAGAGACGGCGAGACGACCTGGACGCGTACGAAGGCTGGTTCGATGTGGTGCGGGAAAAGAGTTCCTGGAAGGATTTGGAGGAGGTCTTTGCCCAGCAGTGGGACAGTACAGGCTAATAAAAAAAAAAATAAAAAAAAAACTCGCAATTGAAAAGCAGCTTACGAGTGGAAGTTCCTGGGTATGATTTCGATGATAAAATGAGAAGCGATCTGCAGTCTTAATTAATGATTAATTACCGGTATATCAACACTTTGGTGGAAAAATGATCGCGCTGTACAATGGGCGGTTATGAATAAAATTACAGGGAAAACAGAAATTTCTCGATAACCACATATCGAATAAAAGGGGAAGGTAATTTACGTAAAGCCCATACTACGAGAACCATTGAAAATAATATTATTATTACAATTACGACAATGCCATACCGTACTGAGAGCTTCCTTTTGTTAGTAGGCAATACTCATAACTTGAAAGGGCTTCCAATAACCATAAAATCTTTCGGAATTAGACACGTAGTACCTTGAATATAAGTCTGGCATAAAATGAAATGTTGCGGTCAATAATTAGGTTTTGGTAGTAAAAGAGCTTTTTCTGAGAGTGCTCGTCCGAGAAAGTATCACCATCATACTTATTCCTGCCGCCAAGCAAACATTGTTGCGTTCTGCTGTTAACTGTATGGGGAGATCTTCAGCTTTATCCGCAATCGTCAGAAATTCATTGTTTCTTTAAATCTATAAACATAAACGGGGTGCCTTTAAATGAAGAGCTCGTGGCTAAATATTAACAGCCGCACGAGTCAATCTTCATGGTTAAACAACGCTGGCCGAGGTCGGTCCGTGGCTGGGTGACCATTTTCACCACACTGAGATCCCTCTGCGCCTCGGAAAGCAAGTTAAGCAGTTGGTCTCGGCTGCGATTTGTAGATCTTTGGTATGGGTTACGAGTAACTAGAAGCCCGAAAGTCTGACAGCCCGTCTTGCCAAGGAGTATCGTGTTGCCCAGTAACAGTTGGGGCTGTGAAGGTCAGATAGGCTGTCGCTCCATGTAAACTACTGGTATTCAGCTGTATTCCATTAGACTGGAAACCGACCCCAACATATGTATGCAGTTGGAAAATGGATAAGCAGATTGATTTTATTTTTTGCGTTATATGTGTAGGTATATTTAATATTTTTGTTTTAGACTTCATTCATATTTTTCTCTACTTGTTCCCACATACTATTGTCTACATTTCTTTTTTACTTCTCCTTTCACAGGTATGCTGGAAGAAATTTCTTAAGAAATAAGCAGTACCTTTGTACTCATATTGTGATTATGTCATATCAATATGTATTTTACTGTGTGTACATAAATAATAAAAAAAAAATATATAAATAAATAAAATAAAATAATCAATTATTATTAAATAATAAACAAAATTGATTTATTGAGAATTCCTTGAAATTCGCACAAGTTAGAAATTCATATTTTTTTATTCTTTAAGCACAAACAAATCATTTTACAGAGACCCTGCCTACTTCAGAACAATAGGCTATTTTCCTAAAAAAATCGAATTAGTCCGTCAGCTAGATTATCAAAAAATATTGGACCCCTTTTTTCTTTTGTCAATTATATAAAAAATTATGAAGATATCGCCCGTTAAAGTTCAGCGTGACGTCACTCGCTTGCGACACTTTTGCAAGCAAGTGACGGAACGACCCCCACTCCCAAATTTTGACGCGCTTTATCTTTACCATTTTTTGTTTGATTGACAAAAGAAAAAATACGGGTCCATTATTTTTCGATAATCTAATTGACGGACTAAATATAATAATATTTTTTTCATCCAGGCAACTACCCTAATAAACGTTAATTTATCGGCGAATTTTAAATTGTCAGGTCATCAGAAAAACCTGAGATGTTGCAACCATCTGTCTGTCATCTGTCACAGTACACCCCTTGCCTATTAAGTATCGTATTACATATAGCTATAAGAGGAAGCAAATCCTTATCATCTTTTAACAAGTTAGCTTTTCCTTTTTCTCAGTTTTTATGAACAATCGTTTGCCTTTCCACTTAAAATAACAGACATTTACAAGTCAGATATAACGACTGATGTTTCGACTGGAGCCTGCTTACATTACAATTGCTAAGTTCGGAATAAGATGCCCCATTACTTCGCAAAGAGCAAGACGTATTGGGAATTTTGTGGACAATTTGTTTATTTATGTAGACACTTTAAATACGAGACTTAATACTAACATTTATTATTTTGCCTACGTTATAAGTCTTTGAGTTCGTAGTTTTATCTTATAGGTCAACAAGCTGCAAATTGAGAGCTGAGGTGGCGCAGTGGTAACGGCCGCGACTTACGAGTCGCGACTTAGTTCCTTGGTTCAAACCTAGTCAGGCTTTACTTTGTGTAAATTTATATTTCATCAATACTGCAGCTCTAAAAACGGTGAAGGAAAACATTGTGAGGAAACTGGCCTGTCCTTGAACCAAAAATTCGAAGACATGTGACGTGCCAACCCGCACTGGGCCCGCTCCAACCCGCACTGGGAGTAGGCTTGTGTTCCAGTAGTGGGAACATTATAGGGTATTTATGTTTTTTTTTTTGTATTGGCAATAGGCTCACTCTTGACCTCAATCCAGCCCAAAGGCAGGGATGAGATCTACGGTGGAACGAGCTTGCCCAGAAGAAGCCTATTCACTCTCGCCTTGAAGAGATTTGGGTTGTATGAACTCGGGAATGCAGACGCAGGCAGACGATTAGATTCCTTAGCTGTGCGCATCAAAAGAGATGATGAGAAGCGCTTAGTGCGTATATATGGTATATTAACCAAATAGGGGTGGTATCCCGCAGTGCGTCTGGACTCTCGATGGTAAAAAGGTAGCTCTTGTAGCTCTTGAGCACTCCCCGAAGTACAGTCTGTAGAACACCGACAGACAGGTAACACTTCGCCGGTGAGCCAAACAGTAAATAGGGCCTATAAAAGAAACTATTTGGCAACCCGAAGCCGCCACTGTCAAAGATAGCAATAGTCTTAACCCGCACCCTAATAACGTAACACTATCAATCGGAATCTGAATCATTTTGAAGCAAATTGCTAATCCATTGCTTCATAAGTTCGATAAATTTGTCTGCTCTACAACGTAAATAACGCAATGAATGTTGTTGAACTGTCAATGTGAAACCGATTCCGATTCATAATATGTTACGCAATTGTCCCGCCGGAAGTAGGTATAATAGTGAAAACACCAATTACACAATTTCTGCTTGCCCCCTTAGAAATTTTAGCGTGATATTATTCTATCAGCAACTTTAAGATGTTAACTATACAATTTACTGGTCAGCATTAAGTTAAACGACGTATCTTATTGGCATTGGTAGAAACATGAGCTCTCATGCATTTTTCATTCAATACATTATGTCGGCCACCGTCGACTTGTTGGACTGTTCGACCTTAAGTTGACCCTTACTTAAGTCACAGTACAGAAATAACTTGTACATTGTACCTTTATTTATTTACGTATTTAATTATTCATTGTTATGAATATTGTTTGTTTGTACATAGGTTGGATTGGTTTTTAGGGTTTTTAGGGCCGAACGGCACGGAACCCTTATGGATTCGTCATGTCTGTCTGTCTGTCTGTCCGTCCGTATATCACAGCCACTTTTTTCCGAAACTATAAGAACTATACTGTTGAAATTTGGTAAGAAGATGTATTCAGTGAACCACATTAAGATTTTTATACAAAAATAGAAAAAAAACAATAAATTTTGGGGGTTCCCCATACTTAGAACTGAAACGCAAAATTTTTTTTTCATCAAACCCATACGTGTGGGGTATCCATGGATAGGTCTTTAAAAATGATATTGAGGTTTCTAATAACATTTTTTTCTAAACTGAATAGTTTGCGCGAGAGACACTTCCAAAGTGGTAAAATGTGTGCCCCCCCTGTAACTTGAAAAATAAGAGAATGACAAAACTAAAAAAAAAATATGATGTACATTACCATGTAAACTTCTACCGAAAATTAGTTTAAACGAGATCTAGTAAGTAGTTTTTTTTTAATGCGTCTTAAATCGTAAAACGGAACCCTTCATGGGCGAGTCCGACTCGAACTTGGCCGCTTTTTTACTAACTCTACCTGTGACTAGGTTTCTGGGCATATATATTTTGGCTGTTTCGTCCCATTTTTTTTTAGTTAAACTCTTTTATTACTCTTTTGAATTCTAAAGTAATTTTTACTCAAAAATTCAAAATACATTTGCCATAATTTGTAGATACCAAAACTGAAAGTTGGCTAGAATGAAATGTTATTGCATGTGTTACAAAAACAGAAAATTATAAATGCTAATAACCATACATTAGACGCCTAACCTTCGGTGCTAAAAATAACTTATTATTACACCAGATGTGTCTGCTAACTAACATTTTTTTTGTAATATAGTTAAACGAACAATATCCGTATGAATATATACCATAATAGACTGGTTTTTTCCAAATAATTAGAAAATAGAAATAGAAAATATTTGTTATCAAGGTGATACAGTAAGCAGGTTCACTGGTTAACAGCAATTAGCCAATCAGCTGATCGATTCCGTAAAAATCTCACCGTGAAAAGTTAGATGAAGTGAGCTTAGAGTGAGCTGTCAATAATGTCAATCCCTAGCATTCGTTGGAATGACACTCTACGCTCACTTCACCTAAGTTTTCACGGTGAGATGGTTATAGAATCGCACTGCTGTTCTACTGTTTTAAATAACTCGTGTGATCTAAAATAATTGTGGGTATTTTTGCCACGAAAAACAGTATTTAGAATGAACTGTATACGGATACATACGTAAATTATATTTACATATATAATCTCACGCCTTCTACCCATGGGGACAGACAGAAACTACAGAACGCTACCTGCTACGATCCCAATGCTAACTAGCTGTTCGGTGCTTTTTTTATAATATATTATAATTATTTATTATTATTATAATTAATTATAATTCAAAAGGGTTTCATATTTATTGCACAATTCGTTTCCTATTTATATTATTTAAATGTGATAGGCAGCCGTTTTACATTGTGATACCTATTAATTGTCTGCATGATATTGTTCCTTCGAAAACTGGAAACAATTAAATGTTCTAATGAACTATGCCATTCCGATATTAAAATAAATATTACAGAAATGAGATAGAAAGGATCAGATTAGTAATAAACACAATCAAATTCGCGTTTAGGAAATACTGCAGAATAGGAATAAAATATATATAATAAATGAGTAAGTAAGTAAATTTTATTTGTTTAAACATGGTGCGCATGCAGGATAATGCTGGGACACAGAAAAGTTTTAACATGTTCAGCCGCATATCGTGGCGTACAAATTAGTAGGAAGAGATGGGGCATAAACCATGATAATATTCATCAAAATTACATTTAATCATTATTCATTAAATATTAGGTATAATTACATTACAATAAGCATATTTTTTAGATACAATTCCAATGTCAAAGTAATCATTAAATAAATTGGTCAATAAAAATATAAATTACTGTCATTAAAAATTTCAATTCCAAATTACAATAATTATTCAAAAAAATACAATAGATTACAATAATATGTCAAAAATACAACTTTGTCATTTCAAAAACGAAGAAAATTGTCCTCTTTCATAAACTCTACTATACTGTAATATGCTCTCTTATTCAGTAAACTCTTCAATTTACTTTCAAGAGCAGATTTAATTAATTTTTTCCATGACGTAAGATAAGTCTAAATTGCGTAGGTATACGAGTAGAAGGTTTTCTATATTCTTTAATATTGAGAAACGATTCCAATTTCATATATTTTTCATTTCTAAATCCAATCTACGAATTTTAGAGTGATAAGTAGAACAGCACAGAAAAAGAAAGAAACATATATTCAGAGCAAAGGTTGACTGGCCAGAGCCATTTGCAATACGTAGAAGCAATTCTGGCAATAAGTGTAGTAATTATGGTCAAATTTAAATTAAGGCACACGAAAAACCAAATACCTACGTGTCGACAATATCATTAATTTTTACACGTGTAAGATTTTTTGTTGCTGTTGCGTAAGATATTTACATGAAAAAAAAAAAACAGGACGTACTCAAATTATAAAGGAAGCCAGCATACTTTTTATATTTTTTTGCTATTTCGGTTACAGCTTGATTTATTCAGTAACTCAGCCAGACATCATAATATGTGTATCCAGCCTATAATGTTCCCAATGCTGAGACACAGGCCTCTCTGTGAGAGAGAATGGGTCGTGATCCACCACGCAGACCCAGTGCGGGTTGGTAGATGGCATGTCTTCAAATTTTTTATTCTTGGACATGCCGGTTTCCTCACAATGTTTTCCTTCGCCGTATTGAGAGCAGTGCTGTTGAAAAGATTTACGTGAACAAAGTTAAGCGCCTGTCTCAGTTCGAAAACTACGACCTACAACTCGTAAGTCGCGGCCGGAAGCTTTCAATTCGCAGCTTGTTGACCTATAAGATAAAACTACGAACTCAAAGACTTATAACGTAGGCAAAATAATAAATGTTAGTCCTCAAAATATTTCAATAAGCAAGTTGCAATTTTGTTACTCCCTCTTTTGCCATCACTTTCCCCCCATGTGTAACAATTAACCTCCTGTGTGTGACTTTCATAAATGGTGAAATTAAACACCGAATATTTTCAAGAATAGTACAATATCAAACTTTGTCCATGTGACGTATTCAGGACTTTTTGTAGGTCACAGCTGCAGGTGATAGTTTCATTGTTGGGGATAATAAGGGTTTGATGAATCTTAAATCTCTTATAAGTAGATATCTTCTCTTTGAGATGAGAGTTCAGCAGCTGTTTGACCTTGTCGAAGGACAAGGTCTTTTTTTTTTCTTTATATACATATTTGGTCTTTATTATTCTCTGCTTTGACGCAAATTAAGCATTTGTCTTTTTTAGGCAGGTATATGAAAGCTTATATTATACTCTTATGAAACTAGGGACACTTGATTTTTTTTATTTTCAGGAGTACAGGACGAGGATACCGCGCGGTCTCCGTTGAGGCGGCGAGCCTCCTTGCCAGATTGCCGCCATGGGATCTGGAGGCCAAAGTCCTCGCCCACATATGGAAGTGGCGAAAGGCCGGGGCGTAACTCCGCTGCCACGAGAAATCACGGTACAGCGGACAGAGCTACGGCGGGATCTCATAGCGGCATGGAGAGTGCGATTGTCGCAACCCAGTGCTGGGCAAGCCACAATTGCGACGATAATTCCCCTCTTTGAGGAGTGGCTAGAGAGGCGCCACGGCGCCCTCACCTTCCGCCTGGCACATGTCCTCACCGGACACGGTTGTTTCGGGAGGTTCCTGTTCAGGATAAAGCGGGAGGAAACGCCACGGTGCCACCACTGTGTGGATCGCTCGGAGGACACGGTGGAGCATACGGTGGAGGTCTGCCCGGCTTGGGCGGAGCACCGCCGTGTCCTCGTGGCGGCGATCGGCGGCGGCGATCTCTCGCGTCCGGCCCTGGTCCAGGCCATGCTACGCAGCGAGAGTGCATGGATGGCCGTTACCTCCTTTTGCGAAGCAGTAATGCTTGCGAAGGAAGAGGCAGAGCGCGTTAGGGAGAGGCAGTCTCTGCGCCCTCACGCCCCTAGTCGCCGCAGGAGACGCCCTGGACGGGAGTCAACAGCCAACTCCCGGCCACCGTAGGCGCGGGCTTGGGGGCGGCGAGAAATGGGCAGCTCGCCGCCCGGTGAGGACCAGGCCCGGGTCGACGGCGCGTTGTGTTCCGCGCGCGCCTCTAAGAGATGTCAGCGCGAATTGACGGGGTCCGCTAGGGTCGATGCCTGCCACGGCCGCGGGTTGTTCGAAAGAGATACCGTGGCCCCTGGCATAGGCAACTGAATGAACACGGGTGGGTTTTAGTCAGTAGAAGTCTGACACGCCCTTCCGCTCAGCCCAGAGCGGGAGAGGCCAAAAAAAAAGGGTGTACAGGACAATTTGTAAAGACGTTGTCCTTTACATCCAAATTTTTGAGGTGATTTATATTAACCACCTAAGGTGGTAAAGGCACGGTAATATTATCTATAATATTACCGTGGTAAAGGACAATTAATATTTTTTATGTATTTTACACCCAAAAGTTGTTTTATACTTTGCTTTACTACCAAAATGAGTTCACTCTGGTAGCTAAGTGTCATTTACATCCATATTTTCACCGTGAACTTGGTTTTCGGTGATCATTTTTTTAGCGAATTTCGTAAATCGGAATATACAGGTTGATAGAAAATTAAAAACTTAGTAAAACAGTATCAAAAAGTAATTTACGTCCGAATGACCATAACGACCTTTGAGCCCAGAGGTATCGATATGAATAAATTTAAAACTGTCGGTGTATTGTGTAGGTATAGGTACAATAAGGTAATTATACATCAACTTATAAAATATTCATGAAAGTTGGATGGTAAAACCAAGCAAGTTAATTCTCTATAGTCCCTACCGTTATCATTATAAACTTTCCCACTACGTCAATTATTTTACATTTGTTGTAAGAATTTTACATACCTACCTATTTGTTACAAATGTAGGGGAAAACACAGCTAAAAATAGTCTTTTTTTTTTCAGGATGGGAAATCATCAAAATACACTGTCTTGAGTGACGATTCATAAAATAATTACCTACAAAAAGATAGAATTTAATTTTCAGTACTTAATAACCGGATAAAATTACCTAAACAATTATTCTTCATTTCGTCTACAGGATGATCACACAGTCCGTTTAAAAAAAAAAACCCAACGGTTTTTTCTCGCCCGGCAGAGCGTAGGCCGTATTGATAAATTTCCTTAATTTGATTCTTTATCGTGAGTACTTAACATAACACGTACACCTATGGCCACCGCCCAGCTTCTTCGCCAATTAGAAATATACTAGTCAAATATTGGCAAATAGTTAATAATAATAGATGTATTATGAAATTACATTTCTCAGTAATGTCCAATGAATCTTTACTCATTAACTATACACGAGTCTACACTCATCTGACTTAAGCAACAAAAGGAGGTACAGACGCCAGCACATCAAGCTACTACAATCTGTCAAATTTCTTTAATAGAGTTTCAACCTTATTGCTAAAGCATTAAGGTTCAAGGTTGATTGGGAAAATTTGACAGTTTCGGGTAGGTTGACCTGCTGGCGTCTGTACCTAATAATAAGGTAATAATAATAGTATTATTATTAGGTACCTCCATACCACCATACCATTACCATTACCATTGCCGGTTACCATTTGTTGCTTTTTTTTTCAGGATGGGAAATCATCCCGCTCTGGGTGGAGCGGAAGGGAGTGTCAGACTCTTACTGACTAAAACCCACCCGTGTTCCTTCCTTAGCCTTTTATGTTCCAGGGCAGCGGTAACCCTTTCGGACGATCCCGCTACCCTTCGGACGATCCCGCTACCCTACCTTTTGTTGCTTAAGTAAACAAAAGGAGGATAGCTTTACCTATATATAATTATGACACAACTAACTATTTACACTAGGTACTAAATTTAATGACTAAATAACTATACAAATAAATACTTTTTTATTTATTGCACAAACAAAATGACACTTCGCGGCACGGCAAGGGATTTGTATGCAACGAATAGGAATATAACATAACAGTATGACAATAAAATTTAAATTTCAATGAGACGGCATGCCTTATCCAACCGCACCTTTGTTTGTGTACAAACGATGATTATCATTGAAATTTCAATTTTATTGTCCATACTAACATACTACGTAATATTTCTTTTCGTCCAATAAAAAACCCTTGCCGTGACGTGCCACCAGCGAAGGACCAGCGTCGAAGTACTCGTCGATGTCATCGTGCCCAGAAGACTGGCAGCATATAAGTTAGAATCTAAAAATTGTTTGTTTGTGCTATAACAAAAACTTGAACGCAGACTTCCTTGACAGTTATTTTGATAAATAATTGTCTAAAACATAAATGTTTATTATCTGCAAATGAGTCAAAAATGTCTGCATTTTATTTAATATCTAGGCACTGATTGTATATATTTAAGTTTTTTGTTCCAACTATTTAATGGTTTATCTCGTTTTAAATGGTATTTTTAGCCGTAGGTAGATAGTATCGCGTGTTATATGATTTAAAACAATTAAGTATGAGCTGCGGAATAATTACTTAAAACTAGTTTTGTCATAACAAACAGATAAAAAAAACACATTACGTCCATTTTAGAATCATAATAATATGTATTAAAAAACAGGAATCGAGTTTTAAAATCTAAACACAGACGATTGTCTACGTAGATAATATTACTCACAGTCTAGGAATTTTGAAGTATTTTTAATTTAAATCAAAATTCAATATTTTTATCGCTACTCGAGCTGTACATGCTCAATCAAACATCTATTTTGGTACCAAACAACGCTTCCATGACATCATTTATCTATTTCTGTTACATCTTGCTTATCATTTGGCTAATTATAGCTAGAGATTTATACAAGAAACGCCTTCATAATTGCAAGGGTATTAAGGAAGTGAATACACTGACATATGAGCAGTCTACAAGATATTGTTGTTGTTGCAAAACATATTAGGAGATAATGTAATAAGATAAGCTGCGCCCACAACTGATGACCGCCTCACGAAACATGTTCTCCGTCTAAATAAACTAAAGCTGCGTACAGTTACTGCAGCTTTGACTGGTCATGGGTCATTAAACAAACACCTCTATGCCATAGGAGTAACGGCCAGTTCGCTGTGCAGGGCCTGCATGGAGGATGACGAGACAGCGGCGCATGTGCTGCTAAACTGCCCGGTGGTCGCCACGTACAGGGCAAAGTACTTCGGTAACCCAGGTACCCTACGTGAGACGGTCAGTAACATCAAGGCGTTGCTGGCGTTCCTTGTGGAGCCGGGGTGGATTAAATGATCGATTTTCCCATCCGTACGCAAAATACGTGCATTGGCGTGGAGTTGCGGACACCACCTCGTATTACCTAAGCAGCTGCGCCATTTACTTGAAGGTGGTTAAGAAAAACAGGTATGCATATTATTATGCAGATTAAAATGGATATTTTTAGAGAATTTATGCAGTAACTTGCTAATTATCGCGACTTCGTCCGCGTGATTTTTTGTTCTACCGACCACCCCCTCCTCGCATCACATCACTGTTACTACGATTTCGCTTAGCGTTCTCTCTTTTTTATTTTTGCTCGTCTCCTAAGGGCCCTAGCGTGATGTTACGTAATTTATATTCTTCCTCAGGAATTGGGCTATAGAACGCAAGATTTTTTTTAAATCCGACTGGTAGTTCTAGGGAATACCGCATCCAAACAAACAAACAAAAAACAAACAAACTCTTCAGCTTTATTATTAACTAGCTGCGCCCCGCGGTTCCACCCCCATAAGTTTCGATCCCGTGGGAATATCGGGATAAAAAGTATCATACATGTTAATCCTGGTTATAAGCCATCTGTGTGCCAAATTTCATCCAAATCCGTTCGGTAGTTTTTGCGTGAAAGAGTAACAAACATCCATCCATCCATCCATACAAACTTTCACGTTTATAATATTAGTAGAATACGAGAAATAGTTCCTATTCCTATTGGGGGTACACTAACCCCACTTCAGACGCTCGTATCCGCATGAGATCAGTGACATCCTTGGATATGTTATATTTGGTACCGTTTAAAGTTATTGTTGCCGTCAATCAGATTTGGGTGTGTAAAAAGTTTGAAGTTAGATCTAGTTTAGATCTTGTGGAATATGTTGTGCCCCAGGGAGGATGCTCATAACCTGATGACTAAGCGTTATATTATTTAACTCCTTACACACATTCGTTTCTCATAAAGAGCTAAAGCGCTCGTCACTACTGGAAGATCTTTTCCTCTTTGTCCGTATCGAGGTTTATATTTTTATTAATTAATATCCTTTGCATTGTATTTAGTCACAACAGTAATAAATAATATTATAAAATTATTTTTCCGAACAGTCATTTGTTGATGTGATCTCGTGACAAAGATGATCCGTTATGGCCTCCGTGTGTAGCAGTGAATAATAAGTTATAATCTTTAACTGCTAATAATAAAGCTGAAGAGTTTGTTTGTTTGAACGCGCTAATATCTGGAACTACCAGCAAAAAGAAAAAAAAATCAGAAAGAACGCTAAGCTAAAACGAAGTAATAATGCGGGCAGGCGATGCGATGCGACGCAGTGGTCGGAGGAACAAGAACGGAGAACATTAAAAAAGAAAAACATTAATTTCATCAATCAAAAAAAATAGGTAATGCATTTTCTTTCTTTCTTTCCTTAATAACAAATATCAAAAATAATTTCTTTTTTTGTCATTAATTTTTTTTTATTCATACATTTTTGGGCTAAATGTGAAAGTAAGTCAAACAAA
The DNA here is from genome assembly GCA_951799955.1 of Apamea anceps. Lineage (NCBI taxonomy): Eukaryota > Metazoa > Arthropoda > Insecta > Lepidoptera > Noctuidae > Apamea > Apamea anceps. The sequence goes on along the minus strand of OX637522.1, from coordinate 5,008,712 downwards.
AAAAAAAAACTATATTCTACTGAAAACTAGGGCCCTATTCTAAAACTATTCCCCATCAAGTTACACGAGTTCAACACTAACGGAAAATAACTTTTTTTTTTTTAAATTGGCCGGCTCTTTCATACTTTACCCTAAAAGAATTTTCTCCTGTCACACGGACGAACTCGAGGGCAGAAGTTAGTTTAAAATCATTGTTCACAAGTCATTTGATGATGTAGTAAAGGATCTCGTAACACAAATCCGTTACGGCCTCCGTACGAGTATGTTGCAGTGAATAATAATTTATAAGCCATCGAATGTTGATGATGTTTACGACAAGTCAGCGAACGTACCGGCCATATAAATCATCAGTTTATTATGAAGAAGATCCTAATGATCCTATAGACAATTCATCAGGCAATAAAAATCAATGTACTTAGCCCTGTTGCCTACTATATTGGGGCCCAACAATTCATCAAACAATGAACCCTAAAACGGACGATTTTAAGGACGGGACTAAAAAGGAATACTATGAAGCACGGCCAAAATCTAACATGACGTGACCTCTAAAATCTATTACAATTTTATTTAGGTTGGATATTATTTTAGACATATTATTTTACCTATGTGTTTTGCATTTTAAACATGTATACTAGCGGACCCGGCAGACGTCGTCCTATCCGAAAATTCCAATTGTGTTTTCAAACCATCCAGGAACCCATTGAAATATACATACAAAATTTCATCCAAATCGGTCCAGCCTTTTAGGAGGTGTTTGGTGACAAACACACGAACAGGTAAATTACAAGATTTTTTTTTAAATTTTCCCCACACTAGGAATTACTCCTGTATCGTCGGTGCGTTTACAAACATTTAAACTCAAATACACAAAAAGCATGGCAAGCAGTATGGTAGTGGATTTACCAACATTTATATCGCTCAGAGATGAGCTGTTAGAAAACTTTTTTTGTAAAAATCTACATCATTTTTAATTTTAGAATATATATATATTTTATTTATTGTACTTCAATTGGACACAATTTTCTGCGGTTCGTAGATAAACAACCTGCACAGACTGCAGGTTGTTTATCTACGAATCGCAGAAAATTCGGGAATCATTTATCAAATGCGTTGTTCAGGCATTTTCCATTTCGTATTATTTCGTGTAGTGGAATCCGCAAATACACAATAATACTCGTACCATGTATAATAAATTGTATACAGCGTATATGATTTATTGTGTATCAGAAAGGTGTGGTCAAATTTAAGGGTCAGACCATCAAACTGGACAACTTTCTCCATAGGACCAACATTTTTTTCGCGATTACAATTGCGAAAAAAATATCAACGGTCCCATACAAAGCTTCCATACCTACTCCACCCAAATTTGTGGGACGGCTGATTAATATTTCTGATAATATCGTAATCGCGAAAAACTGTAAGTATATAAGTACATACGTACAATCAACAAAAGAGATAAGTATGCAGGGTCGTCGGATATAGTTGAAGTTTAGTAATAAACCGATGGATGTTTTAAAAAAAAACTGTTTGTTTTCTATTAATTAAATAAAATTTGATCTGAAAACATCAATCGGTTTCTTACTAAACTTCAACTACAATCTGAGAACCCTGCATACTTATCTCTTTTGTTGACTGTACCTAAGTGTGTAAGTACCTAATAAATAAAAGCCTGGCGTAGTAGCAACTAACACATACAACGCTGCTGAAATACCTAAACATTATTAGCAGAAGCACATATCTTTGTATTTTATATTTTTATTCGTACTTAGTTATCTAGATAAAGTGTAACCTTCAAAGTAATAAACTTGGCCGAGGACAAGGGTACAATGACGTCTGTTTCTACTAGTACATAGAAGATATTATTATTTGGAGATATTATTTGGCGCGGCAAGGGCGTAGCTCGTTAGTTAGCGGGAAAACAGTTTTCCGCTTATGTTATGGATGCTTAATTCACAAAAAAATTTAACCTTGGTTGCTGGACATAGGCCTATAGGCCCAAAGGAACTTCCACTGGATTCCTGCAGCCTTCACAAGGTTATCGGTTCACCTTGTGGGAGGTTTCAACGCTACGTCTTCCGGTACGCGTTTGCTATTCCAGAACCTACTCGAATGATACATAATATTATAAGAACTATTTATAAGTATAACTTTTGGAAGATGTTATAATTTCATGTTATCAGTTATACCTACTCACATATTTCTTTCAGGATAGCTGGACTAGTTAAAAAATGACTCTGACATGAAATGATCGCAATAAAAAATGATTTTAGTACAAATCAATTTCGTGTTTGACACGAAATAAAAATCGAGATCAAACTGTGAAAATGTTGAAATTAAATTTGTTCGATATTGTTTGATACACCTTACTAATTTCTTCGTATTCATTAGTCAGTGACACGTCCAATCCCTAATCCTTCCCTCCGCAACTCACTTCGTTTCGTTTCCTAACGCTCGATTGCAATGGCGCGCGCGCATTAGAAGGAAAAATAAGTTATTGGCCAAATCTAACTATAAACTAGTGTTTTTCGCAATTATAATAACAATTGTGAAGTGTAATTGCGGTGGTGAACGCTCAAACAACCCTCAAGGACAATATTTGGTGTTTTGTTACCGCGTGCACGCGGAAGAAGATTCCGCTATCAAGCAAGAAACTTTAGAAAGGTGAAAACTGGACAATCGTAAGGGTTTTGCAATCCTTTCACGCCTTAAACCCCTTTTCTGTTGTTCACTGACTTAAATACGCTTTATCAATTCCATTCAGCTAGCCATCAACCCCCTTTTTTGAGGCAATCATTGAAAATACCTACCCTCAAAATTTAATTCTCACAATACAGTCCACATCTTTAAAATCAAGCGTCCGTTTCAATAACCGACCTTTTTTTTTGTTTTACCCTTTTCGCTAATTGATTCACCATCAAAATTTATAAATTCCAATATTCCCAGTTTGAAGAGGAATGCATGAATTAATAGTTTCATATTTTACGTTTGAGCCCATGTTTCCCGAAATATGGACCCGACGCTTATGATCGTCAAAATTCGCAGTAGAAATTCCATTAAAAGCGATTGGTATGAGCAAATATTAAATTTGTATACCGCACAACATTCCTGGCATTAATTAAAATGATAAATTAATGTAGATACAGTTTCCGCAGAAACAGTAACAAATGTAACGAACCAAATATTAAATCGCTTTTATTTATCAACATTACACATAATGGGCGATATAAATACCGTCTCCAAATACGCATTCGAAATCGCTATCACTTGTCAACGTGCCAATACGAATAGGTACTCTCAGTAATCGATGTTTCGGAACCAATAACACAACGAGAAAGTCAATAGTATAACTGTACTTTGATATGAACAACCTATTTATCGGAAACTAATAGAAACTACACAGGGAATCTCCAAGCATAGCCCTCTCCATTACCCTTTGGGTGACTTTAAGCCTTCTAATAATGCCCATTGTGAGCGACCACGTTTCGGTGCCATAGGTCATCACTGGCAAAGTGGCAACACGCACTGGTCAAAGACTTTCGTCTTGAGACACTGAGGTATGTGGTTCCCTGCATGATCAAATCAGAAATGAAGAGATCCGCAGAAAAACCAAGGTAACCGACATAACCCGCAGAATTGCCAAACTTAAGTGGCAGTGGGCAGGGCACATTGCTCGCAGAACAGATGGCCGATGGGGTCCAAAGGTTCTGGAGTGGCGACCGCGTACCGGAAGACGTAGCGTTGGAGGCCTTCCAACGCTACGTCTTCCCATAAGGTGGACCGACGACCTTGTGAAGGCCGCAGGAACCCGTTGGATGCGAGAGGCACAAAACTGACCGAAGTGGATGGTCCAGCAGTAGACGTCTTTCGGCTGAAATAAAAATGATGAATAGAAACTAAGTAGTTAATTATTATTTAGGTATTGTGTGGGTTCCCACAGAAATTAATAATCGTTATCTCCCATTTAGGAGTATTGGTTAGAAGATCCGGTATGTTTAGCTCGAAGTAAGCATGGTTACCTATTCAAATCTTAGTTTAATAACGTAAAGCAGTCAGAGAAGGAGATTTAATTTTGGCATTAAAAAAAACGTTCTTCACCTATTTTTTTGGGTTCTGTACTCAAAAGGTGCCATCGGAAGTACGGGTCCCTATTATAAGGCTCCGCTGTCCATCCGTTCGTCTGTCACAGGGCTGTATGTAGACACTTGAAATATCACATGAGGTTGTATTAAGTACTATGGATAGCAACAAAAAATAAAAATAAAATAGTGACTCGCACTTGGCAGCTTCTTTTTTAAATCTTGTATATGACTTGTAAAATTAAACTTATCGTGATTTCGGGTATATTTTCCAAAAGCTGGGCTTTATTTTCCGACCACTTAATAACATCTGGTTTAATTCGGTTCATTCCCCAATATAAATATAATTACATTTCCTAAGCTCGCGGGGGGCCAAGGGCTGTTTTCCAGTGAACTCACAAAGATCTTTTACCCCTTGAAATTATACCAAATTACGCTCGAGTCCTGGATTTAATTACGTGAAACAGATAAACATCTGAAACCCAATTAAGATCTCCCGATATTTTGATAAATAGAACTGTATAATTAAATCAAATTACAGGTTTAACTTTCATAGCAGTAAAGGATATACTAGAAAACAAGTTCGAAAACAATATCCAAACAAGATTTAGTCGAATTATACTTGGAAAGGGTTTTATAGCAAAACAAACGAACTTCATCTTGTTCTCACTTAGGAACATAACATGGTTATAATCTAAACAGACATTTCTACACAATAGGCATAACGAACGGAGTCCTCCGTGCTGAGAACGCATGGAGGTTAAAGAAACCGTCGCGCATGTGATCTTTGAATGCACAGGCGTCATCCAAATTAGAACAGAACACCTCGGGTTACCCAGATCTTTTGCAAATGTTTTAATCAGACTATAAGGAGATCTTATGTGCTTTCGTTGACAGGCCTTGTTAACTGAGTACTTGTTGACATGCCAAAACTGTCTTCCCATACCAATTAATACTGTAATTTGAAAACATTGTAAAAGCCAATTATTTTTAAAAAAGGTAACCGTGGTGTTTTTGTCGTCTCAATTCCATAGGGTACGACCAATTGGAACCGTGCACCTATCTTCTGACGTTTCTTAAGTGTAGGTTTATGTGAAATAAAATATTTTGATTTTGAGGAAGGTGGGCTGATTGGTATGACCAAAGGAGCCATGGCCCACGTAAAATGGTCCACTTAAAGGATTAAGCACGGAAACCAATCCCTATAACATAGAACATAGATGGCTATAAGTAATCACAATTGATTGGATTCCTACAAGTGATTCAGCGAAGGCCATTGGTAGTCAAGTATTACAGTCTACCCATCTTGGAAACATAATGCCTATTATCTACCAAGGGTTAGTTTGACGTCGGTACCTGCGGGGTAATCGTGTAACACACTATCAGTATTGGCAATGGGTTTCATTTTGACAGTTCAGCAACATTCATTGCGTTATTTGCGTTGTTGAGCAGATACATTTTTCGAACATATGAAGCAATGGATTAGCAATATACTTCAAAATGATTCAGATTGAGATTGATGGTGTATTAAGCAATTAGGGTGCTGAAAGTCTTAAAGCTACAAGTACATGAAGCAAGTACCTACTACAAACCCTCAAACTCAAACTCTCAAACTCAAATCATTTATTTCAATTAAACTATTTCAGGCACTTTTGAATTGTCAAAATTGTCAGAAAGTTGAAGCTAGTTGCCCATTCCAAAACGTAGATCTCTGTGGAGAAGAATGGACAAGAAACTCCACGGACACTCTTAATCAAGATATTATTACAAAATCCTGGGTACATTATTCTTATTGCTTCTATATGTGAGAACAATATAAAAAAACAAACAATTTAAAATATAAAATTAAAAATAAGCCCTGGCAGTTAAGAGATGATCAACCTCAACCGACGGCGCCCAGAATATGCACCACATTCTTGTGGTTGTTCACAAATTGAACGGTCGCAGAAGCGATCGTTCAATTTCCGGGACTGCAAAGCATTAATTGCTAATACCTCGATGAAACCGCACTGGGACGAGCCTGCTTCTAAGATTTTGCATAGAGTTCGGTTATAAGGTAGGTATACACTAGAGTCTATAGCAACTTGAAAAATATGTGCCTTTGTTTTCTTTTTAGTTCATTATGAGAAATGAGGATTCTGTTGCGAAATATAACGTTTTTTGAAGATTAATTATTATCAAACCATTTTAACTTTAACATCACGTCCGGTTTCCCTTAAAGATTTAGGCAGAGGTATACCTATAGTCCACCCAAATATCGCCAGTCATGCTTAAGTACCACGTAATAGGGGCGAGTCTACCATTTCGCTTCTATAAATAAAACTTAGGAAACCAGAGAAAATTATCACAAAGAACATGTTAAAAAAAATAGTGACATGCAGCTACTGAAAATATCTTTATGTTATTATCATAGATCATAACCACAGTTATAATAAAAATGATCTTCGCAAAGACAGTAAAACTCGACCCCGAAAATCTTGCACTAGCAGTATAACCGGGTTGCGAAAAGTAATAAAAATGCACATATAAAAAAAAACGAGCTTCCGTAATGTTCTTTTGATACCGAGCGAAACGGCGAAGGCGAACCGAGTAAACACGACTGTTGGAGATTTGCTGAACAGTACTTATGAGTAGATAAGAATTTCGGTCTTCATTCAAAAGAATTTACCGAGTATTTTTGGTAGTCGAGTATTTTCCAAAAGTACTACGCGTTGTTTTATGTAAAAAATATGTTTATACACAAGATTTACAGAGATTCACAAGATTTACTTGTCAACAATGTGAATAACGTGCATGGATGATACACAATATTATTTCTCAAATCGGCGGGGTTCGGTTTCTCAAATCGGGCAAATTACGTAACACACTATCAGTAGTAATGGCTTTAATTTTGACAGTTCAACAACATTCATTGCGTTATTTACGTTGTTGAGAAGACAAATTGCTCGAACTTATGAAACAATGGATTAGCAATATCCTTCAAAATGATGCAGATTGTGATTGGTAGTGTGTACCGCGATCAGGGTGCAGGTATTGATAGCAAAACTGTTGCGCTTGTAAATAACCAAAACTACGGTTTTCAGTATTGAGAAACCCGTCAAATTCTCCACGTTTTATTCTTTCTTAGAACAATCAATTTTATCCGAGTCCAGATTATGGTAACAGGAGCGCACTATATTAGTTTTATGACTCATAAACGAGAAAATTCCAAGTAATCAAAATCAGTTTTAATTACCCTAATTAAAATTGAAATTACTGCGAATTTTCTTCTAAAAGCCGCTTACGTTCGAAATACTTTCAATTTGATACAATTTAGCTCGGAGAAGGGAAGATCCGGATAACGTTAACTATTGTGTGTGTAACAAGATAGATAGTGTTCCAAGTCCTGAATGATTATACCTACCTTCATGCGTGATTTTTCGGTAAACGTGATTAAATCAAGTCGGAGAAATCTAGTCCACTGTAGCCATCTAATCAACTGGATGAGAAATAGTAAAATAAACCATATTATTATATAATGCTGCAGTTTTTTTTTTTTTTTTTGTTTCGACGAATTTCATAAATATTCGTCCATCTATTGGCAAAAAATGCTCATTATGCGCTCATTATTCGCACGACTCGCCCCTTTAGTTGGTTGGTCCGTCTAAAATTAGGATACTCTTCAGAACTCACTGGCTGGATGATTTGATTATCACACTCTTTTACTTACACCAGTAGGTATGGTAAAGTGAGGACTCCGTTCTGAACTTGTGACATATCTTTGCCAGCTACCTGCCTCGAGATATTTTTGGATTTTAGGTATGACTAGCTTATGACTAAATTATTTCTAGCTGCCCGGCGCTACTTCGTTCGCGTGGTACCCCCTACCTTACCCCTACCCTACTCCTACACTACTCCTACCTACCCTACTCCTACCCTACTCCTACACTACTCCTACACTACTTCTACCCTACTCCTACACTACTCCTACCCTACTCCTACCCTACTCCTACACTACTCCTACCATACTCCTATCCTACTTCTACCCTACTCCTAACCTACTCCTACCCTACTCCTACACTATTCAAAACCCTTAATTTAATGCGTACTTCAATTCGAGAGGACCCGAGTCTACCGTACCGAAGTGACGATCGTCAAATGTTTGACAGGAAAGTAGGTAGAACAGTTTATATGGGAAAATGAAATTGTTGTTTTTACTATCTTCCTCGCAATTTTTCCATATTTTCTCAGCGTTTAAACCTTCCCTGGACTACGACAAATATTTCAAAACCAAAATCAGGCAAATCAGCCCAGCCATTCTCGAGTTTTAGCGACTCAAACGAACAGCAATTGATTTTTATTTATATAGATAGATAGATTACTCGCAGATTAATGTGCTCTGTTTATTGTTTTACTTGAGTTTGTCCTTATAAGTCGATTTAGATATAAGTATCACTGAACAAAAAAAATGAGAAGAAAAAAAAAAATAAGACAACATAAGCAGCCAAAGAGTGTAAGGTGAGTGTGTAGGTGAGTGGTGGTGAATATGTAGGTTGAGTGGAGATGAATGTGTAGAAGAATGGTGGTTACTGACTACTATTCGTAACGACTGTCAAAGATCTTGAAATGACAGCCGTGATCAACAGTTTAGCGTGCTTACTTTCTGAGGCACGGAGAGATCTCGATATATAATAAACCCGTCTACGGCAAACGAGCATAACCTTAGATCGCCTCGTACGGCTGTTATTATTTAGCCCCGAGCCCCCAGACTGTCTAACTGCAAGACAAAAAAAAATTCTCATAAAAAGTCTAAAACAAAACTCAACCAATGTAGGTTAACATGAAGATGCTAACAAAATTGGGTGTGTCTTAATATTCACAATATCAAGACTGGTCTAATGCTATTCATGTAACAGAACCTCCTTCTAAAATACACGAGTTTTAGCACATTCGTTCAGAAAAATGTCCGAAGACACTTTATTCTGCGTTGAAAACTCTTGTAGCCATAAAATGCTGCAACTGTGTTTGATAATGGTGCACTCAGTTTGTTTCAATGTATCTCCTAACATGCGCCATTTTACTACTTTTAGAGTGTTCAGGAAATAAATTGAGGAATGTTGTAGTTACTAAAGATAATAATGATGAGACATACATTTTTAATTCTTAATAATAATAATATTTAATGTATTTTGTCTTAAGTAAATTGGAGATGCTTATATAAATTTTGCCTTAGATTTTCTAAGTAGATATTAATATTAATTAAAATGTAAACATCCTCTAGGTACATTACCACTCGACAGCGATACAGAGGATTTTTTTAACGCCATATTTTAGATTTAGTTATAGTCCATTTACAATAGCATTAGAAAGAAGTTAAAAAAGGTTATTTTTAATGCACACTTTGTAACAAAAATACAATAAACATTGTTACGTTATGATAGACGCCGAATTTATTATGATCTATTTTTACAGCAGCTGTCACACTTAATTGTAACCATTTTAACTATTTATCTTATGAAATTATGTGGCTTTCATTTATTTATATTATATAACTCCAATTTAAATTACAGTGTCAATGCTAAAAACCTAAAAGAAGCAGGGATGAACAATACTTGGAACGTTATTCGTTTCACTATAATTCTACCGAATTTTATTTTAATTAAGGTGGATGCGCTGCAGTAGCCCGCGAAATCTGACGAATTCGGAGCAATTCTAATTTAAAGGGATGTATTGATGATTTTTAAGGTTAAAATTGTATTATTGCCTACATATTTCTTATTGTTGCGCATCATATTATTTTTATTAAGATACAACCTTACACTGACCTGCAAATTGCAAAAAACGCAAGAAAATTAGAATTTAAGCATCTCCCTTAAAATTGTTTTATCATAACTTTGAAATAAAATGTTTTGCATTTCTGCTTCTACGAGCCTCTTTTTTCTAATGCTATTATAAATGGACTATAAGTTAGGATATAATATTTTATTAAGTAATAAGGAATAAGTTGCTATTTATGTACAGTTCATTTTAATTTTTAATAAATAATTTCATATCCGTTTTAATAAATAAATAACAAACCCTAATCTCTAAATTTTCATAAACGTTCCTAATAAGTGCCTAAATCTTACAGCAATTAGTAAATCTCGAAGGCGATAAATCCAGCTTCAATATCCTCAATATGATTCAAAACCTCGTTAAAGACGGATGTAATCTCCGCAAGGTTTCCAATAATTCCTGTTGAGACGGAATGACGATAATCACTGATTAAGGGGAAGTCTGCGGCTTGATACAAACCACTGCGGTGATTCATAGGCAATTAAATAACTAAGTAAATAAAAAATTATACAAAATTCGTGACATATTTTTGGACTACAGTCCAGTCCAGATAGTGAATTAAATAGTTATAATGAACACAGTAAATATTGACTACCTACTTCTTTCCTAACGAAAGAAGTAGGTAGTCAATATTTACTGTGTAAACCCGCTTCCGGTAATACACGCAAAAATACTCTTGTTTACTCGTTTTAATAAACTAACGTTTGTATAGTCGAGAGGCAAGTTTCAATCTTCAGAGATATCCAATAAATCTCTTAGGGGCGGCATAGCATCGGAAATCGCCGTGATCGGATGAGCGAACGCTTTAATAATGGTAGGAACACTGCAGCACCGGCGCGCGGCGTGAAACGGGCGTGCGTTGTCTTCAAGCGTTCGAAATAGCCATAAGTACCTAGTAGTTGACAAAACTAGTATATACATATAAGAATTGCTTCAATAAGATACAATGTTGGCCAAAGTACGGCTGGCATAGTTCGAGTTCATTTGATCGGGAGAGTAAGTTGCACTAGCTTCAGGAAACGTTTAGGTTGCCTATTCTGGTTGAATTGTGAACTCGGGGCTCTCATATTGAAACGCCTGGTCCACGTTGAATCAATATAGCTACGGATCTCTAAGATTAATTTAAGCAAACTTCAATAGACTCATATCTGAGCGAAAGTTACCTTGTTGCTATGTACGCCAGGTTGCTTGAGGAAAACCGTCCAACAAAAAAATTACTCTAGAGCACAAAGCGCTTGAAAATGATCCCCCTTCGATGGTCTTAAGTGTTCGCTACAGCCTTAAACAATAGGTATTGTTACACAATTCTAATTGGGGTCTAATCAGCCTTAAAGAATGGAAGTACCTAGCGCGGGATGTGATGACGAAAATTATTCAAAAGCTCAATTTTGTGCCACAAGCGTACTATTGCTGAATGAATATAATAATTACAAACGATATTTAGCAGATATAATAGTCCTTCAGATCGAATTTCGGCCATGGCGAGTATGGCGACCAGTCTCAGCGGAGACCAGCCTTCGGCGTGGGAGATAAATATTATAGTGCACAAGTGTGTGCGCAGACTCTCTTCCCTCACTCTCATAGTCCGATAGGACGGCAATCCGATACGACCAGACAGAGAAATCAGGCGCCGCCGGCTTGCTTTCTTTCAAAACTCCAGGCCGTGTATTAGTAATTTCCATTGGGAATTTATTAGTTTCGGATATAAATATACCTAGTATCTAGCAAAGTACCAATTTTGTCTTCCAATTCAATATTTAATTAAAAGAAGACGTGTGTGCTTCACGTAAAATTTATTAACTTTCTAAGCATTAAATTATGCAATAATTATGTTTATTTTGGACAGGGACGAGAGATGAGCGCATACACAAGACTAAGATCGACTAGCTGAATAAATTATCCTGTCTACCGTTATGTGCAACATGCAATCGAGTAGAATGTATGAGCAATTTTATGTAGTCACCGTTAAATATAGTTAGTGTAATCTTTTGCATTATGATTCAGAATGTGGCTTCACCTACCTAATTACTTTTATTCTAATTACTTTTGTAATATGGGTGGGTCAGGTTGTGACGATTTCTTTGTAGGTAAACTTTCATTAATCTCGGATATTATCTACTAAATAAAAATCTTAAATTAATTTAGTCACTAACAGACAATGCACGGCATAAACCACTGGTTCTAAAAGCATTCAATTTTGAACAAGAGTTCCATAAATAACAAAAGTGAAGGAAGGAATTTTGTATGAAAAGAATGAAAGAGAGATGCTCGGCTTTTTTGCCGATGAAAAAATCCATTGGGCGCACGGTTACAATTGGTGTTGCCTTGCTAAAGGCAGCACGCCACACAGTTATATATAAGCGAGGAATTCATATACCTACGCTACCTACGCTGTTCTTTTTGTTTTTTTTATAGTAAGAAACCACCCTACACTGGTTCTTGATCACGCGTGGTGGTAGATTACGGCCTATATAGACAGAGAAGACCTAAATCTGAGCAATGGAAATGATTTAGACTGATTATCAGCGATAGGAATAGGTAGTGCCTATTTGCCTAAACTTCAAAGAACAGTGACAAGAAACGGAGACTTCCTTAGGACTAATATGTTATTTAGAATAAGTAATTCGTCTATATTTACCTAAAGTTTGCGACTAGACATAACATTTATAATTTATAACTCCATAATAATAACTTATCCTCTATGGGCTCTAAAGGAAAAATAAAGAATAATAGAAAAATAATATAGGAATATAGTTTTTTCCGGGACAGATGTCCCGGAAAAAATTTAGTCCTAAGGAAGTCTCCGTTTCTTGTCTCTGTTCTTCGAAGTTTAGGCAAATAGGCACTACCTATTCCTATCACTGTTCATGATATTGGAGAGATAACATGACTGGAACTGTACATTTTGTGTCCAGTTGATAGCACAAGGCTCGCACCCTATTAGATGGGACCTAAACATAACTGTTGAAATATGGGAGTACTATAGGTACTCCCTCCCATACTTGACGGCACGGTTGGCACAGTGGTTAAGCGATTGACTGCTGCGCTGCGTGTCGCGGGTTCGGTCCCCGCACGGAACAAATATTTGTATGACTTACAAGTAGTTGTTCCGGGTCTGGCTGTTTGTGTATGTGAGTTTAAATTTTTGTAAACGCACCCACGATACAGGAGAAATTCCTAGTGTGGGGCTTTTTTAAAAAAAAAAAAAAATTGGTATCCCTCTGTCCAACCCTTCACCATACAGGCATTTTGTTAAATCTTAATGACGATGACAGATAAATGATAATGATAAATGATTTTATTTTGTAAGTAGGTTTGTACAAACACTTTTACACGTCAATCATATTTTAAAACTAGATGAGGTCGGCGTTTCCTATCTGACTAGTCTGAGAAGAAAGGCCGAAACAAACTCAGACGTCACAGTCTCTTTTAAAGTCCAGACATAATCTTGGTCAGATCATATGAAGACCATGTAGGTCGATGTCTGAGATGGTCTTTTGAGGAAAGCACCACACAGATTGAGAGGACCTGTCCAGTCAGTGCACGCATATGTCAGAAATTGTGCAGTTCAACTCAAAACTTAAGGAGCTGACCTGACTGGACTGACCTGTTGCAGACGAGATAGAAAGCTGATATTATAATTATAGTACTTACGAGTATCAACAGTACGTAAGAGTATCACAAAGATTTGCAGTAATTTGGCACTCTACGTGAATACTGCGGTGATAAATGAAAGAAATATAGGTACTTAGGTAGTTTTGGCTCTCACCTTATGTGCATTTAGTCACATTTACGTCTAGAATGTCGTTTATTTTATTTTGGATGGTGTCGTGAAGTCTTACATTTAGCAGCTAGTTTCATAATATTATTTCACGAATGTTTTGCACCTATAATCCGTCGTCTGTTATCTGAGAAGATTAAGTAGTCTGTAGCTTTTTGGGGGTACATACAGACGCCAGCAGGTAAAGCTACCCGAAACTGTAAAATTTTCCCAATCAACCTTGAACCTTAAAGCTTTAGCGATAAAGTTGAAAATCTATTAAATACATTTGACAGATTGTAGTAGCTTGATGTGCTGGCGTCTGTACGTAAGTATCAAGTCTAGTCTATAGCTTATTGTACATACCTATGAGGCTTTGTGTAGTTATGTTTGTCATATTACACAATATTTTGTCGGTGTAGGTCGTGGGTTCGAAACCAAGCAGACGCTTTAATTTGTGTAATCTTTTACATAACCAGTGCTCGTCAAAACGGTGAAGGAAAACATCGTGAGGAATCCGGCATATCCTAGAACGAAGACATGTCACATCTACTAACCCGCACTGAGCCCGCGTGGTGGGTTACGGCCCACTCCCTTTCACAAAGAGGTGGCCCAGCGGTGGGAACCTTATAAGCTGATTATGCTTATGCATACCATCAATAATTATAACAATTACTCGTACTTATATATACATGAATTATTTTATGCCCTTCAACTTGACTAATTAAAATTCTTTGAAACTTTCACCTAATTTATTAAAATACTTCAGTGCTATGTTCCCAAAATAATGAACGTCTCGTACAGAATCGCCCGAAGTAATAAATATTCAATATCTAAACTATATAATTTATTACCATCAAAGCTGATCATTATGGTTCAATAAATTCATTTTACATTATTTGTGAAATTGTTTTACCTTTCGAAACATGAGAAGATTCGATTTTTATTGAGTTTTTGTATTTCAATGAAACCTTGTATTAAATAAAATATAAGTAAAATATTTTAGTTTTGGAAAAGGTTGTACAGACGCCAGCACATCCAGCCACTATAATCAGTTGAATTTCTTGAATAGATTTTCTACTTTAACCCTGGAGTGTTAAGGTTCAAGTTTGATTGGAAAAATTTGACAGTTTCGGGTAGCTTGACCGGCTGGCGTCTGTACATAATGCTCTATTAATTCATGTAGGTAAGTAGAACAAAAAATCACTAAAGCGCAAAAATGCAATCGAGGTAGGTATATTCATTCTAAAAAACACATTAGTTTTTTTTTAAGCACGAAGCAGATTTTGACTTGTTTTTCCCGTTATTATGATACTTTTTTGTACTGGACAATACATGGGAACCTTCTGGTTACCAATATAAAAGGACAAAGTTCTAATTGTTTCAATGTTTTTTTTACGGAAACAAGTTTTAAATGTTATAAATAAGTAACTTAACTTTAAATACTTCCGCAATCCTTGTACCGTTGCATCATCATCTGCCGACCCTTTTCCCAACTTTGTTGGGGTTGGCTTCCAGTCTAACTGGATGCAACTGAATACCAGTATTTTACATGGAGCGACTGCCTATCTGACCTCCACAACCCAGTGACTGGATAATACGATACCCCTTGGTAAGACTGGTTGTCAGACTCTCGGGCTACTGACGACCCATAACGACTGTCAAAGATCCACGAATGACAGCCGGGACCAACGGCTTAACGTGCTTTCCGAGGCACGGAGGGGTCTTAGTTTGTGAAAATGGTCACCCATCCACGGACCGACAGCGGCAAGCGTAGCTTAACCTGATCGATCGACCCGTGCGGCTGTTATTACTTAGCCACAAGCCCCTCTATCCTTGTACCGTTGCATCCACCCATAAGTACAGTGTTTTGCGCGCACTACTGTAAACAGCGAATTTTCACACCAAAAAGTCGTTTCCCAGCTATTCATTTTGCACAAACTTACTTAGTTCGATGTACCTACAGAATGAAGGCTCTTCTTCCACCCTATACTTTATTCCTGTACTTAGGTATTACGCAAACCTTCTTACGGAAATAAAATCCTATATCATTATGTGCCCTCGAATTTCAAAACGGCTGCGGTCTTTCTTTGCAAGGCATATGTAGGATTTAACACTTATGCCACTTGCATATATCGCATTCCACCCCATTAACTAAGTAGCACAGCCACTCCATTTCAACAACCCAAAAGTCCTTTTATTTTTCTTATAAGGAACCTACATACTAATGAATTGTGTCTATTACAATATACAGCACTCAGTATCGCTTGTTAAACAAACCCTCCCAATATTTCAATTTGGTTAAAACCATCTCCTATGCTAACGTTTAATTAAATATAACTAACAACGTGATATCATTATTAATTTTCCGGTAGTACCATGTAATATTTTTTTGACGCTCAAACCATTATTAGTTAACGCTCGAAAATAATATCTCCTTTCATGCATGAACTCGAATTTAGCGCACGCCCAATTAACACTTGAACTGCGAAAACAGTATTTCTGCTACAAAAAAAGAAGATGCCACTGTCAATTTGTTACCTAGGACGCGGTGTTTGACTGTACCTACACGTATTATGTTTTATTACTTATGTTGCTCCTAACCGCGGTTGTGGTTAAGGGTCTGACCTATGACCCAAGGACCGGAAAATGACCAGAAAAATAAAATAATACAAGTCAAGCACGATAATATTACCGTGACTCAAGCGAAGTAATTTGTAAAGTTAACTGTTCTAAGAATAGTTTCTCAGTTTTTAGTTTAGACATTCTCTCTAACATAATGTAATATAATAACGTTCCCACTGCTAGATCATGGGCCTTCTCTCTGTGAGAGAGTGGGCCATAATCCACCACGCGGGCCAAGTGCGGGTTCGTGGATGTCACATGTTGGTCTTCGAATTTTGGATTCTAGGACATACCAGTTTTCTCGCAATGATTTCCTTCACCGTTTTGAGAGCAGTGGTCATAAAATAAATAACACAAAGTACTTACAGGTACCTCTGTACCACCACTGCTGATACACTCTAAATTGCAATTTAATTTAAATTCATTAGAATTAAGCACCTAATACTACGTAATATTATGCCACTCATAGTCATGCCAGACAGTCTGGCTAAGGTTCAGTGTTTAGACAGAGTTCGTCACGAGAGTTAGGGCACGCTTATTGCATGCATTGAATCGTGATCTCCGATCGATTTGGCATCGTAGCACAACAATAATGATCCTATGAATGGAGTGTCCATGATTGCCAGAACACCAATAGATGTTGTGGTAGGTTAAGTACCTTTGTGTACATTATCATTCATTACCCGTAACACAGGTATTTCGGGCATCAGTCTCTCACAAATGTTAAGCCTATTTTTTAGATTAATCACTTCCTGTCCGGTACAACAAAATCAAAATCAAAAGTCATTTATTCAAATTAGGCTGAGAATCAGCACTTTTCGAACGTCAAAATTACAAAAGACAGTCCCCCAAAAACGCCCGCCCTTCGCCACTTCCTAGTGCTATCGCTGGGAAGAAGAAGTGGCGGAACAAACTCCCCAGCAGCACAGCAACATTTGTGATGAGAAATAAATTAATTTATTCATTTAGGAATCTAAAAAGGAGCACTGGTAGCCCAGTAGTAGCAATGGGGGCGCAGTAGTAACGGCCGCGATTTACGAATTGTAGGTTATAGGTTCGAACCCCGACAGGAGCTTTATTTTGTGTAAGTTATTTCACCAGCACTGCTCTCAAAACGGCAAAGGAAAACAGCATGAGGAAACCAGTATGTCCTAAAACCAAAAATTCGAAGACATGTGACATCCACCTACCCGCTGGCGTGGTGAATTACGGCCCACTCCCACTCACCGAGAGGAGTTTCATTAGTGGGAACATTATAGACTGATTATGCTGGGAATCTAAATATACTTTAATATTTGATAAGCCCCAGATAAGTATAGACAATGTAAACTTCAGTTGCCTTCATTTTATCAGACAAACCAAACGAGCTTACCGCCAGCCATTTTGAGTACAAACATTTACTTTAGTTTAGACAAACAATCTATGATCTATCGTTCGTAATCTTGAATCTTTCACCTAATAATAGATAATGACATAACATAACATCACACCTGTTATCTCTGAAGGGTAAGGCAGAGATGTACTACGATATTTGTATGGCCGGGTGGTAGTTATGGGTAGGTAGGTATGGTAGTTGTTCCGGGTCTGGCTGTTTGTGTATGTGAGTTTAAATGTTTGTAAACCCACCCACGATACAGGAGAAATTTCTAGTGTGGGGCAATTTTTTTTTTTTTTTAATAAAGAAACTAATAATAGTAAAAAAAAAAATTGCGCTTGTTGTGTTTAACTCCCATGTAATAGAGGGCGACCCTATCGCCATCAACCAGGCACAAATCCAGACTCCAGGCTGTTACTGAGAAATTCCTAAGTGACAAAAAACCCCAATAGCACTTTACCCGACCAGGGAGTCGAACCTTGGACCTCATGTTTGGCAGTAGCACTTGAGGCCATTAGACCATCGAGGCAGTCCATTTAGTTTAGTTTAGTCAAACAATCTATGATCCTTCGTTTGTAATGTCAATCTTTTATAGGTAAATAATAAATAATATATATATATATATATATATATCCCTGGACATTTCACACAGCGCCATCTAGTCCCAAGCTAAGCAACCTAATGCTTGTGTTATGGTAACAAGATGGCTGATAAACTACTTATATACATTTTTTTGTAAATACATACATATTATAGATAGAAAAACACCCAGACTCGGAACAAATACATGTAGGTCATACAAATATTTGTTCCGTGCGGGAATCGAACCCGCGACACGCAGCGCAGCAGTCAATCGCTTAACCACTGCGCCAACCGTGCCGTCAATCATAATGATCTCATGTTAAACGAAAATAGGTAATAATATGACTAATATAAAATGATGCAAGTACATAATACCTTAGTGCAATTCCTGCTACAATGTAATATCAATAATTCTATAGTTTCTTAGAATCCTTAGATATAATCCGGCTCGAAGAACCATGCTCCACAGGATACTCAGGTAGATTTATAACAAAACTAGCTGACCCAGCGAACTTCTTGCTGCCTCATAATCAATAACAACAAATGTATGATAAAATAAATTATCTTCATTATTGTTTTATGTTTTTTTTTTATCATAAACCAACATGGGCACTTATAAAACGTCAGAAGCTAGGTGCACGGTTCCAATTGATCGTTTCCTATGGAGAAGAGCCGGCAAGAAACTCCAAAGTTACTCTTTTAAAAATTGCCTTTACAATGTTTTCAAATTACAGTAGGTATGAAAGGACAGCGTAGGCCTGTCTACAAGGCCTACAAAGTTCTCACATTTACAAAATATAGAAGAATCCATCAAAATGACAGATAAAATATAAAACCTATTAAAACCAAGCACCAAAGCACCTGCCATCTAATCTCTTCACCACCCTTGGTTGACTGGTAGAGAATGCCTAAGGCATTAAGTCCGCCTTTGTACCTTTTTGTGCGAAAAGTTTAAATAAATAAATAAACCAAGTGACATGACTGCCATTACAACCACTAATAAAGAGTTGAAACTAGAATTGTCTGTATGTAATGTCAAATAATAAAAAGATTATGTCAAAGAAGTATGTAAAAATAAAAAAACATCGTAATTTGAGAGCAGTTATTAGACACTTACGTAGTTATGCCGTTAATGAGTTGCCAGGGAAGCCACATGTGCAGAAGAAATCATTGCCAAACTACCTTGTCTTCAACGTAGTCTTTAATCTTATAATATGCTTTTTTTGATAAGGACACGTTTGATGAGGGTTTTGAACTTTCCATCGCTAAGTTCTGTAACCGGCATTGGCAACTTGTTATAAAAGCGGATGCTGTTTATAAGAAATGACTTGCTAGTTTTAGTTAATTTAAATTTATCTTTGTTTTAATAGCTAACTATTCTGCTATACGCAGCCATAAAGTCCAACAAATCAAAGATCATAAAAATAGATACAACCGTTGTTGAGTTATAGATGATGTAACTAACCCGACTTTGTTTTACTTATATAATAATAATAATAATAAAATCTTTATTTCAGACTAAGTCCATAGATATTATAAGTTATAATACATGCGAGAGTTATAAAAAACTTAACTAACTTAACTTACTTAA
Organism: Apamea anceps; assembly: GCA_951799955.1. NCBI lineage: Eukaryota > Metazoa > Arthropoda > Insecta > Lepidoptera > Noctuidae > Apamea > Apamea anceps. The sequence continues at coordinate 4,988,889 of OX637522.1, read as the reverse complement.
CTTATATAGAAGACTAGCTGACGCGTAACGCTGAACTTTGTACCGTCTTAGATTCAGTAATCCGTTCCACGTTCCGGTGAGAAAAATAATTATGTTTATTAAAAAAAAATCCCGAATTTATCCCATGCTTCAATAGTTATTCTGGCCAGAGACATATTATCCAATAAATCAAAGATCATAAAAATCGGTCCAGCCGTTCTTGAGTTATAAATGGTGTAACTAACCCGACTTTGCTTTATATTTATATAAATACTAGATGTGCCCCGCGGTTTCACCCGCATAAGTTTCGATCCCGTGAGAATATCGGGATAAAAATATCCTATATGTTAATCCTCGTTATAAACCATCTGAGTGCCAAATTTCATCCAAATTAGTTCAGTAGTTTTTGCGTGAAAGAGTAACAAACCCCATCCATCGTTCCATACAAACTTTCACGTTTATAATATTAGTAGGAAAAACAGTTTTCGTATTTTCACTGTTATGCAATTCCCTACTGCAATAATGAAGTCATTTTTGCAAAGCCGATATCTGTAATTGGTATATTGGCTATGTAAAAGTTATAGTAAGTATATCTCAAATCGTTTATGGATTGCAATAAATGATTTGAAATAAAAATAAAGAACACATAATTAGGATACCCACAGAATAATTATAGATTTTTATGTAAAGACACTCATATTTATTTCTCGTTTAGATAAAAAATTGTATACATAATCATTTTGTCACACAAGTGTTAGATTATATAGCAAATATATTAATAATAGGCAAACAAAAGAATTCGGTCATTGAAGACGGTAAATATGTGTAAATAGATAATATCTTTGACGAGCGAAGGTGTTATACATGTAGTTTGAACTGTTTGTTTGTCTCTTAGCGTGGATCTCCGAAACAGCTGCATCGCACCAAAACCGGTTGCCAAAGTTCGTGGGTAGCAATCTAATTTGTTTAAAATACGATTAGTTTTTTTGTATGTATCAGCTGAATTATTTTGAATTAGCCGATTCATTAATGTTAATAAAAGGAAATATTTATCTCTAAGAACTTGTCCTTGCATTAATCACGTAGACCACGTTTATTCATTCAAATCGTTTTAAATCTTTAGCCAACCTGTTTCGCAAATAAACGGTTCGACTTTCGTGCCCATTTAGGGTATGCCCGACAAAACAAAAATTAACTCGAAAAAGCATCGCGAAAGTTACAATATAAAAACTTCACTGTCGTAATCAGCACATAATGTTGTGTGAAAGCTATTTTTATTCCATTGACAACTTCTATCACACGAAAATAATAAAGAATGTAATAAAATACAAGAGAGATTATAAGACCTGTTAGCATAATCAGGCTATAACGTTCCCACTGCTGGGACACAGGCCTCCTCTCGGTAAGAGGAAGTGGGCTGTGATTTACCACGCGGGCCCAGGGCGGGTTGGTAGATATCACATGTCTTCGAATTTTTGATCATAAGACATGATTTCGTCACGATGTTTTCCTTCACCGTTTTGAGAGCAGCGGTGATAAAATAATTTACACAAAGTAAAGCACATGTCTAGGTTCGAACCTACGACCTATAACTCGTATATAAAAACTTACGGCAAACTATTAGCACATAGGTTTGTAGGTGCAATACGTCGTATCGTGTACATAATAAAGAGTAATTTATTCTATACTACATACCACACACCAGACACATACAATTATTCTATACGAATATACTCAGGCTTAACCAGCGCTCTCTCCTGCTTACTCGCATAAGTCTCAGAGCAAAAGACGTATGTTAAAATTTCTTGATTATACTAAAACGAACACTCAACCTTGAAAACTCAGACACATCACATGAATAAAATTAAGTAAAACTATTTAAATATACTTATTTATTTCATTATTATATAAATATAGGTAATAATCAACGAAACAAGTTTTTGGTGTTAACTACGTAAAGTGGGTTCAAAACGGTATCGTAACGATTAAAGTAAATAAAGGTTTGTTGACAATGAAAACGGTTTAATCAACCTAACTTGTTTACTTGGTTCCATTCACATTATAGTAACTAATGGCACGCACCCTATTTTATGGCTGGAGACGTGTGAATTGGGCTTTTAAAGTTTGTTTCCAAGACTATATAATTGTATATATTAGCTAGCTAGCTATTCACTATCTATAATGAAACTTTACAGTAGGTAATATAAAGTTATATTATTTCAATTTTCATTAAAATACGATAAAAAGTATCGTAACACATAGGATACTTTTTATGCCGATATTCCCACGGGATCGAGATTTATACGGGTGAATCCGCGGGGCGCTGCTAGTTGGGCATAAATGTTACGCTTCATGTAAAATAGTGACGCAAGAATACCATCAGTTTGTATATTTACCCACAGTTTCCGTATTTGATGCTCCTCGAAATTCTAGTCATGTCATGCTACTAATTACTTGCGTTACAAAGCAATGACAGACTTTGAGTATGTAAAGCCAAAATTACGTTACGAAATTAGTGACATGCAATGACATAAAATGATGACTTTTTTGTTGGTGACAATCCCATGGTAACACGACCTCCGCCCATACACTTGTAGGAAAAAGTCACCGTATAATTTTATGTCACTAAGGCTAAGCGCTCATTGCGATGCTTACGATTTTTTTCTTAAATGCGAATTGTTATAATGCCACAAAATTTTAAGTGTCTACAAAAAACTAGACTTCATAGAGAATTTCCGTAAAACCTCGAGTAGGAAAAATAAAAGAAATAAATTACATGACAGCAACAGAGACAACGCATGCCTACAATATATGACCCCAGAAAAACGCAATCAAACTACCTATTAAGGAAATAGCATGCACACCATCATCTGCCTAGCTTTTTCCCAACTATGTTGGGGTCGGCTTCCAGTCTAACCGGATGCAGCTGAATACCAGTATTTTATATGGAGTGACTGCCTATCTGACCTCCACAACCCAGTTACTGGCTAATACGATACCCCTTGGTAAGACTGGTTGTCAGACTTTCGGGCTTCTGACCACCCGTAACGACTGTCAAAGATCCACGAATGACAGATAGCATGCACACCGTTGGTGGACAATTCTGGAGAGAAGATGCAGAAAGATCAAAACTCACCAACTTGAGATAGCACGTGCACACAGGTGAAGAATAAATTGGAGGAGGCACAAGCAACGAATAACGATAACGCATTGGTTACTAAAAACAGATATCAAATGTAGAAAGAACAGAAACCTTCTATGGCAATTGAAATTAAACCCTAGCCGAAACAATAAAATAAAGTTGGTCAACTATTCTAAGCTATATAAAAAAAAAATACAAATTTGACACAAAAGGCACAAAACAACTACAGAATAGAAAAAGCCACAAACAAAGCAAAAACTACGTGGCAAATGATAAACCGAAAGAAATTCAATATTCCCAAACAGCAAGTTGATAAAATTAAAGTTATTAATAATAATATATTAGATATTAAATACATTTCTGATACGTTTAACATTTACTTTGCTAACAAAATACAGCCCATAATTAATGTCGGTAGCCAGCTAGGGTTGAGAGGATTAATATTTATTTTAAATGTAAACTCTGTACTTTTGCATGCCTTGTAATTGGCAAAATATGGCTGTTTCTGTATTTATATTATGTACCACGATGACTGTACCCATATTTGCAAAATAAAATATCTTTATCTTTAATCGCATAATTGTTCATGCATGTGATTATGCGCGGTTTTAAAAAATAATCGTCAATCTGTGTACAGACGACAGCACATCAAGCTACTACAATCTGTCAAATTTATTTAATCGATTTTCATCTTTATCAATATACTAGAGATTGGTATTGTACGATTGACAATTATTTTCTGCAAAGATAAAATTTCGTGGTGCGTGTTTAGCCTAATCTCGTAATGTAATTTTTTCTTAACTGACCCGTACCGTCCATAGCCACGGCGGGTGGGCGAAACTAACACAAATTGAGGCTAGACACTGTGATAATGGTTGCTTTAAGGTTGAAGGCAAATAACCTCATTGATCGATCACCTATCAAACGACCTTAACAGGTAAACATACCTTTCAGAAACTGAACACTGGAGACAGGATAACACATAAATGCTAGCTAAGTGATCTGGTGACGTCATTGTTAGAAATACAGAATCCTACTAATATTATAAAAGTGAAAGTTTGTATGGATGGATGGATGGATGGATGTTTGTTGCTCTTTCGCGCAAAAACTACTGAACGGATTTGGATGAAATTTGGCACCACAGATGGTTTATAACCAGGATTAACATATAGAATAATTTTTATCCCGATATTCCCACGGAATCAAAACTGATGCGGGTGAAACCGCGGGGTGCAGCTAGTAGACCATAGAGCTTAGAAGACCATGAAGGAGTAATATCCTTGCACTATATTTCAACAAGTAAAGACAATGTAAAATGTCTGACACATTCTCTAGAAAATCAGGTCTTTCAGTTTTCAGAGTAAATAATGAAGACACTTTACAACTATGAGTCTATAACGACAAAGCTCATAAAAGATAGTGTAAAAGGAAAGTAGAAATACTAGTTAGAAAAATTTAACAAAACATTCATTACAATTTGTGTTTATTAAGAAGAACAAACAAGCAGGTAAAATAATAAAGAATAATCATGTATCTGTGCAAAGCAAAACAGGTTTTTTGACTCCATCTAATGTACGTATGTTGCGAACGGAATTATTTACGAAAACGGACTTAAATGCACGTAGGTACAACTTGTATGCTAATTTCGGTACAGCCCCCGGCGCACTAAAAGGTTTTAATTAAAACTGAACATAATACGAAGTCAGGTCATTTTGGGAGATACAGAGTAAATAAGAAGCAAGTCTGTGGATTGGAGTGAATACTAATTACTAAGTGATAAAGAGAGAGACCAGCATTCTCGTCATGACTAAGGGGCTAACCACACTTATTCATCTCCGTTCAGCTTTCGTCCATAGAAAACAACGATTTTCTATGGAATGCCTTCAGCTTTACAGATGAGTTTCGTTGTTTTCTACGGTCAAAAGCTAAACAGAGCTGAATAAGTGTGGTCAGCCCCTAAACCCACGTTCGTACGTAAAACTATCTCGGCGGGATTTTATCGCGCACTGGATTTTCAACTCTCGCTGTTGAGCCGAGCATTGAGAATCCAACAGAGTGCATCCCGGTGTGTGTAAAAACATACTGTTGGATTTTCAACTCTCGGCGCTAAGCAGTGCGTTGAAAATAAAATGCGCGAAACAAAATCGCCGCAGGAAAAACGTAGCCGTGCGTACCAGCTTAAGTTAAAATAATACTAACAAAATATGGACAAAAATTGTCTGAATTAAACATTATTTTACATGTTTTAGTAATAAAAAAAAGTTGAATTATAGTATCGCGAAGCGTAGAGGACGCCTGGCGATACTTTTTTTATGTGCATCCGGCGCAGAATTAGCAAAAAGTTGATAAGTACTCTAAATCCTGACTAATCAAAGAAGACTAATCTGTAGACAATAATATTATTATTAGTAGGATAAACCACAGAAAAGATAAAAGAGGTATCTGTTCTGTGGGATAAACGGCGTTTCGCAGGTCAACCTAGAAGGTTGTCGGCTGCTTAACCGGGTTTGGCTTTGTGTGCCTCAATACATGTAGGCCTAAAGCCAGGGCTTAAAAACTTAAAAACTAAGAGGTGAAATGATTTTTTGTCCGTTTGTCTGGATGTACGAGTATGTTTCGGATTGGCGCAAAAACGTGTGCATGGATTTGGATGAAATTTGGCACACAGATTCCTCAGAGAGAACCTGGATTAACACATAAATTACTTGTAATACGGGTAGTAAGTTCCCGTGGGACATTCACGCGGGGGCGTGAGTGTCCCACGGGACACGTGCAAAAGCTAGTTCATCATGATGTAATTTGTCTCACAAATAAATATTACGCACGTTTGTCATACATTTGTTAGTCTTTTTCCGTGAGATACGAACTTGGAAACGTGCCATAATAAGGGATCACACCGTTTCTGTAGTTGCTAATTGGAGAATAACAAATAACTCATAATAACTCATCAGCCTATAATGTTCCCACTGCTGGGACACAACTTTTACTACGGGACCAACCCTGAAATCGTGAAAAAAAATCAGTTGATCCGTACATTATGTCGAGTTATGCGAACATAAATCTATGGATCACCTGATTTTTCTTTTACGATTTCAGGGTTGGTCCCGTAGTAAAAGTTGTAATGTAGTTAATGATGAGTACAATAACCCCTTTTAAGGATTAAAACGATAAAATTTAACGGTGTGTACCTATAGAGGGTAACTATAGGTAATAGCCAGTAATTAACAGGAATAAAGACAGGCACTCGAGAAATTTGCTAAATAAAAAAATAAGGAGCTTGATATATACTAGACTAGATAATTTTGTAGAATCAATAGCTTTTGAGAGTTTATCTGAGGACCGGAGACTGAAAACTTGTCTCCGATTGATATGTATTGAAGGCCCTATTTAAACGATGCAAGTTTCTTGGAAGTTGTAATTATATTGACATTTTGAATGGTCAAAGGGCCGGTCAGTCAGAAAGATGAAGCTAGTTGCCCATTCCAAAGCGTAGTAGGTTCCTTTGAAGACGAACGGGCAAGAAACCCCAATGGAAACTCTTTGAAATCAAAATATTGCTTACATCATTCATGTTGAAATTATACATGTGACATTTGGATGTGAATGGTATGCAATGCAACAACCAATTAAATTGTACCGTGTAACTCAGACCTAACACTGTTACCGTGAAAATGGTAGGACACAACGTTACCTAATGACCATAATGCCTTGGAAGGTGAGTAGGTCTTTGGTGTGGGATGCAACGTGTGTCGACACCCTTGCGCCATCCCATCTTCCAAGCACGGTGGTCTGAGCTGGGGCGGCTGCTGCAGGTGCGGAAAACCTCAAACGGCGCAAATACTCCAATCTCTTTGGAACTTTCGATCGAGCCGTTTTGGGTGGAAACACTAGGGCCGAGTGCTCACATAGTATTTCGAGACATCGCCAAGTGGTTGGTCGACTCTTCACGTGACCAAAGGGCTGGCCTATTTTTTGGCCAAAGAATCAGCATTGCCATGCAACGTGGCAATGCTGCCAGCCTTTTGGGCTCGTTTCCTATCGATAGCAATGCGGACGAATTTTTGATGCCCTTTGATTATTTCCCCTTCTTTTTATTTATTTATTATTATTAATTACAACGTGCTTTATATACTTGTACAGTCAGCAACAAAAGTCAATTAACTCTGTTACTTTTACAAATTATCTAAATTGATACAAAATGATGCGATACATTGATTTTCACTATTTCATGTAATAGCAATGAGTTAATTATTCTTAAATATTCTATTACTACATGTTTTTTAAGAATATTTTGCTCAATATTTAAGATTTAAATAACTGAAGTGTTAACCGACTTTTGTTGCTGACCGTACATATTATTATTTTAAGACTGTTAGCTTTTTAAATTATGTAAATATTTTATTGATAAATAAAAAGTATAATACGTATATAATACCTATGTATATTATCCTCGTCTATTTGTCAATTCTTTCACTTTACTTATAGCACACTTGGCCCCAAATCCAACTCGTCCTCACAATATATCCACTAAAGTAGCGAAGTACGAGTATTTTACCTCCGGAACGTTGGATGCTTCATTTTTATTACATCCCGGGGGCTGGAGGTATGCAAAATATCACAGTAATGTAAGGGTTTTCTCGAAGCAAGCGACTTGTCTATATATTTATGAATAACTTTTGGAAATATTTTCACTTAATATCAAACAATAATAGTTTGTTTCGAGGGGCTAAATAACAACGGCAAGGGTCGATCGATCAGGTTAAGCTACATTTGCCACGGTTGGTCCGTGGATGGGTGACCATCTTTACATATCAAAACTCCTCGAAAAGCACGTTAAACCGTTAGTACCGGCTGTCATTTGCAGATCTTCGGCAGTCGTTCGGGTATTCCGAAACCCGAAAGTGTGACAACCAAGTGAATGTCAGATAGGCAGTCGCTCCATGAAAAATACTGGTAGTCAGCTGCATCCGGTTAGACTGCACGCCGATCCCAACATAGTTGGGAAAAGACTAGATAGATCATGATGACAATTTGTTTTAAAAATAATATTACCTACACACGTACTTACTTTAAACGAAAACTTACGAAAAAAGTAAAATTCGTGTCGTTTTAACATAATTATACCTCGACTGACGTACGTTGAGACAAGTCTAGTCATTTATATGCTAATTAGGTACCTCGCCTGTATAAAACTGAATGAAATTGGTTAGGTAGCTGTTCAACAATAGTTAAAAGCATCTTGAAAAAACCGGTCAAGTGCGTGTCGGGCCACGCGCGGTGTAGGGTTCCGTAGTTTTTAACAGCCAAGTGCGGGTCGTATTCGCTGACTGATAGTTTCGTAACATGCTTTAACTAAAAGCCAAACATGACTACCTAACTAATTTGACTTCCTATAAAATCCTCACCTGATCCGACAATTTTGCACGGAAAGGTTTAATTTTTTTTTTGAGATTTGGATAAGACTTGTCATAGCCGGTGTAGCAACTGTTTTTTTTTTTTATAAAACTTATTTAGGAATGAAACAATAGCGCGATACAACTAACGCTTAGCGCCTTCTATCGACATTTCTATGGAGTTGTTCGAAATTTTCGAGTCTAATACAATTGGTCGACTATTACTCGTAAACTTGTAACGCCCACTTAAGTGTGATAGTTTTCCTTTAAACTTCGTTATATATAGGTACTACTGCCGTGACATTTGAATTTCTAACTACAACCGTTTAGTTGGTAGAGGGGGGGGGGTGGACACTTGACCCTAACGAAAATTGGTACTTTAAAGCTTGATAAGTCACGAACGGTTTACTTAATCAAAAAACGGTCTATCCAAACCCCTAATATTTTTGAAAGACCTATCCAACGATATCCCACACTATGGGAAGGATGAAAAAAAAAAAATTATCATCCCAACTTTAGATGTAGGTACCCTAAATAATATTTTTTTTTAAATTTTATTTTACCACTTTTTTGGTGTCATTAACGTGTATACTCATGCCAAATTACAACTTTCTAGTACCAATAGTTTTTGAGCTAAACCGCAGACAGACAGACAGACGACATGGCGAAACTATAAGGGTTCCTTGTTGACTACGGAACCCTAAAAAGCCTGTTACAAGACATAAAGAAAGAACTCAAATGTTTATATTGGGGGTACGTCGTTATTTTAAGCCTAATTGTGTAAGGCACTCACAAATACTATTATGTAACTCATCAAAATAGCTCTAATTTTGAATGAACATTTTCATCGCGCTGTCTATTCGTGAGCACCATGGCCCATTTAACGCGTAATGTAGAATTGTTTAGCACAAAACATACAGTGATTGTGTTGAACGTAATCATAAGGATTAATTTGAACACCAATTACAATTAAATTCGCGTACAATTATGATACGCGGCACGAACACAGATAGGTAGATAATTTATGTATACTTTATTGTACACCACAAAAATACATAACATAAAAAATACATTAAACATTACAAAATATACAATAATGTGGGTAACGAACAGACTTCGGGGTTCGGTGAGAATATCTGTATATTGGCGCCGATTCCCTTGTTCACAAACTCAACTAAAAAAATGTTGAAAAATGTTGTAAAATGTTGTTTTATAATAAAAAATATGTATGTTTAGTATCTATGCGCCAGCGTCGCCTGAAATAAATAGATAAATTAAATGAACATAATTTAAGTTCAGTTCATCTTTTTCTCTCTATTTTATTATGAAAAAGACACAAGATAAATATTAGTTTAGTCCTGTCAAATTAGTCAGCGCCTGACGTAAATTGACGTATTTTTAGTAGTCATTTTTTTAATCACGTCTAGACTGTCTATGGAGTTTCTTAATTTGACAGGACTAAACTAATATTTATCTTCTGTCATTTTCTTAATAAAATAGAGAGACAAAGATGCACTGAACTTAAATTTAGTTTAGTTTGTGAACAAGGGCATCGGCGTCATTGTCGGTAAAGTTTCTTGCCCATTCTTCTCCATACGAAAACTACCTTTTGGGAGCGGCGACTATGTAGAATCAATTCTATTTTATTGTAAATTTTGATGTTCAAAAATGCCTTTTATTGAAATAAATGCTTTGACTTTGACTTTATGTAGATTATATTGATTCCTAGTAGAATAAAAACTCGTTTAAGCAAAAAGTTTGGTTATTATGGTATTTTTTGTGAGAAGAATATACAATTATGCAGCGCTTAAGTTAACACACCAACAGCCACGCAAGAAAATGTTGCAACAGCTATAGTATTATATCTAGGTACATAATCAGTCTATAATTCCCACTGCTGGGATACAGGCCTCCTGTCGGCGAGAGGAAGTGGGCCGTAATCTACCACGCGTGCCCAGTGCGGGTTGGCAGATGTCACGTCTTCGAATTTTTGGTTCTAGGACATGCCGGTTTCCTCAAGACGTTTTCCTTCATCGTTTTGAGAGCAATGGTGATGAAATAATTTACACAAAATCAAGCAACCTACGATCTACAACACGTAAGTCACGGCTGTTACCACTTGGCCACCACTGTTCTTATATCTAGGTAATCGAACTCAATAACAAGGCAAATATTTTTGACGAGGCACTAATAACATTCGGATGAGTTGAAGATAAATATTAAAAGTAAATAAGATATTATACGATATTTCTTATACAAATGTTAAGAAGAGGGCTATGATTCATATCTAATCGCTGAATACACCGATTGAGTCAAATCTGGTAAAACTGGAAACAAATCTTAGATTAAGGAAAATAAGATGTGTTGCTGGCACAAAAATATGCTAACGGTAGATGCAGCTCAGTAAGTAGGTTTTTAAATAGACATTTATTTATCAATGACGTTACTGTTACTATTCGAGATGAGAAGATTTTCTTGAAAATCCCATTTGGCGAGATTTTTTAAGCTTAACTCTTTCGTCCGAAGTTTATTAATTTTAATTATCAATCCTTATCTAATTATTGACATAATTATACAATTCAAAAATCCATTTTTATATCATATAATTTGAAGCAGTGGTAACGAGCTTTACTTTTTGTAAATTATCTCATCACCACTGCTCTCAAAACGGTGAAGGAAAACATCCCGAGGAAACCGGCGTGTCCCAAAACCAAAAATTTGGAGACATGTGACATCTACCAAACCGCACTGGGCCCGCGTATATATGAGTTCACATATCGCCTTTTTTAGCATCTGGGTTCTAAAATAGTTTCTGATTGTTTATATATTCTTCCAGAAGCTATTATTATAATAATAATAAATAAAAAATATATATATAATAAATTATAAGCAAGGGAGTTATGGTTAGCTAACTTGTATACATAGATGGCAATATATCAAGCTAAACATTTCCAGTAAAAGCTGATCTCTTATTGTACTTACGGCAAGCCGAACCAAAGCGAGGTCAGCTTATACTAGAAATGTATAGCTTGTGTGGTCGCGTGTATGAGGAAAACGAATGCTTTTTTTTCAATAAAAACTTGATACATTTGGATAAAATAGCAGACGGGCTATTAATACTTTGAATATTTTTTTATAGCTATAAATACTTAGCAGCTATATCCTATCCTTGTTTTAATGGTCAATACCTACCACATTAATGAAAGTAAGTACCTAAGTAACTATGCAACTAACTAAGGTATTAGTTAGTTGCATAGTTACTTAGGTAAAAAAAAACATGATCGCTATTTTTGATAAGGTAGACTCATATTTTTGCAGAATGTGTCCGGAACGAGGTTGAGGAGTAACTATTTCATAGAAAACGTTTTTAATCTTGTTAATTTTGCGTGTATATTAATATCTTGGCTGCGGGGCTTCTCCAGGACAGCCATTTTTACTATACAAAATTGTACACCTAGGTACTAAGCGTAGATAGACGTAGACTGCGTATGAAGGCGACTAGTTCATACTGATCAAACCCTCTCAATCAATCCATTTACCCTTTTCAAAACTATGTTGGGGTCTACTTCGAATCTAACCGGATACACCCGAATACCAGTATTTTACTTGGAGTGACTGCCTATCTGAACTCTACAACCCAGTTACTGGGTAATATACGATACCCTTTGTTAAGAGTGGTTGTCAGACTTTCGGGCTTCCGGGACCAACAGCTTCACGTGCTTTCCGAGGTATGTAAAGATCACCCGTCCATGGACCGATGGCGGCAAGCGTAGCTTAACCTGATCAATCGACCTGTGTGGCTATTATTTCTTAGCCACGAGCCCCTAAAACTCAAAAGATTTAAAAAAAAGATTGGTATTTCCTAATTCCTTTCTTTCAACTCAAATCTTAATACCTTCGTCATAGTATTTTAAAAATACGAATAAATTCTGTTTTCTTTATCAGAACTCGTAAATTCTATTCGTTTCTGACCAACGCAATCATCATCAAATATACTCTATAAGGTGGTTTACTGATAAAAATCCATTTGTTTCCATTGTGGCAGGAGAAAAGTAAAATAGTGTGTCGGACCAAAGATAAGGTACGAAAGTAAATTAGCTATTTAAAAAATGCGCGGATGAATCCTAAATTATCATTCACTCAGGAATTTATATTTACTTAAGGTAATCGTTTTTAAGTTAAATGCCCTGAATTGTTAATGTTGTAATTTCGATCAGAATGAAGAAATACAGTGCGTCAATCGTTTCAGAGTTCCTAGATACAAAATTAAGGCCATTTCGGTATTTGTGTATATGCATTTTTAATCATAATTATGATCGATAGAAAAGTCATAGAGTAAGGAAATTCACAGACTTATTAAATGACGTAATCAGGAATTGGACTTGTGCAAATTTAAAACGATAATATATTTTTAATTTCACGTTATTTTTCCCATCAACATGTAAGAATCAATTCTAGTAAATTTATGAACGTTCACAGTCTGATCTCAGTCTGTCATCTGTAAAAAATACGTCTAATTTCCCTTCATTTTTGACAAGTTATTGACATTTGTTTGTCGCCGAGATGAGACTGCGACTAGATTTTAAAACGTTTTAAATTACGAGAATTGGCCTTCTGGACATAGTTAGGTTGATGGGAACATCAGTTATCCGTATCAGCTACCAGTTATTTATACATCGTTTAAAATGCTAAAAAATACCGATGACGGTGACTTGATAACCGCCCAAAATATTTCCATCCCATACCCTGTCCAATAGGTTAACCGTTTTTGACAGCTACATTAGAACATAATATTCTAGATTACGTAAAAGGTAACTTTAAAATGCGTAATAAAATAAATATATAAACTGCCTCATCTCATTGACGGCACGGTTGGCGCAGTGGTTAAGCGATTGACTGCTGCGCTGCGTGTCGCGGGTTCGATTCCCGCACGGAACAAATATTTGTATGACCTACATGTATTTGTTCCGAGTCTGGGTGTTTTTCTATCTATAATATGTATGTATTTACAAAAAAAAATGTATATAAGTAGTTTATCAGCCATCTTGTTACCATAACACAAGCATTAGGTTGCTTAGCTTGGGACTAGATGGCGCTGTGTGAAATGTCCAGGGATATTATTATTATATTATTATTATTATTGAATTATCTTATTTATGGCTTCTTACAGACATTATTAATATACAGGGTGGCAGGGACATCGACGCGCAAACTGTAACCATGGATTCAGCACATAAGTTTAGACCCCATAGCGTCGAAATTTTTCGTCGGCTATTAAAAAAAAATATTGCTGTTCCATACATTTTGACCGCGTAGGTATTGCACTTTTCTATGAAACAGAAGTTTTTTTTTTTTTTTGATAACCGACGACAAATTTCGACGCTATGGGGTCTAAACGCATGTGCTGAATCCATGGTTACAGTTTGCGCGTCGATGTCCCTGCCACCCTGTATAATACCGTACGTGTATCATTCAATGTTTTGTGTGTTACTGCAGTCACTAATTCCATCTGTCAAAAAACGGTTTATCTAATGAAGAGGGTATAGGGGGTTTAGCATCACAAACAGTTTGCGTATCCATGTCCCTGCCACCCCGTATAACGGTTTTAACGAGTTTTTTGCACCATGATACTTATCATCACTCTTAAGCGCCATCTCCACGGGCGAGAGAATCGCGGCGATAGTCTCGCCGTGACATCAAATTCTCGCCGTGTGGAGACACGTTCTAAGAGAGTGTATAGAAATACGTGGCACGACGATAATATCGCCGCGATTCTCTCGCTCGTGGAGACGGCCCCTTAGAGAACCTAACTTTTCTGAATGTTGAGTTGAACCAACGACTGTCATTTTACATCAAATCAAAAACTTGCTAGTCATTGAGGCAGACAGGTAAAGATGAATGATTGTTTCAAACACGAAGTAGCAGGTACTAATTGTAATATTGTGTGTAATAAGTATCAGCCTATAATGTTCCCACTACTAGGACACAGGCAGTCTCCCAGTGAGAGGGAATGAGCCGTAATCCACCACGCGAGCCCAGTGCGGGTTGGTAGATATCACATGTCTTCGAATGTTTTGGTTCTAGGACATGCCGACGGTTCCCTCACGATATTTTCCTTCACCGTTTTGAGGGTAGTGGTGATGAAATAATACACACAAAGGAAAGCGCCTGTCTAGGTTCGAACCTACGACCTACAACTCGTAAGTCGCGGCCGTAACTACTGGACTACCACTGCTAATATTGTGCACTAGCTCAAAATCATTTTAACTCAAGTATTCGGCGTAAAATCGCTAGCCCTCTTAAATTGTTTGTTAAGAATTTAAACTATAATATTATAATTTTAATAGGAACGTTAACACGTAATTTAAATTCACCGGATCGTCATGGACCGTTGAATATCAAATAGACAGGCATATCTATCAAGTCAAAGGAACATCGACACTTATTAATATTATTGACTAGAATCAATCATATTTTTTGTAAATTTTGACGTTTATAAGTGTCATTTATGTGCCTGCTAGCTACGCCCTGAGGTTCCACCTGCATAAGTTTCGATCCCATGCGAATATCGAGATAAACAGTATCTTATGTGTTAATCCTGGTTATAAACTATGTATGTGCTAAATTTCATCCAAATCCGTTCAGTAGTTTTGGCGTGGCGTTTTGTAAAACGTGAGTTAGTTTAGTAAGTTTAAGTACGTGATGGATAGATGTATCCATCCATACAAACTTTCGCGTTTATAATATTAGTAGGATTCAAAATAAAAGATTTGACTTTGACTTATGATCTTTCTCCTTGCAAAATGTATCTTCATGCTGGGAGTCATAATATATCTGTGGAACACTTTTCTGTAGACTGTTTTCCGCCATTTTGTTTAACTCGAAATGGGTTGGCATTGCCGTGACTATCACTAAGATCGACTGGTGTTCAAATCTAGTCGTTACCTACAACTTAAATTAAATCTTTATGTCATACTGTTTACCAAATTTTTAAGTACGTGATGGATGATAAATTTTGAGTATGTTATAATTATTATCATTCTAGTGATATTTATTTTAGAAGTATATATGTATGTTTATTTGTATGTATGTTAGTATATTCTCATAATTTTTGTTTAGTTTTATTAAGTGAATGGTTTTTTATTTTATGTATTTTTTTTTGTCTCCTCTTTCACACGCTGTCTACATCTCTGTATCTATCGTCCTATCACACCTGTGATAGGACGATAGATACAGAGATGTAGACGCTGGGAGAGATTTCTTGTGAAATAAGCATCCCCTCTGTACCTATTTTTTTCTGTTCTATTTTGTAGTGTCTGTTTATATGTGTGTACATAAATAGTAAAATAAAACATAAATAAATAAGTCATGAACATTTTCAATGAAACTCTTAAGATCAATCCTTGAACTGCCTGGTAACTTTTATCAGAGACATTTGGATCTCCAAAACAATTGTTTCTAAAGATAATCATAACTTCTTTATAATATCCAGTTTCTTTTCAACTTCTAGACTATAGAAAGATACTTTTTCTATACAGTAAATGTTTTTATACTTTTCATCATCCATATAAAGTGAAAAACTTTGCTGAATGTTTTGCTGTTGAGAAACAATATTTAATTGTTCTTTCATGCTTTTATTAAACAGTGTTTTAATAAAATATAACTAAAAGGTTTCCAGGAAGCCTGTTTTGTGTGTTACACGTAAGTAAATAAAAACAAAACAAAAGCAAATTATAAATATCTTTCATTTCCTCGTGTTTCAAATAACCCTATTTTTCTTTCTAAATTTCCTTTTCTGAGAGCATTTTTTTGACCTACAAAAATAGCAGCTATCTATAAATATTATTTTTCTTCCATTCCGCTTTATAAGTTTAACAGTTTTCCTTAACATTTTAAACCAACAATAATATTTTCGTTGCAGCGATTAACGCAAGTACTTACTTCAACCATAAAAACGTATTCCGACGGCAAATTTCACTCAAACGTATCGAATAAATTATAGTTAATTAAAACACAAGTTACATCGACTAACTCGACTAAATAGAATTATATAATAGTAAACTGTCTGGCGCAGAAGCAAGGTTAAGACTATAATTATAATATGAATAAGTATTATTGTGTACAGGATGGCGAAACTGAATACGATGACGAATGGGAATAAAATCACTAATTAATCATTGAATCTAATTTCAAAATAACCTAGCAAACTTATGTTTTATTTACAAAAAAAAATGGTTTTCATGAAAACATCCAGCCAGTATTGCAGAAGTCAACGCTACAAGTCTCGCAAATGAGTGTTTCTTTTATGACATATCACTGAAAAAGGCAATTAAAAAATGTTATGACTTCAATTATCCTTCCTCGTGCGCGGTCGGTAGGTCCTTTTACCGCTTTCCTGTAGGTGCCTATTTCTTACTGTTCCGGTTTTTGCCCTAATCATCTCTATAACTCACCATATAGGGTTTCCACACTATGTAACACATACCTAATTCTATTATTCATTTCAAGTATGTGATTATGTGAATTCTAATTTAAAAGTTGTACGACATGACCTTACCCGCGAAGGTAAAAACAGTTTGCTTTTCTAAGACGAAAACCACGTTTTAAGCAGTTTTTAGAGACCACGTCAGTTTGCAAGTATTATCATTTTCTGACATTGTAAATTTAAATTCTTTTGTATGTAAATTTACATAATCCGCGTCGTCAAAACAAGCCACGTACGTTTGTACAGCTGAATCCAACAAACCAGCAAACAGGTAACCAATCATCGCATTCAATATAACAATAATAATTTTAGAACAAAATAATATTTTTGATTAATCACTTTTAAAAACCAATTCAACTTTATCGATCACAAACTCACAAAAATTTTTCACTTCACTATTAACTCCACTTTCTATCACTATGTTAGATAACTCCAAAATTTTCCGAACACTGGATTCGTTTTTCAAATTAGAGCGCGCGAAATACGTTAGCGATTTTCCCGCGTAAACAAGATGGCGACGTGTACGGCCCCCACAGCGGTGCAGAGCAGACTGACTAAGTAAAGGTGACGCTTCACATGATCAGATCACGTCGTTGGGTTATATATTTTTGCTACGAATGTAACCTTACCGCGACCGGTTTTAAAGCCCGTTAATATAATAACTGCCAAAAATAACACAGAATACGAGTTGTTTCCATAATTTTGTGGAACAAGTATTATTTCGCTGCGCTTGTGTATGTGACGTGGGTTAGAGTACCGTATTTTTTTTTTAATTTGACTTTTCCTGTTCAATGAATTAGTAGTAATATTTACATTTTTTGGAAATATCATATAATTTACAAAAATATTGGCTGTAAATATTAAAACAAAACTCAGTCTACCTATTAAAGGAAAATTCGTATTTTATTTTTATTGATTTTATTAGCTTTTTTATTTTATTATTTCATGCTTATAGGAGGGATTGGTCCATATTGGCTCAGGATTGACTGAAGTGGAAAAAGAAGGAAGGCTTTGCCTGCCGTGGGACGATACAGGCTGATTATTATTATTATTATTTCGTTTATTCATTTTCTTCCTTATTACATACATTTTTAAACAGGGTTCGCTAATATATATAAGTGGATATATAGCACAACAAACAGCGCCCCGCGGTTTCACCCGCATAAGTTTGGATCCCGTGGAAAATCGGGAAAAAATGTATCCTATATATTAATCCTGGTTATAAACCATCTATGTGGCAAATTTCATCCAAATCCGTTCAGTAGTTTTTGCGTGAAAGAGTAACAAACATCCATCACATCCAAATTTTCACATTTATAATATTAGTAGGATATCGGTTTTTACGAACCCTGTTTTTAAATATTTCTTAAAATACGAGTAAAAAGGTGCAAAACTATTTTAAAATATTAAAAAAAATATATTGGTCTGCCGGTGTCGGGAGCAGGTACTCGTAAGCTACAAGCTACCAGACAGCTACTACCAGAGAGAGCAGTTAGGGCTCCAGAGACAGGAGCGTATCGAGGTTTTTTTTTTATTCTTGCGCTCTCAGGATTTTCAGTGGGCGAGAGAACGCGCCTTGCGCACCTCACGCCTCAGCCGCCGCGGGAGACGCTCCGGGCGTCGGGAGCCGCGTGACGACTCCCGGCCACCGTAGGCGCGGGCCTGCGGGCGGTGAGTAATGGGTAACTCACCGTCCGATCAGGACCAGGCCCGTGCCGGACGGCGTGTATGTGTTCCACGCGCGCCTCAAAGAGATGTCAGCATGAGTGACGGGGCCCCATAGGGCCGAAGCCTGCCAGGGTAGCGGGATTGTCCGAAAGGGTTACCGCTGCCCTGGAACATAAAGGGCTAAGGAAGGAACACGGGTGGGTTTTAGTCAGTAAGAGTCTGACACTCCCTTCTGCTCCACCCAGAGCGGGAGGGGTCATTTGATGATTTCCCATCCTCAAAAAAAAAAAAAAAAAAAGGATTTTCAGTGCAACTTATCTATCTTTCTCATCAAGCAATAATCATAAGTATAGCAACACATTTAGTATTCCGTGTATATGATGTGTCTAAATGTAAATGTAATGTTAATTTACTCTTAATGGAACGTAGATTCTTTTACACTTAGTAGAACTCTACTTATATGTATACATACATATAAAAAAGCCATTATAATTGAAATGTTAATTAAAAAGGTCTTACCACTTAATAAAAAGTATCAAAGAAATTGCAAAAAAGGTCTTTGTAATAAAATAAACCCACAAAATATTTTTTGAAAGGTTTTCAGTTTTTTGGTCAGTATTGGACACAAATAGTAATCTTACTGTTTGTCATGTCAATCAGGATAAGACCTTATTTTCATGGTTAGTGAAGCGATTAATAGCCTTTTAAGAAGAAGAGCAGGATATTCGTATCTTTTGGTTTCAAATAAATTGTAGACTAATTACAAGCTTTTATATTTAACTTGCGATGTATGTATGTTAGGGTGGACTCTTGCAACTCAATTTTGAAGCAGATTTCTTCAACCAATTGACCTGAAATTTTGCATGCATATGTAAATCGGATGACAATGCAAAATTATTATGACATGGAGCTGATCTGATGATGGAGCGGAAGGTGGCCATAGGAACTCGGTAGTTAAACGACACAACCCCATCGAGTTTGGACTCGTTTGATCCGTCTTGACGAGAACTTTGTTGCTAGATGGTAATCAGGGTCTGATGATGGAGCTGGAAGATGGCCATAGGAACTCGGTAGTTAAACGACACAACCCTATCGAGTTTGGACTCGTTTGATCCATCTTGACGAGAACTTTGTTGCTAGATGGTAATCAGGGTCTGATGATGGAGCTGGAAGATGGCCATAGGAACTCTGTAATTAAACGACATAACCCCATCGAGTTTGGGTTCATTTGATTCGTCTTGACGAGTACTTTGGTGCTAGATGGTAACCAGGGACTAAAGATGAACAGGTAGCTTAAGTGCAGTAAACGCATATAACGGAAAAACACTGCTACGCGTTACGAACTACGCCGTAGTCAATCTCGCATCAAAAATACTAAAAAGTTAAAAATAAAATTAAAAGAATAAAAAAAACTTTTTAAAAACAAGCTTTTACTACTTATTAATAAAAATAATCGTTTAATCCTGATGCGAAATAAATAAAAGCGTGTTACATTGTATTCTAAATGTTATTTAATATTCCATCAAAATGTAACACGCCTTTTTTTAAGTTTTTTTTTTTCTTTTAATTTTTTCATTCAAAACACAAATAATGTACCTACTGTGTTTTTTTTTAATGAAAGAGTTAATTAAAGAATAATAAATTAAAAGAATAATGTGGCCGTCGTAAGACCTAAAGAAGGGTAATTATAACGCCTTCAATTTAGAAAAAAAACATCTTTTAAATGGGTGACCCACTATGTGGGTCCACAAAGTTGGATGAGCTTGACGCCAACAAACAGGATTGTTCCACAGAGTCGAAAGACGAAAGAACAACAACAACGACACTTCAACATAAAATAAAAATCTCGTAAGTGGAAAAGGCGACAGTGAATGACGACGTGGTGGAGCAGACGAGTCCTGGAGTGAAGACCGCGTATCGCCAAGCGTAGCGTGGGACGCTCTTCAGCTAGATGGACCGACGACCTTAAGGTGGCTGGGACAGACTGGATGCGGAAAGCGGAGAAGAACGTGTGTCTATGTCCATTGTCCAACAGTGGACTGTGATAGGCGGAATTGATTGATTGATCTCGTAAGTGTTATACCAAACTGTATTCAATTAAAAGGTTTAGAAAAACTTATATTTTAAAATACTAGCGGGACGGCCATTTTTTATTGTGCAAATCAAATCAGAATCAGATCAATTTCACATCGTTTTAAGAAACTGTATTAAATTAAAAGGTTGAGCAAAAGCATAGGTTCAAAGGCACTCGCAGAAAGGCGCGATACCACAGTGCGACGCGACTGCAGTAGAACAATTTTTATGAAAACTTCATTGACATTGTTCGATTAGAGTCAGCGAGAGCCTACAGAATACTAGCCCGATAGAAATTATTTTATTGTGCCAATCAAAACAGAACCAAATTTATGTTATAGTCGATTATAGCGTACGGAACTCTCTCACGAAAGTTTCATTTCACACAAAAGGCCAATTTAAACGTGAAAAGAACAGGTATCTCTTGTATTTTCGACGTTGCAAAATAAAAACTACTTTCTGTACTTTTAAAAATAACGTGGCCTGAGGTCGGAATTTTAAGGGTTTCGCAGTTATTTTTAGATATTCTTTTGTAAGCAGTTACATAAACAGGAATAAAAGTTCATTGTGTAAAGCTTCTTATAGAAGATGATTTACTTGGAATCTTTTGTAATTTTGTGAAATGTATTTTTGGAACAGTAGATGGGTATTAAATAACTGTTTTGTTAAAAATACATTTGTCTGTAAGAACTTGTTTATAAAATGTTTTGTTATGTTGTGTTTATATTTTGTTTTTTTTTTCCGAAATGTTAATGTATACAGAACAAAGAATTATTGCATCACGATTATAATAAAACACAGTTTTATGTTGAAACCACTATTTTATCTTTATTGATGTTATAAATTATTGTTTTTTAGAATTATGTTATGTATTCTTAGTGTCGTTGTTGGATAGTAGATATTATCTCTAATATTTTTATGAAACCATTTTATTTTTATTTTTTTCCCAAAAAAATATACTTAATATTTTTATTATATTTTTATTATATTAATAAGCCGAGAATCAGAAGAATAAAGATAATCAAATTTTAAGACTAGCAACATTCACCAGTGCTAAACAACACTTACGATTACCTACACTTGTCGGTTATTACCAGTGATAGGAATAGGTAGTGCCTATTTGCCTAAACTTCGAAGAACAGAGACAAGAAACGGAGACTTCCTTAGGACTACATTTTTTCCGGGACATTTGTCCCAAAATTCGGGACAACACTTTTAAATACATTAAAAAAATATGTTATTTGGAATAAGTAATTCGTCTTTATTTACCTAAAGTTTGCGACTAGTTAGAATCACAATGTTTGTATAATGAGTCCTTATACAAACATTGTGATTCGATCAATAAGTCAATTACAAAAAGATCTCCAAAAAAAATTTCAGAAAATTTTATGGTTGTAACGACTGTGAATGTTATTTATTATGTTATGTCTAGTCGCAAACTTTAGGTAAATATAGACGAATTACTTATTCCAAATAACATATTTTTTTAATATATTAAAAAGTGTTGTCCCGAATTTCGGGACAGATGTCCCGGAAAAAATGTAGTCCTAAGGAAGTCTCCGTTTCTTGTCTCTGTTCTTCGAAGTTTAGGCAAATAGGCACTACCTATTCCTATCACTGGTTATTACTGTAAGTTTGGTTTTGTATTGTATTGTTGTTTAAAAAATGTATTGAATATAGCCTATGAGTCATTATAACTTGACTTAATAAATGTCATTAAATTAAACAATTTTTGATTGGTGGAATTCACGTCTGCATGCGTCAAACCAAAGACTAGCTTTTAATATTGTAAAATAGGATTTGTAAAATATTCCTCTTTATTAAATAATAGAAAAATAAAGCCTTGACGTCTCAATTAGGAACTCTTCAAGATCTAGTACAGACGCCAGCTGGTCAAGCTACCCGAAACTGACAATTTTTCCCAGTCAATTTTGAACCTTAATTCTTTAGAGATAAAGTTCAAAATCTATTAAAGAAATTTGACAGATTGTAGTAGGTTGATGTGCTGGCGTCTGTACAATATTTGTAAACCTAGCCATCATTTTCACTATTAGGTGAGTACCTAACAGTGAAAATGATCGCTAAGTTTCGCTGTTCACAGATCAGCTATAGGTTAGGTACGAGTGTACCTATCCTATAGCTGATCTGTGAACAGCGTTGTGGGCCTATTAACGGGGTAATTCCGTAACACAATATCAGTAACAATGGTTTAATTTTGAGCTGTAGGTCGTGGATACGTACCCAGTCAGGCGCTTTACTTTGTGTAAATTATTTCATCACCACTGTTCTCAAAACGGTGAAGGAAGGAGAATATCTTGAGGAAACCGGCATGTCCTAGAACCAAAGATTCGAAGACATGTGACATCTACCAACCCGTACTGCCCCGCGTGGTGGATTACAGCCCACTCCCCGTCGAAGAGAGGAGGCCTGTGTCCCAGCAGTGGGAACATGAAAGGCTGATTATGTATCATTGCATTGTATTATTACATGTTGAGCAGATATTTTTTTCGATCATATTCATATGTTCAGTAATGAATTAGTAACATCCTTCAAAATGATTTAGGTTGAACTTGATACTGAAAAATCAGTGCAGTTTTGTGAATTTCGTGTTTCTATATTTTATGTACCTGTTTTTTTTTTAATAAATTGACGACATGGTTGGCGCAGTGGCTGAGTGTTCGACTGCTGCGCTGCGTGTCGCGGGTCCGATTCCCACACGGCACAAATATTTGTATTGCCTACAGGTAGTTGTTCCGGGTCTGGCTGTTTGTGTATGTGAGTTTAATTGTTTGTAAATGCACCCACTATACAGGAGTAATTCCTAGAGCGGGGCAACGTTTTTTTTTTTTTTTTTTATAATATAAAACAAATCAGCAGTTCCGAAATTTATGTTTTATACGTTAAATGGTTTCTGTCTGTCTTTCGTGCGAAGTGCTTGTCGCGGCTCCTGTGTGCTGTCTCTTAGACCGTAGGTATACCCGTTTCGGACAAATGTTTGCACATCAGTTTAAATGTTTGTTCCTGTAACGGCTTCTAACACAGGCCATTCTAGTGAAATCTATGTAAGCTAGGAACTGGCCCAAAATTATCTAAACCTAGGACAAGACAGCATGACAATTGTTTTGGTTAAGAGCAAAAACAACACCAAAAAAAGTAAGTATTCAAATCGAAAAGCGAATGGAACACCACAAAAGATCAAATCACGTATTTTATGTGCTCGACTTTCCGAGAAATTCGTTTATTGCAAAGAATTTTCCTATAATATTCCGTCTATTAGGATCACTGAATGCGAGCACAGAAGGAAAATGGCAAGGTACACGTGCACAGTAAAATATAACGAGAATGTCCTGAAAATTGTAAGGGAAATGGAAATGGGAACATGTGTGGAGTTAATGTGCGTAATTTATGTGCTCACCTTTACACTAACACGGTAACTACACACGTGTCTTTCTTGATTTTTATTCGTTTCAAGTTTGTTCTACATTCATTTTTAAATGAAACTCATTTGAGTCGTCGAATTCGCGTGCAACCTATATTGTAGTTTGCCGCTGAAAAATAAGGGACAATTCTCGTAATTTTAAGAACGTTAACAGTCCGATCTCAGTCTTAATCTGTCGAAAATACCTCATTATCCTACATTTTTTACATTGATTGTCGCTGACATGAGATTGCGACTAAATTTTGAACGTATTTACGGGAATTCGCTTTCTGATGACAGGCCTTTCTTTGAGACCAGTGAGCCTATTATTAGCTCTAAGTTTGCGCTGCAATTCTCAATTCCACTGCTAAATCAGTTATTTCAGGTTACTATTTTCGGGGCGTATTTGGGCCTTTTGGACGGATCAATCGGTATTCCTCGAAACGACATGACATTCGTTGATAACAGTTTCTATATGCAAACCAATAATTAATCAATTGGGTTTGCCTTTTCATATTGCTATACACTGGGCCTTTTTCTTCAACATAAAGGGAAGATTTTTGCCGGATATTGTTTATAATGATAGAATAAAATTAACTATGGTTATACATACACAAATAAATGAATGAATATTTTAAGCTAATGTAAATTTTTCCTTATATATAGGTACAATATGTGTATGCAAAAGAAGAAGATGAAAATGAAGAAGAATAAAAATAATTTCTGGGTCTAAGAACTTTGCCAGTAAAAGAAAATAAATCTATTAATCAGTGACAAAAATACGTATTATGAATAAACTAAAACGATTGTGCTACACATCATAATCTATAGTAAGTAATACAACCCACATTGAAACAGCCCTCAAATATATTTGAGCATCAGCTGTTCTTGTATCAATAACTTGAGCCTTGTTATCTGAAGATAAACATATTTTAGTTATTAAACTTTAGACTACATTCATACCGTGGTTTCGGCACCATATTTGTTGGGCATGAAAAAAAAAATAATGAATATTATAAAATATGTCGGAGTCATTCGTTTGACTATTCGGAACGCCAGCACCAGCTGGTGGCGCTAGACAGAGTCTAGCCTGAGTTTGTGGGAGTGGTGGTGAGCTACAGCTACAAGAGCAGTGTGGAGCAGAGCTCTCTGGATCATCGATACATTGGACGTCATACGGACAACATGTGCTTAGAAACTGTCTCGCGTTCCGTTTAGTTGAGTTGTGTACCTACAGTCTGTGATTCGCTAGTGTGATTTATTTGGTCGTAAATTATAATCTGATTTGAACTACAACCCGTTTTTCTGCTTCGCAATCACCAACACTACCCATAGTACGCCCACAGTGATTAAAATATGCCTGATGATAACGAGAAACACACACCTCCGTCAAATATTTATTTGTTCTTGTGCATATGTCGCAGATGAACGGAGGGAAGAGACTTATACTCAGCAGTGAATGGTGATGATGATTATGAATTCCGTTTATCGTTCCAACGTTGCAGGTATCTAGATGCAATACTGAACATTCTGATATTAGATAAGATGGTATAAAATAACGAGCGATTTCGCCACGTTTTTTCGCTCAAAATTATAATAATAATGTTATTTTTGTTTGTTTTTTAAAATATTTTTATACTTTTTATATTCTAGTATTTAAAAATATAATTTATATGGTTACATTGAATTGAAAACTTTATTGCTCAAAAGATTACAGAGATTTCACATTGGCCTCAAACTAGGCAAGCCTGTATCTTGGGCACTAATATAGAGGATTTACTATTTAAACATTTATTTTAAAAACATAAAATATGTTTAGGTTTAGGTAATAAACGTAAAATATGTTTGCTTTAAATTCCAAAAAAAAAACTAAATAAAATCTAAGAATTAAAATTAAAGAAAACAGAACAATCAAATCGAGAATTAAAAGAAAATAATAATAAAACTAGAAAAAAGAAAATATTATTATGTGAATATGTTTGGCCCTAGCCTTAAGACTACTTTTTAAACAAATAAAACATCAGTGTCGCGGGCATAAAGTTTTTAATTTTCCAGCGGGCAGCGGTAGAAAGAACTCTCGTTTATTTTCATATTATTTCAATAATGAGGTAAACTTATTACATTATATTTAATTGCAGTACGAATGATTATCATGATGAGAGGTAAAAAAACAACACACAAACACACATATCTATCCTTACTTTCGTATTTTGACATTAATTCGCGGGTAAACCGACTCGATAACTGATGATATTTTTATGTGAAAAGTTCATTGCACTTTGCGCAACCGCTTGATTTTCTTAAAAAATAGGAGGTATTCCATTCAGAGCAGTGATTTCATCGGCACTTGACCAAACAGCACTTGAACACTTCCACTAAACGCACAGAAACATAGCCATTGTTTTTTGACAGTTATTTCATACAAAAGCTGTCAAACGTCAGAGGGGTAATTCTCGTAATTTTAAGAACGTTCACAGTCTGATCTCAGTCTCAATCTGTCAAAAATATGTCTAATTTCCCTACATTTAGACAAGTTTTTGACATTTATTTGTCGCCGAGATGAGACTGCGACTAGATTTTGAACGTTATAAATTACGGGAATACGGGTCCAGTTTTATTCCTCCAATAAATCAGCCCTAACGAAAAATACCCTGCCCTGAGCCCTGTGGACAAATCAGCCCTAATTCTAAAATTAAAACAAAATAGCGTTATTGGCTGTGATTGAGGTTAAATTTGAATTAAATATGTAAGTTTTATGTTTATTTAAGGAAAATGGATTCAAGTTTCTCGTTCATTGACCTTGTTTTACTAAGTAGGTACCCACTACCAACACGTGTAACTTAAAATCTAGTTACAAGTTTAAATGTAGGTAGTTGTTGTTGTGACGGAAGTGCGGCGGCGAGATTAAGATAATAAAGAAATATAAGATAAAGAGTTATAATAATTATTAATGCTGCGTTTAAAATTTTCATATGTGACATTTTTTTACTAATAATACCTACTATGTTTCTTTTTATTAATGACATTTTGTTTAGCTTAATTACTTTGCATGTTTCTGTAGAGAGCTAGAAGAGCCCTCTGAGGTAACGGGAGGAATCAAACAACGGTACGACTTTTTAAGATTATATTGTAAGAACGTCTTTACACATTTCTGACTAAATTACAACTCACTGTTCTAAACAAAAATCTAAATTAATTAAACTAACTAAGTAATTCTAATTAAAATATTTGACACTAGCTTGGACGTTCGAATGTAACTCGCACTAAATTATAGTCGGCCTGCACCAAATAAGGTTGCCTTCAGCAGACAAACCTCTACATTACCATATTTGTATGTCTTAAGACAAAAAATAGCGTACTATTTTATATGTATGACCTATTGTATACCTATGTTTTACAAATAAACTCTATGATTTTCGATTGGTGGACGAAATTGTTACCATCACCGGTAAAATCTGGATGAGGCTGGCATAGGGGCATGGGGATTGGCATATGAAAGAAGGGCCTATCGTCAACAGTGGCTGAATTCGGGCTGTGGATTATGATGATGAGTTGTTCTAATAATTTATACAGGGTGGCAGGACAGGGACATTGACGCGTAAACTGTAACCATGGATTCAGCACATGGGTTTAGACCCAACAGAATTGAAATTTTTCGTCGGTTATTAAAAAAAAATACTGTCGTTCCATACATTTTGACCGCGTAGGTAATGCACTTTTCTATGAAACAGAATATTTTTTTTTTATTTATTCATTTATTTAACCATTTAGGTACACACCTATATAAACAGACATTGAAAAACAGAACAGAAAAAATAAATTAATTAATTTTTAAATGGGTACAGAGGTGATGCTTATTTCATAAGAAATCTCTTCCAGCATACCTGAGATAGGACAATAAATACAGAGATGTAGACAGCGTGTGATAGAGCAAAGGAGACAAACAATAATACATAGAATCAAAAATATACAATTCACTTAAAAACTAAACAAATATTACGAGAATATATACATACAAATAAACATACATAAATACTTCTAAAATAAAATAAATACATACACAACTATGATGAAGTGGACAGATAGTGTTCTTTCACTCTTCTTTTGAAACCGACTTTTTTTTGATAACCGACGAAAAATTTTGACGCTATGGGGTCTAAACGCATGTGCTGAATTCATTGTTACAGTTTGCGCATCGATGTCCCTGCCACCCTGTATTGTTCAATTAAGAAATAGGTGTGTACCTATTAACTGTCAAGTTCTTTTAATTAAATACTAGCGATTCGCTCCTGCTTCGCACGGTTCTTATAACTTGGCAAAACATCGAGATTTTTTATTACATGTAAGTTTAATATTCATGTATTCATTTTATACCTTATCAACATTCGTTGCGTAGTTTATAAGAATAACACGGTCACACAGAAAGACACGAAAAGCGTCTAAGCGATATGTATAGATAACTGGACAACCAGATGTACTGCAGCGACACTTGGTTGATATCCTGACGAGTCGTACTCAGAGCTTCTCCCGTCTGCCTTCAAAGCAAGACTGGACAGGCATCTTTGTTTTGAAAAATATTTACCCTATTTTGTACTGTGATCATCATTTTTTATAACTGTAACGGTACCTACTGTCCTGACCTTTTTATGTGACTTCACGAAGTCCACCCTCCACAAATTACCTGCTCTTTCAAAGCCAGGAACTAAGTGCCAAAAGATTTATGTACCTCTCCCTGTCCTATTATTATTCATCTTATTTAACTGCGTCCTGACCCCTTACCTTTAGAAGTGAAGAAAATGTCCAATACTTAAGTAACCCTGATTTCACCTTTACAAAGGAACCCCTCGTTATGCCAAAAAGGATCTGCACAAAAATCAAATGACTTTTTATTGGCCAAGGCCACTATTTTTGAAACTTTATTAGGCCAATTTTTTATTAATTACGTGGCTATTTTGAAGGGAACAAGGATTTAGAAACTGTTCTTGCGTAGCTATCATAAATATAACTTTGTTATGAGACAGTGTCGTAAATGGAATTAGTTTATCCCTACTGCTGGGACACAGGCCTCTCAGAAGAAGAAAGAGAGAGTGGGCCGTAATCCAACACGCGTGCTCAATGCGGGTTGATAGATGTCACATGTCTTCGAATTTTTGGATCTACGGTGTGACGGCTTCCTCACGGTTTCCTTCGCCGTATTGAGAGCAGTGATGATGAAATAATTTACACAAAATAAAACGCCTATCTGGGTTCGAACCTACGACTCAAAACTCGTAAGTCGCGGCCGTTACCACTAGGCCACCACTGCTTCATTTATACAAGTCAAATATACTCGTATATCATATTAATAAACACTTAAAAATATTATTTACAAAAATCATTTATTTATTTATTTATATATACTTTATTCTGCACCACAAAAATACATAGCATAAAAAAAAATGTCCGTAAGGATTGAGGAGCCACACCAGACCCTCTAAATCCGATCTCACCATTATTTAGCAGCAATGCAGCCGATCTTGCAGCACGAATTCCAGATTTAGCAGCAAAATATATCACTAGTTATATCAAAGCAAAATCATTTTCGTTCGTAGTAAAAATCAATAGGTATTTAATCAGTTATTCAGCTCCCAAGCGATTATAATTACTGAAAAAAATCATGAACATCAAAAGAACATTTCGTGACAATCCATAAAAGGAATATGGCACATAAACTATGCTTTTTAAGACGCCATAGCATTATACGATGTGAAGAAAGAATATAAAATAAATACATTTGACTCAGTAATCAGTAGCTTATAGTTTCACATAAGTTCGAATATGTCTGGTACTTGGGAGCTTTTCCCCATGTTAAAAATAATGTAGACGTACAGTTATATAGCTAACTATACCTCTATCTGTTGTTCCCACTGGTGGGACACAGGCCTCCTCTCTGTGAGAGGGAGTGAGCCATAATCCACCACGCGGGCCTAGTGCGGGTTGGTAGATGTCACATGTCGTCAAATTTTTGGTTCTAGGACATGCCGGTTTCCTCACGATGTTTTCCTTCATCGTTTTGACAGCAGTGGTGATGAAATAATTAAGGCAAAGTAAAGCGCCTGTCTAGGTTTGAATCTACGACCTACGAGGCATGCCTTTTAAGTTTTGTCGTTTGAAGAAAAAAACATAACTAGAACCTTATAGTACTTTTTATTGTTTTTCAAAGTATTCACCACGTAGCTTAATACACTTTTCCATTCGCTCAAACCAGTTATTATAACATTTATTGCACTCTACTCGTAAAGTGGGGGTGTTCAAAATGGCTGACTTGAAAGCGTCGACTGCTTCCTCACTGGACTGGAACCTTTGACCACGAAGACTTTTCTTAATTTTAGGAATTGTAAAGAAATCGTTAGAGCTTAGGTCAGGACTGTATGGAGGATGGTCAAGAATTTCTACTTTTTCCTGCTTCAAATACTCAATCGTTTGACGAGCGCTGTGTGAGCTTGCGTTGTCGTGGTGCAGGATGATGCGTCGCTTTGAGTTAGATTTTCGAAGTTCGGCGATGACTTGTGGTAAACAAACTGTGGCAGGCTGTAACGTAACTCTGCGTTAACCGTTCTACGATCGTCAAGTGCAATAGTCGCAACATGGCCGGTTTTTCCAACGAACGTGGCCACCATCTTTTTGAAGTGCTTCGAGAACGAACAACTTTAGTCGGCTTTGGCTCGTCTTGAAAGACCCAAATTGTAGATTGTTGTTTGGAATCAGGATCGTAGGCATAGATCCAAGATTCGTCACTACTGATGATGTCATAGACGTGATTTGACTCTCCTCGGTTGAATATTTCCAGAGTTTTCTTACACCATCTGACGCGAGCCGCCTTGTGACCGTCGGAAAACAGATGCGGTATCCAACGGCAAACTAGCTTTCCCACACCAAGCGCTTCATTCAAGATCTTCTGAATGGTTGTCCCTGAGATGCCTAATAGAGCCTCTATCTCTCGATACGTCACATGACTATCTTCGAGAATTAGTTGTCTCACAGCAATTATGTTATCTTCAGTGAAGGCGGATTTTGGGCGTCCTTCGCGAGATTTGTCACTAACACTAGTATGACCAAGCTGGAATTCTAAATACCAGCGTTCGACAGTCCGCAGACATGGGGCTTCATCACTGAACACAGATGTTAGCTCTTCAAAATATGAAGCCGTGTCAGGCCTCTTCTAAAATTGTAGAAAATTATTGCACGAACATTTTTCTTAGAAAGATTCATTTTCGTACGTAACCTGACAGATTCCAATCGACGCTGTAACTAAACAATAGCATTAATCCTAATATTTTCAACTGTTTTGAGATTCAAAATTTAAACACATTCGAATATAGAACAGTTCCAAATTTTAAATTGCCGGGAAATATGGAAACGACAGAACTTAAAAGGCATGCCTAGTACAATTCTATCTGTCATTTCTTCTATTCTATCTGTAATTTTGTCTATTCTATCTGTCATTTTGTCAATTCTATCGGTCATTTAGTCAATTCTATCTGTCATTTTGTCTATCCTTCCGTCGATAAAACCCGTTTCTATGGTGATCATCCTACGCGTGCTTGAGTGATAAGACCGAAAACTTCACTTCGGTTTCAATATAATCGTATCTTCTAGTTGTAAAAATAATATTTATTTATTTATTATTTATTTATTTAAACTT
This sequence comes from Apamea anceps, assembly GCA_951799955.1. Lineage (NCBI taxonomy): Eukaryota > Metazoa > Arthropoda > Insecta > Lepidoptera > Noctuidae > Apamea > Apamea anceps. Next base: position 4,957,047 of record OX637522.1, on the reverse strand, counting down.
TTCGCACAAAAACAACCGACTTCCAAAAACGACACTACAAAGTGAAAAATAACTTTAATTTCGGAAGTCGGTGTCGTCGGGTTCGCATTTTCGTTGTTTGCCACCGACTTCCGAAATTAAAGTCATTTTTCACTGTGTAGTGTCGTTTTTTGGAAGTCGGTTGTTTTTTTTTTTGCAAAAAAGTTTTTATTTTTCACTTTTAAGTTGTAATTTTTACCAGTAATTTATGTTTAAAAACCAAACTACTGAACCGTTTTTGATGAAATTTCTATGGGACCACTTCAGAAGTATCTCCTTTCGAACAAAAAAAGAATTTTTTGAAAATCGGTCCACAATTGGCGGAGAAATCGCGTAACAAACACACGAAAAAAAAAAAAACTTACCGTCGAATTGAGAACCTCCTCCTTTTTTAGAAGTCGGTTAAAAAAGGTACAAAGGCGGACTTAATGCCTTAGGCGTTCTCTACCAGTCAACCAAGGGTGGGGAAGAGATTAGATATTGTATTAATAATTTAATATCATGGTTTAACATTCTTATCAACAAGAACATAGTCATGTTTTCATGATATTGTTTTAAGCCAGTTGTATGAATGGCTTTAATCTTTCATTTGATATCTTGTAAAATAGATCTTATTTTCAGTTTGGATTCCTTTGAGCCTTTGAGAGGCAACAGGGTATCTGGAAAACGTCCTATGCATCGATTCAAGAGGAACCAAACCACTAAGATACGTGGACCTACGATATGTGGAGACGTGCAGTCTATGACAATGGCCTACGTGCACACGCCGGACATGGAATCTTGTTAACATTGACCGCAGATTCCAATAACGCAATCCATGTCGCTACATGATCGAATATTATATCAGCAAAGCCTCTTACTATACTGGTACCATATCAGCCTGAACAATACAAGGACTGCAAGACAATAACTCTTCTTCTCATAGAAAAAAAAAAAGTGTGCGGTCGGGGAATTCCTGTCAGAAGCGAAATTACTTACGCGTTACTCGCACGTACACACACTCGTATATAAAAGAAAGAAACAGAGAGAAAGTGTGGATTTAATACGCGTTTTTAATAATTAATATAAGCTATCTAGTATAAGTTCATCTTGAATTATCATTTTGACCTCACTATATCGGCTTTAGCATCCCCTAAAACCACGAAAACAACAAACAAGGCAAAAAAATTATAATTTTCGCAGCCGCCATCATGAATTTTTCTTTAACACTCTCGAAAACCATGAAAACTACTCTCTCTGTCTCTTTCTATTAATGATAGAAAATCGCATAGAGAAATCGCAATCGCGTACATAAAGTATTTTCGTTACGTGACGATTTCTACCAGTTTACTCCTACCGCAAGCCGTGTTAAAGATCTTCGTTTCAAAATGAAATATTATTGGAATAGCTTGTTTTAACATAAACAGTTCCAAGTATAGCAGAAAATCAGACTCTGTGAAATAGAAATCAACTATTCTATTTATTTTGGTTGAAAATGCATCATTAGAAAATAATCCTTGCGCAGTATTGCACCCTTTTGGAAATAGCGTGAGAGCACAGAACAGCACTCATAACATTAGAAGGACTTATTTGATACATTTTATGTTACTGTCCGCAACCGTACTCATATAGGTACACAAAGATTATACATATTGTGCCTAAGGACCTCTACCTCTGTGGTTATAAACCGACTGTATTTAACCCTTAACCCTTACAAGCACAAGACATTGTTACGCAGACCCTGACCATTGAAAGTATTCTAACCGTCTATTTTTGGGAAATAATAATAATACTCAGTACATAATTAAAACTACATTCCATATAGTTAAACAAAAGTGGGGCAACTGAACAAAGTAAGTTTTCCAATTTCACGGAAATGCTTTAAAAATAAAGTGAATCAAAGAAGTCTGCTATATGTGATGAAGGCAGATAGTATAATTGAAATTATATATACGGCGCCGTCTGTTTGCATACTGTCACCGTTATTTATAATGCTTAAGCAAAATGAATCACACCTAGGCATTATGTAAAAGTCCTTGAAACGCAATTGATGATTCGATCGCCGATTATACAATGCCTCGGCAAATTGATAAAACAAGTTCTATTTTCTACCACCTGAGCCGCTGCTAAATAAACAACAAAAACTATGTCCCAGCAGTGGCTGATTATGATGTAATATTATGATATTTTATAAATAATTGAACAATTATTAAGAAAATCAAACGGGATTATTTAAAAAGCCGTGAACAGTCTTATTTAATTTTCTAATTTTATAAATGTAATACGAAATTCACTTTTCATTTTAAATGGTACATGTCTGCAGCAGTGAATAGGTTAAATAAATGTTCATTTCCAACCTTGTTCGGATTAGTGTCACCGTGGGAACCTTTTACTGTAAGTTAACATGCCTTATGGAGCAATAGCCGCCACTATAAACCGTAGCAAATAGTGTTCCATAGGTCTTGAGTAAACTTTGTACTTACTAGTTTGTCGTCTGAAAATTTTCGCCGAAACTAAAAATGTTGGTTTTAAGTACGCTTTCGAATTTATTGTATAAGTACTTAGTTTTTCTAAGACGTTGTTCGTAATGTGTGGAAAATATTTTATATAGTTTTGGATTGAAATGAAAACGAGCTACGTGTATGTAACTATGTATATTGTATAGCATAAACAATTTGTATGCCAGTCCAAAAAATAAAGTTACTGTATCTATAGTACTGCAGTGTGGCTGTACTGAAACCATGAATTCAGCACATGATTCTAGACAGCAAAATCTTTTCGAAAGGTGACCAAAAAAAATGAAGCTGCTGTTTCATACAAGTGCAATAACCTACGCGGTCAAAATGTACGGCAGAGCAAATTTAAAATAAAAATTACCAACGAAAATTTTCAATACACCCCTGCATTGAAATTAAACTGAAAATGACTACTAAATTATTTTTCCTGAAAACCATTTTCTTTTTTGAACTTCGCTTAACCGTTAGTGCTCCATGGATAATTTGATTTTCGTCTAAATAGTGAGTTAATGTCTTTACGTCAGCCTAGACAAGGTTTAGAAATAAAGGTAGAACTCCAAGCTTTCTCTTCAGTAATTGGATTTTTTCCAAGCGACCTTTCAGTGTTAGCACTGTGCGCTTTTAACAAGAAACATTGTTTGATCAGAGCTGCATTGGTGTTTTATTTTTAATTGTGTTATTTTTTTCTTAATGCTCACAACGTAAGGGGTTCCTAAATAATTTTATCATATTATCTAGTATTAGCAAAGGACGAATGACCAGTTGCTTATTTTCAACTCCAAATCCGTGAAATAAAAACAGTTTTTTTTTTTTTTTTTCAAATAAACCAATTACAGGCACTTTTGTATTAACAAGGGGTCGGTCAGTGAGAAAGATGAAGCCAGTTGCCCATTCCAAAGCGTAGTAGGTACAGTCAACAGCAAAAGTAGATGATCAAAATCAGAAATTCAATACTAATGAACGGAGTTCGCGTCAGAACTGTGTGGCGTCGAAGTGATTCAAAAGTATGTGATTGTAAATTATACCAAACATTTACTGCTAGTACAGCTGCCATATAGCTGTGAACTCCGTTCATTAGCATTGAATTTCTTATTTTGATCATCTACTTTTGCTGTTGACTGTACCTATGGAGAAGAATGGCAAGAAACTCCACAGACGCTCCTTATTTTTTATACCTACGTTTTTTTATAAGTAGGTATGAATAAGTATTTTAAATTACGTTGGGAGTTTTTACCACAGAATTATTCACCATTCTGTGACTCTAACATTTTTTTTTTAATGGGAGGAATAAATAATTGAAAATAATCATAATTGATTAATCATTTTTGCATGAAAACATAGCCAATTATTTAGTTCTATAGTTTCCTTTTTCAAACTGCGGCTTACGTGCAAGATAAGAAAAATTACGTCAGCAATCATTATACCTAGCGTTTATTATGCACATTTTAATTATTCAAGTGAATTTCAGCATGCTGTTACTACGCAAAAGATTTGGTTTTGATACTGAAAAATTCGGTTTTAATTATGTTTTAAGGTCTTCATTGGCAAGTAAGTAAATATTTTAATATTATCCCTTTCGTGAGACGTCATCACGCGCTGAGGTCAAGTTTATTCATTCAATACCAATCAGGTAAACCCGAAACAAACATGTGAGTAGTGTTAGTATCTACCTACAAATTAAAGTAAAGTAGAAATAGTTTATTTCAACATTCATTTTACTAATTTTGCCTTATTCGCGAAGTAGGGCTTGGCAAAACAAATCAGAACCGAAATATAGGTATTAGCTTGGCTGTTATTGGCCCTGTTTAAAAGCAGCATAATATTTGCGGAGTCTTGCGAATTAAAACAGCGTCACGGTTAGCTAAAAATCTTAAATGTAGCCTGTACCTACATCTGGCACATCCTGGTGACTGGCTAACATTTTTACCACGATATGAGCTTCCTGCGGCCTTTACAGGATCATCGGCCACCTTGAGGGCGGCCTTTCGACGCTACCGCCTCTCGGTACGCGGTTGCCACTCCTTCCAACCTTCCGGCCCCATCGACCATCTGTTCTGCGAGTAATGTGCGCCGCCCACTCCTAAATTCGCTGAATGCGTGCACAAAACCGGTCGAAGTAGCGGTGCTTGGCCTATGTCCAGCATTGGCCGTCGCGCATTGTTCAGCTAAAATGATGATTAAGCTATTCTGCCATCATTTGAGCCAAAGCAAAACAAGAAAGTACTGTGACTTACTGGCTATATGCACGAGCGTCTTTCTACCGTAAACCTACCCCTTGGCTAACAACGGTAAGTAGATTGTACTGCACATAGGTATTTAACGTCTTTTATTTATACAGCAGAAATTGCTCAAGTGTAGATATTAGGTACAGACGCCAGCACATCAAGCTACTACAATCTGTCCAATTTCTTTACTAGATTTTCAACTTTATCGCTCAAGCATTAAGATTCAAGGTTGATTGGGAAAATTTGACAGTTTCGGGTAGCTTGACCTGCTGGCGTCTGTACCTACTTCCACCACAATATAAATATGAGTTATTTATTTATTTATTTATTTCGGACAATGTCCATAGTCCTGAACTATTACAAAATTAAAATCAAATAAAGCATTACAATTAATAAAAAAAACAAAAAACAACGCAACGCTAACTACAGTTACTAATACGCATAGTTTAAAACAAAATCTCTTTTCGCATAAGACTTGTATGACCGCTTAGATATTCTAAACTGAACTGATTTTGATGTAGTTTTCACCTTAATTTAAATTTTAAAGCTTAGATATAATGCAGAAATCTTGTTGTCTTAACAAGTCACCCGTGCGAAGCAGGAGCGGTTCACTATAGTGATATACATATATATTGAGAACATCTTTAGGTCTTGATTCCTACACCGTTCTCCAATATATCTTGCGAGGCGTGTCGAGAGTGAGTAGTTTCGAGGCAGTTTTCTAAATGTCAACCGACATACTCGGATACCCTGTCCATTCTGTAAACCGTTTTTTGACAGATGAAATTATTGATTGCAGCAACACACAATATATTGATTGATACACGTACGGTATTATAATATCTGTAAGAAGCCATAAATAAGATAGAGGCCCGTGGCTAAATAATAACCAGTGATAGGAATAGGTAGTGTCTATTTGCCTAAACTTCGAAGAACAGAGACAAGAAACGGAGACTTCCTTAGGGCTAAATTTTTTCCGGGACATCTGTCCCGAAATTCGGGACAACACATTTAAATACATTAAAAAAATATGTTATTTGGAATAAGTAATTCGTCTATATTTACCTAAATTTTGCGACTAGACATAACATTTATAATTTATAACTCCATAATAATAACGTTATCATTATGGAGTTATAAATTATAAATGTAAATATAGACGAATTACTTATTCCAAATAACATATTTTTTTAATGTTCTCTACGTTCCTCTTTTGTTTCAAGCAATTTTAACAACCCCGTTCTGTCGAAAGCGATACCTTCAAAACACATTGTTAAAAATTGCAGTGAAAAATAAAAGGTCACATGAAAAAGCAAGCTATCGTAGTTGTGTGTGAATGGTTCAGTTTTACAGCGGCTCGTATCCGGGGCATTTCACGCACGCCCAGCGGTTTACGACAGCTCTTCCCCGTTCATATTTCCCTGGTATTGTATTCTAGCCTCTTTGCCTTTTATTACATCGTTGCCATCAAAGATGACTGTATTAAGTCATAAATTCTTTTCATTCCTTTCGTTCTTTGAGTTTATTTTTGGTGTGGAATGTTTTTACAGTTATAAATAATGGCTGTCTTCTTCTTCAGAGTGTCGATAGCAAAAATAACACGAAAATTTATGTGTCATTTTTAGGGTTCCGTAGTCAACAAGGAACCCTTATAATTTCGCCATGTCGTGTCTGTCTGTCCGCGGTTTAGCTCAAAAACTATTGGTACTAGAAAATTGTAATTTAGCATGAGTATACACGTTAATGACGCCAAAAAAGTGGTAAAATAAAATTTTGAAGAAAATAATTATTTAGGGTACCTCCCCTACATCCAAAGTGGGGATGATAATTTTTTTTTCGTCCTTCCCATTTTATGGGATATCGTTGGATAGGTCTTTCAAAAATATTAGGGGTTTGGGAAGACTGTTTTTTGATTAAGTAAACCGTTCGTGACTTATCAAGTTTTAAAGTACCAATTTTCGTTAGAGTCAAGTGTCCCCCCCCCCTCTACCAACTAAACGGTTGTAGTTAGAAATTCAAATGATACGGCAGTAGTACCTGTATATAACGAAGTTTAAAGAAAAACTATCACACTTAAGTGGGCTTTACAAGTTTACGAGTAATAGTCGACCAATTGTATTAGACTCGAAAATTTCGAACAACTTCATAGAAATGTCTATACATGGCGCTAAGCGTCAGTTGTATCGCGCTATTGTTTCATTCCTAAATAAGTTTTATAAAAAAAAAACAGTTGCTACACCGGATGTGACAAATCTTATCCAAATCTCAAAAAAAAAAATTAAAACTTTCCGTGCAAAATTCTCGGATCAGGTGAGGATTTGTATAGGAAGTCAAATTAAGTAGGTAGTCATGTTTGGCTTTTAGTTAGAGTATGGTACGAAACTATCAGTCAGCGAATACGACCCGCATTTGGCTGTTATAAAAACTACGGAACCTTACACTGCGCGTGGCCCGACACGCACTTGACCGGTTTTTTTTTAATTTGTTTTGCAAAAAATTTTGCGACGCGAATACCGTTATTGTTGTAAGCTTGGGTGATAGTAAAGATTAAAAGGTAGAATTAGGAACGCTTTAAAGATCAATGTACAAGGGTCATAAGTGTAGTTCATAGCCGCCTTTTTAGTCCAGTACATCTAGTAATCTAAACAGATCAGCAACTTACGGCCGGTTTTTTGATCCGTAGTTAAACTCAACCAATTGTTTTTTTTTTTATTATCAAAAATTATTTACGGGGTTTTTAAAAATTGCAACTAATGGTAAAATTTTCGCAGAATGTGTTTTTTTTTAATCAATTTTCAGTTTATCTAATGAGATAATATTTTTGCTAATGGTCAAATAACTGACTATTAGTTAAAAAATAACTATTAGATAAACTAACAATTGATCAAAAAACACATTTCGCAAAAATTTTAGCATTAGTTACTATTTTTAACAATTGGTTGAGATAACTACGGATCAAAAAACCGGCCCTTACTCGTACATCAGAGTCCAGCGGCCTAATTGCGTAGCACAGTTAAAGACAGTGGCTTAACAACGTACATTGCGTTATCATGAACAGGTTTATTAAAACATACAGCGCATTGGACAAGGTGGAATTGTCAAAATTAATCCGTAATAAATTATCATTAAGAGCGTTTTTCGCACATTAAAAATCTCACCATGAAAACTTAGGTGAAGTGGGCTGTCGTTCGATCTAACGCTAGGGATTTACACTATTGACAGCTCACTTCACCTAACTTTTCATGGTGAGATTTTTACAGAATAGATCGGCTGGTATAGTCAAAACAAAGGCTTAAAGGTAACGAAAGTAACCAATGAGCCACTCTCAGTACTATAACAGCTAACAGAATTCCATTAGGTGCGAGTCACATTTGCGCCCGCACTTAGGAAATAATGAGCTTTCGTCTTAGTATTAATTAAGGGTGGTCAGAATAATTATCTCAATAACTAGACACTTATGTGTTTTACTATACAGGAATAATTTTTATTCAGTGCGCAAACTTTGACAAATTAAACTTAAATGAGTTTTATTAAACACCTATTTTTTATTTTGATAAGTCTTAGTACAAAAAAATAAAGTTATCGCTAACGAAAGATGTCTATTTTGAAATTGATTTTCTGGCCACTACGCGCCGCCCGGCGCGGCCGCGCTCGGTCGTTTTTCGTGCATAGGCGTGGGTAGATAGATATTTACGTGGGTTACATACAATGTACAGATCGCTGATTTTATCAGATTCGAATTAGACTTTTTTAAGATTAGGCCGTGATCTGAAGTTATTTGAAGAGTAATTCCAATTTTTCCTTCATACTTTCATGGGCTTAGGACCATCAAAATGCAGAAAATAACGCATTATAATCAATTAAATTAAGGCACTTTTAAAAACTTAATACTTACATTTACCGCCAGTCGAGGTCTGCCAGACCCTAGTGCGTGATTTGGGGTCCTGAACTGACCGTGATCAAGCAGCCTCTGAGTGGCTGCTAAAATGGTCCTTTCATTAGGGACCGTGGGGTCCTTACCCCTTACCCCCTAGCATACATTCTGCGAGCTGCTCGTAGGCTTTCACCACATAATAAATAGACCCGCACCATCACATTAGAACTCGCGGTTACTAAAATCCGACATCGTAAAGTACGACACACGAGTACGCGGGAAGCGACTAGACGCGACCTAACGACAACGCAAGCGCAGACTGTCGAGCGCCCGGCCGGCCGCCGCCGCCTGGCGCCACCCTGCCGCCCGGAAGGGGGTTTCACCCCCTCTGCAACATCACTCGTAAGCCGCACGGCGCCCGCGTTCATTGATATTATTACGAATAGATAGTGTCCATATTTTGCTGATTTAAAGTTGGATAAAAAAATATAAAAAAGTTTTGAACAAATAATGGAAATGTGTTCTATTACTGATACTGAACCACCAAAAATTTTTTGCGCATTGCTTAAAAAATATTCCTGTAAAGTCAAAGTCAAAGTCAAATCATTTAATTCAAATAGGCACATAAAAGGCACTTTTGAACGTCAAAATTAAAATTAAATTGATTCTAGTCGCCCCTTCCAAAAGGTAGTTTTCGTATGGAGAAGAATGGGCAAGAAACTCCACCGTTACTCTTTTAAAATGTTTTACAATATTTTGCATACATTAATTATATAATTATATGTGAAGACGATGCACCTAAACATAAAATTACTATACCACAATAGGTAAAAAAAAAAAAAAATTAAAATGAATTAATGAAACCATGACATATAAATTGACTATGTGATAGGTACATGGTGCTCACATATTTACAAACATTCCAAAAGTAGACTATTTTCATAAATAAATAATAAGGAGTAATAAGTCCGGGTGACTTTAAGTAATTACAGAATGTAAATCAATGTCAAAGAGAATAAAAAAAAAGAATAAATTATACAATTACATTAGCAACCAGTTTGATTTTGTCTAGACTCTAGAGATTGTCCTATGGAGCAGGACCAGCATGTTTCCAAGCATTCTTATCTTGGATATAATCCTCTAATTTGTAATATCCTTGCTTACAAAGTGTAATTTTAATGTAAGTTTTAAATTTTCTTTCATTTAATTGCAATATTTCACAAGGTATTTTGTTGTAACATTTAACACAGTACCCCATAAAAGATGTATGTACTTTAGATAATCTGAAAAAAGGTTGATCTAATTTATCTTTATTTCTAGTATTAAAATTATGTCTATCACTTATTTTATTAAAAAGATGTTGATTTTTTCTTACATACATAATATTTTCATAAATGAATTGGCAAGGTACCGTCATAATATTAACCCTTTTAAATAGTTCCCTAAGAGATTCGCGGCGACGTAGATTGTAAATGGCTCTGACAGCTCTTTTTTGCAAAATAAAAATGGATTCAATGTCAGCAGCCCGACCCCACAGTAAAATGCCATATGACATAATACTGTGGAAGTAACTAAAATAGACCAAACGCGCGGTTTCTTCATCTGTTAGCTGTCTTATCTTTCTAACAGCATAAGCCGCCGAGCTTAACCGCCCCGCAATAGATGTTATATGAGGTCCCCATTGTAATTTCTCGTCTAGCGTGATTCCCAGGAAAACTGTTTGATTCACAAATTCTAGTTTTTGGCCATTCAATATGATGTCACATTCGCTACTTCTAACATTAGGTAATTTAAATCTAATGCATTTGGTTTTTTTTTCATTAAGTACTAAATTATTTACCGTAAACCAATCTTGGACCTGAAGAATAGAGTTATTCACGTCGTCAAGATTTTGTGACCTTCGGTCTATTTTAAAGATCAATGATGTGTCATCTGCAAATAACACCATCTTCGGTTGATTTTGAAGTAATTGGGGTAAATCATTAATATAAACTAAAAAGAGGAATGGACCCAATATCGAACCTTGAGGAACGCCCATTGTCATTTCAGACCCCAATGAGTTTACGCCATTTACTTGGACTTTAACCTTTCTATCTTTCAGGTATGATCTTAACAAGTCAAGTGCTGTTTTCCTAATCCCATAGTGCTCGAGTTTCATCAGAAGTGTTTCATGGTTTACGCAATCGAACGCTTTAGAGAGGTCGCAAAAGATTCCAATAGCATCTTGTGCTTCTTCCCAGGCGTTAAAAATGTTCTTCATTAGGGTGACACCGGCGTCAGTGGTACAACGCCCTTTGGTGAAGCCGTACTGGTGATCATGAAAGATGTTATTTTTATTAAAGTGACGTAACATTTGATTGAGCATCAACTTTTCAAACACCTTACTGAGAACTGGCAGAATTGACACAGGTCTATAATTGTTTGGTTCTTTACTATCACCGGATTTGAACAATGGTACTACTTTACTATGTTTCATTAGATCCGGAAAGACTCCTTGGTCAACACTGGTGTTAAATATGAAAGCTAAATAGGGCGCAATGGTTTCGATGAGAGATCTACATACTTTTACCGACATACCCCAGAGATCTTCTGTTGATTTAATTTTAAGATCTTTAAAAGCTCTTATAACAGCCTGGGGGTTTGTATGCTGAAACCTAAGCTCCAAAGGGCATGCCTTTACATTCCTTTTAAGTAAGGCAGCAGAAAGCGTGGGGGAAGAATTTAATGCTTCAGTAGTCTTAAGGGGAATATTAGCAAAGAAGTTTTCAAATTCCTGAGCTATTTCTACATCTGAATTGATGGGGCCATGTGCAGTCTCTAAATTAAATTCACTATTTCGCTGTTTTTTCCTACCTGTTTCATTATTTATTATTTGCCAGGTAGTTTTTATTTTATCATCAGCTGATTTTATTTTATTGCTTATATAAAGAGCTTTAGCTCTTTGGCACACCCTTTTAAAAGTTTTTGAATATTTTGCAACATACTGATGAAAGTTTGTATTTTTCATATGTTGCTTTAAACCATAAAGTTCAAAAAGTTTTTCCCTGCTTTTACGAATACCTGGAGTAGCCCAGTCACTGAATAAAAACTTCGTGTAAATACTTTTTGTTTTCAGTGGAAAAGTGTCATAAAATTGCGCGTTTAATAGTGAAAAGAACTCGGCGTAGAACTCATTGGTGTCATCTATATTATTAAAACTGTGATCACATAATTTACTGGCCAAAGAATTGTTTAATTTCTCTAAATTTTTACATGTAATTGGCCTAAACCTTATTTCAATTTTTTGTATAGGCATGTAGGCACTAAATGTTATTATTTGTCCACTGTGATCAGATGGCAACTTATTTACAATTTGTTTGTGTAAGTAATCGCAATTACAAAAAATATTATCTATACAGGTGGCAGAAGAAGCTGTCACTCGGGTTGGTTCCATAAACACATTTGACAAATCAAATGACCCAAAAAGACTCAATAATCTGACAGTATTCGAGTTATTTTCCAATAAATTAATATTAAAATCTCCACATACGACTATTGACTTACTACTAGTACTAAGTTTCTTTAACACATCTTCCATTACAGAATCAAACACGGATAGATTCTGGTAACTAGGAGGTCTGTATACGCATACTATAACATGCTTATCGAGCTCAACACAGGACAATTCAATGATGTGTTCAACAGACAGCCTGATGATGTCTTTACGTTCTTTGGATTTAATCGAATTTTTAAGTAATATTAATGACCCGCCATGTATCATATGTTGTCGGCTGAAATGGCTTGCTACACGATAATTTTCAAAATTAATTGACATTACTTGATAATCTTTCAACCAATGCTCTGTTAAACAAATGACATCAAACTTGGTGTTTTCCAAAAACAATTCTATTTCCAGTAATTTGGAAGCGCAACCTTGGATATTTTGATTAAATAATTTTATAATATGTTGCACACCCTTTAGTTTCTTCTTATTATTATTAATTATATTGCCAGAAGATACCTTTTTATTATTCTGTAATAATAATTGGTTATTTGAAGGGGTAACTTCTGTTGTCTCACTGACTAGTTTAAATTATTATCAGGAGATACCTCCACAGCTACAACTGGAGAGTCTAGATTGCCCGTATAAGTTCCAGCAGGAGGGAAATACCCTATCTGACTGGTAGTGGCGTCCAAGGATGTTGGCATTGTAGGTGGATCCTCCTTTGTACAATATGATGATTCATAATCAATCACAATGTTGTTAGTATAACTATGCAACACAGATTTGTCACTAATACTAAAATTTGTTATATTAGCTATAACCTCGTTAATATTATATGCTATCAACATAGCAATCAGATGTCTACATTCCCCAGACAGAGATAAAGTTCTCTGAGTTAACTTAAAACCACTAACAAACTTGTTAGTGTCAAAATACAATAATTTGTCACTATGACAACATGTCAGCTTGTGAATAGTATTATTCAACTTATAAATATGATTATTCTCATTATCTGATAAAGTATCAGAGTAAGGAAAAGCACACAACATTAGCTTTCCTATTTTTAACTTTAATAAGGTGTTAACACCATCCACTATGTCCTTTCTGGTAATACCAGTGCTATTACCTAATAGCAAAACCATAGTAGAATATTTATCTAGGTTTGTGTTGGCAATTCTTTTAATCATTTGGTTAAAACTTATGTTATGATAACTATGATTGATAAAACTATGGCTAAGGTAATTGAGTAAAATTGTTCCAAAGCCAGAACCTAACTCGTCGGAAAAGAATATTGATTTCTTTATCTGTGAGGTGTCTGCTGGAAGAGCCAATATTGGAGGGGACAAGTCAGGCTGAGGCTGAAGAGGTGGTGGTTGGTTGGCACAGCTGCATGAAAGATCATTAGTCAGAGACTCATACCTTTCAGCATTGTTCTTCACCAAATCCAGTAGTTCCCCAGCCTCAAACAAGCGGTCACTTAGTTGTCGTTGTGAAGTTTCATAGTTTTCAGAAATAACCCTCAGTAAGTGCTCCTTGTGTAATATATCATTATAGAGGAGCTGAATATCAGTATCATACTTCTCCCTACATTTATCTAATTCAATAGAACAAATATTTAAACTTTTCGATAAGACAACACGTTCCTTTCTAAGCGAAAGGTTTAATTTTAAGAGATTTTGTTTTTTTATTGCTCTCTGTGACCGTTTAATTAATTTCTTGATTTTAATGTATTTCTTTAATTTGTTGTGACTCATAACAATAGGACATAATGGTATGGCATCATCACCAGTCAAATCTATCGTTACAGCTGGCTCACACACTGATATTGGCTTACTACCTACCAACTCAACAAAAAGATTACTGGTGCGAGCAACCTGGTTACTGACTTTGATACACTCATAGATAGATAGTGCCTCTTGGGCTTCACTCAATCTCTGTTCAAGCTCTTTGATTTGCTTCAATGCCAGTTCATGGGTGTCACTGCACTCTTGAAATGTTGACACTAGATGTTGTAGTTGACTGTGCTGGTCAGTTAAGTCCATGTGTTGCATGTGTAGCTGAGACAGCTCATTCTTGAGGGAGGTGTTCTTTAATATAATGTTTTCCACTTCCACCTCACTGTCTTCTCTTTCACGGAGCAGCTGTTTACACATAGTTTCAGAAACCTCGAGCTTCGTCAAGGTAGCTCTTAATTTTGCTTCCATCTCCTTGATTGTAGCACTGCGGGTCATCATTTTCTTTGAAATGTCAATCACCTGGAATGTGTGAAGTTATGCAGCTAAATAACAGTGTGAGAAAAGATGTTCCAATATTTAGATTATTAGGAGGTAGAAGGGAAAAAAAGAAAAATTAAATTAAAGTAAGTTAGAAATAAGCAATGAAATGTTAACAAATAGATTTTAAAATAAGTTACTAAGGAAGTTTAGTATTAAGATTAAGTTATTAGGCAATGAGATGGAGATTTTAAATAGAAGTGAAGTTACAAGAAATACTGCTTTTATTGTGAAACACAAAGGAGCTTAATTTTTGACAATAACAAGTATGACAACAGGTTTTGTAGTATGAATAGGCTCTAATGAGCCTATTTTTGTGCAGTAAATTATGTAGTATTTAATTGTCTGGGCGAATGTTTTCGTCGTCGATTTTGCTTCCACTAGTTGTCAAGCAAAAGGAGACATAAACCGTGCCAGTGTGTGATGGACGTGGCTCAGAGACCTGAGCAGTACTTTGTGAAGTTCTGTGGTGTGTAAATACAAGCACTTAAATAAAACAAAATACTCCCCGGGATCGATGAGTTTGAAATCCGTCACCGTTGGTACGTTGGGTTGACAGCCGGTTTTGAATCCTGATATTACGAACTTTTCGCGACAAAAAACACTTGATAATCACTGTTATGAATGCTTAATACCTAGGCTTGACTATATTACACTACTTTATTATAATTATAACACTTTTATTAATTTACTAAAATAATTAACCTAGAGACCGTTTTTTTGACGACCGGCTACCAGTGTTGCCAGTTGCAGGATCTAACCAGAATTAAGAGGTATTCGGAATACCTCTTAATTCTGGTTAGAACCAAACAACTTTATAGGTACCTATGTGTTCGGGAGGTCTGTAGAGCGTAAGTAAACACAGGAAATACTTTTAAGAATTTTTTGGAAGGTATCTAAGAACAAAATTGGAAAAATGGTGTGTCGCACAAAAAACATAATAATATGTGTCAACTTTACTGTAGATAGTTTTCTATATAGTTAGTGTGTAGAGTTGTGCGTGAAGGTGAATTATATCTTCAAAACTATGTACTTGCCCATGTATTATGTACAATCGATACGAAGATCCTGGTTTATTCTTTTATAAACTCATAAAACATACCTATCTTAAGGTGAGTATAGACTAGAGCATTTACTTGTAACAGAACAAAGAGCCGCTCTATGATATGTTCTAGTGTATCACCCTTCACGAACCAACGTCGAGCACGCTCGCCGTTTTGTTACAACAATAATTGTACAAACTAACGAGCGTATTCGTGTAACATTTCGTCGAGCCTTTGTACGAGCGCGGGCGATGCGGCATTTCAAGGAAGAATGAACGCAAGGTACAACGAAATGTTACGGGTAAATGCAGACTCGCTGTGAGCATCATGCCGAGCATTCGCAGGAACGTTACATTACATGGAAATGCTTTGGAAACTGAGCTTTTACCTGTATTGTACCATTCGTAAGAACGTTACATTACACAGAAATGCTCGAGAAAATGCTCTAGTCTATACTCACCTTTAGAAAAATATACGTATTCACGTCTTTTTCGTCCTTCAGAAAATCCAACTGTCATTCTCCTTGTTAGATACCTTCCACGTCATCCCAGGCATACGTCATCTCACTTACAACTTAGCATTCAGCTCTTTCACATAATCATGCATTCAACAGCGTTCCATTCTTACATATAAGTAGAGATAACCTCTCATCTGTCCGTGCGGACGCTAGGTTGGCTCTATTTATATACTCGTACGTACTCGTAAGCGGTTCACAGATGTCCGGTTAAAGCCGGTCATATTAAGCTCTAACAACTGGGGGCTTATGGCTAAGTAATAACAACCGCACAGGTCATAAGGTTAAGCTACGTTTGCTGCGGTTGGTCCGTTGATGGGTGACCTTCTTAACAGCTGCTGTCATTCGTGGATCTTTTACAGTCGTTACGGCTCGTCAGAAGCCCAAAAGTCTGACAACCAGTCTTACCAAGGGGTATCTTATTACCCAGTAACTGAGTTGTGGAGGTCAGATAGACAGTTGCTCCATGTAAAATACTGGTATTCAGCTGGATCCGGTTAGACTGGAAGCTGACCCCAACATAGTTGGAAAAAGGCTAGGCGATGATGATGATGTTGATTAAGCTCTAACAATTCTGTTCGGCTAAGTACTTAAATTACAAGTGGACGTAGAAGTGTGATTTGTTTGCCGCGAGACAGATAGATATCTGTCTCGCGCCACACTTACATACATCTGTATGTCGTAGTTGTTTGAGATTCTGTAAGATGATGGACGATAGAATCATCATAATCAGCCTATATTGTTCCCACTGCTGGGACACAGGCCTGCTCTCTTCGAGAGTGGTGTGGGCCATCCACCACGTGGGCCCATTGTTGGTCGATGTCACATGTCTTCGAATTTTTGGTTCCAGGACATGCCGGTTTCCTCACAATGTTTTCCTTCACCGTTTTGGGTGTAATGGTGATGAAATAATTTACACAAAGTAAAGCGCCTGTCAGGGTTCGAACCTACGACCTACAACTCGTAAGTCGCGGCCAGTATCACTGGGCCACCACTGAATATTATTTGATTTTTGTTTATTAGTTGTACTTGTTTTGTTCGTTATTTTTATGTATTATTTCTTATTGTTATTCCTTACTGTAAATATGTCTGTATTAAAATTTGATAATGCAATAACTTCGATCTGGGTATGTTGTGCATGTTTTTACCAAATAAATACAAAAAAAAATGTGTGCCCTTTTGTGTAGCAACTAATCAGAGCAGCTTTTTATCCTTATTATAATAATGCAAGCAAAATATATAGGATTAAATAAATCAACAAGAACTCTAATTTGATTTTTTAAATTTTGGTATCTTGTGACTGGAATTTATATCTATGAATAGTATAAAACAAAGTCAATGTTCGTGTCTGTCAATGTGACTGCTTTGTTATTCTATACATCGCAACGGATTTTGATGCGGTTTTTATATAACACATGCTTAATATTGTTATTATATTAATATGTTTTAGGTATCATGTATGTATTTATTGTATATAATTATGTAAATGGTACACCACAGACTATTGTCTCTCGTTCTGCCTTAATCCATCCAAAGTTCGTCTTGTTAAGATTGTTTTTAGCGATAAAACCGCCCATTTTGTCCATTGATCACCCCTTGTAAAACATCTACATTTATATCTGTAATGTTTATGGTGTACTTAATAGAGAATATTCTTTCTATCTATTTTTTTCACCATAATTTAAAAGATTTTTTCGGGAAGATTTATGCTAATAATACATTGATATTAAACTTACATATAATAACGAAAACTCAATGTTTTTTTTTTCAAGTCGTAAAAACCGTGTGAAGCAAAAGTGGATGCTAGTAATGATATAAAAATAAAAGCAAAGTTAAATGAACTGACTAAAATCTGTTAACTAAAAATGGTGCCTATTATTATGGTGCTTAAAAGAAAAAATCCTGAATCTGCCAACGTCAAACCACTTTTCACGCTGTGGGAAATAAGCCATCAAATCAAAAAAGTGATTAATTCGCCGCTCAAAACGATACGACACCTCATCTCATATCATTAGGAAAATTGACACGACACCCGAAATTAGCGCCGTCAGAAGGGACAAAGTGGGGCATGATAAAGCCCCCAATTAATGACAAGGGCAACGAATCCCTTTTTACTTTTTCAATGTCCGCCAGTAATGATATTAGGCTGTGATGATATGGTGGGTTTGGCAGTTTTTTTTTGTTTATTTTGGTTTGCTTGTAGGTGTTGGGAGTACCTACCTGCTGAATTAGGTTGCGTGCCTAGTTTAGAGTTTTACAGTTTTTTCTTTTTTAGGGTTCCGTACCCAAAAGGTAAAAACGGGACCCTATTACTAAAA
This sequence comes from Apamea anceps, assembly GCA_951799955.1. Classification (NCBI taxonomy): domain Eukaryota; kingdom Metazoa; phylum Arthropoda; class Insecta; order Lepidoptera; family Noctuidae; genus Apamea; species Apamea anceps. Next base: position 4,938,803 of record OX637522.1, on the reverse strand, counting down.
CTTCGCTGTCTGTCCGTCCGTCTGTCCGTCCGTTTGTCTGTCACCAGGCTGTATATCAACAACCGCGATAGCTAGACAGTTGAATTTTCACAAATTATGTTTTTCTATTGCCGCTATTACAAAAAATACTAATAACAAAATAAAATAAATATTTAAGGGGGTTACCATACCACAAACGCGATTTTTTTGCCCTTTTTTGCTCGATATCAATAATGGCAACAGGTAGGCACTTGAAATATTCACAAAACACTCAGTTGTATTTTTACTTTTATAATAAATAATAAAATAAATATTTGATTTTTATAGATAATGGTACGGAACCTTTCGAGCGCCAGTCCGACTCGCACTTGGCTGGTTTTTATATGATATTAGTGCAGTCCTAACTCTTTTTTTTATGAGATTTTAGAAAACTTGTCATTTATTTTTAAGGAAAACATTATATGAGTATTCTATTCTATTCTATGGATATGATAATTCATCATCATGTTCCTGTCCGTATCCCAATTTATTTGGGGTTCGCGCAACATGTATTTTTCTTCCATACGGCGAATAGATAGAGACAAGATTTTTACGAAATTGTGAATATACAGAATTTACTTATTTTTTCAACAGAAAACCGAAAATTCAAAGGGAGTAAAAATTTATGAGCGTAAAAACTGTTGCTCACTGAGGTAATATTTACAGCTCCAAATATTTACAAAGATATTAAGTCTTCATTTATATGTATTAAATAAACACCTGTATGTGTCGAAGGGGAGCTGAATTTTAAATACGTCCCCAAGGATTCTCCCTATGAACGAGGATAAATAAAGCTGCAAAGCGCTTTAAATATGTATATTTATTTTTGCAGACCCATTGATAAAAAATAACTAATCCTAACTATCATAATTTATTTCAGAATCTGGATTTTGAAAGAAATTCCTTCATATTTTGTTTGAAAAATTTGTCTACTCGACAACGTAAATAACGCTAAAGTTGTAGAATGATTAAAACAAGTATCTAACATTAATTTGTATGATCAAAATCAAACTTGGCACATGTCTATTGTTGTGTTTCTCATTTTAAGGGTTGATTTTTCCACCGCCAGATAACTTTTATTCCACAAATAAAAAATATTGGTCGATTGAAAAATCAGCCCTTAATCCCATAAAAACAGGTCTATATTTTAACGCAACGAATCAACCTCGGAAAGAAAATCATTTCCTTTCAATGATAGATTTGTAAATGCCGCGAGCAACTTTTATATTCCGTAGTTGCCCTCTACTGCTGTAACTATGCTGTAGGTAGTTATATAATATTTCATAATTATGCAATTTGCTGCTAACGTGAGTGTGAGCACTTCTGGACTCGATACTCATACGTACGTATATTTTATCAACGAAGTACGGGCTAGCCTGGATTTTAAATCTATATAAATCTATATCTATATCTATCTATCTATATTCTATACATATAATAAAATTGTAGAAAAGTGGTGTCTGTACAATGGAAATATATACAAAAAAAGTAGCAGGGGTTGTTATTATATCGATGCCGAACCCGAAATTGTAATTAAATTTTTTTTTGTCTGTTTGTCTGTTTGTCTGTGTGTTTGTGCATGCTAATATCAGAAACGGCTTATTCGATTTAGATGCGGTTTTCACTAATATATTGTAGTAAGCTTCACTTAACATTTAGTGTTTATTTCATGTCAATCGGTTCATAAATAAAAAAGTTATGTCAATTTAAAGAATCACGGCGAACATTTACACGCCTCGCGCCTGCGCGTCCGTGGCTATATAAAGCGCGCTGAGAGCCGCACCGCTGTTCAATTCGATCCAGCCTGTCCCTTTGCTGCCCTCTCCCAGCGACGCCCTAAGCCGAGGTTCGTACCCCACAGGGGGTGCCCTTAGCGCGCAGTCACTTAGTTTTAATCTAGATGTAGCCCTGGCTGGAGGCTTTAAGAATTCTTAAGGCAACCACAGGATAGTCCGGTTAAGTAGTCACGACCTCTCAAGGTCAACTACGAGATGCCAATCATAAAAAAAAAAAACGCGCCGCTGCCATGAGGATTCAGTTATTCGTAGCGAACGCACGTATCCTGGAGAGTATAATAGTTGCATTCGATTATTGCGATTCACTTGAATACTGACTGTTTGCATAGTTCATCTTTAGATATAAAATTCAAAGTCCTGACTGACTGACTGACTGACTGATATATCAACGCACAGCCTAAACCGCTGGTCCTAGAGACATGAAATTTGGAGGGTGTGTTCTTCGTGAAGAGTAGGCATCCATTAAGAAAGGATTTTTCGAAATTCTACCCCTAAGAGGGTGAAATGAGGGGAATTCGTTTGTATGAAAAATCTTATTCCTTGAATTAATAAACTTGAAACTTGGCACGAATACTTACCTAAATAAATTATGAAGATTGCCAGTTTTTTTTTTCTAAACTACCTAGGGGGATTAGGGGGTTTAAAATTTTGTATGGAAGAATTTTAGCTCGCGGTCCGATTTACTCGAAACTCAGTATTTATACCTAAGATTGAAAATAAAGAATAATGTGTATCAGGGTTTTTCGAAAATCTACCCCTGACGGGTTGAAAAGGGGTAATCAATTTTACAGGGGAGGATTTTACAGCGTAGCTTGATTAACTCGAAAATTGGTATAAATAATCTTTGTGTCAAGTTATGAACACATCTCAAACGATTTATCAAAATTGTGGAATATTGATAAATCGTTTGAGATGTTTTAAAGATAGATAGAGATAGGGGTGACCCTATGGGGGTGAAAAGTGGGGATACAGTCTATATGAAAAATCTTATTCTATTTGTTAATAAATTTGAAAATTGGCAAGAATACTTGCCTACGTAAGTAATAAAGTTTATCATTATATGTTTTTCAAAACTACCCCCCAAAGGGGGATATATTGGTGTTAAAGTTTGTGTGGAAGAATTTGAATGCGCGATCCGATTAACTCGAAACTCAGTATTAATACTTTTGACAAGAAAGTAACGATGATAAGTTTTTGGGTATTTCGATAATCGACCGCTGACGGGGCAAAACGGGGTAATTAATTTTTTAAGGGGCGTATTTTACTACGTGGCTTGATTAACTCAAAAATTGGTATACAACAGCTTTGTGTCAAATTATGGAAACATCCAATATTTTTTTTTTTGTTTTCTTACGCCAGTGGGGTGAAAAGACGGGATACAGTTAATATGAAAAATCTTTTTCCTTTGGTTAATAAACTTGATACTTGGCAATATTTGCCTCATTAATTAATACAGATGGTCACTTTTAGTTTAAAAAAAAATCTCACAGAGGCTTCAGGAGGTGAAAAAGTTAATATGTAAGAAAAAATATTAAACCGCTCGGACGAATTAACTCGAAACTCGATACTAATACTTAAAACAAAAAGTATGTGTTTTAAGGGTTTTTCAAAAAGGGTTAGGGTTTTCGTCTCTTACCGGGGTGGAAAATAGCATTAAAGTTTAAGGGATGGATTTTACTGCTTGCTTCTATTAACTCTAAATGGGTATAAATAATATATAAGTCATACAATGGGAACATATCAAACGTTTTTTTTTTTAAAACAAAGCCTATGTCGTGGTAAAAGGGGACGACAAGGTTTATTTCAAAAATCTTATTCGTTTAATCTGTAAACTTTAAAATTGAACCGAATTAAATAAATAAATGATAAAGATCGTAAACATAAATCTTCGAAATTTTTAGAGTAAAGTACGATAAAATTGTCTGCCAGCAGATGCCAAAGAGATAGTCATCCTGGGGAAGGACATACTTCTTATCCTTTCCGACATTCACGCGGGCGAAGCCGCGGGCAGAAGCTAGTATAAAATAAAAACAAAATCGGGTTAGTTACACCATTTATAACTCAAAAACGGCTGGACCGAATTGTATCATCTTTAATTGGTTGGATTTGTCTCCGCAACGAATAGCAAAATAACTATTAAAACATGGAAAAATTCACGAAAAAAAAGATAATTAATTTTATCATACGAGTATATCCGTTCTTATTAATTCTGAGACGGCACGAAGTTCGTCGGGTCAGCTAGTTGGTTATAATAACGGTCGAAAGGATTTACTTCATTAAAAATAAATCTGGTAACCCAAAATATTCTATAGATATTCTATAAAGATACAATCTTAGTTATTATCTGTACATAAAAGGCAGTCACGGTCAATGTACCTACAGGATTTAATGAAGCATAGCACGGCCGGCTGATCTAGGGTTACAATAGAAAACCGACAATGTATGACGATCATGACGCAGCTATAAACAGACAATAGAATTTTGGGGTTAAGCCAAGTATTGCAGAGTTTTTATAGGGATATATTAGTCAACTGGAAAGGTTGGTGTCAATTCCTCATTTTTCAGGATCTTTATGACATAAAGATACAGTTTTTTCTAGTCCTGATTTGTCGGTGCAGGGCGATTGTAATGTACAGATTAACCCACGAGTGCATGGTGTGAAAAAGTGTAGTCGGCACCGACAAGTTTCATATTATTTCTTTACTTTATTAAATGTCTGAGCGCATTCAGAAGGTGTGGGAATATTTTACCCGCACCAGTACCGACCCTTTCCGATTTGTCCGTACTGGGAACTTGTATCTTCATGCAAGCAACGGTAGCCAAACCGTTCCCAAATATTTTTAGGGTCGGCTTCCAGTCTAACCGCATGCAGCTGAATACCAGTATTTTACATTGAGTGACTGCCCATCTGATCTCTACAATCCAGTTACTGGGTAACCGATAGCCCTTTGGTAAGACTGATTGTCTTACGGGCTTCAGACGACCCGTAACGACTGTTAAAGATCCACGAATATTGGATCAAAATTGATTAATTCAGTTTTCCAAAAGCACTTACCTCTACGCTCAAAATGCAAGAAAGGTCTAAACCATTGCCTACCACCACGTAAAACCATTAGCCGTCCATTAATAACACAAACGTGCAAAACGAATAAAAAATCTTCTTTTCAATGTTGGAAGAACGATCATAAACAAGAGAGTAGGTACATTTTTAAGTGCACTCAATTTGGCACTCGCTCTGAATTATAAATTTTGCGGCCACACGCCCATAACTCATTCCGGATATGGGAACTTAAGCTTTCCCATTGCCTCTAATAAATTTCCAAATAACGTAAAAGAGAAAAAATGTGAGTACGTGTGTATAATTTTACATTGAGACTAGAAAGGGGAAGTAACAAAAATAGGCCTTAGCATAATAATTCTTATACTGCTGAAATAGGGACTTATACTAGACAAGTGCCTATTTCAGTCGATTATGGTACCAGTACCTACACTGGCTGATGACGACTAATGAAGGATGGACACAGGCCTCCTCTCTTTAAGAGGGACTGGGCTGTAATCTACCACCCATACGCGGGTTGGTAGATGTCACATGTCTTTGAAGTTTTGGTTCTGGGACATTTTCTTTACGACTTTTCCTTCGCCGTTTTGAGAGCAGTGGTGACAAATTATTTACACTAAGTAAAGCACCCGCGACATACTTTTCTTAAAGCAGGGCCTATAGTGTTAGACACTGGCTCCTTAATGCACACTAACAGAAAAACAACCTACACGTATTTACACGCACGTAGTAGATTGATAACTAAAGTAAATCTTACGTCAACCACTCATATTTAAAAATCTTACATTTTTCTGTAAACCCAAAAGATAATAGAAATACATTTTTCTATTAAACGCAGATAAATAAGAAGTTGTTTGACAAAGGAATGAGACTGTTGCCGAAACTTGAAAACAAACAATCTTTGTTCTAAAAGAAAGGCAATTTTTTGGCAAACATTGCTATATTTATTGGCTATTCCATCTGGCGATATAGCATGAAGATATTGAAAATCTGTTTGTTCATACCTAACTTTTATCTTTATAGACTCTTAGTTTTTATTTTAGGGTTTCGTAATGTGGGGTCTGAAGTACGATCGGACCCCGGTCAACTTTATCGCTATGTACGGTCACTTTAGTTTTTACTGTCAACTTTTTGATTATTTATCAATTTATATAAGATTATTTTAGCTTTTCTATCCTGGAACAGGATTAACTAGTTCAGACACGTTTTTATGCCTTGTAATGTTTTTGAATAAAAATATAATTATATTATATTGTTAGTTTCAGCACATGCGTATATATATGGTATTGAAACGTCATCAACATTCATATTATGCAACTGTGCTTTGATTACAGTACAGACGCCAGCACATCAAGCTACTATAATCTGTCAAATTTCTTTGATAAATTTTCAACTTTATCGCTAGAGCATTAAGGTTCAAAGTTGATTGGGAAAATTTGACAGTTTCGGGTAGCTTGACTTGCTGGCGTCTGTACATGAATAGATATGCTATTGAAACGTCATCAACATTCATATTATACAATTGTGCTGCGATTACTACACTACACGTTACATTCGTGATGTACAGACGCCAGCAGGTCAAGCTACCCGAAACTGTCAAATTTTCCCAATCAACCTGGAACCTTATTATTTAAAAAAAAAAAAAAATGTATATAAGTAGTTTATCAGCCATCTTGTTACCATAACACAAGCATTAGGTTGCTTAGCTTGGGACTAGATGGCGCTGTGTGAAATGTCCAAGGATATTAATGTCCAAGGATATTATTATTTTAACGATGAAGTTGAAAACCTTTTGAACAAATTTGACAGATTGTAGTAGCTTGATGTGCTGGCGTCTGTACCTATGTATGACCCTTGTTATATTCTTAAATTACTACTTAAGCATAAACCCAAAATAATTAACATCGCTCAATGTGAGTTTCAAACTGCGCCGGGTCGCTATTTTGGCCCCTCCGCTAATTGATATAATGACATCCGGAGCTGCGCCCTGACGTCAGCCCTACTTGCAACCTGGATTTTTTTTTTTACTGCGTTCTTTTTTAAGTGAAAACTTCGCGCGATGTGCGTTTTTTGGTAAGGGTCTTATGGATTCGCGTCACTGACATGCTAATTTGACAGTTTATCTGTAGCTCTATGAGTAGGTATAACGTGTTGCACTTGGCCAGCCGTGAAAGTATATACGAGTATATTTTATTCAATCATTTTAATTTACAAATTGTTGAGGGACTGGAATTGTTGAGGCGCTTGTGGCTAAGTAATAACAGCCGCACTGGCTGATTGATCAAGTTAAGCTACGGTTGCCGCGGTTGGTTCGTAGATGGGTTACCATCTATACATATCAAGATCCCTCCGAGCCTCGGAAAGCACGTTAAGCCGATGGTCCTGGGTGTCATTCGTGGATCGTTCACAGTCGTTACGGGTCGTCAGAAGCCCGAAAGTCTGACAACCAGTCTTACCAAGGGGTATCGTATTACCCACACCCAGTCACTGGGTTGTGGAGGTCCGATAGGCAGTGGCTCCATGTAAAATACTGGTATTCAGCTATATACGGTTAGACTGGAAGCCGACCCCAACATAGTTGAGAAAAATTTAAGCAGATGATGAATTTGACTTTACAAATTATGAAATAGTTTTTGGTACTACAATTTTTTTTCAAACCCTTTTTTTCGTAATTTTATGTTTTCACTTCTGTCGGTAGTCCCCGTGACTGCCTATATTTTTTTATTAAAAACGGTCGTACAGCTTACCCCGATCTCTTTGATGTTAAAGTCCCACGATTCAAATCAGAAAAAAATAACCCCGTATTAAAAATTTACCTCATGTTTCAAACCGAGTGGTTAATAATATTAACATTTTTTATTAAAGTCCTGGCAAAGACCTGAGGGGCATTTCTCGTAAATTTAAGACCGTTCACACTCTGATCTCAGTCTCAAACTGTTAAAAAAATACTTCAAATTTCCCTATATTTTGACAAGTTTTTAACATTTGTTTGTCGCTGAGATGAGACTGCAACTAGATTTTGAACGTTTTAAATTACGAGAATTGGCCTTCTGATGTTGCCTTTGAACGAAAAGCTTTGTTATTAATTTATTAGTTGATGAAGATTGAGGAATTTACGTTTATGCAAATTATAGACGAGGTGTCAAGGTAGGTATATTTCAGTGGTAAGCAGAGAGTCACCCCTGTAACGGATGCTGGCTTTGACCGTCGAGCTCCTTAATTTCTGAGTTGAGATACACGATTACTGACAAATGCTTGCATTGGACAGGTCCATTCTGATCTAAGTGTTTCTTTCCTCAAAAGACTATCTCAGACACTTATCAACATGGTCTTCACATGATCTGACCAAGATTATGTCTGTACTATAAAAAAACTTTTTTGCAAAAAAAACAACCGACTTCCAAAAACGACACTACAAAATGAAAAATAACTTTAATTTCGGAAGTCGGTGTCGTTGGGTTCGCATTTTCGTTGTTTGCCACCGACTTCCGAAATTAAAGTTATTTTTCATTTTGTAGTGTCGTTTTTGGAAGTCGGTTGTTTTTTTTTGCAAAAAAGTTTTTATTTTTCACTTTTAAGTTGTATTTTTTACCAGTAATTTTGGTTTAAAAACCAAACTACTGAACCGTTTTTGATGAAATTTCTATGGGACCATTTGGAAAGTATACCCTTTCCAACAAAAAAAGAATTTTTCAAATCGGTTAGCAAGCGACGGAGTTATGCGCGAACAAACATAAAAAAAAAAAATACAAACATCCGAATTGAGAACCTCCTCCTTTTTTAGAAGTCGGTTAAAAAGATTTTCACCCCTGAGTTTGTTGTCATTTCTTCTCAGGGGTAGGTAGTCAGATAGGAAATGTCGACTCCATCAATTTTATTTTTCATTTTTTTATTATGACGTGTAAAAGTGATTTCTATATCCTATCCTAGCTTGGGACTAGATGGCGCTGTGTGAAATGTCCAGGGATATTATTATTAATATTATTTACAGAATAAACAATTTCATTTCATGTCTTTGCCCATTACACTAAACAACTTTCCAATTCGTGATAAAGACTACCACTCGACTGCCGAGTGTGTGGTTGAACCCCCGTAGCGAGCAGTGTTAAGTTTTATAGAAATGGTCGCAGCTGACCCAAGTCTGGTTGCGTGCCCAATTACTTGCAAAAGACCTGTCCCCAATTATCTAAACTTATAACGAATCTGCAGAAATATGGGTGTATTGAACACCTGCGTCTCTGCCCCTGTGGAAATTACAGCCGTAATTTCATGTTGGGTATTAGATTCCTCAAAGGGTGCTTATCTTCCTGTCATGATCCCAAATCGGCTTTGTCGTGATCTACGTAAAGGGATAGAGGTCAATTGTGTATTCTGTGCCGAGAGCTTCAAGATCTGTCGTGAGAGCGTATTAATTAACATTGCCAGGTCGGTAATCCCTCGTCTAGGATACGAAGGCACATCACTCTCGGCCGTTCGCTGCAGTGATCTATCCATGAAAGTTTGTACACTATGGAACATTGTATTGCTATGTTATATTATCATCGTGGGATTAAAATGAAATAGGCTCTTAGATTTTTTTTATCTCACAGTAGTTTTATCTCACGAAGCGTCGCGTGCTTTACTTATACTAATCCAGTTTGAATGTGTGCGTGAAGACGAGTAGCGTGAGCACATAACACACACACACACAACTTTCCAACTTCGTCATTGTCTCGGTCGGTACCGAGAGCTCCTGCGCTTGCTTACACATAAATTCACTATGTGATTGTACACTTGTTAATCACAAGTAAAGCGCGCGTCGCTTCGTGATATTAAAATACTATAAAACAAAATATAGACTGCGAAACCTACATAAGTACCGTAGGCCAAAAATTTGGCAGTTTTATATAATGATAACGTATATTCATCGACAAGTAAGAATAAAAATATGTGACCATGTTTAGTGAGCCACAAACTAAACGTCTGCGTCGGCGTCGCAAATTTTCAATTTCATCCTGTATACAAATACAGGATGAAATTGAAAACTTGCGCCAAATCGAAATAGGAGGTGCAGAAACTATAAAGAAAATTAAAGTATCAATTTTAGCGCGCGCCCGATAAGCAATGCATTCATCGCTAAGTTCACAGCATGAAGCAAATTGGCAACGCGGTATTTACCTAATTTTGACCGTTCCTACGAAAAAAGGGCGCGCGATGACTTTGCCAAATCGCTCGCCTTGTGCATTGTGCATCCCCTTTCCTTAAGGACATACTCTAAATTTACTATATAGCACGCTGAATTAGATATATTAATTTGTCGCACCTATTCCATTTCATCATGTATCGTGGCTCAAAAAAAAATACTAGTCTACTTTTTGCAGATAATCGTATACAGTAGTAGGTAGGTATATTGTTATTTTTATCCAGCATCCGCATATGGTTGGTTAGATTGTGTAACATTCCCGTAAGAGATGTATATTTATCTTTATACTCTGCCATATCGTGGGTACGTGTCAACATGTTAAATATTATATGCACAACACATAACATTACTCCTTGTTTCCCCGCAGGGTAAGTGCTCATACGAACGAGCGCCACGCGTCAACGGCATAGGCCAGCAGCAGTCGATTGTCCACGGCAGCCGTGGAGACTCGTCAGCTGCTGCTTGCCGCGTGTTTTTGAGTACGGTGCCCAAATACACGAGCGGAATGTTGTCGACGATAGCCATCGACCCTCGTCAGCTGCTGCTTGCCCCTGCCTTAGACACGTGTTTTCCTTGTGTATATGCACCCACATACCCCATAGTAAGTACACCCACATTTCGGGCACAAATTCAGACTCCAGGCTTGTACTGAGAAATCCCAGATGAATTTGCCTAATATTATTCAAATTATGGTTAAAATGTAGGTATCCCACTCATAAATTACACTTTTTGTATCATCGTGCAAACAGCTTCAAGTGAGTTTATGTCCTATGTGCGAGGACGATCTCAAGATCAACGTTCTATAGTTCATTCAGAAGATTATCAGTATATATTTGTAGTTTTATTTCTGTTTTTCCTCAAATCTCAAGTTTTTTTTGTTGCAATTTATATTTATAAGTTGGTTCTTAAGCTCGAATTTGAATAGATAGATAAATAGCTATAGGTAATAGTATTTATTATAACCATTTAGATAACAAATATAAATTTAGAAATATAATACAGTCTTTGTAAGATAGTCAATCATAATGGACGAAAATGGGGCACATCGAGTTTTACAAAAACGGGCGTTTTATGACGCGCTGGGATGCACGCTGTTGGATTCTGATCATGCTCTGTTCAACACCGAGATTTGAAAATCCAGTGTACTATGAAAATTCGTCACGTAAAACAATCGCGCTTGCCAAACTGATCACAGAAATAAAAAAAACAACCGACTTCCAAAAATGAAACTAACTACAAAGCGAAAAATAACTTTAATTTCGAAAATTGGTGGCAAAAACCGAAAATACAAAACCAAAGACTGATGAAAGAACAACCTTTTTTTTTATAATATTTCTTTTTTCAATTTCAGTTCTGGTACACACGGCTACACATCAAGCTATACATTTCCAATTTTAGCTGACCTCGCATTGTATAGGTGTTTAGTACAATCAGAAGTCAGCAGCTAATACTGGTTATGTATAGCTTGATGTGTAGTCGTGCAACCTTCCCCACACAAATTCGAATATCTTCACTTGGTAAGTAACAATGACAAGAATTTATTAAGTTGTCAACATAAATGTACAATAAGTCAATAAATACGTATTATTGAAGCTAACTCAAAAAGCACACTCATAAAAAACCGGCCAAGTGCGAGTCGGACTCGCCCATGAAGGGTTCCGTTACGTTACGATTTATGACGTATTAAAAAAAAACTACTCACTAGATCTCGTTTAAACTAATTTTCGGTGGAAGTTTATATGGTAATGTACATCATATATTTTTTTTAGTTTTATCATTCTCTTATTTTAGAAGTTACAGGGGGGGGGGGGGGGGGGCACACATTTTACCACTTTGGAAGTGTCTCTCGCGCAAACTATTCAGTTTAGAAAAAAATGATATTAGAAACCTCAATATCATTTTTGAAGACCTATCCATAGATACCCCACACGTAAGGGTTTGAAGAAAAAAAAAATTTTGAGTTTCAGTTCTAAGTATGGGGACCCCCAAAATTTATTGTTTTTTTTCTATTTTTGTGTGAAAATCTTAATGCGGTTTACAGAATACATCTACTTACCAAGTTTCAACAGTATAGCTCTTATAGTTTCGGAAAAAGGGGCTGTGACATACGGACGGACAGACAGACAGACAGACATGACGAATCCATAAGGGTTCCGTTGCCATTTGGCTACGGAACCAGACCAACTAAAAAAGACCTAGAATGACGAGAAATGACGAAGTTCTGAGGTAACAAACATTAAAAAAAATACAACTGAGCTGAGAACCTCCTCCATTTTTTTGTCGATTACAAGAAATGCGTGTCAGTCTCCGTCTTGTAACGCCTGGGTAATAATTTGACACGTTTTTACAAATCACTTAAAAGATATCTTACTTTTTCTAGCAAGCATCATTAGCTATCAATTCCCGCTTTTCCCCAAAATGGAAATTACGGCCAATATGACGTTCTATACTTAGAGGGCCAACAAAAAAGGGTCCCTCGTGATAATAAAGGCCCTTCATAGTTTTTGTTGCTTTAGTAACAGCTGGGAAAGATTTATGTTTCAAGAAACGGTGACCTCAAGACAAAAGACTTTCGTTGTTGATGTTATAAAGGGAATATAAGAGCTTCCAGCGTACTTGGCAAACAAGAAACATGGCGTAGGTACCTATGGATATTAAAAAATATATTAGTCCGGGCGATATTCAAGAAAGCTTCCTAGTGAAAGAAAACAATCATTTTTAAGTTGGTGTTTGCGACATAGATAGTTATATAGAATACTCTTTATCATGTACTCCATAAAAATTACTGAGCTGCTGAATACCAGAAGGGCAATTCTCGTAATTTTGAGAACGTTCAAAGTCTGATCTCAGCCTCAATCTGTCAAAAATACTTTTAATTTTCCTGCATTTTTGACAAGTTTTTGACATTAGTTTGTCACCGAAATGAGACTGCGACTAGATTTGGAGTGTTTTAAATTACGAAAATTGGCCTTCTGATATACCTGCGTCTGCGTACGTATATACAAATTTTACAAGGGGCCTCTCTTTGTCCTAAATTTGCAACCTCTAGCCATTAGGACAGAACTAGCTATAAGATTGTGTTCAGCGATTAGACAACATTAATAAATGTAAGTATCACATACATTGATATATGATCCGTTCCTCAGACAAACTTACAGTCAAGACGGTTTAGTGGGGCATACTTGATAGTTTCAAGTACAGTCGCCAGCACATCAAGCTACCCGAAACTGTCAAATTTTCCCAATCAACTTTGAACCTTATGCTTTAGCGATGAAGTTGAAAATCTACTAAAGATATTTGACAGATTGTAGTAGCTTGATGTGCTGGCATCTGTACAAGACTGCTGTAAACTCATTATAAGTAAAAAATAAGTAAGACAGCGATAAGAAAGCACATAATGTAATTTTGCAAGTCTTTAATTGTTTTGGCCTGTCTTTCACGAGGTTTGATGCCATTTCCTTGCATTTGTTACTTAGAAACAAAATGAAAGAATTCATGTGCGCCTATAAAACCAAAAAGCAAAAAGTCATTACCGTTGGTCTATGTCATCAGCACGCACAGTATCACGAGCTAACTCGCCCCTAGTTCGGATCCTCACTATGCTCAATGCTCTCCTGACATCAAGACCGGGGTGTGACTATGTTTGCCGGGAGATGGATAGATTTGTATCGTGAATGTTTAGGTAACATTTTGTGGGAAGATGGTTGAAAGATTTATAATTGTACATTTTGTTTATTTTGCAAGTGTTATTGTGTTGTGTTTTATTTGTTAATTTTGTTTTTCTTGTGTATGTATACATTTTGTTAAATTTTATTTTACCTAGCATACTTAGGTATGCTTTTTGTTTCACTTTTTAATTTGTAATTTTATCTGTACAACGTCTTGGGATTCTATTCTGTAATGTTGTACATGAATCTAAATAATAATAATAATGCGTTTTCGGGAAAGTCCATAATAATCAGCCTATAATGTTTTCACTGCTGGGACACAGGTCTCCTCTCTGTGAGAGTGTGCCGTATCCATCACGCGGACCCAGTGCGAGTTGGTAGATGTCACATGTCACGTGTTTCCCGACGATGTTTCGTTCACCGTTTTGAGAGCAGTGGTGGGTCGATCCCAGACAGGCGCTTTACTTTGAAAGTCCATAATATTATACTATAGACGAATTCGCGAACTTCTGAATATGTATTAGGAGTGAGAATATTACATGCCTGTCAAAACCTGCTGAGCCTTTAAACCGCCTGAAAACTGGCATTTAACAATCCTGAAGCTTGGCGTTTGATCAAACGCTTTTCATATTATAATCCTGAGAGAAATATCCTTTTACTGTATTAATACCAGTGATAATATCTGACTAGTAGACATTATGATTATTACTAAAACATAGACGGCGTTTTTTTCATTTTGCCACTATTTTTTTAATTTATTTAACCATTTATGGGAGTCCATAAATGGTTAAATAAATTTAAAAAATAGTGAGATATTTCAAACTGTCTGTTACATCACCTTTGTCATATAAACATTACATGTATGTATGACAATGGTTTATTTTACGCCGAAAGAGAAATGTTATTTTTGTATTAATTGTCGTAAAAAATGAATTAGATAATCAAAATAAAAAGTTTTGATTACTGTATAATATTAATCTTACTACCTATTTAAATTGGAGTATGACTGCATACATAAAGTATTCTTATTAAGTTTTTAAAAATACACTTTAGAAAAGAAAACACAATCGATCGAATAATAATTCAATCAATCGATTATAATTGATTGGACATCCCTATTTCACTTCTGACACGACATGACATTAGGCGAAGATGGCGATCTAATGTTATTAGTCGCGTTAAATTCTATTAAAAGTACATTTTGGAATACAGCTAGTCCGTGATACAGAAGTATTTGCAACTTAAATAATAAAATAGGCGATTAATTATCGTTTAATCTGATACTCTTTATTGCACAGGGCCAATTTGGACATTGTCCTTTCAGTAACATTTCCTCAGGCAGTGGAAGGCAGTTTCGTATATTTTTCTTGCATCCCTATTATAATAAAAAACTAATCATAATCATCATATTGTCAGTGAAAACGTTTAATTGGCCTTCATTCACTAACTGTCAACTACCTGTATCTTAGCCGTAAGTTTTCTTAAGAAATAAAATAAAATAATAAAATTGTGACAAAATTAAAGAGTATAAGTACCGCATATTCTTTCATTTTGCTACATTTTTTTTCAGAAGTTGATTTTTTCTTTTTGCCCTTAACAGGCTTGAAGAATGAAAAACATGCTCGATTCTATACGCGAAAACGCCCGTCCCGCCCGTTTTTGTCCCGTCTAAAGCGAAATCTCAAGGATATAATTACATTCCAGTAACTTTTCCCAAGGAAATGGAAATAACGGGGCAATAATTCTTCGCATTTTTTCTTCCATCCTTATTATACTCGTAAGAAAACCAATCATAATTTATTTTGCATAATAACATCAAATTGAGAAATGTAATAATACAAAATTTATCGCAAGCAAAGATGTTTTCGGGAATTATTGCCTTTGTTATTGCAGGCACAGGTGCGTTTCGACAACGTAATCGCTTAAAGCTACGTAAAAGTAGGTAATAACATGAAAACCGGTAGAATTGAAGATCGTAACTTCGGGGAGTGTGCTCAAGAGCTACATTAGCTCATCCCGCCTTCACCAGTCTCCACCATCGAGAGTCCAGACGCACTGCGGGATACCACCCCTATTTGGTTAATATACCTTATATACGCACTAAGCGCTTCTCGTCAACTTTTCTGATGCGCACAGGTAAGGAGTGGAATCGTCTGCCTGCGTCTGCATTCCCGAGTTCATACAACCCGAATCTCTTCAAGGCGAGAGTGAATAGGCTTCTTCTGGGCAAGCTCGATCCACCGTAGATCTCATCCCTGCCTCTGGGCTGGATCGAGGTCAAGAGTGAGCCCATTTTCAATAAAAAAAATAAAAAAAATCGTAAACAGTTTGTTAGTCCTAGGTTAATATTGTAAGTTGTTTGGTTTTATTAATAAACACATTACCACTCCTTTGCGTCGCGCATCAGTTGGGTAAAAAAAGGTTAAACTAAAATACTCTGAAATGTTTGTCATTTTTTTTTAATGACGTTATTTCTTTATTGAAATTAATGTTTACTTTATTGTCTATTCCAAATGTTTTTATGGTTAGTCCTTAGAGGTCAAATTCAGGATGCGAAATAATTTGAAAATAATTTTTTCTAAAAACAATAGTAATGTCCAATGTGCAATGGTATTTATTTATCTTTTACCAATTTTCATAGACGATTTTTTTCCAGTAAGTTCTACAAACGTATAAGTCGTTTTCGCTAAAACTGGTTTTTACCCCAGATACTCGTCAAGACTTATACCCTAGATAAGTATCTAGATTCTCGTTTCAGACGCATATTACGACGTTCACACAAAAATAGAACTTATATAAACATTCTTCGGTTCTTCTTGGTACCTAGACTTTTCTCATAAAAACTTTATTGGATAGCTTATATTATCATAAATTACATTCCGTGAACCAAAACCGTGTCAAAATAATGTTTGTGCAAAACACTCAACCATCAAACGTGCGGAAAAAAAATCGTGATAGTTTTTATTAAGGCTGTGTTTTGAGCATTATAATTATGTATATTATTAATAATTATTCATTTGTAAAGCTTAAATATACTGCAAACTAATGAATTATTCATCAGTTTGCAGTATATTTAAGCTTTAATTTATAAAAACAAATATTAAAAGGATCACAATCAATGCACAGCCTAGGTCACCCAAAACTTTAATCCAAAGTGGTGTTAATAAACCCTCAGCCGTTATCTAAAACTCAACTCACTCGCAAAGGTATTTCCTACTATCTGGACCAACATGTCTTCGAAAGATTGTTGGGCCATCATTTCCCAGCCAAACACATTAATGCCTTCGGCCATCATGAAGTTATGGATAGTGAGAGCAAGCAAATATCCGCCTGAATCGCCCACAAAAACTTCGTAAGCCGGAGTATCGTATATTACCGCTGCGCGACCCCATCCGAATCTGTGGGTAACCGGAATAAGTTTAGAATAGATGCTAGTGACATCTGTTGTTGAGTAGCGGTACGAAAAATATTCGTGAGGTTTGTAAAGTTCGTAACAGCGCCATCTCTATATCATACGTAAACTGCTAAGTTCAGAGAGACCACGACGCAGCATTTACTTACCAGTAAACTCAATAGATGGCAGGAAATTTCTAAATTCTAAACTTACTTGTGTATTTGTAGCCGAGGTAAAACTTCAAGTTCTCTGTGTAATTCAGGCCAGCGTCTGATGTGGTGTCCCATGGGGTATAAAGGATTTCTTCCTTCTTCAGGAAATTGGCGAAGGACTTCATCATGAGATGGCACGTCGACTTGCCGGCGACGTGCACTTGTGACTCGGGCTCGTTGATGAGCAGCAGTTGCTTCCATTCGAAGCTAGATGGCGTGGAAATAAAATCGTGTTAGCAAGCCAAAGTGAGGAAAACGTGCTCAGAAATGTCACAAATGTCACAAAACACTCAAATAAATAAATATTATTACAAGGTTTAGGGATTGAATCTTTAATTCAAGAAAAATAATTATATTTATTGAAACAGTCACTGCAAAAGGCCTTTAAAATGAGAACTAGACCGAAGCTTTTATTACCTAGTACCTACGTTACAAAATTGTCCTGACGGTCAAAATTTTGCACATTTTTCGGTCGAGCACTCATTCGGCACGGTCGTGTGCAAAAACGATAGGAACTTCGTTCCAACCGGATACCCCAAGACACCTCTAGACTTTTTTTTTTGTATTCTGGTGTTAATTACCTTCTTTCGTAAACTTTGTAGGAATTTTCAATTTATCCTGTACAATTTAATTAATATTTGTCTACAAACAATAGGCACTGATAATAAGCAACTACGGCCGCATTCCCGAACCCACGGGAATTTAGTAAGAAAGCGCTTACCATATTTGCTTCAGACCAAGGGAGAACCTTTTTAGCTTAGTCAAAGATAGGTACGTACCTATGGGACGTTTCACAAGGGACTCTGATCGCCTGACTATGTAAAAGGAATTATTATAGTAGAATAATTATAGTGAAACTACCTACGTTTTAGGTTATTTCCACAGGCGTGGAAACTTCCTACTGACATGGATAAATGGATTTTCGAGTGAAATGAAAAATATTTAAATTGTTCACTAAGAGATTATGGAATGTTTGCTTTTCTTTCTAAAATGAATTAAATCAAAAGTCATTTATTCAAATTAGGCTGAGAATCAGCACTTTTCAAACGTCAAAATTACAAAAGATAGTCCCCCAAAAACGCCCGCCCTTCACCACTTCCTAGTGCTATCGCTGGGAAAAAATGGCGCAACAAACTCCCCAGTAGCACAGCTGTCTGATCAGTTAGAAAATACTTGATACTTGAATGCATACAATACTATGCAGGTGTTAAGTAATTAACATTACAAGGCACAGAACATAAAATTAAATTACTTGCAACAATAAAATGTAAACCTAAGAGTTTAAATATATTTACTTTTCTTAGAGTTGATTTTTCAATCATCAGCAGTGCGATTCTGTAACAATCTCACCGTGAAAACTTAGGTGAAGTGAGCGTGGAGTGAGCTGTCATTCCAACTAATACTAGGGATTGACACTATTGACAGCTCACTTCACCTAACTTTTCACAGTGAGAATTTTACAGAATCGATCGGCTGATCTTTATTCGAGGAATAATTTTGGAATTTTAACAGGTATTTCATACAAAACTGTCAAACGTCAACTTTATTCATCGAATAAAAGTTATAACAGATGGGAAAATCAGCCCTTATGCTACAAAATAGCGTGACGGTTGACAGAGTGGAGGATGAAAACGTGTTGCGCCGAATCCAAGACAAAAGCGGATAGATGATGATACAAAAATAAATTTTAGGTACAGAGCCTCGGTGACGAGTTATGATACTTTTGCTTAGAGAATAGAATAGTTATTTAAGGGCAGACATTTTTTATTTATAGAATAAAGTTTACGTCAGACAGATATTGTATGGAAGAACTGTCAAAAATTCAAAACTATTCCTCGGATAAAATTATCTGGCGTTGGAAAAATCAGCCCTAAATGCATTTGTTCCTATGGCCATTGGGCCATAGGAACAAATGCATAAATATTATAAGTAATAAGAGGTAGATATACAGGTAGAGGAAGGAGGTATACAATACACGCTCTGCAAGTGGCATGTCAAAACTTGACTAACTAGGCGAGTTTATTTTATCATGTCGCCTATTTTACTTCCACGTGATGTCTTACACACGGGCGACATGCGTCCCTCGTGTATTTTTTTTCGATAGGGCATCTCGCAGTGCTTGGTGACACGCGTCGTCAGTTGCAATTGCCTCTGTCGTCGACGCATGTCGCTCGTGTGTATGCACACTAATATTGTGACATTGTACTATAGATGGGCAATCCACCTGGGTGCTTTGGTAAACACCCAATTTTCCGGGTGTTTATCGGGTGTTTACATAAGCACCGGGTTTAAACCCGGTGGATTGCCCATCTATACATTGTACCATTTTTGAAGATCCAATGTTCGTTAAGTAACACCTTCATTTATTTTATAATATCATTGCTTTAGAGCGGGTTGTTTCACGTCTACTTGACACACGCGTATACGTCAAAAATGGCGCTAACTATCGTCAAACCCCAAAAAAACGATGTTTCAAATTACAATTATAGAATTATGGCCTTGTCGTACGTCAAATAATTACGAATACGTACTCGTTAATATTTCACGTGTGTATGTTACGTTAACCAACCGTCTGAAAGAACCGGCCCTTAGTCTGTTACAATGTATGGGAAAAATTAGTTAACAATCAATAACTTCAGGAACACACTCGTACATTCATTATACTGAAATGTCAAGTGGCGTACATTTTATGTGTAAGTACGTACTTTGTTAAGTAAATATAGGTAGATAAATCAGATAAGGCTGAAAGCCCATATGTTTATTATTTTCGGACATTTGAGTGACAACTTGTAGATAAGTTTATATATAACATTTCTATTAATAAAGGGAAAATGGGAGTGTTTTATTAACAAGCTATTTCGGTATTCGGTTACGCAGATACTGTTATTTTGAACACAATAGGCATATAGAATATACGCATATATGAGAGATATGAAAATCCTGATTGTTTTGATATTTATGACAATATTTTTATTACCTACTTGCATAAGTTTGATTTATAAAAAAAAATAAAGTGTATTTAGTGTAGTTTGTTTTTTTTTTTTTTTGTAATAGCAGATGAAAATCATGTCACATCAAGTGAGGCTGTTCGAAACTTTGATGTGACCTTCATTTACAGTTTTCTCCAAAAAAAGGTTTCACAGGTCTATGCCTGTTTGGGTTCGAACCCTATCTACGAAATGTATGCAAGTTATCTTTAACTCATCAACAGTGATAGGAATAGGTAGTGCCTATTTGCCTAAACTTCGAAGAACAGAGACAAAAAACGAAGACTTCCTTAGGACTACATTTTTTCCAGGACATCTGTCCAGAAATTCGGGACAATACTTTTAATAATAATAATAATAATTCATTTATTTCGGATAATAATAATCCATACAATACATTAAATGATATTAAAATCAATTGGTACGTAGACCACAGACACTGAAATAGAATTAAAATCAATTTAAACAATACTAACATTACATTAAATTAAATAATTTACAGTAAAATCAAAATCAAAATTTGTGTTAGTATATATATATATGACGTACACAATGTGTTAGTGAGTGAGTGAAAAATTTAGTCCTAAGGAAGTCTCCGTTTCTTGTCGCTGTTCTTCGAAGTTTAGGCAAATAGGCACTACCTATTCCTATCACTGCTCATCAATCTTAAGTTTAAGAAGTATTTTGCAATAATTTCTAAATTCCTTTAGTTTTATTATTATTATGCATCATCATCATCATCATCATTTCGGCTGAAAGACGTCCACTGCTGAACATAGGCCTCCCCCAAGCACTTCGACCACTGTGTTATCATTATCAACTATTTCTGAGATTGCTGGTTAATCTGTTATTGGCGATTATGTGAGTCCGAGGCTATTGTACTTAAGATATATTATATACAGAATCTGTTGGTGTACCTTTATAAATAAAAAAAATACTTATCAAAAGAAAGCATTAGTTACCTACCTCCTTATGCGCAATTATTTAAAACGAACAGTCAAGGTGAAATCTAATATTCCCAGTAAATTAAACCGATATAAAACGTTTTAGAATATTAAAATTACCTATTTAAATTATCGCATGAACAAGATATCCAACAACAAAGTATCCACCCTTAATTTTATACCATAACAATTTCTTATTAAATCTTCTCCGAGTTTCATCGTTTCTCGTTACTTGGTAATGTGAGTAATTCAATTTGAATCCCACGGTTTATTTTATTTAAAAATTGTTTTGGGCAGACGTGTAACAGTAATTACATTAATACACTTTATTTCATTGGTAAAAAAAATCGGATACAGCGAAGCGTTAGGCAGTACCTAATCCAACGGCATTGAACCAAATCAGATCGAAGTAGCTTAGAACCTTTACGTTAACATGTTGTAAGCTTCTCCGATCCATCTTTGTACAGACGCCAGCAGGTCAAGCTACCCGAAACTGTCAAATTTTCCTAATCAACCTTGAACCTTAATGCTTTGGCGATAAAGTTGAAAATCTATTACAGAAATCTGACAGATTGTAGTAGCTTGATGTGCTGGTGTCTGTACAATACACATACACACATAACATCACGCCGGTTAGGCAAGAGTGTGCCTACAGTACCTACACGTTTCGCTGGTTATGTTTAAGTCCCATGTAATAATAGGGAGTCTATTGCTATCAACCGGACACAAATCTTGACTCAGAGCTGCTACTGAGAAACACCTGAGGAGCAATTCTCGTAATTTTAAGAACGTTCACAGTCTTATATCAGTCTCAATCTGTCAAAAATACCTTTAGTTTCCACACATTTTGACAAGTTTTTGACATTTGTTTGTCGCCGAGATGAGACTGCGACTAGATTTTGAACATTTTAAATTATGAGAACTGGCCTTCTGATGGAAAATCCCAATCACAGTATGCCTGACCCCAATCGAACCTAATACTTCATGCACAGCAGTAGCGCTTGCGACTGCCAGACCATCGACGCAAACCAGAAGTAGATTGAGATAATGCGCCGATTCCCTTGTTCACAAACTAAACTTAATTTAAGTTCAGTGCATCTTTTTCTTTCTATTTCATTAAGAAAAGGACAGAAGATAAAATATTAGTTTAGTCCTGTCAAATTAGTCAGCGACAGACGTAAATTGACGTATTTTTAGTAGCCATGTTTTAATCACGTCTAAACTGTCTATGGAGCATCATAATTTGACAGGACTAAACTAAAATTTATCTTTTGTCCTTTTCTTAATGAAACAGAAAGAAAAAGATGTACTGAACTTAAATTTACTTTAGTTTGTGAACAAGGGAATCGGCGCCAATTTCATTGTTTTTAGATTGACACCATACGTCGTTTTGCCCTGTCATAGCCATGTCATAAGACTTCTAAAAAAAGGATAGAATCACTGGGTATCAAAAAAATCGTCTGCATCGTTGTCAACAGGACAAGTACCCAAGTGCATCAGCATTGCCACGTTGGCCAAAAATTGATCAGCCCTCTGGTCACGTGAAGAGTCTATCAACCGCTTGGCAATGTCTCGAAAAATTAAGTGGGCACTCGGACCCTATGGCAATAACGTTTCAACCCCAAACGGCTCAAACATGTAGAAGTTCTAAAAACAGTTGTTAATTGAACTTACTTCCAAATAACTTAACAAAGCACTTGCACTTTACTTACTTGCGTGGATGTGACGCATGTCAACCATTTCTTATTGTTATTTTTTGTATTTTATGTTCTTTTTTGCGTCATGTTTACCGCAAATAAACGTCTTTTCTTTATTTACTTTGTTTCTTTCTTTCCAACTTGAGATTAGTAAAGGATCCTAACAAAAGCCATTTTTTTGCTAATTTATTCAAAACATAGCGAAAGGAATAACTTATTTAACTCACTGAACATTAAAGTTCTCCTTATTCAAAACACGAACATTTCAAATGAATAGCAACATTTAAATAATACTGTACAAAGAACTTGGCTTATAACCAATTCAGCGAGAGGAAGGAGAACTTAGTTTGACGGGAACGATGAACATTAATGCTAAGGATTCAATAAATAAAGTTCTTGTTTCAATATTTATCTCATTTATTTGTTTACTAGCTTCTGCCGCGACTTCGTCTGTATTTACCGCGATAAAAAGTATGCTATGTTAAGACATAGCATACTTTTTATATAGGCTATAAACTATCTGTGTGCCAAATTTCATTCAAACCCGTTCAGCTGTTTTTGCGTGATTGAGAAACAAACATCAAATCAAATCGTTTATTGCAATCCATAATGTACAATTACAGGTGGTAAATAAAAGAAAATAATAGAAACAATTATGGACCCTGTCGGGCACAGCAAATTTTAAATATGTTGAGAGAGGAAGAGCGCTTTATTAATTTTCTTTGTAGTTAGAATTAGGATTATATTGTATCCTATTAATTATTTCATACCTATATATTTATATTTCCATTCATTCACATAATCTTATATATATAATATTAATTAATAATATTATTTTTCTTATTAAAATATATCTGTTATTCATAATTATTTATTGTTAGTATTGAATTTATCCATCAGAATTATTTTATATCCTATTATCTATGTATGTATTTATATTACATTTATTTAGTTACTTATTCAATTTATATTTTATATACAGGTATATCTCTTCATTTATTATTTATTTAATTATATAGAAAAATCAATTGTGTTTTAATAGCGGGGTTTGAGCGATTAATGTACAAGTACTATCATTATTAAGTATTACCTATAGTATAATTTATTTTTGTTATTTAACTTGTTATTTAATATATCTGTTATTCACAGTTATGTATTAATATTATTGAATTTTATCCGTTAGATATTCTTGTACTGTGTAATAGCTTTTTTTAATTAAGTACTGCTTTAGTTTATTTAAAAATATACTGGTTTTATTTTCTTGTTTTATGTTATCTGGTAATTTATTATATATTTTTATTGACATTGAATATGGACTAGATGAATGTAGTTTAAGACGAGATGGGGGCAAATTTAGTCTGTTTTTATGGCGAAACGAATAATTTGTTTGTATGTCTCCCCGTGTGCTGTAAGAATCAGGATATTTACGAACTAATTTACATAACTCCAAGATATAAATACCAACTAAGGTGAGAATCTTGTGTTTTTGGAAGTAAGGCTTGCAACTATCTGTTGGTTCTATATTGGTTATTATTCGTATTAGTTTTTTTTGAAGGGTAAATAAGGAGGGAGCGTCTGTGCTATTTCCCCATAAGATGATGCCATAGTTTGTTTAGCTTAGTCTGTTTTGATTTTGTTTTGATTTGTTTGTTTTAATCTAGTTTAACCAATTTATTAAGCTCTAATCTGTGCAACTTACACAAACATACATACATACATACATACACACACAACACACACACCCCACACCCCCACACACACACACACACACACAACACAAACGCATATACATTTCCATAGTCTTTTCTTGATATTTTTTGTTACTTACGACAACGATCTGTGTGCATGCAGAGTTTACCTATAAGTGATTGTTGCACTCTATTCCGATCTGTTGCTTATGTATAAAGTGCTTATAATAGTGTATACAATTGTTGGTGAACCAATTAAATAAATAAAAATAAATAAATAAATAGTTAAACCAAGCGTGGGCATACGCGTAGTATGTGACTAGTGCGGTTTGTAGGTTTGTAGTCTTTTTTATTTCGCGGAGAGCAAATGAAAACTTTGAAATTTTTGATTTTACTATCTGTATATGTGTTTTCCAGTTTATATGAGTGTCTATTGTTAAACCTAAGAGAGTGAAATTATTAACTGTTTCTAATTTATGTTGATTAAAAGTAAAATCTATATTTATACTCTTTTTCTGCCAGGGATGAAACGCTATTAATTTGGTTTTGGTAAAATTGATTTCGAGATTATGGTCACTCATCCAATTTACTGTTTTTCCAAGAATAGTCGTAAGTTTTCCATTTAAATTAGCATTTGTTTGGCATGAAGTCAGGATCGAGATATCATCCGCAAAAAGTACACATGGCCCGTCTATGGTTTTGGGGAGGTCATTTATGTATATAAGGAAAAGGAGGCAACCAATAACACTTCCCTGGGGAATTGAGGCATGTATTGGTTTAACATCAGATCTAATGAGCTGTGCCTCTTTTGTTTTTTGATTGTAATATTCAATCTCAACTACTTGCTCTCTATCTTTTAAATATGATGCAAACCAGTCGTGGGCTTTTCCGCGTATTCCTATTCCGTATAGCTTATATAATAGTATTTTAAATTGCACTTTGTCGTATGCCTTGGTCATGTCAAGTAATATCCCTATTGCATATTGCTTATTATTTATAATATTTAATGCTTCCTGGATGTATTTATAAACAGCTAGCGTTGTAGATCTATTTTTGCGAAATCCATTTTGGCAGTCATCGAAAATCTTATATTTTTCACAAAAGGAATATACTCGATCACACATTGCTCTTTCGAAGACTTTGGATGCTGTAGGAAGAAGGGAAATTGGTCTATAGTTACTTGGATCTGTTTTTGCGTTCTTTTTATGGATAGGTTTTATTAAAGCTTTTTTTAGTTGGTTGGGGAAAGAGCCCTCTTCGAAGGATTGATTTATTAATTTATAGAACGGTAAGGTAAGTTCATCAGCGCACTTTCTGAACAGAGTCGGCGGGAGTTCGTCTATGCCGTGACTATTTTTATTTTTAAGGTTCTTTAAGATCTGGTTAACTTCGTATCCGTCGACTGGGGTTAGAAACATGGTGTTTTCAGTAGGGTTAATCACTGATGTTTCTCTCTGTTCATTGCCGGATGTGTGGGTGGTATTTTCCCCAATGGATGCGAAAAAGTTATTGAAAACGTTAGCTACTTGTTCTGGTTCGCTTACTAGGTTTATTGTTTGTAATGTTATATTTAGTTTCTCCTTTTTGGTTTTTTTTGTTTGTCCGTTCTTTTACAATATTCCACATAGTTTTAACTTTATTTGATGATTTATTCATTTTATTTATGTAATGTAATTTTTTTGCCGCTGTTACAGATTTTTTTAGGTTTTTTTCGTATTTTTTATAGTATTTCGTAAATATTGGATTTTTAATTTTGGACGAAAAAACTTTTAGTAGTCTTTTATTTTTACAAGATTGTTTAATACCATCGGTAAGCCAGAAATTATTTCGTTTTGTCTTTAGTTTAAGTCTACGTTTAGGGATACACGCATCTAAGATATCTATTAGAGTTTGATGGAACGACTGGTAGTTCTCATCGATATTTTTACTCGACTGTATAATATCGTTCCAGTTTAGTGTCTTTAGTTTGGATTTGAATTTTTGAATGTTACTTCTATTGAATAGTCTTTTATTAGCAAACCAAATGCATTGTTTACTTTGTTGTTCCAGTATCATATGCATTATTGTTCCACAGTGGTCTGAAAAACCCAATTCTTCTACCGTCGTGTACATTTTATTATCGTTAAAGTTTGTAAAAAGCAAATCTAAGCATGTTGACGTGGTTTGTGAGATACGTGTAGGTTCCTTTATATGTTGTTCAAATTTAAACTCTAGCATGAGATCGATCAATTGGTTTGTTTTTACGCTATTTTCTAAGGTATTTATGTTAAGATCTCCTCCTATTATTACGTTAAATTTTTGGTATTTATTGTTTATATATTGTAATATTTGTTTTAGCTGACTAATAAAAATTTCTTCCTCTCTTCTGTTCCAGTACATGGTGACTATTAAAAGATTTTGCTTTGGTAGCTTACATGCACATACTTCTATACAATATTCAATAGACATATCTCTAATTTCGCAACACTCTATACACTCTACGCTATCCTCCAAAATAATACAGACGCCGCCACCACTTCGAGAGCGACGACAATATGATGCTGCAGTTTTATATCCACTAAATTGGATGGTTTCTAATTTATCTTTGGTGAGCCAGGTCTCGCACATGCATATTGCTTTGTAGGTGGGTTGATCATTGATGAAAGCCTCTAGAAGGTGTTGCTTGTTATAAATGCTTTGAATATTCTGGTACAGAATTTTAAATGGTTGGTCTGGGGTTTCGAAAAGTTCGATCGTCGCTATCTTCATTTATAAAATGTTGAGTTTGGTTCAGTTTATTATTTGCTTTTTGATTGTTAGTGTATATGTCGGATTGCTCCTTCTGTATTTCTGTTTTTTTACCCTCTATGAACAACTGATTGTCTCTTATTATTGCATATAGGTAATCCTTTTTTCCTTGCTTTCAGCATTTCTTCGCGCATTTCCTTTCTTTCCAATCTTGCTTTTTCATCTAAAAATTCAGATAAGAACAATCTCGTTCCTTGAAGGCAGTGTTTATTTTCTACAATGTATTTAGCCATTCTCTTACTAATGAGTTCTATTACTAGGGGTCGGTTTTGATTATAGTTTCTGCCTAGTCTATAAGTTTCTTCTATATACCCTGTAAGGTCAATATTTAGTTTTTCATAACATAATTCAATTAATCTACATTGTTGATCATAATCTGGCTCTTTATAATATTCTGGAAAACCGTAGAGTACTATTTTCTTGCAGTTGTTCTCAGTACATTTCAAGTGTTTTGCCGTTAATTGATTACTTAAGCTTTTAATCTCGTTCCTCAGTTTCTCGTTTTCTATGTTTAGTTTATCAATTTTCCATCCAACACACATACGTTCATATTAGTAATATTGGTAGGATAGAAGGATTCATAAAGTATGATAAGCCTGGAAATACCTATAGGTATCTAAACCTAAACAAATATAAACAGAAAACATTTGATTTTTTGTATGTTTGTTTATTACGCTTTCACGCTTAAACGGCTGAACATATTTGGATGAAATTTGGCACAAGGGTGGAACCATGACCTGGATTAGGACATAGAATACTTAATTTTACCCCGATATTCCCACGGGATCGAAACTTATGCGTTTGAAACCGCGGGGCGCAGCTAGTATCTTATAAGTAGATTTATTATGTTTATTTCACCTGGTACCTACTTAATAATATTTTACTAACTCTAACAACAACAGACAGACTTATCAAGCTTAGCAACAAATAGAATAGGTAGGGTCCTAGGACGACCCTACCTACGACCTACTCTTTGGGGGCGACCATACGAAGCACATTTAAAATCTATTCTATACTTATAATAAATCTGTAGAAGTGCATTGAAAATATAAAAAAAATAAATAGCAGGGGGTGTTACTAGACCGACACCGAACCCAAAAATGTGATTAAAAAAATTTTTGTCTGTCTGTCTGTCTGTCTGTCTGTCTGTTTGTTCAGGCATCACGCAAAAACTACCGGTTCGATTACGATGAAACTTGGTATAATTATTCTTTAATATCCTGGGCACAACACTGGGTACTTTTTATCCCGGAAAAGTATATACAATAAAAAACAAACTTAATTTTGCGGTTCGATCCCTAGACCCGATTACTGTACCAACCGCAAATAATAAGTTTGTCGTAGGTTACGTCACAGTATCTTAGCCGTGTGCAGTGTCCCTAAGTTATGCTCTAAATGTAGTGCTGAAGGTTGAATTTGGCTTGCACCGTTCGCAGCACACGCGTGGCGTGGCACCTATGGCATTACATTTTTTGAACTTTGATTTGAACGGACGTGTCGAGTGGCAAGCGTTCGTTCTTATTCTTATTTTAACTGCTACGTGCAATTCTAAACCGTGCTTTTCAGTGCGACCTTTTTATTCCTTTTAGTTTTTAGAGTTATTTAGGTTTATTTTTATAAGTCGTAGGGATAGATTTTAATTTTAAAGTATAGGTAGGTAGTATATTTGATAGTGTACGTAGTGACCGTAGGTTATTTTATAATACGGTTAGGTAGGATTAGTCATTCGTATAGATATTAGTTTTTAACCCCCGACGTAAAAACGACGGGGTGTTATAAGTTTGACGTGTCTGTGTGTGTGTGTGTGTGTGTGTGTGTGTGTGTGTATGTCTGTCTGTGGCATCGTAGCTCCCGAACGGATGAACCGATTTTAATTTTGTTTTTTTTGTTTGAAAGGTGAATTTGTCGGGAGTGTTCTTAGCTATGTTTGATGAAAATCGGTCCAAGATGGCCGCCGCTACAAAATGGCGGATTATATATTTTATCACAACTCCCTCAATATGGGTATCAAATGAAAGGGCTTGACTAGTAGAATACTATACACTATAATAAATTTCAAATCCAAGATGGCCGCCACCACAAAATGGCAAAAAACATTTTTTTTTTCACAACTCCCTTAATATAGGTATCAAATGAAAGGGCTTGACTAGTAGAATACTATACACTATGACAAAATTTCAAATCCAAGATGGCCACCACCACAAAATGGCGAATTACAAAAACCTGATTAAATACCAAATTACCTGAATCTTAAAACGCAAGAAAATAAAAGAAAAGAAATACTAAGGAGTCCCTACAAAAAGCATGAAATAAAAAATTAAATTAAAAATTTAAAAAACCCCCGACTACGTGAAACCCTATAAAAAGAAAAAAATAACCTTGAAATTATGACCCTACGTAAGTACGTATGATATTTTTTGATTAAATATTGTCCTGTCGGGGGACCGCTACTATTTTAAACTTTAACAGAACGTTAGGCTAATAATTAGAGCGGTCCCCCGACGGGACAACATTTAATCAAAAAATTTCATACGTACTTACGTAGGGTCATAATTTCAAGGTTATTTTTTTCTTTTTATAGGGTTTCACGTAGTCGGGGGTTTTTTAAATTTTTAATTTTTAGGGATTTTGCTTATTTATTGAGTTTAGATTAGTTATCATCAGAAATAGGTTTATTTAGGTAGGTAGGTATTTTATTTTCTGTTATTGAGTTTTTTTTTTAATTAGGTAGGTACTTAGGTAAAGATACCCTCTTAATCACCACTAATGAGACACAATTGGTTTTCTATTGTAATTAGCCACAAAGGGCCCGCGAGATACCTAGATGGAATCCTCGGGAAGCACATACATTTTATCCTGTTAGCACGTTCCCGTGGGATAATTTCCGACATCCACGCGGGCGAAGCCGCGGGCAGAAGCTAGTAGATAATAATACTTAACTTTAAGGGGCTTGTGGCTAAGTAATAACAGCCGCACGGGTCGATCGATCAGTTTAAGCTACGCTTGCCGCGGTTGGTTCGTGGATGGGTGACAATATTCATAGACCTCCCCCTCCGTGCCTCAGAAAGCACGATAAACCGATGGGCTCGGCTGTCAGTCGTGGATCATTGACAGTCGTTACGGGTCGTCAGTAGCCCGAAAGTCTGTCAACCAGTCTTACCAAGGGGTATCGTATTACCCAGTAACTGGGTTGTGGACGTCAGATAGGCAGTCGCTGCATGTAAAATACTGAAGGCTAATTCTCGTAATTTAAAACGATCAAAATCAAGTCGCAGTCTCATCTCGGCGACAAACAAATGTCAAAAACTCTCCAAAATGTAGGGGAATTTGACGTATTTTTGAGAGATTGAGACTGAGATCAGACTGTGAACGTTCTTAAAATTACGAGAATTGCCCTTCTGGTATTCAGCTGCATCCGGTTAAGCCCCGCTGAAGCGGAAGCTGACCCTAACATAGTTGGGAAAAGGGTAGGCAGGTGATGATGATAATGAATACTACTTTAAAACTTAAAACTTTAAAGTTGATAATCTAACAAAAGCTTTGATTTACTAAAAAAGCGGTTAACAGTCCCACAATAACGTCTGTCCAAATACAGAGCATTTTTTGACACTACTAGGCTATTTTCCTAAAAAAAATCTAATTAGTCCGTCAGTTAGATTATCAAAAAATATGGAACCCGCATTTTTTCTTTTGTCAATTATATAAAAAACTAGCTTCTGCCCGCGGCTTCGCCCGCGTGGATGTCGGAAATTATGCCACGGGAACGTGCTAACAGGCTAAAATGTATGTGCTTCCCCAGGATGCCATCCATCTCGCGGGCCATTTGTGGCTAATTACAATAGAAAACAAATTGTGTCTCATTAGTGGTGATTAAGAGGGTACCTATATGATATCTTTACCTAAGTACCTACCTAATTTAAAAAAAATAACCTACCTAAATAAACCTATTTCTGATGATAACTAATCTAAACTCAATAAATTAGCAAAATCCCTAAAAACTAATATCTATACGGATGACTAATCCTACCTAACAGTATTATAAAATAACCTACGGTCACTACGTACTATCATGGACACTTCCGCCTGATCACCACTAAGTTCATTTTTGCTTGCACTAAAAAAATAGAAGCGCTCTCTAGCCCCGCCCCGTTGACCTTGAATAGACGAATGAAAGATAAGACGGGCCGACTGCACTGTCGCTCGACGCGGTGACGCACGCGCCGTTCGACATTTATTTTTATTTTCAAACTACTGCTATTACCTATTTATTATATTATGGACTAACTTCTGCCCGCGACTTCGTCCGCGTAGATTTCGGATTTGTGACAGGATTGCGTATCTCAAAAGGAAATCAAAATAACCCATAAAAATACATTTTTTTTTTTTTAAATATATTGAAGTAACAAGATGAATTTTTTAAACTTTGCGAAAAAGGAAATCAAAATAACCCATAAAGATACATAATATTTTTTTTTTAAATAAATAGAAGTAAGAAGATGATTTTTTTAAACTTTGCGAAAATTATGAAAACTTTATAACACTACAGATCATGGATGTGATGTAAATAGTTATATTATGACTTGATTTTTGATTTTGTAAACTTATTCCTGCACGTGCACGGCCTTGGTGACGCCCACTTCGCAACGGGCCGTGCAGCAGAAATCGTAATATTTTAATTTCGCCATAACTTCAAAACTAAACGTCCGATTTTAATCATTCAAAGACCAAATATTATCTACATAAACGGTACTTACTGATGAAATAATTTATTTTGATAAGGATTAATAGCATGAGTAAAATAAATGCGTTTAAATGTAGTCCAAAAAAAATTCAAGATTTTTAAATTAAAAAATGGTTGTTGTGCCTCACTCGACATAGATAGGTATAGTGTGTCGCGGACTTTTTTGTAGATATTTATAAGATCTACAATTAATTTGAACATTTTATGGTTCTATCTTTTATAGGTTAGGCAGCGTACGCAAAATAAGTAACTTTTCTGGTTGATTTTTTACACCTTGTGTCCGAAAAACCCAAATATCTTACGGAACCCTATTTTTTTCCAAAATAAAATTTAGCCTATGTTACTCGTGGATAATGTAGCTTTCGAATGGTGAAAGAATTTTTTAAATCGGTTTAGTAGCTTTTGAGCCTATTCATTACAAACAAACAAACAAACAAACAAAGTTTTCCTCTTTATAATATTAGTATAGATTAGTATAGATAGATGATGAAGATATCGCCCGTTAAAGTTCCGCGTGACGTCACTTGCTTGCGACACTTTTGCAAGCAAGTGAGGTCACGACCAAAATTTTGACGCGCTTTATCTTTGTCATTTTTTATTTGATTGACAAAAGAAAAAATACGTGTTCATTATTTTTCGATAATCTAACTGACGGACGAAATATAATAATTATTTTTTTACCCAGGCAACTACCCTATTATACCAAATTAATACCAATAGCTAGCTAACAAGAGCAGTGGTGGCTCATTGCAAACGGCTGCGACTTAGGGCGCATTCACATTTAACGTCCGTTTTACAGGTCCGCTAAAACGTGTACGTTATTAGCGTATGTAGTTGTATGAGCGAGTTCACACATAATACAGTATTTCGGATCCAGTATACTGATCCGATCTCTTAAAATCAGTCCTGTGTGAATACTATCTCCAGTAGCGACGGATCCGTTAAAAAGGATCCTATAAATGCTGTGTGAATACTATCTTCAGTAGCGACGGATCCGTTAAAAAGGATCCTGTAAAAACGTACGTATATGTGAACGCGCCCTTACAGTTGTACGTCGTAGGTTCAAACCCTGACAGGCACTTTACGTGTACTTACATTATTTCATCACCACTGCTCTCTGAAGGAAAACATCTGAAGAAACAGACATGTGACATCCACCAACGCGCATGGGTCAGTGTAGTGTATTACGGCCCACTCCCTCTTACAGAGAGGATGCCTGTGTCTTAACATTATAGGCTGAATATGCATATGTATGTACCAATAACTGGTAAAAATGACAAATTTTCATGATGGTCGTTATAACCGCTTCCCTAGGAAACGCAAGCTTTATTTATCGTCCGCTAGTGCAAGGGTTATCCACTATTTATGATACAATTTTTCCTGAAAGAAGCACCCCAATCTGCTTTATGGTCCACCATTACATCAACTCGTGCGCCACTTTATTTAACGGACGGAATTTGTACTCCTAAATGGCCCATTTTCAGACACCATCAGTGGAAATAGGTGTACACAATGGTCTGCCATTTTTTCAGCTCACAATATGACTTGCCCACAAAAGATACGAGATAGATAACGTTTAACTTTCTGTCAGAATTACTCACATAATTGGGTAAGAATGCGGCCCTGAGATAAGCGTTAGCGACGAGGAGGGCGGTGCCACTAGGGGACTAACCACACTTATTCAGCTCTGTTCAGCTTTTGTCCATAGGAAACAACGATTTTGTATGGAATGCATACGCATCCATTTAGCTTTACGCATGCGTACGCATTCCATATAAAATCGTTCTTTGTTTGTTGAAAGTTTTCTATGGACAAAAGCTGAACAGAGCTGAATAAGTGTTGTTAGTCCCTAACTGTTCGATTGTGTCTTTACGGGTACTCTAAAGCCCGAAAGTCTGACAACCAGTCTTACCAAGGGATATCGTACTACCCAGTAACTGGGTTGTGGAGGTCAAATAGGCAGTCGCTCCATGTAAAATACTGGTATTCAGCTGCATCCGGTTAGACTGGAAGCCAAACCCCAACATAGTTGGGGAAAGGCTAGGCAGAATATGAGTCCCTAAATTTTCGATCCTCGCCAAATTCAATATAACCCCTACGCAACTTTTCGGGTCTTTGCGGATTTACCCTATGATTTTTTTAAAAATCTATTTTTTTGGCTTATGAGTAATCCGCTGTATTATTTTTTGTGAATTAAATAAATAATTATGTCTTTTATTTATTTTCTTCCTTATCAATTACATGTTTAAATCTTTCTTCAAATAAAAATATATTATTTTATTTTTTTATTTATATTAAAAATGTTTAAGAAAACATTACAAAATATATTACTAGAGGGAGGGGCTCGTGGCTAAATAATAACAGCAGCACGGGTTGATCGAAGATTAAGTTACGCTTACCGCGGTCGCTTCGCAGATGGGTGACGCATCCATTACATATCAAGACCCCTGCCTCGGAAAGCACGTTGCGCTTTTGATCCCAGCTGTCATTCGCAGATTTTCGATAGTCGTTACGGGTAGTCAGCCAAAGCCCAAAAATCTGACAACCAGTCTTACCAAGGGGTATCGTGTTATCGTGTAAATGGGTTGTGGAGGTCGGATAGGCGGTCACTCGATGTAAAATACTGATAATCAGCTGCATCGGGTAAGACTGGAAGCCAACCCCAACATAAAATGTGTAGTTGGGAAAATACATTACGTAAACCACTATCAATCACAATCTGAATCATTTTGAAGTATATTGCTAATCCACTGCTTTATATATCGAGGAAATTTGTTTGTTCAAAAACGTAAATACCGCAATGAATGTTGTTGAACTGTCAAAATGAAAGCCATGGGCTGCTGACAGTGTGTTATGCAAATACCCCGCTGTGTTTATTTTGTACTTTATGTATGCAAGGAATGTGAATCGTGTAACTTCGGTTTTAGCGCGCCAAACAACAACTATTTTTTTTTTATTTGTTAGTTGATTTCCTTTTTTCTCCTGAAAATTTACAGTAAGAAAGGATCTTAATTTGGCCTATGTTGCCGCTTAGTGCAATTAAAGTGATAAATCTATCAAATGCTTCGGATAAAGAGATAAAGAGGCATGCATATCGGGTGATTTACGTAAAGGTATTTAGTTTGTATGAAAATTAACAAAAACTAAGAATTCTTTAATGTGTTCATAATGAAAAAGGCTTATTTTCATGGTCTGAATATCTGGTCGAAGTTTATATATATCGCCCGGAAACGGTGTATATAGTAGCATCACAGCTGACGTAAGTATCTAAAGGGTCTTCCCATAGGGACTTCCGAACATTGACAGTTGATAGCGACCATACTTTTGAAGGTATATCTGTCAAATTGGCTGTTATTTATTCAGTCTGTTTTGCCAAATCACCATGGAAGGATATAGCGTTCAACAACACGTGCAAAGAATAAAATTAAAAATTTAAAAAACCCCCGACTACGTGAAACCCTATAAAAAGGAAAAAATAACCTTGAAATTATGACCCTACGTAAGTACGTATGAAATTTTTTGATTAAATATTGTCCTGTCGGGGGACCGCTCTAATTATTAGCCTAACGTTCTGTTAAAGTTTAAAATAGTAGCGGTCCCCCGACAGGACAATATTTAATCAAAAAATTTCATACGTACTTACGTAGGGTCATAATTTCAAGGTTATTTTTTCCTTTTTATAGGGTTTCACGTAGTCGGGGGTTTTTTAAATTTTTAATTTAATTTTTTATTTCATGCTTTTTGTAGGGACTCCTTATTATTTCTTTTCTTTTATTTTCTTGCGTTTTAAGATTCAGGTAATTTGGTATTTAGTCAGGTTTTTTGTAATCCGCCATTTTGTGGTGGTGGCCATCTTGGATTTGAAATTTGTCATAGTGTATAGTATTCTACTAGTCAAGCCCTTTCATTTGATACCCATATTGAGGGAGTTGTGAAAAAAAAAACGTAATTTGCCATTTTGTGTTGGCGGCCATCTTGGATTTGAAATTTACCATAGTGTATAGTATTTTACTAGTCAAGCCCTTTCATTTGATACCCATATTGAGGGAGTTGTGAAAAAATATGTAATCCGCCATTTTGTAGCGGCGGCCATCTTGGACCGATTTTCATCAAACATAGCTAAGAACACTCCCGACAAATTCACCTTTCAAACAAAAAAAACAAAATTAAAATCGGTTCATCCGTTCGGGAGCTACGATGCCACAGACAGACATACACACACACACACACACACACACACACCCCCACAGACACGTCAAACTTATAACACCCCGTCGTTTTTGCGTCGGGGGTTAAAAATTGTTTTATCAAAATGGGTGTTCTGTTCAAGCAACCTTCCGCGCGCTTCGCCCATTTTACGGTCGCCATAATCTTCCTACCGAGAGGACTATACGCAGTGTGGTGGATAAATTTGAATCCACTAGTGACGATACCAATCCACATGAGATCCAATAGCGTTCAATACATCCCGAAAAGGTCACTGTTTGGTGTGGATTTTGGGCTGGCGGCGTCATCGGTCCATATTTCTTTGAGAACGACGTTGGCCAGGCCATCGCCGTCAACGGCGAGCTATTACCAACTTTTTTTGGCCTGAATTGGATGATATGGACACCAACGACATGTGGTTTTAACAAGACGGTGCTACGTGCCACACAGCTCATGCCACATTGGACATTCTGCAAGAGCGATTTGAGAGCATAGTAATCTCACGTGGAGGTCATGTGAACTAGCCACCGAGATCGTGCGATTTGACCTCTTTAGACTTTTTCTTGGGGGTTTTCTTAAGTCGGTCTATGCGAATAAACCACAAACCACAGCGAACCTCAAAGCCAACATAAGCATGTCATTGGTCAAATTTAGCCTGATTTATGCGCTAGAGTCATAGAAAATTGGACATTTCGAATGCGCGCCACCCAGCGAAGCCGCGAAGGACATTTAACCGATGTCATATTCCATACATAATGGCATCGATAGGCCTTTCAAACAAATAAAAAATTTCGATGATATTTTACACACACTTTGTTTTATTTAAAGGTAGGAAGCACTTACTGAAAGACCCTGTATAACATAATTATTATTTTTACGTCTCTTGACATTTCTCGGGATCCAGGGGTCCCGGACCTTTGGAAGGCGTACAAGGGGCCGAAACAAACTCGCAGAGGCCCGTTAGACGTTTATACTGAAATGAGGCACCAACCGACGGGATAGTCGTCGGGTGTTCGCACTATGGAAGTGCACCCAAGGAAAACCCCCGGTTGATGAGGGACTATTGCAGGATATGGAAACGAAGATATTGGTTTATGGGTTTGGGTGGCTAAAGTGAACTGGTTAACATCATTATTATTCTTAACATTATGCCAACTACGAAGGACACAGAAAAATTGAAAATACAGAGAGTGACATAATATTATTAATATTTATAGTATGTGCGTGCGTGTATCTGTGCGATGTATGTGCTGTAAATGTGTGTGATGATGTATGTATGTCTATGTGCGTATGACTAAACAGGTCCTACTTAGTAAACTGACAATGAATGACAATTTTCTTAGACAATTTGCCCCAAAGTATTGTGAGAAAAAGTGTATCTTCCCCAAACATCTTATCTTACTACGAAAATCATAAAAAGCAGAGAAAATCCCAAGTTACGACGCAATATACTAAGATATATCGATAGGCTTAGTGAAGGGCTTATTTAAGCCAATCTCATAGTTTTATCCGTTATTGGCAGTGGTAAATACCTCAACGGTTGATATGTTGCATTAGTAATACAAAAGTCATGAACTGAGTCTACAGGAATTCAAGGTCTTGGAGGAATAGGTTACAATTTTAGAATTCAGTATCATATGAAAAAACATAAACGCAAACCATCCATGTATGTAAAACAGCTAAGTTTTGCATCTAGAGTTTCACATGAAGGACACACTTTAAGTTTAATTACGTTAACTGAAACCTGCCAAAAGTTCAAATTCCATTGCAAGCAAAAACTTATAAGGACCTTTTTGTTACAAATGGTCACTCAAAAATCAACTTAGAATTTCACTAATGTAGTTTTAACTGATTAAGTGGCGATGGTATGTAAATTATCTGAGATTATGAACCAAACAAATACACTGCTATGACAAACTAATAATATTTAAAGCATTTTGTATCAATAAAGACCTTTTCATAAATTATGAGTATTCTGGAACTAATTTCTTATTGATTCTCAGAATATTGGTCGATATACTTAATAATGCAGCTGAGATTAGAATGGTGTTACGCGAACGGATAGAATAAGGAACAAGTACATAAGAGGAAGTCTGAAAGTGGCACCGATGACTGAAAAGTTGTGTGGGAATCGATTGTCATGGTCGGCAATCGGTTGTGATGCGGAGGAATGAGGAAAATGTCGTGAGGAAAGTTTCGAGTATGAATGTGGATGAGTATAAGGGTAGAGGGAGACCAAATAAATGATGGATCGACTGTGTGAAAGATGATATGGTTAGAAAGGGAGTGACTACCGAGATGACGACTACTAGAGAAGTAAGGAAGAAAAAGACATGTTGCGTCGACCTCAAGTAAATTGGAACAAAGGCAAAATAATGATGACGATGCTTGACAACGCTTTAATCTGGATAAACGGCCGTAAGCCAATAACGTTGTAAGATAATATTCATGTCAGGAATGTATGCGGAGCGAGTAAAAATATACATTACGAGGCCATAACCTACACATTTTGTACATAAAACTAAGTAACATTGAGCAAAAATGATTGCTGGGAAAACCACTTTTATTTTTGGTGTGAAAAATCCCTGTTTACGGCAGTGCGCAATGTAACGCCCGCGAAACATTGAGCTTGTAGGGCGCATGCATAAGCAGGAGTTACGGGGTTACATTTAAGACTGGTTCTAGTAAATAAAAATAAAAATTCTTCGAATTTTTGGGTCCAGGACATGCCGGTTTCCTTACAATGTTTTCCTTCACCGTTTTGAGAGCAGTGGTGATGAAATAATTTATACAAAAAAAAGTAGGTATCTTCTATATGACCGTAACCAGAAGGTTCCTACGTATGGGTCAATCTAAAAGAAATATCACTATGGTGGGGAGTATATATGACTCTCGGCTCGGTATAAGTGACTCTCGGCTTCGTAAGTTTATTTTATCACCCGTTACATTCGTCGTGTTAAAGAGTGCAAGGTATAAATATAAATTAAACCTAACACTTACTATATGCCCATAATTCACCCGCAACAAAGCTTTCAAACAGGTGCTTACTTACCTTCAACATGAGCACTTATAAGTAGGTAAAAATCTCCTTTCCCATGTAACCTTTTAAATACATACCCATAGGACATCTAAAGGCCAACCAAGAAGTTGCCTGAGGTAGCAGCGCGGTGCGGGAGGGGTGTGGTGACGTGATGCGAGAGCTCAGTGATTCGTCAACTTGTGACAACTATCACCCCTCCCGCACCGCGCAGCTACCTCAGGCAACGTCTCAGATAAGCGGTCGGCCTATAATGTCGAAAGAACGTATCAAAGGATCGAATACAAAGGCCTCATACGTGACCCCTTTTTCAACGTCATTACAAAAAGACAGCAAAATAATAAAAATGTGTGCGGGTGGGTAGTCCGTATCCGTTCGTCCGTGCGTGTGTCCCCGTCAGGAACGAATTTTTGCACGCATACACACGCTGGTATATAACAGAAAGTGGCACAGAGAGAAAGTCGTATGCAGGAGGCATAACGCTTTTTTACGTGACGATTTATACCAGTCAACTCCTACAACAAGCCGGGTTAAGGAACTTCGTTCCAAATTTTGTGATCACAAACATATTTTTTGATTGTATGCAATGTGATCCATTTAGGATGATCTGAGAAAACGTTAAAACAGAAGTCGTGCAGATGAGACCTTCATATTATTATCTATACTAAGTAAAGTAAAAAGAAGTGTAGGTACTCACTGTCTCATCAAATCAATGATAAAGTAAGCCAAGTCTTCAAAACCCAGAGGTCCAGCCCGCACCAGCATATAGAACTCGTCTTGGCAAGTTTGCTTCGGCTTGACGAAGTCAAACGTGAACCCACCGGTAGTAACAAGAGGAGTTCCTGTCCCTCCCAGGAACTTGGCGATCCTGGCGACGGAAGCTGAGGACAAAAAAGAGATTATGTTAGAAAAAACAACTACTAATTGAAACAGTTCTGAAATGTTGGATGCGCATGGCGTATTAGTCGAATTGCATAAATTTACTCGCCCGAATCGGGCGAATCGTCGCTTTTGAATAATACTATAATTTTTTCTATAGGCAACTCGCATGAATTGGCAAATTTTGAATTTTAAGCAATGAAGTTAAGAAAAAAAGTACACGTTTTATAATATTTAACTTTTATCACTTCTG
This sequence comes from Apamea anceps, assembly GCA_951799955.1. NCBI lineage: Eukaryota > Metazoa > Arthropoda > Insecta > Lepidoptera > Noctuidae > Apamea > Apamea anceps. The sequence goes on along the minus strand of OX637522.1, from coordinate 4,898,256 downwards.
TGCGCTAGTATCCTTTTTTCTATACTTTATTGCATAAAATTCAAAATTGCCCGACCTCGCTGTTTGGCTACGCAGCACGGCGGTAGTAAGTCCTGCCTGCTGAGCGCCATCTGGCGGCGGGGCCGTAACCGTCTGGCCATACCTGCATGCTAGGGCCTAGACAAAGTGACATTCTGTCCGCGATAACGATGATGAAACAGTCAAAAATGTACATTAGCTACCGAAATGCTTATGTCACACCTGTTTTAAATTCGTTGTATAAATATGAAACGCTTTTGGCTTCAAGCTCAAAACTTCACGAAAGCTAAATTCCCAAAGAGAGGTAGGTATGTGTACCACTGATTGAAACTCCATATACACTCCGCTGAAATTAGTCATAATTGTTCCCAATCATTTTTAAAGTAAATTCAACATAAATATTATAAATTATTGCAGATTGAGAATTAAATTGATATTGATTGCAATAATTTGTCATTTTAGTAAGTTTACTTGTAATCGATTACTAAGTAATTTATAAAGTTGCAACATTGTGATCAAGCGTAACATTTTTGATGTCTCACACATTTCCTCTGCATTCATTCTTCCAACCTGCAAGTCCATTTTTTCCACTTTTGTAATTTTATAAAAGTAATAAATTCAATCTATTTTCCACGCACGAGTTTTGTTATACAATCATTACCACTCATTTCCATGTCAAAAATGGTAATGTACAGTGTTTATATCGAGTTTTAAGTGTGCTAACACACATGCGACACGCGTCGACAACAGAGGCAACTGCAACCGTCGACGCGTGTTGGCGACAGCCGTAAAGGTCTCTGCACACAGCGGGCGGGGCGGGGCGGGGCGGGACGGGACGGCGACGCGGCGCTGTGCAATTATAATGTACTAGATATTACGGACGACGCCACACAGAGCCGCCCCGCTCGACGCGACGGTAACCGTCGCGCCCCGCCGCCGCCGCGCCGAGCGGAAATACAAGTCAGAAGCAGCGGGGCGGGGCGTGGCGGGACGCGAGCGCGTTTTTGATTTAGTTCATGCACCCATTTCCGTTTACGTTGTTTTTTCTTAGCTAGCGCAACTATGAGCAATAGCGTTTCCATGTCTGAATCACTCAACATCTTTTTTGATGAAAGAAAAGCGCGGCGGGACGGGACGAGATCACGCCCGCAGTGTGAAGACTGCCGCCGCGCCAGCGCCGCGTCGCCGTCTCGTAGCTGTGTGCAGAGACCTTAAATGCGTGTCGGCGGCTGCCGTCGACAACATGCTGCTCGTGTAATTGAGCACCGTACTCAAATATACGAGCGACGCGTGTTGCTCATGTGTATGCAAATAAGTCGCGCTATAAGCAAGGAAAATGTTTGAAGAATCAAAAAGGAACATGAGCAACTCAATTGTTTTTCTCCATATTTCCACCTCAAAGGATCACGTAGATATCTACGTGATCGTAAATACGTATTACAATAAAATATGAACAAAAGGAACTCTTAAAAGTTACTGAAGCGTTTGGGTCATAACTTACGTAAGGAGACCTTTTTGCACGAGTTTTCTTGAACATATAAGATTGTTCATGTTCTTTGTGAATTTACGTTATATTTAATGCTTTTTCATTGTTTGACATAAAGACTTCTGTTAGCATATAATCAGCCTATAAAGTTCCCACTGCTGGGACACAAGTCTCCACTCTGTCAGACTGTTGGAGGGAGTGGGCCGTAAGCCACCATGCGGTCCCAGTGCGGGTTGGTAGATCTCGCATGTCTTCGAACTTTCGGTTCTAGGACATGCCGGTTTCCTCACGATGTTTTCCTTCACCGTTTTGAGAACAGAGGTGATGAAATAATTTACACAAAGTAAAGCGCCTGTCAGTGTCCGAACCCACCCGGTAGCTGCTCTCAAGGAAAGCTGGGGCCAACGTAATAATACTCACTAGAAAGGCAAAGAAAAAAAAAAGTTCGCTTCCAATTGTCTTCGTAATAATAAAGCAACAAAATAAAGTAAAAACCTAAAAAATAATAAAAAAAAACATGCATTTCTAGAGATATGAGGAACAGGGCTTAAAGTTCACTCATCCTCCATAGAAAAGGGAGCATCCTCCGACTGGTGTTGCAGGTACCTCTACACATTGAACACACTACTTATAAAATAATCGAAATGATGATTTATTTTCTTGCAAACGTTAATTTACTTATTAAATGGACCAAGGTAGCAATGGATTATGTATAATTATTAAAGATCCAATCTTCTGTGAATTAATTCCCAGTACAGACTTTTCACAGTTATTTTCTCTAACAGCAACCATAAATAATGGAGAATAAAGATCACTGCCCTGCAAAATCAGAGGATTGGAAGAATTATATTCTCGTTAACTCCGTCAATTAAAGTCATTTGGAATAAAGGTTCACGTTAGTGATAACATACGGGTTTCAAAATCACAAATTTTCAATAATACTATTTCATTTCTTTCCAGAACTTTTATTTTTATCTAAAATACTTCGAATGTTACGAGGCATGTTATTATTTTCAGTGATAGAAATGGATATGACTGGATTTTTATTAAATTGCTTTCTACGCCATCGCTTCTACACTATTGTTAAAAGAGTTATTTGAATCAGATATTTTTTTTAATAACTTTGTTTAGAATTTTTCCTCTTCGATATTTATTTTATTGGTAAATATTTTTCCGTATTTTGTAATCATTGAACGAACTTGAATAATAGTATATGAAGGGCCTTTAAGGAGGCTGTATAGCCTAACTTTAAAAAAGCATCCTGGCAGCATGGTTCTTTTTTCAATAAAGTGTCATCTAAGGCGATTGTTTTTTGTTTTTATGTCACACAAGGCATTCATAAAATGTGTTAAAACGTTGGTTGTGAAAAGTTCAGCAGATTTTGTGTTTGTGAAAAATATTCTTAACAAGTACATCAGGATTGTTATAGTCAAGGTTAAGCTACGGTTGTTTCAAGGTCGTAATTTTTATGCTATTGGGCATCTTACGAATCTGTAGCAATTGTGCCTACAGAATGTTTTCAAATGCAATTTATTACAAAAATTCCTTTCAATATTCTTGTGACTACTCTCACTTCATGTGAACATAGGTGGTAGGTTTTACAGAATATGATCATTGTAGTATGCGCCACCGCCGCGCCGCCGCGCCGCCGCTGACTTCTGGATTGTTGCTGAAAACCAGCGCTGGGAGCTTGTTTGTTTGTCTTGGATAGGGTCTTAGCATTTATGCTGAAAATGGTCGTTTTGCGTGGATGTGACGAATATTTACCTCAACTTGTAATTTGTTTTTGTGTTCTTTTTGTGCGTCATGTTTACCGCAAATAAACGTATTTCCCTTCTTTCTTTTTTGGATAAACAACTTTTAGAAAAAGATTACAAAAAAGATTGTTCCTGGCATTTCTTTCCATGAATTTCAAAGTATCTTCAAGTCCAATAACTCAATAGTATTTAATAAAATAGGTGTGCGAAGGGTATCGTTTATAACCTTGAAATACTATCCGTCTTCAGAGTGTATACTTAGGTAAAGACAAATAGCAGAAGATAGCGGAGGAAACAATTAAGAGGACGTGCAAACAAACTTTACGCTACGCTACCAAATCCTTTGAGGTTGTTTGTGGATCAAGGTTTGTTATAAGACGAGGCCCGAGAATTAGCGAGTGGAAACAGAGTCATGAAAAAGAGGTGTTTTTTTTAACATAGAAATCGAGAAAGCAACATGGCAATCTATGTTTGCGAATTGGTGTCAGTTTTAAATGCATGGTTGTCGATATCGCAAGCACTTTAACGTAATCTCAATGGTGGGCAACGCTTTGGCAAGCTTTTTGAGGTATTGATAGGCGTTGAATCTTTGGGTTCACTGTAGTGGAATTTTAGGGTTACTATAATAATATCCAAATCATAATAATGTCCAAAAATAAAAATGTCCAAAAATATAAATGTCCAAAAATATAAAGGTCCAAAAATATAAATGACTAAAAATAAAAATGACACAAAAATAAAATGCCCAAAAATAAAAATGTCCTAATCATAATAACGTCCAAAAAACATTTCCAATAAATTAAGGGTTACTATAATAATGTCCAAATCATTAGTGTCTCTTTGGAAGTGATCCAATTATATGGGTAACGGGGTCTCGTGCAGGATAGGGTTGGTCAAAATAGATAGAATAGACGTTGTTTCAAAATGATATTGTCGTAGGTAAATCAGATTGTTAATTGGTCATCAGAATTGTTGCATTTCAAAAATGACAATTTTATTGCCATGTTTGGCATACTTGGTGAGATGATGGAAAAGAAGCTGCTGCTAGTAAAAATATTAATTTGCATAAGTCCTTATAATTATATAATGTACCAGCTGTGCTGCCCGCGACAAAAATAGCCTGTCCTTACCTGGTTCATGGTCTATCTGTGTGCCAAATTTCATCTAAATCTGTCCAGCCGTTTTTGCGTGATTGAGTAACAAACAAACATACTTTCGAATTTATACGAAGTTAAGATGGAGCCATTTTTAAGGCCCAACCGCAATTGTTTTAGGAAGGTCATCCGGAGGGATTAGTTAGGACGCTAATATTCTCAGAAACGGATCTGTCGATCGGCAGGCTTCTGCAATTGAAGCTCAAATAATAAACCGAATCCTTTAGTAGTGTACAGATTGGTATTTGTCGCCATATTGTCTCTGTAAATATTACAGGTTAGATAGGAGATTGTAAAAGGAAAATAGAGTTGCACACATTTCAATCTTCGGAAGGGCTTGTGGCTAAGTAATAACAGTCGCACGGGTCGATCGATCAGTTTAAGTTACGCTTGCCGCAGTTGGTCTGTGGATGGGTGACCATCTTTACATACCAAGACCCTTCCGTGCCTCGGAAAACACGTTAAGCTGTTGGTCCCGGCTGTCATTCGTGGATCTTTGACAGTCGCTACAGGTCGTCAGAAGCCCGAAAGTCTTGAAAACTAGACTTACCAATGGGTATCGTATTACCCAGTAACTGGATTGTGAAGGTCAGATAGGCAGTCGCTCCATGTAAAATAATCTGGTAATCAGCTAGCTGCATCTGGTTAGACTGGAAGCCAACCCCAACATAGTTAGAAAAGGCTAGGCAGATGATGACATTTCAATATTCTGTTGTGTACTTTTATCTTATGTTGGCTACCATATTATTGAATTTAAACATTGATGTTGTAAATGAAAGCATTAAGGTTCAAGGTTGATTGGGAAAATTTTACAGTTTCGGGTAGCTTGACCTGCTGGCGTTTGTACATCAAAATTATATGAGACAGCCCCCAAAGCGCTCGACCTGCACATATCTTTGGGGACCCATTAAATATTATTGAATTTAAACATTGATGTTGTAAATGAATTTCTTCGTTATTGTGCAGCTGAGCCGAAATACTGTTGACAGCATAGACTGGGTTTAATGAATTTCCTTCATGATCGTTTGAAATGTGTTGACAAATCGTCAATACTGTTGGCACTCACTGATTGCGGCGTAGTTCCTTTGAGCCAGCCATTTGCAATACTGTTGACAATGTTTACTGGTTGCTGTGTAATTATTTCGTGTCTATTGGAATTCTGCTGATCCGTATTATTAACGTTATCTTTGATGTGATTACATCAAAGTTAATGTTACTAATTCTGTAACTGAGCATTTAATTTAATGCTATGTTTTTTTTCTATGCTGTTCATTAAATTTCTGGGAACCAGTAGTACGGTTACAGATGTGTACTAGTTTTTCAAAAGTATCGTATTGAATCACCTAAGCCTCATTGCTACTTAACGCACTCGCTTCTTTAGACCACATGAACCGCTTCACCGCTTCTTCGCTGACCGCTTCTATTTTCAGAATCTTGAAGGTTTCCATAAAACCTGTATCGTCTTCGTTCAAACATTGGAAATCTGTTCTTGATTACACCCAAACTTAATAATCGATTAGATAATTATAGATAATTGCCGAATGTTTGCGTACAAGGCATCACCCTCGAGTATTTTCATATTATTATACTATTTGTCCATAGATTAGGACTTAGTAGTGTAGCTTTTACGATACTAGCAAGCACCATCGCGCCAACCTATAGCAAGTCTATGGTCTTAAAATAACATGGTAGATCTCTTAATATTGTGGGTACAAACATAGATTTGCAGTTGGATTGTATGGGTGAATTTGTTTTTCAATACAATGTTAAGTTTGTTCTTGGTTTAATTCATCACAGCTACAGAACCCTTCATTACGCGTCGTCCGACACGCATTTTACCGATTTTATTAATAAGGACAAATATCAACCTTACTGGCAGTTTCTTCTTTCCCGCTAGAAGACACTCTATCGTAAACAGAATATCATTGCGTTCACCTGTGGGAACTGTTAAGATTACTGTTTTTGACATCCTGTGTTACTAAAGTCGTAATGTTTCAAGTTAAACAAATATCAACTTTATTTCAATACAAATTAGGTTGATATCAGAGTGACCAGCACTGTTGAAAAATTTGTAAAAATGTTTGAAGTTTTAGCGTAAATGTATAGAAATTAAAGTTATTTTTCCATAAACTCATATTTGCTTACATTTTTGCGAAATAAATCGCGAATGAAGATTACTTAAGATCTTTTTTATCCCTTCAAGGTATGCACTCGTGCGATGCGTTTTCGAACTCGATTTGTCCTGTGGTGTAGTTCCGTATCCATAACTGTCCATTAGGTGCATTATGGGAGACCTCGTATCGGCAAGCGTAGTGTGGGACGCCCCCCAGCTAGATAAACCGACGACCTTAAAAAGGTGGCTGGGACAAACTGGATGCGGAAGGCGGAGGACAGGGTATTGTGGCGCAGCCTGGGAGAGGCCTATGTCCAGCAGTGGACTGCGATAGGCTGGGTTGATTAAGGTCCATTATTTACTCTCTTCTACCTATTAAAATGCCGATCCCGAAATAAATGTTGTTAAGATGACGCCATCCGTAAGATGGCGCTTAAGATTCCCTATTCTCATAAAAACGATTCTACTAACTACGTAAATGTCTATTAACTGCTCTCAAATTACGATGTTTATTTATTTACATAAATACTATTTGTATTACAAAGATTTATTTTCATAAGAATCAAATTAAGTCTAAAATAATAATACATATGTACAAGTGAAAAAAAAAAAAGAATCATAGGGCATCAAAAAATTCGTCCGCATCGCTGTCAACAGGAACAGTGCCCAAAAGGCTGGCAGCATTGTATTAATGTAAGTATTTTCTTTGGTATGAAATGTCATTCTGACAGATGTCAACTTCACGGACTAATCCACCACTAAAATGATAAATGTATCCTTTGAAGAATTTCTGATCCCCGACGTTACTGGTAACATACATATCTGAATCGGTTCGCCAAAATCTCCTGGATTGAAGTTTCTATTTAGGTAATGACCTTATTTGTTTCTACATGTCTTACTTAATATAGCGAGTTTTTCTGTTGACTATTGACTACTCTTTGGATTACTTGAATGTTCGTTTTGTCCCATGGTGTAACCTTATTTTCACACAGCTTTTGCGAAAGGTACATTCTGCGACTGAGCCCTTCAAAGCTATTTTAACAATAATTATTTTTGACATTGTCAATGCATTTTTTCTCATTCCCTTTTAAGTCCCCGTATCGGTCAGACCGCCTCGCTTTTATTTTTTTTAATGATGTAAACTAGTGCTTGACTGCGATCCCGCCTGATGGAAAGCAGTGATGCAATCATTGATGGTAAAGCGCACTCATAGTAACTATACTTAGATTCTGTCCGTGTGAAATTTCTTGTTTTAACTTAAAATATATCCTATGATACTAGGGTATCATTAAATTATTATTTTTGTGCATTTCTTTTTCTTTCTGTCAAGGTGTTGACAAAATAATAAAAAATCGTCAAAAAATTGAAATGGCGATGAATGAGTGTCCCGTTCATCGCCATTTAAATTTTCTGCATAGGTACTATTTGGACTTTTTAGAACTTCTTTTTATCTTTTGTAACTATATTCTATCTCTTGCCCAATACGCTTCTCTCTATTCCATTCTAGTATATGTATATTGATTATTTTTTGTATTTTGTTGTTGTTCGATGACGACATTCTAAAATAGTTAAAAATGTGGTCCTGTTTTCTGAAACTTGAACAAACGGGCCTTTCTTTAGTGAAGGATTCCCTAGTACCTCCTATACGTTGCTTATGCCATCTACTGTACCAATGCAAAACAGATTGACGTACATGATGTTGATAGCTGCTATTCCGTATAAAAAGATAGTTTGGAAGCACACCGTGTAATCCTCGCCCTTCTTGGCATAGGCTATGGCTGTACTTGATGATATTCGTATGTGAGAGGCAAAATTACTTGTTGAGTTACTCTGTCCACCCCTACTCATTGTAGGACAAGGAAGTCTGAGTTAAGGATCAAGAGTAAACATGAGATGTCCTGCGAAACAGGTCCTCTTCACTGGCATCTGTATTTTCCGTGTAATCCTCGCCCTTCTGGGCACAGGCTGTGGCTGTGCTAGAGGATATTCGTATGTGAGAAACAAAATTACTTGTTGAGTTACTCTGTCCAGTAGACCCCTACTCATTATATGACAAGTGGGTCTGTGAGTTAGGGATCCAGAATAAACATGAGATGTCCTGCTAAACAGGTCCTCTCCACTTGCATCTGTATTTTCTTGGATGATCTTATCTATCAGGTTCGTCAATCCTTGGTCACCATTCACCTACAACCTAAGTTGTAAAGCCTGAGACAAAGCCTGGGTAAAGCTGTATGATTCCATCTCTTGAAGCGGCTGTTTTTTGCACGGATTCTAGTGTTTGGCACCTATATATGGAGGAACAGGTCCCCTGGACAAATTCCAGTTAAGGGTTGTATCTCCTTCTGCCATAAGAGAGATACCCTTTCATACATGTTTAGGGGAACATTGTCCCATGTGCACACCTGGGTTTGCTCCTTTTGGGCAGGCATCGTTACTCTCTCCAGTTGCAGTCCCCAACCGTCCTCTCTAAGCCTTTGAGCCAACTGAGTTAAACATATGGCCTCATTCACTCTTGCCAGACACAAATCCGGGCCTCTAGACACGATATGATCTATCATTGTCTCTGCCATAGGTTAACGTCCCTTAATACTTCTATTTCTGAGCTCCACTCCCTACATAGGCAACATTCTGTATAGAGCTTGTACTGGAAAACTTGTTTTCTAGAGCGTCCTGTTTCCCCACATTGGAAAGGGTAAATAGTTTAGACATTAGCTTGGGATTACGGGGTCTGATAGATATTAAATCTTCTACTAACCGTTTTTATCATTCTTAAGTTCGGAGGTGAATAATGGAACCAGTTTCTTGTTCTTTATAATACTAGGAAGACCTTCAGCAATTTTAGACTTTAAGTAGTTGTCTGTTTGCCTAGGCATGATAAGAGGAAGTGTTTGTGGATTATGAGCGTAGTAGGGTCAGTCTTCTTCATCTTTGTACTTGCTCCACGATGCATGTGATTCCTGTGCCTAGAAGATAAAGGTTCTCACTAGATGCAGGGCACAAGTAGGGGGGTCTTGAACAGACCTAGTACAAAAGTTTGCGAACAGGGTTATTGGCCAACATCCAAGAGTTCTCGGGACTGACAGAAGATATGCCATGTAGGCAGGTGGATATCTATTAATTTGGGGAAACCTCTCATGAGCGGCTATTGATGCTTCTTGTATGGTAGTTCAAAAGGCAGATATTGCTTTGTGGTCTTTTTGAGTAGCAGCCATTCCCGTGGAAAATAGCCCTGCAACATCACTGTTGAATGAGGGGGTCTGTCTGTGGTCAGCCTTACTTACTATACGAGAAATTATTTTCAGAGCTGAGCTAACTTGAGCACCCTTGAAAAAGAATTCCCTTCCGTATTCCAACAGGGATTCGGATACCCATGTCTCTTCTAGTTTTAGAGTTATACCTGCCTGTCTCCTGTAACCATCTTATGTATAGATGACGTGTCATCGGCATGCCCTCTAGAGTGGCTGGTATTTGATCAGCGTAAATATATCACCTGGTTATCTCCTTGTCCTGTTAATGTCATTTGAATAGTGTTCGATATAACCGCATATGTACGAGTACGTAAAAAATCGTACCAAATGTTTGTTGTATGAACTACTAATAGTAGAGCCCTACCCATTAATAGCATAATCAGTCTATAATGTTCCCACTGCTGGGACACAGACCTCCTTTCTGAGAAGAGAGGGGGAGCGAGTCGTTAGTAATCCACTAGCCCAGTGCGGGTTGGTAGATGTCACATGTCTGCTAGTTTCCTCACGATGTTTTCCTTCAACGTTTTAAGAAATAATTTACACAAAGTGCCTTCCTGGGTCCGAATCTACAATCTACAACTCTAAGTCGCTGCCTTTTCTACTTATAAATAATGTTTAGCCTTACCCATTAATAGCATAAACAACTATATAGTTCCGACAAGACTTATGTTGCTATAGAACAACCTTTCTATAATGTTTATAGCTGACATAAAATGTATTTACGTCGCATTTTGGATAATTAGACGTGATCTAATTTACAATAATTAACCGAAGCTAATTAATTAAGCTTTATGTACGTAGGTATACATGGAGATATAATTATGGACAGATAATGAAGAGGGAAGCGACAGTAGCCAGCGGAATTCATTTTTTTTATGTTTTCGAAATTTGCAGGTCAGTGTGAAGTTTTGTGTTGAATGAAATATGATTCGCGACCGTAACAGTTATGTATTTACAGAATTATAATCACTAAAATCAAAACAACAAACGTTCATATAGCCCTATTATTCATTATCTATTTAATTTTTTTTTTTTTATTCTTTATTAAAAAGAACCAGGTTCTTAATAATTAATTACAATCTAGCCTATAAGACTAATAAGCAATTTTAATCTAACTTAATTTATTACGTGATAATTATTTTAAAACTTAGAATAGTGTTTATTGTACTTTATACAAGTCCGTTCCACTTTCTTAGAGTCTGATATGATGATATAAGCACTTTGTTCATGTGTTATTATGTGTGTCATTGGCACTATTATTTCTACACTTTTTACACTAAACTAACTCAAAAGGTTTTGTCCGTTTTAGTCTTCGCACTATATTTGTTTGGTCTAACAGCTGAATTGCCTCGATGTTCACATGTCGGTGGAGTCGGTGTTCATGGGCCTCAGCAAATTTTTGGATTATGTCGGTGACGGGTTCCATTTTTAAGTCACGATGGAGGTCGTCATTTCTTATATACCAGGGCGCATTAACAATACTCCTGAGTACCTTGTTTTGGAATGTTTGTATGATTTTGATGTTGGTCGGCTTAGTACAGCCCCATAGTTGGATGCCATATGTCCATATCGGCATAAGGATATGCTTATATAATAAAATTTTGTTATGTATCGATAGACAGGAATTCCGTCCAATCAACCAATACATGTTTTTAAAACGCATGTCTAGTTCCTGCCTTTTCTTTTTGACGTGCGCTTTCCAGCGCAGTTTCGCGTCAAGCGTTATGCCAAGGTATTTGGCTGTATTTGCGTATGGCACTTGTTGACCATTTATAAAGATTGGGTGGTAATCACAATTCCTGTTGGTGAAGTCAATGTGAAGTGACTTCGATTCATTTAATTTGATTCTCCATTTCTGTGCCCAGTCATGAACTTTATTTACAGCGACTTGTACCTTTTTGGTTGCTTCCGTATGGCATGACCCTGTAGCCATAATGGCAGTGTCGTCCGCAAAGGTTGCAATTGTATTATTTTCCAGCTCTGGTATATCATGTGTGTACAACAGGTAGAGCACTGGACCCAACACACTACCTTGAGGCACGCCAGCTTTAATAACTTTTAACTCAGAAAAGGCATCCTCGTGCCTTACTCTGAACATTCTGTTTGTAATGTATGATTGCAGGATATCGGCAAAATCATTGGGCAGCATTAGTCTTAGCTTGTATATCAAACCCTTATGCCAAACTTTATCAAAAGCTTGTGCCACATCTAAAAATACGGTGGAGCAGACTTTTTTATCTTCAAGCGTTCTCTCAATGATGTTGGTAATTCTATGTACTTGATCTATTGTTGAGTGTTTCTCTCTGAAACCAAACTGGTGGTCAGGGATCAGATTTTTCTCGTTTATTATAGGTTTTAGGCGTTTCAAAAACAATTTTTCAAACAGCTTTGATGTTATAGGCAACAGGGAAATGGGCCTGTATGATGATGCTTCGTGAGGTGGTTTACCGGGCTTTGCAATCATAATCACTTCAGCAACTTTCCATGGCTCAGGAACATGCTTTAGCACAAATGCAGCATTGATGAGCCTAGTAAGCTTAACGATAGCTTTACGCGGGAGATGTTTTAGGATTTCTCCCGTAATAAGATCATACCCCGGTGATTTTTTGTGGCTAATTATTTGAATTTCCCTTGCAACTTCTTTTGGGGTCACAAGCTTAATTCTTTGATCTTGCAGAATATTGGCGAACTGCAGGTTATCTATAGACCTGTCATTTGGCTGAAAGGTTTCTTCTAAGTGATGGGCAAATCTTAGAGCTTTTTGCTCATTGCTTATGGCCCACTTTCCGTTATCATCTCTGATAGGGGGAATTGGTGTAATTGGCCTTTTGAGTGTCTTTGTCGCTTTCCAAAGAGAGTATTGTGTTGTATGGTCGCTGCTTAACTGGCGTAGGTTGGTATTGAAAGTCTCATCTTGAAACGTTTGTATTTTTCTCTTCAGTCTTTTCGTAAGGGTATTCAATAGAGTTTTATCTTGCGGGAATCTATTTTGTTGCCATCTTTTTCTCTGAGTCCTTTTTTCATATAATAGGTCTATTATTTCCCTTGGGTAGGTATTTCCTTTAAATTTCTTTATAACCTGTGGTGTGTTGTTCCATGCACATTGTTGAATATTGTTGCTAAACTTGTTTACTTCAAAATCGAGCTGATCTTTGCTTTTTAATGAAGTTTTTAGGTCAGTAATATTTTGCAGGTCTATGCTAAAACTTTTCCAATCTGTAAGCTTATTGACTAATGTCAGGTGGTTTTCTCTTAGTAATATTTTGTGACTCAATAGTAATAATATCGGAGAGTGATCGGAGTTCATGTTGTATCCCTCTTTCACATTCAGATAATTTGTTGATATATTTTTGACAATAAAAAAGTCGATAAGGTCTGGTAGTTTCTGGGGGTCAGTCGGCCAGTATGTAGGTTTTCCAGTACTTATGACCTCACACCGCATGTCTTTCACTGCACTTAGAAGCTGTCGTCCCTTAGTTGAGGTTAATCTCGATCCCCAATGAGTATTCTTAGCGTTAAAGTCACCGCCTAATATAAATCTCTGTCCAAGGAGTCTGAGGAAGTGTACATATTGTTCTTTGTTTATCGTGTGTCTTGGAGGACAGTATACGGCCGCTACTGTAACATTAAATTTATCGGTTTTCACTGATATCGCCACAGCTTGCGTGTCTGGCTCCTCGTATTTACACTGTTCATAGTGGCAGATATTTTCTCTAATAATAACCGCGCTACCTCCTCGGGCCGTGTTGTTAGGGTGCAATGAGTGATATACCTTATAGCCTCTAAACTTTACAAAAGACTGTTTAGTGAAGTGCGTTTCAGAGATCAAACACACATCAATATTCTCTGTGTCTAGGACTACTTGCAACTCATGTTGGTGTTGCAGCAGTCCGTTGGAATTCCACGCCATTATTTTTAGTGTGTTATTCATGATTGATTCTTACAGTACTTGATTCTAATTTTTCTAGTCTCTTATCAAATGATGATAGGCAGTTCAAGATCTGGTTGAGCTTATCCTCAAGACTTGATGGTTGAGAGCTTGGTTTTACCGCTTGTGCATATGAGACACTTTTAGATGTGTGTGTAGTTTTCGCGGTTGTCTGTGAAAACTGTGCACTTTGTTTTGTTGTCTGTTTGTCGGTAGTTTGCTTAACAGCGTTTTTAGGTGAGTTAGTTTTTGAGGTTTTGTTCTTCATCATTTGCATCTCCTTAGCCACTAAACACCCTCTGTAGTTAGCTGGGTGAGGTAAGCCACAGTGGACACATTTAGGTTTTTCTTCTACAGGTTTTTTGCAATCAGCTGTTAGGTGTTTACCTGTACATTTAACACACCTCGGTTCTTTTGAGCAATACTTTTGGGTATGACCATAAGCCTGGCATCTCTTACACTGCGGTATTATTTTTGATGTTTTAAGCGGGGCTATTTCAACTTTACACCCTAGGATATGTTTAATGCCGTATATTTTACTAACGTCTTCACCATTCTTAAATGAAAGTATGAACATATTCAACGGTTCTTTAGTTCTCCAGCTTAGCTTGTTAATTGCATTTTCTATCTGGAATCCTTGCGACGTTAGGTCATCTTTAATCCGATTCGGTAGACAAGAAGCATGCAATTTTTTCGCCACTACTCTTATTGGCCTGGTCTGCTTATCCTCGTATGAGTGCCATAAACAGTTATTTTCTGTTAAGCGCCGGGCAATCACTCTATAGGATTCTTCAGTTTTGGCATTTATTTTCAAACTATTACCGCTTAACATTTTGGCGGTAAATGTTTCTACTGGCTGAGATTCAGTCAAAAAGTCGTAGAAAGTTTGGTAATTCTTAACACCGTCCACTACGATTGGAGGTGGTGCTAGAATTTTTTTAGAGGTTGCCTTCTCTTTGTTGTTCGGCTGCTGTTGAGCGCTAGTGCTAGCTTGTTGTAGTGGTGGTGGAGTAAGGGAGGTGTTCAACTTCCTTTTCTTCCTGTTTTTCGCCCTAATCCACCCAGTCTCTCTGGCGAGTTCATCCTCGTCCGTGCAGTACTCAACGTCACTTTTAGTGGGCTGAGCGGGTGTTTTGGTCTCACTGACCTGTTTATCGGAAGGTTCTTCTTTTTCTTGTGCCTTTAAGCATTTTAATTGTCCTTGCAGATCTTGTACCTGTTCCTGCAAGTTTTGTATGTTGTCGTTCAGTTGACGTACCATTTGTTGCAGGTTTTCTCTGTCCGTTTTCTCCTGGATGTAACAATCGTACATAATGCCGCTTTTTATAGCATCGAAATTGCAAAAAATGTAATACAATTTGAATTTCACGGGCTACCCTGGCGCTTCCCCTTCAAGTAGGTACCTACCACCGTAAATATGTAATACGTGTTGTTATTCAGAGCTATGACGGTTAAATACGTATTATACCAGTGTCACTCGAAGGACCGACAACAATAATAATAAAAAGCTGACGCAACCAAGTCCCTGTCACATCATTCATTTATTCAAGTTTTGTGAAGAGTCAGCCAGTTATTCTCATAGATTGGAACAATTTGAAATTTCTGAGATAAATCTTTTGTGAGGATATTGCACGCTCAGCTTACAATATTCACACAAATTGATCTTTCAGGTGGTAATTATCTCATGGAAAGGGGGAGATTAAAGGTACAATAGGCGTAGGCGTTCTAAGGCCCTTTGTACACGGTACGGTTTCTTTACGGTACGGCGGGCGGCGTATAAACAGCGCCGTAGAAAAGACGTGTTTGTCAACAAGCTACCAAATACAACACTAAGCGCGCGTTCACATTTAGCGTCCGTTTTACAGGTCCATTAAAACGTGTATGTTATTAGCGTATGTAGTTGTATGAGCGAGTTCACACATAATACAGTATTCCGGATTCAGTAGAAAATACCGATCCGACAAAATAAGCAGCAATCCGTTTTACAGGTCCGTTTAAACGTATGTGTTATTAGCGTATGTAGTTGTATGAGCCAGTTCACACATAATACAGTATTTCGGATCCAGTATACAGATCCGATCTCTTAAAATCAGTCCTATGTGAATACTATCTCCAGTAGCGAGGGATCCGTTAAAAAGGATCCTATAAATGCTGTGTGAATACTATCTCCAGTAGCGACGGATCCGTTAGGATCCTGTAAAAACGTACGTATATGTGAACGCGCCCTAACGACTGTGCCTACACACGGCGAATAAACGGTGTTTTTTTACGCCAAAAAAAACGTGTGTTTACAAAGGGCCGAAGTTTAGCATTTTGACATATGTGGATAGGTTGCGAGTCCGGAATTTAATTTTGTGAGACACAGCAAATAATTACGCCTCTAACCCTCTTGGTGGGTGGGCAGAGGTGTATAATACACCCCAGACTTATCGCAAGTTAGGCATTTAATGATTCATATACATATATATTTTATATTCGTGTTCATAACATAACATTACACCTGTATTTCCCGGAGGGGTAGGCAAAAGAACAAGCTACATACTATACTCGCTTGTATTTTCCTCCACAATGAAAGAGATCAAAGCGTCAAATTATGTATGTATGAGCTGTAAGGCAAATAAAATTTAGTATTCAACACCGTCCTGAAGAAAAAAATAAAACGAATTCTAGACGAGAACATCAGGATATATTGTGCCTTGATTGATTCCTCCGGACGATAGGATGCCCGACAAATGTCAACCGTGCCGTCTTTCACAATAAAATTTCGGTAATTGTTCGTCATGATAACTTCGTCCATAATAAACCTTCGGTTTATTATGGACGAAGAGGTTACCGAAGCGCAGCCAAGCTACGGAGGCTAGCAGATATACATCGGGTTCATGTAGGGTCCGAAAAAGTGTCCCTGATGCTTTTTGCAAAAAGAATTATCATTCCGCCTGCTGGTTGTTCCAAAGATTAGCGCGTTCAAACAAACAAACAAACTCTTCAGCTTTATTATTAGTATAGATTAGAATAACTTATACTGTGCCATCTAAATCAAAATGATTAAAATACCAGTCATCTTCATATAGGAAAGAAGATACATGTACTCGTATTATAAAGTTGCATTTCGTGTCTGTCTGTGTGGTGGCGGTGTTATTCTTCTAAACTACGCAAAGGATTTTGATGCGGTTTTCACTATCATTAAGAGAATTAATACGGAAGATTTGTGTATAATACATATTAAACTTACATATAACACCCACCAACCCGCACTGGGCCTGCGTTGTGGATCATGGCCCACTCGCTCTCATAAAGAGGAGGTCTGTGTCCCATATAATAAAGAAATCTCTATGTTTTGTCAAATCGTAGAACCGTGCAAGACAGGGGCGGGTCCCTCGTAATAATAATAAACTGAAATTGGAACCTTGGGAGAGGCACCTACAACTTATTTATGCGAACGTGACGGCACATCGGATTCGGGGCCATTAAGTATTGGACAACAGTATTTTACAATATTGGTGAAAGCCTTTAGATTAAGCCTTTGATATGCCCAGTAAATATAAAATAATGGGTTTGTTAGCAAAAGGAACAAATGATGTTGAGAATAATAATTATGGAGCGTTGTCCAACCACTGCCCGTTAAAAACAAAGTGAATTTTACTTTCTTTTGACATTTTATTCCGTGTATGGTTTATTTTATTTTTATTCAAAAGGAACAACAAACAGCTACAAAATAAAACATAGAAATATTCAGTCTTTTATAAACGTCTTTCAATTTTAATCAATTGCTAAGCAACTGATTATCAAAATTCTTATTCATAAACGCTATTTACCGCTAAGACGTAGCTAAGCAATTGATAAGTAGCTGTCAAAACTAAACTAGTAATAATTTACTGTCAAAGGAAACTATAGATATTATGATAGGAATATATATTATAGAAATATAATGAAATATAATTATTATTATGATAGGAATGAAAAGCCTTTTCCCAACTATGTTGGGGTCGGCTTCCAGTCTAACCGGATGCAGCTGAATACCAGTATTTTACATGGAGCGACTGCCTATCTGACCTCCACAACCCAGTTACTGGGTAATACGATACCCCTTGGTAAGACTGGTTGTCAGACTTTCGGGCTTCTGACTACCCGTAACGACTGTCAAAGATCCACGAATGACAGCCGGGACCAACGGCTTAACGTGCTTTCCGAGGCAACATACAAACATTATACAACGTGATTCATTTTTACTACAAACATTTTTGACTTGTAATCACCGGTGAAGCTCGACCTGAACCAACCTGGCGGCGACGTCGTTAAAAGGTCACCCATAGATAAATGTCGCCCATCTCTCCACTATTTCATTGCATTATGCACATCCGTCGCGGCTCATAAATCCTTTCCTATATCCTAAGGGCACGTCTCTCCTGCCATTGCGGTGCACCCCGGTCTACTCCTTGAAATGGTCTCTGTAGTACGATGAAATATAAGTCTTCAGGGGCTAGTGCAAATCTTGGGGTTAATTCCATTAATCGAGTCTGGTGAAACCATGATGGGGTCGGTGCACTACATTCATAAAATTTTGTTGCATGCAATTAATATAGATCTGTAGCCCAGTATGACGCAAAGAGTAATTGTCACTACCACCACACCACCGATGACTACTTAACCGTATAGTAGAGATGTCAGCATGAGTGACGGGGCCCCATAGGGCCGTAGCCTGCCAGGGTAGCGGGATTGTCCGAAAGGGTTACCGCTGCCCTGGAACATAAAGGGCTAAGGAAGGAACACGGGTGGGTTTTAGTCAGTAAGAGTCTGACACTCCCTCCTGCTCCACCCAGAGCGGGAGGAGTCATTTGATGATTTCCCATCCTCAAAAAAAAAAAAAAAAAACCGTATAGTTCGGTAGCGCCCCCGAATGGACCCGAACACACGAACCTCCGCTGGCTCAGTAACGGGTCCCATTGGACCTTGAAATGACGACATTCGACACCCTTACTGATAATGTAAATATTGATTATGCTACCCATCAAATCTTATGAATGTGCATTAATTAAGAGAGGTGGATAAAAAACTCATATGTTATCGCCAAACAATCTTCCATATTTAGCGCGCAAGTTTATTAATTTACCTTTAATAAATTCAAGTCTGTAAATGCGATAATCGCCATTTTGATGACAGTGATGGTCGATGCTAAAAAACATAAAAATTGGGGATTTCGAAAATCCAAACTCCACCACAGGGGCAATGAATAATACATGATTTAATTATTTGACGAATTCATCCATTGTTCATGTTAAATAAGTAGTGGTAATGTAGTTTTTTGATATCTAAAGTCGAAGTTTCGCGCCAATCGTGCGTGTTTACATTTTTACTTTTCACAAAAGTCACACACACATATGCAGATAAGATGTAAATTGTGAAAAATATTATTACAAATATTATAAAAAACACGAAAATGCCCAAATCCTAACGTAATATTGAAACACAGGTCCAATAACACGTATTATTCATTACCACTACTTAATTTGTGTTCAAAATCGCTGACCATTGTTGTTTTTTTTTATCGTAATGATGTGCGAAAGCGATTATGCTAAACGATTTTTTTTTTTAATTTCGATTGACCCGAGTAATTAATATGACGAATGTCAGAAATCGATTCTCAGAAATTGAAATAAAATTATTTTAAGCATTAAATACAACAAGCATTATTTATAATAATGATTTATGCTTTCCTAATGTAATTTTAATCGTTTTTTGGACATTATATTGAAACTGAGTCAATAACAGAGGACCTATGACCATAGTCATTTATTCAATTTCGCGCCGAATTGTTTCTATATTTGAATTTATATTCGGAATGCGCTTGCTATTCAAAATTATTTTTATTTATTGTGCAATTATTATTTTTTGATACTTTCTAATAGTTTGCTACAGAATGCCCAGTATACATTTTTAGATAGGCTTAGCAAAAGTTTGGGAAATGATGATAGATTAATTAAGTATTCCGCAAACACTTTACATTTCATTATGTTTTGTTAGCTGTATGAGCTTGGTAGTTTTTATTTATATTAGTTTACTTGAGTAATAGAAATTGTTTACTTATTGTGGTAGTTTCCCAACAAAATTTTAAAAAAAAAACTGGCCAAGTGTATGTCGGACCATGCACAGCGAAAGGTCCCGTACTTGGGATGAATATTTACGCATGCACAGCGCATATCATTAATTTGATCGACTGCAGAAATAAGTTTGTATTTCATAAAAGTTCTCGAAAAAACTGTAAAAAACCAAGTTAATTCTGCGGTTTTAAACGAAAATATCCTATATCTCAAAAACGATTGACTTTAAAAGTTAAGTCAATTAGAAACATCTTTATAATTTTAATTATAAGTTCCAACAATACCCCCCACACGCTTGTGTGCATAGATTTTTTTCAACCCTCGGGTACATGCATGGGGAATGCTACCTCTAATTATGTTTATCGTAATTTTACTACACCATTTTGCGTGCATAGAATACGAATACGATATAGTGTTATTAACACTCGTTAACGTCTACGAGTAAAATGGTTAATGGCATTGACATCCGAACGCACGCACAGACTGACATGACGAAATTATGGGTTCCGTAAAAGTATTTTCAGATCATTTAAATTAGAAATCACGACAATTACAGTTCTTAAAATTTTATCCCAAGCTACAGAACGGCAGCTTGGGACATAAGGAGTGCCTACTTCGTCTCACAACGCGCGTCCACGAAAACGCCCGCGTTAACCCTGTAAGAAAGGCTGGCTGGTGCAAATTGGTCAAAATCTAGATTTTACTGTTAGTTTAGGTTTGTACAGACAGCAGAGAGGCAGACCGACCGGCACATAGACAGACGGCCACATAACTTTTGTTTTAGTTACTAAGCAAATATATTTAAAACCCCACAACAAGCCCTTTCATTTGATATGTCACACAGAGGTAGATTTTTTTTTTATTTTCTAGTTTGCCCCCCGAGAGTGACCCCATTTTCAAAATTAATTTATTTACGTTACACGTCCGTCTTTGGGTCACAGAAATTCATATGTGTACCAAATTTCAATGTAATCGGTCCAGTAGATTCGAAGCAAATAAGAAAAGACAAGACCCACAGAAACAAGTAATCCTGCAAGGGTTCCGTTTTTTCATTTGGACGTACGGAACCATAAAAAATTACACACCTAACCACACCGTACGTGTAGGTACGGTAATTAAAATGATTAATTTCAAAAATAAATTAATTCATGAAAAATATACCAAAGAGGATATATATAGTTTCTACACCTTTTTTATTTTTTTTTGCAAATTCCGATTATCGATTAGGCTTTATGCAATTTTTGAATCGAAATAAGAAAACTGGACGGATGGTCAGCACTAAGAAGTGTCATGTCGAAACACAATTTTTAGGGTTCCGTAGCCAAATGGCAACGGAACCCTTATGGATTCGCCATGTCTGTCTGTCTGTCTGTCTGTCTGTCTGTCTGTCTGTCTGTCTGTCTGTCTGTCCGTCCGTATGTCACAGCCGCTTTTTTTCCGAAACTATAAGAGCTATACTGTTGAAACTTGGTAAGTAGATGTATTCTGTGAACCGCATTATGATTTTCACACAAAAATAGAAAAAAAACAATAAATTTTGGGGGTCCCCATACTTAGAACTGAAACTCAAATTTTTTTTTTTCATCAAACCCATACGTGTGGGGTATCTATGGATAGGTCTTCAAAAATGATATTGAAGTTTCTAATATCATTTTTTTCTAAACTGAATAGTTTGCGCGAGAGACACTTCCAAAGTGGTAAAATGTGTGTCCCCCCCCCTGTAACTTCTAAAATAACGAGAATGATAAAACTAAAAAAAATATATGATGTACATTACCATATAAACTTCCACCGAAAATTGGTTTGAACGAGATCTAGTGAGTAGTTTTTTTTTAATACGTCATAAATCGTAACGTAACGGAACCCTTCATGGGCGAGTCCGACTCGCACTTGGCCGGTTTTTTTTAATTTTTATCAAGACTTGATTGCGTTTTATAGGTAGTATATGTAAGAAAAATGGTAAAAGTAAGAACGCGGAGAGAATGATAAAATCTTTATTTTTCCCTTTTGCATATTTTCAGCAAGAGAATAGGTTGTTTATGTACATATTTCCAGCGAGTTTATGGTGCCTACCTTTTGGATAGGTGTAGTAATACCTATTCTAAACAACTTTCGTAGTAGACTAACGAAGTTTGACCGACCTCAACAAATAATTAAAGATATTTGCCACAAATATATTGTATAAAATAAGCGCGGAAACATATTTTTCTTAATAAATTTGAATGCTGAAAGTTGATGTAATTTACTGAATTTCATGACGTAATTCGCAACATTCCGTCGAGTCAGCTGATATGTCGTATGTCAAAATCTAGTCGAGCAGAGTGGTTAAATCACTCCCGACTATATAACCAAGAACCAGCCGGCCATATCCGGCTCGAAGAACCTTGGTGCTTCGAGCCGGATATGGTCGGGAGTGATAATATTTCCGGGGTCTCGGTTAAGTTCATGCGGAAATAACACAATTTAACAAAGCTATTTTTATTCATTCAATTCATTAACTTCTATCACACAAAAATAATAAAGAATGAAATAAAAAGTAAACACAATTGAGATCATAAGACCTCTTAGCATAATCAGGCTATAACGTTCCCACTGCTGGAGCACAGGCCTCCTCTCGGTGAGAGGGAGTGGACCGTAATCCACCACGCGGGCCCGGTGCGAGTTTGTAGATGTCACATATCTTCGAATTTTTGGTTCTGGGACATGCCGGTTTCCTCACGATGATTCCCTTCACCGTTTTGGGAGCAGTGGTGATGAAATAATTTACACATATTAAAGCGCCTGGGTTCTGGGTTTGAACGTAAGACCTCTTAATGAGGTTAATTTATTATTTTTCGAATAAATGCCTAGCTTGTAGGTATTATTTACAGTAGGTAGTACTGTGGAGGCTTGTCTGCCGAAGACGACCTCATATGATGCAGGCTGGCTATATTTTAGCGTGGGTTACATTCGAACGTTCAAGCTAGTGTCAATTATTTTATGTTAGGATTTTTGTTTAGAACAGGCAGTGATAATTTGGACGTAAACATGTAAAGACGTGCTTACAATATAATCTTAAGGGTTCGTACCGTTGTTTGATTCCTCCCGTTACCTCAGAGGGCTCGTCTAGTCCTCTATAGTACTACAACAACGTTCTATCAAGGACTACACAAATCCAAATCCGTCCTAATCTCGTTCTTATTAATGTCGTCACCTTATCCATCCCGTTTGAAGTTACCGTCGTATTACTTTTATGACCGCAATGCGACACCTTTTCCGTTTATGGTGTTTTCCTGTAACTTGAGTATCTACCTACCAACCTATCTATGGGTTTCAATTTATTGCTACTTGTAGCAAGACTAGCTGTGTGCTGTGCTGTAATTACCCCGCAGAACTTTCTACTAAAATGGTAGAAAATGAGAAAGTAATAATCTTACAAGTAATCAAGTCGGCTCAGCACAGCGTGATGTTGCACTGACGACTGACGTCACACTGATTGCTAGAAGGACAAGTAAATAATTTTGCGTCGGAAACAAGGCCAGGCGGGGTTTATTGCTCCATTCACATTTAATTTTTATGTACCGACGTGACTCTGTTGGGAAGATAGGGAGAGACTGAATTAAGCTTATGCCGAGTTTGATTACGCTCTTAATCTGTTTTTACATTTCTAAGTTATGTTAGTGTGGGTTTCGCTCGAAGAATTCTTGTGTTTTCATAAAAGTCATAGAGGCTGTTATACAACTTCCCCAGCGTCTTCCCGCTATGAAAATTTTTGTTGAATTCCACCTCGAGTAAATCACAACAAGTTTTAGTGACATTATAACGTTCCCACTGCTGGGACTCAGGTCTCTCCTCTCTGTGAGAAGGATTGGGCCGTAATCCACCACGCGGGCCCAGTGCGTGTAGGTAGATGTATCATATCTCACATATCTCTTCGAATGTTTGGTTCTATTAATGTTTATTTTTTAACGGATATTTTATTTTTTTCTTAAAAAGGATATAAAAAAAAACATAAAATAATAAAGAAAATATGGATCCCCTGATGGTCTATCTGATGAAAACCATGGTCACCCCAGTCGTTCCAGATAAATTCCCATTTACTTAACAATTTGTTCTACTTATTGACGTCCGACGATAATTATGTCAGAAATGTTTAATATTAATATGCGGGTTTTACAGCCCTAAATACAGCGTATTGTCTTAAATATCCCGTTTACGCATAATGTTTACTGGGCATTTTAGTATTATGATTTTGTAATAATTATTACATTCCTCTTTGCTAACCAAATGGGCTTGTAACTCCTGTATTCGGCTTAGCGCCGAATACAGGAGTTACAAGCCCATTTGGTTCGATAATCATCGATAATCTATACTATGTAGACTAATATTATAAAGCTGAACAGTTTGTTTTTTGTTTGAACGCGCTAATCTATGGAACTTCCAGTCGAATTTGAGTCTTTTTAACCGATTTAAAAAAAAGGAGGAGGTTCTCAATTCGACTGTATTTTTTTTGTTTGTTACCTCAGAACTCCGTTATTCATAAGCCGATTTGCAAAATTCTTTTTTTGATTTGTAAGGATATACTTTCAGATTGGTCCCATAGAAATGCCATCAAAAACGATTCAGTAGTTTGGTTTTAAACCAAAAATACTGGTAAAAATTACAACTTAAAAGTGAAAAATAAAAATGTTTTTGCAAAAAAAAAAAAACAATAGAAAAGCAACGAAACGAATAGGCAAACAATGAAAATGCGAACGCAACGACACCAACTTCCGAAATTAAAGTTATTTTTCACTTTATAGTCTTTTTTGGAAGTTGTTTTTTTTTTATTGCAAAAAAGTTTTTTTTTTTATTAGTTTAGTCCAATTCTTGAGGAAGGTTGTAGACTATTTAATATGAGTACAATAGCCTATTTATGTTGGTAAACAAGAAAGACT
The DNA here is from genome assembly GCA_951799955.1 of Apamea anceps. Lineage (NCBI taxonomy): Eukaryota > Metazoa > Arthropoda > Insecta > Lepidoptera > Noctuidae > Apamea > Apamea anceps. The sequence continues at coordinate 4,873,538 of OX637522.1, read as the reverse complement.
ATTTTGATAAGAAAAAGAATGATAAGCAGAAAAAGAATAGAAATTACAACAAAAATTAGATGTAAATCAAATCAAATCCATTTATTTGCCAGAATGTAGGTTTACAATGTATGATCTTAAAACTATTATAGCCCCTTTTCATTCTACCATTACATATGATGTGCTATTTTAACCTGCACAATGTTATTAATATAATTAGATACCTACATTCAAAAAAATAAATTTAAAATAGACAGCAACAACAAATGAGATCTCATGCTTAAGGATATTATAGGAATAAATTAATTCATTGATGTCAAAGTTAGTTTCCTATGTCGGTTCAAGAGAAAGTTTAATAAAATGTCAGATTAAGAATATAAATTTGTAAATTGTAATTGATCATAACTATTATAATTTCAAAGTGTTGATATAGTAAAATTTGAACATCAATCAAAAGGTAATATAGCAATAATAGGTATTATTGATTTATGTTTCCTTTTTCGCGATCTGACATGTATTCATTAGGTATTATTGATTTATGTTTCCTTGTCCGCGATCTGACATATATTCATTAAGCTTATAAAATCATTTTTCCTTTAACCATTGCGTTTAATAAGATATTGATATAGTTACTCTATTACGGCAAGAAGTCATCAACAGTTACGATGAAAATAGAGAGAACGTGAGGCTGAAAGCCAAGCAACAAATTTAAACAGTACAAGATGAGAATAAGGAGATTTATAATGAAAAGAGAAAATCTAGTTCATCATACGAGCTATAGATGATTTAGTTGCAATCAAGAGAACTCAGTTCAGCCTAGGTCTAAAATTGAAACGTAAATTCCTTGGACCTTAGATTAGTAGGATTAGTAAGGCTGGTCTAAAAGTGAAACGTAAATTCCTTGGACCTTATAGGATTAGTAAGGCAGGTCTAAAAGTGAAACGTAAATTCCTTGGACCTTATAGGATTAGTAAGGTCAAGCGAAATGACCGACACGATGTTGAAAAATTGTATGACACCACGGAAGAGCCAAAGAAAACATCTAGTTCAACAGATAACTTTCTGCAATTTTTACTTAGCATATCATACAGTGAAACTGAGGATTTACTCGTTGTCTGTAAATAAAACATGTTAGTTTTTTAAGGTAATATTAGTTTTTTAAGTAATATTAATATTACTCTTCTCATTTGTTAATTATATATTTTAAAATTCTAAGCACCTTTCTAGCCTGAAACACAGGTCTCCACCTAGTTCAGGCAAATGAGCAACTGTGTCATCTATAATTTTTAAGATAAGTTATTGTAAATCTGCACCATTTTTATAAATAAACGTTATTATTATATATTATTATTATAACACGAAAAAATGGCCTGGTAAGGACGAATAAATAATGTGTTATATAACGGCTATGTGATAAATTGAGTTTAGTTATTGCAAAGTTGTTTTTGTAATTTAAAATAAGCTTTAGTGCTGAACTTTATTATTGTTTTTCTTCTGTTGTGATTTTGGTTGATACAATATTATTGTTTCATTATGTTAATAGCAGTCAAGTTCTTAAGATGTAATATCTATACTTCCTATTGTTGTGTTTTCTTATTTATATACTTACAAGAATTTAGATTTTATCATAAAATATGAACTCGTGTGTACTCAAACTACACACTACTAGTAATCGGTCACTTTCTCTCCTCGGTGAACAAATGTACTGTTGGTTGGTCGAGTAAATAATGCTTGGTGGCTCCTTTTTGACTCAGCTACATAAGTGCTAAACAAATTCATCGTTTTTCTAGAAAACCTTAAAAATAATGTTATTTTAGTCTTAACACGTTGGAATCATTGAAAATGTTATAATAGAGGGTTCCTAGGCGGGAAAATAAGGCGTTCCTTCGAAGTTCATAATCATTCACATTATTTTTCTTTATCTATGTTTTTTGATGATATATAATTTCTCCTATGTGTTTTTTATGTCAAAAGATTTTAAGGCTTTTATATTACTCATTGTCACGTCGTTCAAATCTTTGAGATACAAGTGTAAGTGTCCAGACAAAAGTGTCCAAAAAAGATCAATTATTGATCTTTTTTTCTTTTCAATATAATTATTTCGACGCAATATTTTAGTTTTTTAATAGTTAATATAGGAAATTATATTTTTATTTTAATAATTTGTAGTTTATTTATAAATTTCTTGATTTGTAATTGATATTAATTTTAATTAATTTAAGGGCGTCTATTAAACAGTGTGGCGCTTTAATGGCGACATTAATTTAATACACTTATATGGTTTCGCGTTTTCGTTTTATAAACATAATATTTTAATTTCATTAATCTTTATTATTTATTTATTTACAATTTTCTAAAATAGCTTCTTGGAGCAACCTGTACTTAAAGAACTGTGTAGCGCAGAGGCCATTTGCCAGGGTCACGGATCATAACATCGCAAAAATGAAATTGAAATGAATAACGTGTAAAGAGTTGGCGACATAAAGGAAAGAGAGAGAGCCGAGCAGCGCAGGCAGTAGTTTTCAAATGATGAATTATATTGTGTTGTTATAATTTTTATGATTACTGGCCACTTACTGTATGTTAAATTAACGTCGCCATTGTAGCTGTACGTTGTATATATTTATTTTTTCAAAACGCACTTTAATATCCAGTACTACGGTACTGAATATTAAACTGCGTTTAGAAAACTGGTCCTAATTTTATGATGAGAAGTGACTGCTTTTTCATATTTTCATGTAGTGCTGAAAAGCATTCTCACCATGCGGCCTAAAAAATGATAAAAACGGTTTTTGCACAGGCAACACACCACGTGTGAACATGTCGGGTAATGTAATTTATCACTTAGATTTATTGTGAAATCGCCCTGACAGATGAGGCATAGTCAAAATGAATTATATGCGCCTTCGTACAGATTAAAAGAATTTATTTAGCTTGGTTAAACAAATTACGTCTATTTTAGTTGATACGGTGTTTACTAATTTTTTTATTTATTTTCCTTTTATTTCCACGGATTGAGATGACGATGACAGACCAACCAACATACCTTAAATTTTTTCTCAGTTTACTCAAAACTCCCGTATGATATTTTAAGTTTTTGAGATGCTCTGTTAATGTGATTATCCCGGTATTACTAAGTCAGGTCAAGTGTCTGGGTAGCAAAGTGGGCAATTTCTCACTTAAGCACCTACCTGAGTGAGAAATTTCAAAATCAGCGTCAGGTGGTGAACTTGTGTTGACCTTTTGGCGTGAAAAGCATTGTTTTCTGTTATTTATAGTTTTGTTTCTTTTTGCTGTAAAGCCAATAAACGCATTTTTCTTTCTTTCCTTACTTACTGCAAAGTGGTCCTGAGCAAAGAGCACAGCTTGACTTAGCATACTGGGCAAACGAATCATACATATAATTATATCCAAATTATAATTTATTTTCTAATCATGTATTGTCATGAACGGCCTAACCAGGCATGGTTTCAGAGAATTCTGTTTTTTTCCGAATTCCTTAACCCTCGCTCAGATTTCAGCAGGAACAATTTTTAGGTATATATTCAGTTGATTGAATTCCCTTCATTACATCATAAAGTATGATAGTTTATGCTCAAAATGAGAGTAAATTATGCGACGAAAAATATTTTCTGACCTCTGTTTTACGTTTTTTTTATTTTTATGAAATATTTTTTAAATAATTTTTTTGTTTGAAAGAAAAATCTTATTCAAATATTAACACTTGACAATATGTATCAAGGTATTGAAAAATACTTATTATTCTGTAAAAAATCATTGCTTTATGGTCATTAACCACTCAGAAAACAGGCGCGAGCGTTTCTATGGAGCAAAGACCACCCGTATTTCCTCTTAAAGAAATGAAGTAGAGAAAATTTCAGCCAGTTTATTTAAAACAGAACTCACTCTCTAAGATTACTTGGTTTAATACACAACTTTGTTGAACATTCTTAAAAGTATTTGCTTCAAACTCAAGGTTCGACAATCCAACGCAAAAGCACGCTGACAGTGTGCAAACGGTATAAAAGTTAAGTGCGAGTCGCACATTGCTGGTAAAAGAATACACCCTGAATGGAATTCCGTTCAAACCTTTTTACGGGCCTTAGTAAATATTTACCTATTTCAAGGCCTGAAACGTTTTACGGACAACCCTACGGAAGTAATTTGCAAGGGTTGAGCGAGAAGTTTTTTTATGTAGATTGAACTCTAGTAGCGTAAGCAAAAAGAAAATATTATTTTAATTTTAATTGGGTTACCTTAAGCAAGTATTAATTATTCTGAAGTTGTTTACCGTAATAAATTTTGAGCATAAATCAACATCCGTTAAGAGGTTTGAGTAAATTAACAAAAAAAAAAAATCTGGCGTGGCCGCATTGGCATTCAAATACTATGGTATTTGAATGGCTATGGTCATAACCTGCAAGACGCGCCTGATCTGCATACTGTGCTGGCTCGCTTCTTTGGCCAATGCCAATATCTATTCAGACTTTGCTTTTCTGTCAGCCATCTTCCATGTTGATCTTGCAGCACCGGTAATAGAATAGGTTTTGGCTTTTCTCCACTTACATACTCCCTGAAGTAATTCTTCATTAACAATGCTTCCACCTGTACCTTCCAACTGTCATATTAGATCCGAGTGTAGTTCATCATGTAAAAAAGGTGGAGACTGCACGAGTGTGGTTAAAATTAGAAAGCTTGTTTGCATCAAGAGGACCGACTTGCAAAGAAAGCGAATTTTGTTACAAAGGATGAGTGAATACCAAAAGATACACCAGCACCTTGATTCCTTTTTTGAAGCTGTCGAGAAGTTGGAAGAAATGGATATAAAAATCCATGATGATTTGTTAGCGATCTTGTTGCTCTACAGTCTTCCGAGAAGTTACGAAAACTTGATGTGCTATAGAGTCTAGAGATGAGCTTCCAAAGCCAGAGCAACTAAGACTTAAAATCATCGAAGAAGATAGTTCATGAGGAAACGCTCAAGTTGACAAAATGAAAGGTGCCATGCCATGTATTTGGACAAACATCCAAAGAAAATTACTGGAAAAACATAAGTTTAAATGTTTTAAGTGCCACAATTTTGGCCATATGGCATCGGACTGCCCAAAAAAAAGGGAAAAGACTCAAGAAACTCGATGTATGGAGTCATGCACTAGTCATGAAAGTTATGAAGCTTTAACTATACGAGTATATCATGTTTCAAATGACCACCGCATAGCTGCTGATGCGAAGCGCCGTCAGGAATGGATTTTTGATAGTGGTTGCACTTCTCACATGTGTGCAATGACCCGTAAAGGTTTGCTGAGATACTCCAACCGTGCAAGGTAAAGGTACAGTTGAGTTATTAGCGTGATAAAATGATCGAACGTGAAAAATTAAATTTGAAAATACCCTATTGGTTCCCGATTTACATAATTTATATATAGTTTCCGATTATATTTATACTATATATTTTTGAACGGTTCTAGTGCTTATAAAAATAATGTATCATTAAAAAGGAAAGCATAGGGACATACAAGTAGTAATCCTTTTTTGGATATGGAAGGTTGAGTAACAGCGGCGTCTTGAATTTCATTCATTGTTTACCTATTCACATTTTAATGTAAATCAAAATCTAAAGTGTTTTATTGTAATTAGGCTCGGAAAGACAAAATTACATAAGACATGTCCCTCAAAACGCCTGTCCTTCAGCCAACCACTTCCTAGTGATTTCGCTGGGAAGAAAAAGTGGCGCAACAAACTCCCTAGCAGCACAGCTGTCTAAAACAGCAGCTGTGTAAAATTAACGAATAGCGCTCGTCGTTGACCTTTTTTAAAATCAAACAAACACACACATAATTTTTAATACAAAATTGTGGTAAGTAAGCGCACTTGCTATGTTTTTATTCTGGCTATGTTGACTGTTTCTTTTTCTCGAGGCTAGAGCCTTTGAGTGAACTGATTGCTTTTGCTCAGTTCATTATTATGATTATTTCCATAAAATAAAAATAATAGATAACTTCTTAGGGCCGGTTTTTTAATACGTAGTTAAAATGTGTATTTTGATAATTTTTCAGTTTATCTCCCTAATGATATAATATCATTCAATTCAATTCAATTTATTTATTGCAGATAGTAAAAATCCATAATATTACATAAAAGCAATATAAAACATACAGATGAATATAAATTTAAAAATACAAAAATTGTAAAAATTAATCGTGAATGTCAAAACATGTATAAAAGAATAATTAAGTCAAATAATAATCAAATATAATTTAAACAGAAACAAATAGATAGTCAAAATACATAAAATATTATAGTACCTATTATAAGTATGAGGGGCCGCTAGCGTGCAGTCGCATCCACCTCATCAACATTGGTGAGTCCCACCTCTGGGACAATGCGTTAAGAATACCATTCGGGCTGCCACGCACACGCCTTAACAGCGAGGCGCATCTTTTTCTGATTATGGCGAAAAAATCATCAGTCTGCGTCTCAGCAAACATAGCGGAAGCACTACAAAAACGTTGCAGCCTCAACAACATCCTAAACGCATTGTTATACTGGACAAGCAGAGCACTGTACCCCCGCAATGTAAAATTAGTCCATAAGCTGCACGTGTAGATCTGACAGTATGCCTTGAATAATGTTATCTTTACTTGAGTAGTGCAACGTGCAAACCTACGAGCCAACATATTACACCGGGACAGCGCCCTGCGCTCCATGTCGATGTCCTCATTGTCACACAGGTCTTCGGTCACCCAGTGACCCAGATACTTAAAGGCACTTGCCTTTTTTAAACGCATGCCGCATAGAGTTACATGAGGAACATGGGAGATTTCCTTTTTTAAACGCATGCCGCATAGAGTTACATGAGGAACATGGGAGATTTCCTTTTTTAAACGCATGCCGCATAGAGTTACATGAGGAACATGGGAGATTTCCTTTTTTAAACGCATGCCGCATAGAGTTACATGAGGAACATGGGAGTTTTTTTTAGTTTTTGCTTCCTGACTTGAACAACATGAACTCACTCTTCTTCTTTTCTCTTACTCTCTTCTTCTCTTATCATTGCTAATGGCCTTTTAGGTAAAAAAATTAACCAACCAACCATTAACCACTATTAACCATTTTTAGCAATTGGTCGAGTTAACTACTGATCAAAAAACCGGCCCTTAATGACGCAGTCAAGTAAAAACATTGAACCGTTTGTTTATGCAAACTTTCTTTTCGGAAGTTCTTCAAAATGTTTTCCTTCATAACCTGAAAAGGCGGCAAATAAATTCAGCATGTAATTTTTATCTTTTTATTTCCCATTTTGCGCTCCTCAAAATATTATTGAACACTCTAATATAACGATTGCGCCTCTTTTTATGAACCTCTAATATTTCCTATTTTGAGGGCCTTCAATATTTCCTATTTTGAGGGCCTTCAATATTTCCTATTTTGAGGGCCTCAATATTTTCTATTTTGAGGACCTCAATATTTTCTAATTTGAGAAACTCTTTCTTCAAATTTAAGAACTCTCAGTCCACTGCTGGACATAGACCTCTCCCAGGCTGCGCCACAACACCCTGTCCTCCACCTTCCACATCCAGTCCGTCCCAGCCATCTTCTTAAGGTCGTCCGCCCATCTAGCTGGGGGGCGTCCCACACTACGCTTGCCGATACGCGGTCTCCACTCCAGGACTCGTCTGCTACACCGGCCATCGGTCCTTCGACAAACATGACCAGCCCACTGCCACTTCAGTTTGTTTACTCTGCAAGCTACATATGTCGGTAACTCCGGTTCTTTTCCTGTTTTGAGGACCTAATACTACTAAAGAGCCAAGTAACTGCGGCAAACTCAATGAAATTCAAAAAAAAAAGGCTCATTATTTTAAAAAAAATCTGCATCATTAGAATCCAGTCTAGAAAAGTTTTTAGAGGTTCATTCATTTCAAAAAGTGTTCATCATAAGAAGATCAATAGGTTTTTAGAGGATAAGTTAAATATCCTAATAAATTCTGTGATAAGACACAATTAATCATTTGGTTTTTCGAAAATGTTCAGCACATGGGAAGCACCCGTGGAAATAAACACCAAAACCACAACCATTTAAACAATAAATCTGAACACGTTAATAATTTATAATGTTAATACCCTAACGACCAGTAAGAACTAATTATAAGTCCCCGTGAGGCAACTTGTTAACTTTCTGGATAATTAACCTTAACCTGTGTAAATACACAAGTTGAAAAGCCACGACAGATTATTATCTAAGTTGCTCTTGGTAACTTTGTTAACGTGATTCTTGAACCCTTCAGTGAATTGAAAGCCTTATTCAAGCTATTTTTAGGATAAAGCTCGCGTTTAATGAATATCGAGTTGTTTGAAAACGTTACCGACTCATTAACTAAGATTTCTTTAGAAAATGTCCATAATATTGTTTTATTTTTTTGAAAACCATCGATAAACAATCGATGGTTTCACTAACCCTTGTAGGGTTAGTGAACCCTACAACGGTAAACAATCGATGATTTGGAACTAGTAGGAGTACCTACTAGTTCAGAAATACGCCACTAGTAGCGCTTCTGAGATGTCAACTCTATCTGTCATGGTTGAGACATACATGTGCTAATTTTATTTCGTATTTTATTGTTATTGTGGATTTGTGATCGTGTTGACTATGCTGGTAATAATTTGAAAGGGGAAGTCCCCCAAAGATTAAAGGGATATTAATTAGTGCTAAAAGTAATCCCTTCTCATCTTTTCGATTGAGAAGCCGTTCTCAAGAGAGTAGTTGAAGAACGGAAGATAGACTGAATTACATACAGTTCTTGAAATATTTTAAGTGCATGTGCCTACACCTGTCATGTGGGAGTTCATGGAAGGAGCCTTCGTTAATATCAGAAATGAGCCTGTTCAGTCTTTTAAGTGAGTCATCAACTCTCATTGAACGATAAAAGCTAGCTTTTGAATATTCGAACAATGGTCGGGAATACCAGGTTTCTTGTAATTTTAACTTAAGTCCTCCGGCTTTGAAGAGATGGTCTAATGTATTGAGGAGGAGGTTTATGTAATGCTTTGGGTTCAGAAGTTGGTCTTTATTCAATGTTATGTATATCACCTAGTTCTCTCCTTGTCCCATGATCTCCCTTTCGATCCCGCATTGTTCAAGGGCTATCTCTATAATCATGATGGTTGTGACAGTCCAGCATTTCTGCCTCATGCCTTCAAAACCTCCCAACTGATCGTAATGACAAAAGTCACCAGGTACTGGCATGCCCTCCTCATCTATTCTAGTTCGAGTTAATCGAGAACTCAAGAGAACGACACACCTGTTGAACCAGAAATGAGAATCGAAATAAAGGTTTTTGTTCCGTGAAGATTATCAAACTCTCGGAAAACATGTTGGTTCCACTCATGCCTTTGTAACTGGTTCCACTCATGCCTTTGTAACTGGTTCCACTCATGCCTTTGTAACTGGTTCCACTCATGCCTTTGTAACTGGTTCCACTCATGCCTTTGTAACTGGTTCCACTCATGCCTTTGTAACTGGTTCCACTCATGACTTTGTAACTGGTCCCACTCATGACTTTGTAACTGGTCCCACTCATGCCTTTGTAACTGGTCCCACTCATGCCTTTGTAACTGGTCCCACTCATGCCTTTGTAACTGGTCCCACTCATGCCTTTGTAACTGGTCCCACTCATGCCTTTGTAACTGGTCCCACTCATGCCTTTGTAACTGGTCCCACTCATGCCTTTGTAACTGGTCCCACTCATGCCTTTTTAACTGGTCCCACTCATGCCTTTGTAACTGGTCCCACTCATGCCTTTGTAACTGGTCCCACTCATGCCTTTGTAACTGGTCCCACTCATGCCTTTGTAACTGGTCCCACTCATGCCTTTGTAACTGGTCCCACTCATGCCTTTGTAACTGGTCCCACTCATGCCTTTGTAACTGGTCCCACTCATGCCTTTGTAACTGGTCCCACTCATGCCTTTGTAACTGGTCCCACTCATGCCTTTGTAACTGGTCCCACTCATGCCTTTGTAACTGGTCCCACTCATGCCTTTGTAACTGGTCCCACTCATGCCTTTGTAACTGGTCCCACTCATGCCTTTGTAACTGGTCCCACTCATGCCTTTGTAACTGGTCCCACTCATGCCTTTGTAACTGGTCCCACTCATGCCTTTGTAACTGGTCCCACTCATGCCTTTGTAACTGGTCCCACTCATGCCTTTGTAACTGGTCCCACTCATGCCTTTGTAACTGGTCCCACTCATGCCTTTGTAACTGGTCCCACTCATGCCTTTGTAACTGGTCCCACTCATGCCTTTGTAACTGGTCCCACTCATGCCTTTGTAACTGGTCCCACTCATGCCTTTGTAACTGGTCCCACTCATGCCTTTGTAACTGGTTCCACTTTGACAAGTTAAGATTGATGTTTCGATGCCCATTTTCTAGGATTCCGGATGACACGGTGTCCTTACGTTTTGCCACTTCTAATTCCGTGTTGGTCATTGTTTGTGCTGTGATGAATTAGTTTAGCTCGTGTAGGAAATGTACGGGCGAACAAGAAACAAAAGTCAATGTTGAACTCATGAAACTTATAACACACAGCACGAGATTTATATATATATATATATATATATATCGTGCTGTGTACGGATATTTGCTCTCGTATCGTAGGTATAATACTAAAAAAACCAAAATGTGTTGCTGAAATCAGAAAAACGACATTTTAAGCATTATTTTACACCTGTCGATTCTTTATAATAGAATTTATTTATTAAAATATTTAATAACCAAAATCTATTTTACAGCCTATCATGTCATCTTGACATCTGTCTCCCTTCTTCAGTTGGCATTCGTACAACTGTCATCAACTGTCATAAATAGACTCTTTGCTGTTATCGACCACAAAGTATTAATTTAACATTACATAATAAGAAATACATTTTCTTTACATATATATATAAATATATAATTATAGACACAGAAGGAATATAGACAGAAGAAACACAATACACAGAACGCGATCACAAATCTACAATAACAATAAAATACGGAAATAAAATTAGGACATGTATGTCTCAGCTATGACAGATAGTTGACATCTCAGAAGCGCTACTAGTGGCGTATTTCTGAAATAGTAGGAGTGAACTCTACACCTTATTACCAGTTATTTAAATTCTCATTATTTATTACTAGCTTCTGTCCACGACTTCGTTCGCGTGAAATTTTTTGTTTTAAAAATATAGTAGCGTACAGCCCACCCGCGACTTAGTTCGTTTTTGCTTAGCGTTCTATCTGACGTTTTTCCTTTACACTCGCCTTCTAAGTGTCGCAATGTGATGTTCGAATGAATGCAACCGGTAGTTATAGAGATTAGCGCGATCAAACAAACAAACAACCAAACTCTTCAGCTTTTATTAGTATATCCTACTAATATTATAAACGTGAAAGTTTGGATGGATGGATGTTTGTTACTCTTTCACGCAAAAACTACTGAACAGATTTGCATGACATTTGGCACACAGATGGTTTATAACCAGGATTAACATATAGGAGACTTTTTATCCCGATATTCCCACGAGATCGAAACGTATGCGGGTGAAACCGTGGGGCGCAGCTAGTAGAAGATATATCTAGCTGCTAAAGCTCCAAAAGCTCCAAAAGCTCCAAAAGCTCCAAAAGCTCCAAAATCTCCAAAATTCGTAGTATCGAACTAAGAACTTTAGTTACAGTACACTTCAAACGTGTGTATGACGGTTCAATACGTCAACAACCAGTAACAACGCTTTCCAACTAAAACAAGGCAACTCGTGCTTAAAGTTCAGTATTTTAGCTTAGAACTAAAGTGAATACACTTCAAACGTGTGTATGACGGTTCAATACGTCAACAACCAGTAACAACGCTTTCCAACTAAAACAAGGCAACTCGTGCTTAAAGTTCAGTATTTTAGCTTAGAACTAAAGTGAAACCGAAGTTCCTGTGCCTTGCCTGATTAATCTTGAAGGACCTGTGTATGTGTGGAAGATCGCTATTTACGCTTTTAGTAAAATAAAATAAAATAACCAGCCTGTATTGCGCTACTGCAGAGCAAAGGCCACCCTTTCTTTTTTATCCATTCAACTCGATCCTGAGCCAATATGGACCAACCCTTATACATATAGGTATCAAGTTGACGGCACGGTTGGCGCAGTGGTTAAGCGATTGACTGCTGCGCTGCGTGTCGCGGATTCGATTCCCGCACGGAACAAATATTTATATGACCTACATGTATTTGTTCCGAGTCTGGGTGTTTTTCTATATATAATATGTATGTATTTACAAAAAAAAAATGTATATAAGTAGTTTATCAGCCATCTTGTTACCATAACACAAGCATTAGGTTGCTTAGCTTGGGACTAGATGGCGCTGTGTGAAATGTCCAGGGATATTATTATTAAGTTCATCCCGACATCTACGCCTGCTTCTGCGATGCCGGTGGATGTTTTCATGGACCGGCCCAGTCCCATTTAAGCTTGGCTGCTTTTTGGATAACGTCTGCAATTTGTGTCTTAGAGAGCAGTATCGTGTTCCGTTTGCGGCCAGTAAGTCCTCCGAGGATACTCAATTGTTCATGAAGAAAAAATCTAACGCTCCTAATTTCGTGAAGTTGTGGAAGACTTACATCACTTACTGATGCACTATGATCGATATGAGTCTCATAGAAATTATCTGTTTGGGGTCTTGAGGTTGAAGTGACTTGATTAAAATGATGTCTCAACTAAATATGGTGATGAAGCGAAGAGTCTGTTCAGATTCATGGCCCAAATGTTATCCGTGGCAGTGTGTATTACATATTTAGGCTACGATGAGACTGGCTTACATAATGCGGTCATAAAAGTCCCTAATTAAATAAATAATTTAAAAAAAAACTTTTTCTTTTTTCGACTGTAAAAATTAAGACGCTTTTGATCCAGCTCTTTACATGGATTATGAAAAGCCTCTTTGTAAAATATGTCATAAGGTCAAAATAAATTAAATCGCTGCACCCCGCCGACTTTGGCGTCTCCATCGCGTCTTGTTCTGATTCCACGTCGTAATAATCGGTTTTCTGTTTGCTACAAGTCATCATACGCGGCATTCTACAGCGCGTATGTCAACAACAATAGGTACTATTCTCGAACCAGTAGTTCTTCAAAACGCGCTCACGCACGCGTTTCCCACTAACGCGTTTCCCACTCATTGGGCTCCAGTTTAACATGCACACAATGATATATTATAAACAAAAGAGTTTTGGGGCGAAGATACAGATTAGTACGTACATACATATATACGCATTCTGTGCGCAGCTTCCAATTGACAGACGTCTCACGACACCTGTTAAAAAGGGGCTCATGACGAATGTTTTATAGGAAGCTTCTAGAATATTCTAGAAGCTTCGACTTGCTCTCATTGGCGGCGGGAACGAGAGGCGTTTCCGCCAGAAGCACGTGGATTATGGTGGGAAGCAAAAAGGTTCGCGTTATAAGTTCTTGTAATAACACAATGTTAAACTCAAATATTTTTGAAACGAAACCAAGTTTAGTATCAGCATTTGAATAAACCTTTAAAAAGTATTTACATTCAAATGAATGTAAATAAATCGCTGAATCCAAAAGTTGTATCAATTTGATCATACAAAATTAATGTCTTTTCATCCTTGATTTACGGCCTAACAATTCAAAGAACAAATCACTTCTCGTTAGCTAAAAAAGACGCCAGCAAAAAAACTTATTTTAGAATAAGGAGCGAATTGAATTTAATTGGATAAGGTTTCTTTTGGGTACGAAAATAACGTTCAGTTACATGACAGTGACTGTGCTATTTTGAACCGCGGCACTTTACATTAACAAGTCTAGTGGTATCACAATACCTACTTAAATATTGTGTGCTCGACTCAAGTATCCGAGATATACAGGGTCAAATTCAAACTCCGCGGACGTGATAAGTATCTCAACACTATAAAACAAAAAAGAAATTAATTTGACTATTTTGTTTTTGTGGGGTCACTGACCTTATAGTGTAGTAACTTGAAAAATCTACTTTTTATTGTGTAAACTTCACAGACGTGATTGGTATCGATATCCCAACACGACAAAACTAAAGAAAACAGATTTTCACGAGTTATACTTCAAGTAACAACAGAACCAGCGGTCGTTGAACCCCAAAAAAAACATCAAATCTTTTTGTTTTTATTTTATCAAGTTTAGATATCCATACCCATCACGTCTGCAGTTTCGCTAGCTAATTTAATTTGACCCTATGTAGTTATTTTAATATCAACTATTGAAGAGTTGAAGGAAAAGACATGTTGCGCCGACCCCAAATAAATTGGGATAAGGGCAGGAGAATGATGATGATGAAGAGTTGAAGGAACCTAGCTGACTGTTATTCGTTTTATTTATTTTTTCCAATAGGGAAAACAAACAGTAGTATAGTATAGGACCTATACCATACTACTGTTTGTTTCCCGGTATAACAATATGACCTATATACTATAGGTTATATTGTTTTCATAATTCTAGAATTACCTACTATACTACCAACTACGTATTCCACAGATTAATTAACAAAATAACTAACTGTGCAGACATTGTTGTTATTTATGGTTGTTATTATTCGTGAAATAATGTAAAAACCGGCCAAGTGCGAGTCGGACTCGCGCACAAAGGATTCCGTCCATCTATACAACATTAGACACTATATTTAACATTTTTTTTAGTTTTAAAGCGTCTACCTGTTGCCGTTATTAATATCGAGCAAAAAACGGCAAAAAAAACACGTTTGTTGTATGGGAGAGCCCCACTTAAATATTTATTTTATTTGTTTTTAGTATTTGTTTTTAGTATTTGTTGTTATAGCGGCAACAGAAATACATCATCTGTGAAAATTTCAAGTGTTTAGCTATCACGGTTCATGAGATACAGCGTGGTGACAGACAGACAGACAGAGGGACGGTGGAGTCTTAGTAATAGGGTCCCGTTTTTACCCTTTGGCTACGGAACGGACAAAGAAAAAGAGAGCATAGAATCTAAATAACAAAAACAACAACTCAACTAAACCAACCCTGACTGAACCAATAAAACTCACTAGCCTCACATTAGCTCATTTGTGCGAAACAACACCCGAAACCCCCATTTTTATTTCCGTCACTAAGAGCAATTTTTATGCCAGTTACGGAGTTATGCCCATAATAAACGCCTTTATTAAACTACGGGATACCTCATGGACGTAACCTATTTATACTTATATTTTTTACTAGCTGTGCCCCGCGGTTTCACCCGCGTAAGTTTCGATCCCGTGGTAATATCGGGATAAAAAGTATCCTATATGTTAATCCTGGTTATAAACCATCTGTGTGTCAAATTTTATCTAAATCCGTTCAGTATTTTTTGCGTGAAAGAGTAACAAACATCCATCCATCCATCCATCCATCCGTCCATACATCCATCCATCCGTCCATACAAACTTTCACGTTTATAATATTAGTAGGATATCGATATCATAAAGGAAATACAATGTGTCTTGTTCGCACTTTTTATGAATGATTTCTGGCTCATGGGATTCGGTGAAACAAAAGTTGATGCCGATTGTAACTTGTATCGTGGCTATAACTTTTGACCTATTTTTCAAAGTTCGAAGCGTATTACTATACGCGTCTACATGTTTGCCTCTGCTTATTGGAACTTTGGCACTAGCCGTGTGACAGGATTCTGAACTCTAGCACTAGCCGTGTGACAGGATTCTGAACTCTGGAACTTGAATTACGCTGTAGTACCCAAAATGGTTATAAAAACTTATTTTTACTAATTATCGAAGAGGCCGGAGGAAACAACATTCGAGTAACACGAACTAGTTAAGGCGTCCAATCAAAGAATTCTCTACAGATTATTTATTTATTTATAATAAGCATAGTAACAACACAGTCACTTATAATTGAAATAATATCATCTAAAATTGGCATTTCAGTTACCATGCAAAATTTAACATAAAAATATTAGAGACAAAGGAGAACAATAAAAAGTGTGTTTAGTAGATCTTAATCTAGAACACTACAAAACAAATCAAACCAATTTGAGCTACATAGACGTGCACTCTTCATACTGTCTAAAATAGGGAACGTCTTATGATCAGTGTTCCAGGACCAGATAGGTTCATTAAAACGTTGTGCATTAATTAGGACCTCCTCCGTAAGGGCCTTATCACACTAGCGATTTGCGAGCGGCTGCGGGGCGGGGCGGGCGCGCAGCGAATGCGTCGCAAACACGCCGCAGCTGCATAACGAAGACATCGCGAACGCGTGGCAAATTCGCAACGTTTTCGTCGCGTGTTTGTAACAAGTAAACGACGTACAATACACTCAGTAACAAATTGGATTCCGACGAGGAGACACTGCTGTTGGCTTTGTTACTACGAAGACGCCGGAGACGAAAACGAAAGCATCGACGAATTTGGGAAGATCCATTATCAATTAATCGAATGGAAGAGAGCGACTACTTTATGTTGTTTTGCAAACGAATAAAAAATAATCCAAAACAATCAATATCCAAATCTCCCAATGATGCCATGATGATACATACGTCTTGTCACATTCGTGTCTCGTTACGGACTGAAGTCAGGCGGGGCGGATGGGCTGGTGTTTGTACGAGACTGTACAAAATGGCGTCCACGCTGCTATTCGCGGCGATCTCGTTGCGCGCCCGTAACGTATTCGTTGCACGCCCGCTCCGCTTTGAGGATGCTCGCAATCCGCTAGTATTATGATAAGGCCCTTACGACTAAGCTATTAAATGCCATTCCCTTACGACGACGCGCCCTGCGATGCGATATAATACTACTCGCACTATAGGTACACTGCTACAAGACGCTAAAGTTACGTCGACAGGGAGCGCTGTTGATAAACATTTGTGCAATGATTGTTTTGTGAAATGTATTTAGCGTTAACTCTGGTAAGTATTATTACTAAACATCCCATGGTCTATTTCTATATATCGCATTTATTTACATAATTCTACTCAGTTCAAATTTAAAAATTCGCTATCTCGCTTGCAATATCACATTTTTACACAAAGTAAGCATTATGTTCTTTTAAAAACGGTTGGTGATCAAAGGAAATATTGTTGATTGGTGAACCAATCATATTTAAATCACCTGTCCGGCCCCTAAAACAAGAGCAGCACATGTAAACACAACGACCATACATCGATTGCGAAACACAGAACCATCGTAAGCTCAATTACTACTAGACTAAACATTCAAACTACTAACTTTGAACATTTCAAATTATAAATAGGACTCATCCGTCACTTCAGCATGCCAATAATTAAGTACAGTATACACTAACTGGGATACCATTTTGGATTATCTAAAGCAGAAAAATATACGAAGGATTTTAATGCAGACAATGGCCCACCTACCATCTTGCTCTGCATGGCCCTGTTATTTGAGCAATGAGGAGCTTATAACCGCATCGGGGGTGCAGTTTGCGTAGCTGAATTATGAGCTAAGCATATGTCAACTTTTCGCGATCGATACTGAAGAAGAATGAAAAAATCAAAGAAAATACGTTTATTTGCGGTAAACATGACGCATAGAAAGAATACAAACACAAAAAAGAAGAAGTTGCGGGAAATATGCATCACATCCAAAAATTTAAACGCGAATCGCCAAACATTTAGATATGATGAAAACCTGTCAGAACCGTATTTTACTCAGTCATTTAAATAATTCCTCTTGTACTAAACTTGCTCCGCTTCCTAATTCCCTTCCTACTTACAGCTAGAAACCTTGGTCTCACATACTCTACAAACCTTTTAAGGATGATTTATTTTCAACATTTGGTGACATTGCCGGACCTTTAGTAGTACGAGTATGTTGTGGTCCCGAGAAACGTCAATTCACCTTTTTGCTTTGATGCTCCACCCGATTCATGTTCCAATATAAATGAAAAATCGTTTTTGTAAAAGGTAGATGGTACCGGTAGATTTTTAGTACCCTTTATAGTGTGCATTGATTTTCTTTGCATTTAAAAGCTTTTCACTCTTTTTTTTTTCAATAGTATCTTAATTTTTTCTGAGCGTATTGTAGCTGCATTGGATCATTGATATAATTGATTACACTTCTGCCTGTTGTTGTTAGATAAGATAGGAATTATTGTGTAAAAGCGCGGTTTTTTAAACCTGAAAATAACGGTCTACTTACTTGTGGCTACTGGGTCGATGTTTCCTAAACTTTGAGTAATCTTTGAGGATATTTTGCTTGTGGTCTGTTACCGACCGATTCCTTTATTGTACTGATCATATAATGAACAAATCTTAAAATCACCTTTTCCCGAAATGACTAATTTTCTAAATGTCTTTGTTTTTGAATGTCGGAAATAAAACTGTCATATTTTGGTGTGGTGGTGGTACACATAACCTCCCCATATTCTTCTACCTGTCCTTATGCTGTGCCTTCTCCGTCCAATCGGTCAGGAACGAGTCCAAACCATCACGCCAGCGTTTGTGGCATACGTGTGTTTAATCTTCTGTGCCAATCCTCTATCGCATTGTTTGTGCGGTGCTTATCATTTGCGCAACTAATAAAAGATGCACACAAAGACATCCACTGTTTATTAAAATATTCTTTAAATTTGGTCATTTCTTGAGTTTGCAGAAAAAGGGCTTGCAATGAAGACCATGCACTAGGAATTGTTCCTTGGGGAAGTAAAGATAAATTAGCACACATCCTTACTAATCCTCTTTCCTCTGTTGT
Organism: Apamea anceps; assembly: GCA_951799955.1. Classification (NCBI taxonomy): domain Eukaryota; kingdom Metazoa; phylum Arthropoda; class Insecta; order Lepidoptera; family Noctuidae; genus Apamea; species Apamea anceps. The sequence goes on along the minus strand of OX637522.1, from coordinate 4,854,805 downwards.
GGTCGTAGCCTTAAATTGTTTTGCTTGCTTCCATACTGCCCTGTTATAATAATAATTACCTCTGTAGACGAAAATACCTCTTTTATGGCATTGAGGAAGCAATTTCATAGTCACACTTAAATATATTAAGAATTCTGGAGTACGTCTCTTGAGTCTTATTAGGCAAAAGCACATACAAAAGAGGCACCACGTTCCTTGTTTTAATGTTTCTGCTAATATTAGCGTGAATTGTGAAAATTTGCTTGAATGGTTTGCGGGGGTGGGTGCTTTTAAAAGATCCATCACCATAAAAAAATTCGTTTTTGTTCTCACTACTGAGTGATTTCTGCCAACTAATGTCGAAAAAACTATGATCCTGTCATCCTCACCATCTTCAATAAAACTATCCTATAATAGTTTTGGAATTTTTACATCCGCCAATCGATTAAATTCACTATTGTTTTGATCCAAAATTTTATGTCTATAAAGGGAACCTTTTTTTTCCTCAAACGATGGCATTCTAGACCGACTTGAAACTTGAACCTCTGATTTTCAAAAACCTTCTTAATTGGTGTCATTTTAGCAGACCTTCCAATTTAAGTATCAATAAATATTATGTTCATCATTTTCGTTAAAATGCGTTTGGCACGCGTGATTAGTTCGTCTAGTGATACTACTTTCTCAGCATTCAGATTGACCGATGCCGAGCATTCAGTTCGATTGAAACACCTCCACATGCTAGAGCCTGATTTATTGTTATTGTTAAAGTTGTGAATACTTTAGGTATCAATAAGGAATCATCGATGGAGATGAAGGAATAGCTAAATATATTCTTTATATTTTTGTCACAATCAGTCAAGTCAACTCACTTCTTCCTGTTGTTAATTATGATAGGATTCTTGAGTCAAAGTGCATTTTTCTAACCCTAAATATGTGAAAATGACGGTCTACTTGTAGCGACTGGTGGATGTTTCCAAAAATCTTAGTAATATTTGACTTTTTTCTGAGCGTATTGTGACTGCATAGGATTTTCTAATATTTTTTCTGCCTGTTGTTCGATAATACAGGAATTCTTGAGGAAAGGTGCGTTTCTCTAACTGAAAATCTGAAAATGACGGTCTGTTTGTGGCTACTGGGTCGATGTTTCCTAAACTTTTAGTAATCTTTGACTTTTTCAGAGCATATTGTAACTGCATAGAATCACTGCTACAGTTGATAGCACTTCTACAGTTGATAGCACTTCTATAAAAATTGTAAGTACGACCGATCGATTGTAATTGATAAATTGCTATCAATTGTAATTGTAGTAGTATTGTCAATAGCTTCTATTGCATTTGGTAGACGTTCAATTTGCGCGTCAATGTGTATCAATGACGTGAAAATTGACAATTGCGATTTATCGTTTATACAGGAATTCTTGAGGAAAAGTGCGTTTTTCTAACCTTGAAAATCTCAAAATGACAGCCAACTGGCAACTGGGCCGGATGTTACCGAAACTTTTAGTTAAAAGCGCCTTTGCCACTTCGGAGACATGTTTTAACGTGCTACGTGTGGTAACACGTCTTTTGGCTTTTATTTGGACCTCTTCATAAAAACGCTATTCATGTCTTTATGTTGGTGTTATTTGCCCCCATGATTCTCGTTTTTTACTCAAGAATCTTAAGATCTTCGAGGTAGGTATCGAACATGGGTGGAATATTACTTCTGAGGTCATCATGAAATTTATTTGATTCTCTATTTTATAGTTTAAGTATACTAACTACTACTTACGTTGTACAATTTCTATATTTATGTATGTAATTTATATGGTGTATACAATAAAGAGGTATTCTATTCTACATAAACTACAAACAAAAGTAGAATATGTATATTTTTTCAGTTATGTCTCCTAATTCTTTCAATACGCCTGCAACACTATCATGATTAGATGCATCTTTATTATTTCCGAAGCCATCGGTAACATTTGGAAGCTATTGTTTAGCGCACTTTGAAGGTTACTTGTACTCCACAACCACCAAAATGTATTGACCCAATGTATCAAGAATTCTTACTACAACTGTTCTACGTTTTGGCGCCAGAGCAGAGGGATATGGTGATTCATTAACCCGTATTGGGATATATTTTGAATCCCCCTTAATGCTGTTTTACGGACTTTAACTCTAGTGACACCTGTTCTAAGTTAATCGAAAAATGATCCATTCCCACAATTTTACTTTCCTTTTATTTTCTACAATTTCTTGTATACTAATTTCAACCCCTAAAACTTCGGCGATGTATGCAGAATTAAGTAAGGAAGAATCTTGTTTCAAAATAATTGCAAAAAAACGGATTTCGGGGCCTTTGACAGTCGATGTTTTTTATCATAGATGATATCTTTATGGTATTTTCACTCAGTATTTTTAATGCCTAAATAAAATAATTGTTGTTGCAGTGATAAATGTTCATCATAATCAGCCTATATGATGTTCCTACTATGATTTTATAACTATGATGTTCCACAGGCCTCCTCTCTGTGAGATCGAGTGGGCCGTAATCCACCACGCGGGCCCAGTGCGGGTTGGATAGATGTCACATGTCTTCCAATTTTTGGTTCTAGGACATACCGGTTTCCTCGCAATTTTTTCTTTCACCGATTTTCCGATTTTAGAGCAGTGGTGATGAAATAATTTACACAAAGTACCTCACCGGGTTTGAACCTATTACCTACAACTCGTAATTCGCGGCCGTTACCACTTGTAGTGAAATAAAAACCAGATCTTCACTTGTACACGTTTAATTTAGTAATAATCAAAAAATATTGTTACCAAAAATTTAATGAAGGACACAGCACCATTCAAAAGATTAAGTAATAGCCCTGAGGCGACGTCCCTGGTGTTAGAGCCCTATAAATTTCACTATTACGCGTCGGTCACAATACGTTTGCAAACTTTGCTATAACTTCCGCAATAAATAAATATTCAGTAATCCTACATGGCTAACAGCGCACCAAGTCGATCTGTCAGGTAGCGAGGCAACAATTGATATAGCTGATTTAAATAAAATAAGACGATATTGACGGTTCTACTATAAATTTAAAAAAACTACTAAAAATACGTAAATCCGGTCCTAGACTCCAGGCTGTCAGTCAGAAGGCTCGCCGGCTGGCTGGTACTTGAAACCACCAGCGTAGAGTTCGAATCCCAACACGCAGCTCGCAGTCGCCAGGTCCCAGGCTAGCGGTGGGGGCGAATTCAAGATTCGCCTATAGTCTTCGGATAAATCTACAGAAAATAACGAAAAAATGATAATCCAAGACGCAGGCAGAATCTTTTATAACAAAAGAGATGAAGTAAAGTTAAATTACATACCAAGTCCTGAAAGATGAAACCTGATTCGCAAGTTTTAGATGCTGTAATTTCGGGAACAGTTCCCTTTGATCCGGTGGCACAACGGACGAACTCGGTCGTTCAAATCTTTATAGTGGCAAATAATTATATGGTAAAACGGGAAAAATAGTAATATAGACGACCGTCCTGTGGCCAAATAAAAGCTTCTAATAAAAAATCTTCCGGTGGCACAACGGACGAACTCGGTCGTTCAAATCTTTATAGTGGCAAATAATTATATGGTAAAACGGGAAAAATAGTAATATAGACGACCGTCCTGTGGCCAAATAAAAGCTTCTAATAAAAAATCTCGGCAAGAGAAGACAATGACAGTTTCTGATTCAAAATTCAAAAAAACCAATATGAAGGAAAAACCTTTCTGGTTGTAAATAAGGTAGAATTTGTTATAAAAGAAGGTTGTTCGCGATAAAATTATAATGTAGCATTTGCCAATGCTGCACACTGTAAAAATTGATTCTCTCTATTTGGTTCGTTTTACAACTAAACTAACTGACCAACTTTTTTTTTCTGTTGTTATCCGCGATTTTACTTTTAGCGGATGAGTTGGGGGTAAACATTGGCAGGAAGAGCGTGACTCCAGCGAGCCATCTACTCATACGTATTCGCGCTTAGGTCCACACAGGTGTGGGTGGGCTACACAATGTCTTTCCTTTTAAGTCTTTTCCTGTAACTTCTTGTTTTCAGTGCGGCAGCCAGGTTGTTGGGGTGCCTTTCCAGTCTTTCCTGGTACCTTTTTGTGATGCTTCTTGATTTCGTCCACGACAGAATTCATAGATAACTCCTTGTTACTAACTAACTTGGATTTTTAACAGGGAAACATAACAACTGACGTAGCCACGGGCGTATTCAACATAGAGTCATGACGCCTCGGAAACAAGTGAGACATCAATCATAAATAACTCTCTGAACGTAAACTCAGTCGCTAATGTATTTAAAATTTTCTCTCGTTAACTTTACTCCACTCGAAAATATACCTAGGAAAAGTGAATTCGCAGCTTTAGAAGCTGAGTAAATTTCCCTTCCCGTTAACATGTTTATGACAGCGACATGTATAGTTCTGAGTAACAAAATTTAGGTAACTATTCTGCATGTGGGATGGCAGAATTGGGAACAACGTTTTAATGTACTTACTAGTTTTGTCAGTTTCCTTGGCATACCGCCGACAAGAAATGTCAAATTCTATTGGACAGAAGATTCATTTAGTAACCATATTGGCAGTTGCTGTACATATAATGACAGTGTATGTGCAATTTCTTTATTTGACTAAACTGGATGTGTGCAAAAAGCAAATAACATTGAATTTGCCTGGCAATTGAACGCGATATCTGCGTATCACTGATTGAATGCGTAGTAATTATGATACACGTATTATCACACTTACTTTTACATCCTGTGCGTGTTTCTAAACTTTTAAATATACTTTTATATTGATCAATAAAAGCGAAAACTGGGATGGGATTTAAATTTTACAAACTTCAAACGTCCGACATCCTTTTTTGTCTCGTCTTGTCATTGAAATGTTAGTGACTGTCATAAAAAATAGCAACTTATTGAACGAGAAGTAGTTAATACTCCTTTACTGTAAAAAAAAAAAAAAACAAAATACAACATTTGAATGTATATTTATATTTATTATACTGAAAACAATTGTCTTTTTCGGCTAGGAGTTCCATGATGCCCTTGGAGCTAGCCCACGTGCTATTTTTTAATAAAGATGCGGTCTTTTTTTCTTTACTAAATAATGTCGTAGGTGTATAGGTAATATGTAGTTTAAAGGTAATATGTAGTTTAAAAAAATTATATTGCGGCATAAAGTCGATTCGAACCAATGTATTGCCCAACGTCGCCATTAAATGCCGAATGTCAAAATGAATGTGAATGTGCAGTTCAAGCGTCAGTGATAACAGTGACGACGGTGATCCAAATAAAGAGAATTTGGGATCCGGGAACCTCTTCGGGGAAACTGAAGATTTTATACTTAGGGCGCAATAAGGAATAAAGCTATGACGAATAACCGGCAATATATTGAGTAGGACGGTACGTTTGACATCTGAGGCATACAACGCCCACTTGATCAGGAAAATCTATACGTCACATTAACTCCGTTTGTTATCATTTTACTCACAACGCACAGATTTAACCTCGTAGGCAAAATATTTGCTACTTACTCAACCTGGTAGGCAAAATATTTGCTACTTACTCAACCTGGTAGGCAAAATATTTGCTGTCCGAGGGAAGAAGTACGAGCACAGAATATGAGTTACACCATCTGTAAGCTCCTCTCGTATTATTTGTCAGGGATTTGGTTAGTTTAAGCATTTTTATTTTATAAACTTTGCTTTGACACCAAACGAACTACCTACGTAAGATAGTTCTGGAAACCGCCCGTGCGTGCTAATAATTTTTGGAAGTCTTCAATATTTATCAATTTATTTCGATTACAGTTTGTAATTATGCGTTTTGCAACCAGTGCAAATATGATTGTATTTATATCTTGATCGTTTACATGCACACCTATGAACCAATTTCAATGTAATTGGTAAAAATAGCTTTTGATTTGAAATATACCTACTCAATTTAAAAATACTGTTGAAATGTTGAAACGACGAAACGGGGGAGTTTGTTGCGCCACTCGGGGAGTTTGTTGCGCCACTCGGGGAGTTTGTTGCGCCACTCGGGGAGTTTGTTGCGCCACTCGGGGAGTTTGTTGCGCCACTCGGGGGAGTTTGTTGCGCCACTCGGGGGAGTTTGTTGCGCCACTCGGGGGAGTTTGTTGCGCCACTTTTTCCTCCCAGCGATAGCACTAGGAAGTGGTGAAGGGCGGGCGTTTTTGGGGGACTGTCTTTTGTAATTTTGACGTTCGAAAAGTGCTGATTCTTAGCCTAATTTGAATGCCACGGGTTGTTCGAAAGTGATACCGAGGCCCCTGACACAGGCAACTGAAGGAACACTCCCACTTCGCCCATAGCGGGAGAGGTCATATGATGATTTCCCACCCAAAATATTTTGATTTTCAAAAGAAACCAAAACCTAAAATTCATACTATCGCATCACTAAACCACAGACAATTTCGAGCGGCCATTGTTGTTTACGTCTTTAGAAAATTTTGAAACCAAACCTTACATGGTTTGGACATAATATCTGCAAATTCGGTACTAGGCTCGATTGAGACCCACACTACAGTAAAGGTAACTCTCTCGCTTTATCAATATATATAAATATGAATCCCTATTTCCCTTGGTCACGTCATACTTGAGAACGACTGTTTTCTAATACTTTTTAGAAAGTTCTTACGAAAAAAAAAATAAGAAAGTAGCTCAGAAAATTTAAGAATTACGCTTGTACGCTAAATCGTCTGAACGGATTTGATGATCTGGAGATGCGGGCCACAGCTAGTCTACAATACACAAGGGTGCACGTTAATTGCGCTTACATTGGACAAGAAAAAACCCCTAAATAAAGCGAATGATTTCAGGGTTAAAATCTGTCTCCCACAGTTTAGGGTCATCTGAAAAACAATATTACTGTCTTACGAATTCGGAAACGGAATAATTAACAATACACCTTGATTTTCAAATGGGAGGGATCTTTTTGTCGGACAAACAAACTGACAAATTGTTACCATTGTACCTGTCCTAATTCATATTCTACAGGAGCCTTCAGCAGTTAATTGTGTTTTTCAATAACTCAAGAACTGTCCTTGGATTGTATACTTAACTAGCTTTTGGCCGCGACTACATTCGCGTGAAATGCTCCCCCGACTCACCCCATCGCATCGTATCGCCCGCCCGGGCTATTAGTTCGTTTTAGAGTTCTTTCTGCCTTTTTGCCTTTGCTGAGCTCCTTAGGGTCGTAGCATGATGTTAAATAACCTATAACCTTCCCCAAGAATTGGGCTATCAAATTTTCAAATCCGACTGGTAGTTTCAGAGATAAGAGCATTAAAACAAACTGTTCAGGTTTATTATATTATTATAGTTTAAATATTTTTTAAATATAAAACGTCAGGAAGTATATACTTAGCGGTTTGAAGTTTTCTGATGATCTGGCCTTTTTTATGAATAAAACTCTGTCATCAATATGTAGAATTCTTTACTCCAATACATTGTTTGTTTTGTAGGACGGAGTAAAGCTTTTCCTGTAAATATTTATGTAAGTTTGTTTCCACAGACTACCTGTAGTGTTGAGTCTCCTTACTCTCTTAATCCATCCAAAGGTTGTCTTTTTAAAATATCACTTTTAACGATAAGACCGCTCATTGTGACACACCCCTCATTGTGACACACCCCTCATTGTGACACACCCCTCATTGTGACACACCCCTCATTGTGACACACCCCTTGTTAAAAAGTTACATTTATCTCTGTAATATTTATTGTGAACATTTATAGAACTATTAAAGAAAGTCTGACAACCAGCCTTTACCAAGGGGTATCGTATTACCCAGTAACTGGGTTGTGGCGGTCAGATAGGCAGTCGCTCCATTTAAAATACTGGTATTCAGCTGAATCTGGTTAGACTGGAAGCCAACCTACATTTATATTAATACGACATACATATAGTTGGGAAAAAGACTTGGCAGATGATGATATAAATAACTATTATATTCTATTCACATTTCCGAAATCCAGAGATAGAACAGACAGCTGTGCTGCTGGGGAGTTTGTTGCGCCACTTCTTCTTACCAGCGATAGCACTAGGAAGTGGTGAAGGGCGTGCGTTTTTTCGGGGACTGTCTTTTGTAATTTTGACGCTGATTCTTCGCCTAATTTGAATAAATGACTTTTGATTTTGAACGGATCATTTCAGCAAGATCACTTGCAGTACCAAAGCACCTGCTATGTAGTTTGTTTCTACGTCAATACAAGTTTCGTAACATCAGAAGATCATCATCATTCTCCTGCCATATCCCAATTTATTTATTTGGGGTCGGCGCAACATCGCGTCTTTTTCTTCCATACTTCCCTATTAGTCGTCATCTTGGTAGTCTCACCCCCTTCGTAACCATATCATCATCCACAAGTTCCATCTATCGTGGTATGTAATATTATTTAAACCGAATACATCAACGAAGTTTCCTGTGAAACTTTGTGATCATTTAGTTGCTAAGCGATTTAATATGAAAAATATTACGAATAACATATTTCATTGTATATACAATGTACAATGTAAATATGTTATTCATACATGTTTCATACACTGGAGAATAATGAACATAATTATATATGTATATATTTTGCCTTTGTTGTCCCACTGCAGCAGTAGTCAGCAGAAGTGACGGGGCCCGATAGGGCCGAAGCCTGCCAGGGTAGCGGGATCGTCCGAAAGGGTTACCGCTGCCCTGGAACATAAAGGGCTAAGGAAGGAACACGGGTGGGTTTTAGTCAGTAAGAGTCTGACACTCCCTTCTACTCCACCCAGAGCGGGAGGGGGGGGGGGGTCATTTGATGATTTCCCATCCTCAAAAAAAAAAAAAGCAGTGGTACAGCCCAGCAGCTGGGCAATAGTCTCCACCATACCTTTGCAATTTCCCCTATGTTGTGCCGTCTCCGGTAAATGGGTCAGGAACGAGTCCAAATCGTCACGCCGGTGTTTCTTAGGCCTACCAATCTTCAGACATACTACATACTCGTACAACCATATAATGTGAATGCAAAAAACCAGCGAGTGCGTTTTGGCAATGGCACCCTTAAAACCGACTATTGAGTAACATTAATAAAAATAAATACAAACATAATTATTCTACCAAAATACCACTCGCTTTTCCGTCATATGCGACAGTTGAGCTTTACTAAAACCCTTTCATTGTCAGAAGAGCCGACATCGGAGATAACATATTCCCGGAGGGCGCGAAATATAGAGCGCAGTGTAAGAGATTAACCTGGCAATCGGAAACCTTAGCATTTTTAGAGCGAATAACGTCAAGATTAAAAATATATTAAAGCTGTAAAGAGAAGAGGATATAAAAATCTGCGTCAAGACTCCCATGAATAAACTTTCGTTTTTATTGCACGTGAAAGTGAACCCATCTTTACGTATTTACGACTTAACATTAAGTATAATTGAGAATCGAACTCACCCACCTGGGTGAAATTTGATGTCTAATTAATAATTATGCTATACCTGACATTATAGCATAATTATTGATTAGACATCAAATTTCAAATTCCGAAAATCTAACAACCAGTCTTGCCAAGAGATATCGTGTTACCCAGTTAATGGACTGTAGAGGTCAGATAAGCATTCGCTCCGTGTCAAACACTAGTATTCATCTAGTTAGACTGGAAGCCGACCCCGATATAGTGGGGAAAAAGCTATGCAGAAATAAATACATTGACATGAATCATTTTTTTTTTTAGTATTCCACAAACCAGGTGCTATTGTGGTGTACGCACTGCCTGGTTTAAGTATCATTACATCCACACATGGTATGATATTTATTTATTTAGGATCTCCAACGATCAAAAACAACAACAGCATTTTTTCAGCTTAAAAGTATGATTCACCATCCTCGCGTCTGCAGCATGGAAACAGTAATCATCTTCGGGATAGGTACAAAGTATAATCTAATAAGCCTACAATGTTCCCACTTATGGGACGGACATCTCGTCTCTGTGAGAGCGCGTGACATAATCCGCCACGCAGGCCCAGTGCGGGTAATATTTTTAAAACCACTGTGTCAGGTAGGTACATGTCATCTCTTCCATGTCTCGGTTAACTAAGGTCACTGGGGCTTTTTGGACAGGTATCTGAGTCCACATTTTTTTCACTGTATGTATTAGGGAATAGTAGATTATGTACCGAGGGGCTAAAGTTGTGTCTTATGTCATGGGCGTCATATTGAATCTCGAGCGCAATGAAGGATTCGGGATTTAACTCCCGAGCGAAGCGAGGGAGTTAATACCAGAATCCTGAATGCAGCGAGGGATTCAAGCTAGCCCAAGGCAAAGACACCTTTAGCCCAGAGGAGGATACTCTACTTTTTACACCTACTGTGAGAAAATAATAGCCATAGTACGAAAAACGTAGTAAGTATTTATTAAATAAACAAACAGTAAGAATAACATATTTAGAACTAGTTAGTTATATGCACTTACATATTAATTGAAGTTATAATACTTTGTTGATAAATTTAAAGTTTAAATGCCAAAAGTTCGCGCCTTTATTGCGTCTACCAATAAGTAGCCAAGACACGATCAATTCGATTTTCAAAAAAAAGTCTCTTCTACGGTTTTGTCGTGTGTGTCTATTGATATCACTCTCAAGGAAGTGGCGTTTGTATAAACTAAGCTTTATACAGGGCTGGTAGAATGGTTTTGGATGATTGGCTGTATGCATTTTGAATTTAGAACGTCATTGAGACGCTCGTGAAAATAGAGTATTTTTGATAAAATGTGATAAATCGACTCTAGTATAGATAGGTTTTATTATTTATTTATTTACTCACAAAATCCACAGCAATCTTTGCGCAGTTTACTTAAAATAAATTAACTAATGTTACAGCCAATTACTATTACGGTATTACGGCGCGGTACGGTATTTGTTATTATTAATGCCAGTTTTAATGTTATTCCATTCCTTTTAAAAAATGGTTCGTAGTTATCTAATTATTCTTACATTAATATGTCTTCGAAAACATGGCAACGATATGAAGAAGCAGTCGTTATGATTTTGTAGGAAATCGAGAATATCATCCACGCGTAGTAAGGGTATCGAGAATAGCTTTCCTCTTTCTGGCACCAAAGGGTGTTTGTTAGTACTATACTGCCAATTTAGCTGAGCATGTGAGATTCCAAATTCAAATCACATTATTGACCAGCGGGTCATAATGAAATCCAGTACAACATTATTGACCGGCTGTGCCCCCGGCCACTAATGACTCACTTTAGGTTAAGGTTGCTTGACATATAATTTGACATTTTCGAGCAGGTGGTGTGAAAAATAAATTACATGTCCGACTCTCTTGGATTTTTGCATCCCTTGGGTTTTTGCATCCCTTGGGAAGTGTTGAATGTTACGCTCGTACTTTGGAATGAACGTAAAAATGTTAAGACAGTATTTTTATAGCAAGAATTTCATACTTGTTTTGCTTTTAGTATTTTATCAGTCCTTCGAGAATTCGCAGGCAAAATATGGAAAGAAGCTGCGTTTTGAAAACTGACATTACGCAAATTGAGCCTCGAGCTGTGTCAAATACACTGCCGAGCAATGAAAAAGTTCCACCCACAAAATTCCGACAAACACCTTAATATCTCCTAAGGCATATAATTTAAAATTTGAACACAATATTTACGTTTTTAGTTGGTAATATTATGATGCGCTGTTAAATGTACTTCAATATTGCAGACGGCGTCATTAAGCTAGCCTTTCCCGTTTAGGAGTAATTTGGTGATATGTCACTGGAACTTTTTCATTGCTCGCGAGTGTAACTTAAGTTTACATTATGAAAACAAAATTTTTTTCTGCTCTAATCTTAAAACCCGAAAAAGGATGCTTTTCTATTAAATTTTCTTTTATTGTCCCCAGAGGAGTAAGAATAATTTATTGGTCCAATGTTACAAAATAAATTTATAAAAATAATTATAATGTAGGCTTACTGCAACTAGAATAATTAACATAGTTATTTGAAAAGTGGTCCCCAAAGTAGGCAGAGCTTGGGGGCGCGCGGGCGGTCTAACTTAAATTTTAATTCGAGACATGTATGCGTTAATTTAAATTTTATTTAGGAAGTTTATTAATGGACAGAATACTTAATAAGGAAACTTAAATATAAGGGTAACAAACTAAAACGATAATATAAAAAAAATATACCGAAATAATAAATTAAATAAATTTTTGCAAAATAAAATAATTCTAAACAACGTTATAATGAGAGTGTGCGTATGTGTGGTGGGTCTGGGTTCTTGTGTGAAGGAACTAAATGGCTGTGTAAATGATTTG